>JAQPZY010001636.1:1582500-3982500 GCA_029931535.1 Margaritifera margaritifera | reverse complement strand
TGATTACAATGCATCAAAAACAATCAAAATTGGCATTAGATTCTTTGCTTGTATTTGTACTGCTAGCCATCATTTTTAGCACCACCACTTGCAAAACTCAAAATAGTCGCCACTGTCATTAAGTTGTGTTGTAATAAGACGATGAAAATGGTCTAAACATACCTACGCCCCTAATATTGCTGCTGTGGGTTTAACATCCTAGGGTTGATATGGACTCTAAAGGGAATTTAACATTACGCCTTAGTCCATAGGTTTAACATTAGGGATCTCTAGTGGACATTTATGCCGTCGAAAGCACATACCCCTACTAACGTACAATCCCTTATAAATAAAGTAAAACCCCTTATTACCTCTGATATAGCCTTTGTTGGAGAGTAAAGTTAAATATTTTGGCTACAATTTTGACCTTAGGGCAGAAACCGTAAGATTGTAACATTTCAGTTTTGGCTGACAAATGTTAGAAATTTTTTAGTGTGGCAACATCTTTTCTGTACAAGTTTTTGAAAACCGCAATTCGAATGCCAGTTCTTTTTGTCACACATTGGATGGATTTGTTTTTCGCCAAGCCAAAGTTCCGATAAAGAAGCTAACTTTTCTGATGTTTCTTCGATCAGTTTAAAGTTAGATAAATGTTCTTTCGTCAGTTTTTGGGAGTGACGAACAAGTATACAACGGTTCTACATTTATTTCACGTAGACATTTTTGACTACGGCAAATTTTGACTACTGAAAGTCGTTATGATATATATATATATATATATATATATATATATATATATATATATATATATATATATATATATATAAAGAGAGAGAGAGAGAGAGAGAGAGAGAGAGCAGAGAGAGATTATAAAATGTGTGTGTTTGTGTGTGAGCGTGTGTTTGAATATCTTATCCATACTTCAAAAACAAATCAAAACATAGAAGTACTTACGTTTTGGAATATTTATATGAATAAGAATAAGAATACAATTTAAAAACACATACAATTCCATTATTCTTCTTTTACTGTCTTTCTTTTTTGAATTTTTTCACTGGAATCGGTTTATCTGTTGTTTCTTCTGTTTGTCTTGATTAAAATTTCTCTGCTGGAATGGGTCTTCTTCTGTTTCTTCTTCTTCCTCCTCGTCTTCTTCTTCTTTTGAAAATTCATCCTTTTTCTCCTTTTTCGCTATCTTAGACCAACCAATGTACTTTTGCTTGACAATGATAACAGGTATCTTTACGTTTGTCTATATTTTCTGCTGCTTTAGAGGTTTCTTTTCTTTGACGCTGTGGACATTTTGGAACCCTAATGTCCTTTCTCTTGACAGACATAACAAGTATTTTGACTTTTATTTCGAGATGAGTAGGCTGGAGTTTCTCCAGAAGGCTTGTTGAAAGTTTATTTTTGAATAAATCTCTGACCAGAAATGTCATCTGTTGTGGCCCTTCCATATTCACAGATTGAAGGTGAATCAGTGTATTCTCTTAGATAGGGGGTATTTATATATGGAGAGAGATTGTTCGTGCTGTTTCTTTCACAGTACAACATATTTACTTTTTTATTAAAATAACCAAAGTTCATGTTTTCTTTCTATCGTCAGTCACACACAATGTCTTTGGAATATTTGTTGCCTCCCCTTGAAGACTTTGTGAGAAGAAATGCAGTATCCGCTCAATTCAATAATGTGAGATTAAAAGAATAACGCAGCCTTGAATTCCTATTAGAACATGTACTGACGGGGGAAAAAAAGAACACACACCCTGAGCACGCCCCCCTCTAGCCATGTTTGTGTATGTAATACTAATTACGTCAAACTTGAACTGATAAATGTCACAATCAAAAATTCTATCCAATGAGTCACCAAAAACTGAACTATGCTGGCTTCAATTTCGATTAGTTTTATAAAATGTACGATCGTAGTATTCTCTTAGTCTTTAACCCACTTTTCTCGACCTCGGTTAACTCGCCAACCCTATTAAGTCGACGTTTTTGAAGTGGAACCGCCAAATTCTCTCTTTGTCTTAGCATTTTCTCATCGGTTATGTCGATTCTTTTATGTCGCCGAACCCTAATATCTCGAGCACAAAAGAGCACAAAAGAGGGCCAAATTTGCCACTTAACGTCGGTTATCTCGATCCCCATGACCAATCGCCGGCTTTTGAAAATGTTAGTTATTGATGCCACTTCACCATCTCACTACCGTATTTTCGCGTATATAAGACGCGTCTTATGCAAAGTTTTACGTACCCCTCACACAGGAGTGACACGAACGAACGGTACAGTGTGTGATATTGAAGGACGATTATTTCGGTCGATATTCACGTTTCACGATTTTCATTCCTAGTTGTAAAAACAATTGGGTAAGTGTTCAGTAAATACAGGAGTGAAAGAATGATCTTACTTGGTTCACTGCGCATGTGCTGAGTTCACGTAGCACGTGATCACGGTCCGTATGGTCGTTCACTCCAATGACAGTTCACTCACTCTTGTTGATCTTGTCTAAAGGATAGCATGCTGTAGCGATCTTTGTGTTTGCAATGTTGGAGAATATAATAAAGGTTTGTATCGAGAATCGACAGTGGTTTGTATTGTATACTGGTAAATCTCTGCTGTTAGTTGGTGCACATATGCCTTTTGTTGTTAGCAAACATGTATGTACATTTTTATAGCATGCCGATCGCTTCATCAAACAAATCGCGGCAACGCTGTTGTGTAAAAAAACCTCCAAAAACACGTGCATGTACATTCTCATTTATTAACGCACATCATGTACACAAAGAAATTTCAAGCACATGTTAATATATTGTCGCCATATTGGTTTTCGTTTATCTCGATCATCGGTTATCTCGACGCTTTTTGGCAAACCCCTAGGCCGGCGACATAACCGGGTTCGACTGTATAAGAAATCTTTCCATACAGATTTCCTCAGAACTTTTCTGGGAAGATTCCCTCTGAAATTAACCAATCAGTATGCGTATGCTATAAAATCAATACATGAAGGTATTCCTTATACTTTTTTATATAAATATTTCCTTTTTTCTTTCCTTTTTTAAAAAAAAAAATGTATTTCTCTTTATATCATTAGATGTTGTTGAATAAATTTAGACTACGCCATCATATGATACAAACCTTCTAGACAAGACTTATTCTTATTCGGATACTTTATAATGGTACGCTGATGCTAAGAAGAAAAAAGCATAGGTGATTTACATTTTTTCCAATAGTTGGCGTTCAATTTACATAGGAGTCCCGCGTGTATTTTTATGTAAAGATTAATGTCCGTCCTTCTTTCTTTTCATGAATAGATTTCAAAATATAAAGAAATATTTCTGTTTGCAACAAAACACTGCAAAAAAAAAAATAAAAAAATAAAAAAAAAAAAAAAATGAAGAAATCTCTTTGACTTAACACTGAATATTTTTGCACCACAACTTAATGTCAATAGCGACAATGGTGGACCTAAAAATGACGTCTAACAGTACAGAGACAAGCAAACAACCTTACGCCAATATTGCCTGTTTTTGATGCATTTTAATCATCGCGTACTATATAACTGATGCTGCAAAAGAAAGTTCACAGGTTATCAGATACAAAATATATACTTAAAGTCAGGTCAAGATAAAGACTTTCATGTCAAAAAGGTGGATTCTCACAAAACCGTACGTTTGTTAGATCATCAGATCGTTAGTCGATCCAAGATCTACGCTTTGCAAAGAAAGATTTTAGCATGGACCCAATAATATTCAGTGAGATTTTAAAAAAGATCGGATTCCCTATGGATGTGATTATTTTTATTTTTGGGTCATCTGTTTTTGAAATTTCGTTGTAATTCAAGGGAAAAATATACCAAGAATGTAAGTGTATCTGTATTTTGATTTGATATCTTAAATTATGAATAAGATATTCACACACACACACACACACACACACACACACACACACACACACACACACACACTTTATAATGAAATCTCTTTCTCTGTTTCACACACACATACACACATTGACATACATATGCATATTTTATAATTTCTCCCTCACACACATCATCAAAAATTATTATTATTATTATTATTATTATTATTATTAATCATAATAATAACTGGTCTAATGTGGTGCTACGTCATAGCTGGTAAACCGGTGGCAACAGGGTTTCTGATGATCCCTCTAGGCGATGTTATTGAGAGTGCATAACCCCTGGAAGGTTTAACCATGGTGATAAGGCTCGAGGAGGAAAATCTGGCTAACTGCACCCCACCACACACCATATAATATGGAAAGTACAAAGAAAAAAGAATCATTCCGCATCGCTCGTCACGTGGACTACCAAGGAGAGCGTCTTCTGGTGGGCAACCAGCCCAGGGTAGAAAAATGTGCTACTGGAAGAAACTCTACCCCCCCCCCCCCCTGAAGCACCAGATGACTCCCTCACCGAGAATTCTTCTCAAAGATACAATCTAAGCACTTCAACACCAAATGAACAAAGAACAAAAATACAGAAATGGACTAGAGAAGAGTATAAATCTCTCATGAGAGTCTACTAAACGCAGCAAGTAACAGAAACACTAGAGAAGCCTAGAACATTTGACGAATGTCTAATATCAACAACAGGCCCTTACATTGATGAGAAGAAAAAAAAAAAAAAAAAAAAAAAAAAAAAAATTGCCAACGTAAGAAGAGACATTATCAGACTCTCCCAAGTGGAACTGGAAGTCATAATGAATGAAGTCAAAATCTACTTAACTAACCCTTTTGGGAAATGAACCGGACCAAACAAGCACAATAGATGAAGATCAAACAGACAATCGAACAAGTGCTTCAACTGCAGAAGTAATGTCAGAATATATACCAAGCAAGCCAACTCACAATCAGATGAAACTGAAAATCATACTTCAGAATAAAACCTTTTCATACAAAACTATGTACCACACTTCCTGAGAGTAAAAGACAAAATAATGTACAAAATGTTAGAAATAACACATATGAAAATGAAGGAAAAACCTCACACACAAAAGATAAAAAAGAACAGGAAACCAAACAACTACTAAGAATTGTAAATCAGATTATAAATTAAATTAAGACGGCAAATGAGATGACAGACATTACTAATGTAAATAATCTCATGCATGCAGCGGCAACTATTATTACGTCTGAATCAGGGGTCAAGATATAAAAGAATCCAATAAGAAGAAAAATGAAAGAACGAGAATGGAAGATGAAAATAAAAAGAGAGATAGAAAAAAAAGCAGTGAAATAGTAATGCTCACCAAAACGAAGAATCCAGACTCAAAGATTGCACAAAAAAAGAAAGATGCTCAGAAAATTATAAAAAGTTAGCATCAGACCAAGAAAGAAAAACTCGAATAAAAGGTTTCAGCCACAGTCCAAATAATAAAAAGATGTGAAAAACGCAGTTAACAATTCAAACAAAACAAACAATTTCGGGAGAACACTAAACAATTTTGCTAAGAACTAGTCAAGAAGTACATTGAGGTAAAAAAAAATAATAAAAAAAAGACATTCATTTCCGAAAAGATTGAGACGTTTTGGACAGCAATATTGGAGAACGAGAAGCAACATGATGAAACGGATAAATGGATTGGGGAACAAAGAAGAATGAACAATAACCGGAATAACAGGAATGGTCAGAGATCACAATTGAGAAAATGAGAGCAGAGATTACCGCTGCAAGTAACTGTAAGTCACCTATTGCTGAGAAAATCGCAAACTTTTCGCTAAAACAAATCTAGCATCAACCCATGATAAAATCTTTAAAGAGATCAGTGTCCTAATGAACCACCCACAAAGAATATCAGAATGGCTTACCACTAGGATCACTTACCTCCTACCAAAGGACGAGAACAATGCCGCGGAGGATCATACGGCTGTACAGACCAGCTTCTGATAACAAGAAGAGATTGGTGAATCTTAGATAATAAAAAAAAAGAAAAAAGAAAAAAGAAAAACTCCAAGCACAGCATGGATAAATCACCGGAAAGCCTTTGACAGTCTTCCCCACTCATAAATCCTCGAAAAAGTCTATATATATATATATATATATATATATATATATATATATATATATATATATATATATATATATATATATATATATATAAGCTAGCATCAACACTGAGAAAACGGAAAGGTGGAAAACCTAACTTATTCTTAATCATACTGAAGGGGCGTTAAGTAGTGACTATATTAGGATCAAAAGTGAAATATTCCAGGGAGACCTATTCTCAGCACTTCTCTTCTGCCTTCACGTTATCCCATTAAGCACACAAATTGAATGAAACAGAATGTGGTTACACAGTGTACAAAAAGACCATTTCCCACCTCATTTACACGGATGACTAAGGAAGGTATTTTTATTGATAAAAAATCTTAATTTTATTTGTATACCCATCCATTTGCATCCTACCATGTGTGAATGGGATGGTAGTTTTGTTTAAAATAGGAGGGTAGGGAAATTATAGATGGGGGTAGAGATTTTTACTTTATTTATTAGGGGGTTTACAGGATGGTAGGTGTAGGGGAGATAGAAAGTTAGATTTGCTTATAAGGGATTTAAATTCTATTTTATGCCCCTTCTTTTGTATCCTACCCTCTTTGGTCAGTATACGAGTGAATGTTGGTTCCTGCAAAAGGAGGTAGGGAAGTTATAATGGGATAGGAGTTTTGCTTTGTTTAAAAGATGATCATAGAGTGCTTGGGAAGAACGAGACGTTAGTTTTGTTTATAAAGGATTTAAAATCTATTTGTATACCCCTTCTTTTACCTCCTACCCTGTGTGAATGGAGTGGTAGTTTTGTTTAAAATCGGAGAGGTGAGGAGGATAGTGATATAGATCGTGGAAGAGATTTTTCCTTTATTTATACGTGTGTCGTAGGG
This sequence comes from Margaritifera margaritifera, assembly GCA_029931535.1. Classification (NCBI taxonomy): domain Eukaryota; kingdom Metazoa; phylum Mollusca; class Bivalvia; order Unionida; family Margaritiferidae; genus Margaritifera; species Margaritifera margaritifera. The sequence goes on along the minus strand of JAQPZY010001636.1, from coordinate 3,975,621 downwards.
TGGTAGGGGAGATACGGAAGTTAGTTTTGTTTATAAGGGATATAAATTCTATTTTGTACCCCTTCCCACACCAAATTTGGCTAACCTTTTGCACATAAGATTCTCACGTGAGATCTAACTCATGTTAGTCTCATGTGCATTTTAACATGCAAATTAGGTAGAACTCACATGAGCAATAGAATCTAACAAAATCTGAAATTCACATGAGCAAGATTTTGCTCACGTGAGCAAGCATTTCCTCACATGAGCAAGTCTGCTCATGTGAAAATCACATGAGCAGGAATGGTTAATGTAAGCAAGAGCTTGCTCACGTGAGCAATAGGAAAAAAAATGACTAGGATTTGATTTGCATTTGATAAATATTTCCGACAAGAATGAAAAAGAACCAAGTTCCTATAATAAAACTTATTTAGCAGCAATAAAGAGATTTTCAAAGTGATATTAAAATCTAGAAGATGAGCATATTCAAGTTCAATTATGCATGTTTTTGTGAGGTTTCTCACATGAGAAAAAAGACAACTCATATAAATATGTGATAAAAATGATTTTCAATTATTGTAATTATTATATCGCATGCATTCTGTAACAATAAATGATCGCAGCACAAATGGGCAGGTGTAAAACGCTTGTTCACTCGTCAAGCAAATTAGTGTGATTATTGTGAAAGCAATGGTCTTCACGCACATGAAACCAACTAGGTGTACTACATCCAATCACTGATTTCATTACTGATGATAACAAAAGGTATACGGTCACAGGCTAGCATTGACCAATCAGAAAAGGTTGCTTTTATTGACTCAATGAATAATCCAAAATTATACCAAACAATGTTTTAATATTTATATTATTGTTGATAAACATTCAGTGCATAATGCACTGACAATTGTAAACATGTAGAAGTATTTGCAAGGTGTGCAGCTGCCACCGAAATGGCAAAAATTAGATGACAAGGGAGCGTAATCATATATATGATGAACATAAGAGACTAAGAAAGTACCAGAAATGCTGGGAAAATGGACACTAATGGCTAAAGTGTGACACAGGAGAGACTGTGTTGTTGGTGAAATACAGTTATTGTTCTGAGTTGATGTTAATGAATAATAAATGTTGAATTAGAAACTGAACTGGCTTCTGTTTGGTTTTAGCCAGATCAGTGAAATTTAGACAGGATCAATGAAAATATTATTTTGGTGATCCTGTGGGTTAGTGAAAAAAAATCCTAATTTTGAGCCATGTATCATGTTTTACATATGCAAACTTTCTAGAACTCATTACACATACTCCAGCTTGTTTGCTGTTAATCATACAGTTTCACTAGGGACCCCTAAAATCTGAATAAATCAAAGGAAATGACATGGGAAGGAATGAATACAAATTCATAATTGTTTGAAACAATATTTATCATAATTGCTTAAAACTGTATTTATCAAAGTTAAACATTATTTTGTACAAGCTTGTGCAATATATCAGTAGTTTCTATCATAATATTTAAAAGTTTGTTAAAATGAAACCTCTCAATAGAGTACCATGATGTACTGATATTCTGTCCAATTTCTTTTGTAAAACACTCTGAACACAAAATATATTTCATTAGCTGTTACAATGTCTTTTTAAATTAAGTATACTGCATTCTTTGCAAAATTGTTGCACGCGGAGCAAATTAAGGAGACAGTGGATGTATGATCTAGATCAAATCCAATGTATTATTAAAGAAAGATTCCAGAAAATTCAGGCTGATGCACAGAAAGGCAAGCTCTTCAGTCTAAGGAGTCTCTCACAGCCGCTTTCTCAAATATGTGGTACACAGAAAGGCAAGTTCTTCAGTCAAAGGCATCTCTCACAGCCGCTTTCTTGAATATGTGGGAAATCTTCACTTTTGTTCTGTATGGGTTTAGGCACTTTTTACTTCACTTCCATATAGAAATTCATTTTGGGGAAGGGGATGTTGTCAGATGGTTAAAGGTTCCCTCTCCCCATCTGTTAAAATCGTACACTATTAGGTGAAAAACAAGAATGTTAGCCATTTGAATTGCACTGAACCACCTCTTCTAAACAAATCCTCTCAGAATAAAATCCTAAATCCTTCCCTGCTTCTTGTACGATTCCGGTACACTGAAATAGATTATACATACAGCAACATGTACTATGTAACCTGGACAACAAATGTGACTATATACCTGTTTGGCAATGGCATTTTTTTACAAATTCAACATTCTAAAATCACTTCACTAGTCTTAGAAACATCTGTAAGTGTTATTCATGACCATTTAGTTTGAAAGCTGCAACATCATATCTGTCAAACGTTTGGTACTTTACGTCTTTAAACACAAAAAAAGCAATATGAAATAAACTCACTTTACACCTTAAAACCTTTGAAATAGATCCACTGCCATATTCTTTGAAAAATTAAAAGTATAAAAATTAGAAGCATACCTACATGTATACGACTTCTGAACTTGCCTCAGTTAAAGTTCAAACTTCACTGCATGAAGACAATTGTAGAATTTGATATGCTTGAAGAAAAACAGTCCCTAACAAAAAAAAATAAATGAGATTAACAAGCTTGTATGTAATTTATCGTCAACCATCCGAACTTCATGCTTATCCTTGATTCGTGCGCCATGTTTCTCGTGACCTCACACGCTTGTTTTGAGATCCTGACGTAATCAACTGGGTCACTAAGCATTCGTTGACAGTAACAGTAAGTGCTGATTAAGTCATATTTGAATACTTAATACAAATCAAATTGAAAAAACACAATGAAAATGGCAAATTTGACTCATGACATACACTTTATGGCCCTGGCGTGAGTGTTAGCCATTCAAGCCAGGGCCTCTGTTCACATGTTGATTTTCTTTACCTTTTGATTAGCGGGAAACCCAAGACAGAGATTTTTTAGACCACAAAGGCAATGTAAAAATTGGGTCATTATAACATGCACTTCTTATAACATGTTAGAAAAAATAAATCCAATGAAAAACTATATAGAGTGAAATTTTTCATTGAAATATTTTAATATAAAGCCAAAAAAAAAATGTGTGTTTCCTATTGCACTGGTTTTAAAATTAGGGTAGGCAGTAGTTTTTTTTTTTAATTACATATAAAGCAAAAATATTTCAAGCACTTCAAAGTACTGGGCATGAAAACCTGCTCAATTAGATGCACAAATGTGATTTTTTTTTTTATGAAAAAAAAAAAATGAAAAAAAATATTTTAAAAAAAAAATTGTGTGGGGGTGGGGAAAAAGTGCTAGGGTGGGCAATGAGAAACAGGGACGGTCGGCCGACCGGAAACATATTTTTATTTTATTTTTGGGCCTAAGGGAAAACAAAATCTTTGCTATGAAATAGCATGAAAAAAATCTTTACAGTATCTTTAAATATGATAATTTTGTCAGACAACTTGAAGAAGAAAAAAATTTTTAAAATGCATCATGTTTTTTTTTTTTTTCTTTGATATTTTTGCCATCATTATTTATAAGTGTTTTATTGCAGTCGATATGCGTTTGAAAGAAATGATTTGTATTACATATGCAAATATTAATAATATGGGGACATCATACAGGATCGATTTCGTAAGTAAACATTGACCTAATTATCACATTCCAATCTTACGTCACGTGGCCTTTATTTCAGGGGCACGAACCATAGATATAATTCCGGCAATATACAAATTTAGAAACGCTCGGAAAAACGGTAGCTCGCAAAGAATTTGGAGACTTTATAACGATGAATAAATGAAGCAGATATAGTTGAACACTTTCTATGGCGATTTCAATAGTTTCTCCCAATATTATAATATAAACGTTAAAATTAACGTTGAGGGCACGAACCATAGTACTTCGAGGATTCTAATCTCGTCACCCTATTGTCAATAACCGACAACAGTGCATCTTGATTTTACTCACCAACATGATAATTCCATGATTTTAAATTATCTCTTGGTTTCTATGGTCAGTTGCTGCACATGTATTGGGCTTGCAATGAAATTTCCGAAGTAACGAGCTAAATCGTGACAGTTCCAGCTTCAATTCTTTTTAAAATTAAACGGCGCCTATTTGAAAGCGAGGCTACCATGGTAGTTGTGTGTTGTAGTACCTTAAAAAAGTTATGTGTATATTTTGCGGTCAGTAAACCAGTCTCCTGACTGTAAACAAGGGAAATAACCCGCGTCATTGTATCGATAACGGATTACCTAGCTCTCAGTCGCGAAAAACCACATTTAATCTGATGTGATTTTATTTTATTATTTGATTTGGTTTTTGAAAGCAAAATTCTTGAAGCATAATTCTTTATAGAATGCTGGCAGAATGGGATGGGTCTCTAACTCACATGAGAAAAGCCAACTTAGAACAAATCTAAAATGTGTCTGATCAGAAGCGAAGTCCAAATTTCTCACGTGAGAATTTAGAACTACGCCTTATTTTCAAACATAGTCAGATGTAAGGGGAAAGAATATTTTCTAAGTTATACTTTCTAATGAGAACATTCAAATTCTCACGTGAGCAAAATCTGCACATGAGAAAATTGGTTAGTTTTTCAATGGCTCACAAGATCTAACAAACAGCACACGTGAGCTTGCAAAATCTACCCAATTTGCATACGTTTCTAACAAGGTTCTCATGTGCAGCTTATGAGAAGCTCATGTGAATTGGTGAGATTTTTCTGTACGGGTTCTTTTACATCTTGCCCCGTGTGGTCAGTAGATGAGTTTGTGCTGGTCCCTCCAAGCGGAGGTAGGAAAGTAATAGGAGATAGGAGTTTTACTTTGTTTATCACAGGATCATAGAGTGGTAAGGGAGATAGGGAAGATAGTTTTGTTTACACGGGTTTTAAATTCTATTTTATACCCCTTCTTTTACACTATACCATGTGTGGTGAGTAAATGACTGAATGTTGGTCACTCCAAAAGGTATTTTAAATTGTAGGTGTAGTTTTATCATTACATTTCTTGTTATAGGTCAGAGAATCCCACATGTGATAAACCTACTACATACTATTCATTTCAGTTAGAAGGTAGACATAGCCGCATTTTACATTTCCAGCTAGACAGTCTCACCACACTTGATAAACCTATGACGTAATACGGCATTTCAGTTAGAGAGCAGACAGACCCATAATGTTATACTGTTACAACATACATTTCAAGATGGCGGCCTAATGTTAAAATCATCGTTAGAGGCTATAAACCTTTTACCCTGTTTAACACGAGTCCCATTAGAGGCTATACATTTTCCTATTTTAAAGTTCCCTATGTTCCATACATTTTCCCATGCTAAATTTCCCTTATGTCTCATTCACTCTTTACCTGTTTAACATAGGAAGCCCTTTATGCCCTTAAGTGCTACATTCTACTACTTTGTATAGTCAAAGAAATAAAATAAGACTAGACAATCTGTGGACTAAGTATATTGTTTAATGGAAATGTATTGCCCAATAATAAACCATCAGGGATCATTACCAAATGATTACCCAAACCATCTACCACTGGGAAAATCGGAGAATGTTCCGCCCAGAAATAACTACTTTTTTATAATCGGCGTTTCCCACTTTAAAGAAACGAAACCAAAAACAAAACAAAACGAATGCAAAGAAACAAGCAAAGCAATGGGAAGTGACAAAGGACTTTCAAATATGTGGTCAAATTTTATGAAAATTGGGCCAGAAATCTTGTTCCAAGTTTAGTGATTTTAAGTTGTATATATTATATAATGCAAACTGCATGGGTTACCATCAAATCTACTGTCAGACCACTTGACCAGCCCAGACACGTGGGGTCTAGGTTATCATTCAAAGCTAGCCAGGTAATTAAATTGATCAGCGAGCCACTTGAACGTCTTTTTGGTGATTTAAGGTCAAAAACTTATATCATTAAATATCGTATGATTAGGACGACAGCGTCTTGAACAAAAAGTAGGTAATTTTTCCTCCAAAAACTTTTGTTATTATACAAAATCTATTAATTCAAAATTATAAGATATAGTAGAAAATAATTGTTAAAGGTACCCTAATATTAAAATTGCTTTTATTTTTTTCTACGATGAGAAAAACTTCCCCACACGCCTAGATTTTTTTTCTTCTTCTTGTGATGATTAAAGTCTTATATATGCCCTTTTTGCCAGATGATTCTGGTATGAACCGGTCAGAAAAGGCAGTATTACAATTTGGATGCTAAATCTAATAACAAGAACTTATTTTTTTTGACTCCTGAGAGATCAGTAAAGAAAGGTTTCCATGTGCTTCACCGCTTAAAACAGAGAGACGTTGTTTTTCCTTATAATTCTTATTATGCATATGCTGTGATTACACATTTTTAATGTGCATGAACAATCCGTTATTTCATTCTGCTGCAAGAGGACTGCGTGCACTTCAGAGGGGATTTCAAGATATTTGTAAGTCTCCTATTGTACTTCTTAATAAAAAATAATTTTAAACATTTCACATATTTATGTATTAATTGGTTTATTGTTAATGCATTATTTGTTCTTCTTGTATCCCTCCCCCTTTCTTGAATTGGTTGAGGAGGGATTCCCTGAATCTTTATTTTTAAAATTCCTGTATCACTCCCTCCTTCTTTGAATAGGCTAAGGGATTCCTCACACCTTTATCCAAAAAATTCAAGTAACCCTCCGTCCTTCCTTGAATAGGTGAAGGGGAGTGGGGGTTCCCTTCCTTCTTGTACATTTCTGGATGCAATACTGTTGAGTAAGCCCGCTTATTTTTTCTACTAAGCTAAAATATAAACGGTTTAAAAATTTGAAGGAATTTTGTAATATATTTTGCAAAATTTACTTGCATACTAATAAATGCCGAAATAAATAATAAATTTGCACACATATAGTAAATAATCAGTTTTGCAAAATTAATAAAAGCTCGACGTTATAAATTAATTCTGACATTGTATTATCCTCCTATACCAATATAATAATAAATTTTGCAAAACGAACAAACTGTATGCTTATATATATATCTCTCTTATACTAAAACTTCAATGCCCTCATTTTCATCTGGCATGCTAAATATATGTTAATATATATCCTCGTCTTACACTATAATGTTTGCCCTCTGCGCTATTTTGTTCCCATACAAATAGGGTCCCCCCCCCCCGCCATGGTATATGTTTGTAATATAACATATAAGTATTATTTTGTAGGTTTTTTTCTTGAACTAGTATAAAGAAGACAAACAAAGGGGTATCATGACTGTCTACACCACTCACTGTTGCTATCTTTTTATAAATATTTTGTTCATTTTGTTTTAATTTTGTAAATTTTTTACATAATCATTTCTGACCCAATAAATGTGGCCATGTTTGTTTCTGTGATAACGCCAATATTGTATTAAAATTAAAATAAAATTATAAATTTCTTACATTTTTGGGTAATTTTATACATGTTGTGATGTAATAAAGTAACTATCATTATAAATACATCTTATAATTGTTTTTAACACTATAAATAACTTTTGTAATTTGTTGGGGGAAATGATCAATACATTTAGTAAATTTTGGGGGAAATTATTAATAGATTTTGTCATTTCGGCGCAATTTTGTAATTTAAAAAAGAAAGAATTAAAAGAATAATAATCCATTTTTGTGTATTTGAACTTGAACCAAAGCAGGTCTTTTCAAAAGTAAATAAACACAAGAACTCAGAAGTCTGTTACAAACAGATGCATAGCAGATTTTAAATTTTCTACAAACTTCTTTTGTTTTTGCTTTTAATTTATAGCGTGAAAATAATGTGTTGAAAATGTATTCTTCTACAATGAAAATAAAAGTAATTATCATTTTTGAGATAAAAGAGACTTGTATTTACTCATTTTCTATGTGGGAGATCAAGTTTGAATTTACAGGAAACCAATTTTTAGAGGAAAATGTTTCTTCGATAATACCTACCCGATCATAATACCTTAGGAGTGCTACCACTACCTCACAAATCCAGCCCTCCCAGGCTACACGTTCTAGCAATGAAAGCTAAAAGTTGTCCTCCCACACAGGTGGCAGCCAAAGTGATCTCCCCTTGAAACAGGTATAGGCGCCAAATCCCATGAATACTTCAGTTACTACTGGAGCAGAGTGCACGCTATAACTGCTGGGCGGGTGTGTCCGTATTATGATAGGATAAGTATTATCGAAGAAACATATTTTACTCCAAAAATTGGTTTCTTCTTTAAATACTTTACCCGATCATACTATCTTAGGAGAATAGGTAAGAGGTGGAGGGAGTTACATCTCCTTACCCACAAGAGGCCATCTCCGGTCCCCAAAGGTATGTGATGTGGCTTCTAGACCGAGAACCCAGCTGGAGAATTGATTCCGTAGGCCGTGACGTGACTTTAGAAAAAGGGAAAATTTTCTTTCCACAAATCCAGTTGAAGTCATTATGCCACATCCTTAAGAAGCTGCCAAATGACCTGGGAAGATAACATGTGCTGCGGCGATAGGTCCCACCAGGTCTAACTGAGCCCTCTGGGATGAAAGATCTCCAGTAGAAGCTAGAGAAAGTCGACTCTGACCTCCATCCCATGTCAGCTAGGGAACAGTTTCGCTCGAATGCAATACTTGTTGTTGCAACTGCCCTAACTTCATATGCTGAAATACGTTGCAAGGTAATTTGATCCTGGATTAATTCTCCATATGCAGAATGGATGACACATCTTATCCAGGATGATAGAACCTGCGATGACATGTCATCCTTTCCATATTTCAGAAGTAAGAATAGACGGTATCTTCTTCTTCACACCGGCTTGGTTGTTTTCAAATACCACTTCAAAGTTCTCACCGGGTTCTGTAGATGACCTTGAGTTGAAGGGTCCAGGTTGGAATGAGGTTTGATCACAAAAAGACTGATTGCCCATGAGCAGAGCCTGTTCTTGGCAATGAAAGACGAGTCATACTGACCCATCCTGTCAGACCTCCAAGTAGTTTGGGTCAACCAACGAAGCATGCATTTCGCTGATTCTATCTGCTGTAGCTAATACGAGTAGGAAGCAGGTCGAATACAAGAGGTGAACTAATGAAGCTCTCGTGAGCAGTTCAAATGGTGGCTTATTCATGCAGGTTAGAACCCATGATAAATTCCACTTTGGACATAGAACCAATGCATGTGGAACCAAAGTTCGACAGAAGATCGGAGGGGTCTTTATTTTGTCATATATCCTCTCTTCCATGGTGATGCAGCGTGTCAGAGATTGTGGAACATTATCCTTTAATCATGATTGGAGCTACTGTTTCTCTTCAAAGAGCCAAAGTAGGAAGTTAGTTATTTGAGGTATTGATGCCTTACGTGGAGAAATATGATTACACTCACACCATTGTGATAAAATTCTCCACTTCTCCTTGCACGTTTATGAAGTGCAGGGCCTTCTTGCTCGAGTTATTCTCTCTACCACTTGTTGTGAGAACTGTTTGTTCTTGAGGGCTTGTTTAATATGGTCCAGACATGTAGGTTCAACAGCTCTGGATTCAGACGAAACACCTGTCATCGTGGTTGCTTGAGCAGATGATGAAATATCTATATTTTCCTTGGGATTTCCACTGCCAGATTTATCTGGTCATTTATCCATGATTTTTCCACTTGATGGGAGCATTCAGGACGAGGCGACACTCCAATTCTCTTACTTTTTGTAGCACCTTTGGAATCAGAGGTGTTGCAGGGTAAGCATATGTGTCCAAGTTGTTCCAGTCTATGGAAATAGTGTTGACTACCAGGCCATCGGATCCAGGACTAGTGAGATAAAGGTTGGGAGTTTTGCATTCACAAATAGATCCACCAACTGAAACCAAAGGATGAAGCGACCATTCTGTTTGTAATAGTTCATTCTTTCTGGACAGCAAGTCCCCTAATACATTCAGTCTACCCAGGATATGACGAAATTGTATGTGGATTTGTCGTTGATGACGCCACCTTAGAAAATCCCAAAACAGAACGCAGAGATCTGGGGATTTGGTTTCCACTTGCATTCTGATATAATTCACCACAGAGGATTTTGTCGGATAAAATGACAAGGCCCTTTTCCATGCAGCTTCTCCTGCCACCAATGAAATGCTTTTAGTATGGCTTTCATCTTAAGGATATTGATATGCAATAGACAATCCTGAGTGGGCCACATTCAACTAGCCAACTGGAATGATGAAGAGATGTGCATCCCAGCCTGCTGTGCTCGCATCCGTACAAACCGTCAACTTCGGAAGTTGTACCTGGAGGGGAACACCTGACGTAAGCCAAGTGAGGTTCTCTCATTTTCTGAGATGGGACCTCATATGCATGGAGACTGTTATTGTTTGTTCTGAGGGGCAAAGTTTTGGCCTCAATTCGGACAAAATTATCATTTGTAATGGTCTCATAAATAGGCGACCGGGGACAATGAGGTCCACTGCGTTATCGAGTAAACCCAGTAGATGAAGGAATTCTTGGGCTGACTGACTGTTCCGTGTCAGAATTGAAGCCAGCATTGAGCTGATTTTCAATGCGTGTTCAGATGTGTTTTGAACTCCATGCCCAAGTGGATAAAATGTTGAGTTGGTACGATATTGGATTTTTCCTTGCTGACAAGGAATCCAAGGTTGAGGAGAAGTGTAACAAGGGATTTCATGCCTTTATTCATGATTTTACATTGTGAACGATCTCTACCACCCTTTTCTGGAGAAGATTGTTGATGTCTCGCTGCAAGACGTCTGCCCTGAATGGGTCTTTGGCGATGCCTGTAGCTGAAGAGATCCTGGACAATGGAGAAGAGGGCATTGAACGTGATACAGAAGCTCTCCGAAACCACTTGCCAGGTCCACTGATTGTTGTGGCAAATTCTTTCCCATTCAACAGTGAAGAATAGGAGTCTCTTGCCCCCCCCCCCCCCCCGACTGAGATAACTGATAAGGGCGGCATGAGAATGTCATCATTTCTTGTTATAAGGAGGCTGTTGTGGAATGAAACTGGGGCAAAAACTAGTGCCTTCTCTGTCCACATTTGTTCTAGAGAACTGTGACCTTCTAAGTGTATAGGATCAGTAGGACTGCTTCACTGTCTGCTGTGTCCTAGGGGTGTCCTTTCTTTCCTTTTGATTGCTTCCTGAAAATCTCTCCTCAGTCTCTGGGGCTGTGCCTGTGGGAGATTTGTTTCTTTGGTTGCTTGCTTACGTATTTCCTCCACCTGGCCATTGAAAAGGAGGTTAGAATAGAATGGCTGCAGTCTTAACTTGACTTTGTGTTGGTCTTTTATAAAGGTGGAAGTGGAGAGTACTGCATCTCTTTCCACCAGAGGTAGATTTGTTGCTGCTGTTAAGGCATTGGCCAGCGTGTGCCGTGTAGCTCTGTTTAGTACTCATGACATTCGAGACAGACTCACACGAATGTCCGGTGGGAGTCGTGGTGGGAGAGAATATACTGATTTCTGCTTTGAAGATTGCTGGGAGCCTACTTCCATTACATTCCAGACCAATTGTTGTGTCAAGAAAGGACTTCCTGTCCATGGGTACTGCAGTTGGTTTTGACATTCCCAGGCCTGCATTGTCTCTGTCTACTGTTGGGGTGTCTATGTCAAACACTGGTGTGTGTGTTTGATAGAATCTCTTACTAATATTTGACAGTAAGCGTCACTGTGGAAAGAAAAGTCTATTGACACTTGGGTTCTGCAATTGTCTGTGCAAGCAACCCAATAGCTCAGCCACTTGACCAGACTTGGTAGCAGTTTGAATGCCGGTTCGTCTTTTTTTATTAGCATGTCAATCGATGCTGGAACTCTGGACCAAGCTGTTGACTGAGGAGGAGGACAAAACTGTGGTAACAGGCGAAAGACTTCTTCGATCAATGTCCAGAATGCAGAGTCTTTTCTTGTCATTGTTAGGTCTAGCAAAGACGATGGAGCTTGTAAGCGTACATAATGAACATTTTCCGTCTTTATAACACTGATAATGAGAGTCATAAAAGTGAGCTACATTATGATTGTGGCAATTTTATACCAATGGAGGTTCAAAACATGACTGTCAAAATAGTGGATCAAAACACAGAAAATGGATTTCACCACACCAAAATCAATCCTTTATGTCTATACCCAAATTGTGTAGACAAGCATAGGTCACTGTTACCTGAAAAATAAAAAATGAGTACATACCTGCTAATTTGGAAAATGCTTGCTTGGTTTCTACTCTGCTTTCTGTCCTTGTGGGAAAACCACAAATTGATCCCATACTTAAACAATGGCAGCTACTACTGCTCGAACGCTGTGCCTCACAGAGTCCTTGGATATAGACACAATGTCACCAAAGCAGCTTGAAAAAAGTACCGGGTGGCACAAAATGTGAGGGCAACAAGGTCTGTAAAAGTGGTGGGAGGGCATTGCTTCTTTTTATGGGTCTCTGTAGTTTGGGTAACAGTACATTGGTTATATAAAGGATGGTTTTGGGTCTGAATCTAAATCTTGAAAATACTTCTTCCTCTGACAGAAATTCCAGAGGATTTGTGTATTCGACTAGAACTCTAGGTGGAAATACTGTATTCAGCTGTCGCCCAAAGCGTCTGTGTCTGGCCACAGCTGCCATATTTGCTTCAGTTTGGAGTTTACTTCTAACCCAACTTGATATTTTTTTTTATCTCAAACTCGATTCTCAAGTCAGAAACTTTACTCCAAATTTTCTAGATCCACAAATGAAGTAAAAACTAGAAACCCAATGTCTAGATTCAAGTTTGGAGTTAGAACTTGTACTCGACTCAACTTAATATGCTTTTGAGATCTGGGTGCCTGACCTGTCCTTTCAGTCACATGATTGATTATTTAAAGATCATGATAATCTAGAACTATAGTAATTAGTTTTATTTCTGAAAGAATAAAAAATGTGATTTTTTAGACAACAATAAATGACAATCCAAGGATTTATTTGTATTAATAATATACACTGTTTGGGTTTCTAATTTTTCTAGAGCTAAAAAATCTTTCAGTTGAACAAATCATTGATTTAATTTTTATAAGCAAAGATTTTGTTGAGTGGTACATTCTAATTCTAAATTGTCCATTTCCCCCCCCCCCCCAAAATGTCTTGTATGTCTCAATAATAAATCATGTAGAAAGCTTCATGACTCCGCAGCAGTGTCACAAAAACTGACCCAGACATGAAAAGTGTACCTTATCATTGGAACATAAAAGTCGGTCTGTAACCAACTTTTTATATTATGGCGTAGTACTCATTAGCTTGCATGCACACATAAATTTTCTTGCCATTGCAAGCAAATGTGTCCCTGAAACTAACCTAAAGGAAAAAAAGCATGATCTCATCAATGTAAAAACAACTGGTGACAGTGACCTCGTTTTGGTATCAATGTGAAGTACTCTTCAGGATGCTGAAGCATATCTATTTTATGACTGTGTAAGCAAGTGTCACAAAAACTGACTTAAACTGAAAAGAATAGATGATCATTGGAGCATGAGAAGAATGTCATTGTGACCTACTTTTCATATGATGGTGGTGTAGTACCCCTAAAGATAAATATATATATATATATATATATATATATATATATATATATATATATATATATATATATATATATATATATATATATATATGTATGTGTGTGTGTGAAAGCAAGTTTCACAAAACTGACATAAACCCTAAACACAACAAATGTACACAATCACTAAAGCATGAAAAATAGGTCACTGTGACCTCATTTCTGTATGGTGGTGTAGTATCCCCTGGAAATCAAATACATATATATTTTCATGACTGTACAAGCAATAGTATCCCAGAAATTGACTTACACCTAGAAAGTGTACATTATCACAGGAGCATGAAAGGTGGGTCACAGTAACCTATTTTTGGTACAGTGGTGTAGTACTCCTCAGGATATGCCACTGTCAATGACTACTTACACCAAGGGTATAGTATGAAATTTCTTGCACGTTTTGTGCAGGTGAGCTAAAAATAACCAAGCAACTGTTTGAAAAGCGCACTTTATGATATTTCTTGTTTCTCTCACCATATTATACAGTAGATAGGGTTAATCTGTGCAAACTAAACGGGCCTGTTAAACTGTTAAACAGGATGTTCCAAGTGACATTTGGAAACCTTCTATGGAGATGAGATCAATTTGAACGGCATAGGTAGCAACTGGGTAACCTTTGCCTTTGATGTTTTGTTTTAGAACACAACAGTAAGGCTTTTTTTTTAGCATCTGCAGCAGCTGAAGATGACATATTAAAATTGTTCTAACAATTTTAGAAAACTTATTACCATGAACGTGTGCCTGTATCATAAGTCAATATGATTCAAATGCTGAGCACTTTTCTATTCTTTATCATGACAACCATATTGGACGAGTGTCCTCATTTGTCATGACAACTATATTGGATGAAAGAATGTCCTTATTTGTCATTACAACTATACTGAATGAAAGTGTGTCCTCATTTGTTTCATTTGATATGCAATGGTGTCAGGTTAATCCCTAAAAGATTTGCTAACACTTAGTCTCAGGGTTCTTAAGAAAAAAGATCTTTCAATTTTATTTACATCTTTTTTATTTAATTTATTTATCTATTTAATAGACATATACAGTGTAAGGTGGATCAGCTTCATCTGTCAAAATATAACAACTTCAATAGTCAGTATATCATACATCTGTCAAAATATAACAACTTCAATAGTCAGTATATCATACATTTCTAGTCAATTTGGATCAAAAATTATTTCACATATTCTTGAGAACTGATTTATTTTGAGGTTGTTTTTTTTTCTTATGTGAGCTTGAAGTATGTCCCTGTGTCTGTTGTATAGACCATGTAAGCTTGAAGTATGTCCCTGTGTCTGTTGTACATCATCAATAACCAGGTAAGCAAATCTGGCCCACTCAGGCCTCTGGTTTTACAGTAATGGTGTCTAAATTGGAAGGAAGATCAGCGTCATTTATGTAAATTTATAAGGCAATGATGCAAGGATGATCCTTTCTAAATTAAGTTATAAGAAAAAAATCAAAAGTTTTACTCAATTTTTCAATAACCACTGCCATCATGGATTGCAGATCACCATCTGTAGTATAAACTGGAATGGGAAGAATGACAGAATGCTACCTTCAAAATTTAGCAAAAACTGATCAAGCTGTTTCTGAGAAGACATTAAAGATATTTCAACTTTTCATAACAGTTGACATGTTGACCAGATGAACAAATATTAAAAGTCCAGATGCCAGCTGGATGCTGAAAGGGTTTAAGATTTTAAGTTTGGTCAAAAGTTATTTTTTGGGGCTGTATTACCTACTGTGAATTCACTTTTATTCATGGGGTTCCACGTTTTGTGTATTTCATGGTGTACTACATTTTGTGTATCTCAAGGGGTACTATATTTTGTGTATTTCATGGTTGCTACCAACCAGAAATGTAAATACCCATGTTAAATGTTTTGCCATATATCACATTAATGTCAGAGGTAAATAAAATAATCTAAGTAATGACAAAAATGTAGCTTTTTGCAAAATAATGAAAAATGATAACAAAATTTCTTTCATTCTTCAAAAGAGCAAATTTGGCCAATTAGCTTTATATGAAGCAGCTAGAACAGGCTTGATGCCAGAATGCTTCCTGTTCAATTTGGTCATGCAGTTTCTAAAATGAAGCTGTAAGGACAGTATTTGGCCATCAATTCATTGCTATTTCCAAAAATCCAATAGGCTTCCAAAGTACCATAATTAAATAATCTCTTTTATATCTTTAAGAAAAGGCTGTGAAAATTATATGACTAATTTGATTATATATTAAAAAGTTTGGGGATGCCAACAGTTAATCTCCAAGTACAGTACAAATAAATATAAATGTGCAAAAGTCTGCCAAATAAAATACTCAAAACATGAAAACCTGCTTATGGCATTATGGCCACATTGCAAACCATGAATACTATAAATTCAGTTTTATTCATGGGGTATGAATCATTGTAACCTTTTTGATTCAAACATGGATTGACAGATCTAAATACCAACTTATGCAATTCTATAAGCAACAGTATCTGAGAAAATGACCTAAACACAAACCCTAACCTAGAGAAACTGAGCTAAACACAAAGGTCATCACAAAAAATGAATCATGAATATATGTCACAGGGACCTAACTCTCACTGAATGCTGTCATTCTCTTTGTGATGCAATTACATAGCAAGGTATGTTAATTCAAAGGCAATAATGTCAGAGAAAATGAGCTCAGTGCTAAGGATAACCAAAATCACCTGACCATATAATATAGGTCACAGTGAACTAATTTTCTTTGGAAGATGTAGTACTTCATAAGACTATCAAATACAACTAAAGCAAACCTTAAATAGAGGAACTGAGTTCAACCCAGAGTGAAGCACAAATCACTGAACTATGAAATTATAGGCCACAGATAACTATTTTTCAGTAATGACTCATGATGCAATTACATACCAAGTTTTGTGGCTCCATAGGTATTAGTACCTGAGAAAATGAGCTAAATGCAAAGGCTAACCAATATCACTTGAGTGTGAAATAAACATCACAGTGCCCAAATTTTCACTGAAGGGTGTATTACTAAGCATGACATATCAAAGTATCAACTTGTGACTCTATGAGTAACAGTGTCTGAGAAAATGTCCTAAATGCAAACCTTAACCAGGAAAAACTGCAGACCTCAACCCAAAGGTAAGTACAAATCACTCAGCCATGAATTACAGGTCACAATAACCTAGTTTTCACTGATGACTGTAATAATCTTCATGATGCAATAGAGTCATGTCCATAGATAAAGAAACACTATACTCTATATGCACCACATGGTGGGACTAAAATGGTGGGAACCTGCCCTGAGCAATTTCAACTTAAGTCAGTAACTGACCACACTGATTTTTGCAACTGTAAAAATTTAACTGAAGAGCCTAACATCCAATTTTGTGTTTAAGATACTTTTCAGTATTTGTTGGAATACAATTGCAACTTAAAATATCATCATGTTCTGCTTGGACTCACAGAAAAGGAAATAAATCTGTGAATATGAAGCCCATAACACGAGTCATGATTTATCCCTACATAGACCAATCCATACAGGAGATTTTTCATATACTTAAGTAATTATATCAGGGCTGTAACCTCCAAATTTCACTTTGTATGTCCATTCCATATCTATAATGGTGGATGGGCAAATATATTTCCACAGTAAACAAAAGAAATTACTATTTTGACCTTTATGAAGAATTGTGTTTTGTTTCCTGAAGATCTGTTGTCGTGCTGCTGCAAAGCTGGATAATTTTGTATACATTTTAATTTTTATATCTATGGTTTAAAATTGGTATAACCATGACCATGCCATCCATGACAGCCTTACATGCAAACACATATTAAGACATGTCAAATGAAAATGTTGTATGTAAATCAACAGTAAAAAAATCTATAAATAATACTAATGAAAGTCATGTTAGTGGAGGCAAAAAGAAAAGTACAGTCAGTTCTGCTCATCTCCAGTGAGATTTCATTAAACTTATCAACATTTCCCTCAGGATATAAAAAGTGCATGGTAATTATGCTCCAAAATAAGAACTGTATTCCAAAAGGACACTTTAAACAAGTATCACATGATCAAAAAGATGCCTTTTTTCATCACGAATTGATGCTGTTTTTTGTTGTTGTTGTTATTATTACTATCATTATTATTATTATTACTGTTATTATTGTAAAATTTGAAAATCATGTTTCATATGCATTTCACCCAAAAAGTTGTGGGAGTAAAATCCATGATACAGGCTTCTCAGGCTTAATTTTCTTTTTTTTTTAATTTAACTTTTCCAAGAAAAAGAGATTTGTGGATGTAATGCTTTGAGAGGAAACTGAATAGTTAGTTACATACACAAATGTACAATATTACCAAAAGTAATATTATTCATTAATTACTGTGAATATAAGTGACAGAATAAATTTCCTAATTTTATTAAGTTTTGTATTTCATCCTCTTTCATGCATGCTTTAAATTCGTTAGATGAACGAGGATTTAATTTATTGAAGGAAAGGATCTGTGTGTTTACTATTTAACTACATGTACCTTTTAAAAAGAATGCTATGACCAGTAAGTATCATTGTTTACTTATCGATTTTGTCCTTTCAAGAATCTAGAACTGCTAAAATTACAGTAGAGATTTCATATTCAATTTTCAAATTTAATATGAAGCAATAAACTACATGAATATCTTTAAATTATTAACTGACAACTATCACAAAATGACAGAAACGATTTGCCAAAAAAAGTTATTCTGATAGGCTCAGATCAATGCATAATCGGCATGTCATTTAGAATAAACAAAATCGACCATACCCATGTTGGAAAAGATAATCCTTTGAGTCCTATTTACTCAACTGCATGTCAAAACATTGTCCAGTGAGTGCACATTCTTCCAAAAGCAGTTCAGTTCCAACAAACAAAATGGCAAAAGAACAGCATGGTGTGATACCATCATATAAATGATCTGGGGCAAATGCTACTTATAGAATCTATTTGAGATAAATATACTGAATATATGAAATATTAGGTATACCAAGCAGTAATCCAGAAATTGGATAAGGTTAAGTATAACAGGTCTTTTTCATTCATCACTGCAAACAAGCAATTGTTGTGAACAACTATAACTGTCAGCTATCCCCCATGTTAACACTGGTGATGTCATTATGCAGTTAGTCTATTACATACCAAGTTATGTAACACCATAGGTAATACTGCATAAGAAAATAAGCTAAACACAAAGGTTAGCCTAAATCACAAGACCATGTAATATAGGACATAGTGACCTAAGTTTCACAGAAAAGTGTAATAAGTGTAATAAAAGTGTCTGAGAAAATGTCCTAAACATAAACCCTGACCAGAGTCTTTACACCAAAAGAACAGACAGATCAACAGACATCATCAATCCATAAACCAGAATTGCAATGCAAACTAATCAAAAAGTGGAACTTGATAAAATCAGGACCCAACTGCCTATACCAGTTATTCGTTTGGTACTTTTTTCTTTTTTCTTCATTTTCCTTAATTGTAAATGTCATTTTACAGTGAACAAACACCAAGAATTATAGTTTTTTTATTACATACATAAGAGTAAAGTGTAGAAAATTATTGCCAATATATTTTTTATATCCATTTACTCCTATAATTTTCACATGCTAAAAATATATCTTTATGTTTTAACATGTGAAAATACAAAATTACCCATCATGTCATGCGATGCTGGAATGTATATTCCTACAAGAGTTATGCATGCATCAAAGAAAAACAACAATTTTGTGAGTTAGAGCAATAAAAACTGTATTACCTTTCAGGTGTAGAAATTATTATTCACTGAAGATATCTGACTCATCACCATTTGCTTCTCCACGAATTTATGTCACCTATACTACCTTATCAACATAGTTCTAGCACTCAAATGGACTTGCTTTGTGGTAAGACACAGTAAAGTATTTTTTAAAATATAAATAATACCATTTATTGCAACACATCAGGTCATACCAAACCAACCATTCTCTTAAATTGCTGCAGTTGTTGTGACTAGTCAATGATGAATATGACTGAACTGAGGTGAACTTATGCAAGAGGATGGGTGCATGAAAGGTGAGTCTAATCTAAGTTTCAATTCAGGAGCAAGATTGGTATATAATAAAAAGAAAATTGTCTTTTCCTGCATAAATACCAAAAATATTTCATCTTGTTGTACAAAAAATCAATATATTTTAACTCATGGCTTTGCCACTCATTAAAATATGATTTTTTTTCATCATGATGAAATATCTCTAGTATTAACATAGGAATATTCACATAAGAAAATAAAATATCCTCTCTGTATTTTCTCATGTTTTACTGTATTCAATATTACATACACAAAAAGAATACATCTTTTCCTTTGTATTTACATCACAGCATAAGTACAACACAGGTCTGACTATATGTAAGTAATATTTTAGGTTCCTCACTGAGAATTCTTCATCCTGGAGGTTTGCTCCAAGGCATGATTATCATATTATTTTTTTCTTGTACAAATAAAAGGAAAAACTATTAAATTTCCCATTTGGCAGTTTTCTGTTGGTTGAAGCTGCAAGACACAGTTCCACTAGGAAAATAGAGACCTCAATTGGGCTGCCTCAGCTTCCATTTCCTCTGCTGTTCTCACGTGCTGCCTCTTTCCATCCATACTCACTTGTAATTCTCTTTCATTCTGTTCCAGCTGAAAAATGTGTATATAAACACACACACATGTTAATTAGAATATAGTTTTATGCAAACTGGAATCTATTTTTCTATCTACTTAAAACTGAATTTATAAAATCTTTCATGGGATTTAACATAATGTGAATAACTTTTCTTGTTGGATATTTTAATTGAACAATGAAACCAATAGAAAAAATCAAATTTAAACATTAAATTTTATTAACAAGAGATTCTGTTCCATAAAACAAATGAGCCCTGACTGGAATATTGGTCTTATTTTCCTTAAATTTCATCCATTTGTATGTGTTAAAATCTTTAGTAAAAAATCTGCACAGTACATGTAAAACAAGTCATAACAAGAGTTGTCAGCAAGACAACCAAGCTTGTTTGTATATCATAGTATGTTTGATGTTACTATTGTACTATTGCTATACCCTGCCCTTTAAAGACACAGGCAGGAACCATGTAATACCCCATCCATCTATGTTGCCATTTTTTTCTGTTTGACCGTTTGACCACTTAACCCTTCCACCAGTTATTAATGCCAGGATAAGATTTGAATAGTCAATGATTAATTTGTATGTGTGGTGGGGTCTCTGTGACCTATATCTGCTGGGCAGGTTCCCAATCATGCAAGGAGCATCCTGACCTAGATATACGCCAAGATACCATGCCTACAACTGAACTGTTACATTATGAAGCTTAAAGTTTAACACTGGTATTAATCTGCTAACATCAAAGAGATTTGTGTAAGCAAAATAAGCCACTGTGATATACTCTCCCTGGGGTAGGCTTTGGAATGATTCAAGACACACCCTGACATAGTTCCATAAAGATACTAAAGCTAGAGGTTTTGGCCTCTGGAATTAATCTGGCTGCAGATAACATTGACAATGTAATAAGTACAGCATTGATCTCTTGTGTATTTCATACAGGTGAGCTAAAAATGTCTTCTACTTGTCCAACCAAAGATTAATTGTTTTCTCAGTTTTCACTATTAAACAAATGTTAAAGTTGTACTTAACATATGTGCTTAAGAGCAAGAAACACAAGGCATTATCCCTTGAAAGAAATAGAGAATGAAATGTTTACCTCAGGATAAACATCATCATTTTGTGAGAAATCCCCTTTTCGCCTTGGCAGAATATGGACATGTATATGCTTAAAAAAAGAATGAAATTAAGTAAGTAAAATTATATTGGCCACTGGGCAGAATCATCCAGATTTGTACTATAAGCTAATTAAATCTATCTCATGATAGGGTGTATAGGCTAATTAAATCTATCTCATCCTAGGGTGTATAGGCTAATTAAATCTATCTCATCCTAGGGTGTATAGGCTAATTAAATCTATCTCATCCTAGGGTATATAGGCTAATTAAATCTATCTCATTCTTGGGTATATAGGCTAATTAAATCTATCTCATCCTAGGGTATATAGGCTAATTAAATCTATCTCATTCTTGGGTATATAGGCTAATTAAATCTATCTCATCCTTGGGTATATAGGCTAATCAAATCTATCTCATCCTAGGGTATATAGGCTAATTAAATCTATCTCATTCTTGGGTATATAGGCTAATTAAATCTATCTCATCCTAGGGTATATAGGCTAATCAAATCTATCTCATCCTACGGTATATAGGCTAATCAAATCTATCTCATCCTAGGGTATATAGGCTAATTAAATCTATCTCATCCTAGGGTATATAGGCTAATTAAATCTATCTCATCCTACGGTATATAGGCTAATTAAATCTATCTCATCCTACGGTATATAGGCTAATTAAATCTATCTCATCCTATGGTATATAGGCTAATTAAATCTATCCCATCCTAGGGTATATAGGCTAATTAAATCTATCTCATCCTACGGTATATAGGCTAATTAAATCTATCCCATCCTAGAGTATATAGGCTAATTAAATCTATCTCATCCTACGGTATATAGGCTAATTAAATTTATCCCATCCTAGGGTATATAGGCTAATTAAATCTATCCCATCCTAGGGTATATAGGCTAATTAAATCTATCCCATCCTACAGTATATAGGCTAATTAAATCTATCCCATCCTACAGTATATAGGCTAATTAAATCTATCCCATCCTACAGTATATAGGCTAATTAAATCTATCCCATCCTAGGGTATATAGGCTAATTAAATCTATCTCATCCTAGGGTATATAGGCTAATTAAATCTATCCCATCCTAGGGTATATAGGCTAATTAAATCTATCCCATCCTACAGTATATAGGCTAATTAAATTTATCCCATTATACAGTATATAGGCTAATTAAATCTATCTCATCATAGGGTAGATAAGTTCACACTCTATCTATGATGCAGTCAACCTGACATCCCAGATGTGCATATCATAACATGCAAATTCTAAAAAGGTTTTTACTTGCTGCAAAATTGTCCAACAAAAATTGGGTATGGTGGGTAAGACAAAAATTTTCTCCATGTATGTGGACAAGATAAGGAAATCCAATGTTCAATGGAAATTTTTTAAAAATAAATTACAATAATGTGAAATTAAATACCAGTAGGCACCAATTTATTATCATAAATACCTGGAAATGTGAGGAGATTTGTAATTAATTCTGACCAATTAGATATCTCCTTATATTTCTGCCAGATCAATCATTTAAGTTTAAATGGGTATGTAAAACCATAAAGTTGGGCTCTTTAGGGGTGGAGAAATTTTAACAAATGGTTTCAAGATAGTCAAAACAAATGTCAAAATATAGCACCTTAAATATTAGAACCTTTCTAGATATGCAGTCACTAAAGCATAACTAGCTACTATTAAAATCCACTGTCTTTGAAAAAAATCTCCAAGTCTTAGGCCTGCAAAAAATACCAGTATACGGTAATATTAGTGTCAGGAATGAACAGGACCCAGCCCTGATTTTAACTTTCAGCACTACATAACAATGTTTTCAGTCATAATTTTATGCCACTGTAGTACTATCAAGATAAACTGGAAAGGGAAGTAACTCTTGCAAATCCAGTAAAATCTCTTTTCCTAGGCAACTTTTCCTCCCAATCTGTCTGTACAGATGAACAAAAAATCCCATATAAATACATTATTCACAAAATAATGAAATATATTTCCAGAAATATTTGGTCAAATAACAAGATATTTTGGGATTTACAGTATCTCTGCTAGGAATATCCAGAGGACCAGATTAGTCATTTTTTAAAAGTATTGAGTACATTTATAATTGGTAAGTGCTTTGCTACGTGTAAATGTGCCATAAGTTTGTTGAAGAAGGGGTAGGCTTATCATCATGAACAACCGAATCATGGAATAATTACACCCCACTGTAATACAGCATGGCTTAATGATTTGAAATCTTGCTCCTTTTTTAATGTTATGCATCAACCAAACCTGTGACTCTAGAATTCTGGATTGATGTAGACAATTCTCATGTCTTCCATTAGAATCCCACCTGTACACTCTGTCCAGCCTCTGGACCATCCTGAACTGCCACAGTCAGCGATGTTGCACTATACTGTTGCTTGACAATGCCAGACACTTTTTTGACTGTACTAAATAAATCTGCTGTCTCAGCTTCTGTTAAATCAGCTAATCTTGGAACCAGGCGCAAGGGGGACACCAGAACATGTTAAATATGTTAAGGTAAACACTGATATGAAGAGTTTACAAATGCAATAAAGGTGTTTTATTCAGTTTATTTAAATGTCTCAGAATCTGAATCAAGAATAATCAGAATAGATTTTCTCTGATTTTTTTACAACAAATTTGTCAGTGCAGGTTGGAACAAAAGTGCTGGATTAATATTATTTCACTATATCATGATCATTTAAAAATGTTCAATGGTTATACCTAAAACGTTTATTCTGGATCAAATATTGTATTGTGTAAGACAACCATACTGTATATATCAATGACAGGATGTGAATAATGGCTGACTCAGCAAAGGGATATAATCATCAGAAGACTTGTTGAAGGGCAATATAGGACAACTATTGGAAGAACTAGAGTAGCTAGAATAAAACTGACCTTTAGTCAAGTGAAACAGTCACTTCACAACATATTCTACCCCCATCAATCAAATTGTCAAGCAGATTTTAATGACAATGATGACTGTATCATGATTAGATACTACCTCTCTCAAACTTGAATTATTTTTGTTTCTTCTCTCACCTACGAAATATTTTTATTTTTCTTCTTTCTTGCTATTTTGTACTAACCCACTGACCTTATAATTTCTGTGAATAGTGATAAAGATATCTATTTGGGTGTAGAACCTTCAAAATTGATCATTATAAATGTATATACCATCTCAATGTATATAGTTACATCTCAAGGTAAATAATAATATAAAAAATGAGACTTTCAATCACAGATAAATAAATACTGTTCATGCAGCTAAAACTTTGATACACTTTTAAAGTCAAAGTTTAAGGGTGTTTAATCAGAGCAGTCAACACTCTAGTAAGCTAAAAAGCAAGTGTGGTCCCTTTCCGATCTCTTCGGGGGTAAAATTACAGAGTAAATTTATTTAGAATTTTCTCAAATTATTTAATCATCATGAATACATGGCAGAGACTGCCCTTAATACTAGAAAAATGTTAGCTAGTAGTACATAGTACTGCAAATTTAATTATTTTTAGGGGTACACTATTTTGTGGTTTTGCAAAAAATAAGATTTTCATTGGTAGTTAAATTGGATTGGAGAAGGAATCTATTTTTTTCGACAGGATAATTGTTCATTAGATCTTTAAAAAAATTTGTGTAGCAACAAAATCTATGAAAATGGTACACCATTAATAATAAGGAATTCATAGTATATGATTATCAATCTGGCTTGGTCTAGGCAGGATTTAAACAGGCACCCTTCTGTTTGAGGTCAAGCATTCTAATTACTGAGTCACTATTGCTCCCTATAGTGGCTGGTTTTGAAGAGGTACCCTTCTGTTTGTAAGTCCAGCATTCTAACTAATGAGTCAGTATTGCTTCCTATTGATTTGTTTTACATGAATGATAATTTCATACAAGGATATGTCCTGGCACAACTGGCTTGATGTTGACAAATGCAAATGACAGTGAAGATCTGAAGAACACATGCTTACTCCCAATTTGATGCTTACCAAACGCGTAGGACTCATGGCTGTCTATTGTGCCTGAAACAAAAATATCACTCTAATGTCAATCTTCAAAATACATGCATTTTAAACATACCATCGATACTCACTTATATGTTGAATCCAACTGCAAACTGCACAGACCAGATCTGTCACTGTATAATGCACCAGCAGATCTGGGTCTATGCAGTTTGTTAGGAGTAATCAGTAGAACAAACAACATATACCATGATCTGCCGGTGCATTATGCAACAGCAGATCAGGGTCTATGTTGTTTGCAGTTGGACTTGACTTATAAATTAGTATATACAGTACTCCAATTGATACATACATGGACAAAACTGACAAATATACACAGATAGAAATACAAAAAGATGAAAAGTGATAAATAGGAATGAAAAATTTTCTGAAGATTGTATGGATATATATTACAATACATACCACATGATATTATATGATACACATAAGCCTTGATATACATTACAATACATACTCATTGATATGAAATGATACATATAAGATTGTATTGATATATATTACAATACATACTGCATGATATTATATGATACATATAAGCCTTGATATACATTACAATACATACCCATTGATATTATATGATACATATAAGATTGTATTGATATACATTACAATACATACCCCATGATATTATATGATACATATAAGCCTTGATATACATTACAATACATACCCCATGATATTATATGATACATATAAGCCTTGATATACATTACAATACATACCCTATGATATTATATGATACATATAAGATTATATTGATATACATTACAATACATACCCATTGATATTACATGACACATATAAGATTGTATTAATATACATTACAATATATACCCCATCATATGATACATATAAGCCTTGATATACATTACAATATATACCCATTGATATTATATGATACATATAAGATTGTATTAATATACATTACAATATATACCCATTGATATTATATGATACATATAAGATTGTATTAATATACATTACAATATATACCCATTGATATTATATGATACATATAAGATTGTATTAATATACATTACAATATATACCCATTGATATTATATGATACATATAAGATTGTATTAATATACATTACAATATATACCCATTGATATTATATGATACATATAAGCCTCATAACTTTAAAAGTGGGATTACCATGAAAAATTTGGGTCCATTACCGTATATTCTTGCTTATAAGTTGAGTCTAACTGCAAACAACATAGACCATGATCTGCCGGCACATTATGGTCTATGTTGTTTGTTCTACTGATTACTCCTAACAAACTGCACAGACCCAGATCTGCCGGTCCATTATGCGACAGCAGATCTGGGTCTGTGCAGTTTGCTGTTGGACTCAACCTATAAGTGATTATATATGGATTATTTCTGTATGTTGTTATTAATGATTATTTTCATGTCACAAAATTATTTATTGTCAAAATATAAAATTTACGATGCAATTTAAAACAGTCTCAACAATACTGAAACGTTTCTCTCTGGAAGTTTAGCATCATTGTGTATAATTGGTTGGTTGACTGGTTGCTTTTTAATGGCACATTCAACACTTGATTGACTATGTCATGCCAAGGAAAATGGGAGCAAAGATCCTTTCCCAAAGACTCACCTAGGTAGCTGACCAGGGCTGGCCTGGACGGGTATAAAAGCCTTTCCCAAAGACTCACCTAGGTATTTGACCAGGGCTGGCCTGGACAGGTATAAAAGCCTTTCCCAAAGACTCACCTAGGTATCTAACCTGGGTTGGCCTGGACAGGTATAAAACCCACAACATTTAGATAATGAGACTGACACTCTACAACTGAGCTACCACAGTTCCCCATTTTTTCTCTAGATCCTTTAACAATACTTGCATTGCTAGTAAACAAATATGTACTGTAAGAGCATACATTCAACAAGAGACCCAAGTGGGCTTGATAACACTCACCTGGCTTACGCAACTTAACAGTTGACCATTTCATTAACAGGCTTATGTAGTATTGGAAGAACACATCCTATAATAAGTATCTACCAAACTTTATATCATGTTGATTTTACGTATATTACTATATCCTGATAAAAATTATTTCTAAAGAAAAAAGGCATGGTTAATATACAAAGTCTCTTGCTAATAATCAAAGTCATCCAAGATCTCAGTGATAATAAACCCCACAGATCCAAATTATGGCTTCAAGAGCGGTAACAAACTCAGCCCAATCAGATGCAAGATCACCTCATTAATATGTGTGTATCCTGCTTACTTTAAAAACTGCCCAAGATCTTGATCATATAAGCACATAGTCCAATTGTAATCAGAATCAGATCAGAATTATGGATTCCAGAGTGGAATTAAGATCAGCCAATCACATGCAAGATTACTCATAAATTTGCAAGGTTCTCGCTCATTACTGTCAGTTTAAGATCTTTATGGCATATGCCCATACTTAAAGTCTGATCAAAATCGGATAAAAAATATGGCATTCACAATATGGCAACAAGCTCAGCCAATCAGATCCAAGATCAAATCATTAATATGCATACCTCTCACTCAATATAGAACTTGTACAATGATCTTGATGATATAAGTACATATTCCAAGTTTGATCATAATCAGATCAGAAATATGGCTTCCAGCAATGGTAACAACCTCAGCCAATGAGATGCAAGATCACCTCATTAATATGAATAGATCTTGCTCATTATCAAACTCGTCTGAGATCTTGATTATTTAAGCACATGTGCCATGTTTAATCAAATCAGATCTGAAATCTGGCCATCAGAGTGGTAACAAGTTCAGCCTATCAGGTGCAAGATTAACTCGTTAATATACATGGATCTTGCTCATTATCAAATCCGCCCAAGATCCTGATAGTACAAGCCCATATTTCAAGTATGTTTGAAACAGGATCATAAATATGAACTCAAGAGTGGTAAAAAACAATTGTTGATGGACGGACAATGCATGATGCACAATCGACAACACACGATGGACACAGGGTCATACCATAAGTTCAGTTGACCTTATGGCCAGGTGAGTTAAAAGCTTGAAGAGTTGCTGCACCCAATATTTGGTTGGAGTTTCCAGTAGGTTTATAGTCTTGCAGGCTCACCTACAATCAAAGCTTTACACCAAGACTAAGCAAGATATTTAAGTAATGGTGTGTATTTGGGTGATTGATGTTTAAGTTATCAAACATGCAGAAAACAGACAACACTATATACCCAAATGTGCTGTGGATGATCACAATTCTACTACATGTACTGCATGAAAAAAAAAAAGTTCTGAGATTAGAACGAAAGGTGAGTTTAGCATAAAGTTTGCTGAAGAATAAAATCCATAACACAGAGGATCATATATAAGTGATCATTTCAAATGGAATTTATGATACTCTTTAAATAATTTCACCATGAGCAAAAGACTAATTATCAGACAATTTTCATAAATTTAATTTGAAATGAACACACATGGATTATTCTATTTATCACATGATGAAATATACCGCTTTTATTTTACCAAACCAATAAATGGTGTAGTGAAATGACTTTGAAATACATTCAGATGCCTTGGTCATTATGCCTTTCCTTTGCATGATGCTATGATGTCATTTTTGATGTCAATAGGTGTTATTACACGTATTACACATGTAAAAATATATGATATGTGTATATTAACATAAATAACACAGCAGTCATGTGATAAACAATATATCAAATATATTTTTCTTACTCATGTTAAGCATATCAACTTCTAAAAAGAGCACAGATTTTGTAATAAAAAAATGCACACATACTTGATCGGGACTCGACTGTGAATTCACCCTCATTTATAGAGTATCTATTTTGGTTGATATTTGTGACTGCTATCAACGATGACATTAAAGACCAAGAAAAACCACATTTATCAATTTTCTTCATAGCTCTATCCCTTTTGTTCAGTCTCTCTGTAGCAGATCCATAAATTTAAACACTGCTAAAATGTCACTGTTCCCCAAAATACACAAAATAATATCAACAAAGACATGAGTTTGCTGTATGCTGAAAATTAGGACCTAATTGGGCCAAAAACAGTCATAGTTATAAGTTGGTTGTTATGGGTTTAATGCCACTTTTCAGTACATAATAGGCTATACATGGTGGCCAGTATATCTGGTATAGGAAGAACCTGGAAAACCCCCAGGAAGAACCACTGATCCATGGTAAGCTACTGGCAAGCTTTCTCACATACCTATGCTGGCCGAGTCCGAGACTCGAACCCATGTGGACAGTGGTGAGATGTCAGTAATCTGTAAAGGCGGGCGCCTTAGACCACCTGGCTACCCAGGGCCCCTCATAGTTATAAGAGTATGAATCTACACTTTATACGTGTCATATAGTACTCCAAGTCTCCTTTTGCCAGGGCTCTGACAAACAATCAGCAAAGCGCTGATAATGTAATTACTGTAGTAGCATTTATTTTCATGGGTCAAAATTTTCATGGTTTCGTTAAAAGGGACATTTTTGTGGGTACTTAAATTCGTGGTTTTGCAAATCAAAGTGTGCATATTTGTAGGGATTTCATTTCATTGATTAACCTCTACAAATACCCCAAATAAAGAATACAATATAACAAAACTATGACGACAACAAAACGATGGCCACTTCAATGGTTAAAACAATACTACCACCTGTATTAGCACAAATCACACAACTGTCAAGATAAATCACTTACACTCAACATCAAAGGGAGCAGATGCAGCCAACAACACTACACTAATCGATTATTAAAGTACATGTGTATGATCTCTTCCTTAAAAAAGTGTCCATAAAGTTGCACCATCAATTACTTTCTGACAACCATGGCATTAACACAGTGGCTAAAGAGTGGTAAAATTCAATTTATATCCCTGTCAGTTTGGATAATGCCATCATTCTACATGTGAACCAAACACGCGACCACCTGCCACTTGCTCAATGCAATTAGCAAGCAGTGTCAAATTTTGATGTTTTCAGAGCCCATCAAAGTGCAACGATGCTAATGAAATTGGAACACAATGGAATCTCTCTTTTCTTTCAGCTTGCCTCATGTACGAACCAACTTCAACCACTAGACTTTACTTAAAACCCTGTCAATCAAATCAATTCATGCTGAATGGATAATTGCGGCTTGAAAGATTGGATCAAATTATCTGTGACTCTGCGAATGCTGGGCTGGTTTAATTCAACAATTTCAGGATTATTTACCAGGCAAACATTTGTGTGTACTAGTCGACTTGGTTGACGTGATGTTGATTCAGTGGTTTTGTCCAAAATTAGTGAAGTGTGAGCTTCAATACTCTGCTGTAATTAGTGTATATACACAGTGTTTCATCAGTAATTGTGCTTCAAGCAATAGTTTTAGTATCTTACAGTCATGTTGTTCATTGGGATTAAGCATGTATGGATAAAATGAGACATGCTTTCACAAGGATTTAAATTTTTCGACAACAGTTTCACTTGAATGAAGAATCAATTTAAATAAGTATTAAATCTAATTTTCATTTAAAGTATCGTTTATTATTCTTTCTTTCATTTTCAGTAATAACAGCGTTTGAATACATTATGTTTTTCCTTGTTTCTCTCAATCCTTACTTATCTCACAACATATCTATTTAAAGCAGTGAGTGGAAATTACAGCTACTGGATACCATATCGATATGTGTGCAATGAACAATATAAAATTCCTTATAATTCTTTTTCTAAATGGTTCAACAACAAAAAAAAAACATGTAAAAGCTCATATTTTGTACCAGATTACAGAAATGATGTTGATTTATCAAATAGGTTTGTTGATCTCTAGGAATGAAACACAGTAAAAAAAATGAGGGGGATGGGCTTCTTTGTCATATGTGGGTAATATTTCATTGGGTCTTTAAATTTGTGGTTCAGGGCAACAACGAAATACACTAAAATTAGTGATACTACAGTACTAAGGCATGCTAGCTTCCAATATGATCATATGATCAGTCAGCAATCACTGGGATCAATAAAAAAAGTTACTGACTGACCATTATCCATGGATACCATCTATACTTGCTTGTAAGTCAAGTTCAACTGCAAAAAACATTTACCCTGATCTGCCATCGCAAAATCTACTGGCAGATCAGGATCTATATTGTTTGTTCTACTGATTACTCATATCAAACTGCATAGACCCAGATCTGCCAGCACATCATGCAATGGCAGATCTGGGTCTGTGCAGTTTGCAGTTGGACTCCACTTATGAGTGAGTATATATGGTATATGCAACATGCTTCAGGCAGCCCCAATGGCTTTGTTTTAAGGCTTTTCACAGACTTCCCCAATTTTAATGAACCTTTTCTTAAGGAAGCCCACCTATGTTAGTTCCAAAGGTTTTTTTTCTTTACATGTTTATGTACTTACACACTGGTTATGAGAAGCAGCAATATAAATACAAGAAAAAGGCACAAAACTAATACTAATCTAGTGATTCAAACAATGAAATTATGTAAATAAAAAAACTGATACAACTTATTAAGTTGTAAAAATTTGTATTCCTTGAATAATTTCAAAAAGATTTTGTCAAAATTCAAAGATTTTTAAAACTAATAAATGGGTTCTCTAAGGCTTATAGCCACTCTGTTGAGACTGCAATACTTTGGCTTTTTTTGTCAAACTCACATTATTGAGAAGTGAGAAATAGTGGTCATTTTTCCACCAGCAACAGTGGCATCAAATGTTTTTTAAGGTTTTAGTTACAATTTTTCATTTGCTAATATTTCCTAAACCTCTTGATAGCTTCTCAAGTACTTGGCATTAATCATTACGAAGCTAAAACAATTCATTCTATGATACACTGCCCCCCCCCCCCCTTTGACCTAGGACCCATGGTCAGACAGAAAATTTGCATTGATATCTTTGTTAAAGTTATTTTGGTTTGTTTATATTTCCTAAAGGCCTTGATGGAGTTTATTCATACTTGGGTTTGAATCATTATAAAGCTGTGACAATTCATTCTGTGTCATGTGCACTTTCCCCTTTGACCTTAGAGTCAAGGTCACATTCATATAAAATCTGTGTTAAGGTTTTGGGTAAAGTTTTTTCATTTGCTCTTATTGCCTAAACCAATTGATGGATTTTCTTCACAATTGGGATGAATCATTATGAAGCTAAGGCAATTCATTCTGTGACACATGCTCACACCACTTTGATCATGGGTCAAGGTCACAGTCATAAATAATTTATGTTCTGGTTTTAGTTAAAGTTTTTTCATTTGCTTCTGTTTCCTAAACCCCTTTAAGTTAATAGATTTTCTTCATAATGTGATAAATTATTATAAAGCTAAAACAATTCATTCTGCATCATGCTCACTCAACCTTTTGACCTTAGGGTCAAGGTCACACATTTTACAGCAATACTTTGATCATGGTGCCCTGACCTGCATGTTTTTACATTCTCAAACTTTTCAAGGCAACTTCATAATTCATGGATTTATCAAGGTTGTATGAACTATGTCAAACAGACAAAAGCTAGTTGTAAGAGTATATATTTGAAGATATCAAAAGCATAAGAAAGGAGACAAATATTGGTAAATTAAAATGTAAGCTTCACACATGTTTACCTCTAGATGAAAAACTAATGTGTCCATACAAATCATGTCGTCTGTGCTCAGCAACTGGCATCTGGGTTCGTACTTTCCGTAAATAATCTAGATCCAGCTCTGCAACACACACATCAGTACCCTCATGACACTGTGCGACAACTGCTCCCCATGGGTCCACTATCTATAGTCAAAGAGCAATAAACAAACAAGAGGCCCATGTGGTCTGAGATCGCTCAGATACACCTATCTCAGGGTCAAATGCCAGGGTAGTTGACCTTTAAATCTGGTTAGTATGATGCTTTCTAACATTTAAAGTTGGAGGGGTGGGGGGGAGGGGGCAGTCATATTGGATGGCAGATCAGCATCATTTATGCAAACCTGAAAGGCCTTATGCCTGGGCGCTTTCTGTGAAATTTAGTCAGTTTCTGTTGACCAGCTTTCAAACAAAAGTCATTTACAGGACTTTCTATTTTCAGTAACAGCAGCCAAATTTGACACCAGACTGGCATCATTTGTAAAAAAAACTTAAAGGCTTTCATGCAAGGGTGCTTTCTGTCAAATGTACTCAAATTCTCTTGTGATTTTTGAGAAAACTTTTAAAGGTTTTCAGATTTTTAGTAATGGCAGCCATATTTGATGACAAACAGCATCATTTGTATATGAATGAAAGGCCTTCATGACATCATTTCTGTCAAATTTTAATTGTGTTCAGCAACTTTGGAGAAGTAGTTTAACATAGTTTTGGCTATCACCATTAATAGTGGCCATATTTGATGGCAGATCAGTGCCATCTGTATCAAACTGAAAGGCCATCATGTCTGGATGCTGTCAAATTTGGTCAAACTCTGTCCAGTACCTTTTGAAAAGAAGTAGTTTGAAGGTTTCTAGTCTTAGTAATGGTGGCCATAACTGATGGTAAATTAGCATCACTTGTATAAAAATGAATGTTCATCATACTAGGACGTTTTTTGACAAATTTGGTCTAATTCTAATCAGCGAATTTTGAGAAGCTGTTTGAAGCTTTTACCATTTTTTCCTGCAGTGACACAGGCATCATTTATATAAATTTGAAAGCCTTTCATGTCAGAATACTTTCTACCACATTGTTCAAATTCTGTTTAGCAGTATTTGAGAAAAAAAAACTTGTTTGAAAGTTTTTAGATTTTTAGTAATGGTAGCCATATTTGATAATGGATCAGCATCATTTGTAGAAACTTGAAAGCTCTTTATACCAGTATGCTTTCTGTCAAATTTGGTCAGATTTTGTTGAGCAGTTTTGAAGAAGAAGTTGTTTAAAGCTTTCTCTATATTTAGTAATGGTGCCCATATTTAATGGCAGATTGGCACTATCTGTACAAACTTTAAAAGCCCTTTATGTCAATATGCTCTCAGTGAGATTTGGTTGAAGTTGGTCCACTGGTTTTTGAGAAAAAGTTTTAAAAAGCAAATGCTGACAGATGACATATGACACATGATAAACAATGCATGTCTGATGCAGGATCATACCATAAGCTCACTTGACCTTATGACCAGTTGAACTTAACACTTGAAACTCCTTCATGCCAGAATTCTTTCTGTCAAATCTGGTCCAATTCTGTTCAGCATTTTGTGACAAAATGTTATTTAAAGATTTTTCTATTTTAAAAAATGGCAGCAGTATTTGTGTGCAGATTGGCATCTGTGTACAAAATTTAAAGCACTGCCAAGATGATTTGTCAAATTTGGTCAATATCTGTTGATCTCTTTTTGAAAAGAGGTAATTTAAAGGTGTTTTAATTTTAGCAACAGCAGCCATAGTTTGACAGCAGCTCAATATCATTTGTACAAACTTTGGAGTTCTTCATGCCAGGAAGCTCTCTGGCAAATTTAGCCACATTCTGTTGAGTAGTACTTATGAATCAGTTGCATAAAGGTTTTTCATTTTGTTTAAGTAAAGGCAGCCATATTTGATAATGGATCGGCATCACTGGATCAAAATAAAAAGCTC
The DNA here is from genome assembly GCA_029931535.1 of Margaritifera margaritifera. Taxonomy (NCBI): domain Eukaryota; kingdom Metazoa; phylum Mollusca; class Bivalvia; order Unionida; family Margaritiferidae; genus Margaritifera; species Margaritifera margaritifera. The sequence continues at coordinate 3,940,729 of JAQPZY010001636.1, read as the reverse complement.
TTTGTGGCTGGATGCTTTGTGTCAAATTTTGTTCGATTCTGTTGAGCAGTTTTTGAGAAGAAATTAGTTGTCTTTCTATTTTTAGTAATGGTGGCCATTAGTGATATTATTGTGTACCTAAAGTTGTATTGCCACCTTTTTTATATCATTGTTATACTATTTTTATGAAATATTACCCAGTGCACTGAAGACAAGTGCCAAGGTCAATGTTATAACAGATAGAAAATTCCATTTTGTTTGTTATACTGACCATGGCCTAATAACTATTTGCTATTTATATCTGACAAACATGTATTTATTAAAACATACTACTGCTAAGGAAACAGTTGATTACAGTAAACTTCTGTAATAATGGTCTATACTGTAATGAATTGGAAATGAATTTATATGAGTTGGGGGAAGTATATCTAAAATCTATACAATATCAATGACCAATATTTTTGGCGCTATTGCCATTGTGCTGAATCTGACAATACATCATGATGGTATTATATCATATCACTAACATCCATATCTAATGGTGGATTGCATCATTTGTACAAGCCTGAAAGCCAGAAAGCACCCTGGCGTAAAATTACAGGATGCTTTCTGTCAGATCTGGTCAAATTCTATTACGCAGTTTTTAAAAAGAAGTTTTTTGAAGGATTTCTATTTTTAGAAATGGTAATCATATCTGATGGTAGATCAGCATCATTTGTACACATAAAAAAGCCCTTTATGCCAGAATGCTTTCAGTCACAATTGGTCAAATTCTGCTGATCTGTTGTTGAGGAGAAGTTGTTTCAAGGTTTTTATATTTTTAGTAATGGTGGACATATTTCATGCCAGAATGGTTTCTGCCAAATTTGGTAGAAATATTTCCAGTGGTTTTTGAGAAAATGGCCGCACACGTCGTTAATCCAATGAACGAACGAACGATGTAATGTTAAATACGAAAACAAATTAATTAATAATTATTTAAAACATGTCACCATTTTTATGTTTGGATTCTAATAAGCCATTTGTAATTATACAAGGGTGTCAAGTTTATTCTTAACCATAATGCATACATCAAGTTACACAACTGCAAGCAATACCATCTGAAAAACTGAGCTTAACACAAACCCTAACCTATGTGCTGAAGCCAGATGGACAGACATACAAATAGACTGAATGTCTCTGCAATCTGGCTAACAAAAACATGAACACAAACAGTCTTTAAGACATTTTGTTATCAACTGTTCTTCCCACTTTCAAACAAACACATAATCAATTATTCTATCAACTTCTGTGATGGACAGACTGATTCTCTGCTTACCATTGCATGTCCATATGAAGAGCGTTTAGAATTATGACTACCAGTCTGTGCAGCTGCCACAACATAACACTGACATTCTATTGCACGGCTTCGAAGTAAGACCTAGAAAATAATATCAAACAACAACAATGAATTTTCTTGTTTGCACAATTTATTTACAATAAATTGATTTCACTGTCAGATTGATAATAAGATGTAAAACATATTTATTGTGGTATTAATACTGAAGCCCTAATCAGACCTATAGCAACTTTGCTAGATCTGATAAAATAAAAATACATTGGTTTTCTCAGTATAAAGTCCCTCAATATACCACTGCCTCTCTTATAATGCATGTATGGTCATGGATCCCATTAAATTGCTTGAATTTTGTTTTATAATTTCTACTTGAATTATTTCATTTGATATTAATTCTTAGCTAATGAGAGCTAATTATAATGTGATTTCACATCATAAAATACCCTTTCTTGTTGTGTTTTGATCCACTATTGTGACATCCTCTCTGAAAATCTGCACACAAAAGTTTGCTTAGTCAAAGTGCAAATTGTATTGCTTTTGTCCCTATCTTTTGCAAACAGATGTAACTCTTATGAATTTTTTTTTTTATCCAGCTGGTAATTGGCAAATGGTTTTTTTAAAGGTTCTTTGTATACACCTCTCCCTCAATAAGTCATGGGCAATAGGGTCATAAAGACAGATTGTGCCATAAATAAGGGTGTGAGATAGTGAGGCAGACTCAAATTCTGGTAAACAAATTTTGAGAAAGTGAAGTGGTGGGTATAAACTGTCATTGATGCATGAAAATAATAAATATATATTGCTGTAATAAATTTTCATATTTATCGATATGAGATCTTAAAAAAAAGGTCAATAAATAAAGAGGTAAATATATTAAAATTCTGTAAAGTGTATATAAAATAAAATATAAAGCAAAATTATTTAAAAAATCCAAGGAATATTGGATCAATTTTTTTAAAATAAAAGTGCATTCTCTCAAAAAGTCTAAGATTTTTTTTGTCATGTGTACAAGAGAGCATGTATATTTAGTCTAGTACTGTAAGTAAGCTTGCTGCATTTTCAGTTTCAACTTCTAGAATATGTGGTTTTATATTTAAAAAAAACATAATGTAAAGAATGAGCAACTGTTATACACAACTTTCATCTAAATCATGATGCCTAAAATCATTCAAAATAAAGTCTGCCATGTGCTGTGAAGGGCATATGAAAAGTTAACCATTCAAAATAAAGTCTGCCATGTGCTGTGAAGGGCATATGAAAAGTTAACCATTCAAAATAAAGTCTGCCATATGCTGTGAAGGGCATATGAAAAGTTAATCATTCAAAATATAGTCTGCCATGTGCTGTGAAGGGCATATGAAAAGTTAATCATTCAAAATAAAGTCTGCCATGTGCTGTGAAGGGCATATGAAAAGTTAACCATTCAAAATAAAGTCTGCCATGTGCTGTGAAGGGCATATGAAAAGTTAACCATTCAAAAGATACACTCTATCATTGATCAATTTACTTAGTCAACAGACCATGTTTGTGAAATATAATCATTAAATACTCTGATCATATGCCTACACATACTAATTAGTACAACAAATAAAAAAACATAGCAATAATAGTATTTATATATTTTCATGTATAAATGAACTTATCTGTTTCTAATGTTTTTAATCAGTCTGCAACATTTACAAGATTTTAACTGAGAAAAGGGGATCTGGTGTGGATTTTGTATACATTATGTCTGACAAAGAACTTATTTATTGCTTATACAAATGCAACATTCTTATGCATTTATACTTGCTAATTAATCTGCATCTTAATAAATATAGAGAATAAATATATATGAAGTAATTTGAGAAATTTAAACTGGAATAAAAACATTACTTCCAACCATTATCACCTGGGAGATGTGCTGAAGTTATGTCACCAGAAGAGAAATTCAGTTCATCTTGGAACACTGGAGCACCCTGAATAGGCCAACATGGCATGGGTTTATGATAATTCAATTTCAGCCTATGTCTTGATTTAATTTATCTGATCGGCCAAAACACTGGAAATTAGTACAACAGCTTACAATTTATTCAGGATTAATACAGTAATGACAAGTTTAAAAGACAGGACATTCCCTTTAAATGTCTGCATGATCTTCTTTGTTGATATCACTGGAAAATGACTCAAGTGCAACTCAGTGCTGTCTATACTATACAGTCAACTCATGGCAGTTGCATGAACCCAAAACATTACATCCAAATAAAATAAATAGGAAAAAGTAAAAAGAAAGAGAAAAGTAAATAATCAGAACATTTTATTAGAACTTGCAAGTTATTTTCAAATATAATCCAATTGATTCCTATGAAATCACAGTTTTTTTTAAAAGTTTTATAAAAATTCCACTTGTTTAAGTAAACCATTTAAGGCCTCATAGGCATTACCATTGGCATACATTAACTGGCCCAGAGATTTTGGATTCTTTCATCATTTATGTCCGAAATTTTCTTCTTTCTGATCTATATTTATATTATCTAATTGTACCCTCTATCTACAAAGGTCAAGTCTTCTACTCTGAACAGCCACTTCTGACCTGGTACTAACAGCCACATTAATTTGTGCTATGGTCACTAGGCTTGATAAGTACATGGTGCATGTGCATTGCATGTATTTATTGTAGGGATCATTTCAAAAGTATATAATATGGATAATTAAAACAAATAATCATGAAAACAAGTTTACATGATAATATTGTGCGGTACAATGTACTTTTTGTATTGGCTTGTATAAATCAAAGTACTGGAACTCAATCAGAATTTGATTATGAAAGAGAATAAAACATATTTTCCAAATTAAAACTTTCAGCAGACAGTCTATTTGTCTTTTACACATCCCAGGTACTGTCTGTACTGCATGACCAATTCATGAATAATGTAATGTCCTTAATGCAGGCCAGTTTTCAGGTTTAGAACAGTGAAGAATACTATATGTATACACCTGTATGAGGTGAAACTTAGCTGTACTATGTGAAGTGTACACATCCTACCTTTACAGGAAGCACTTTTTGAAAATTCAGATATAGATGACAAACAATAAAAATTTGTAACTGATGTATGGAAAAATTAAAATTTCTTGTGTAGTTACATGCACCAATCACCCCCCCCCCACACACGACTGCATGACCTTTTGACCTCTGCTTTTCACTAGCATTTTTCTTGAAACTGTACACTCATCATGCCTGTACAACATTTCAACTATTATGGACTGACAGAAGTGAGAATGATTTACATCTGCATGGTTTATTTGTTTGTCCGCATTGTGTAGTTTAAGAGAAAACCATCATGAAAGGCAACAGCTACCAGTACCTGACAGCATTTCTTTTTCATCTTGACTTTATGTATACAGTACATCTCTGCATTTAGGTGGAAATTTCAGAATTTCATACATATTTTTAAGCATGTCTTTTTTGTTGAAAAGGCCTTCTAGGGGTCAGTACCAGAAGACTATGTATGACAAAATTTACTTAGATCTTTCAATTTAATTTAATTAATTATAATACATTAATAATGTTAAAGAAAAACAACTACAATTCAATTCAAATAAGCTGACTATCCCAGGGTAAAAAAATTCATTGCCTAGTAGCCAGGGACAGCTAAAAATTAAAGCAGGGCAACCAAGTGACTCATAGTCAAAGCCCAGCTAGACAACCAGCTTTTGATGTTTAGAGTTTAAAATAGGTATGTTTGCAATGATGCAAAATCAATAACTTGGGTTGACTACATAAAATGAAAAATGAAAATAGGAATTCCGGCTTTTATTTTTGGATAATTTGCAAGAAGTCCAGTGCTAAATTTGGAATAATTGATTAACCACTTTTTAAAACTGAAATTACCATAAAGCTTTTTAATTGAACAATCAGATTTTTTAATCTGGCTTTATGGTGGGCAGCTATGCTTTTTGAGAGCTTTTACAACCCTCCATCCCATCCCCAAGTGCTTGTGTTCATGTACTGTAAATGGCTGGAGATCATTAATGTGGTAAATAGGTTATGTCTTTGTGTTAAAGGAGTATTAAATCTTCAACAGTTGTCAAAATAAAGCCAGCCTAAACACTAAATAGAATTATTAAAAGTTTCTTCATCCTTTCGAGTTCACAATATTCTCTAAGTCCTAGTCATTAGACACGAGACAAAGTAGTCTTGTATCATATATTTCACTTTTATTCCCCACTGATATCAAACAATGATTGGAAATTGTAAAATTAAAAATATTGTTTGAATGCTGCATGTTCAATATGACAAACATTTTGCATAATGGAGTCTAATTTGGTCATCATTCATTTCTTTACTTCTGTTGCCAACTTTTCAAGAACAAAATGGGATCCATAATTCTCATTGTGTTATAAACAAGTTTTCAAGTAATCATGGTGTGGATAAACAAAGGAGTGGTGTATTATCTGACCATTCTGGTAGTACCTTTGATATCCAACTGCTTTAATTATTTACTAAGGATATCTTTGTCTGATAAAAAGTGCACTACTAATTTCTGACCAGTTTATTAAAATGGTCCCCTGGTTTTATCATTGGAAAAATATTGTCATAAATTATCATCATGTAGAATTTATTAACTACCATCAACTGCTATGGTCAACATTATGAACTGTTCATGCCATGCACCTCAACTGGCCAATCAAGCTCATAACTGCAAGGGTAAGAAGTATTCTTGTTTTTAATCCATGACAAAAGCTCTTGATTAATTAAGCACAATTATAATTTTTTACATAACAAACTGATGTTCAATTAGATAACATAATCTAATTAAATGAGTTGATCTTCCTGATTGATTTTTCCTTTGTTGATGAAACAAATAAGATTTTTTGATGTGTCACCGATACAGTGTGGTGTAGTCAAGAGTAATTCAGCATAAGCTAAGGGCAAAATAAACTACTACTGGACCACAGGTTGTCCTCACTAAAATAAAATCCTCCCAATATCTCAACCAAATCTGAAACCTTTCTTTTTGGACCAAATCACTATATTTGACATCCACTGAAATAACCTGCTATATATTATGCTTTCTTCTCATTAAAATGATATATCATTAATCACATCACATAAATATATCTTGAATTGGAATATTTCAGACATGTTTGCAGAAATTTCATGACTCAAAGCCATAATAAGAGTTAATAAATCATTTTACAGAATTTTCCAAATTCATTTCACAAGATGAGTATGGATTTGAATGGGCATATGAGACTGAACAGCACAGCAGAAACATGCTTGCCTTGCAACTCAGTGGTTCTAAATTCACTCTCAGCTTCCAACACATGCAAGGTTAAGGTCTCTTGATGGTATGATGGTTCTCCACTTTCTTCCACCTCAACTGAGCCATCAACAGTATGATGTGTTAATTACAGTTAAACCTGCCTTAATGAACACAAGTATATAAAGATTTGTGATTTGGGGGGTTTAATGCCATTTTTCAGCACATGATAGGCCATACACGGCAGCCAGTATATTTGGTGGAGGAAGAGCCCAGGAAGACCCCTAGAAGATCCACTGATCCATGGGAAACTACTGACCAGCTTTCTCACATACCCACATTGGATGATCCAATATCTGAACCCATGCGGATAGAGGTGAGATGTGAGTGATCTGTCAAGGTGAGTGCCTTAGAACACTCGGCAACCTGGGGCCACCTGTATATAAAGAATGTCTGCTCATACAGGACAACATTCATAAACCCTTTTTCTGCAATTTACAGATATGATTACTATAATCCTTCAGTATAATGCTGTTCTAGGGTGCCATAAAACTGTACCACCTTATAAGTGAGGTCACTATGTACTGAGGTAGGTTCAATATCAAAACTACATTCTACAAACAATGGAATCAATAAGCAAACCCATGTTATATGAGGGACATTGTTATAATGAGGTGTCTTATTGTGAGGGACCACTGCATATCACCTCTATATAAAGGACACTACAAAAACAAAAATTGTGAGGTCTTTTGAGTGTCTGTTACAGACAGGTTTCACTGTAGTTCAAATAGGCTCTATCACATAACACTCACCTTTATTAGTGGCATGACATGATATCAAACAGATCGCTTGCCTCACTGTGGTGTAACATCTAGCAATATCACATAGTAACATCAGTAAGTAATGCAAAGACATTCATGTTATATGATAAACAGAATCACAAAAAACTTGTGTTGATTTAACATTATATTGATGAAAATCATTGAATACAATATAGTGTATGACATTATTCAACTCATTTCATAAATTTAACATCAAAGGAGTAATTGTGTAAGATCCTCTATATAAATCAGATATAAAAAAAATAAAACAAATACAGATTAAACAAAGATAAAGTAAAACCTGTGAATGAAGACAATAAAAGAACTGCCAAACTTTACTTCTTGTGAACAGGTGTCCTTTACATATTAAAAATATATAAGTGAAATTAAGAAAGGGGGTTCAAATATAAATGACAGCCTTTATCAGCAAGTGCCATTTCTATAGAGGTGGTCTGCCAAGGCAAAATTCTCTGTATACTATTCTCCAGGAAATAAAAGTCTAAGAGGAGACCTACCTCCCAGTGCGCCATGCCCGTGGTGACAGTGAAAGCTGAGGGGTAAGTCAGAATCTCTGCTCCCTGGGCAGTCAGTCCCAGGGACATCTCTGGGAACCTCAGGTCATAACACTGTCATAAGAAAACATTTTGTTACTTGTGAAATTTCAATAAGCCCAATATATGAACTAATTTTGGCATGGATACTAAAATGGTAGACATTGTAATTGTATGCAAATTAGGCACAAGTCCATAAAACAATAAAATAGCTCTTACTTTAAAAATGTTACTAACCATTCTACACTATATATACTAGACAGATTTTGCCATACTTTAAAAATGTTACTAACTATTCTACACTATATATACTAGACAGATTTTGCCATACTTTAAAAATGTTACTAACCATTCTACACTATATATACTATTGATTCCTATGAAATCACTGAGGCACTTATATACTAGACAGATTTTGCCATACTTTAAAAATGTTACTAACCATTCTACACTATATATACTAGACAGATTTTGCCAAACTTAGAAATTGTAGCATTCTCGGTTGAGCTCAGACAAAAAAAAAATCAAATGATAAACTTTAACCAAAATCGTAACAAAACTGTTGACAACAATGGTGCTGCTGCCATTTCAGCCAGTGGAAAAGTGACTGAAATGTCTTACATCCCACTAATATTGTCTAGACAACTACCGTTGCATTTTGAAGTTCTGGTCTAAAATGTTAGTAGCTATGTTAGGGTTCAATCTAGGTTGCATTTTTGTGACGCACCTTACATAAATTTAATTCAGCATAAAAATTGGAGAACTTTTTGATTTCTCTACAGGAGGTCTGACAATATTTCCCAAGCAATCTATTATAAACATCTAATTTTGCTGTGAATTATTAGTAAATGGTGGATAGTTCCTTTAAATGAATATAGAAGAAAAAAAAACAAATAATATCCAGGGCTCAAAATTAATGCTAAACTAAGATTAGTGAATTTGCAAACAGATCACTAAAACCCCAGCCCTCACAAATCCATTGGATCAGTAAAAAATTCTGCTAGTTGCTATCACAAGTTAACAGGTGGACTTGTGTTGGATGTATCTAACAAAACAGGTGATGATAGCCATTTCACTATTAACTGATATGTTTATTATATGTTATGTATATTGAATTTATAATATGTGTCCACGAGGTAAGTTGTACTTTAGTCATTTTGTGAACAACATATTTACTGCATTTGAGTTCAAGGTCAGACTTGTTTACATAGTATTTAGTAGCCAGATTGGAATTTTCCATGACTTATGTGAGAAAAGGCATGTACGCAGAGGAAATTTTCCATTAGAGTTACTCATATTCTAGAACATTCTGTCACGCGATTTTTGTCTATATAAAGAGATTTTAGTAGACAATATTTCATTCTTGTTCAAATGGTCAGTCTATGAAGAATCATTTTAATAATCAGATGTTTATAGTTGTGTTGTGAAAATTCAGAGCAAATTCAGAGAGGAATTATTTATTTGAAATATTCATTGGAATTACCAAAGGTGCTCATTCTCATATTGGATTAATACTTGACGTTGGGATTTATGTGAATTTATTCAAAGATATTCTGGATTACATCATCAGGCATATCAGGACATTCAAGACTACTAGCACATTAGGACATTCAAGGCTACTGAAATTCATTCAGAACATTCTATATTTAAGACTTGTGATTAGGACACTTAGAATTATTGGATTATTTGGATTTTAATTCACATTACTGTAAGCGTCTTTTGAATTTTCACTTTAATTGTCTATAAATAAATTGCTTGTTTATTTTACTTACATTGTTGGTTTCACTTTCTTTCTGTTACATTATTTTAAGACCTAGAGTTGTAACATATATTAATTGTGTACCTGCAAAGACCCTACATTTGACACAGTACAATGAATGCGAGCAGCGGAAATGGTCATGTGTTCTTTCACATGTTAAGTAAATAAGGGTGCTGATTATCAAGAAAGCATGCATGCTGAACTAGCCTGGTACCCCTAACCAATGCACTTATTTCAATACTGATGATATAAAATGATTTACACTATCAGGCTGTTGCCAAGACTTGGACAAATGGAAAATTTTGTTGTGCTGGCTGACTCAACAAATAATACAGAATTATACTGAATAACAGGTTATTATTGGTCGATCATTGTTGATATAAAACATTCAATGCATTGTGAAGTGACAAGTAGAAAGAATGGGAAGTTCTTTTGCAAGGTTATGCAGCTGCCACCGAAACATCAGAAATTGGATGAGGACAATAAAGAGCACAATCATAAATATGATCTTGTTACAAGAATGAGAAAGTACCAGAAATCCCGTGAAAATGAATATGAATGCCAAAATATGATCCAGCAAAGGATGTGATATTGTGCCCTTTCTCGACTGAGAATTAGGAGAAATACAAGTGTGCAGACCATAGAAATTTAGACAGGATCAGTAAAAATGTTATTTATGGTGATCCTGTGAAAATCAGTAAAAACAATCCCTAATTTCAAGCCCTGGATGTCGAGATGTGACTAAAAATAATCTTTGTTTTTGTTGCTTTTAATGGCACGTTTAACACATTATCGACTAAGGAAATGGGAGCTAAGTGCCTTTTCAGGAACACCTTTTCAGGAACACATCTAGACATCCAACCCAGGCTTTCCTGGGTCAGTATCGAACCTGTGACCTTTTGATTACGAGTCAGACACTGAACTGAACTACCATGGCTCCTAGACTAAAATGAAGAAAGTATTTACAGTCAATATTATGAAGTACATAGTGTGAAATCAATGTGAAATATTGGCCCATCAAAATCTGACCTAGCCCCTTTGGAAAATGTCAAGGTGCCATTGGCCCTATATCTCTGAATCCAAGATTGAAACCTGTATGCTAAAATAGACTCAAGGAAAGTTGATAGCACGCCATCACAAAATACCCATTTTGGGGAACTGTTGTCTGTTTCTGACTGAAAGCAATTTGAACAAAGCAACTTCATTGGCTAGCCAGTACAAATCTTCACATTTACCCTCCCACCATTACCAACCCATAACCCTCGCCACCCCCACCTCCCAACAGTTACCCAGGTGCCAAAGTTTGGTAAAAACAATATCCAAACAATGTCATTCATCAAACCATAGATCTGAATATAGCATAACACATTCTTATATCTGCCACATGTCCAGCCTTTCACCCATTGTATTTTTTCCAAAGATTAAAATTAATTTAATGCTGAAATATAAAAGAAGACCTTTGATCTGACAATCATGTCGATATACTTTGGTTATGTTCTACTTTGTTTTACCCTTATGAGTAGTTTATATCCCATGGCCCCTGGGGCATAACAAGACATTATACACATATGCTTTGAGTTATTAAAAAAACTGTACATAATAAAAATAAAATGCTTAATGAACAGCAAAAGAAAAAGCAGAGATGTACTTTTGACTTTACAACCTTCCAGGAGGCTCCAAGACACTGAGGTGGGAGTGGTGTGGGGAGTGGGGGCTGAAGTTGTACTGAAATTTGGAAAACTTACTGCAAACCTATATCCCATTGTGAAGTCACTTTCTGAGTTTCAAAGCTGTATCATAAATACTAAAAGAACATTTTGTGTTTACAAGAATCTCAAAAGTCTTCAATTCCATTCCCATAACAACATGGTTTAGTGACATTCTATTTACCTTCTGAATCCTGTCAAGGCCTGTGAGAGAATTAAAATCCATTCCATGCTACAGAAGTCTCCAAGACCTTTGATTTGACACCCATGATGACATGTCTTGGTGATGTTCTATATATTTTACCCCAGTGACACCTTGGCCCCTACACCACAGAACCCCAAGGACCAATCATGTATCACAATGTTTGAGCAATTTAAGAACATTACTAAAATGAAAATGAAGAGCATAATCAACAGAGTAGAAAGAGCATTAAATATTTTTTTTACCTTCAACCCTGCCCCTGGTGTTACTGAGAAATTTGGAACCATTACTGCAAATATACACACCATTGGGAAGTTGAAGCCAAGTCTGTGAGCAGTATCTTCAGTGGTGAACAAGCTTTTGCATTTACAAGGAATCTGACTGATGGACATATATACACACATACAGATAGACACAGAAAGGAAACTAATATACCCACTTTTCTCCAAAAAGTAGGTATAAAAAATACATTGCAAATGTGAATCAGTCTAGCAAGAAATGTATGTATAAATGGTCCAAAATGGATGATTATTTGGATAAATTTGAATCAGAGATCTCCCATGTATAAAAAGTTTCATATTCGTACCTCATATATTAACCATGTACGATTTCAAGTATAATGATCTCTTCTCCTGTATTAGCACCTTAAAGGTTCCTCAATTTCTTCTTATACTTCTTTGATATGAAACCAGTATTATTAACATACACATTTGTATGTATTGATCTGTATTTTACTTGTGCATTATTTATTTCTTGTATTGTATGTATGTGTGTATTTTGTTTATGTGAAATGTTTTCTTTCCAAAACTTAAGAATTAACAAGTGCTTCACATAATTCAGTACCTAACCCATGTCTGTACACTTAAAAAATATTGGAGTAAATTTTAATGCTCATTATAATAGATGGACATTGAAACTGTCAACAACCATGTTCCCATAAAGTATATGGACATACTAAAGAGTTACCTCCCTTTGTCCATGTTGACAGCCCTCAACTTTTGAGTTTGTGGGGGCGGGGTATGGCACAGCAACACAACTAGGTTATTTAGTGCTGAGGCAACTAGAGCAATGTGCCTTGGCGAAGGTCACAAAACAGTAGCCAACCTGGAATGATCCAATGGTAGGATTTGAACATGCACCTTGCTTTCAGCCTTCAGTCCAACACTCTAACCGCTAAGCTATAACAGGTCCTGCCTCCATTTAGTTGCCTCATACAACATGCAGGAGGTCACAATGGGCCTATTCTACACACATGAGCCCCATGTAATTCTTTGTAATTTTGAGCAGTAATTCTTTGTAATTTTGATTCTTAAAAATTAAATCAACTGTAAAAGAGTAAACTAAACATGTGTCTTGTCATGGAGGTTGATTTAAGGCAATCTTTGAAGATAAATAACTTACAACCAACACAATATCTGAATTCCCAATGAAATGAACAGCAGTTTTCTATGTCTGAGAGAAAGAGGTTAACAAGAGAGGTAACTTATGCAAAAACAAAAGTAACACCCTGTTCTTTACCACATCAGACTTGTTACATCTACCAAAATGGCTTGAGACTAAATTGTTAATAATAACAAGAGGTTACTGTACATGTATTTTTTTGTTTTATCCAGAATACTAACTTACAGTTGCTAGCCCTATTTTGCCCACTGGAGTCTGAACAGGTGGACAGATTTCTCTCCCTCGGATTGTGTAGTCACTTTCACATAACCGGACCTTGCCCTTGATGTCAAGGTCAAATAGATGGGTCTTGTTGTAGGTTGCCTGGATACCTCCATCAGCATCAATGATTACATGCGTATTAAAAACTTTGTCTGTTTCATCAGACACCTATGAAAATGACAATATGAAATAATACTTCAAACTCACTATAATAATGCTGACAAAAAAATTTCCAATCACTTTAAGAAAATTAATTATTTTGGAACATACACTTGTAACTCCTAAACACAGGAAATTTAATATTTATACATATAAGATTTTACTTCAGTCACAAAAAAAATCAATCTCATTGTACCAATAAGATTCCTAGTAAACCAATTACCAACAAATATGTGTTTCCACAATGTGATGATAATCTGAATAAAGTAATAAATATAGACCCTAAGCTATAAGAATCCATTGTAGGAAATACTACAGATATGAAATCAAAGCCCATTAATGAGATCACATCACATTATACTTCAGTCAAAGGCATCAATTTGCAAGATTTTTTGGATTAGAAGTTTCTTCTACATATTGTTATACAACAGTTCTTCTGCTTACCATATGTACTCGCTTATAAGTCAGATCCAACTGCAAATAACATAGACCCTAATCTGCCATTGCATAATGCATCAACAGATCAGTGTCTATGTTGTTTGTTCTACTGATTACTCCTAACAAATTGCATAAATCCAGTTCTGCCAGTGCATTACACAAAGGCAGATCTGGGTCTATGCAGTTTGCAGTTGGACCCGACTTATAAGTACATATTGTCCTTCATCCTGGATGTTCCAAATTTGACATTTTGTATAGTTTGAATCTGATACACATGAAAGTAATTTAATTTGCTTAAGTTATTACATTGATTTCAGCAGATTATTTCAATACCTTTTCTATGTATCAGTCTGTGTGCAACGTGTGTGTAATTGTAGTGTACATGTGTGCATATGTTCCCTCCTAATAACACTGTTCATGAAAGCCATAAAATGACCTGTGTTATAAATGAGGTTACCTTATACATGTAATAAGGTATGTTCCAACAAGACTGTGGTATAACAGTTCAAAAAAACACAAAGATATGGCATTTAACCATATGAAACTACATTATAATTGGTTTACATTAGCCAGAACTAAATGAAGTCAAACATTAAATAGCAATAATAAAACAAAATTTAACCATGATCATGGGATTCCTAAATATATCATGTTATAACATGGGCAGCTGTATAATAAGGAGTTTTATAATGAGTAACTGTGAAAACTGACAGCATAGAGTGTTGTCAACTTATTGAGAGAAGCTTCCCTACCTTCTGATGAAAGCCTCCTACAGACAACCAGACTCCTAATTCTTTTGCCAAGCTTCTGTATCTGCTGATAGTGCTGCCATCTAGGGGCTCTGCCATGGCAACACTATCAGATTTAGATTGGCCAATGAAGTCACATGCTTCTGGAAGGAAAACCATCTATAAAAAAAAAGAATGTCAAGTAAAATCATATTTACTAGTTTGGATGTATAATATTTATATTTTTGCAACCATAAAATGAGATAACAAAATGAATCGACTTCAAACTGTTTGAGTTCAGTCTTTAAGTTAAAACACAAACTTAATCCATATGAGATAAAATATGCTAATAAAAGTGTAGTCAATGATCCAGTATAGTATTGGTTTTTATATATTGAAAAATCAAAAGTACAAAAACCACTGTTGTAATTATTACAAGATAGCTTTCCCCTAACTAGCCAATACAGCTGAAATTCCACTTAATTTTATGAAGTAATGTCATAATACACCCAATGTAAAAATGGTCACAACAATCAAAACCAGACTCATTCATAATTTTGAAGCACAGGCAGGCAATCAACATCCATTAACTGATGTGAAAATGCTATAGTTCAAAGTTAGTACTGGCCTAATATTATGCAAGCACCTAGTAAATGGATTGCAACTGCCAGCCTGCACCTTGATATCAAATTTAAAACATCATGGAATTTTTATTGTACCTTGATATCAAATTTAAAACATCAGGTATTGATTGCACCTTGATATCAAATTTAAAACATCAGGTATTGATTGTTTTCAGCAAATCGCCGTTTGTTGTAACATTATAATCTCCATTTTCCTCACACCAAAAACAATGTATACAGGTGTAACAGGAGGGAAGTCAAATTCTAAGTGTCGCAGTCAGGAATCGAACCCGGTTCATATGTCTCACAGTCGCGCACACATACCACTTGACTAAAAGGACCGGACCAGCTAGGCTGGTCAGTAAGTGGCCTCCTATACCTAGACCACTACACTCCTCCCCCCTTACCTTGACATTCATCCTTGAATGTCACCCAGATTCACCTCTCTGAGCAGTTGAACCCCATTCCCAACATGGCCACCAGCTACCAAGAGTCTGACAAGCCCCCAAATGTAACAGAAGGGGAGTCAAATTTTAAGTGTCGCAGTCGGGAATCGAACCCGGTTCATCTGTCTCACAGTAGGGCACGCATATCACTAGAATAAAAGGTCCGGACAAGATAGGCTGGTTAGTAAGTAGCCTCATATACCTAGACTGCTACACAGGTAATTTTATCTGACAAGGAGTATTATACACAAAGTTTGAAATTTAGGTCAATGCACTTTCATTTTTGAGGATAATATAATGTATGCTTATGAATTTTATAATTTGACCAAGACAACATCATTGTTGCTTCTCCTCGACATTCCCATGTTTTAGTTGTAGCTTGTACATAAAATACATTGAACAATAACAGGACTGTATGTGACCCCTTATCAATAACGTGCCTGAATCAAATCAGTTATAAACATACCAATACAAATAACATTTCTTTCTATTACTTCTCATAACTTTCTATTTACCACTCAGTAGAGTTTTGAACATTTAATAATATATATGGACTCAAGGCCTAAATAAATCATGTTTCAGAAATTCTAACTGATGTAATAAGAGCAATCATTCAAGCATTCTGTAGTTCTCAGCACATGCAAATACTTTTCATACAAGGGTTTAGAAAATATTACCTGTGCTCCTTTATTTTTTGCCCTCTTAATTAAAGTTTCACAGGTGTGAAAATTGTGCTCCTTATCTTCTGTACAGGTGAGCTGGCAGATTCCAATTGCAGGCCATGATGTAGTGTTAATGCTGCTTGCCGAGTCCTTCTTTCCCTCCATCATGCTTCTAAGTGTTCTACAGCTGGCCCAGAAATTGTGAATAACACGACCACTACCTAAGCATATCTGTGACTGGCATGTGAAATGGGTCCGTGCCACAAGTCGAGTCCAACTGGACATAAGTTCTGTTTGTAACCTGTTAACTTAAGGTCAGTTTCTGGAGCGAGTATGAGACTTTTTGCAATGTGGACCAGTGCTGCAAAAGCAATGAAAAGTACATTTGTATTTTTGATTCCTGAAAGCAAATTAGTACCATGATAATGTCATATTTATCAACGTATGGCATGCACTCAAATGCAAACAACATAGACCTCAATCTCTCATCGCATAAGTGGCATTCACTATAAATTCCCTCATTATACTGTTTCCACTCTTGTAATGCTGGTATGGTCATGGGATCCTGTCAAACTGTTTAAATTTTGCCTAATAATTGCTACTTGAATTATTTCACTTAATCTGAGTCAAATATGCTTTCCCATTATTAAATACCCTATCTGTGTATTCTTAGGCCAAAAAAAAAGTATGCGTTTCCAGTCAGTTGACCCTGTTTCTCATTGCCGACCCTAGTACCCCCCCCCCCCATTTTTTTTTAATTAAAAAAAATCACATTGCTGAAATTGATTTGTGCATCTAATTGAGCTGGTTTTGCCCAGTACTTTGAAGTGCTTGAAATATTATTTGATTTATATATAATGTTAAAAATAAAAAAAATAAAAAAAATAAAATAGCTGCCTACCTCAATTTTAAAACCAGTTCAATAGGAAACACACATTTTTCTTTTTGGCCTTATGTACTATTATGACAGCCTTCTTGGAACATCCCTTGATAAGCGGTGTATTAACATATTTTATGATGGGATTGACCCCCTCCCTACTGGCTGAAAAGAAAAGCCAGGAATCCATGATATGTCCCTTTTCTTTCGTACTTTATACAATAATTTGTAAACTATTTTAAGTAAGATATTTTACAAAGAATATATATATATATATATATATATATATATATATATATATATATATATATATATATCTATGTATATAACTAGAGAGAGAGAGAGAGAGAGAGAGAGAGAGAGAGAGAGAGAGAGAGAGAGAGAGAGAGAGAGAGAGAGGATATATATAAAGAGAGACAGAAAAAGACAAAATTAAATGATCTATTTTACTTGATTTATAAAATCTCTTTTAAATGGTCTTTTTCACTTGATTTACAAGATTTCATTTAGGACCAACTCAACATCATAAGATTAGTCTTTTGGTGAAAACTTCATGTCAATATGACCACCGATGTTGATATGACCACCCATTCAGGACGAGTAGCTATACAAAAAATTTCAAAATAGCTGCCATGGTAACAATATTGGAGGTTGGACTGGCACCATTTTAATGTAGGATTAACTAAACATCATAAGAAGCCTTCTCATGTAAACCCTATGTCTATAAGATTTTCCATTTATGAGGAATACTGATAACAACATTTTCAAAATGGCTACCATGGTCACCAAACTGATCATTAAATAGGCACCATTTTCATTTACTAGACATCATAAGAAGTCTTCCAGTGAAAACCCAATGTTGATATGACTTTGTGTTCACGAGTAGTGACAGCAAGATTTTCAGGCTGGCTGTCATGGGAGCCATATTGGATGAACATGTGATTCTACAGGTGGTAGGACAAAACTGCCACTTTAAAGGCCATCTAGCGCACTTACCATTTTATGATTGAAATCTGCCGCTATTGAAAATAAGATGTGAATATTTTATTTTTTTTTAAAATGTTTTTTTTTTTTACATATCTATCCACACATTTCAGAAACCAGTCACAACCAGTCTACTGGGAACCAGAACTGTTCTAACAGTGCAATAACCATGCAATGATGCATGCCGAGTGATCACTGATCTGCAAACTGATTATCTTATTGTTGTAATTTGGAGAGTTTAAGGCCAAAGGCAGGAAATTTACTTAGGTGTTATAAGTAATGGAGGGATCAAAGGTGGTCCATCATGGCTTGTGAGTCTTTGTTCAAAATCGACTGACCTTTGGCAGAGATGACATAAAAAGGAGAGACAGACCAAAAATTGATTTTGGCACAAACACTTGTGTAAGCATTTTGATTATTTTGTCTTGTTAATTGTTAATGTTCTTCAAGAAGTTTTAAGAGGAATAATTAAGGGAAGCTCTTATCTTTTTTTGGTCAATTCATGTCAAAATGCAGAAACAAATGCTTTCTCCTAATGCTAAAAAACCATTGGTTAAAAAATATTACAATTTCAACACTGCTTGGAAATCAGAGTTTTACTCAGTGCAGGCGGACAGTAAATGTCCCAAGTTTGCATTGTGTGTTTCATACAAAGTGGATTCTAAGATAATATATGGGGGAAGAAATTATATCACCAGACATATGCAGACACCATCACATAGAGGAAATCTGTATCATAAAACTACTGAATGCCTGTTAAGCGTGAAACTTAATAATCACAAAGAATGTCATGAGTGGACACAAGGCAGTAAACTTGTGAATGAAACTAAAAATGCTTGTGGATTTTATAACAAAATCTTTGCATTGAACTATGATATATAACTCTTCTTTTTTTATTTAATTGGCAATACACTGACTCATATTAATTAATTATTATTGTAACATTTGCCATCAGAATCTTATTCATGTTAAAAACTTGCATTTTTATTAAAATATAATGAGAGTACTTATTATGGCAAAAAATGCCCTTGTTTCGCTTTAAATGGCCTTAAAATGCATCAAATTTATGTCATTAGGAAATTCCACTGATTTAGAAGTGAATCTACTGATCAAAACTTTGAAATCTACTGATCCACTGTCCTGGTTCTGTCACATGTATGTGGATGTCAGATTGGTACCATTTTATTTAGGACCAACAAGACATCATAAAAAGTCTTTTAGTGAAAATCCCATGTTGATATGATCATTTATTGAGTAGTATTGGGTCTTGAAAATGGCACCATTTTCATTTATGACCAACTGGACATTGTAACAAGTCTTTTAGTGAAAATCCCAGTTCTATATGACTTTTCATCCAGAGGTAGTTATAACAAGATTTTTAAGATGGCCACTGTTGCTGCCATACTGGATGTATGAGCAGCATCATTTTCATTTTGGACCAACTAGACATCATAAGAAGTCTTCAGTGAAAACCCCATGTCAATATGAACTTTTGGTCAGGAGGAGTATAGACACAAGATTTTTAAGATGGCCACTGTTGGATGTCCAAGCAGCACTATTTTCATTTAGGACCAACTAGACCATAGGATAAACGTGTGTGAAAAGTTTCATGGCAATCCTTGAAGTAATTTAGGACGAGTAGTGATAATAAACTTGTGCTAACAGATGGACAGAAAACAGACAATGGCCAACAGGCCATCCCATGAGCTCTTCTGGTCTATGACCAATACAGCTAAAAAGTATTTGGTCCAAAGTTGTCACCGTGTTGCTCCTGCTATAAGTACAATCCATGTTTTATGATGGCTGATTTGCTCAATGCAAGTTTATTATGGTGTTGTGGCCAGTCCTGGATATTCTGTGCACATCTGAAATTGCAGTAGTTGATAACTGTGAGAATAATTTCTCAAGTAGAGCCATATAACCGAATGCACCCTGATCTCTACCATATCACTAAGTTGTCTGATACATTCTGAAAGTTACAATTAATGTCTTGACGATTGAAACTCATTCTGGTATCATAAGTTTGTGTTATGCAGTGTTCAGAAAATACCCAATTAAATTTCAAGAAACAATTAAAGTACACCCTGACTAAAATGCTGTTCATCAGTCACAAATGTGGACCACCTTTTAGGTGAGGTCACCTTATACAGAGATACTTTATACATAATATTACTATCAAATAATGGAATGATATCCATGACAATACCGACCTTATAAAATGACTACTTTATACTTGGGTACCTTATAATGAGTACTGTAGTTCAAATAAGGTAGTAAAATACCCAGTTTTTGACATTCTTATCTAATACATTGGTATATGGCTACCTCACATATAACAATGATTAGTTTTACAGCTCATACTTAGGTACCTATTAACAAGTACCGTAGTTCAAACAAGGCAGTGAAAATACCAATTTATGACATTCTTATCTAGTACTTTGGTATATGGCTACCTCACTTATAACACTGATTGGTTTTACAGCTCCCATGAACAGCATTATAAAGAGGGAGCTCTGTACTGTGTTCATTTAAAATATTGAATAGAACAGAGTGTAGACCCTGATCTCTCTGTGCATTATGCAATGGAAGATCTGGGTTTACACCGTTCCCACCACAAACACAGAAATACATATGTTAACGATAACTGTATCGCTTTAAAACATACCAGTCTGTGCTTCCCTGTTTGTATCCAACTTCCACCCAAAGTTTCAGCCTCTTTGGCCAAGTCACTGAGAGTAAGGTTAGACCCAGGGGCCAAGTCACTGAGGGTAAGGCTATACCCAGGGGCCAAGTCACCGAGAGTAAGGCTAGACCCAGGGGTCAAAATCAGCTGCACATGTGCTTTGTCTTTTCATGTTTATTGAGTATATATATGTATATACAGACTGTTTCCGTGTGGTAATATGTTGGAAAACCACTCCCAAACTCAAAGCCACACCCTAATGGAGTGAAGCAAAATTATAGAATTGTTATGCACATCTACAGACCACCAAACCCATACCTCATGATATCTAAATTTTGAGCATTTACTTGTCAAAGGATTGCTTTCCAGCAATGACATGATTCATGATTTCTGTGAGGTACATATAGGCTTCCTCTATCAACCTAATTAGGATACCTCCCACTTCCCACTAGACATGTGGGTCAGGGGATAACTGGTGGATTGCAAATATAGGTGACTTTATAGTGCCATACAAATGGTTGTTCTTTCCTATATGAAAGCCAGTTTATTTAGACTTGAAAGCCAGCTTATTTAGACTTGAAAGATTCATTAATACTCTTTCTCTTCTGTTTTTGTCTATATGACTTTGAACAAAACAAGCAAATTCACCTCACTAATCTATGTAAATGCTGAACAGTGGAAGGAAATAAATCTTTAAAAGACAGTTTTTACATCTGGGTATTTTGGAAGTGATCCCTCCTTTGGCTGAGGTGAATACTCAGCCTTCCCCCTTCATGCAGTCATACATTTTGGGACCTTTTTTTGCAGTACTGACCATACAATATTCTACAACAATGTTTCAAAAGGTGTTTTATTGATGGTGTTTTATGCAAAAGATTTCAATATGCTAATGGTGATTAATTAAGCATAGTGACTTTGAATTTTGTATCAAAATCATGATGCACATATTGGTAAATACCAAGTTATTCACAAAATTAAAAAATGAGATGATCTTCATCAGGGAGATAACAAACAACAGTTCATTTTATCATGAAAAAACTGCCTACATTACCATAAGATCATTGTTTGGTATTAGGTGCAGTAAGACCAGCTAAAGCTGCATACAGATTCTAATGAACTTCATCAAGACAAAAAATAGTTTTCATATCAGTTAAAAGAAAAATAACCAGATGTAAATGAAGTCAAACATAAATCAAACACACCTTTAAAGCATGATAATGGTTGGGTGGAGATCACTCCACCTCACTAGTTGAGGGCCCTGTGTGATAACAGAGGACAATATTCAGACATACAGGCAGGCAGACATACAAACCATACATGATTACAGGCACATATATACATCTCTGATAATATGTCAGCTTTAATAATCATGATGATGGGGGTGCAGACCGATTCAAACCATGGCTAATTCGGACCAGCTGTATTCAGACCATATTACAGGCTGATTCGGACCATGTGAAATATTATTGTCTCATCTTATATGTAAATGAGACATTCACAATTGTTTAAAATGTGATATTGCTAAAAATTTCCAAGGTATGCTGAGCAGTTAAAAGATGCATTTAAGGAAACAAAACCCCTTATCTTATGTGAGATAATGGCAAACAAATCAAATGAAAAAATGTAAGTTTATCTTGCATTGCCAATTTAATAGTGGAATATTTTCAAAGCAGCACATTCGCCTTTGTGCAAAACTGAAATGGTTTATTTTATTGAGAAATAATACAATTACTAACACACTGAAAAAAAATCATTTAAACAGGGCCCATACAGTAACTTTTTTTTTTCATTTATAAATATACTGGTCTGAGTATGTTAATGCTTTACTAGATTTATGTAAAATTTATGTTTATACTGTACCAGGGATTTACAAATCCACATTGCCTGACTCCCGAGACAAGCTCAAATTCGGCTTGGGCAAGCTCAAGTTTCCAAGGGACTTGCCCATGGGCAAAACTAATAGAGAGAGGGAAATAGGGGTCATGTTCTGTCCATAATGCTTTATGTTCTTCAAGTTTTATACCCTGCGATCTCGCCACAGTACATATATCAGCACCTTTATTTAGTGTTTATATGTACTGCATTCTTCTATTACATAACTGGCTACAGTTTCTTTCATCTATCTTATATCATTTCAATCTTGCAGTCAATGTCAAGGTCAGTTACGCATTTTCTCATGTGCACGTGATAATGTGAATACTTACTATTTAAAGCAAGTTTTGACAAATAAGGAAAAATATTTATATTTTACTTATCAGTTACATTTTAATTGTAATATTTGTACGTATCTGGAATTCGCCGACTTCCAGGTCCTAACCTAGCCTCGGGCAGTTAGTGGGCTAGCCGATTCTGAACAATCGGCTTGTTAAAGATTGTTTTGATGCATGTCACCAATTTTACAGTGAGTAGGTGTTAATTATTAATAATATAACCTGTGAGATTTCTTTGACAGGTTTGTTTGGAAATAAAAGGCACTTGTCTCTACGATCAACCACCTGGAGGATTTTGTTCAAAGTATGGTTGATGTACCCAAAAATTTAGCACATGCTACCGGTGTTTATGATCTGTTGTTTACATGATAATTACCGGAGACCAATGCATACTACTTGGCAAACAAATAAATGGATAAAAATAAGTGTTCCCAATTTTTAAGCCATCTTGTCAAACATTTTAATGCATGTCGCCCATTTCAAGGTGACTACATGATAATTGTTAAATACATGGATAAAATAAGTGTTCACAAATCCTTCAGTTGTGAGTATAAATAAATCATTACAGTCTAACTTTCATTATTGTTGATGCAGTTGATGAGACGAGTCTGCTAACTTATCTACGCAAAAAAAGTAATTTCCTTAAAATATTCCATAATTTATTTTATCTTATTTATTTTATCATGTTGGGATATTTGTTTGAGGCAAGCTCTAATTTCCCAAAGGCAAGTTCAATTCCAGTCAGCTTGCCCCGTGCAAGCTGACTTTTATAATATTATGAAATCTCTGTGTACTATATACTAATAGTACTAAATAAAACTTACATACTAAAAACAGAAACCGAGGCCCCGTCAAATTCATGATTTTAATTCAATATCAAAGTCTATATTCTGTGAATCCTTTGGACCTTACATTTTTTTCCAAATAATGAAGTTATTTTGGTTAACAAACTGAATTTGATAGTTCATATCTATTTTCTTCCGATTTTGACTAGAAATTTATGAAAAATAGATCGAAATGACATGTTAGAACGACCAGTAGATCTTCACGTAAGAATCATCTCACATAAATTTACCAGCTGAAAATCAACCTTTTATAGCTATGCTCAAGCAATGGGGGTGTAACTCTAAAGAACTTATCCAAAATGGCATTGCACTCGGTTTCCAACATAAATCTATTTATGCACCATAGTTTGTAGTCACATGGTGGCTTCTTGCAGGAAATTATAGGTATTTATGCAAAGTGAAAACCCCAAATAGTGCATCTCTGGTTTTATTATAATTTTAGCACGCATTCAGGAAAGATGCAGTGTCGAAATTGCATTTGATCCTCTTAATCTGCAAAATACACACTCGAAATATTAATTATTAGAAACAGCAACATTTTAAACCTTTTTTAAGAAAATTTTCAAAATGTTAACTCATGCACCATTGTCTTAAGGTATTAACAAAAAAATATTTTTATGTTGGAGGTATGTGAAATTGTCCCATTGCAGACGAAAAAACTGTTGAAAGTCAAATTTTGGAAATAGTGAATTGTGTTATTTTTAGATATAAACTTGTGGGTTCCTCATGCTGTAATAAGCTAGATGTATGGGGGAAAAATTATAAATATGTAATACTGAGGCTGCAATAAATCCACAAAAATACAGATTACTCATGGAAACCAAATATTTCAAAATGCCTTGAGCATAGCTACCGTTTACATATTTCTTACTATGTTTGCAAAAGCAAAAATAACTACTAAAATAAACCGGTTTGTGTGTGCCACTGTTTTTCTTTATTATATAATATTTCATATGGTCCGGATCAGCCTGGCATTTGGTCCGAATCAGCCCGTAATTTGATCCGAATCAATTATGGTTCGAATCAACTAGTCATCGTTGGATAGAATTGAAGACTGGATGGGATATATTGATATTCATGACTCGCTGGACAACTGCATGTGTCGAGTGTCTTAAACATTAGCTAGCTTTTAAATTTATTGCAGTTATTCGATATCTTCCTTTCTTACAAAAGTTTGAGAGTTATCTGTGTCATCATATTTCGCAATCTTGAGAGTAGATCCATAAATCCTTGGCTTACGTTTGACTCACAGAAGTAGCCGTGGTGGTCCGAATGGCATCACCCATCACAAAGACGCTTGAAAATCAGAATCTCCCACAAGAATGCTTTTTCCTTCCCTGATTATTTGTTGAGCCCATACAAGAAACGACAGGATGGAAGGCCATCGCCGCCAAAAATTAGAAAAATTTGAAATTAAAACAAAATAAGTAAATTTCAAATCAAACAAGAAAAGCTAAAAGAAAACAAGCATACTTGTAAAATAAAAGATTAAAGCTCAGACAATAATATCAATACTAAAATAAAAAAAAAAAAAATCACAAACGAAACAGACCAATTGCGGAATAAAGCAAACGAAGAATAAGCAGAACAAGCTGATGACGACTGAAACAGACTAAACTCAAATGAAACAAAATATCATACGATAAACACTTGACGAACGAGAGATTGCAGATCGCTCCGGCGACCTAAAGCCGCAATAATGTTGTGACCACAAATAAAGATATGCATTTCCAATGGAAACCAGCTTAGAAATAATGCCTTATCGCTGACAATAACCAAATATATACCAGGATGTTTTCCATCACGTTCGCGCGAAAAGACTTTTCAATCCTACCTATGATCACAACTATGAACGGCATGATGTCATATAAAACAAGCAATAGCAAAACAAAACAACCAATGAAGAGAGAGAGAGAGAGAGAGAGAGAGAGAGAGAGAGAGAGAGAGAGAGAGAGAGTATAGCACACATGCACACAAAACCATAAATACAAACACTTAGACACCTTATTATCTTTTTATACTTATAAAGATAAATATACTTTTTTCCTTTCTATATTCTACTTTTTGATAGGAAGTAGATAGGAAAAGAAACCACACAAAGATTTGATCTAGATATGCCAGTCCCTTACACCAAAACAGTTTAAAAGTCGATAACACAACAAAATGCACACATCTAAACCTCAAGGGCAGAGATACCAAACGATTAGTAACTATCCAAAGGGGAAAGGCAAGGAAACTAACCCACCAGGATAAAATGTCTGAAGGGAGAGGAGTGCGAGCCAAAGTACTCACTATTTAAAACAAGGGAATTGAAAACTCTTGGAATATAACAGAATAAAAATAAAGCAATCTCGTTAAAAAAAATTAAACAAAATTACTTTATATTTATTATTTTTTGAACACACAACACATCAAAATGGAGGACAGGGAAATATAAATATAAAACACCATTAATATTAGAAACACGAAATGACATCTCCCAAAGTCCTAACCAGCTATATATGCTGAGATGGGGTTAGGAGGTGCCAACGTAAGCAATAAACCAAGCAGCACTCATGCACGGCAAACAAATGGTAAATGAAATGTATACAATGGAATAAAAAAATGAAATAGCCAGATACAAAAAGAAAATGTTAATAGAACACAAAATATCAAAAGAAACAAGCAAAATACGAATGAAACAATCAAACGCCAAAGGAAATAAACGGTATTTAAAGAAGCAAACAAAAATCAAGCTGGTTAAGCTAACATAAATTGAAACAAGGTAACAACAGAAAATTTAATGAAAAACAAACATGTATATCGCCCATGCGCAAACACTATTGACAAATGAACTGAACAAGACAGTCAAATAATCAACTTTATCAAAAGAATAGAGGGCGTCCATGCATTGTAAGGGGAGATTATTTTCGTTGAGCCAAGAGCGCAAAACATTTGAACATGGCGCATCCAGTAAGACAAAATTATATAACTAATGGTGTAAGGCTGTTAAATGAAGCAGCCGATCTGTTGTAACGCGCCATAACAATAATACGTGTGAATCGAGGGCGCCGCCGCCGCCAGCCACTCTGATGACCCCAGTGCTAGTGACAGTATCAAGATCGCCCCTGGAATCGAGTAGGGCAACATCATCGGCATCGACTACCACAAACAGCATCATCAGCGAACACAGACAGTTATTTCGAAGAGTTTCCAATGTAAGTAGGCTTAATTGGTTGTGAGATGTTTATTGTCCATTTTTTAATTAATTCGGTGTCAGAAGTATCACTTGTATGTACAGTCATATGACAAAGACAATTCAGTTGGCTCATACCGATCTGGATGCTTCAGGTTCTGTTATCATCTCCTTGTCAAATAGATTACACAGTTCTGCTCATCTAAACATTTTTCCTCATCAATATTGTAACCAGATTCCGCCGCACACGAGAATAAAAAGCCTGTACTTATTAACAATTTTCAGGCATTGAAAAGAGAGAGAGACAGAAACAGAGAATTTACAAAGACGACGGTATTGTCGTCCTCATAATAATCGTTACAGATGCTGAATCAGCAAACATAAAAAAGCAAGCACTTTTACTATTAAGTTCAAACGAAAAAAGACTGTCAACGAACAATATTAAAGATTGAAACACAACTATCTTATAAGTCATGAAGGCACAGGGGTTCACACCAGCTTCTTACACCTCGATAATGTTTTATCTCTTTAACTAAGTCTTTCCTAATTTAATTAATTTTCATCAACCTAAAGTTAATCCCACCATCTTTTTTACTTAATTCCATTTAAAGAGATTAACTAGCTTGTTAGAGTAGCCAAGGCAACAAGTTGCGGGTAATAGATTAACTTCATTATCTTGTCTAATAGTGTCCCTCGTGCTGTTAAATAATCAATTGTAAACTGACTCAAAGAAATTGGAATAACCAGTTTTAGTATTTCTTCTATACCCATGTTAGTTGGGGAATCTATTTTAGAATTAAATATCCTCTTCAAAAGCATGCTACAGAGCTTATCTTAATGCCGCATGGTACATAGCGTTCATTATGCTGTCCTCACTTTATTTGAGTCCTGCGAAGTATGCTTGCTGGTTGTTTTATATGTGTGCGTGTGTCTGTCTGTCTGTGTGTGTTTTTTTTTTTTTTTTGTTTTTTTTTTGCGTTTTGGATATATAGCATATACTCCTATAGCAACAACTATACGAGCTGTAATGTAATAAATGTTGTAGGCACCCTGTAATGTAATAAATGTTGTAGGCAACCTGTAATGGCAGTCCTTGCGAAGAAGGCGAAGCCTGATTAACAGTGTTGCTATCAGTAGACATGACATTGTTTCAATTGTTTCTCTTTGGGCTTTATAAAATACTCGTGAATTTGTGTCCAAGTTGGTTTCCAAGTTCAACTCTACCCGGACTTTTTACATTTTTTTAACAAAATTACATTCTCTGGTGATTTCGGAACCTTTACATTTTTCTTCAGTTTTATTTTCAATAACTTTCTCGCTTCCTTCCATTTACTTTGTAAGTAAATTAAAATTTCCCTAAAGAGTTATTCAATTTATCTTTTTCACTACCTTCAAGTTATTTTCAAGTTTTCTCTAAGTTATCATTAAGTTATCTTCAAGTTATTTTCAAGTTATTTTGAAGTCATTTTCAAAATATTTTCAAGCTGTAAATATCTCCAATAGTCACTGCAGTTCTAACATAAGTAGCTCCATGTGCGAAGCAGTCATAGGGAAGCCTGATTAAGCGTCTTGGCGTCCTGTCCCATCCTCTAAAACTTGAGACTTATTCTCTTTGCTTTCGTTTTAAAAAATAAATGTGCTTACAAGTTATCAAGCTAGCACCTGATGCTGAAATTTCTCACTAAAGTATCTAATTCCGTTTGTGGTTACGTAGCTTTCTTTCAACTCTTTATGTAATTCGTTTAATTTATCAGTTGGAATAAATTTACTCATCAAAGATGTTATTCCTCGTATTACTGCATCTGACAATAATTTTGATATTTTAGCTGATCAAGCATTTTACCATAATTTTCATATGCTTTCTTGATTTGTTTTGAATCCATTTTATACAACTCCTTATCAATTAGGTGTTTACCACTTTTCTCTGTGCATGCTCCATTTACTATACTAATTTTTAATTCCTGTTTGTCACCTTCTGTTATTTCATCTTCATATATAAAGCAAGCGAAGTCCAGTTCTAGCGAAGAGGACGAAGTCTCACGGCTTAAAAACTTAGTCCCGCCGCGTCCCTTTGTATCTTGTTTAGAATTTTTATATATATATATATAAAAATATAGTTGATTTTTTTGCATTTAAATAGTGTAAAATGACGGTTCGCTGATTTAGTAACATGGTTGAAGAAAATCCTAAAGAACCTGATGATCCTCTCTCTGGTGATTTTCCGCCTGATCTTCGTCCTGGTCCTATTCAATAGGATACGACTGATTCAACTCGTGATACTACTACCACAAATGAACAACAAGTTATTGATCAACGATGTAAAGCATATATCAAACGTAATATTAAGAAAAGTGCAATAGAGTGTAATTTAAATAAACCACAGTTTAAAATTATAAATGAAACGCTGTATTACAAAGAACTTGTTTAGCCTCGTGTTTAACATTCAAAGATTGGTAACCCCATAAAAATGTTATCATTTAACTCTGTTGCTGGTAATAATGGGAGAAGTGCAGTTTTGGAATGAATGTATTGGAAAAAAATGGAAAATAAATGGACTAAGCTAGAAGTAATTCCATCATTAGAAATGACTATGTTAAAAATAAAACAATTCGACAACAGATGACAAATACAGGTTCTGAAGCAAATTTGCAAGAACAGATTTAAAAAGATGTAAACATATTCTAGTACTTTTAGAGATGGGAATATTGATTTGAGAAAAAAATTGAAAAACTAACAAATGACCTACAAAGATTTATAACTTTAGAAGGAAATTATCATTTATTGTTTACTGATCAAAAAGAAAGAAAACTAGGAGGATATGTGACCGTTATTGATGTTATAAATTCAATAATATTATAAATTAAAACAGACCTCAATTTGTTTGACAACAATATAAAGAAAATAAGAGAAAAGGGTCTTGCTAAAGAAAAAGATTCTGCTAAATAAAGAATATTAATTGATTTATTAGAAAAATTGGGAAAGTCAAAGAGAGCAGATAGTTTGTCATTTAAAAGAAATAGAAAATAACTTATGAGAAAATATAAAACAACATTGGTTCAAAATTGGAGGTAGCAGCAGCGAAAACGCATTAAATGATAGATTCAGAAAAGGTTGAAAAATATTGTTGAATTTTTTTTAACTTAGATAAAAAGGCAACAGCAATATTGTCCAGTATCATTGGTAGTGTAATAAGCTTGTTTTTAACATCGTAGGAAAAAATATTTTTTAATAGCTGATAATGCCTTTTTGTTGATTATTGCATTAATTAGTTTGCTATTTGCAGCTGTACTCAAAGGTTAACTTTCTGTAACCAAAATAGTAAATAACTAACTAAAAAAGTAAATTAGATCAACTCCTGCAACCAAACACATACGTATAAATGCTTGTTTATTTGTGTCGTGATCTTTATTACTGGTTGTATAATTTGTATCATTATTGTCAGCATTATCATCGTTCTTACCTTCATTTGTTTGATCATCCTTTTTTCCTTCATCCTTGTTGGTCTTTTCACGATTTATTTTAGATCCTTTTTCACCTGTAGTTCCATTTTATTACGTTCTTTTTAACCTTGGTATTTACATTGGGATTTACTCCACGTTTAAATTAATCTGATGACTTTAGTGAATTAGTATTATAACCACCTATACAATCCATTTCTATTATCATATCACTATCCATTTATCTTCTATTCGCTTCCAACCCAATAATTCCAAAATACACCATTTTCACCAACTGCATAATTTAGCTTAACTTTTGAACCTGAAACATATTGTTGAAATCTTATTGTAATGTTTTCTTCTGTGTCAGAACCTAGTTTGCCTAAAATTAAATATTTAAACATTTTTACGGTGCTTTAAAGACTACATTCAGACTCCGTAATAGATTTTCCATTTTGTACTTGAATAACTAAAATAGATTTTCTATTTTGTAGTTCAGCACCTAAAATAGATCTCACATATGATCTTTTACCCTGATTTACACGCATTATTCCTTCTTCTCTTTGTTCTCTGCTAACAAGAGGAAAGCAATATATCCAACCCGCTTCTTCTTCTTCTTGTATCAATTAAGTGTTATGAAAATCATAATTGGTTTACGCACTTCTTCCGCTATCCTACCATAGATCATAATTTTCCTTTACAAATGCATCTATTTTAACGTTATTCATCCCAACATCTTTGTAATATGTTGTTCGATTAACACTAGATGAAGTAGAAATGGCGAATAAATTCCTTTTTGTTAAATATCTCCAGTCATAATCTTTTGGGATGATAAAGTTATTACAAATTAATTTAAATTTCTCTATATCTATATTGTTGTCTGCTGAATTAAATTCTGTATTATCTGGTGATGGTACTGAGCATTTAGACAGGATTTTTTTATATAAAAATATTGTGAAACTTATTGATGTTATTAACTCATCTCCAATTTATAAATTCCTATAACTTTTTTTACATCCTCCTGTTGCACACTAAACTTCTGAGCTTAATTGTTTTTGCCAAAATTTCATATCATACGATGCTTTATATTTTTACAGCGTATCATCAACATCATATTTAAAACAGTATTTTTTGCTAAATATTCTTCTTCTTTGTAATATATCTTTATCTGGTCGAATAGATTTTGGATTAATTTATAAGCAGGTGCGCTAAAACTGGTTGCAGGACAAGAGTGAAGTGTGCTATTTTAAAAAAAATCTGGATTCCATGATTTATATCTATAAAATATAGGTGCGAACATTTTATTCTACAGCGGCTCTAGGACAGTGGCCAGGCGTTTTTAATGAAAACGTTTGAGGATGGAGATGGGTGTGGTCTCCGAACAGACTTAAGCAGTTGAGAAATTTGTGCAAAGTTTTTCAAAGATTTGTCAAATAGTTTTAAAAAAAATTAGTCTAGACCTTAGGATAAACAATTAGTCGGTTTGTGTTATCCATTGATCTTCAAAATGTTATGGAAAAAAACCCCCAAAAAACCAAAAAAACAATTAGCTCAGTGGTCTTCAAACTTTATAAATAAAAAGCTAAGCCAGTGGCCTTCAAAAATGTATGAAACAACAACAAAAAAGCTATAAAGGACTATACTCTCACCGTCCAATCAACGTCAGATAGTGAGCGTTTGAAAGTAGCTCAAGATGATGTGCTTTTATGTTTAATAACACTTAAAACAATATAAACACTTTTGTTTACAACACGGAGTTTTGTTGCACTAGATGTACCCTGATAGAACATGTGAAGATTTGTTGGCCATTGAAGATTTTGCACGAATTTCCAAGAGAAAGAATGCTGTAAAAAAAAAACCCACTGAAAACGTTATAGGCTGTGAAGCAGATGTTTCTTTCATTCCTGGATAACAAGTCCAAACGTCTTGACTCCATCCATAAGGAAATTTAGAAATTAAAAAGTCAGTAACAGAGTGGACTGCTTTTGTGAAGGATCGAGTCGAAAAACTTAAGGATACGACTTTAAATGATTTGGAACACATCTGCATGAAACTGTTACAATATCGGATCAAATTATAGAATGAAAGAGTGATGTTGCTACCATAGAAGTATTATCGGACACTACTGACTGAGTCAGCATGATTGGACAACACTGAAGTATTTGTTTAATTAACCCACACACATTTACGGTGAAAACGGTTGCAGGCCTTGGACTCACCGTTAACAATTTATGAGTCAATATAAATATGAGATATTCATAAGTAGTGAATCAAAATTACCAGCTTAAAGTATAATTAATATAAATGTGTCCAAAGGTTTTGTGAGAGAGAGAGAGAGAGAGAGAGAGGGGGGGGGGAGAGGGAGAGAGAAGTTGCATAAACATATATTACATGATAGTATTTTTATATTCTTAAGTTTCTACTTTTTGGTTTTAGTTATCCGTTCTTCAACCCAGAAATATAGTACATATGCATACGTATAAACATACATACATAAATACAATTACATGCATATCTAGAGACATACATACTTACTTACATATAAGCATATACACTCACAAAAATAAACATGTGTGTACCTATACACACACTTGTATTCATAGACATATAGACATATTAATTAATACAGTGAAACCTCCCTGGACCGGGCATTAATGGGAGAATATGTGTGACTAGAAACTGGGCAATGATTCTATGTATGAACAGTCTTAAGGGAGAGGGGACCAGGGAAGTATCACTGCATACAGACATGTATACTTAACCTAATAAGGCATCCAATCATATCAGCGCATATGAAATGGCAAATAGAGATAAATTAATATTTAGTTCCAAACTCCGTTTTGTAAGGTTTCCATTTTGTATCAAACTTTTCCCATGTGCAGTTTTGTGCATGCAGAATACTTTTCTGACAGAACGTGTCACTTCAGTTCTTTTAAAAAAAAATGAAACATATTTGGTAATTCATTATTATTAAATCTACAGTTATATATATATATATATATATATATATATATATATATATATATATATATATATATATATATATATATATATATAATTTCAACTGTAATATAAATAAATGAATCACATCATCCGTTTTTTATTTTATCTAGTATACTAGGCAGAAATTCTCTCGTTGGTAGATAAAAGTTGTGGAGATGATTTTGCACTCACTCTATATCCATTCTATAAACCTGCTCAAGATTGATTCTGTTTTTGGGCACTCCCATAAAATATGCGATAAAACTTCTACAGAGTTTTTGCAAAGAGAGCACAAATTATTTGTCATTTTTCCAATTTTTTAAAAGACAATTATTTGTTGCCAAAATTATCTGTAGGATCATATTTTAAAACCATTGAAGTTGATGGCATCTGGTTACCTTGTGAGGCAAGGAAAAAAGCTTATTCCACTCATTCTTATTTAAACTGTCAAATTCTTTATTCCATATTAAAATGAAGCTGGGTCCTGATTATTACAATTGAAGGTTTTGTATATCGCTGTACAGCTTTTTTATCTGTTAAGTAAAACGGATGGGTGCATACCTGGGTATTGTATATTAGAATCGATATTGACATAAAATTTACTTTTTATCGAATGTTAGACTGCTGTTGCTGCCATAGAAGTATTTTGAACACTACTGACTGAGTCAACAAAATTAGACGACACTAAAGTATTTGTGACACTAGCCAAAGTATCACGACAACTTCTTAAGTACGAACAAAAGTATGACAGACTTGAAATTAGATCAGGGGACGTTAGAACTGATTTCCAACGGAACAAGAACGCTGAAGAAATTATGCGGAATTTGAGTTCACTGAGTGAAGTCTGAGCTGCAGCACTCAGGACCCCAAGAGTATACCATGACATATCGTTTGAAGGGGCCATCGTAATGCTGCTACGTGAAACGTCGAATTCAGTGGTCACATATAGTACTAGAATATCTCGTGATGAAAACGTTTGTGGTATTTATTCGGATATTTTTCTTCCTAATGGAAGAACTGTACTTTCTGGTGTATTGAGCAGAAAAATGAAGCTGTCTGACAGATGCTATAATGTTCAATCGTATCTAAAGAGGGAGAACATGCTCTTTCCGTAGGTGCAGAGTGGACTAAGGGGCTGTGCCTGTAAATATTTGGAAGAGTATGGTTATTCACCTGATGTCTGTGACCCAATACCCTGCTACTACTGAAATGTATTAATGTAGGAAAAACATGCTATGAATAGTATCATAGCAACAAAATATTGTATTTGTTGAAGGTGATTCTATATTAACATATGATGCATCCTGCAACAATTACAGCGGATCCCATTGGATTCTGTGGGAGCTTATGGTGCAATTTGTATCAGCCCACACGGACAAAATATTCATTGCAAAACTGAAAATAAAATTGTAACAATAGACGTGGACGGAAGAAAACTGAATGAATTTTGAGAATAAAGACATTACAGACGGAATATGAGTTGCTTAGGACACGACTGGGATTATTTACTGCTGTTGTTACAGATAACTCCAGAGGGGAGGCAATATCTCTGTTTTTCAACCAAACGAGTATACACTAAGGAATCCTATTAGCTTAAGTTTGAATGATAGAAATAATAACATTCTTGTGCTTGAAAGAAAATCAGCAGAAGTGACTGTTTAAAGGGTTTCAATCAGAGTTCGGTGAATTGTATTTACCTACCATGCAATAAGGATAGCTTGCATTTGAATGGACACAACTTGACTATGAAGAGACAAATTTCATGTACAAATAGCTGTTGCAATTATCCAGAATGGAAATATGTTCAGTCATATACGAGTCGGTGTTATGCGAGTGTGTGCCAGTTTAATTCTAAAAAATAAAAAAAATCTTGTTGTTTTTCAGTTTTAATTGACAAAACACAATCTAGGGCAAAGTTAATAATATATTGTATCCATAAATGTTTCTGCATATAATATGAAATGCGTTCGTGGAGATCAGAAATAAACAAAATTCCATCCAACAGCTCTATAAAAATGTTGACGTGTGAGTTAAATTTATAAATGTTTGCAATTTTAATTATACATTTTATACTGATGACAACTTTTGTAACTATCTATCTCTCTTTCCATCTACTTACTAATACACATATCTACTTTTCTATCTATTAAACAGTTAATCTACAAGACTCGACAATTCCAATTAAGGCATACTAGCCCACCAATTAAGAATTATGCAGGGAAAATGGTGTCAAAATATTAATTTTTCTTCTTTCTATGTAAAACTTGGGCTTCTTAAATTAAATATTACTTATCCAACAATAAATTTTAGTTGTCCGCACAAGTTGGGCAGGGATTTGTCGTCCCCTGTATCTACTTTTGTCTGTCTCTGTCTTCCTAAATCTGTCTCTCTTACTATCTGTCTATATATCTATCCAAGCCAATATTTATCAACCTTTATCAATTTTAATGTGTATTCCTGTGTACCTATAAATACGTACTGAAGTTATGTACTCGAGTTGTCTTATTTTCATTGAGGACTGTTCAGCTTTATACAGATAACAAGAATATGATCAAATGTATCATATAGATCTAACAAAATTAATGAACAGAGACAGCTCAGTTCTAAGATTTAGATGGAAAAACAACAAATTCCTAGGATTTCAAGTATGTATGTACCGGTAGCTATCTCGATGAGTACAAATAGTTGTCTATCTATCTATTAACTTTCTTGTCTGCACTTTGGTCTGTTGTATGAACATATTTTCGTTCCTCGTCCAAAAAAGATTTCAGCATATAACATAAGGAATACGGCGAGACGGGGAGACGAAACTGCTTGTGTATTTTCTGCAACATTAGGCGACAGTTTTCTTTATTTTTTAAAAATTTTATTGTGTTCTTGTTTTTGTTTTTAACACACACACACACACACACACACACACACACACACACATAATGGTTGGCACCTTACTTCAGTCCTTCAATAGAGCTATATGTTTATGATGTATATTCTCAATGGTAGCCTGTCTTCTTTTGGTGAATTCATTAGAGAACATTCTAAGAATGACTGTGGACTTAAAATGTACGAGTAAGATCTTAGAGAAAATTTACCATTGGAAAGACTTGATTTGAAAAATATTGAAGACATCTGGCAAACAATTCAACATTATAATAGATATAGGATGACAGCATATATACATTGTTTCGAGTTTGACATATGACAAGCTAAACCATTTTACAAGGATAAAATCAACACTGGTTGCAGAGCTAAATTATGTTTTCAAGTAAATAAAGAAACTTCACTATTGCGGCATTTGTTGTGGGTGTTAATGCATCTATGTTTATTTTCCAGCAATCTGATTAAAATCAAGCTCTACTTAGAATAAGTAGATCGGACATGCAGATAAAGGTTCATGTTCTTGTGACCTTTGGAATTTCTGGTTCAATTATTTTTAGTAACCTATCAGATAATGCACTACATTTCTTGTTAGGGAGAGTTATCGTTAGAAACGTTATGTTCTGAATGATGTTTTTCACCGTCATAAATGCAAAATCTGTAATCTGATTGGTGAATCAAAAGGTCAACAGAACATGACCTTATATCGATGTCCATCATATCTCTGTTATGTCTGAGATCTAGATTTTAATCAGATTGACTTTTCTAGTCACAGCACCCAGGTAAATATGATTATAGCCCGAAATGAAGCAATGAAGACAACACAGAAATTAACACACACCCCCCAAAAAAAAACAAAAAAAAAAAAACAACCCAAAACAAACTAAAGTTCAAGGATATTGGTGGTCCAAAATATAACATTTCATTGCCATGTTACATTCTCTTCATTCTATACACTCAGACCCTGTCAAGTGTCATAGATCGTCATCCGGTGTCTCACCAATTGTACGCTGATGACATCTAAATATACAAATCTAGCCACCCACATGAAGTTGATGCTACCATCCAAGGCGTAGAGAGGTGCATTTCCGATGTGAAGTCATGTATGTAAACTTAAGCCATTCTGAACACCACACAAAGACTTTCTCATTCACATCATTTACCTCAAACAATAAGTATCAGCAACACCAACATTAAATTCACACAATCAGTACGAATATATATATATATATATATATATATATATATATATATATATATATATATATATATATATATATATATATATATATACACACATTGTTTTGAGTGTGACCCGTGACATGCTAGACCATTTTATAAGAATAAAATCTACATTGGAAGCCGAGCTATATGTTTTGCAAGTAAATGAGACAAACTTCCCAACTGTGGCATTGTTTATATTAAATAGATCTGACAGACACCGATAAAGATTCATGCTCTTGTGTCACTTGGAATTCCAGGTCCACTTATTTTTAGTAACTTATCAGATAAAGCATTACATTTCGTATTGGGGATAGTTATCATTAGAAACGATATGATCTTCTCTCTCTCTCTCACACACACACACACACACACACACACACACACACACACACACACACACACACATGCCATACTTAACAGGTACTCAACGAGGATTTCGTAGATTTGTCAATTGCACGTTGGACAAAGGCAGACATAGCTTTGCTCGACCGGAAACGAGAGTACTACGTGGCATGTTAAATAGCTACATGGCGTTCATGCAGTTCTTCTGCCCGACCCCCCCCCCCCCCCAAAAAAAAAAAAAAAAAACCAGAACAACATAGAACGACAAGGCATTACATAATCCAGTAGTATTGGTTGTCCCCTATTACATCTAAATGGATTATAGACAGGTGCTGCCGAGTTGTGTCTGGAACAGTCAAGCATGGTCTATATATGTGTGTGTGTGTATATATATATATATATATATATATATATATATATATATATATATATATATATATATATATATATATATAATCGTTTACGATTTTGTTGTAATAAATGCACAATGCAATAAAGGAGCTTACTATGTACTGAATAGCTGAGACCAATGTGATTAGCTGTTTGAAAGAGTTAATTAATGAATTCCTCAAATTTATTTCGAAGATAAGATATAACATTGCACGCATACCCCAAAGTAAAAAAGCAATCAACAAGTTTCTGTCACTTTCAGAAGGCAGAAGTCTTATAGTACTTTGATTTCAAAATAAGCTAGTCAAAGTTAATTACCATATTTGATTGACAGCAATTGATGTGATAAATATATACACTGAACTCCGCATTTTCAGTTAAATACACCCTTCATTCATTATATATTGATGGTAGAAAGGATGCACAAAAAATTCTTCGAAGTGACATATATGAAAATAACATTATATTGGACGCATTTTTCCTTTATTTGTAATCGCGTGATTATTTCGTCCCTATAATTTTAAGTATATACAATTGCCATGAAGTAATATACATGTAATTGCAAAACGATAGGAAACAAGTTCACAAGATCTTACAAGCTCCTCTCCATTATACAAAACAAAATCATATGAAGATTACATATATAATAGAGGAAATGAAAAATGAAAGACATGATAGAAAACAGCTCAAAATGCAGTGGGGCAAAGGAAAGAAATGAAATTGGCGGATTTTGGCCCAGATTACTTATTACTATATATATATATATATATATATATATATATATATATATATATATATATATATATATATATATATATATATATATATATATATATAGTTACTATCAGTCACACGTATAATATTTAACTTTACGAAGTCCCACTCCCAAGATGAGAGAGAGACAGAGTGTGTATACAGGTTAAACATACTATTTTCCGTTTAAAAGGTACAAGGTTGTTGTCTGCCACATTTGATTATTTTTGGACATTTTTGGTCGTGATTTGACATGTCAGAAAATCAGAAAATGATGCACAGTGGTAGAGAACAATTTGTTGGTGAGGTCGTTCGGGTTAAGAAATATGCCTGCTGATGGAAGGAATGCAAAATACCCAGTTTCTACCAGCACAACATCATTGCTGTTCTATTCCAATCATTCATCTTTGCTAACGGCATGATCCGCAGACTAGACTATAAGAAGCCGATCTCTTGCCTGACATGCGAGTCACTGGCTATTGCGTCACACTTAAGTGTTCTGAAAATAGGTCTATCGAACATGCTATTTAATCATGAGCAATGTATGTCATCATGTAGTGGCGTTAAGGCCGCTGAATGTTGGTGCCACATACTTTTGTTTCAGCACAACAAGTCTTTTAATCATGCTTTTGTTTCAAGAACATTTTGTATGCAGCTTTATACTGACGAGACCTCACCAAGGTTCGATTATCAGTGTCCTACGTCAGCAATTAGTGTTTCCCTTTAAAACTCTAACTTAAATCATTGACTATATTATCAGTGTCGCAAAGCCACTTCATGTACAAAACTGTATTCCTCAACTTCCAACGAAAAGCGGGACATAAATTCCTGGAAATTTCTTCTTAAAAGTAGAAATAAAATTAGAAATAAAATTACGGAGAAATATGTTTTTAACCTTACACGATTTTTGTCTTAAAATTAAAACGAATTATATAATTGAACATTCAATTTTGTTTTTCTGAACGTGATTGTGTGTGTGTATATATATATATATATATATATATATATATATATATATATATATATATATATATATATATATATATATATGTATGTATATATGTGTACCTGGCAAAAGGAATAGGACTCGCTGTGGACAATACTGGAATCATTTACTGCTCTGGTAACAAGGTGCTACAAGTAACTCCAGAGGGAAGGCAACTCGCTGTTTTTCTATCACACGATCACGGAGTAAAGAATCTAGTTAGCCTAAGTTTGAATGACAGAAATACTAAAATTCTTGTGTTTGAAAGCAAGTCATCAGAAGTGAAAGTGTTCAAACTAGTATGAAGTACTTCCAGAAGTAACAGTCCAAAAAAGGTTTTAATCATAGATCGCATAATTTCATTTGCATACCATGCAACGCAAATAGTTTGCATTTGAATGGACACAGCTTTACTCTAAAAGAGACAAATCTCATGTACAAGTAGCTGTTACAGTTATACAGAATCGAAATATTTGCAAGCATATATGAATCGGTGGTATGTGCCAGTTAAATTTTTATTTTTTAAAAATTGTTTTTCAGTTTGAATTGATAAGACACAAGCTCGGGCAAAGTTATTATATTATATGCATAAATGTTTCTATGTAGAATATGAAATGAGTTCTTAGAGATCAGAAATAAAAAATTTGTATAAAAATTGCAAGAAACAGCTCTTTAAATATGTTGACATCTGGGTTAATTTACACATTTGTGCAATTCTGCTTATAGATTTTATATCTAAGAAAACTTTTAAATCTGTCACTCTGTCTACTTACCGACTTACATACGTACCTCTGGATCTATGTAACAATTAATCTGTAGGGGGCGCCAATTTCAATTTTGACCTACTAGCCCGGCAAAGATGATGAGGGGAATAGGATTTCCTAATTTAAAATTTTCTTCCATTTTTATATGTAAAATTTGGGCTAGTTGCATTACAGATTACTTGTCCAACAATGCAGTTTAGTTCCTCGAGCAAGTTGAGCTAGAGAATTGTCTTTCCCATGTAGCGAAGTTGGGCAAGGGAATTGTAGCCCCATGTATCTATGTCTATCTTTCTCTCAGTTGAATCTGGCTATCTTATTATCATCATTTTCTCTTTCTCTCTCTCTCTCAATAATTTTCCACCTCTAACAATTTTAATGTGTATTCCTGTGTATTTATCAAGACTATAAGAACCTGTGCATCTGAGTTGTCTTACTTTCAGCGAGGCCTGTGCGACTTCATATAGGTTTCAAGAAAACGACCAAATGTAACACAAAAATCTAACAAAATTAATGGAAAAAGACAGCTCAGTTGCAATATTTACGGAAAAAAGACAAATTCCATGGATTTTAACAGTATGTATGTTGCTATCTCAATGCGTCCATGTAGTAATCTAATTTCTTTTCTCGTTTCTTGTCCATGACATTTTTTAGCATAAGATAAGGAATATGGTGAAACGGGGAAAGGAAACTGCTTGTATATTTCCCGCATCAATGGGCGACAGTTTTTGTTTTGCTTTTTGTTGTTTACACACACACACACACACACACACACACAGACACACACACACACACACACATATATATATATATATATATATATATATATATATATATATATATATATATATATATATATATGTGTATATAACGTTTGGCACCTTACAAGGTAGCTTGTCTTTGGAGAATCTTTAGAGAACATTCTAACAATTGCAGAAAATAATTCTGTGACTGTCCTGTAAAACTGAAGACCTCTGCCAAATGATTTAGCAGTACAATAGGCGTATGATGACAGCATATAATACATTGTTTTGAGTGTTATTAATGATAAGCTGAATCATTTTATAAGAATGAAATCGACATTAATAGCCGAGTTTAAAAAATTAAGTAAATGAAACAAACTTCCCTACTCTGACATTTGTTTTGTTCATTGAATCTACGTTTATTTTCCTGGCAGTCTGATTAAAATCGAGGCATGCACCGATAAAGATTCATGCTCTTGTGACATTTGGAATTCCTGGTCCACTTATTCGTAGTAACCTATCAGATAAAGCATGGTATTTCGTAATTTCCAGTTATCGCTCGACACGATATGTTCCGAACGATGTTTTTCAGTCATAAATGTGATAGCTGTAATTGGATTGGTGAATTGAAAAGTCGACAGAACATTACTTCATATCTATGCCCGTCAGGTCTCTGATATGTCAGAGATCTTGATTTTAATCAGACTGATTTATCAACTCTCAGCACCCACGTTAGGAATCCAGTGACAAAACACGTTTTATAATCATTCAAAAATTAGTTTAAAAAGTATTAAATGTTAACTTTTCAATAGATTACCAAGAACATGGTAATTTTGCAAAGCGCTGAATAATGTGTCATTTGTACTCGCATTATTAAAACATTACTTGCATTATTAAAACATTACTGATATGCCTAAAAGCCAGTAGATACTATTCTAAACGGTTTTCAATCAGCTCCGATAAATAGAAAAGATAAGAAAAATATCTAAAGAAACGATGAATTGCAGACCAAAAACTATAAATGCATAGAAATAAGTACAATAATATTTGAAATAAATGAAATGGACACCTCAAAACTTGACTTTGTCAAGACAATCGAAGCTCCAAATTATGTTTATAGTCATGGTTATTACTACACAATGGAAAGTAATAACTGTCACATCGGATTAACCGTGGCATGTCTTGTCATGGCAAAATAGTCGAAAAACTTAAGGATATGACTTTAATTGATTTGGAATACATCTGCAAGCAAGAAACTGTTACAATATCGGATACAATTGTCAAATGTAAGAGTAATTTTGCTGCCATGCAAGTATCTTGGGCACTACTGACTACTTAACAAGTCAGACAACAATGAAGCATTTGTGACACTAGCCAAGGTATCACAGCAACTTCTAAACTATGTATGACAGAATTGAAAGCAGATCAGGGGAAGTTAGAACCGAGTTCCAACGGAACAAGAGCAATGAAGAAATTATCCAGACTTTAAGTTCATTGAGTCAAGTTTCAACTGCGGCACCCAGGATCCCAAGAGTATACATATTATTTGAAGGGGTCATCATGATGATGCCATGTGCAAAGCTGCATTCAATGGTCACATTTAGCGCTAGAATCTTTCCTATTGAAAAAGTATATGTTATTTCTGCAGGCATTTTTCTTCCAGATGAAAATTTATACTTTCTAATGCAATGACCAGGAAAATAAAGCTATTTGACAGATGCCTTAATGTTCGGTCTCATCTAAAGATGGAAAGTATGGCCTTCTGCGTGTGCAGAGTGAACCAAGGGACTGTGGTTGTAACCTTTTGGAACAGTACTATTATATACATGATGCCTGTAACCAATACTCTGCTACTACTTGTTAAAGGTGATTCTGTATTGAAAGAAGATGCATCATGCAAAAAATAAATTGAGTCCCATTGGTCTCTGAGGGAGCTTATGGTCCAATCTGTTTTCTCTGTCGGAAAAATAGCAGTGCAATCTGTGTCTGCCCAGATGGACAAAAAATATCCATTATTTTGAGTGTGACCAATGACAAGCTTTACCATTTTACAAACATACAATCAATATTGGTAGCTGAGATAAAATTGTTGGTAAGTAATACAACAAACTTCCCTAATATGGAATTTTTTTGGAAGTGTTAATGCATCTACATTTTTTTCTAGTCACAGCATCCACATAAATGTGAAGATATGGCCCGAAATAAAGCAATGAAGACAACATAGAAACTTACAAGAAGTTAAAGTTTCTATAATATTAATGGACCAAAATATTACGTTTGATCACCTTCTTACATCCCTAATCATCTAGCGTTTAGATATAACAGGATTCATGAATAAATTTGCACAACAAAATGTGATTATTGTCCGAATGTGAAATGCAGGAACACACCCTGAATACCAAATCACTAAAATTGTCCACGTTGGAGGATGAACCAGTGCTAGTTGGAACCTGCGGTATTATGTAGTGTAAAAATCACAAAGAGACCATACATGCAAGTAAGTCTCTGCCTCGAAAGTAGAACTCCTGACACCCAAAACTACCATCAGTGTTAAGTGCTGGAATGTGAGGACTTTATATCAGACTGGGAAACTAGCATAGGTTTTCCAGAAAATGCACCAATGTGAGTTGAGTCTACTATACATCACAGAGGCCAGATGAATAGGAGCAGGGAAAAGAAAACTGACCACAGGAGACATTGTTCTGTGGTCATTCAGGCAAGACAACCAACATCAAGAGTGCTGCTGTACAGCTCAGAATGCTGGAAATAAACATCAAGGATGGCACAAAATCTTGAAATCTTCTAAAACAAGTGCCTGCAGACGATTCTCAGCATGTTCTGACCTAACAGGTTTAAAAATGAAGATCTTCAAAGGACAAAAGCAACAGGTCTTGTCCAGATTGTGAAGAAATGAAGATGGAGCTTGCTGGGACGTGGGTTCTGAATGTCACCATATGCCCTGCCCATGACAGCCCTCCTCTGGACACAGGACGGAAGACGAAAAAGGGATCAGCCCAAAGAGACATGGTGACGGACCATGGAGAAAAAGATGAAGGAATGTGACACATGAAACACCATCACCCGTAGGGCTGCAAGGCGTGATGGAGAAGAACTGTGAAGGAAGAGATGAAGCCTTATGTGTCACCTGAATCACTACGAGGGATGAGTGAGTACATCTTACCACAGAGGTTTGAGTCTCTGGCATAGT
The DNA here is from genome assembly GCA_029931535.1 of Margaritifera margaritifera. Taxonomy (NCBI): domain Eukaryota; kingdom Metazoa; phylum Mollusca; class Bivalvia; order Unionida; family Margaritiferidae; genus Margaritifera; species Margaritifera margaritifera. The sequence goes on along the minus strand of JAQPZY010001636.1, from coordinate 3,895,941 downwards.
TTGTATTTACTCCCCCCCCCCCCCCATCATATCATCATAAGCTTTCATACAACTATGGGCACCCTCCCACCATTCTTGGGACTAAATTAAAAGATATCAATGGAATCATTTTCATACCGATATCAATCTGCACAGAAATCGCCATTAATTTGGGAAAGTGGGTGATTCTAGATTCCACTATTCTTGTGATTTGTGTATTTTTGAGTTGTATCGTCGACGACCTGGATTTATACCAGCTGTTGAAGGAACAGTAGTTAAAGACAATAATGCATATAATAACAATAACACTTGTCAAGTATTTTCAAATTTTATTGAACGAGGGTGCAGGAATGTAACCCATTTACCATCTTTCATTGCCAGATCTGGACATGTCTCCCTTTTATGAGATATTATCATGGTTGCTACATCCAAGAATCTAAGTGACAATCATCTTCTGGTTTGAAATATGTAATGTCACCCCACAAAACATTTTTGATTTATCCACCCATCGACCCTCTTTTTGGATTTTGCTTTTTGCTGCAATAGAAATAATAATAATAATAATAATAAAAGATAATTCATAGAGGCATGTGGTATGGATTACAATATTGTCCACTGTAGCATACTACCGGTATCCACTTTTGAAGTATTCTCTTGTTATATCAATCAATCCAATGTTTTATTTTTGTGCATTCTAGTTTAATTTTTGTTTCTGTGTGCAAATCACTAAAATTTCTATGTGCAGTGACAATTATGTACAGGAGTCTTTCACAATAAGGCACTTCAGTATAGCACCGTTCCTTTTATAAGGTGGGTATCATGGGTATCATCATGAATCCCATTTCTTAATGTAGTTATTTTCTGGGATTTTGGGGTTGGTTTTAACAGCGCTTTAAACACATCATTGGCTATATTATGCAGAGGAAATGGGAGCCAAGTGCCTTTCCAAAGGACACGCTGAAGATGACATCACCTATAAGGCGGCATACTCTGTAACTCCGACGGACAACTTTATAATAATGAAATACTATTTATTAAACTGTATATGAACTTTCCTTTGCATGTAATTGTTTGTATAATGTGTCACTTCTACTCATGGCTGTTTATATAAATTGTCTGCTGCTGTGTTTTTCTTTTGCCATGTGAGCATTCATTTGGACTTTCAAATATCTGCCGTTTCTTCTATATGGATTGCCTTGACAAGTTTGATACCAGTATCATTGCTCCTGGACCATTGTGTACATATTTTGTATTCAAGCTATATAAGAAAAGATCGATGGTGGACAATATCATGTACTTGTTAAAAGATTAAAAGAAAGAAAGAAAAAGAATACAGATGTTGATTGAAGATTTAATCAAGTTGTGCTGGACAAGAGAATTCCAAATTTAAGACTTGCATAGTCCTTTCCTGTCTGCAATGTTTTGTATATTCTTTCTAGTGCATGTTTAATAAAAACGTTTGTTGCAGCAAATGGGGGGTGGAGGAGGGATTCTCTTGGATGCAGTCTAATGGAAGATGAAAAAACTTAAATTCTACCATATTATTGTATGCTTTTCTTATGGTTTAAATATATCATGTCTTTTATCAGTTAGCAGACATGATGCCTTGAAAAGACATCACATTTAATGGGCAGATATATTTGGTTGACACTAAACTAACTCTCCACAAGAAACCATTCTGTAGGTGATATTAAAAGTTAGTTTTATTGCATCTGTCTTTTCCTTTGGTTCTAATTAGGACTCGGGTTACATGCATGCTGTTTTGGAGTTTTGTATGCACTGGCACTCTTTGGTTCTAATTGGGACTCGGGTTACATGCATGCTGTTTTAGAGTCTTGTATGCACTGGCACACTTTGGTTCTAATTGGGACTCAGGTTACATGCATGCTGTTTTAGAGTCTTGTATGCACTGGCACACTTTGATTCTAATTGGGACCCTGGTTACATGCATGCTGTTTTTGAGTCTTGTATGCACTGGCACACTTTGATTCTAATTGGGACCCTGGTGACATGCATGCTGTTTTTGAGTCTTGTATGCACTGGCACACTTTGATTCTAATTGGGACCCAGGTTATATACATGCTGTTTTAGAGTCTTGTATGCACTGGCACACTTTGATTCTAATTGGGACCCAGGTTACATGCATGCTGTTTTGGAGTCTTGTATGCACTGGCACCCTTTGATTCTAATTGGGACCCAGGTTACATGCATGCTGTTTTAAGGTCATGTATGAGCTGACACACTTTAGTTCCAAATAGGACACAGGCTACATGCATGCTGTTTTGGAGTCTTGTATGCACTGGCACCCTTTGATTCTAATTGGGACCCAGGTTACATGCATGCTGTTTTAAGGTCATGTATGAGCTGACACACTTTAGTTCCAAATAGGACACAGGCTACATGCATGTTGTTTTCGAGTCTTGTATGCACTGACACACTCTTGTTTAATTAAGGCCCTGGCTACATGCATACTGTTTTAAGATCATGTATGTTCTGACACTTCACACTTTGGTTCTAATGAAGGCCCAGGCTACATGCATGCTGTTTTAAGGTCTTGAATGTGCTGATACACTTTGGTTCTAATTAGGACCCAAGCTACACATGTTGGGAAAACGGATTGTGTGTGTGTGTGTGTTGTTTAATTTTTATTTTTTGCGTTTATTCTCTTTTCTTGCGATAAAATGTTATGATATCATGAAATGTGATATGATGTAGTGACATGCAAAGGTAGGAAGGAAGAAAGAAACATGTCTGAACGAAGGAGAACTAGAAGACAAGAAGAAGAGGATGCATGAATGCCTGAATGAATTAAGAAAGAAAGGAAGAAAGAACAGGGATGAAAGAGAAAGGATGGGAGAAAAAAGGAAGGAAGGGAGAAAGATGAATGAAAGAACAAATGATGAATAAGAGAAGAAAGTGGAAGAAAGAGGAAAGAAAGGAAGAAAGATGAGATTAATTGTCTGTTTTGCATTTGTTTTCATTTTTATGACACCACCTGAATCGGGGCTGAGCAAATCCCATAGCCCAATGTCCTGGACTATTCAATTTCGAAGTCGGAGAAGTAGAATTTTCGAGTCACTTGTCCGGGAAAAGTGCTTTTTTAATATTTTACAAAAAGTAGGACAAGTGCTTAATTTTATGCCATAATCACTTTATCTACCTTTATATGGCCATTCAAACACTCCAGGCATACTGAATACTTGATTCTACCCCTCTTCATGTATTTATTTACATCCTGTATCACACCTGCCGGTTGTCATTGATAACTGTTGCATGACGTGCGTACGTTCTATTAGTGCTTGACCGCATATTGGGCTAAGTGACCAAATTATTGGCCAATCAAAACACGCGAAACAAAACTTAGCCGGTATGATTAATTAGCCATGTTTTAAATGGCTTCATTATATTGTGTTTAACTCTAACCAGATTCTCATGAACGACTCACCGTTTGATTTCAATCCAGCGAGTCAATCCAATTAAATGAATGAAAGGCACTTTACCGACATTAGTGTCGGTTCCCTTTATGATCTGATTAAATGGCAGTGATGATTCTTTAAATTTTAATTGATTATGCAGAGGTTTAACTTTAACGTCCAATATTGCATTTGAAGCGAAACAATTATGCTAATGAAAGAACTGTCTCTGTTCATATTTAAAGGATAAAATGTATGTTATGATCACATTAGAAGTAATTGTCAAGCATGGGTCAGTTACCGTGGTGTGTCCTTGGGCAAGGCACTTTACTCCAATTGCCTCTGCACTAAATAATCTACTTGTGTTGCTGTGCCGTAAAGCACCAAAAACCAAACCAAACCAAACCAATTATCAAGCAAGGTGTTATTTACTATGTGGATAAAGCGAGTTTACTAAACTTTTTTTCACAATGATGTTAATAAGGAAGATTCGGAGAAGGAAAATTCATGTGAAAGTGGAGGGGTAAAACATAAGACCGCAATTAAGTATAAGGTAACTATTTCTCCAAAGAGACATAAGCCAGACTCTGTGGCAACCAAAAATGTCAAATATGACATAATTGAGTGACCGAGACATTTTCTGCCGCATTGGGTTGATATTTATCCCTGGCTTGAATTCACTGACTCGGAAGGAAAAATGTTTTGCATTTATTGCAAATAATATCCCAAACTGGCACAGGTTGGAAACTCAACCAGTGTTTTTGTCAATGGAACTGACAAATTCAGGATTGAATCAATCGAGTCTCATCACAGTTATGGACCTCACAAGGCCTGTGCATCACAGTATATGCATGACACTAGCCAGCATGTGCAGAAAATCCCTGAAGTTGGATTTGTTGACAATCCACTAGGAAAGGCCCTTTCAAAACTAAATGAGGCTGAAATGAATAAAAAATGTGAGCTCTCTTTAACACAAATTACAGCCAAGCCTGTTATAGAAAACCATTTATTTTATATGGAAATGCTGTGTGCACTCTAGGAGTAGAACGCTGTTGAACTTGGTGTTAATTATAAGAACAGATTCAGGGCAAGAGACTTCGTTCTACCAATCGAACAAGTCCTGAAAGAAGTAGTTAGGGAATGTCTGAATTCCAGTAAATTCCTTTCCATTTTTGTTGATGGAAGTACTGATGCTACCGGAGCAAGAAATAGTGCATATAAGATACCTGGAGAATGGAAAACTGAAAACCTCTGATGTAACAAAATGTATAATATCAACTTATGTTTCTGAAAAATTAAATTCTTTTAAGAAATAAATATGTTGTACATTATTTTGTTTGTTCTTTCTATGAATTAAAGTGCATCTCATCAAATCTTGACAAGTGACAAATTTTGGGACAAGTAAAAAGGTAGGTGGGAAAATTGAATTGTCTGAAACCAGTCCTGGACAAGTGGATGAAAAACAAATTTGCTCAGCCCTGTGGATGGAAGCATATACAACATTTTTGAAAAATTCAGTCTACATCCATAAGTAATTTTGAACGTTAAACCTTACATTGAAAAATACAACATTCCTACGATGTGTTTTAAACACTGAATTACCATCAATTCAGTATTCGGGATGATTATCAGTCATTATAAGATAATGCTAACCATTAAAAAAACATTGACATTTTATATTCAATTAGAAAGAACAACAAAGTTTAATGATAATATTTAGAAATTCTCAGCGTTATTTAAAAAGTCTCACATGGCAAAACACGTAAATTAAAAATTATTTTCTAGCAGTCTACATGACCAGATTAGTTGAAAAGACTGAAGTATTATTCAAATAGTCTGTCAAGAATCGATCAAAATGCTGCTAATTACTGTGCAGTTTCACAATATCTATATATAGCAATTTTGGTTCTCCAAAAGAAATTTTAATTTATCATTTAATACTGGTTTGAGTCAATATATCTACAATTTATAATTCAGTTTAATCGTAGAAATGTGTTGCCAAAGAAAAATACAATATCTGCTTCAAGGAAATCATCGTGGCAGAAAAAGAGTTAGGTGTAAGTATTGTATCTACTTGCTCTGAAATCCATTACATACAGCAGCATAGTACAAAGTTATACTCGTTCAAGTTTATTCTCCATTGTCGAATTACATCGGTTACTCAAAAGTACGAATCATAAGTTCATAATGTCCATTTAATGTACCGGTATTACATCTAACTTCACTGAGTAATTTAGAAAAGACGGTATTTATATGAAAGTGGTTCACTCTGCAAGTGAATTCATAATTTCAAGCTACATATAACTATGCAGTTATTTCTGACAGGGATTAGATCTATGAAAAGACTGCTGTGCAGCAATGTGGTGAATAAAGTATTTAACACTACACTTTGCATTCTTTCCCTGTGAGAACCGCTGCACTGAGCATTAGGGTTTTTCACTTTTATTTGACTGGATCAATTACAAAATTTTCTTACATAAACTTTTGTCGGACATTGCAATTTTATATTTAGAGTAGTTCAGGTACAGGTTTGGTACAAATAAGAAAAATGTAATTCTAGATTCTAACCACAAAAATAGTAAGAACATTTCATCATTACACTTCATCAAATGGTGAGAAAAACCTGGACATTCCTGCAGCTCTTTCTCGTTTCGGATATGCATGTGCATAGAAACTCCAAATTTTGCAGATAACAGGCCCAAAAAGTTCGCTAAAAAGTGTCAGAACTCGCTTGGCAGCAACTTGTTACTATAAATTAACTAAAATCACTGATGTGAAATCTGTACAGAAAAGTTGACATCGCAGGCGATTCAAACAACTTCACTATGCAGCAACTTAGCCTAACCTTAAATGATATATATATGCTATTCAGCATTTCACCTATCATAAAATAACTGATGCTATGCAGCAACATAACCTATTCCAAAGCGATAGATACTATTCAGCATGTCACATATCTTACACTCAGTAAAGCTATGCAGCATTTTTGCCTAACCTACCGTTATCTAAGAATTGTGTGTTCACTATGCAGTGAATCTCAGAAATGAAATATTTGCTATGCAGTCTGGAAAATTTAATTAGTCAAAAACTATTCAAGTGATGGTATTGGAAAATATTTGAAATATCAAAATGCTGCATGAAAGTCCAAGTATGACTTAAAAGTTCAAGAGTATAGTATCATTCACAGTAATCAAAGTTACCCAAATAAAAATTCAAACGTTACATTATTTCTTATAGTTAGTGGCAACAAATATATTCCTTGAATATATGATAATATGAAATCATCTGCTTGCCTGAGTAAAATGAAATTAAAACTGCTATTCAGCAATGCAGTAGGAACTACTATTCAGCAGTGGAAATATATAAAAGGCTGCTATTCAACAGCTTAGCGAGCTATTTAGAATTCTGAACAGTTTCTACTTAAAACCAGGATATGCTATTCTGAGATCTATTATTAATTTCATTCAATATTCAGTGAATTCAAAAATCTGCTAATTTCTTACTCAAATCAAGCATGAAAATAAGAAAAATACTGTATATAATAAATTATAAGTGAGAATGAGTGGCTTGAATTCCAAAATAATTAATAAATTGGGCCAAAATTCATTTGCGAGGTTGCCATTTTGCCTAAAACTGCACGATTTTCACACCCAAAAACTTCATACCTTTTAATTAAAAATTTCTTGCAGAAAAATTCCAACATTATTTTATAAAATAATTTCCAGCTAATAGTGAGGAACAATTCATTCCTCAACTACCTCTACTATTTGATATGGGTACAGGCAGCCATTTTAGAACACCAAAAACGGCAATCTCAGTTTGTGACATCTTACCTTTACAGAACATAGACGACTACAGGGTGGCATTCAGCAGCTTTTATAATAGCTTTTGTAAACAAAATAACTGCGGACTCTATTCTGATAAAAATTCAGCCTTCCAACGTATGAAAAACACGTCTTATTTACAAAAGAAAGACACAAATATCTTTATTTTACATAATATAATGTCACATAGTAAAATACATTATTTTTTTACTTCAATATTCAATCAAATGAAAGAGGAAAAATCATCTACAAGATTATTTTGTCTACAATCAAAGTACAGAGGCTCAAACTTCTTGTGTCGCACATAATACTGACCAATCAAAAAAGATAGTAGACCACACTTACAAATACAGCATGGTGGACATTGTTTACAGTGGAAATTAAGATGATTTACTATTGTCTATATCATCGTTAATTCAGTATGTTTGTGGCGGAGAATGCATGTGGGTGTATCTATGTTTATATTAGATTAAATCCCTATCAGAAAATTGATTGCCCTTAGTGATATTCCCCATCTATGAGCTAGTGAAGTGTATTGTCTATCGGCCGCTAAACGTGACACTAAGCACACTCATTGTATCGATTGCTTTGTACTGTTAATACATCTGAAGCATTTGATACACTAGAATATATGTAGCAAATATCACTTGTCCCAATTTCAGGACAATACAAATCTTAGACGAAGATTTGATGTGAGAAATGTGGTTTCATTGAGACCATAATAAACAATATGTAACAACCTACACACAGTTAACTCTGTTTATAACAATATGTAACAACCTACACACTGTTAACTCTGTTTATAACAATATGTAACAACCTACACACTGTTAACTCTGTTTATAACAACACTAGCTGTTAACAAAATATCGGATATTATGAAGCACATTGCGAGGTCCCTTCTGGTGTTTTATATAATATTCTACCTCAGATACAGTGAAATTCAATATAATGATTATTTTTGGAGCACATTGGACCTCATTATTACTGTATATTGAAATTTCAAAAAGAAAAAAAAAACAGTCATACACATCTAGAAATGTTAGCGAAAAATGGCATGCTTAGGGTGACATTAACATTACCAAGAATGATGGTGGTAAATTGAAATACTTAGAGAGACATCATATTTACTTATACATATCATCTTAAATAAAAGTACTGATCACTAAAGATGAGACAAGATAACAAACTGCACTATAGGTGGATTGCAAAGTAGTGTTTTAGATTTGTAGTACACTTCATAATGCACCTACATATCAAACAACATGACTAATGGCAATACTTTCTGAGAAACGAAGCTAAACACAAAATTGAATGCAAATCTTAGGAGCATGAAACAAAAGGTCATAGTGACCTTATTTTGACATATCAATGTAGAACTTTCCATGATGCATCAACATGTCATGTTAAATGACTCTACAAGTAATGGCATCTGAGAAACAAAACTTAACACGAACTTTAATCTATGTGTTTGACAATCAAACCAATAAATGGGTAAGCACAAACAATATTTAAAACATTTTCTTATAAGTTCTTCTTCCAACATTCAAAGGGGCCCCGGATGGCTGAGTGGTCTAAGGCGCTCACCTTTATAGATCACTGACATCTCACCTCTGTCATCGTGGGTTTGAGTCTCTGGCTTGGCCAACTTGAGTATGTGAGAAAGCCTGCCAGTAGCTTCCCCTGGGTTGGTGGTTCTTCCCAGGGTTTTCTTTGGTTCTTCCTCCACCAAATATACTGGCTGCCATGTATAGCCTATCATGTGCTTAAAAATGGCATTAAACCTATAACAACCAACCAACCAATGCTCAAAGAAAGACATGTTCAATAATTCTGAGCTAACAACTTCAGTGATGGACAGACTGATTCTCCTCTTACCACTGCATGTTCATATGAGAAGTGTTTAGAATTGTGCTTACCATACCAGTCCTCAGCTTCGAAGTAAAACCTAAAACATAATATCAAGCAAAAATAACTAAAAATCAATTTTCATATATGAAAAATTGATTTTCAATAATAATTTCATTAAATACATTCAAATGACTCGTATAAAGATGTTACATTTTTAATAGTGATATTGACAGCCCTAACTAGTGTAGAGCTAATAAAATACAAATTTATACATATACTGATTACTTCAAGGCACATCATGGGCCTTTTCACCCCTCCAACCCCCACCCTCAGCTGGTAGTATCTGTGTTGATGACAAGAAGGTTGGATAAAAAAAAAATAAAAAAAAAACAATTAAATCTTTATAGTCATTGTTTTTAATATTTTAGTAGTAACTTGTTAAATTTAGTATCAGGCACTGTACACAGTACTGGATTGTGACTGTAGTAGGCTTTTATCCAAATTATAAAGTGATCTGCATAAGATGTTTCCACAACAAAATCAAACCCTTATTTCCATTCACTAAAATTTGTATTATCATTACTAAGATTTGTTTCCAACCAAGCTTGTTCAAACAACTTCATTAGTCATTATTGGGTGCATTTTCTTCACATAGTAGTTATGCATATTATTATCAAGAGTTATTTCCCTTTTCACAGGACAAACTCTGCCATTTCCTTCATGATTGATTTTGCTTCAGTGGGTTTAACAACATTTTTCAGCATTTCATAGGCTATACATGGCAGCCAGTATATTTGGTGGAGGAAGAACCCGGGAAAATCCTAGGAAGAACCACCAACCCACAGGAAACTACTGGCAAGCTTTCTCACATACCCACATTGGCCAAGCCAAGACTTGAACCCATGCGGACAGAGGTGAGATGTCAGTGATCTGTAAAGGCAAGCACCTTAGACTACTTGGCCATCCAGGGCCCCTTTCCTTGATGAAACTATAAATTCAGTGGTTCAGTATAATATGAAATTGGTTAGATTAAAATACATTGTACAGTATACCATCTAAATAACATTCAGATAGCTGTTAATGTACATGAAAAAATGCTTTCTGAAAATTTGAGCACAAACCAATGCTTGGTCAATGAGCAAATTAATATTTTTATCCCCAAATATTTTGAAAACAAAAATAAATCATGTGAAAAAATTGCAGCTAGTTGGTAAATGGCAAATGGTGTTTTTAAAGGGTTTTTAATTTATCAGAACACTTTTAGTAGTAACTCTGTTTCTGCTGCCCAACTTATTCAGTTCTTACGATTCGTTTGCTCATAGTAAGAAAGCCCTTTCTGTCTTAAAAATTGTTTCCAATAATGGCATTCTAAATTACATGACCTGTGTGTGACACTCCATGATTAATCATTAGCTCTTAAAATAAATCAAAGCAATTTTAAATCTTCATTTTCATTTGTTGCTACTTGAAATCTTGCACAAAGATGAATGAAATATGATATTTTGTATGGATACTTTTCAAATGCATTTTATGACTAAATCTCTTTTGATGACAATCATACATGTACCTTAATACTTTACTATTGGTGTGGCCCTTTACTGTTCACTTTTTGTCATCTCATTATAATGCTGTCTCGTCAAGTACATCTCAGGAATATGTCTCAAAACTGCACATTTTTCACTTGTATTTATAGAAATTCATAAAACCAATCCATAAAGAAAGTTAGAAGGAAAATCCAGCCTTCAAACTTGTTATCATTGTATTTATCCTCATTAAATTCTCATCTATTTTACCAATTTTCAAAGTTGTGACCATTCATATAATCAAGACATATCGTATATACATGTACTCACTTACAAGTTGGGTCCAACTGCAAACAACATAGACCATAATGCATCAGCAGATCAGGGTCTATCTTTTTTGTTCCACTGATTACTCCCAACACACTGCATAAACCCTGATCTGCCCACTCATTATGCGACAGCAGATCTGGGTCTGTGCAATTTGAAGTTGGACTTGATGCATAAGCAAGTATATACGATAGACCAAAATTTAATTATCACGGGGAAGTGCCATGTTGGCATTATGATTATCAAGGTACTCTACGATGAACTAAATTATCTCCTTTTCTCTTCCAGTGACATGGTACCAGTACATCTCGCTGGTGATAATGGTTGCAATGTACACATTTTTATCTAAGTATACATTCCTCAGACTGCTTCTATATTTTTGCATTTACTTAATATTAAAAAAAATAAATAAGAACTCTACCTTTTTATAAGTGATAAATCAATTCTTCTTACATAATTTATGCAAACTCCATACAAGATTCACTTTTCTCAATCAGAATCCTGTAAATGTTGGCGACAGATTTAAAACAAAGGAATTCGTAAATAGATAAATAATTTATATATGAAACACAAATACTATTAATGGTTTCTTTTATTTGTTTTATTATTTACTGTGAGTAGGCCTTAGATCTAAAATTTAGAATTTCATTTTTCAAACCCAGTCAACAGATTGATCAAGGATAGAACATGTCATCTGACATGGTTTAGTGGTCTCATCATAAATCCTTCACAGCACGTGGCAGACTCTATCCTTTAATGATTGTGTACTGTGCATCAGGAATAAGATGAAATTTGGGGACAACAGCTGTTCATTCTTAACATCATGTTTGTTATTCTATCAAACCACATATCAGATAATTTCCCTCTCTCTTGCACACATATATATGATGATCAGCTTGAGTTCAATAGACCTGACAGTGCCATCAAATGTGCTAAAATCTTACAGATGTAATAAATAAGGTGAACTCTATTAAAGTCATTAGTATGGCTGGGGGGGGGGAGGGGACCAAATAGCACTGCTGAAACATACTTGCCTTTGTACCTTTGTGGTTGCAGATTCAATCTCAGTTTCCATCACATGCAAGAGTAAGTTCACCTATCAATATTTTCTTCAAGATTTTCCACTTTCCTCCACCTTAAAGGAACCTCTAATCTCATTCAACCAGATTATTATGTGACTCTGTGAGATCTCTGCCAAACAAGAGTCTGGTAAAAAAAAAGTGAGTTATCCTTGTAATACCAGACTAAAAGTTTGCAAAATTGATTTGACAGGCTGATGAAATGAGATGACATGATCTATCAGTCTGATGATGAGATTACATAATGTTTTGTGTAAACATTGACAGCTTCATTGACTGAAGGTGACATGCCTCCAACATTAGCATATGTTTTAAAAATAATATTTCATGATATCCCTTTAAACTTGCTATACAATTTAGGCTTGAATGATCACAGAAAGTATGCCCAGATAAAGTTTGAGAGAAGTCTTTGTTGTTTTGCTTGCATACAGTTTCAATGAAGCACCTTCTTATTGGTTTCTGTGATCAGTTAAACATCTTACCAGACCCTCAAGAGTCTGGTTGAATGAGACTAATGGAATTTCATGCCATAATGTTGGCTATTAGATAAAATTTCATCAGCAATCATTTGTTTCTGCTAGTTAATCAGTTAGTGGGTTGGGTGGCTTTTAGTGGCACTTTCAATGCATAATTCACTATATCATACTGAGAAAATAGTCGGTCAGTGAATGATTAATAATCTATCGCTAATCAACTATTTAGGACTACATATTTGTTTATTTGCAAGGGTTTACCTTCCTAAAGTTTGTTTGGCAATTCTTTATTTTTACATTTTTTAACTTAACTTTTAATCAGCACCATATAGCAAGTATTGTGCTGACATGCCATTAAACCCTATACATACATACATACATACATTCATACATACATACATACATACATATATATATATATATATATATATATATATATATATATATATATATATATATATATATATATATATTACCCAGTAATTGATTAATATTCTATTCATTTGTCTACATGATATATTGCCAAAACCATCGCTATTTGTCAAATAGTCACAAGTTTAAAACAGCAGTAATGGTGCAGAAAATAATTTCAACCAAACTCGATCAGAGAAACTGAAATTGATTAATTGGTCTTTTCAGTGAAAGTGACCAATGCTTGACCAAATGGATAAATCAGAACAACACTATTGTGCCATTATCTGAACCATCAACAGCATGATGCATAAATATTATAACTAGTTATACAACTGATATACCAGTAAGATAAATAAAGTTATACATATGGATACCATAAAACCTGTTTAAGAAGGATGCTCAAATGACCATGCCCGCTGAGGGAGGGGGGCAATTGCCTTTGGCCTGGCAATTTCTAGGGGCCCGCCATCAACTCAGTTATAAAAAATAAATTAATCTTTGCAGTAAATATTAAAATTGTTCCTTGCAAGAGTGTACGTTATGGTAGATTACTACTGGTTTTATATGCAAAATTGTACAGAGGTTTTATATATAAAAAATTAAACTAGTTTTGCGACCCATGACTGCTCTGCCTAGGGGCCCCGAATTTCTGTTGGTGGGCCTGCAAATGGCTACCAAGTTTTGTCCCTTGTGGACAGGTATCCTTTATAGTAAGGTTAGATATAAAAATGAAATTATGAGAAGGAGGTTTTTATATGATGTTCTCTATGATCCGATGTCCTGTATATGGAGGCATGTTAAATAAGGTTTCTCTGTATATTATCCTCCAGGAAGTATGGGTCTAAAACAAATATGAGGAGATCTACCTCTCAGTGGGCCATGCCTATGATGACGATGAAGACTGAGAAGAAGATCAGAATCTCTGCCCCCAGGGCAGCTAGCCACAGGGAATATTGGGGAACCTCAGATCATAACACTGTAATAAGAAAACACACCAATAATTGTGACAAATTTCAAAAGCACAATATATAATCTAATTTGGTATTGATATTAAAAAATTTTGATGTTGTGTAGAAGTCAATAAAGGATTGAAATAGCTCTTAATTTCAAATTTATGAGCCATCCTTTGCTCTAAATATATCATTACATAATTTATGTATGAACTCACAACAATCAACATTCCCTGCTGATTTAATAATATTTTACACTCTCTAGGTAAGAAAAGTCAAATTACATGTGCCATACTCAAGCTCCCTTTTTTTTTTAAACTGTTAATTTTGTAAAATCATAAAACAATTTTTAAGCAAAATTTGTTTATCCAATAGTTATTCAAGATATTAAGGATAAAGGGTATTGTTGGATCTACCAAAGAAATTTGTTTAACAATTTTTCAAGAGAAGTGTATGAAATAATAAAATGTAGGTGTCTCCAAAGTAATTTTCTTCAGGGAAGCTCATGAAAAGATGATGGCTTGAGTAAGATATAAATGTTAAAAATATAAGCTTTGACATATTGCTACTGTATATACTCACTTGTAAGTCAAATCCAACTGCAAATAACATTGACCATAATCTGCCATCGCACAATGTATTGGCAGATCAGGTTCTGTGTTGTTTTTACCACTGATTACTACTAACAAACCGCATAGACCCAGATCTGCCAGCACATTATGTGATGGCAGATCTGGTTCTATGCAATTTTCACTTGGATTCAACTTATAAGCAAGTATATATGGTAGATAAAAGATTTTTTTTTTTTTAAATCTTTAGAAAAGAATACTCAAATATTTTACTCATCTATTCAGAAGCTTTCATTTGTTCAAATAATGCATAAATAGGCAAAGCCTTTATTTGTTGTTGAGATACACAAGCTAGTAATATACTGGTTAAAGTAAATACCACTGAAAACTACACATTTGACCCATTATGAGATAAATGAAAAGATTAAAATAATTTCTACCAAAGAGAATTGTCAAATATTTCTTTGAACAGTTCGTAATTTTCAAAATTAACATACAATTGGAACTTCGCCATTTTTGGTCTAAAGATAATGTAGCTTTTCTTTTAACTATACATGTACTGTGAAAGAATGCAATGATCAATTATCATTTTACACAAATATCTGCAATACATGTATAATAATGATTTTCTTGCTGCACCTGTAATAACAATATTACTTTAATCATGTTGTGGTTCAACAACCTAAATATTATATATAAATGCTCTCCTTAGCAGGTGTTTTCATGTGCAACAATCACCGTTATAATTGCTGTAGTCCCCATCCACCCCCCTTAGACTGGTAAACATTACCTAAGTCAGTCTATAGTTGTTGTTATAATTCAGACTTTGGGCATGGTAATAATAATCGAGCTATACTTTTAATGTTCAAGTGTGAAATGATGCAGTAAACCAACATGTATGAATTTCTCCATAAATTTGTCAATATTTTCATGGATATTAAACAACAGTTTGTACAACAACAAAATCCATATCATTGCGTGGAAGTATGCACATTTGATTGTACACTCTGTCTGATGTAGGACCTGCAATAGGTAAGTTGGTAGAGCATCAGGCTCATAATCCAAGGGTCATGGGTTCAATACCTGTCCAGGCAAGTATGGGCCAGATGACTCAGTGTACCCTTGGGATTCAGCGTTTAGCTCTCATTTCCTTAACATGATATAGCCAATAATGTGTTGAAAGTGCCATCAGAAACCAACCAATCAATTATCCTTAAATGCTGCCCAATGTGGATCTTCAACATCAAAGGAACTACGGAACCAAAGGAATAGATGACCACCTAAACATGGCAGCTCTTAAAATCAAATATATAAACCATCAAGTGCCAAGTTTGCTCCTGATATAAAGTAAAACTTACATGTTACCCGCTTTTAGGAAAAATTAGAGACAGAATACTAAATCTAAGGTCAAGTGCTTATAATGCCTTTTTTGGAAGATGGCAAACTCACCATATCTAACACTGGTATTGTTATTCTATGCTGACTACAATGTATATATACTAACCCAAGAAAAGAAACACATCATTTACGAAACTGTATTTTTTCTACACTTGTATGAATTTGTTGTTTGAAACAAGAAGTGTATGCGGGCATGACCTGCTTACTTCTAGGAGTGCAAATCACCAGCATCTTCCAAAAAAACATGCACATGACAATAACTTTCTTATGTTATTAACTTTGTTTCAAAGTATAAAGTACAAACTAAAACTTTAGACTTTAAAGAATGATGCATTTGTTTTTGTACAAGTATATACAGTGTATATGGAAATATTGAACAAAAATTACTTATGATACATTTAATGACTTTACAGAGTTGAATATAGCTATATTGTTGGGTAAAAAAAACTGACTATTCAACATCATTTACCATATATACTCGCTAATAAGTCGAGTCCAGCTGCAAACTGCATAGACCCAGATTGGCCAATCTATAATGCACTGGCAGATCTAGGTTGATGAGTTTGTTAGGAGTAATCAGTATAACAAACAACACAGACCCTGATCTGCTGGTACATTATGCAACAGCAGACCAAGGTTTATTTTGTTTGCAGTTGGACTCCATCTTGGGAAGACTATTAAATCTTCCAAAGCAAAAGATTAAGTCAACAACAGCAACTGAAATGAGCCACATTTGCTGCTATAGAATTTTTAGCACTAGCATAAAGAATCTGATGCAAGTACATTAAATCTCAATTTACATTGTGTAAAATAAACTTGCATTTTGCAAGTGTGTGAGTATTTTAATTTTGAATCCTGTATCAAATCAGTGATACAAAATACCAATAATCAAACTGAAAATTCTTTTGTCCATTATTTCCTATATTTAGCTTTCTACATAAGACTGTATAAGACTCAGCCAAGTTTCAAACATTTTATATGCTTTGATTCAAGGCCTGAATAAACTATATTTCTGAAATTTCAATTGATGAAAAAAGAGTTATCATTCAAGGCCTGAATAAACTATATTTCTGAAATTTCAATTGATGAAAGAGAGTTATCATTCAAGGCCTGAATAAACTATATTTCTGAAATTTCAATTGATGAAAAAAGAGTTATCATTCAAGCCCTGAATAAATTATATTTCTGAATTTCAATTGATGAAAGAGAGTTATCATTCAAGGCCTGAATAAACTATATTTCTGAAATTTCAATTGATGAAAAAAGAGTTATCATTCAAGGCCTGAATAAACTATATTTCTGAAATTTCAATTGATGAAAAAAGAGTTATCATTCAAGGCCTGAATAAACTATATTTCTGAAATTTCAATTGATGAAAAAAGAGTTATCATTCAAGCCCTGAATAAACTATATTTCTGAAATTTCAATTGATGAAAGAGAGTTATCATTCAAGGCCTGAATAAACTATATTTCTGAAATTTCAATTGATGAAAAGAGACTTATCATTCAAGCCCTGAATAAACTATATTTCTGAAATTTCAATTGATGAAAAGAGAGTTATCATTCAAGGCCTGAATAAACTATATTTCTGAAATTTAAATTGATGAAAAGAGAGTTATCATTCAAGCTCTGCTTCCTTCTAAGCTCATACATTACCTTCTCATATTTGGGCTTAGATAATAATACATGTGCTCCCTTATTATTTGCCCTTCCAATATTTATAAAAAGGTCTGTACCATGATTCAAATCCAGCAGATAATAAATTCTGCATTTTTAACCCATCACAGTCAGTTTCGGGAGCGGTATCAGACAATTTCTGTCTGGACAGCACTGTGAAAGAAAAGTAAATTGTTACATGTATTCTAAAATTTACAGCAACTGAAAATATTTGTAATATATAAATGACATTAATAATTGTATTATTTTATTAAAATTCTGATACATGTGAGAGTCTGGGTATTTTTAAAAAAAATCAATATATATAAGCAACTTGGAAAGTATACATGTAGCTGGATAAATTAGACAGACATACAGATAGGTAGGCACTAATAGGTAGGTAAGTAGATAGATAGCTAGCTAAACTGATATACTGCTCCAGTTTGACAAAAAATTGAGGGGTGCTCTACCTCTCAACACCACAAAAGCTTTTTGATTTCAGTGCCCTTCCATTAGACTTTACAGGGCCAACCCATCTGCTTGTTTTTAGTTCACTACAGTACCGGTATAATTCCTTCTCAAAACTGTATTATTTTATTTTGACCTCATATATTTCAACTTAATCTTATTTAGTATACATATATATGAATGTGCCTTTGTCCGTTTTTACTCCTGAAATGATGTCATCTTAAATTTCATCATCATCAGCATGTCCTTTGATCCTGCCAAAAAGTCTGTTCAAGAACAAGTGTCCCTTTGTTTTAAAAGGTAACCCTATCATAAAAGGTGCCCTCTTGCCCCACCTCCTGCAAAAAATATTCCCAGCTGGAACACTGAGACACATACATGTATATAAATACACTGATCATCGTCAACTGTCCTAACTTTGTGCCTGTCCTTGATTCTTGTGCCATGTCTCTCACCAACTAACATGCTTTGTGAGGCTGACATCATCAACTGGGTCACCAGCATTCTTGGACAGTGACAGCAATTGTTTAATGAGTAAAATCAGATGACATGTGATTTAAACAGGGACTTTAATGCATATCAAAGAAAACATAATGAAAATCTATATTTTACCTATGTAATATTTGTGTTCGAGTTTGTGGCCCTGGAGCATGTATTATATGTTAGGACAGGTCTACTGATCACATGCTGGGCTTGTTTATATTTCTTGAATAGGGTAACCCACATTGTGAATTTATACCATGGTAAAACTATAGTAAAAATTTGGTTATAACATGTGTGCTTCTTGTACAATGTCAGAAAATATTCCAGTGGAAAACTATATACAGTATGAACTTTTTTATTTGAGTATCATTAAATTGGAAAGAAAAATATCTTCTTATGGTATAGCCTGGAATACACTTTAAAAAATGCACCATATTTGTCAAATTTTTTATATTTCCATCATCAAAATTTAATTATTTGACCATGTTTTATTGCACTGATTATCCCTTTGAAGGCAATACAAATATCATAACAATGCAGTTGAAATTTGTTCTCATTTCTAACAAATCTGAAATAAAGTAAAACTGTGGCCAATTTCAAGGTTGTTTTTACTTATTTTTTTATTTTTTCTTTTATGTTAAACCCCCTCATTTGACAAAGACACAATACAGACGGCAGAGCCCCACTAGCCTTACCAATGTATACTTGGCAGTAAAAGATCATGGAATGGTAATGAAAAGAGCATCTCATGAGTTTCAAGTCCCAACACAAACACTTAGATACAGAGTGCTTGGAGAAATAGACCCAGACAACGTGATTATTGGGAAATCCCCATTGTTGAACCAAGAGGTGGCCCAAATAGCAAATCACTTGAAAGAAATATGGATATACATGCCAGGAGATTATAGATATTGTCACTGACCTTGCCATTCAGAATGGGAAAAGAAATAAAATTCAGCCACTACTGAGAAATGATTTAAGGGCTTTATCAAGAGATGGTCAGATTTGAAAGTTGTTCGACACAGAGCCCTGGAAGTAGAGAGAAATAGTTCAACAAACATCCAGAATGTAAGCAAATACTTTGTCAAACTTGACCATGTACAATCTAAAGGAACAGCTACACTTGATTTATAACATTGATGAAAAGGGAGTTACCATCAACCATACCCCTCCCTTCATAGTGGCTAGCAAAGTTCCATCCTCCTGCATTAGTATATGGTAAATCATGAACAGTATTGCAAGTGGAAACATAGCAGGAATTGCAGTTGCACCTTTCTTTTTCTTCTTTGGTGAAAGAATGAGAGCTGAACATCTACAGGGTGCAAGCCCAGGGGCTTATGCCAATGTGTCAGTGACAGGGTGGTCCAATTCTGTCGTTTTCCACCTGTACCTGGAGAACCACTTTCTTCTTTCTTCATTTTGCACCAGGTTGAGGAGACGAACCACTCCTTCTTCTAGATGGGCACAAAACACACATCTCTGTGGGACTTATAGAATGGGCAATTCAATACAACATCATTATACACATCCTCCCAACCCACACAAGCCATCTCCTGCAACCCCTTGACACTGACTGCTTTGGGCCTTTCCAGAGGATATATAACTCTAAATGCCAAAAGGGTAAGGTCATACACTGGTGTGGTAATCAAATACAATATATGTGAGATAGGGTGCAGAGATTATTCTCAAGCATTATCATCAGGTAATCTACAGTAAACTTTTAGCAAACAGGAAGATATCCTTGTTTGCCCTGATATAATACCAAAGCATGCCATGGCACCAGAAGAACTTTTCTTGCAAGAAGGCAACATCACTACCGGTAATCCAGTTCCTGAAAACAACAGACAGGACCAGCACAATGGCATTGAAGAGGGAGAAGAAATGTATGACAAAAATGTATAAATACTTCAAACCTTTTTTGACAGAAGAATTTCATTATTAAAAGAAATAAAATCCAGAAAAACAGGAAAACCCAGAAATACTATGGGCAAAATTGTCTCAGGTCACTGCATCACAGAGGATGATATTGAAGAACAAGTAAGAGACCACATAAAAAAAGAATAAGAAGAAAAATGGGAGAAAATTGAAGGACAACAGAAGATTTTGAACAGCAAGAAACAAAGACAGAAAGGAAAACAAGACACATAAACAGTACCCTCTGTATGCAATAATGGAAGCAGCAAAAAGATGGAATCAGCATCTCCACAGCCAGGTCCCAGTCATATTCACATTGATGATTCCCTGGACACAGACAATGATGATGAAGAAATTGCTGAAAAAGAAAACTGTTGTATGTTCAAAAAGTATACTCCTGATGCAGTTAGGCAGAGTGTCTCACTGGTATTTGTGAAGTAGGCACAGTGTGATACATATCAACACTGGGTGAATCTTATGTACTGTTCTGAGGTCCATTTCATCAGAAGTGGGGGGATAATATGGATACTTTTTCCAATACAGTCAAACCTATTTTTTGCTCTGATTTATAGAATAAAACAACCTATTATATACATTATATTAGTTGGAAAAAAAAATTATGAGGTAAAGAAAAATATATTTTGGCTTAAAAGAACATCCCAGCTCCCCCCACCCCAAACTGAAAACTAAATGGTTGGTTCCTTAAGCTTTTTTCATTCCCTACTCATCACATGCCTCTCACATAGCCGACTCTTTTGATCTCGGCAAGCTGAGCAACTGGTTAACCCAGATATCGTTTTGAAGTGTGAACACCAGTTCTTAAGCCTTTTTATGCAAGCTGACCAAGCAAAGATTCTGTCCTCTGTTTCACAATCATTGTGTAAGCTGTCAATTAGTAGTGAAATTAGTATTTTGTCATGGTGCACAATATAAAGATCAAGGTTGTTTGTTTTTTTAATCATCAGTTATTTTTTAATTTACATGATGAATTAAAGTTAGCAGGATACAGTAATCTTGTGTGGAACATAACTTTGGGAGAGAACAACATACATGTGTATTTTATGATTGTGTTGGATAGTGCACTAAATTAATAATAATAATAATAACAATAACAATACTAATGATACTGGTATTCAGTGCATGGTAGTTGTTCAAAAACCTAGTTTGAAGGGTGAACATGCATAGAGAGGTCGTCTGTGTAAAAAGGCCAGTTTGGCTTTTTCCCACAGGTGGCCACTATTGACAGGTTTGACTGAACTTTGTATTTTTACCTCTGACATTTTTAAATTGTGTTTATTTATTATTCATTTATTTATTAAATTTGACATTTAATTTAAATGATCACAATAATAATAATACAGTCTCTCTCCCCTTCTTTTTTATCGATATCAGCAATTCACATATTTTATACATGCAAAATTGCTACAAATATTATTTAAACAATGTGTTCATGAAATTCTGTGTTATCTTTTTTCTCATAATTATAAATTATTTACTTAACAATCATACATGAAAACTATACATTATCTAATAAGAAACTTACACTCACTCACATAAAAGAAATTAAATAAGCATAAAATCTCACTCCATTTAACAAAATTAACAGATAAGGATTTTAATGATGATTTCAATGTATTCAAGACATATAAGCATATACTACATAAAGTATTCATTACCCCCCCCCTTCTCTTTCCATAAGTTTCTTGATTCATGTATTTATCTAATAAAGAACTAACAGGCAGGTATATGTAATTGCACAAACTGCAGCTAAAATTAATGCAAAATAATGTCTAATGTTTAAAATTAAAATTATTGTATTTTAAAAAAAATGCATAGACACTATAAACTATGAATTTCTACATCTTAACCTAATTGGCACATTCCAGTCTTAGGTCACATGACTTTTATGTCAGTGGCATGAACCATGGATGCACTTCCAGAAATAAGTAAACTTTTACATGCTCAGAAAAACGGTAATTCGCTAATGATTTGGAGGAATGCCAAACATTTTTCAATGATAAATAACATGAGCGGATATAATTTAACAACTCAACTAGCAATTTTAATACTTTGTAGCAATATTAGATTGCAGCCATTAAAATTTAAGTTCAGGGCATGAACCATGGCAGATTGAGGATAATTGGCTCCCGTTATTTCAGGACTCACTGTACTAATTGTATGGAAAAATGGGAACCAGTCTAGAAATGGGTGAACATAAAATAGAGTATATACAGGTTTGGGGAGCCATGATAGGTTGGTAATAAAAAGTAAAATTTAGTAACATTATTCTTTTGAGAGCTTATTCTACTTGTAACTGAAAAACATTGAGACAATGTTCTTTTGATGCAATTTCAGTCCTTTTACAGACTTGACTTTGGAAAATTCGTTACTGAAATTAGCACCTGATTCTTTAGGTTTACTTATTCATTCTACTACTATACAACAGTCTGTCAAGTAAATCAAGGGTGGATATAGGACTCACTGTACTAATTATACGGAAAAATGGGAACCAGTCTAGAAATGGTTGAACATAAAAAAGAGTATATATAGTTTTGGAGGGCCATAATTGGTTGATAATGAAAAGTAAACTTTAGTAAAATGAATTATTTTGAAAGCTTATCCTATTTGTGACTGAAAAAAATAGAGACAATGTTCTATTGATGCAATTTCAGTCCATTTACTGACTTGACTTGGGAACACTCATGAGTGAAATTAGCACCCAATTCTTTAGGTACACAATTGATAACACAATTCAAACACATGTAGATAAAAAATTGCTGTGGCTCATATGGTTTTCACCATGCAAAATCTTGCATCAAGGATGGGTCTATACTGAGAGATTTAGGTTTGATCAGGAGTATTTAATAATTAAGAGTTATTGATTTTTTAATATGATGGTGTTTCCATAGGTTTACTACGAGAGCTGAACTACTACCTTGAGTCCTTCAGAGGCTGATTTCAAGTAATTTTACCTCACTTAACCCCCATCAAAAGAGGGTTTTTTTCTTTATCAAGCCACCTTTTCATTGCAGAAAGGTGACCACATAAAAGAGGCACCACTGTAGGTAGGTTTTGGTTTGGTTTTGTGGGATAATGGCATTTTTCAGCGCATGATAGGCAATACATGGCAGCCAGTATATTTGGTGGAGGAAGAACCATTAACCCACAGGAAGCTACTGGCAAGCTTTCTCACATACCCACATTGGTTAAGCCGAGAATCGAATCCATGTGGACAGAGGTGAGATTTGAGGGATCTGTAAAGGTGAGCACCTTAGACCACTCAGCCAACCAGGGCCCCACTGTAGGTAGGTGATAGATATGGGCTATATCAGTATCTAGGGGAAAATTTGAGTATCAAAAAATCTAAGTGATCTTAATAAATACTTCAGAAATTCCTGTACCACCAGGATGTATCTTGATAGTACGAGTTTCCTCTGACCCTTCCCATCCCATTTTCGATATTTTGATATAAAACACACCCCAACATAAATGCCAAAATATCTAAAATGTGGTGGGAAGGGTCAGAGGAAACTTGGATTAGTATCTTGAGAGAGGGGCGGGTTTATATTAGTGGCACATCCTATTACCACGGTATGCCTATTACTGTGGCATTTAAACATTTTTGTTCATTGATGTCACCATGTGTATGTGTAACATCTGAATAACCTGCATGTAAACATGATGTCAGGAAGTTCACATAGCCATGAATATTAAAACTTTGAAGAATAACTCCATTCAGGGTAAACAAAATCATAGATTTGCTTTACATGTACAAATTTAAGTCGGTGATAACATCCCATTCATACAGTATCAATTTCCAATCCCTTTTTGTGTACCTTTCAAGCATAAAATCGTGCCAAGCACAATGTCTACAAATTGTCTGCTTCACAATTTAAACGATACAAGCAGAACTGGTGACATGACTGATGCTATTTAATAAAAAAAATTATCTAACTTGTGGGGGGCCCATTAAGGGTGTATTGTCAAACTCGTGAGTTTTGTTTTAGTGTAGGTTCTTAAATCAGGAGTATAAAGGCAAGTTAATGAACCCTGTCTTCCCTTCAAATTCATAAAAGGTGTTTTCTAGACATGGGGCATACAATTCAAGTTTACATGGGTTGGGGTTAACTATAAATATACCATGTAATATAACATAAGAATATCATAAACCATAATTATTTCATGGCTTTACTACAACTCGGGCGTATAGAGATCTTGATTAAGTTCATGAATTTAATGTTGAAATTTTGTTATTAAATGTGTTGCTTTGACATAATATTTATCAATTTTTAATTATTTTTTTTACTTTGATACTGTACTAACGACTGTCACTGTATTTCTCAATTGCCGCGGTAATAGGAGGTTCTCTTTTGAGCGCTTCCCATTAGAGATCACCTCGGAATATCCAGCAATTTGGCGATCCCGTTGAGGGGAAATTAAAATAATTCCCTTGTGACAAATGCATCACACGTTGTCGTTGATTACTGACGCAGTAGGATAAAAGTTAAAAAGTATAGTGACACTTTATTGGGTATTTTTTATAGGTAGTAACGCAGTAATATATATATATATATATATATATATATATATATATATATATATATATATATATATATATATATATATATTGTCGTGAAAATCGTTGGCAGTTTCCTATTTTCGAGGGTGCTTAGTATGGTTATGGAGATGCTTGAAGATCGGGACCGTCTAGAGGTATTGTAGACTATAGTTTGTTTTAGTATTGTTTCTTTGTCCAAATATATAACCGTGTATAATCAAAAAAATAGTTGAAACATCTTGGAAACACAAATTCAAACGATGAAAAACATACAAAATAGCTTTGATTTTCAAATTTATCTTCAACTCGATAACACAAAGTTTGTGAAGTCAACCGAATATGCCATGATTTACTATTTTACCTCGATATAATAGTGATATTCATCGTTGTAACAATTTAGGACTGTCTAAAGTCTTTGATGGATAAACAACAACAGCAATACTGCTGCTACTACTACTACTGCTACTACTACTACTAATAATGATAATAATAATAATTTTAATTCAATTTATGTAGAAAAGTACAAATTAAAACATTTGCATTAACTTTGTTTGGAAACCGTACAATGCTAAATGAAAACTAATTGTTTTTTGGGGTGGGGGTGGGTTTTTTTTCTAGTCAGCGGCACGAAGTAAAAACCTCCACTTCTTATACTTAAACGTTGCTTGCCCCATACTTTATTGATGTTATATGTGTAATTACCCACTTGACAAAGAAAGTAAAGCATCCAATTTTGTTTGTACTTGATTTTGTTTATTTTTCTCCATGCAATTGGGATTTACCGTACGAGCTTTAACTTATCGCAACAAGTCATGGTGTTTTATCATTTACTAGACCTTTCTCGGCGGGTTAGACAGTGTAAGTATTAAGCACGTGCAATGACACGCATCCCGTTAAAAGGCACACTTCTTCACGGACGAGACCCATGGATGTAAGTGTAATATATGTAAAGTAAAATCGAGTCCTTAGCAATTTAGAATGTAGGGATTAGAGAATGAAAATATAATGGAAAGCAGCACAGCCTTGCTTTTTCATGGCCTTGAACTTGAGATCAGAAATGTGTTGTGACGGCGGAAGCACTGGACGATGCTAACAAACATTTGAAATGTCCAATCTGTTTGGAAACCTTTGATTCACCTACGGCGTTGGCTTGTTTGCGTGCATTCTTTGAGAAGTGCATATGCAAACATGCACGCGGTTTGAGAGAGGAGGGGAGAAAGTTAGACACCATATTGTAACAAGGCCCACTCGTGCTCCCGTAACCGACCAAACAACTGATGTCTGGGCCTCCTAACTTCCCGCCAACTCCATCGTTTTGTCGCTATGGGCGTCAGACCATACCAACAGGGATGACCCAGTTTATTGTCAACCATATTCAACCAACAGAAAACAACACGTCTCGGTAGCCTGTTGTGTCACTTGCTCAGGACTACCTTTGCGATAATTGCTATGATTGTCACAGAAAGTTCAAAGCAATAAAGGACTATACTATTAGTGTTCAGATAGTGGAAATTTAAATGTATCTCAAGATTATATGTTATGATGTTTCCTACACAGAAAAAGATATAACCCTTTTTGTTCAGAACACAGGGAGTTTTGCACTAAATATGCCCTGTTTAATCACAGAAAATGCAATGATTTATTGTGCAGTGAAGATTTGGCTCGATATTAAAAAGAGGCCGGGCTGCAAGAAAGCATCAGAAAACTTGAAAGCTATATTGTGGTACCCTCCCAAATATTTATCCGGGTGTTGTTCCATCCGCCTGTCTGTCCGTTACACTTGACTAAACATGGTTGTTTTCCGACTGGAAATCATGCACAGAGGGTCTATCGTTCTTGCCTCCCTTCCGCTGGGGTCCAGGGGGTGGGGTCCAAGGTCAAATGTCATTTTTTTAAATTTTATTTGTTTATCAGACCTTGTTAATGCAGTCATATTAGGATGACCTTATATATAATGAAATTTTGGTTCTTACCCCTGGGTTACGGTCTGAGGAACGGGGGTCGGGAATTGTTGAGGAGCAATATATAATCAAAAGTGGGAGGATATGCTATGGCGAGATACTGAAGTAGCTCGGTTATTTAGTTTTCCGCATAGAATATTGTTTGTTCACAAGGATTTTTTTTATGTAGTTGGTTTTAACGGCACTTTTAACAGATTATTGGCTATATAATGCCGAAGAAATGGGAGCTAAGTGCCTTCCCAAGAACACGCCGAGGCA
This sequence comes from Margaritifera margaritifera, assembly GCA_029931535.1. Classification (NCBI taxonomy): domain Eukaryota; kingdom Metazoa; phylum Mollusca; class Bivalvia; order Unionida; family Margaritiferidae; genus Margaritifera; species Margaritifera margaritifera. The sequence goes on along the minus strand of JAQPZY010001636.1, from coordinate 3,868,843 downwards.
GCCGACTCGGGCTGGCCTGGGCGGGTACCTAACCCGCGACCCTTGGATTACGAGTCTGACACTCTACCAACTGTACTACCTCGACTCCCCTACTCAGGATTTTAAAAAAAAAATATATTTACGTACATTTTTGAGATCTAAAAAGGACAAATGAATATTTTTCCCGAATGACAACGTTATATTTAGAGGAAAAAAATAATATCTCTATGCAAGGGGGAGGGGGATTTGGACTAAAGTTATAGCGTTTATCTCTAGACAACGGACACTATTGTATCTACCACTTTAAACTTCAAAAATGCATTTCCTTGTGTCTACCATTTTAAACTTCAAAGATGCATTTCCTGTGAGAGGTTGCGTTTACCGTGATCAATCAGATTACATTAACTTTCTTTTCATTCTCCAATGGCGGATTATTTAGGATAATCATGGATAATGAAGCAGGCAATATAGTATTCCCATATTTTGTCTTATTTGTCTTTTTCTGTATGATTAGCCTTTGTATCTCAATATGAAGATATCCATCCATCTATCTATATCTGTCCCTCTACTCCACTATCAATCTGTCTACATCCAAAATGAATCCCCACCCCCTTTACCCTTACTCTGCAGAAAAGGTCAAGTTAACTTTTATGGATCAGGTATAGGCTTGTTTGACTGTGATCTCAGATCCTAGGTTAGCTGCCTGAAGAATCGGCCTGTTCAACAAGGCATATAGTCTGAGAAAAAAGTCTCACCTATTTATATCAATACACATAATAAAAAAATTACGCTTTATAAAATTCGTGCATATCTGTCTATCTATCTATATATCTATCTATCTATCTATCTATCTATCTATCTATCTACTTTACGATAACTTCATATATATGGCCTTTTTATTTCTTATTTTTAATGTATAACACGTTAGAAGTACGTTATCACAGAAGTATAGTGTCTCTCTACCACTTCATACATTTTTAACTGGTTTTCTTCCAAGTCAACAACCGCTTTTTCGGAGCAGTACTCATTTACATTGAATATAATTTATATCTGAATGAGTTTATACTCAAATATTTTACATGGCTACACTTAGTTTAGTTTAGTTTAAACATACTTTATTTGCTAAATAATGCAGATAGATAAGCCCTTCTCAATACAAATATTGTGGTACAAATTAATCGAATATGACAAGCGGCAGAAAAGAAAAAAAGAAGAAAAGAATACAACAAATAAGATGTGCTGAAAACTAAAAGATAACGGTTCGAAAAAGGAAAAGAGATATCCAAAGCAAGTAAATAATGGCGATACTAAACTTCGGTAGCAGAATTGTTCTTATTCTCCGACATTTTTAGGCCGCTGTCATTTACCAATGTTACGTAACACACACATATGTCTGCAGGTATCCGGCGTGCTACACCTGCAGATGCAGATCATTTTATAGAACGTTATTTTGTTTATTGACTTTTGATCCAAGTATGTGATGTGTAACTAATGTTATTGTGCGGAAACCATGTTTTCTTCGCCAAGCCACAGTGATCTTGACCTTTAATCTTTTGACCAAAAATCGATAGGGCTCTTCCTAATCCCTAGTGCTAGCCATCCACACAGTTTGGTAACTGTAGACAGTGAAGAACTGGAGTTATTATGCATGACCGAAATTGGTAAAAGACCGAAAGAAGTACATAACTACATGAGGCCCATACAAACAGAGAATAGTATTACGCGACATGGTTTTGAAGATCAGAATATGATATGTAAACAGGGAGACAAAAAAAAAAAAAAAAAAAAAGCCGGGATCAAAGACGAAGGTATGTTAGTTCAGGATTGCAATTATACCAGTTTAATGTTGTTTTTTTTTTGTTTTTTTTTTTATTGGGGTGTTTTTACCCGGGGGGGGGGGGGGGGCTTTTCAGTTGCTGAATACCACAGCAAATACCCCCGAAAAGTGTAATGTTTTGTTGTTGCTGTTGTTTTCTTTGTTTCTTTGTTATTTTTTTGTTGTTTTTCTGCGTTAACTGTGGTATAAACTATCAGTTGCCGAATCACACAGTTTACATAACGCACTTTAGGTTGGAAAAAAAGCAAGGGTCCCTCGAAGGAACTGACGCTTTACTGGGTGAAAAGAATTTCCAGGAATTCAAGATGAGACCATTTCTTCCTTTTAACTATCGAGTGTTCAAAACATCTCTGATATTCTTCAGCGATAACAAGATTTTCAAATTAGCTGCTGTGGCACACATATTGGATGTCAGCTTGACGCCATTTTCATTTAAGACCAAGTAGACATTATTAGAAGTCTTTTGGTGAAAACTCTATGTCATAGTGATCATCCATTCAGGAGCAGTAGTAACAACAAGATTTTTAAGACAGTCGTCGCGGCAGCCATATTGGATGCATGACTGGCACCATTTTCATTTATGACCAACTAGGTATCATAAGAAGTCTATTGGTGAAAACTCTATGTTGATATAGCCATTCATTTGGAGAGGAGTAGAGATAATATTTTCATGATATAACTTTTCATTCAAGAAGAGTAGCAATATCAAGATTTTCAAGATGGCTGCTGCGGCGGCCATATTGGATGTCAGGTCGGCACCATTTTCATTTAAGACAAACTGGACATCATAAGAAATCTTTTAGTGAAAAACCCACGTCAATATGACTTTTTATTCAACCAAAGTTGTTATAACAAGATTTTTAAGATGGCTGCCATGGTGGCCATATTGGATGTCAGATCAGCACCAGTTTTATTTATGACCAGCTAGATAGATGAGAAATCTTTTAGTTAAAACCACATGTCGATACGACCATCCATTCAGGAGGAGTAGCGATACCAAGATTTTCAAGATGGCTGCCACGGCGGCCATATTGGACGTCTGATCGGCACCGTTTTTATTTAGGAACATCAAGATATTATAAGTAGTCTTTTAGTGAAAACCCAATGTTTATATAATAATCCATTAGGGGAGAAGTAGCGATAACAAGATTGTCAAGATGACTGCCATATTGGACATCAGATTGACACCATTTTTTACAACATTTATTTAGGAGAACTAGACATCATAAGAAGTCTTTTAGAGAAAACCTCATGTTGATATGACCATCCATTCAGGAGGAGTAGAGATAACAAGATTTTCAAGATGGCTGCTTAGGTGGCCATACTGGATGTCAGAGCCGTACCATTTTCATTTAGGACCAACTAGACCATAGGATGAAAGTATGTGTAAAATTTCATGGCAATCCTCCGAGTAGTTAAGGAGGAGTAGCGATAACAAACTTGTGCGGAAGGACGACGGTCGACGGACGACAGACAACAGACGACGGACAACAGATCATCCCATAAGCTCTTCTGGTTTATGACCAGTAGAGCTAAAAACAGGATTAAATTCTTAAATAGCTGTTCACGGCCCACGAAATATATGATCATTTCATCGCACTCACTATTATACCCGGTGGATACGACAGGTCATACTTAACATGAGACAGCTAGCTAAATTCATGATAAAGCCTGGCGATTTGTCACATAGTTACCAAACTAATGCACGGATTTAACCCATGGATGTAAGTCTATTATCTTTTAAAAGTAAATTGAAGCATCAAGAGAGGTAAAATGTTGTGTAATCAGAAAACTGTCCCAGTGCATACCTTCATGTACAACATGTTTCAGCCAGTAAGCATAGACTGATCTCATTGAATTACCGCTCAGTTTATCACCACGATTAGGAAGATAACACTGCATAATATGGCTGAGGCACAGGACGATACTAACAAGAAGTTAAATTGTCCAATCTGTTTGGAAATATTAGAGTCACCCAAAGTATTGCCGTGTTTCCACACATTCTGTGAGAAGTGTATATGTAAACATGTCCGTGCTCTAAGAGAGGAGGGTATACAATCGGATACCATTGCATGTCCCATGTGTAGAAATCCTTGTCCTGCTCCATCTACCGACCAGACCCTGGATGATTGGGCCGCTGAACTTTCCAATAATTCCATACTTGTGTCGATTTTAAAGTCGGTCAAGTCTAGGAATGATGACCCAGTTTATTGCCAACCATGTTTAACGGAGGGAAAACAGTTTCATTCCGTGGCCTATTGTGTAACCTGTACAGAATATCTTTGCAATATTTGTTATAATTGTCACAAAAAGTTCAAGGCAACACAAGACCACACAATCACTGTGCAATGCATACCTGAAAGTCATATATTGGAAATATCTCAAGACATGTACCTGTGTTCAGTACATCAAGAAAAACACACATACTTCTGTTCAGACCATAAGGAATTTTGTTGCTCGAAATGTGCGATCCAACATCACAGAAAATGCGAGGATTTGTCTTCCGTTGAGGATCTGGCCAAAGATTTTAAGGATAGACATGACTCTGGTCTGGCAATGGAAAACCTAGAAGGCTTGAATAAGATGTTTCACAAATTGCTTGAAAATAGAAAGAAACATTTCGATTCCATCCATGAACAGAAAAGAGAAATAAGAACGTCAATCAATCAGTGGGCTTCTTCAGTGAAAGAGCTAGTTGGAAAACTCGAAGAAGTATCTCTAGAGGAATTGGAGCAGATTTGTAAACAGGAAACGGTGGAAACTTCGGATCAAATTATTGAATGTAAAAGTGTTATCGCCGCCATAGAAATGTCTCAGAGAATGTTATCTGAGTCTGAAAAATCCGATGATAAAACCAAATTCATGATGACATTCAACAAAGTATCACACCAACTTCTGAAGTACTTGCAGAAGTATGACGCTCTGGAAAACAGATCACAGGAGATGAAAATTGAATATCATCATGACAAGAATTTTGAAGAGGTCATCCAGAACTCGAGTTCATTAGGTCAGGTGATGAGGAAGGTGTCCCGAATTCCTATATTATCCCCTGACACGTCATTTCAGGAGACATTGTTGATGCTACCAGGTGCTCAACCCAACTTAGGTATTACTTTCAATGCCAAAATTCCTAGTGATGACAAAACTTGTAATATTTGTTCAGGTATTTTCCTTCCTGATGAAAGAATTATTCTGTGTGATGCGGGAAATAAAAAACTTAAGCTGTTTGATAGATATTTTCATTTTGTTTCTGATCTGAAGACGCAGAGCATGCCAAGGTACATTTGCGCTGTGGACCAACATACTGTAGCGGTTACTGGGAGGAAAAGACTATACCTTGTGACCGTGACCAATACCTTGACACAACTAAAAAGCATTTTTGTTGGTTCTGATTATTATGGAATAACCTCCTATATGCAAAATATTTTCGTATGCGTCAAGGGACGTTCTATATATACATTTGACGCATCAAACAGTCTCATCAAAACGATAAAGTCTGTTTACGGATTTGGCGACAGTGCTCTTTGTATTAGTCCGGACGGAAAAATGATCCATTACACACTTGATACAAAAATTGTTACAATGGACATGGAAGGGATTGAATTAAACACATTCGAGAGTAATGATTTCGAAGGTGCAAGTGGGATCGCTGTAGACAACAGAGGACTTGTTTACTGCTGTGGTAAAGAGTCGGGTAATGTGATTTTAGTGACACCAGAAGGAAGACAACTGAGTGTCTTATTGTCAAGTGCTCATGGACTTAAGAGTCCCATTGGAATATGCTTGAATGACAGAAATACCACAATTGTTGTGTTTGAAAATAGTTCATCGGAAGTTAAAGTTTTTAAATTGGCATAAAGAGTCATTCTCATCATACCATTTACACCAGTCTGATGAAGTTTCATTCAAAGATTTTAGAATATCACGTATGTATGTATGTATGTATGTATGTATGTATGTATGTATGTATGTATGTATGTATGTATGAAAACTAGGGGAATAATATAATATTTTTTATGAAAGAGACATTTAAACTATTGAGGAGATACAGTATTTGTCAATAATTTTTCAAAAATATTTAATTCACATGTGAACCAGAATACCCACAAGACTGTGACAGAATGCATTATAATGACACAGTCACACGCTATTTTTTAATAGAAGATATAAGTTACATCTATGTTTTTGAGTAAACATAACGAAATATTTCATATGTGGAAACATTGTAGGCGGAAAGCCAGTCGTGACAATACAAAATGTTTCTACTTCACGAGTGAAATATTTCTTTATATCTACTAAAAAGAAAAGGTAGTTTTTATATATATTTTTGAAGGTAAAAGCGGTCGATTTGCATGGATTTTTGTTTCTGTTCTGCGCTAATGCGATAAATAGCAGCATTGCTATATCGATAAAAAGAAGTTCCACAATTTTACTATAATTTTGGACATTGACATTTAAAAATCTTAACTCCTACATATAATGCTTCAAAAATTGTGCATTTTGTCAAATTAAAGACTGTTTTCATACGAAAATAGAGATTTTTATTTTTGTTTTCGTTAATACATTTCTTGCGCGGATTGATACAGTGAATATTGTTGGTTGGAGGTACTGTAGAATCATCGAAGACTTCAGAGCGTAACATTTTTAAACAATATCTTTTAATGATTGTGAGTTTATCTATAAGGATTATATATATATATATATATATATATATATATATATATATATATATATATATATATATATATATATATATATATATATATATTTCCGAATTAAAACGTGAAATGCGTGGCCTTGTCAAGCTTGCAGTATAGTGCGGTAACAGACGCTGCACCAAATTTTGATTGTCACTTAATTTCGGTTTGCAATCAGCACTCATCTATCCCCGATTTCTCCATCGTTTTCAAACATGATTATGTGTGTGAATATAAAATGGCTTATTGTTCAATTGTAGTATTATATTGAATCAAGAGTTTTTCCCTAAAAGCCTGTACCGTTTGTCGTAGAGTTTAACAGGTACTGAATGGGTGACGCTGAATATCAAATTGAAACAGGTAATGTAAGTACAGTCACTGACAATTTGCTCTGTTCATGTGGAAAATTGTTTTTTAAAAAAAATTATTACTTGAAATCTACTTTTTGTTGTTTGGAGTTTGCTTTTAGGCATTTTGTTATGGCACCTCCTCATTACTTACATAAAATGTACAGCCTTGACATATTTTCAGATCTGTTCATCGTGAGAGAGAGAGAGAGAGAGAGAGAGAGAGAGAGAAGAAAATGAAATGGGCCTGTATATGGAAATATAAGTTTGAATAACATACATAAGGGCAGATATTTTTCTAAACAGGAAAAAAAAGTAATTCTAAAAAGTGATCTCGCCACTTTGGCAATATACATTTTGTCCCACTGATACATTTCATTATCTCATTATGAAATATATAATACATTTCACTCTCAGAATTTATGCAGATCAAAATCATAATGAAAAATTCAAGTTCAGAATGAATTCTCAATCCTTGCAATTTTTACCAAATGCACACGATGAATCATTCCTATCACAAAGTATTTCGAAACTAAATTACACATATAGGAATGTCACTTGTAACAAAACTAGATAATTTTTGCATTTTTAATACCAATAAATATAATTAGATTGATTGACTATCTATCGATTCATCTATCTATCTATCTATCTATCTATCTGAATAACCCACCGTTACCGTCTTCTTTGTACCACTACAGTTCCGTAATTGACATCTCTTTCCGGTACGAGCAAAGAGTATGTGTTCACACATCTGAGATCGGCGGTTTTCTCTGATACTTCGGTTTCCTTCGCCTAAATGGTCACCTCTCGCTCACACCGTGAAGGTTTAATAGAACAACATATTTACTGCATTTGAGTTCAACGTTAGTCTTGTTTACATAGCATTTAGTACTTAGATTGGAATTTTCCATGTCTTAATGTGAGAAAAGTCAGGTACGCACAGGAAATTTCCATTCGAGTTACTCATATTCTAGAATATTCTGTCAGGTGACTTCTCTCTATATTGATGGAGCATTTGGTAAACAAGATTCCATTCCTACGTTAAACTTCATGTCATAAAGATCAGTCTATTAAGGAATTTATTTTAGTAATCAGATGTTACAGTTGTGAAAATCAGAGCAAATTCAAAGAGGAATTATTTATTTGAAATATTCATTGGAATTACTAAAAGTGATCATTCTCATTTTGGAATAATACTTGACTTTGGGATTTATGTGAAATCATTCAAAGATATTCTGGATTACATCATTCAGGCATATCAGGACATTCAAGGCTACTGGAATTCATTCGGAACATTCTATATTTAGGACTTGCGATTAGGACACTTAAGATTATTGGATTATTTGGACTTTAATTCACGTTACTGTAAGTGTCTTTTGAATTTTCACCTTAATTGTCTTGAAATAAATTGCTTGTTGATTTTATTTACATTGCTGGTTTCACTTTCTTTCTGTAACATTATTTTAAAACCTAGGGTCGTAACAAAAATTAGGGGCTCGTCCGGGATCTGAATTTTTTTTAATTACTATTTACATTGACTTTGTTTCAGAATTTTCGTTGTCTCTGGTAAAGATTTTTATTTCACCCATTTGAGAAAGCTTTAGTGAAACCAGCAAGCATTTACAATGTAATCAAAGGTTGAGAACTTTGTTTCAAGTCCTACCCAGGTACGGTTAGAATCTATGAAAAAGGACGAGTTGCTTGAGCTTGCCAGACGTTATGATCTTTCTGAAGCGAAAGCGTCTTTGACAAAGCAAGAGATAAAGACTATTTTAATTCTGTATTTGGTGGGAAAGGAAATTTTGGATCCTAAAAAAAAACCCAGATGGAATTAGAATTAAGAAAGCTTCAGCTTCAGAAAGAAATGATAGAACTACAAATTCAGAAAGAGGAGAAGGAGAGGGAAATACAGATATGGAGAGAGAGAGAGAGAGAGAGAGAGAGAGAGAGAGAGAGAGAGAGAGAGAGAAAGAGAGAGAGAGAGAAAGAGGAGAGGGAAATGAAGGAAAGGGAAATGCAGATGCAGAGAGAGAGAAAGAGAGGAGAGGGAAATGCAGAAAAAGGAAAAGGAGATACAGTTAGAGAGAGAGAGAGAGAAGAAGAGAATAAGAAGAAGAAGAAGAAGAAGAAAGGGAAATAGAATATAAATTTTAAAAATTAGAACTGATAAGCGGAGCACTCTCTCTCCCTAAAACACAAGTACAGGTTTTGATGTTATCCAGGTATATTAGGTTAGTAGCCCCTTTTTAGGATTACTTTCTTCACTTTGAGAAAATTGCTGAAAACTTGAAATGGCCAAGAGAGCATTGGACTTTTTTATTACATAGTGTACTTATTGGCAAAGATGGTGAAGTCTACACTTCACTGTCAGTACAACAAAGCACTGATTATGATGTGGTTAAGGAGTACATCTTGAAGGATTATGAGTTGGTACCTGAGGCATATCGACAAAGGTTTAGGAATTGTAGAAAAGAAACTGAACAAAATCAGGTCGAATTTGCAAGGAAAAAAGAACAACTATTTGCTAGGTGGTGCTCAGCCAAGAAGGTTGATCAAGATTATGATAACCTCAGACAGCTCGTATTAATTGACGAATTCAAGAGGTGCATCCATAGTGATGTTAAGACCTATCTTGACGAGCAGAAAGTGGAAACTTTGAAAGATGCTGCTCGTATGGCTGATGATTTTTCTTGACTCACAAAATTTCACTTGGCAATAAGTCTTCCTCTCAGCAGTTTTCTGGTAAAAAAAAAACCCATTTCAGTCTCAAACGAGTACTTCCAGATTTCAAAACAGCACAACTACTAGGAATCAAACAACTGATAAGACCGATCAGAAATCCTTATTTCATCCTACGTGCACTTATTGTAAAAAGTAAGGGCACGTCATTTCTGATTGCTACAGGTTCAAAAATAAGCAACAGAATAAAGACAGAGCTATTCCAAATGCTCTTATTTCAAAGAGGTCAAGGTCACGGTCTTGTTTCGAAACCAATACATTTGTTAGGTCAAACAAACCCCACTCTGATTCTATTTTGGAGACTTATGAACCATTCATGTCAGAAGGTTCTATATCACTTATTGGTGATTCTACCAAACCTATCCCTATTAAAATATTATGGGACACATGAGCTTTTCAGAATCTTTTGTTATCAGGTACTTTGCCTTTGTCTGAGAAGTCTTCTTCTAGTGAAAGTGTTTTTATTCAGGGTGTAGAGTGCGGCTTGGTAAATGTTGATCTCCATTGTGTTAATTTGGCATCAGACTTAGTTTCTGGACCTGTGACTGTTGGAGAAGTGACTTCTCTACCTATAGAAGATACCCATTTATTACTAGGCAATGACCTAGCTCGAGATAAGGTCGTGGTTAATCCACTTGTAACTGGCAAGCCTTGTTTGGATCAAAAAGTTGATCCTTTTGAGATTGAAATCCTTGATTTGTATCCTGCTTGTGCAGTTACCAGAGCTATGGCAAAAGGAGCTCTTGAGAATGAAAATTATTCCTTTAGCTGACACATTTATTGGTCAGTCTTTTGATGAGGTCACTTTCTCTCCTGATATTGATCAATCAATAGGTATTGATCACAGTGATCCTCTTTTTACAACTCATTCTCTCTATTCTAATTGTCTTACAGGAACAAGATCCTGATATCTCCTGTTTGTTTCAGAGGGCTATTAGTGAATCTGAAACCACACAAGTTCCAGTGTGTTACTTTGTGAAAAATGGGGTCCTTATTAGAAAATGGAGACCACCTAAGGTACCCGCTGGTGACGAGTGGTCAGTGAGCTATCAAATTGTCGTTCCTAACTCATATCGACAGGAAATTCTTAGTCTAGCCCATGAAACTCCCTTTGCTGGTCATTTAGGAGTCAATAACTTATCACAAGATCTTGAATCATTTTTATTGACCGAAACTTAAAAGTGATGTATCTAAATTCTGTAGATCTAGTCACACTTGTCAAATGATAGGAAAACCCAATCAGAAGATATCTAAGGTCTCATCTGCAACCTATTCCTGCATTTGACGAAACATTTAGTAGAATAATGGTGGACTGTGTCGGTTCCTTACCTAAGACCAAGTCAGGCAATCAATACTTGTTGACCATCATGTGTCTGTCGACATGATTTCCAGAGGCAATTCCTCTGAGAAATATTAAAACTAAAACCGTTGTGAAAGTTTTGGTGAAGCTTGTTACACTTATTGGCCTTCTCAAATCTGTCCAGTCGGATCAAGGGTCAAATTTTACGGCTGAAATTTTCCAAACAATTATGCATAAATTAGGCATCCAACATTTTAAATCTTCTGACTATCACCCTTAAAGTCAAGGGGCTTTGGAAAGATTTCATCAAACTTTGAAGAATATTATTCGGTCATATTCATTTGATACAGAAAAGGATTGGGATGAGGGTGTTTATTTGTTGTTGTTTGCTGTTAGGGAATCAGTTCAAGAGTCATTGGGTTTTAGTCCCAAATGTGTTGAGTAAGTTTCATTATTCTGATCAATTTTAGGAGTCTTTTGATAAATTAAAGGTCATGCTTAATGAATGCACCAGTTCTTTCTGCACCAAATTTCAGCCAATCATTTAAACTGACTGTTGATGCAAGTGATGTAGGGGTTGGTTGAGTATTGATTCAGGAAGACAAAAATGGTGTGGATCACCCTGTGTGCTATTTTTCTAAAAAAACTTAACAAGCACCAGAAATATTATTCCACAATTGAAAAGGAATGTTTGGCTTTGATATTGGCCTACAACATTTTGAAGTGTATGTTACCTCGGCTCTTTCTCCGGTTATTGTATACAGTGATCACAATCGCCTTACTTTCATCCACAAACAAATGAAAGATAAAAATCGGAGATTGTTGAGATGGAGTTTAATACTGCAGGAATATAACATCGACATTCGACACATCAGGGGAAAAGACAATATGATCGGAGATGCACCTTCACGTGCATATATTGCTTTATTTTGTGTAATTGAGCTGAATTACATTTATAAGACATCTTCCATTCAAAAATTTCACCATCTAATATAGAGCTTAAACAGATGGGTTTACATTGACAAGTTCAGTGTACATTTTAAATAACATTAAACACATCTCAGCATTCAAACAACAGTCCTCAACGCAGTCGAGGTAATAGTAATAAACAGCTTCCGAACTGTGTACTGAAGAGTGCTTGTGCATGGATACAAAAGTGAACAGGTCAAAAACTAAACACGATAGAATAACTAGACATTGTGATTTGAATAGAAGGTCATGTGATGAAAACAGTGATCACGGGATGAAAGAATAATAGAATCCTTCATATGCATAGGTGTAGGATAGGAAAATTCCACCAGATGGTCAGAATTTTGTGTCAGACACGAGGCTTTTCCGAACAAAAAAAAATCATGATTCTGAGAGAAGAACTTTTCTATCCAATATCGATGCATAATGAAGGATTATTTTCTCACATTCCTGAATAAAAATGAGGGTCGAAGTAAACATTGCGCATTAGGAATGCTGATGCAACTTTAAGACAGCAATCTTCCATTGAAAATTTTCCCAACTTAAGAAACAGTGCACCAAATTAAGTTTACACTGAAAAATTCAGCTTAAATTTCAAATTAGGGTTGAACAGATATCATTATCAAGGAACAGTGGTCGAGACCTAGATGTAATGCCAATACTCAGAGTTCGACTTGTGTACTAAACATAGCTTGCGCAGTGATACAAATGTGAACAGGTAAAAAAAAAAAATTCACTCTTATCATTTAGATCAAGTAAGACAGACAACCAATAATGGTATAGTTCTCGAGGAAAGGAGTAAATGTGGAACGACTTCCAGAGGCAAGGAAGCCATTTAAGTTAATACATGATCAAACAGTTGAAATTTGGATATACATACAAATTTATATGTATATATATATATATATATATATATATATATATATATATATATATATATATATATATATATATTAAAATTCATTGTTGAAACTTAATTTTGAATGAATTAAAACAATATTCGTGATCAAAATTTTGCCAAAACTAGAACACGCCATAGATGTATCCACTTCCTTTTCAAATTATTTTTCTACTGGTCAAACATGACACATGTCAAAGATTACTTGTGGAAGTTCGGCAAAAATACATTATACAAATAATATTTTTAAAAAAATTACAATTGTATTACTGGCAACAAGGAAAGATGTAAATATGTGTAAAGTTCCATATGTTATAAAGTAGCTTTTTAAGTTCATACATGATACAACAAAGTTGAATTTTTATATTCAGTCATTATGATAATTTCAATACGTTCTTTATTGAAAATATTTATTAAATTGTAATAAATAAAATAAATGGTTTTTTTTTATGAAAAAACTTGCTCTAAAGTAGCACACACCACAGGTCAATCCGTATGCTTTCTAAATCATAGTTTTATTAGTAAAACTTTGAACATGCTAAAGCCTTTATCAAAATTCTGCGGATTGTCTATGACCTGCGGCAGTTCAGCATGAATACGTTTTAAAAATAATAAATAATAAAAGAGTCCAATTACTGGCAACAAAGAAGGGAATATATGTATGGAAAATTTCATTTTCTATAAAGTATCTATTTAAGTAAATATATGATCAAAATTTTGTAATTTGTGGGTATATATTCAGATAAAAAAGTACAATTAGTTTTATTGCAAATTTTTAAAACTTTTTAAAATAAATATTATTTATCAAATGTTAGCCTCAGAAAGTAGCTCACGCCATAGATTAATCCTTTTACTTTCAAATCTTTTATTTATTGATCGAACATTAAACATGAAGGCTTCTTTCAAAATGCTCTGAGCTGCCTATGATCTGCGGCAGTTCACCATAAACACATATGAAACATAATTATTAAAACATTAAGAATCCAATTACTGGCAACAAGGAAAGGTGCAAAGGTAAGGAAACTTCCATATGTTATAATGTCACTATTTAAGTTAATATATGATATAAAAGTTGAAATTTGGGGTTATATTAAAATATTATGAAAATAAAAATTAATAAAATAAAATAATTATTTTTTTTAAAATTTGACATACAACGAATTTAACTACGCCTTTTTCAAAACTCTTTGATTAGTCTATAATTTGCTGCAAATGAGTTGTAAAAGAAATGAAACATTTTAGATAATAAAATGAATATATCAATGGCAAAAAGTAAATGATTTTCATGTGAAATAATTGTGATGTTGGTATTTAATACCCCACATCACAATTTTAATAATAAAGTGTACAATCAAAGCATTTCTCTTAATTTTAAAAATATCACTTTTTCTAACTTTTGTTCAGAAATTAAGTAAAATTATTATTATTTATCAAAAAAAAAGAAAAGAACTTTGAAAATTGACATTTTTTTCATGTTAGTGCCATTAAAAAATATTCTTCAGAGGGTCAAATATTTTTACGTTCATTCATCTATAGATGCATCTCGTAAAGTGTTGCTCGTCGGGGGAGTTCTCTGGAACTGTGTTTTCGTAAGACCATGTACAATATTTGTTTTTACCTAATATATCAAATAGATTTCACTTTCAGAAATTAAATTCTTGTATTCAGCATCCTTTTACAACTCTTTTTGTTTCTTATTTTGTTAAGATTGTTATTTATTATCTCTCATGGTAAATAGATTTTCTGTTTGTGATTGAAATTTCTTTACTTCTCGCGGAATGTGGGGTTTTGATCTAAGACATTTGTGTTTGACAACATTTCCCTTTTAATGGCATTGTGTAAGTTGTATTAATAACGTTTTTTTTACTACAATGTTATATTTGTGTCCTTGTTTTTGCAGACTCACGAAACGTGCCAAGCGCGAGGGTGCTATTTTAGGAAGTGTAGATTTTTTTTTTTTAAAAATGTACTGAAAATAGTACAAATATCAGCAAATAAAAGTGTTCAATGAAATCGTATGAAGTGTATGCCGCTTATTTCTTAAGAGAATATGACAGTTTTAAATATTCAGGCCACATTGAAAATACATGTAATTTAATTGAATAATATTTTTAAAAAACATAATAGACCAACACTGTTTAAACTGTACTCTTACTCGCATTTAAACATATTTGAAGAGAGGAACTCCAAATTTTACAAGATTCATGTTTCGTTCGTAACTGCATTGTCAAAGACCAAAACCCCGGTTTCAAGAAATTTGCTCGAAATGTGTTAAATTGGGATTTCCCATGATGTTGCTTGTGGCATCTCTGATAATGTTGGGGTTTGCGTTAGTGGTAGAATCAGCAGAATGAATGCAAATGACCTATAAAATAAAATTTCACACATGTACGCCGTTTAATTATTGAAAAAAGACATGATCAGAGCTCAGAAACGAAACAAGGCGTTTTTCAGGAGAATTAAAGATATATTGACTTTATTTTAATCTTTCATGCTGAAAAATCTTCAGCAGAAAGTTCATTTTGACAACTCAGCTATAAGGAAGATGATCATAATTCTCAATATGACGAAGAAAATTTGAGATGTTTGGTGAAACTGTGGCCAGCCTATTTGGAATAAAAATTTCAATTTTCCACAAAGAGTAAAAGTATAAATATTCTTACGTGCTCAGACCGGTTTTGCCCTATTTTAACAAGTGTGATATTTTGGTGCCAGCCGTACTCAGACATTTGAATTTCACGTGCTGTTAGTGTACATGTGCTTTCGTTTCCCATAAACTCCTTTTGTAGGCATTTTACATGTAATTTATCATATTAATAATAGATCATGTAAGAATAACGATCATACCAGGTTTTCTGGGTGCAATCGTTTGCTGGAGCACTCGAGAAATACTTTGACCCTTCAGGTTACAACTATTCCCACGTGTTCGACAAACGTTTGAGCACAGTAAACCGTGTCTGGTTCCTTCATTTTGATTGCCTATCGTGGCGGTTTATGTGATCCGTTCAGGACAAGTGTTTATTTCAGCCTGAACACTTTAACTTCATCTGATGCTTCTTGGATAACATGTAGCATGGAGATAGTATCATGTACATATATCAATAGAATTCCCAAGTCTGTGACCATGTGATAGTATCACACCAAAATACATCCTATCCGAAGTTACCCGAATCACAGTATTTGCTACAGCAGAAGATAATCCCCTTCTTGTCTACAAATGAGCCCTAATGGGTCTTTGAGAATCACGTTCTTAAATGTATTCAATATTTTTCTGCCAATGTCAGTTGTCTTATTCAAAACTCCATCTAAAATGAGGTACCACTTGAGTCAATATCAGGCATATCAATTCTCAAACATATAAGACTAAATACTAAGTAGCCATTTAATTGTACGTACCCCACCCCCACCCCAAGCATACAAACCGACTCTCCTAGCCCACATCCAGGGGATGCATAACAATTTCAAAACTGTTATGTACATATGTACATCTACATTCCCTCAAATCATATCCCAAGGTTTGCAGTCTCTATTTTGAACGGTGTCGGAAGAGTTTTCCGACATAACTCCGCACATACGTCGGGGCGAGCTGAATACAATTATCCCCGTCTTATCTGTGATAAGTGCGGGATGATAAATTCAGTGACAGTTGACATGCATAATGATTGGCCAAATTACTGCTTATGATGTTCCTGATCTCTCTCTCTCTCTCTCTCTCTCTCTCTCTCTCTCTCTCTCTCTCTCAGAGAATAAGAAAAATGAGGGACACTAGACAGACGGACAAAGACAAATAGATTACCATACAAATACACAGGTGGATGAAAAGATGAATGTATGGATAAATAGACTTCAATTTCGATGATTAGGTTGATGATAGATTTATAGATCGAAAGAAACAGCAACCCATCTATACATTCATTTGTTTATTAATCCTTCTGTCTATCCATTCATCTAACCTTCCATCCATACACACATACACACGAGGATGTTATAAAAATTAATAAAAAGAACATATACAATAGTTACACATATAGTTATTTCTATCGCTTATTTTTATAGGGCATATACCGTGCATAGTAACAGTCATTTGAGTTATACCGTTTCATGATTGAATCTGCTAGTTTTAGCCTCAGGTAAATAAGGATCGCACTTAGAGTATCGTGAAAGCGAATACAACACAAGAATTACATATATACAGATCTCATACAGATGCGCCTATTCTAAACTTTACAACCTTGTGAATTATAGGTCAACTAACAATGTAGATGCAATTCTCTCATTTAACACTCTCTTGCGTTCAAATTGTATTTCACTCTTAGTTTGAAAATAGTGCACAATAAGTGCACTTTATGTAAGGCTTAGTTCGGGCACATCTGTATTTTCCCGAAATTTGTGTATGGAAATTTCAGTTTGATGTTTCGCATAAAAAGGTACAATCGTAACTAAAGCCATAAAAATGAACTACTGTGAATCATGTCATTTACGCTCAGAATAAAACACTGCACATGTATTCAAAAGTTTCTTAGTGAAAAATACACAAAACACCATGAAATGCCAAATACAGTAATGATTGGCCCTGGTTAGACCGATATGCTGACTAAGGTATATGTCAACTGAATATTTGTTATCATTCGAAGTCGTGTATCGTTGAAGAGTTTTAATTCAAATCAATCATGGCATCTATGTGTAAGAAGCTTCATTCATTCTTTAAGCATGTTCTCATGATCAAAACAATTTTCACACAGTATAGAGGATATGGTACAATCATGACCATGAGCTCTAGAAAATACTTTACGTACCTAGAAACAGATCAGCCAGAATTATACGTCCATTTGACCTTTATGTGAAAAATTCACGACAGCCTAGTCCACTTGCAAAATATGTGTTAGTTTCATGGTCTGGACAGATTATCATGTGCGCATTCAGCATACACAATGCATGCATTCCATTATACCATTTTGTCCAGTTGGTTACGCTCTTACACATGTTCTAATGAAAAATCTAAAGTATACGTATGTATGTATGTACGCATAAAGTTCAACGGTACGTCAGCACAATCCTGGCTATATAGGTCCAACTAAAAGTTAAGTTCTAAAAATGTAAAAGTTTATGGGAAAAATTGCAAAAACTTTAGGACAGATTATTAAGGTTGAGCTATAAAGCTTCACTTGTTATATCAGTTTGAAGACTTTGATTTCGTCTAATTGTTCTTCAGATATAATTATCGTGTCATTCTTGTCATTCAAGCATATGCCAGTAGGGTTTTTAAGCCCATGATCATGTGAGAGTACAACGCCAAGTTGCCTCCCTTCCGGAGTTACCTGCACCACAGTTTTAAATTCTTTTGCACAGCTGTAGATAATCCCCTTTTTATCAACAGTGATCCCGTGTGCTTGTTTTAGATCATTGCTTTTATATGTATAAAGTTTCTTTCCTTCTATGTCCATGGCGACAATTGTATTCTTATTTGTGTAGTAAATTATTTGTCGGTCCGGACTTACACAGTGGGTATTCTGACAACTCAGGTCATCAAATGACTTTATCTCATTGATAACTTGGTTTGAACTATCACATTTAAGCAAAGAATCTCCCTCAAAGAATCCCGTACTTGAGTGGATAATAAAGTAGTTTCGACAAAATGTTATTCCATAGCACCAACGGCCGACGAAAATTGTCCTCAGCGGGATCAGATTATTGTTTACGGATACAAGGTCTATGTGTCCGGGCTCATCGTCCATGTTTATATGAGACACATACTGAAAATCCCCATCAAAAAGCTTTAATTTCCGATTGGCCTTATCACAAAACACAACTTTGTCACCAGGAAGTAAAACTCCGGAATTAACATTACTCTTTGCTCCATCACTTGGAATCTTAGCACTGAACGTGAATCTTGCTTCGGGTTGAGCACGAGGTCGCATGATTTTGGAAATTACAAAGGGTGCATTGGGAGGTAATATGTGTACTTTGGACGAAGTTCGCATCACTTGACCTAATGAATTCAACTTGTGAATGAACTCTTCACTTGCGCTATCAGGATGAAATTCAAATTCAACACTTTCTGACTCTTCATGCGTCAGGTCATAATTCTCAAGATACTTAAAAAGCTGTTGGGATACCTTCCTAATTGTGATGTATATTTTTGTGTGGTCATGTAATTTTGATCTTTCGATTAGCATCTTTTCTGATGTTTCAATTGCAGCAATAATGCTCATAATCTCCGCGATTTGATCCGATGCTGTGATTCTATCTTTCTTAAACATTTGTTCCGATTCTTTAAGAGTGACTGCAACCAGTTTGTCAACAAGGTCTTTACTTGCATCAGTCCGCTGCTGGATGGATTGGGTAATTTTTTATTTTTTGTTCCTTCAAATATTTCAGATATTTAGACCTATTTTCACGTAAAGTACTAAACGTTTCTTTTACTGTAATAATATATTCCGACGATTTCTTGAAGTCATCGCCACCCGCCATATTTTTAGACAGATTCTCAATAGGCAACAATTCTTCGCATTGTCTGTGAGCATTGAACGCACATGTCCTACAGCAAAGCTCTTTGTGATTTTGACAAAAATATTTGAACTTTTTTAAATGTATAGAACAAAGGTACATTGCGTCCTGAGATGAATTCCAATTCTGATGATCAGGCACTGACACTGCAGTGATTGTATGGTCTTTGGTTGCTTTGAAAATCTGGTGACAACCATAACAATTTTGACAGAGATACTCCGAACACGTGACACAATATGCTACGAAGATTTTTTGTTTTCTGAGGATTAAACATGGCTGGCAATATACGGAGTAATCTTTGTTAGACTGAGGCGATGCTAGTAGCGAAAGAACAATCGTGTTTGTCGCAAGTTTAGCGGCCCATTCATCTGGGGACTGGTTGGTGGTGGGAGCAGGAGTAGGATTTCTACACATGGGACACGTTATGGTGTCTGATTGTGTACCCACCTCTCCCAGGTCAAGTACATGTTTACATATACACTTTTCACAAAATGTATGAAAACACGCCATTGCTTTCGGTGACTCGAATGTTTCCAAACAAATTGGACAATTTAACTGTGTGCCTTGAACATCTGTACCTTCTGCCATTGATAAGGTCGATGAGTTCCTGACTGGAATGTTGACGAAAAATACTTAAAATAAAGTGAAGACCCTTCGCGGACCAGCTCTCTCCGTCTCTGTTATAGAAGCTCCACGCTAAAACTTACCTATGTGTTACATACTTATCCAATGAGATATGCAGTACAAGTTACTAGTCACTGGATCCAGGGTCCTAGTCCATTATTTGAATTACTGTACATGTAAACCCACCGTGTTGATATAGATACCCTAAACCGTGCTAGATAAAGACCCAGGAAGTCTCTTAGATATTACAGCCCATATTTAACACGTCATGTAGGGGGCGCTTTACGAAATCTACATTGTGAAAAAAATAGACTATGATGTCAATGACCTGGGGCTTTCTAATCCATTATATTGTTTTTCCGACAAAGCATCCAGGTATGTGTAGTCACACACACACACACACACACACACACACAAGCACGCACACACACTTATATATATATATATATATTTATATATATTTATATATATATATATATATATATATATATATAGAGAGAGAGAGAGAGAGAGAGAGAGAGAGAGAGAAAGTCTTTTATTTATTTATTTATCGACGATGGTGACCTCTAAGCATTGCTATTATGGTACATGTATAAGTGACTATAGATATCAGAAAGATGATGTTAGGTACATTGTTTTTTGGAACGGTTTTTCTAAGTCGGACAAGGAGAGAGAAGAGTGTATACGATGGGTACATAATTGCGGTCGACGTGACTTTACCACAAACAAATGTGACGAATGACACGTATACATGTAGCTTGCACTTTGCTGGTGAAAATTCACATACCAAGGAACATCGAGACCCTATTAAATTGGGAGTTGTGGTAACCGAACTTTTTCTTTTCTTTCTCGCTTAAATGACTCCTACAGTGACCATGTCCATAGAGGAAGTGGCACAGATTCTTAAGTCCTGATACCTCGATGCCATCAATAATAAATAAATAAATAAATAAATAAGCGAATAAATAACTCGCCATTGAAGTATTGGTAAAAGCGGTATTTGGTTTGGTTTTGTGGGGTTTAACGCCATTTTTCAGCACGTTTATTTGGTGGAGGACGAACCCGAGAAGACTCCGGGAAGAACCACCGACCCACGGGAAGCTAAGAGTAGGTTTCTCACATCCCACGTTGGTCGAGCCGAGACACGAACTCACGCGGACAGTGGTGAGATGTGTGAGTGATCTGTAAAGGTGAGCTCCCTGGACCACTCGGTCACCCGGGACCCCTTGCAAAAGGGCGAGGGGGTAGACATGGTTTCTCTTATTTTTGTTTGTTTCCAAGTATGTCAAGAGGATATTTTTCAAAATACCAATAATTTCATGATGCATTATTATTTATAAGATTACTTATATATTAAAATACAAGCATGCATTTAAATCATTGGAAAAAATGTCTGGTTTTGCCATCAGTGACTAGTGTAAATGTAAATGCACAGGTAAGGTTTACACCTATGTTATTTTACTTTACACAGTATGTCCTCATAATTCCCAATTTCACAATTCACGTACAACTTAAGGAAAGCCAAGAACATTATATATGTTAGCAAATTGAACACTACTTATTCTTTTCATTAAAACCTTTTCTTTTTTTGATATTATATTTTTATGTTTTCATTGTTCAGATACAACAGAAGAGAAAGCCACCAAAAAGAGCGACTGAAATCCACATCACGGCGATTAAGAGAAGAGGAAGAAGTATCGGAAATTCTGGTTGGTTTCAGCATTTTTTTTTAAAGGATGGTTAGGAAGATGCAGGCACCGATCAGTATGTATGACACAAGAAGGGGGATGGATTTTTCATGCTGGGCAACAAAGTTAGTGCGACCTGTTGACATTACAGCCAAACCTTTGATACAGGAAGCATCAACAGACAGATGTGGCATCTGAAACACTGCAACTGAGTGACCAGAACAATATACTTAATAATGATCTTAAGGTCACACTCAGTGAACTTGGGCTAAGTGACCTCCAGTCATTATTCTCGGTAGAAAAGTGATCCCTGGGTAGGTTTTCTACGGGGTTCAATATTCTACGTTACACTGGCATTTAAAGGACATACATCAAAAGTCAGGGACAAAGCTGAACTAGCTGAAGCAAGCGTAACATTTCCGTATGTATTTTGCAGAGACAAAGTGAACGGTGACAACAGTGTGTTCTGTTTTTACATAGATTACATTACAGAGATACTCTTTATCACTATGAATTTCAAAATGGTTTACATCGAAAGTATAATCTTCATAGTGATTTTTCAGTATTATCCTCCATATACTAGTGTTGTCAGTGTAGCATCCAAGGCTCCACAAAAGGTCTGTTTTAGCTTCTTCTCCTTCCGTTACTGATTGTAGCGGTGGTGGCCTTGGATCAAAGTTAATAACTTCGTGATTCGTTTTCTTCTTTGCACTGGAACGGACAGGTTTCTGTACTTTCCCTGGCTGTTTCGTATGTTTCCTTCCTATATTCCATGTACAATTACGGGAGGTACAAGATGCCTTTTCATATTCATACTTCCCAACTTAGACTAAGATAGCAAATAGCAAAGCGGTAATATAGTTGCATTTGTCCATTGCAGATGCAACACCTGTACAAGAGGCATCTTTAGCATAACCAGAATCATAGAACAATGTCATTGTTGAATCAGGTCAACGGTAAAGCACTCTGAACTATAACCGGCAAGTCACGATTATGGAGACTGAATAATCTATACCTTATTAAAATGGGGAAGAAAAACATAAATAACTAGAAAATGAAAACAATTACGTTTTTGACTACGTGAATAAGGGGTGTAAGACTAGGCACGCAGTCAAATTATACTGAAAAAATATTATTATTATTATTATTATTATTATTATTATTATTATTATTATTTACAAATTGTCATCATCATCATCACATTCGTTGTTGTCGATGGTAATTGTAGAAGTGGAAGAATATGTATACAAATATATTCTACCCTCTAAATAACGACAAACAATCGAGTCATGAACAAGTTATCTTTGAAGCAAGAGGTGATATATTGTGCTCTCGGCCCGCAGAGTAGTGTTCAAGAGTAAATAACCTGAATGAGGGGCATTATACCCATATTAAAAATAACCATTTGCTTTACTACTCAACAATGTACAATTCCTGTTAACTGAGCTCAGCTGTGGTTATTGCAGACCATATAGACAGACATACAATATTTTGTAGAGAAAAGAAAACAAAGTGCGCATGAGAAAAAGACAGATGAAAACAGAAAGCATTATAACGTGTATTTTTGACAAAGACACCACAACAATGAAAACCGCATGATTTCTCAACTGGCAAGAAACATAACAGTGAACGCATTGATAGACAGCATGAAATCAGATGCAATATTGAAATTGTTAGGTGTTATAAGAATTGATTTCTACCAAAGGTTGTTAAATTTCATTAAATCTGAATAGGTACCATCGATGAAAAAAAAAAATAAATAAATAAATAAATAAATGCATTCGTGCATTTCATGTGATTTACGATATGATATAAATAAAAATCGTATAACAAGAAAACCAGAGGTACCATTGTGTCATTCAACGAGGACCAAAAGTCTTTAGACAGATACAGATAGATGGCTGGACTAACGGACGGGGCTGGTTGGTGACTGGATAGATGGATGGTAATAAAGTTGCAAAAGATAGAATTCCAGCTTCTGATGACATTGTTGTACAATATGGCATCAATGCTAAAGTGGATACTACAGTGCCAAACGTCACAACTGTAGGGTGGATGCCAGTCTGGCACATGACGTCTTCATGTATGTGTTGAGACTTACAAAGAGAATTTCCTAAAATATTACTCAACAATCATATGTTACCTGGTCGTTTTAATAGAGCAATGTCGATGTCATGTAAATATGCTGAATGGTTTAGCACGGCTTTTACTCCAGATCCTAAGTAGGCCAAGGTTGGAATAATTACTCTTTATGGAAAATAACCTGTTGACCGATAAACCAACAATCATGCTTTGCCTGATAACTGTTTGTACGAAGATGAAGTATTTGTCCGTATAGAGAAACACAAATATGGCGAAATTAATACATTACAGCATCATTTTAGCATGTACTGCTTTGTATAACAGATTCACCTAGAATAGCTTCATAAGAGCTATGTACGATGTGGATGAAGTAAATAAATCGAATTAGGAACATACTAGTTTTTACTTTGTCCAGAAGAACGCATCAGAGATATGCGATGCTCTAGATTAAAAGTCAGTAGTATAGACCGGTACTATAGCATCACACCGGCACCAGTGGGAACTTAGCATTATGAGGCCATAGTGCCGGTTTTTCTGGGTTCATAGCCTTAAAGTGGTACTATGATCTCAATGGCAAAAAAGCGTTATGATGCCACAGTGCCGCTTTTGGGAATAGGAGGTTAAGGGAATATTGAAAATGATGGCCTCTAACGGGAAATGTAATCTTAAAACTACATCTACTGACCAATACTCTTACCTACTAACCATGACGTACATTGACTGACCAACACCTACACCTAACTGACAGCACATATATCTACTGACCATTACCTGCATCTACTGACCATTACCCACACTTACTAACCAGCACTCACATCTACTAACCAAGACCAAAGCCTATTAAACAATACACAGTATTATTGACCAGCACCGCTACTGATCAGCACATATACCTATTGACCATCATCCTTCCCTACTGACAAAAACACAGTCTTTCTGACCAACAACTACATCCACTAACTAACACCCACGCCAACTAGCCAATGCACAGTCTTATGGACCAACATCCATGACTACTAACCAATATGTATACTCAAAGAAATTCAGAATTCCAATAAATTTTCAGATACTGACTGATCATTGTCCTTTGTATCCCTTCGCTCTTCCCTAATCTGCGATTTATGATTATGCTAGGAGAAGCATCCGAAGTGATAGAAGGCACAAACCAAGATTATGAAATAGAGAATATTTGTCTCCAGTACTATACAATTACATCTGATCTAATGGCTAATTATGTAAATGATAAATACTGATACGAATTTTCTTTCCGCTATGATTATGTCACAAAAGAAAGAATTATTTTTATAGCTGATAATACAACCGTAACAAATGTAATACTCGAATCACCAAGAATGAGTTTCGAAAGAGTCTTGATATTGTGCCGAAAGGATAGAGAAACTGACCCTGCAGATTAATTGAATCAAGGATAGAAAAAGTAATGATTACTATGGAAGGATTACCAATCATGTTTTACTGACATGGATAATTTAGATCAGCAACTTGGAGAAGTAAATATTTTTGGATGAATAACAAAATCACATGGAGATTAGTAATTTAGTGCAAACAGTGTTTATACTGATCACCATTTTATGTGGCTGTATTTAAAAAGCACACAAAATAATACATTGCAGGGAACAGGACATGCATTAGCTAATGTGCTGCAGGCAATACACCTACAGACAACAGGAAAGAAAACATGAATCCTCACAAAATGTGTATTTATTTTCTTTCTTATGCTCAGCTAAATATTCAAAACAACCAAATAAAATCTATTCTCTTCTTGAAATCAGTAACTACTAAATGTACCTTAAATAACCTCGTAATATAATTATATGTGGCGTCACAAATTGCGGAAGGACCAAGTTTGTACTAGATTTGATTGAAAGAGAATATAAAAGATTTTTATTGTAATTATATGACCAACACTTTATGTACAATAAGACCTACAACAGAAAATAGCTTATCTAGAGATGACAATGTAATTCTAATACAGCCTAGTGATAACTGAGATAAATGGCTAGAATTACTTATTAGTAAAAACTAGGAAACTAATACTTTGTTTATTATAGACGATTGTGCGAATTTAAATGATATAAAAAGAAAGCACAAACTTAACATAGCTTGCATTCAGTGGTAAGCATTATAGAATGTCTTTATGGGTAATCGTACAAAAATAGAACTCTGTCATAAAAGATCGTCGTGAAAATTGTAGATTTACAGAGGTCTTTTACTTAAAACATATCAAATCTTTGGAAAGCATTTTAATGAAAACAACGTAGTTAAAGCCGTATAGTTAAAATGTTACAAGAAAACAAAAGAAATATGTTTCAAATGAGGCTGGAATATCTTATTGATTACAATATGGAGATTAACTAGTTGGCATAGCCGAAGCAACAAGTTGCTGTTAAGCTCCAAATGAATAGTGGCCATAAGGTAAAGTATTCATGTTATCAACTAAATAACGTCCATCATCATATGGTCAAAAAACAAACTTATTTATCGTGACATTATGTATCTTGTATATCTTGTGATGGAAGGATCTAATTCAATTCACTTCTTGATGATTTATAGTTTATTATATAGACAATTTGTTTACATATCCAGTTTAAGATAATATTTAACAACAGATTTCTTAATACACTTGCATACCTTTTTCTCCTATGTCGGTCCTAAAGGCATATAGCTTACTTCTAAGGCCTAAAAAGTATTTTATTGGTAAGCCATTCATCTCATATTTAAATAATCCAGCAACTTTCTGTTAGCTAATGGCCATGATTATATGTTATAGCTTTTGTAATCGTTTGTGTCGTAAAACTGTATGTCTTGTTTAATATCGTCGTAGAAGCTGTCTGTTTCAACACTTATGAACAGAAAATCCGTGTCAGTCATTAAAAGTTTCATTTCATCACCATCGTTGTTCCTAAGATTGGTATATTAGAAGGCATGCATAAGCGTCTTACTTACTTCTTTATTTCTAGCACCGTAAAGCCACATTAAATTGGTTTGATTAACTTTGTTTTCTTCTTTTTTGAACTAACTAATACCAAATTTTCATCTATTAGTGTTCTTCTTGCAAATGAAATATCAATTTTAAGTTTAAAATATTTAACTTCACCAGTATATGTTTTTACATGAGTTCTCTTTCTTATATTTTCCATTTTTTCCGATGACAGCATTATTGATTAACTTTAAACATAGACTTTTTCAAACTCGTTAATTGCCTTTGTTTCAAAGGGGCATTCAGTTCTATGCATGGTTATAGCCATAGATCTTGGTCGAATATAACTGTCCTATGTATCCTTTTATGTTTTATTCCAAGCTGAACATACAGCATCAAATTACGATAGTGAATAATATATCTTTCTTTGTTTTTTAACGAGCATAATAATTTAGCTACTGAAGGTTTTGTGTCATCTATTAATTTCTTTTGCAATGGAGATGAATTATCCTCATTATGAATTGTTTGTTCTGGTACAAGAGGATAATCTTTAAAATTGTCGTGCATATGCATTGGCATCTCTAAATCTACCTCTAAAATTCCTCCAAATGAATTATTATCACTCCAAAACATTACATTTTTTCGAATACTGTTTTTATGTTCTCTGTCTCGCCATTTAAAATATCTTACGGTCTTTGGTGCGCACATGACCTAGCCAAAGAAACTGTTGGAGTAAGTACATAATATATAACCTTGATCTCGATGTATCATATTCTTCATCATTTCTTGTTTTGTTATCGTTAACTGCGTAATAATACTCATGATTTCCTTTAGCATATGTATCAGGTACTATACTTATTTGTCCACTGATTCTAGATTCCATCATTGAAAACATATCACAATCTGTGAGCAATTCTAATTATACATCATTTATTTTCAATCTAGCATAGTCAGCTAGTCCTGGTGCTTTAAAATATTGTACTGGATCTAGTTTATTGTTATTCATACACACAGATCGAAAATCTTCAAAAATATCACACAACATTAAAGTATATTTCTTCACGTAGTAGTCGTGACGATCACCAAAATAATTTAATCTGAAATGTTTCATAACAGTTTTAACATCCTCTTCGTGAATTCCTGATTCAGTTAGCTTTGAATAAAAAATTTATATTGGTGGTACTTCAGATCCATTAAATCTTTCAAATGAATCCATGTATTTGTATGGATAAATATATGTTCTAAAATAATTAGGTTCCATTCTGGTGTCTTTTCCAACTTTTCTGTAATCGTCTGAGTAGTCCAAATGTTTTATTGTTTCTGTGAATTTATCATCGTCTAGATTTTTTGCAAGTTGATCCAGTGATTGTTCCATCAACCGATAACCGATCCAGAAATAGTATTGTTCTTTTTATGAGAACTTCTTTTAACGTTTTTGTTTTTCAAATCTATTAACTATAAAATTCTTACTAAACGAAATATATTTTCATCATTACTCGGTATTACTGATACTTCTTGATTTGAATCGTTTTTACTAAAATCTTCTTAATCAGAACCATATCCAGATAAATTATGAATAAATAGTGGAGTATATTTCGAATATTTATCAATTAAATTACATTTTAGATGTGCAGGACCGCTGTATTTTCCAGTCAAGTGACCACGATCTCTTACTTTGTATGTTTATAGTGGTATGTCTATTATTGTCTTCGTAACGTTCATCAACAACTTCATTATCAACTTCGCCTGTACCTGAGTAGGACGTAGACTCGACGTTGGACTGCTTTGCTTTGACTATTGAATAGGCTTCGCCGTCTTCGTATATGACATATATTGGTGGAATTATAATGCCTTTTATCTATATTAGTGAATATCAGTTTAGCAGCGTTTCTTCGCCTTAGTTTATAAAAAACAGTTTCTGTTAGAAAGATTTAGCTATACACTCTGCTGCTCTTTAAACTATAGGCTCATATTGCTTGTTAGTCGATTTAAGGTAAAGACAAAATCCTGATGGAGTGTGTTTATTTTTCTTTGTGTTCTGCTAATTTCAGTCAGAATTAAAAAATAGTTCTGGCACTTATTACACAAGTGTTTTTATGTTAATCTGAGATGATATCAACCTTGTAAAATCCTTTATTCCACAATAATGATAACTATCTTCATTATATATTATTAACATAATTACGGTACTGTCTTTTTCTATTTCTGTTATTCTAACTGGCATATTAAATTCCCGCGAACCAGTACCTTCCCCATCTACTGGTTTATATACATGTTCAGATATATTCAATTTATTTTTAATTATTTTTTTTATATCTTCTGTTTTTAGTGGGCAATTATAAACAAACGTGTATATTTATCAAGGGTATAATTATGTGGCCTATACGGACGACCCCTAGGCGGGTTTATGATTCACTCTACTGCACAAAAAACACAAAACAAAAACACATCTCTTGTCTTATTTTGTATATTAAGGCAGGCTTTTTATCATTTATCCATTTTGGTAAATCTATGTATGAATTTCCTCCTAATGGCCTAAATGTGTCAGCATGTAAAGTTTAAAAATTATTTCTTTTTTCAAAATACCATATTGTATCTACATCTATTTTCCGTCCAAATTTTGTGTGTAGCTCATCAAACATTTCTTGAACTTTACTTTCTATTTCGTTTCTGTTCATTATCTTTGTAGCTTTTGTTCTGTAGTACCAATTAAGCTGTCAGTAACATCTATTATTCCGAGTTTAATAGACAAATCAAGCTGGACTTTAATTGAGCTTAAATCTCTATATTTTCCATAAGTATGGTTCAGCTTCTTTGAAAAAAATCGTATCAATTTAATGCTGTTGATGGCTTTCTACCCTTTCAGGTACGGATCTATATTCATTTAAGCGTTTAGTAAACGAGTCATGTGTCTTTATTGTAATAATTCTTTTTTATATCATATTTTAGCTTTATTCACAATTCGTTTTATTTCTCTTCTAGTTTGAAGACGAATTAAAGAAGACTGTAATTTCCGTCTTTCAGATTTTGGTATTTTTGTATCAAGCAATTGTTGTTCCATTTACATGGTAGAGATTTCTTTCAATCAAAATTTCTGTGAAAATGTTAAGTCTTTTTTTAGGGTTTTCCCCATTAATAAAATTAGTGTAAAGTCTTTTTTTATTATTGAACATTGGGCCTCTTGTTATAGTTTTTTCCACAATCACATGTAATTGTCTGTTTGTAGTTTGTATTCTCTGATTTTAATAACCCCCCCCCCCAGTATAATACCACTGAGATTTTATTACAATTGCGCAATCTTTATATTGAGTACAGTGACTATTTCGACGTTCCCTTTCATCCATCAATAGGCTTCAGCTGACAAAATGTATAACATACAATTTGCTCCATTGATAGAGTGTAAGTTATATTCATATACATATTGCTATGTTTTTATAGTACTAACGGGACGGAACGTCAGGACTGTGCTTCGCTAGGACTTAGGACTTAGGCTTCGCCATCTTCGTGAGGACTCTTACTTAGGTTAGTCGTCTTTGTTATGGATGCAACATTTCATCATATCCCTTCCATTTTTTTAGCAATTTTTTTTACCAACCATTCTTTTAGTTTTTAAAATGTTTTCAACCTTGAAGATATTATCTTGTTGATCGTATTTAGATAACTGTAACCTGATAAAATATTCCATATATATTTTCTCCATCTAAACCTTCTAATTCATACACTACGGGATTATACTAAAATTACTTGTCTGATTTTAAAAATCTCTTCGGTTAAATAAGAGAGAGAGAGAGAGCCTTTATAAAAAAATAGGCTTATATTTTGAGATTCTAGCTCTCTCAGCTATTTTATATTTTGGCGTTCCTAAGTTTTCGATTGTAAGATAGCCGGATAAGTTAATCAAAAATTTAGATCTATTTTCTTCCTTGCTAGCTTCAACAGGTGACATGTCCACAGATGCATGATATTAATTATTGTATTCAGTAATAAGGTTTTGTAATATATCTACCCATTGTATGGTTTCATTTCCAGTAAAATACTTCCGCATTCTAGTCTTAACTCTCTACTACCGACGCTTTTATGTCTGGGTAAGCGGGAAAATATTCCATATTTTCTTTCTCCAATAATTCATTAACAGTTCGATTATAAAATACCTTTCCTTCATCGAACTGTACTTTTATTCTGGTTTTCGTGCTTGAAAGATATTTATTAAAGAGTCTCGTACGTCGTCTCCCCTTTTTGTTTTTAATTTCTTAGCCCAAGTGTATTTTCAGTAAAGATCTATCACTGTCAAAATATATTTATAACCATTGTTGTAGTTTTGAAATGGTTGTAAATCAACTAAATCTGCCTGATACTGAGCATCTGCGTGTGGTTAATATACCCTTCTAGACGGAAATCTTTTTTCTAGCCTGCTTATGTA
Organism: Margaritifera margaritifera; assembly: GCA_029931535.1. Taxonomy (NCBI): domain Eukaryota; kingdom Metazoa; phylum Mollusca; class Bivalvia; order Unionida; family Margaritiferidae; genus Margaritifera; species Margaritifera margaritifera. Next base: position 3,837,815 of record JAQPZY010001636.1, on the reverse strand, counting down.
ACGTAACAAGTTGACTGTCTAGTCACCCAATCTTTAAGTTCAAAATAGTCAATGCGTCTTTTCCCTTTACTCTTCTTATCCAGTTTAATTCACCCCCACAATTAATTAATATTTGAAGAAAAAAACTGGACTTTCAGTGTCATAGTATACTGATTCTGGCTAGTGAAAGACGGTAAAGACGGCAACAACTTATGGTCAATATTGTCTTCTTTAACTAGAGCAAAGACTAAAGAATTAATGTAATTTATTCAAATAAGATTTATAATAATTATTTTAAATATTTGCAAAAAAATCGGTGTCGGACTGTGTGCTAGCGGTGTTAATTGTTATAGTTCATCACCAGATAATGAACATATAACGGAATCACAATCACCTGGTCCTATTTATATGGTGTAAATTATGTACATATAACTACCAACAGCGACTACAGCAAGTCCTATATTAGTGCAGTACTAGCGCAGAGCAGTCCTAGACATCACGTACTGTCTAGACGAAAACATTTCAGTATTTATATGTAAATAATATACAGTATATAAATGAAACCATCTATTTTTTATGCAAGCGAGATGTTTATGTTAAGTAAATCATACTATAGAGACAGACAGACTACCTCTAAAATGATTTGAGAAGTTTTATCCCAAGGATACACACAGGCTGGAGGTCTAGAACTGCTCTACGCTACGTGCTCTATAAATACGCTCGCTGCATAGCTATTACGTGTACAATGACATCGAGATGTTTACATGCATACCATATGGAACATCAGGACTGCTTCACTTTCCAGTGTCTATGGATAGTGGTTAAAATGATTAGTAACTTTTTTGGTGGGACCAGTGATTGTACTTCTAGGACTGCGTTACGTTAGGATAGTGTGGGTTTTATTTAAAAAAAAGAAATATTGGGTGTGAATATGAGCTAAAAGTATTAAAAATCGTTAAAAAAGGGTCTACACGTTATCTTCTCTACACAGTGTGGGAAACACTATGTTTACTTTTTCTGCAAATCTATGTTCTTGCAATGAACCTTGAGAAAAATGCACTTCCTCATGTATAAGATAGATGAAGATGGGCTAAGATATATATATATATATATATATATATATATATATATATATATATATATATATATATATATATATATATATTGTTACGGAATTATGTATTATTTATTTTTTAAATAATGGTATAGTTTTATGATCTCTGCATAATAGTCTAACAGCTGTCGTCTTGCAGAAAGTACATATACGGTATTTCAATGTGACTCAGTACATTGAAAATATTGTCGCTTGTAGCATTAGTATATCACGTGATTTAGCGCGTGAGGGTTGAACTTCTGACCTAGATTCTATGATTTCATTAAGAGTCAATACTGTATTGACTTGTAAAAACGTTAGTGCATAGGTACTTTAGCGGTGCCACGCATAACATAGTTTCTGATATTTGGGAGAGGGTTGTAATCTAGAAGGATTAAATTGTTTTTAAGTCGCAATACAGTTTAAACTGGTTTTTCCTTATTCTGTTTTGCGCAGTCAGAAGCTATATAATAGGATGTATTGCTGTGTTTAGGCATTCCTAGCATAGTTTGTCAGCCTGAGAGATCATAAACGAATTCGGTTCATTTTGTGTCCGGATATTTTTGCTTCAGTGATATATAAATATATATATATATATATATATATATATATATATATATATATATATATATATATATATATATATATATATATATAAATCATTATACAGTACATTCTGGATTAAGTACTGCTTCTCAAGCTTTAATAATTATACAGCTCCGTGGAATTATCGGAAACATTTCTAGAACTTGTGATATTCCATATTCACAAGGACTATTTGGAATTTATAACACTTGGATATAACTGATTCTTGTTAGTACATCAGTACAGTGAAGGTTTCATTCGGAACCTACTTCATTCGGAATATTTGGATTAACTTCCGGATCAGTGAACTTTATAACAATTTAGGACTTTTCAGGATATTCTATACTGTAAGTTATTTTTAATTCTTTCACTTTGGTTGCTTGTTGAAATATTTTAATATTTTAGGAAATTAAATATTTGTATTTTAAATCTTAAAAGCTTGTTTGAGTCTTTTCTTTTGTCACATTACCTATAGTGGTAACAATATATATATATATATATATATATATATATATATATATATATATATATATATATATATATATATATATATATATACGCGATTAGCACATGTTTCCAAATCTAATGTTCATATGTACTTTTGTATACTTTGAAATGTTCGAATAAATATGGCTTAATATGGCTTAAACTGAGTAAAGGATAAGAAATCTATAATAGCATTTCTTAAATATTCTGATTCAAATGTGCACATAGATTACACGATTGTCAAAGTCGTGTCAGAATGATTTATAAAGTTATACAATTGTTTACATTATGGTGTTTGTCACGTTTACACGAAACATGGCTGCAATGGACATTTTTATTCAACTTACTCGTTGTGGATATATATTGCTAATATGATTTCTATCTACTTCATATTATCCATTGGGTGTCGCAATCTCATGAAAATCGCAACGGTAGAAATTTCATTACACATACCTACTAATATGAGTACAAACGTAGTAATTTACTCACTTATTGTACTCCACAATCACTTTTTCACGTAACGAGGTGTTCAAATATGTAAACCAGGTGTTCAAATGTAGGTGTTCGAACACCTAGGCTTGTGATAATTCTACTTCAGAACGGGTGTTTCATCTACATAAATACCTCCCAAAATACATTAGAGCGAATGCGTAATGATGTAAGTAGTCAAATAGGGACAGGGAGGTGTCGAGAGCACGTGCTCTGAACCTTGCCATGCCAATCCTCGGGTTAATTATAGGTGTGCTGGTTCAAATTGCATGTGCCATGCTGAACGTTTGTTTCGGTTTGTTTACAATACGCATACGTGAAGGACAAGGTGTGGGAAATCAACGTAGCCAGATTGGACGCCTGTCTGCCAGACGGGCATGAGACCCCTGGATTCCTGCTCCTCATCCCCCTTATTTTACTTTGCTATGTTGTATACTTTTGCAGAATGTTTTTACATTATTCTTCGTTAGGAGAACCAGAGAATCATTCCATACCATTATCTCAATTTACTTTGTTTTGCCAGGGAATGCTGCTTTGATTTTATGCCAAACAAAATATTTATTGCCATTAAAATTATATATGTATGTATCTTTAAATTATGTTTTAATACATGCAGAAGTACTTTATAAATATACATATTTTTGATAAAGCATTGTGGATTGCTAGACAAATATTACAGAAAGCTGTCGTAATTATGATATAATTGCAGCTGTACGTATTTGTATGTGCTTGTTGGTGTGAGAGAGAAAGAGAGAAATTTAGGACAGATAGAGAATTAAAACATGTTTTAATATCGGTAGCGTGTTTTGTTTTAAGTTTGTGTGCATTTTGTGAGAGAGAAATTCGGTGTAGTTTCATAATCATTTATATGTGTTTTTGGAGAAAGAGAGACTGAAGGTTGTGTTTTACTGAGCATGGACTTCCGAACGATTTCTGGACCATACGCCATCCACATGCTCTGCGAAAGTGTCTATCTTACGAAGGTCACTTTTGTGTAAAAATGATCAGGGATTGAACATAAGTTCGGTTTTCAGAGTAAAGAGGTTTCAATTTACTGAAGTATTGTATTGTTATTACAGAAAGGAAAATTAAGGAAGAGAAAAATATATTTCGGTATCTAGAGGATTTTGGTTTACTAAGTTTTGTTTTACCATCTTCAAGAAGCCGTTTAATATGCCATTTTGGAATTCTAAGTCATCAAGACATGAAACAATGTGCTTTAAATGGACGAACACAGATAACTAACTATTCACATATTAAAACGCGATGATAAATTGGTGACGACATTTTTGCAAAAAATAAATGGACAGAACGTTCTTCAAGCACAAAAACAAAATAAAGACAAACAAAATAAAAACATCGCAACACATACTGTTGCGTTATTGGAACCAAAATCAAAGACTACAAAACTAATATGTCATTAAAAACAAAGACAACTGTAAATTTGTATATATTTACATTTTTGCAAATCAGGTATTTCGATTTGGCAAGAACACTATTTTGCGGTTAACTTGCCCACATGTGACTTATGTTACTGACTGAAATAAACATGATATGGCAGTAATGGCAATGCATGACCACCCAAACTTTGTCTGGGATAATATTTATTGTACAGTTATAATCCAGAGAGTAAAGATAACACGATTCCAAAATTAAGAACGAGCTCATATGTATGTATGTATGTATGTATGTATGTATGTATGTATGTATGTATGTATGTATGTATGTATCTATGTATGTATCTATGTATGTATCTATGTATGTATCTATGTATGTATCTATGTATATGTGTATTTGCATTTAACGGCACCTCATCACTATAATGGCTGCATGGTGCCAATTAAAAGTAAAGTTCCAAAAATGTACAAACCAATAATTGCACACAAAGCCTATGAAGAGAAAACCTTCCAACAAAATATAAACATGAAGAGGGCAATGGGTTTCTAATGTGCTTGCAAAATTAACAATAAGATGATATGTATGTATGTATGTATGTATGTATGTATGTATGTATGTATGTATGTATGTATGTATGTATGTATGTATGTATGTATCTTTGTATGTATGTATTAACGTTTAACGGCACCTCAATACAATATTGGTTATATGGTGCCAATTAGAAGTAAAGTTTCAAATATGCTAAATTCAACAATTGCACAAAAACCCTAGGAAAATAAAACCTTCCTAATAAATATAAATATGAAGAGGGAAATAGGTTTCTAACGTGCTTTCAAAATTAAGAATGAGGTTATATGTATGTATGTATGTATGTATGTATGTATGTATGTATGTATGTATGTATGTATGTATGTATGTATGTATGTATGTATGTATGCATGCATGCATGCATGCATGCATGTATGTATGTATGTATGTATGTATGTATGTATGTATGTATGTATGTATGTATGTATGTATGTATGTATGTATGTATGTATGTATGTATGTATGTATGTATTGGCGTTCAGAGGCACCTCAGCACAATAATAGTTATATGGTTCCAATTAGAAGTAAAGTTCCAAAACATGTAAAAATCAAGAATGGCACAAAAACCCTCGGAAGTTAATCCCTTTCAAACAAACGTAAACATGGAGAAGGAAACGGGTTTCGATTCTTCTTGATTCAAGTCGCCTGGTCTGAGAGTTCTAAGGCGGTGAATTCAATAAGTTTCCTTTGCTCTTCTAGTTTCGAGGTTCCAATTTATATTGTGGGCTGTTCCCGTCAGGATAATGTCGTTGAAACGGTGATAAGGGGAAGAAAAGTACTTGGTACACGCGGCTTCTATCAAACTTTTTGATTTGACAGTCGGATATATGTAGGTTTCTCCTACTTTTTAGTTTTTCGGTCTTCCCCACATAGTGGGCTGAACAAATTTAGCAAGTTATTAAGTATAGCACACATTGTGTTTTGTATGTGATAGTGCTGCTGTGAATACTGAGTTTTTCTCTTGTTACTGTGCTGAAGTTTTTATCATGCTTTGGCATATACTGCATCTTTTATCCCCACAGTTCAGAGGATCAATTCGTACTTTTTGGCTTGTGAGGGGCTTTAGTTTTGCTCTAATGAGAATGCCTCTCAGATATCTGGTCTGCGGTATGCAGTGACTGGTTTATTTGGAGAAAAGAAAGTAGAATACAAAGGTTTTTAGACGACTCAATGATTTTGCCTACTGGAGGCAATCTGGATTGAAAGTCAGGACGAATAGAATCTTTTCAATGTTTTCCTTTGTCCTTTTACAGTAATAGGTTGTCCCGATTGTTCATTGTCGCCTTTTCTTTGGTAATTATCTACAAGTTTTCTGTCATTGTTACGCGTGAAACAATTCTTTCGATCGTTTTTCGAAAGTATCTTCGTCAGAGCAGATCCTACTCAATCGTAATATCTGCCTAAAGGGGATATTTTGAATTCAATGTTTTGGGTAGCAGTCGAATGGAAGCAATATTGATGTTTGTCTCTTGGTTTGGAGTATGTATCCCTGTTGAGTTTGTTTTCAATGATTTGTGTTTGTTGTGTCCAAAAGCACATGGTTTGTGTTTGATATTTCTACAGTGAACCTGAATGACTGACGGAATTCTTTTTTTTTTTTTTAATAAAATCGTCCACATTTTCGTGGTGCCACTTCATTTCAATACTGTCAATGAAACGTAGCCACTGGAGTGGATGTACGGCAATGAGGATAAGAGTCTGCCTTCCAGTTATAGAGGCCATTTTTGTGCCCATGTCGGTGCTATTAATTTGCAGCTGATGTTTACTATTGAAATCGAAGTTTTAGTTTTAGTACTAGTTTCAATAGTTTTACAAGACTGCAAGTTGTGGTTTCCTTTTCGGGTTTTGTTTGCCATGCCTTCTCGCCTGCTGTTATTCCCTCATCGCCGCATGGGCTATTCGTGTACAAGGAAGAGTATCCATTGAGTCAAGAAGAGTACTGGGTGGTAAAGGTTCACTGTTTTTACTTTTATCCAGGAAATCGGCGTTGCCTTGAAGATAGGAAGGGAGTGTTGAGGCATGGGGTCTCATGTGAATGTCTAGGAGTTCAGACATTTTCTCCGTCGGAGTGATTATTAGGATAAATTATAATTTATAATTATTACCGTGCGTCATATATTATAATCCCCGGCCCATATGTTAAGCTAGGAAAGACATATCTATTGTTTCAGTCCGTTTTGCACTTAAAGGAGCACTACAGCATAAATGTTAAAAATTAGTACGTAATCGACTTATAATCTTTGCTAATGAGGAGTTTGTGATTTTCGCCAGTGCTCAAACAAAAGAATAGTTTGCGGAAAAACAAATGGCTGTATTGATTGAGACGGAAATAAAGAGAAGGCGTTGTATTAGGTTAGATACGTCATCCGATAATAAGTGATATGTGTTTGGGTTGAAACGTTTTCAAAGCCGGTGGTCGAAGACGAGATTGGCACTTGCTAGCACCTATGTCATAAAATTTTACTAAACATTTGGAGTAACAAAATTTTGCTTCAGACATAGAACTACTACTCGAAATTGGCAAAAAACCTTTGATTGGACGGGAAAGTTTTAAGAACGATTTGGAATCCAGTAAAGTTTTATGACGGAGGGGCCAAGTTTCGTCCAAACGGTAAAGTTTTGGGGACTCGATCTTGAAAAACCTGTAAAGAAGGTTCGATTAAAGTCAGATTAGAATTAGATTTTTGGAAAGCCTAAACACGTTCAAAATACTCATATTAGATCCTGTTGGAGTTTTAAGGATTATTCAAAGTCTGAAGGGGATGTATACTATTACAACGTAAACTCAGGATGCCATCCATGAAATAGTAAAATCCTGTTATAGCCAGGGGTAGCAAATGGAATGATGCTTATACAATTATTTTTTACAGTACAGTTTGAAAAGGTAATTTAAAAGCATCTGTATTATGTATTGAAATTGCTAATTTTTTAAAGCTGGCTATGTCTTGTATCCCGCACAATGATGCGAAATTGAATTCCCTTGACAAGACTTTTTCAACGTTCTGTGCCCACCCCCCTTTCTTTTTTGGGAGAGAGAGAGAGAGAGAGAGAGAGAGAGAGAGAGAGAGAGAGAGAGAGAGAGAGAGAGAGATTGGCACCCAACCTTTTCCATATATTATAGAGGGAACATTAGGTGTTGAATACATACTTGGCTGTCGTCCTGGTTCATATGCATTTCAGTCAACATGGTCTTCTTCTTAAAGTGTGAAATATTAATACATTTACAAACCAGATCAGCGTATCTGGACCTGTGCACTCGTGTCATTTTTACCCGTAAGCTATGCGCCTGATTTTGTTTTATTTCGGTACACTTTGAGCTGATTTTGTGCTATTTCCGTCACTTTTGACCAACATTTTGTCGTTTCTTTTCCAACAGATTGTCATTAACAATGGCAAGAAGTCATTCAAATCAACCGTCAATAAGCGAATCGAGGCGCATACTTTCTGATACTGTATAGTTACAACACGAAAAAGAAGTTCTCTTTAAATCATAAGTGATTCGAATATTGCAGGAAAATTATATTAGCAATTCGTGTAGCAGACCAACATACGAAATCGTCAAAAAGATAGTCATTTGATAATATGTGTATTGAAAACTCATTTATTGTAAGCCCAGATGGTCAAATTATCTTTTATACAGTTGGCAATAAAATTATAACCATGGACATGGATGGTAAGAAATGGAATGCATTTGAGAGCGGAAATCTCGAGGGTTCGACAGGCATCGCTATAGACGAGCGTGGAATCATATACTCTTGTGGTAAAGAGTCGGACAGTGTGCTTCTTGTAACAACAGAAAGGAGACAACTAAGTGTTTTGTTGTCACGTGATCATGGGCTCGGGAACCCCACCGGAGTGTGTTTAAATGACAGAAGTAACAGGATGTGTGTGTTTAAAAGGAAGTCATCAGAAGTAAACGTTTTTAAACTAGAACAACAAACCAGACTCACATAATCTGTACATTGACACAATTAAGCTTTAATAAGGAACATGTTATATTGATAAAGAGTTGACGGATGCTTTAAAGCCCATGCTAATGAAAATCTCAAACACTGTGCCAAAATGCTTCTAAGTCGAACATTCACTATTAAGTTTGAATCTAAAAAAAACAAAACGTTTAAGTCTTAGGCTAAAACACAATAGGTGAAATTAAATTTATATATTTATTTCTCAAAATAGTTCCATGGCATGTTATATGTTCTCAGTGATTTTAAAAATACTATATTACATGCACGTTTTGATCTAAACTGATGGACAACTATTACATTTTGTAATATTTTAGAAGTTTTTACTCTTAGCTCAAAACTAACCTTGTTAGTCTAAAATAAATAAAAAAATTGAGTATATCATGTTATTTGTATATTATTTTCTTTGTCTTCATCTATTATTACGTCAAACTTCCCGTATGTAGTCTAGGATCATTCATTCAGTCACATCTATCTATAAAATTTGAATTCAGCAGGCTGCTTTACTCTTTCTTTCGCCACTCCCACCCGTCTGACAAATAAACGTGGCAGCTCAATCTTCAAAAGTTCAGGGGGTGGGGTGTCTTCAAAACGTATCGCTTCCACTTAAGCATTATGGGATTGTGGACTACGTGCCTGAATGTAAGTGATCGGTTTTGAAAAACACTGGAACTGTCGAAGTTTGTATTTTCACTATGATGTAGGATGCTAGTTCTCAGCGGTATCACGTGCATCAAAAGTGTGACGCAGTTGTCAACGAAAAACAATAGTTCGATGCATTCAGAACTTTTCGGTCAATCTTTGTTTCGTAAATAGCAGAGGTGGTCTGAATGGGAGCTATCGGCACACATTCGAGGTATGCTCTGCAGAATTTACCTCGAAGTTGCACTCTGCACAAAGTCCGCTCAACTTTTTCTATATTGCTCCTAAAATTCGCTTTTTAATAAATCGCAGAAATCGGGTATGTTTTGGTATGGTAACGTTTTGACTTCATGAGTACGTTTCACCATGGGTACATTTTGACATTCATATGTATGTTTTGACTTGGGTACGTTTTGACTCAAGGTACGTTTAGCCTTGAGTACATTTTGACTTGAGTACGTTTCGGTCAAAGTACGTTTTGACTTGGGTACGTTTTGATTGTAAATTGTACGGAACGCCGTTACTATTTGCTAGTGTTGATTTATTTTATAAGCAGTAGTTATTATAAATAAATTCAGTAGTATTTTAAGTTTATGTGGTGTCTAAACCAATATACGAGGTGCTTCGGGCATTATATGCAGTGCATATTTCGATATATGCAGTAGTTTTTACATTATGCGTAGTACATTGTATCATATATACGGTAAATGTATTATTATATTCGGTCCATTGAACATTATATAAGGTTATTATGCGTGATAGAGAATACAATATATCGCAATCAGAGTTTGTACAAGAAGATCCAATTTTGAAATGCATATTCCGGAATTGGACGAATGTAGGTTAAATAAATTTTATTCAGGTTATGTTTTGATAACACATATTTAAGCTTCTTTAGTTGTCCAATACTCATATATGCAGAATGAATTACTGAACCAATACGGTTGCTCCAAGAGCCACTGGATGATAAAATAATTCCCAGATGTCGATGTGATGTAACAAAACGAATCCTTTCACCTCGAAAATTCAAAGTCGGGTATGTATCCATGTTACCTGTTGGTGAAAGGGACTCAGTCTGTTTTGGATGGATTCAAATTAACAAGTCAGAGATTTGCCCAATCCGATAATTTGTGAAGAACATCGTTTAATTCGATCTGAATGAAAAGCGGATCAGGCGATATACATTGTAAAGAAGAACCGTCTGCAAATAATATACTCAGTGATTTTAAACTTTCGGCTGTGTCATTAATGTATTTGTAGCAGCTGGGTTTAAAGCACCAGAAATGCAATGGGTTCGATTCTTTTCTTTATTTTCCATCCTATCCTATCAATATTTTGTACCATGAAATAAATTGCAAAGTTATTAATATCACAGAGTATAAGCCACCAAGCTACATCATACATTTTCACCATATATCAATCATACAGTAGCCATATATGAACATGGAGAAGGAGGGATATAAAAAAGAAAGTAAAGATAATTGAAGGGACACAATGGGATATATCAAATCTACCACTAACATTCAGATGATAGAATTTATTTGTTAAATTGAGTACTAGCTTTATATTACTCTTCTGTTTAATGCAACCCGAATTACAGAACTCATTTACATGGACATTATCTGTTGTATTAATGAACTAAAAAAAATCATTTGTAAATAAAGTGCTTGTGACCTTCATTTCCCTGAATTGTCAGAAATGAAACAAGTATAATAGTGATCAGTAAAAGAATAACTTTATCCTATTTATGGAACCGGGGGAGACTGAGACCATGCTGTGGGATATGACAGACTGAGACCATGCTGTGGGATATGACAGATTGAGACCATGCTGTGGGATATGACAGACTGAGACGATGTTGTGGGATATGACAGATTGAGACCATTCTGTGGGATATGACAGACCCTTGCAGATGCTTATTATGACATATATGCAAAGTATTTCAAATTAAGAATGTAATAATGTAAAACATAATATCAGCTTATACATGTACTTTATGTGTTATCTGAGACATGATTTCGTAGTACTTTAGTCAGGATTTGATGCATGAAATGGCAATCTCTCAGAAATTAAACTGCCTGTTCATTTTGGAACATGTATGGTCCATTTTAGCTTTTAACTAACTATTCCCATGAAATGAAAGCGTATAAAACCGGATTTAAAATGCACGTGCCTTATAGCTCTTGGTGACTGAAACGATATCATGTGAAAGTTTTTGCACCAAATTATCAGAATTTACCAGACATATAGAATCTTCTTGTAGCATTAAATAGAACAACTATAATGAATGCAGCGTAAATAGTACTGACCTGAATTTACTCCAAAGGCCGTTCCGACACATTGAAACGGAATTCATGATTTTGAATGGCACAGTTAACACTCTCATCTGAAAGCTGTCAGAGGAACTGAATAATTTCCATCCAAAACTCAGCATAGAACAAAGCAAGTTGTTAGATTAACCAAGCAGATGATATTTTGTTTTTGTTCCTTGGTGTGTGTGTGTGAGGTTGATTGAACGATTGCTGATCTAGCCCTATTATAGACTGTATCAATTGTTAGTAAACAGTCTTGGTAATATATGTATAATTAGAGGGGTATAAAGGGGCTCCCCATGGGTTATTATAAAAATGACTATAGAAATAATAACAATGAAACATCATATCCATATCTACATTTTATTTATCAACTTCATGCCTGTCACATATGCAAGAAAAAGGAAGGGACATAATATTGATCACTTGGTACACATGCAGTGAGTCGTCCAAGGTTTGAGAATTTGTTTCCTACCATAACTCTGTCCTGTTGAAGTAATCATCGCCAATAGATTTCCATTAATTCTATAACTTTTCAATTTAAGTATAATCCTCTATGCCACATTCTGTCAAAGGCTTTGAATATGTCACAGAATATAATGCACGAAATTTCACTTCGGTCAGTTGCATTGTAGATGTTATGACAGATATCCATGAGTTGATATGTGGTTCAATGATCAGGTATAAAACCAGATTGATATTTGTAAAGAAAATCATTCACATTGGTCATTTCACGTTGCATTCATTTCACTTCGGTCAGTTGCATTGTAGATGTTATGACAAATATCCACGAGCTGATATGTGGTTCAATGACCAGGTATAAAACCAGATTGATATTTGTAAAGAGAATCATTTTCAAAGAAATAATTATACGTATATTTAAAAACCCATCTTTCGAAACTTTTGCAAATGTTACTCACAATGGATATGGGTCTGTATTTGGACGGAATCGATTTGTCATCTTTGTTGAATATTGGCACCACATTGTCCATTTTCCATTTGATTTGGAAATTTTCGTAAATTTTGTGACTTATTTAAAAGTAGTAATGGAGGTTTGCAATTGAAAATTTCTTTTTCTTAAGTAAGAAGCTGCTAATATTATCTGGGCCAGAAGCTTTGTTGTTTGTAGTGTGGTAATTACGTCTATAATCTCACTTTCAGTTAACTGAATATGATTCAATGTGTGTTGTGTTTTTGTCTCCAAGAAAGGCAACTCTCTTTCATTACCAGCTATAGAGGAGATCGAGCACAAATAATTATTAAGTCAGTTTGCTTTTTCAGAATTTGAATAGACTTGTTCTGAATCATTATCTGGAAAGGGGGGGTGGGTGTGCTATTGATGACAATCCAATACATACTTTCGTAAAATATTTCATTATATTCCAATAATATTTTGGATTAGTTTTATTGTCTTAGCACAGACGAATGTCCAAGTTTTCGAAGAAGAATTTTCCTGCTTCTTTTTTCATATTATTTACTATGTTTATTTGCTTTTATATCTTGTTACGTATTCTGATTTCTCGTCTTAAATCTGAGTTGAACGATATTTTGCCCCCTGATCTAATTGTAACTGTTGGAGAGGGAATGCACTATCGAGAACACAGATTTATTACATCATAAACAATTCGCACATGTCTTTGATGACTTTACATGAATTAAAGGATTCATTCCATGTATAATTACCAATTAATCTATTGAATAGTTCATAATTTCCTTTTTTGTAGATCCAGATTTTTCGCTTGAACTGGTATATGACAATGAAGTTTACAAATAAGACAGTTGTAGTGATACTATCATTAACGTTGGTGACGCACATAGTCCTAGAAGAGGAGGTTACCAGAGGGTGCGTGGGGGTAGAGGACCTGGGCGAGGAAGATGATGTAGCTCTTGGAGTATTGGTCTGTTTACAAACAGTGATGCACGTGATCACAATAACACTGACAGTACTATCAGTGATACCATGGGCAATGAAGAAAATATTTGGACTCAGGCGGCTGAAGGTTTAGATGTATATCATCAGGACCCTGGTACTCAACATACCTATCGATGATCATGAAAATTCGGATGGATGGGAAGGAGGTCAAGGCCCATTCAGAACTGAATAGAAGTCTAATATAGACAATGATTACAATTATAATAAAATCTGTCTTTCTTTGTTTTATGCAATATTGAAGGTCTAAAAAGTATCACGATGACAATGACATGAAAAGTATTGTAAATCATGTAACATAATTGCCCTTTATGAAACTTGTATTACTGATAAACATACATTTGGTGATTTCCTATCAGTTTATAGACACTTTTCTTTCATCAATTCAGATGGTATTTCTGTCTTTATCCATGAAACACTGATATCACAGGGAATCATATCAAGAATTTGTGAGAATCTTGAAGAATGTGTTATAATCTTTTGAAAGACAAGTGAATTTGGTAGCATAAAACAAAATATCACCATGTTATGTGTGCATATAGCAAAAGCGAATTCTCCTATGCATAATGATGAGGACAGTGATTTTTTAAGTAAGTTTGAAGATATTGTCTCAAACTACTCAGACTGTATATACCTTCTAGCACTGAATTTTGACGCTTAAGTTAAAAATATGTTAGATTAAATACCCGGTGATGATTATATTCATGTATTTTGAAGAGATATACCCTACGAAGTGATTATTTTGATATACCTCGAAAAAGTAAAGATACAAAACATAATAAATTTGGACTTTCGTTGATAGACCTTTGCTGTAAACATTCAGTACACCTGTTTCATGGTAGGTTATTTGATGACAAATTTGGTGACTTTACCTGCATTCCAAATGAAGGTGCTAGTAGTAGATTACATAATTGGTACCTCTGATATTTTTCAGTTTGTATGGGATTTTGGTGTAGATAATGTAGATGACTCTGTACATTTTCCACTCTTTTGCAAATTTAAATTTTGAAAAGTTGCAGAAATAGCAAGCGTGTTCTCCCAAATTGATGATGACGATGATATGGAGTACAGCCAAACATACATTGACTGCCCACGCGCAGAAATGTATTGAAAATATTTTTAGATATCAGTGTCAAATTGGCTGCTTTAGTAGGTTTGATATATTTAAACTTTTCGATAGCAGGGTTAAACTAATTTTGTGCTATGCTTCAGTAGTCAAGGGCTACGAATATTCAGAAGAAATAGAAAAAGTACAGCACAGGTTTTATAAACGGTACCTTAATCTCTTAGCGTCAACAAATAATACTTATGTAGTTGGAGATCGTGGTAAATACCCACATTGTGTTATCTAATATACACGGTGTATTAAATTTTGGATACGTTTAATTCGTATGAATCAAAATAGGTATTCCTATACTTGTTAATTGATATTGAATCATCTTGATAAAAATAATCATATTACATGGGGAACACATGCTAAAAATTATTATATTCATATGGGTTTGGTTTCGTATGGACTGAGCAAAGTGTTGAAGATATGACTTTGCTCATAAAAAAATATTTTAACGAAGAGTTAAAGATTGTATGATACAAAAATAGCATAGTGAAGTTATGGGTTCAGTGCGAGGAAGTTACATATGTTTTAAATCATTTGTTAATCCTGAACAGTTTTTATCAATAGGATTTCCATTAAAATTTAGAAATGCAATACTTAGATTTCGATGTTCCAGTCATATTTTAACGATAGAGACAGGTCGGCACCATGGTTTGGATATATCTGATGGAATATGCCCATATTGTGAAAAGACTGGTTTAAGACTGGTAGAAGATGAACGTCGTTTTCTTTTATTATTTAACGCAAACGAACATGTCAGAGAAAAGTATTTACATAAAAGATGACTTAATAAAATAGATCATTAATAAATTATGTTAATCTTATGTCCGCTGTTAATCCTAGTACCTTGACTAGTCTAGCTACTATTATGTACTATGCCTTAATAAAAAGAGAAAGTGTATGATGTCTACTATGGTATAATACATATCTTTAGTTATATTACCTGATGATTTGTATAGGCTCTGTTCAAAAGTCATATTATGATGCTGTTTTATATGTATTATGGGATAGTGACCTGAAATACGGAATAAACGTATTGTATGTATGTATGTATGTATGTATGTATGCATGTGTATATATATATATATATATATATATATATATATATATATATATATATATATGTGTGTGTGTGTGTGTGTGTGTGTGTGTGTGTGTGTGTGTGTGTGTGTGTGTGTGTGAGGCGCTCGCCTTTACAAATCACTCGCGCGTTTCAACTCAGTCCTCGTAAGATCGAGTCTCGGTTCCGGCCAACTTGGGTATGTGAGAAAGATTGCCAGTAGCTTCCCGTGGGTCGATTGTTCTTCCAGGGTTCTTCCTCCACCAAATATACTGGCCACCATATATAGCCCGTCATGTGCTGAAAAAATGGCTTTAAACCCACAAAACACAAACACAAATATACATATATATATATATATATATATATATATATATATATATATATATATATATATATATATATATATATATTAGAAATATTAAACATATTGTGATGAATGAAGTTTGAACATATATATACACATATATACACTATGTGAGGAGATGTAGCAAGCAATTAGTATCATTATAAAACAATTTTTATTTAAGTTTTTAAATGTAATACTATATAATAATTTATATGATTTATACCAAACTACAGCATCCCTTCTTTAGTCCGCACTAGATGATATATATTCTTCCGTTAATTTTTTTTAAAAATAGTTTCTCACAGCTGACACTATTGGTGTTTTTTAACCGCACTTCCATGTCCTCGCTACTAATAAATAAAACAACTGATGATAGTTAAAGTGAGGATATAACTTACGATGATTGTCTTATGTAATTATCAACCTTGAAAGGTCATTGCAGGTAATTTAATTGTGTAAAATCCAACTGGCTCTTTTTTATGACGCATGCCACACTCACTTGAGTTGCTGGTCTCATATGCGATCAAGAGTATAATATCTAACTGCTATAATGAATTTATCATCAGACCCTTTATTATTATTTTATTTTTCATTCTATTTTATCTTTCCCTCAAACTGTGACCATTAATGTCCCATAAAAGCTAGGTAGGCTGTTAGGCTATAATAGTCCACAGCTGTCTTTAGTACACATACACGAGTCACAGCTGTCTTTAGTACACATACACGAGTCACAGCTGTCTTTAGTACACATACACGAGTCACAGCTGTCTTTAGTACACATACACGAGTCACAGCTGTCTTTAGTACACATACACGAGTCACAGCTGTCTTTAGTACACATACACGAGTCACAGCTGTCTTTAGTACAGATACACGAGTCACAAGCCACGTTTTCAATCGACGAAATAATACGAAAACCCCAGTTACCTTTGATTATCGTCGATTATGAAAGTCGTCTAATCAGCACGTAACCAGCATCATCGGTTTAATATCAAAAATATGTGACTCGTGTAGTGAATCGGTAGGAGTTTTGATTTCTAAGAAAGCAGATAAATACAATGAAAATATTAATTTCTGATGAGATGAGTATTGTGATTAAAATGTATTTTTCCAGACTAGTACAGTTGTATTTTAAACCTTATTTTGCTTAGTTTTATGGAGTATTATTTCACTGATAGTCAAACAAGCTACGATGTTGCTTTAAAGATAATGACAAGGCCAAACCTAATGGAAATTTGTCCTGCAAGATATCGGTTCTGCATAAATAATCTCTGATTTAAAAAAAAAAATGCCCAAATTTTGTGACTGCAATTTTACATGGAACTCAACTGAAGCATTAAATAAGTCATTTCTCTCAATATTTTTTTAAATTTAGTTTTTAGAGGAGGGGTTTACCGACTTCAAAAAAACATTTCCTCAGAGTAGAAGGGAGTGCCTCTGCATCTTTTGTTTTCTCCAAAGACTCTGATAACAAAACATTTTCATATTCAGAAGTTTTAAGTTCTGACCCATTGAAAGTATCTATTTTCTTTTTTGTTTTCGTCCTTTATCTACTTGTAACCATTTTAAACCTTTGTTTACGAATAAATCACCAAATTTGTACAACAGAGATTGTGAAAAAAATATTATTTTTTTTTGTTTTAGTTTCTGAGAATGGAAATATGTCTAGCCTTGTTACTCACTGATAAATCAGTAGCCCAGGAAACAGTATGTTATACTGGCAATACACGTCAGATGGACCGGCTAGGCAAAGACCTTTATTAGAGATGATATTTCATCAAACCCGGCTTCGATTTTTTAAAAAAATTAGTTTAGTCACCATTATTTCCAAGAGATAGCGTAAGAGTTTATTTTATGTACAAATGATGAACTCCTTCGGTTTGTTTGTCTGTCAACAAAAGGATCCTTTGCAAAAGTTAAGTGTTTAATGCATGATTTCTTGTCACATAAATGTTACGTGTAGAAAGTGTGAGAATACTATAGAAGTACATTAAACAGGTCACTTATTTACCGATATTGCAAAACAAAGTTTTCGAAGTGGAAAATCTTCCAAAGTTGAAAAATCATTACAAAATTCCAACGTAAACTCTATTTTTTTGGGTGGTGGTGTCTTTTGTATCCTTGTCATTTGGAGTTAAAGTGATCGCAAGTATTAGAAAAAGCTGTTTAAAATGTTTTTTATGGAATCAGAATTACGACTAATTCTAATATTTCTTAGTATACTTGATCATTTGTGAGATAGATGTAATTCTTGACCAAGCAAAAACGGAGCGGGTATGGCACTCCATTTTGTACTTACGTAACTTATGTAATTTCACTCCTTGCTTTTGCTGATTCGCCATACGAGTTATAAAGCTCTTGCTACTGCGCATTACAGTGATGATCATTGCACTGCAATAAAGATTATACCCGGTGGATACGACAGGTATTGCAATCGAGAACGTGATAATTGTTGACTCGAGACGTGTATCGCAGCAGATTCGTCACATATCTTGACATTAGAGCAGAAACATGTGTACGGATGAGACCCATGAATGTTAGTGTACTGATTGTAGAATATAAGGAGGTTTAAAACGTAGAATATTTAGAAAAGATTTGAAAGCATACATTGAAAAACCGGTAAGCATACAGCGATCTCATGGACTTATAACTCAGTTTATCACCGCAAGTTATCAACCAGAAAGTTGCCATTGCTTATAATGGCGGAGGCTCAGGTCGATACAGCCATTCAGTTAAACTGTCCAATCTGTTTGGAAACATTTGAGTCACCTAAAATACTGACGTGTTTTCACACATTTTGTGAGAAGTGCATACGAAATCATTTAAATAGTCTGAGAGAGGAGGGCGTACAGTCAGACACCATTGCGTGTCCTGTGTGTAGAAGCCCCACCCCTGCCCCCGCTACCGAACAGACCCCGGATGACTGGGCCGCTGAACTTTCAACCAACTCCTTCGTTCTTCCGATCTTGAAGTCAGACCAGTCTAATAAGGATGGTTCAGTATATTGCCAACCATGTTTAACAGACGGGAAGGAACAATTGTCTGTAGCGTACTGTGTAAAATGTGTTGAGTACCTCTGTCATACTTGTTCTAAGTATCACAAAATGTTTAAGGCTACAAAGGATCATACAATTACCGTTCAATTAACGTCAGATAATGGAAGTTTGAATACAAATCAACATGATTTGTACCGATGTTCATTTCACAGAAAGAAACATACACACTTTTGTTCAGAGCACCGAGAGTTTTGCTGCATGAAGTGTACCCTCAAAGATCACATAAAATGTAACGATTTGCTGTCCATCCAAGATTTCGCCAAAGATTTCAAAGAAAGGCAGGACTTCAAGCAAGCAGCGGAAAATTTAGAAGCTTTGAAGCTTATGTTTGTGTCACTTCTTGAAAACAGATCCAAAAGTCTTGAATCTATGCAACAGCAAATGTCAGAAATAAAAAAGTCAGTAACCGAGTGGAATTCCTTTGTTAAGGAACAAGTTGAGAAGCTTAAAGAGACTACGTTAAATGATTTGGAGCAGACCTACAAACGAGAATTCGTGACACTCTCAGATCAAATTGTTGAATGTAAGAGCTCTGTTGCTGCCATAGATACATCTTTAAGAATGCTAATCGGGTCAGCAAAGTCAGACAATGAAACAGGAGTATTCCTGACAACAACTAAAGTATCACAACAACTCTTAAAGTACTTGCAAAAGTTTGATGCGATTGAAAGCAAATCGGAGGATACCGAAATTAGTTTCCAGCGGGACAAGGGGTTTGAAGAAATCATCCAGGCTTTAGGTTCACTAGGTCAATTGTCAATGAAGGCTTCAAAAATCCCTAGATTGTCCCCTGACTCATCATTTGAAGGAAAATTGATGATGGTGTTGCCACGCGCTCAACCGGACTCAATGTTCACCTTCAGTGCTAAGATTCCTGTTGATACACAAACTGGTAATATTTCTTCGGGCATTTTTCTTCCTGATGAACGAATTTTACTATCTGATTCTGAAAACAAAATACTTAAGCTATTTAATAGATTTTTTCATTTCATGTCTTCCCTGAACTTTGAGAAGAGACCAAGACACTTGTGTAATCTGAACCAAGAGACTGTGGCCGTAACTGCAGAAACAAGTATAAACATTGTGTCCGTGACTAATACCCTGAGATTATTGAAGACCATTGACGTTGACCAATATTGCTATGGAATAGCTTCCTTTCAACAGAATATTTTGGTATGTGTTGGAGGAAGATCGATATTTACATATGATGCTTCATATAAAGTTGTTAGAAATACCCAGTCATTACAATATTCGGCTGGTAGCAGCGCAATATGTGTCAGCCCTGACGGACAAAATGTTCATTACAGAAATGGAAACAGATTGATAACAATAGACAGTGACGGGAAACAATTGTATGCATTTGAAAACAAAGATCTCGGAAATGGAACAGGGATCGCTGTAGACAAGCGCGGGATCATTTACTGTTGTGGTAACATTGTGGTACAAGTTTTTCCAGAGGGGAGACAACTTGGTGTGTTACTATCACGTGATCATAGACTAACGAAACCTAATGGCTTATGCTTCAATGACAGAAATAGCACTCTTCTTGTGTTTGAAAAATCAGAAGTAAAAGTTTTCAAATTAGTATGAAAATCTCAGCTGTCAATATTAAGATGAAAATCTCAGCTGTCGATATTAACATGAAAATCTCAGCTGTCAATATTAACATGAAAATCTCAACTGTCAATATTAACATGATAATCTCAGCTGTCGATATTAACATGATAATCTCAACTGTCAATATTAACATGAAAATCTCAGCTGTCAATATTAACATGATAATCTCAGCTGTCGATATTAACATGAAAATCTCAGCTGTCGATATTAACATGAAAATCTCAGCTGTCAATATTAACATGATAATCTCAGCTGTCGATATTAACATGAAAATCTCAGCTGTCAATATTAACATGATAATATTTTTACTCAGACTATCCTAACAAGAGCATGATAGAGATAATGCAATTTTTAAAACCAGAAATGGACTTATGTAGGACAGAAAGCGATCTCAGTTTCGTAAGGAAACAGACATTCTTCTGATGAAAAATCGAAACATCTCTTTACGTATATACGAGTAATATATAGTCAGAGGAATACCAAGAACGAGATGGTATTTGTATACTCTTCTGTTTGACTCCACAACACATTTTCATTTTATTCCAAGCATGAAACATTTTATAACAAATTGAGCCATGTTTGTAATAGTGTCATGCTACGCCACATATTGTCACTGACACTGACATAAACAGTTAATAGAAACTGCAATCATGATAAGGTTGACTCGTGAGATTCATTAAACAACGGTTGTAATTGAAAACAATTTTCTGCACAAATACTAAATATGTTATCATATCTATTTTTATTGTTCCATTAAACCAATATCTATCCATCATTATGTTTACTCCTGTGTAAATTTTTTATCTCAATTGATTCACCACACACACACACACACACACACACATATATATATATATATATATATATATATATATATATATATATATATATATATATATATATATATTCCTGTATCCATTTTTGTATACGTCGCGTCTTGATATAAAGCTATCTCAATGATTCAACCTCTAGTCTGTTCTAAATTTATGGAGCCTTTTCTCTATCTATTAATTAGCTGATCCATCGTTTTACATATGTTAACGTTTGTCTGGTGGTTTTCTATTTTTTGTTTGTTGTCTGTTTGTTTCTATTTTGTTTATCACTTAAGAATATTATGATATGAAATGATCAGCCGAATGCAATACATTCATTTAAACGTTGCAATAAATTTCTCATTTGACATCTGATTTGAGCATACATATAAGAAATCTGCATGTCAATTCAAGATTGTACTACATTACTCTAAGATCCACGCGTAACAAGCTGTCATTTGTAAAGATGAACCGTACGTTGGTTAGCCGAGCAGAAATGTGTTAATGGACCTATAGATATGTATAGTGTCATCGCCCCTACGAATATGGTTTTAGCTGGAACTGAAACTACTTAGAAAACTAAGAAAAAATAAATAGCAGGAATTCTGCATAATTTCGCTGCAGAAAATATGTGATGACTCACTAATCTGCAGGATATAATTACAGATCTTAAAATGTATCCCGTCATGCTTGGTAGTAGATTAGATATTTGACATGGAATCATTTTTATACTGAAATCAACCTGTGCACCCTGTGCTCAAAACACCAAAGAGTAAAACCTGGATAATAAACCCATACGCTTATTTAGAAACTCGTGAAGGTCGCATACTCTTAGTTGTTATAAGCGGCCATTTGTGTTAAGCGGTCATTCCTAGTCAATTTATTCCCATACAACTATTTCAAAACCTTCGATATCTAGGCTCAACAATCAAAGTTAACACAATACTATTTAAATATCGGTGAATAAAAAATTGAATAGGCGCAATCGGAAAGAGGTAAATATATAAATTATCGTACTAAATAATTAAATGGGCACAATCAGAACAAGGTAAAAAGATCAATGCTCGTACATGTCACATTGTCAGAAACAACATACAATTTAAATTTCTTTTTCTTTTGAACAAATATATGCGGTTACTTTTGCTATAAAATACTATAGGGCCCGTGTGCACTCTTTTTCCGCGCACATTTTTTTTTATAACCTATGCACTTATTAAAAGTACTTAAAGAAAATAAGTGATTCTGGATTCTTATTTTCCTTTTTGATTTGTATGTATTTGAATGAGTTGTGTCGTTCATCTTTAGCAACTTCAACCAGTTGTTACTGGAACAGGAGTCGAAGATCATAACGCATTTAATAATAATAATAATAATAATAATAATAATAATAATAATAATTATTATTATTATTATTATCATTAGCTTTGCTGTCAAGTGGTATTAGATGATGATGATGATGATGATGATGATGATGATGATGATGATGATGATGAAAACAAGAACAATAACAAATTTTGAAATAAGTGCAGGCCCTTCGCACCTAATTTCGATATATGCTTATCAACAATAGGTTTCCAACTGCAGTATATAGTATGTTCCGTTCCAAGTTATAAAGTTTTTAACAAACTTGCATAGATTAATCTGGTGTATTTAAACAAATGATCAACTTTGAATCATATACGGGTTAAATCTGAAATAAGCCCGCTGTATGATCTACACTCTGTGGATCTGAAACAGTTGTATTGGAGGTCATGTCCGATTTGACTTTTCGATCAGCCAGTCAAAACATGTCTGTTCTATCTTCCAACACAATCGGAACATCCTCAGCCTTTCCAACAAGAAAATAAACTCCGATATATAATTCGAAGTCATTGAGAACTATATTAAGTACTACTTTCGATGACATGGTGGAAGGAGAAAACATTTCTGAACAGCCTTGTCTCTTTACAAGATGACATATATATTGTTGATAAGATCTTGAAGACCAAATGAATAAATGGTAAAAGTATTGGGAAGCAGCTGAAACTATTGTGACATTTAATAACACATCCATTATTGGCACTGCCATCGGAGATGACTGAAGAAAACCATAACATGGATTGAAGTATCGAGAGGCATGAAATCTTGAAGTTTTGAATGATAACGAGTTTCTAGAATGTAGTAGGTGTGGAGAAATCAGCGCATTAGAGCATGAAGTACTTGCACGCAAGCTCATACTGATCACAAAACTATAGGGGAAAAAGAAAATACAACCAAAACGTCAGCACTAAGTAACAAAATAGTGCATATGAAAAACATGGTAAGGCGACTACAAGGTAAACAATGTTCCAGCCAAGTAAAAACTGATATATCAGAAGAAATGAAAAGAGATAACATTCACAAATACAAGTTGACTCCAACTATATATAAAAAAAGCTGAAAAACAGATACAATGGAAAAAGACAACAAGTTAGTCTAGGAGATATTTTAACAAAATAAGGGTTAATGAACATTGATGAAATTTAAACTTTGATCAAATTGTATTAATTTAGGACCATTAAGACATCAGTCGAAGTCTTATGGTAAAAACCTCAACATGATGTTCCATTCAGGATGAGTAGTGATAACAAGATTTTCAAGATGGCTGCCGTGGCCGCCATATTGGATGTCAGATCAGCACCATCTTTATTTAGGACCAACTTGACATCATAAGAAGTCTGTTAGTGAGAAATCCTTGTTGATATGACCATCCATTCTGGAAGAGTAGCGATATGATTTTCAAGATAACTGTGGTGGCAGCCAAATTGGATGTCAAAGTGGCACAATTTTAATTTAGGACCAACTAGACCATGAGATGAATGTATGTGTAAAGTTTCACGGCTATCCTCCAAATAGTTTTGGAGGATTAGCGATAACAAACTTGTGCTAATGGACATAATGAAAGACCATCACATAAGTTCTTCTGGTCTATGACCAGTAGAGCTAAAATCTGATAAGAAGAAATGGAGAAAAGAAATACAAATACCACAGATGTAAAGATTGTGCAAAATCAGCAAGATTCAAATGGTATAACAGTGGAAGAAATGAAAACATAATAGAGAAATCAACAAAGAATGACATGTGAATGTGAAAAACTGCAAATAGAGGCTGATTTATATCTGCACAAGAAATGTCAAGTTAATGTTAACTTTTTAATACTAAGTATTGACCTTAGATTAAAAAGGTAAATATATTAGGAAATCATCATTTTCACATCCCTATCCAACACCCAGCCACTCAGATTTTATATGAAATGAGAATCACGGCAAATAACATAAACTGTGCAATCATGTTGACATCCACCAAAAGTAAACAACAAAGTATGTGACCAATATAACGAAAAAGATTCATACCGCAAAATGTCGTGTATTTATTTCATCTATATAATTTTGGCATATTATATACTGGTCCCTGCCAGTGTACTAACAAGATTTATGAGCACTTATCTCCATTGACTGCCCTTAAATAATGTTAACAGGAAAACATGCACCAAATATCAGAAAACGTACCACGTTTGTGACTCTCTCTCATTCCCATGCCTAACTTAAAATACACAAATTGTGTACAGCATACACATCTATACAATATGCAAATATATTCAACTTGTTTAAACCGCATTCCCTCCCAAAGCATATTTAAACTGATATAACCAATGTGTTCTCTCTAAGTACTTAAAATGCTTATCTTACCCCCAAAATCCACCCAGACCATCCAGTTTGGACTACTCAGTTCTTGGGCAATACCAGTGTTGTGGAGCAAAAATAGTATCATTTACACTCAGTGACATGGCCATTTTAAAAATAAGGCCCACCTTTGTGTATAGGTCCCAGAGTGTAAGTCATGTTTCAGATTGGGCATGAAAAATATGCAAACTGTCTGATAGTGACACTGGGATAGCAAGAGCAGGTACTCAGCACATTTTCTAACTCACACATTAATTATGGAGGGTTTTGAATATAGTCACATGTGCCACATTGACCATTTGGTCCGTTTAGTTTACATTCTGATACACGTATGTGAAGAACATTCTGTAAATCACTCTAGCTTATTTATATGCTAAACCATCTACATGAAAGTTATCTGTCTCCTTGAATACCCCTTATTTGTTTTTCCTTCTACTCAGATGTGCATTTTTGAAACTTATTTTATGATTCTTCAGTAGGAAAGACACAAAATCATGCTATGCCATTATAAATATTAAAAAATATTTGAGAGGAAATGTAGTTTTTAAAGTTCAGGGTACTTCAAGCTACATGGTATACCAATCCTTCAAACAATCACAGTATAAAACTTTTGATGTTTAAGATATCATATAAACATGCTGCAAGAAATGTGGATAGAAAAGGTTCTGAGATTTTTTATTCTGATTTTTCTTAAAATAAGGCATTAATCAAACTCTCGTTAAGGCTTTCATGCTCGACAGGGGTGATATCACAATGAGACTGTGATAGATTGCAAAAGATATGGCTGCTCTGAAGGATGTTGATGAAAGAAACTAAAATGTCTGTAAAAAGAGTAAGTGTGACATTTGTATCATCAAAATATACATCTCGTTTCAGCATTATTTTCATCAGTTAGAAACTGATGACTTTATTGGTACAATTCTCTGTATGGGTACCAGATTATGGTCCATTAGATAATTTTAGGGTCAACAATTTTTATGTCTGGCCTAATAATCATATCTAATAGAGACATTAGGGAGCTCTACACTTGACTCTGCCAACCCTCACATTAATTATGGAAGGGGTGTTTAGTGTTGCATGTGCAACATTTACCATAATATTGGTTTGTTTACATCATAATACATGTGCCTGAAGAACAGCACATTGGAAATCACCCTGCCTTATTTACATCATGTTCTCCTTCCACCATTCCTTTTTTTTTTACTATAGTGTACATATCTTTGAGTAATTGTTGCAAATTACTTTCATCCTTCTTCCTTTGGATTGTCACAACATCATGCCATACCAAATCTCAATTTACCATTATATGTCAAGCAGTGCAGCTTGAAAAGATCACATTGTGGCAATTTAGTGTATAAGAATCCTTAAAACAATCACTGTAGAAAACATTTGATGTGCAAGATGTATCATATATAATCCATAAATGATATAATGTGCAAGGTAACAAATGTAAATTATAGTGCATTTATTATTTGTTGAAGGCAAATGCTCCATGTACAAAACCATGTATGGTATGTAGTATGTGGATAATGAAATTGCCATCTGTGTCTAAGGCACTTTGCACGCATTTTGTGCTCAACTAAAAATATGTAATAAATCTGTCAGATAAGAAAGATGACATTGAAAGTGAGGTTATGCGTTCTCAAAGGAAAGATCTTTAATTCAATCAGCTGTCATACCTGATGACTTATAGTGGACCATTAAAAACCAAAACAATAATATAAATATTGTGCTATGATATCATATATGGACTTTGCATGCTACATTTTTTCTTCTGTGGGTAGATGAGGCTCTAAGACTCTGTATGGCTGGTTGGCATCACAGTAATGCAGTGATCGAATTTGTAAGTAATATGGGATCAGTGAATTGTGGGGATGAATGAAAATGGAAAAGGAGTAAAGGGTACATTTTTTATTATCAAAATATTAAAATAAGGTTTAAGCATTATTTTCATCCATTAGAGACTCTGAAAACTTGTTTTTGATCAATTTTCCCTTTCTGGCATTGCAGGTCTCAATTTACTGTGTGGAAACCATCAATCTTTGACATAGGTCATAGCGACCTTGATAATGGACTTTATGATCCAAAGAGCAACAAGTGTCTTTCTTTTCTCCAGTACAAGAATTGCACTATGTTTGCTCAAGGTAGCTGTTGTAAAAGTAAAGTTGTTGTGAGGAATCCATTTTTCTTCTCCAGTCACTGTGACCTTGACCTTTGACCTATCAGGTCCAAAATCAACATGCATCTTTCAGGTGCGGTCAGTATATGAAGTTTAGTTAAGATATGTGGTGTAGAATTAAAGTTACTGTGCAGAAACAATAATTTTTCTATTTATAATCACTGTGACCTTGAACTCTGACCTACTGAACCCAAAATATAAAGGTGTCTTATGTGTCTCACTTTTGCCCAATTTTAGTAAAGGTTGATGGTGTAAACCTAAATGAAACAAAAAAGTAACAGTAAGATGTACAGATAGACAGATGGACATCATAATACAATCTGCCTTGATTGCAGGTACCAGTAAATAAAATCGGTTAAATCATATCTGAATGGCATAATATTGAAATCTTTGGCAAAACCAATCTTTGTATCACTTAATATACCGTTGTAATCCTACACTAAAAGTAATATGAAATAGGCAAAAACTAGGGAGTAAGCACAGCTGAGTGACACTGTGTGATGTCATATGTACGCTGACTGACATATATGACATACTGTATATACTTGCTTGTAAGTTAATTTCAATTGCAAACTGCACATAACCAGATCTGCCATCGCATAATGTGCCGGCAGATCTGGGTGTATGCAGTTTGTTAAAAGTAATCAGTAGAACGAACAACAGAGACCCTGTTCTTGCAGCACATTATACAAATGCAGATCAGGGTCTATGTTGTTTGCAGTTGGACTCAATTTATATGCAACTATATATGATATATGATGCTACTGAGATTTTGTTTTACTGTGGCACATGCATGTTCTTCATCTGTACCAGGGAAATTATATTGCATTGCACAGAATATTATTTTTTTCAAATGAATGTTCATTTAATTTCACATCACAAATCATTAGTCATTTGTTTCAAGCTGTAACACAGAAAGGTTTAAAAGCCTGATTGTACTTCTGTGTTACTGCAAAATGGAGATTGAAATCAGTCTGCTTCATTTGAGAAAGCTCAGCCTTCTTCCTTACAAAAAGGTCCATTTGAAGTTATTCAGCCCATTTCTAACACTCAACTCTATTCTGATTTTACCTGCATGACAAACAATTTAAATTCATTCAATACTAAAAATACCAATATTGATATACATGATCGTATAAATGGAAGGGGCTTCACATGCTTGAGTTCTTATCACAGTATCTGCCTATCACACTCCATCCTGTGGACATACTTTGTACAAGGTGAAGTAAAAACAATGCATTTTTATTATTATAAACCCACCAGCCCAACTCCCAGGATAAATTCCCATTTTTGGCTCAGGCAAGCTCAAGTTTGCAAGGTACTTGCCCATGGGCAAGTCCAAAAAATTGAGAGAGATAGAGAAAGGTGTCTTGTTCAGTTTATAATGCTTAATATGTTCTACAAGTCTGATATCCTTCAATCTCACCTCAGTGCATATATCAGCACCTTTATTTATGTTTTTATGTACTGCATTCTTCTATTACATAACTGGCTGCAGTTTCCTTCATCTAACAGTCCTTTATTTCACACGATATACTGTCAAAGTCTGTCATTTACATCAATTTCAAGGTCAGTTTCACATTTTCTTGTGCAGATGGATAATGTTAATATTTACTGTTTAAAGCAAGGTATCAATCTTTATATTTAAACTTATGTTATATTTTAATCATATTTGTACATATCTGGGATTTGCTAGCTTTCAAGCCCTATCCTAGAATTGGGCAATTTGTGAGCTTGCCAACTCTAAACAATTGACTTGTCAAAGATTGTTTTGATGCATCTTGCCAATTTCAAGGTAACAAGATGATAATTGTAAATAATATAACTCGTGAGATTTCATTGACAGGTGTGTATAGAAATAAAAGGCACTCATCTTTAACAACTACCACCAGGATTTTATTGAAAGGATGATTGATATACTGGAAACTTAGCACCTACAAGCAGTGTTTATGATTTGTTGTTTATATAATAATTACAGGGAACTGATACATACTTACTGTTTGGCAAAAAATTAAATGGTTAAAATAAATGTTCTCAAATCTTGCTAAAAAGTAAGCTTGTCAAAGATTGTGATGTTGACGATTTTGAAGAGGTAATTAAATGATTATTGTTAAGTACATGGTTGAAATAAGTGTTCTCAAATTATTTTGACGAGAGTATAAACAAATTCTTACAGAAAATCTTGCTTTCATTATTGTTGATGTAGCTGAAGAAATGAGTCTGCTATCTTATTTAGGAAAAAAAAGGAAACTTGAAGAAGTTTCCACAAACAAATCTAATGTACCTGTTTTAAAGAGAAATAGCTAGAGAGTTTCAGTCATTGTGGATTAATGAGCCTCACTGGCTAGAGTATAACTCAGAAAATGAGCTAATGTGCTGAAGCCACTGTAGAAAATATCCCCAAACTGCTCTAAGCGAAATCATGATTTTATTTTACCTATCAGGTTTTATTGTGATATTGTCATATTTTGGGGCAAGCTCAAATCTCCCAAGGGCAAGTTTATTTTTCCAGTCAGCTTCCCTGGCCAAGCTGACTTTTATCAAATTTGTAAAGCCCTGTATTATCACATCACTGGATATAACTAGTCATGTCTAGCTCTATATGATTCCCTGGACTTCAGCTTGCCCAAGAAAAATGGGGTCAGAGCTAATGCCAGAATAGAAATTCCTAGTAAAGGTCTGTATACGATCCAGCCCATGGCAATGACAGTCAAGGACAAACTGATAGAGAAAGCCAGGTTCATCAAATTCACTCCCATGGCAACAAGTTCACGGACAATCAGTATCCAGTCAACTGTAAAAGATTGTAAGGAAGTAAGCACTAATTGTGTTTACATGTCAGGTTCATTTAATAAAAGATAATCGGTATAATAGAAGGATGTCAGTAAATTTCACAGAAAATTACTTTATTAGATTACTTTAGATTTTGCATTTTTCACGCAGTATGTTCATGGAACAACAATGCCCCATTACTGTGCCTGGAAAGTGACCTACTATATATACTCATTTATAAATCAAGTCTAACTGCAAACTGCACAGACCTAGATTGGCATTTTATAATTTGCTGGCAGATCTGGATCTATGCAAGTTATTAAGAGTTATCAGTAGAACAAACAACATTAACCCTAATCTGTAGTGAAAACCCAAAGTTGCTATGACCATCCATTCAGGAGTAGCAGCGATAACATGATTTTCAAGATGGCTGCCCTGGTGGCCATACTGAATTCTTGAGTGGCACCATTTTCATCTTGGACCAACTAGACCTTGGGATGAATGTATATTTTTGTTTCATCGCAATTTTTCTGGAAGTTTAATAGGAGTAGCAATAAGCTTATGCTAAAGGATGAAAGATAAGAGGCCATTGCATCAGCTTACAGGTACAAATAGAAAGTGATAACCAGTCAAAATGAAAAAACAATTAGCGAACACTAACCTGAAAGTTGTACACATCGTGAATAAAAGCACAAATAGACAATGTATCAAATTCAATTGGTTTTAGAGAGGTGATATGATTATTTCACGAGTTTAACATGAAATCAACACTGTCCATATTAAGGGATAATGCTTATATGATTACAAGTTTGGACAGGATAAAAGTTTGATCAAAGCCAATTGTGTTAAAGAATAACATTTAAGACAATAAAAGCTTTATTTTTTATTTCAAACATTAAAATGATATATTCCAATATTTCTGAAAAGATGCAGAGTTACATATTACATGGAATGATGATATTATTGAGATAATTAGCATGATGGTTAAAACAGTGAACTATGTGGAAGAAAAAAAGTACATATTTGATGTGGATAAATATATATAGAGAATATTTGCTTGGTCCGAGTGAATAACGGATCTATTTCATCGAGTGTGTGAAAAACTAAGTATTATCACGAGTGGCGAAGCCACGAGTGAAAATACTTAGTTTTTCACCCACGAGATGAAATAGATCCGTTATTCACTCGACCAAGCAAATATTTTTATTATTTTATGCTCAAGCGTATTGTCTAGCAATTTGTATAACAAACCAAAGTAGATGATTTGCATCCCACGCGATAATGTCAGCGGTTTACCATTTATGTTCTGTTCTGCTTTGTGTATATTTGCACATAAAATGTCAGTAGGTATCAGTAGTTACATCATAATGCTCCTCCCAATTCAAGGTAAAACAGTAGATAAAAAAAAAATATAAATATATTTATCCATTACTGGATTTGAACCCGGTTCGCCTGAATGCGAAGTAGTCATCTTTACCTTTACACCATGCAAGCATATTAAAAAACATTTGAAATTTCTTACTCATAATGTTATCAATCTCTATTGATGGCCAGTGAACAAATATCATATTTTTTCACTGCAGTGAAATATCACAATTATTTCACTCGGAAAATCCAGTAATTCACTGCCTAGCATAAAATAAAAATGTGTATTCAACTAAACCTGAAATCACCAATATATTTTAAAGGATTGAAGAAACTTTGCGAATTGCTGGAAATAAAACTACCTAGTTTAGATGGTCACATTGTTGGAATGTTAATAACACCAAAAAACAATTTATCAAACATTAAATATAACTTGGATTTTGTTAACTGTTTTAAATGATGTACCAAAAGTAGAACTTTCTACCAAAGATGAAAGATACCAGTGACTATGCAGAGCAAGATAAAGAAATAGTATTTAAGGCATCTTTACTATGGTAAGATATAGGAAGTCCAGTTGCTTACAAAAATATCAATCCATTTGTGGAAAGAAATTAAAAATGACAAAAAAGAAAAGAAAATATAGCCAATCAAAAGAAACATTCACTGCACAATCTACCTACACATTACAGCAATGAAAAAATATCTCCCAATAAAAGAGCCTATGTAAGTCTTGTTGATAATCAGTGTCAACCAGATATTGTTGACATGCAAGCATATGAAAAATGCAACGATGTATACAAATACATTTTGACAGTGATATATGTATTTTTGAAATACTCTTTGGCTGAAAAGTGAAAACAAAAAAGGGGAAATCACCTATGCAATGTCTTAGAGAAATAGTCAAAGAAAGAAAACCTGTAAAGATACAGTTTGCTAAAGGAAGAGTTTTACAACAAAAATGTTAAGGATTTGCTGAAAAAGGAAAACAACTTACTCAGACAAGGTACCTGTAGAGCAGGGGTGTCAAACTCATTTGCTATGGTGGGCCAGATTTGAATAATAACAAATAACAATAAATAATAGTAATAAATATTGAGTATGGTGGGCTGTATCCAGCCCGCTGGTCATATATTTGACAGCCCTGCTGTAGAGGGCATGTTTTATTAACAGAAATAGTATGTAGTATATCTGTATGACCAACAAGATGACATATATAGTGTTGATAAGATCTTGAAGACCAAAAGAATGAATGGTAAAAGTATTCACCATATAATGATAAAGTACAATATGAATCAATTAACAGTTGGGAAGCAGCTTAAACTATTATGCCATTAAATGACACCTCCATTAATGACACTGCCATCGGAGATGCCTGTTGAAGAGAACACAGATTGAAGTATCAAGGGGCATGAATACTTTAGAGTTTTTAATAATAATGAGTTTCTAGAATGTACCAGAAGTTGAGAAAACAGCACATTAGAGCATGAAGAGTTACATGCAAGCTCATCCTGATCACAAAACAAGAGGGAAAAAAGAAAGTACAACCAAAACATCAGCAGTAAATAGCAGAATGGTACATATGACAAACATGTTTAGGCGACTACAATGTAGGCAATGTTCCAGCCATGTAATGACTGATATCTCCGAAGAAACGAAATGAGCTAATATTCACAAATATATGTCGACTCCAACTATATATAAAAATGCTGAAAAACAGATAAAATGGAAAAGACTACAAGTTAGTCTAGGAGATTTTGAACAAAATAAGGGTTAATGAAGTCACCTAAATGTTGATGCAATCATGATACGATTTAAACTTGTATCAAATTTTATTAATTTAGGACCAACCGAATATCATAAGAAGTATTTCGTTTTAAAACCCCATGTCAAAATGACATACTGTTCAGGTGTAGTGCTTGAAACGAGTGAATAATGGATATATTTCATCGAGTGGGTGAAAAACTCAGTATTATCACGAGTGGCAAAGCCATGAGAGAAAATACTTCAGTTTTTCACCCACGAGATGAAATATATGTTATTCACTCGGAGCAAGCAAATATTCTTTTTATTTTATGCTCAAGTGTATTGTCTAGCAATTTGTATAAGACACTGAAGTAGCTGATTTATTGCTGTATCCTGCACAAAAACGTCAGCGGTTTACTGTTTATGTTCTGCTCCGTTTTGTGTATATTTGCACATAAAATATCAGTAGTTACATAATGCTCCTTCCCAATTCAAGGTAAAACAGGCATATAACAACAAAATGCATAAAAAAAACCCAAACTTTTTAAAAATCCATTGCTGGATTTGAACCTGGTTCGCTTGAATGTGAAGCGGCCATCTTAACCTTTACACTATGCAAGCATCTTACAAAAAAAGTTTGAAATTTCTTACTTATAATGTTATCAATGTCTATTGACGGACAGTGAAAATATATCATATTTTTTCACCCCAGTTGAAAAATATATTTTTTCAATGCAGTGAAATTTCACAATTATTTCGCTCAGAAAATCAAGTAATTCACTGCCTAGCATAAAATAAAATAAGATGATTTTCAAGGTGGCAGCTGTGGTGGCCATACTGAATGTCAGATGATGATATGACCATCCATTCTGGAAGAGTATTGATAAGATTTTCAAGATGGCTGCAGTGGCAGCCAAATTGGATGTTAGAGTGACACAATTTTCATTTAGGACCAACTAGACCACAGGATGAATGTGTGTGTAAAGTTTCATGGCAATCCACCAAGTAGTTTAGGAGTAATAACAAATTTGTGCTAACAGACGGACAGTTGATGAAAGACCATTCCACAAGCTCTTCTGCTCCATGAACAGTAGCACTTAAAACCGATTAGAGGAAATGGAGAAATGAAATACTAGTACCACAGATGTAAAGAGCACAATCAGTGAGATTAAAATGGTATAACAGAGGAAATGAAAACATAATAAAGAAATCAACAAAGAATTACATG
The DNA here is from genome assembly GCA_029931535.1 of Margaritifera margaritifera. Taxonomy (NCBI): domain Eukaryota; kingdom Metazoa; phylum Mollusca; class Bivalvia; order Unionida; family Margaritiferidae; genus Margaritifera; species Margaritifera margaritifera. Next base: position 3,803,352 of record JAQPZY010001636.1, on the reverse strand, counting down.
TCAATGTGGAAAAACTGCAAATAGAGGTTCATGTATATCTGCACAAGAAAGTTAACATTAATACTTTTATACTAAATATTTATGGACTTGAGATTTTTTATATATAAAAAAAACATCATTTTCACATCTCTACCCAACACCCAGCCCCTCAGATTTTATATGAAATGAGATCGTGGCAAATAAAATAAATTGTGCAAGTATGTTGTCATCCACCAAATGTAGAAAACAAAATATGTGACCAATATAAAGAAAAAGATTAATATTGTACCATGTGATTTATTTATTTCATCTATATAATTTTGGCATGAAAATACATTTGATATATACTGGTACTAGCCAAGGTATTAATAAGATTTACGATCACTTCTCCACTGACTGCTCTTAAATAATTTGAACAGGAAAACATGTACCAAGTATCAGAAAATATACCACATTTGTGATTCTCTCTCTCTCTCTCTCTCTCTCTCTCTCTCTCTATCTGTCCCATGCTTAACTTAAAATATACAAACTGTATACAGTATACAAATTTATACAATATGCAAATGTATTAAAACTTTTTTAAAGCTGCATTCCATCCCAAAACATATTAAAACTGATAGAACCAATGTGTTCTCTCTAACTCTAAGTACTTAAATTTGCTTATCTTACCCCTGAAATCCACCCAGATCATCCTGTTTAGCCTACTCAGTTATGGGGCAATAAAAGTGTTGTTAAGCAAAAATAGTATTGATTACACTCAGTGGCATGGCCATTTTAAAAATGTACCTTTGTGTACAAGTTCCAGAGTTTAAGCATACATTATTTTGGGAGTTTTGATTTGGGCCATTACACAATTTATGTAAAACAGGTTTCATGTGTGGTATGGAGAATATGCAAACTATCTGAGAGTGACACTTGGATAGCAAAAGCTGGTGCTCAGCACTTGGATTTTCTAACCCACACATTAATCATGGATGGTTCTGTATACAGTCAAATGTGCTACACTGACCATTTATGTTTAGTTAACATTATGATACATTTGTGTGAAGACCATTCTGGAAATCACTCTAGCTTATTTATATGCTAAACCACGTACATAACAGATATAGGTCTCCCTGGATTCTCCATGTTTGTTTTTTCTTCTATTCTGATTTGCATTTGTTTAACTTATGATTCTTCAGTAGTAAAAGACACATAATCATGCTATGCCATATTCCAAATTAAAAAAAGTTTTGAATGAGAATGTAGCTTCGAAAGATCAGGGTACTGCAAGCTCCATGGTGTATAAGAATCCTTCAAACATTCAGTGTATAAAACTTTTGATGTTTAAGATATCACATATACATGTTGCATTTTATCTAATGGTAAGAAATGTGGATAGATAAGGTTGAGATTTTTTTCTGATCTTTCTGAAAATAAGGCATTAATCAAACTCTTTAAGGCTTTCATGTTCGACAGGGGTGACATCACAATGACACTGCGATAGATTGCAAAAGATATGGCTGCTCTGAAGTATGTTGATGAAAGAAACAAAAATGTCCGTAAAAAGAATAAGTGTGAAATTGTTATTATCATAATATACAAAATACATTTTCAGCATTAGTTAATTATAAACTGTGACAGCTTTATTGGTACATTCTGTGTATGGGTACCAGATTATAAAAACATTTAATGTCTTTCTATAATTGTTTTGGGTTTGAATCCATCAATTACATAATATTACGATAAACAAGTTTTATGTCTGGCCTAATAATCATATCTGATATAGACTCTGGGGAGCTCTAAACCTGACTTTGCCAACTCTCACATTAATTATGGATGGGTTGTTTAGTGTTGTATGTGTAACACGGACTATAATATTGGTTTGTTTACATCATAATACATGTACCTGAAGAACAACGCCTTATTTATGTCATGCTAAACTATCCCACCCTTTCCACTTCTTTCTTTAATCTGGTGTACATATCTTTGAGAAATTTTTGCAAATTACTTGCATCATTCTTCCTTTGGACTGTCACAACATCATGCCACACCATATCTCAACTGACCATTATCTGTGATGGAATGCAGCTTAAAAAGATCACAGTGTAGTGATTTAGTGTAAAGGAATCATTAAAACACTGTAGAAAACATCGGATAAGCAAGATGCATAATACATAAATGATGTAATGTACAAGGTGACAAATGTAAACAATGCATTTATTATTTGGCAACATATGTAAGAAGTGCATTTATTATTAGCTGGAGGGAAGGAAAGATGTATGCAGATACTACATGTACAAAAACAAAAGGGGGATGTGTTGTGTGTGGGTAATGAAATTTCCATCTGTGTCTAAGGCACTTTGCATGGATTATGTGCTGAACTACAAATATGTAATAAATTGAAAGTGAAGTTAAGAGTTCTCTAAAGAAAAGACCTTTAATTCAATCACCTTTCATACCTAATGACTTGTAGTGGACCATTAAAAACCTAAACAATAATATACATATTGTGCTATGCTATCATCTATGGACAATACATGCTGCATTTTTTTCTCATGTGGGTAGATGAGGCTCTAAGACCTTGTATGGGTTGTTGGCATTACAGCAATGCAGTGATCAAATTTGGAAGTAATATGGGATCAGTGAATTGTGGGGATGAATGAAAATAAAATGACTGTAAATGGGGTAAAGGGAACATTTTTTATTATCAAAGTATAAACAATAAGGTTTAAGCATTATTTTCATCCATTAGAGACTCTGAAAACTTGTTTTTGATCAATTTTCCCTTTCTGGCATTGTAGAACTCAATTTACTGTGTGGAAATTATCAATCTTTGATGTAAGTCATAGCGACCTTGATCCTGGACCTTATGATCCAAAAAGCAATAGATTTCTTTTCTCCAGTACATGAATTGCACTATGTTTGATCAAGATAGCTATTGTAACACTTAAGTTATTGTGAAGAATCCTTTTTTCCTTCTTCAGTCACTGTGACCTTGACCTTTGACCTATCTGGTCCAAAATCATTAGGCTCCTTTCTTGCCTCAAGTGCATGCAGTATACCAAGTTTGGTCCACTATGTGTACAACTTGAGTCATTGTGCAGAAACTACTTGCTTTTTGGTCAGTGACCTTGACAGTGACCTAGAGACCTCAAACACTATAAATGTCTTCCTTGCCTCACGTGCAGGCGGTATATAAAGTTTTAGTTAAGATATGTTGTGTCAAACTGAAGTTATTGTGCAGAAACAATTATTTTTCTATTTATAATCACTGTGACCTTGAACCCAAAATATAATGATGTCTAACGTGCTTCAATTTCGCTCAAGTTTAGTAAACCTAAAGTTATTTGGCAGAAACAAAAAAGTAACAGTAAAATGTACAGATAGACAGATGGACATCTTAATACAATCTGCCTTTTTTGCAGGTGAATAAAAAATTTAAAATCATATTTGGATGGCACAATACTGAAATCTTTGGCAAAATCTAACTTTGTATCACTCAAAACACTCTTGTAATATAATCCTACACTAAAAGTAATATGAAATAGGCAAAACCTAGGGAGTAAGCACAGCTGAGTGACATTGTGTGATGTCATATGTACACTGACTGACATGTATGACATACTGTATATACTTCATTATAAGTCAATTCCAACAGCAAACTGCACAAACCCAGATCTGCCATTGCATAATGTGCCAGCAGATCGATTTATATGGTTTGTTAGGAGTAATCAGTAGAACAAACAGCACAGACCCTGATCTGGTGGCACATTATGCAAATGCAGATCATGGTCTATGCTATTGTGTGATATCATACATGTGATGACTGACATATATGACATACCATTTATACTCGCTTATAAGTCGAGTCCAACTGCAAATCAGCACATACACAGATCTGGTAGCACAATATGCAAATGCAGATCATGGTCTATGCTGTCTGCAGTTAGACTCAACTTATACGTGACTATATATGGTATAGGATGCCACAGAGATTTTGTTTTACTGAGGCACATGCATGTTCTTCATCTATACCAGAGAAATCATATTGAATTGCACAGAAAATTATTTTTTTCCAATGAATGTTCATATAATTTTACATCACAAATCCCTACTCATTTGTTTCAAGCTGTAACACAGAAAGGTTTAAAAGCCAGATTGTACTTCTGTGTTACTGCAAATCAGTCTACTTCATTTGAGAAAGCTCGGCCTTCCTTCTCATTTCAAAAAGGTTAATTTGAAGTTATTCAGCCCATTTCTAACACTCCACTCTATTCTGATTCAACTTCCATGACAAATAACTTCAATTCATCCAATACTAAAAATGCCAATACTGATATGCATAATCATATAAACTTAAGGGGCTTTACATGCTTGATTACACTGTACACACAGTATCTACCTATCACACTCCATCCTGTGAACAAACATACTTTGTACAAGGTGTAGTAAAGATGCATTAATATTATTACTATTTGCAGATGAATATTTCCCTCAATTTCATACTATGGTGGAAAGTGTATATTAACTGAGACAACCTTGTTTATAAAAGTCACCATGGGAGATAAGAAAGAGGAATGGATGGATGTTGTGATAGTCTTGTAGTGGAGTTATATTTTTGGTGGGAATGTAATTCTAATATAATTCCTCATAGAGAGGAAAAGTTTTTTTTGACAGTCTTTCTATGCAAAAACATACATACAATATTAAGACAGTCATTGTCATGGAATAAATAAGTAGTATGCATATAGTGATGATATATTAGATTATATTTGAGTTGTACTTTCAGCAGAGCTGTTCTTAAATATAATAACATAAAGATAAAGAAATATTCCAATAGGCTCTTTATGCAGAACCAAATTAAGGTGACACATATAGCAAGTGTAACCAATGTAATCTCCACAAAACAGTATAACAAAAATAACAGAAAATCAACTTTCTTCCCTTTGAAATGAATTAGACTGTAACTTACTCAAATTTATTGAACAAATAAATGAATATAATTTCTAAAAGGGCAATCATGAAATTCAAAAATGAAAAGTGATTATAAATAACTTGTATTTGATTTAACTTTTCTATGTGAGCAAATGAAGGTAGAAATTATTTTATCTCAATTTTGTATTTGCTATGCTGCCAATGATACAATAAAGGGTTGGAAGTGAAATTAACTTGTAAAATTTGAGGTCGTCTTTTTTTAGTTGTTTTCAAGGTTTTAAAATTTTTTTTGAGGTTCAAGACACAAAGCAATAACAAGATTATCTCCATTGTAAGCATAACATTTATTAAAACTTTGAATATCCCCACATAGAGAAAAGGGACTCTGTCACAGAGCAGTGAAGACCATTCTATGACAACTGTTTTGCCTGGCCTGGACAGACTGCCCGATAATACTTTCTTCTTCCCCGGAATTTGGCGCTTTACGAGGAAAGTGGCTGGCTCAGAGGGTTATCCCTTCCGAGGCATCCAGCAAAGGAGGTTCCATCTCCAAGCAAACAGAAGGGGCATGTGAGCCTCCTTGACATCAAGATCTTAATCCAAACAAAGGTTGAAGCAAACAGACTTTGAACTGTGCAAAGATTGAAGAGAATGCAATGGTAACGCCTTGATGATACTACAACGATAAGCAATTATGGGACTATCAAATGAATGAAAAAATAAAATGACCGAATGTCTTTAATTTGCATAATTCACGCGCTTTCTTGACCTGTAAGCTAGCCTAACAAAAAACCGTGTGCAAAAAATCATTTTTTTGTTGGGTCGAGGTAGAGCCATTTATAATTTTAAAAACATTTTTTTTTTATATTTTTGTTTCCTTCAGGTCTTTTTTGGCTTTTTTTTAGGTTTCTAATGTCAAAATGAAATTTTAGCGTTTTCAAGGTTTTTGGAGTCTGCTGCAGACCCTGACAGTAATAAAAAAATTGATACTCTAACAATAACATTATCTTACGCCACATAAAATTAAACTATAAATATGATCAGGTTCACATTTTATTACAGCAGATGAATACTGATTAAGTTCATAAGAAAAATCTCTCTCACACATGCACATTATCCAGGGCTTTACAAATCCCTCTGGCAAAAACTGGGAAAGATAGAGAATGATGTTTTTGTTCAGTTTATAAATGCTTTATGTTCTTCAAATCTGATACCTTGTGATCTCACCACAGTACATAGATCAGCACCTTTATTTAGTATTTATATGTATCGCATTTTTCTATTACATAACTGGCCCTTGTATCCTTCATCTATTAATCCTTTATTTCAAACGATATACTGTCAAAGTGTGTCATTTTCATCAATGCCAAGATCAGTTTCCCATTTTCTCACGCAGTTGTGATAATGTTAATATTTACTGTTTAAAGCAAGTTTTGACAAATAAGGTATCAATGTTTATATCTGAACTTGTCAGTTACATTTTAATAGTAATATTTGTATGTATCCAGGATTTGCTAACTTTCAAGCCCAATCATAGTAATGGGCAGTTTGTGAGCTTGCCAACTCTAAACAAATGGCTTGTCAAAGATTGTTTTGATGCCTCTTGCCAATTTTAAGGTGACTAGGTGATAATTGTTAATAATATAACATGTGAGAATCTGCTGACAGGTGTTTATGGAAATAAACGGTACTTGTCTGTAATGATTACCACAAGGATTTCATTAAAAGCCTGATGTACCAAATATTCAGCACACACAAGCACAGTTTATGATCTACCGTTTATGTGATAATTACAGGATACGGATACATACTTACTGTTTGGCAAATTATTAAACGGTTAAAAATGTATTTTCAAATCTTGCTCAAAAGTCAGCTATTCAAAACTTGTGAAGTATGTCAACAATTTCAAGGTCATTAGATGATTATTGTTGAGTACATGGATAAAATAAGTGTTCTCAAATCATTGTTACAAGTATAAACAAATCATTACAATAAGTCTAGCCTTCAATATAGTTGATGTAGTTGAAGAGATGAGTCTGCTATCCAGGCAAAAACAAGAAACTTGACAAAGTTTCCACATACAAATCTCGTGAACCTGTTTTAAAGAAAAATAGTATCAGGCTATGAAATGTGCAAGAAGAGTTTCAGTCATCATGGATTATTGAGTGTCCCTGGCTAGAGTACAACTCAGAAAATGATCTAATGTGCAGTAGCCACTGTATAAAGTATCCACAAACTGCTCAAAGCAAAAATAGTATTTTATTTCACCTAATGTTTTAACTTTAACATGTTTCATTGTGATATTATGTTGTCATATTTTGGGGCAAGCTCAAATCTCCCAAGGGCAAGTTCATTCTTCCAGTCAGCTTGCCCTGCTCAAGCTGACTTTTATAAAATTTGTAAAGCCCTGTATTCTCACATCACTGGATATAACTAGTCATGTCTAGCTATATATGATTCCCTGGACTTCAGCTTGCCCAAGAAAAATGGAGTCAGAGCTAATGCCAGAATAGAAATTCCTAGTAAAGGTCTGTATACGATCCAGCCCATGGCAATGACAGTCAAGGACAAACTGATAGAGAAAGCCAGGTTCATCAAATTCACTCCCATGGCAACAAGTTCACGGACAATCGGTATCCAGTCAACTGTAAAAGATTGCAAGGAAGTAAGTACTAACTGTGTTTACATGTCAGGTTCATTTAATAAAAGATATTTAGTATAACAGAAACATGTCAGTAAATTTCACAGAAAATTATTTTATTAGATCACGTTTTGCATTTTTTATTTTTTTTAACAGTATGCTCATGGAACAAAGATGCTCCATTAGTGTACGTGAAAAGTGACCTACCACATATACTCACTTGTAAGTTGAGTTTAACTGCAAACTGCACAGATCCAGATCTGCCATTTTATAATGCCCTCGCAGATCTGGATCTATACTATTTGTTAGGAGTAATCAGTAGAAGAAACAACAATGACCCTAATCTGCTGGTGCATTATGTGATGTCATATCAAGATCTATGTTATGTGCAGTTGGCCTCGATTTATAAGCCAGTACAGATGGTACATGCAAAATTTAACCAAGGTGTGACAGGTATACAACATAGAGACAGAAAAGGGTAACACTATCTACCCAACACTGCGGAGTTGGAGCACATCCTTTTAATAAAGACATTTTCAGGATTTTCTCATATTTGCAAATTATTCAGCTCCTTTTTTGTTAATAAAAAAACTCCCAACTGCATAATTTCAAGGACAGAAGATTTTTCCTTCCCTGTTACAAACTAAACCTCATAGGATAATTAAAATGTCATAAGTATTTATTTGCAAAATGATGTAAAACTTCCTCTAATAAGCAAGTCTGAGAAATCTGTGAGACTGCAGCCAAAATATTCTTTTTTTAAACAGTACTTTTTGAGAACAAGAAATGTCTTCATGGAACACAAATGCACTGAGGAAGAAACTTACTAAAACACAAAACCAAGGTGTGATGGATAGAGGGACAAATGGAAAGACAGGTAAGGGCAACACTTTATGTCCTACCACTATTGTGCTGCATACTAAAATGTCCTGACAACTTACCTATGGTAGTGATCAAACTCGTAATGAGGGAGAATCCAATGAACATCAATAGCCAGCCTCCAAATCTAATTCCCCAAGTGACCATGGTGTTCTGTATCTGCTCTTTATTAAACATCTCCTGCAACAAGAAAACAAAATACCGTCCAGTGTCAATAATCAGACTCCTATTTACTGCGAATTCATTCATTCTTGTGCATATAAATTTTCATGGTTGTTGCACACAAAAAAAGATGTTTTCTTCTATATTACAGGTTGTGGTTTAAAATTGGCCAGGTGCTAGATACGGGTTAGCAGCATATGATACTCATGGGCCATGATTAGTGATCAGGTACAAATAAATTAATAAGTTATAAACAAGGTGTGAATAACAGAACACCTATTGGTCTATCATGTGTAATGCTGTAATGTTTACCAAAATTTATAAATGTGTACACACCGTACAATAACCAAAACGATGCATTCAGTAGAAACAATTAGAAGCTCAAACTTTTCCCTATCTGCACAATAGGCTTACAGCTGCTGGCTATTTACTACATAAACCACTGACGATCTGCATGCCGTATCTTGCTCAATGTGTGATTGTTTCATTTGTTGAATGTCATTTACCTCTTATTTTGACAAGATTCAGTTTTTAAGAGATGTCTTTGTTGTATATATCTGACAACTTAGGTAAAACATCCTCCGGATCATCATGGTGTTGTTTTGTACTGCAATGTGCAAGCCACATGATGACAAAATCGATAATGCAAAAAGATGTACTATCTGGGCAAATAGAGCACAACAACACATTCTTTTCTGGGTCATATTTCAGAAACAAAACAAATATTTCAGCCTTTCATATTTGCTCACCCTGCAAGATCCTCCACATCTTTCCAACTGTCACACTACAGAGCAGTGAATATTCGTCAACAATGATACAACAAGAATAATTGTACTTTAAAAAATACAGAGAGGATGTGAGTGAAATTGCATGAAACAAAACTGTTTTCCATCCATGAAATCAGTCCAAACAAAAGAATTTCTCTTCTTATATGCTATGAACATATATACTTGATTAAAAGTCAACTAAGCTAAAAGTTGACCACCCATCATTTTCTTAGGGCTGCAAAAAGTTCATTTCTCTTTGACCCTTCTATAAGTCGGGGTGTATTTTACATGTCAGATCTGTCTGAAGGTGTGACCTGTCATCAGTGAGTCCAAGTTGCACTCTGGAAAAATAAACAAGCCAAACTCGATAGATAGATAGATAGATAGATAGATAGATAGATAGATAGATAGATAGGATAGAAAAATATTGACAAAACCAGTGTAGAATATAATTATATTATTGAATGGGATATATCGCAAATAAATTGACAACTTACATTTTGTTTTATCATAAAATCCATAGAAATCCATAATGCTTGACATTTTAAATCCATTTATATCATAAATCCAGTAATTCTATTATTTGTCACATACCGGTATAAAAATAGTAGCCCAGAATGATTCAATTCACAATATCCTGTAATATGTTACTTCCACATGTCTTACAAATAAACAATGAAAGTTAAGTCCACATTTTTGTGATTCACAGTGTCCTATAAATGTCACTATCTAATGTCATCTGGTACAAAGCCCAATGATTCATCCTCATTGTCTGAGTGACTAAATAAAGTTCTGAAATTCTCCATCATCATCTAGTTATCACAAATATCATCAGACACTAATTCCTCATCTTTACTGTCATATGCAGGTGCTTATGTGGAGACTGAGCTTGGGCTCTGTAAGTGACATTTTAATCATACAGTCTGTGAAATCTATTAAAAGATGCAACTAAAGAGGTGTGAACTCGATCAAAGGGTTGTCATGTGCGAAAAAAAGAAGGGTGCTGCCTTTACAAGCTATGTCATCATGGTCAAACATGCACAGGAAGTTGTAGAACTCTACCTGGAACGGAACAAGTATTAAATGCGCAAACAGTATTATACAGCAAAACAGCAAATATAATACCAACACACCTTGTTTGGGCTTGCATGAAAATGGAAGCAATATATACTTGCTAGTAAACATGCATGGTAAACAACACTGATGGACACTTCACTTTGTGGTGGATAATATTTAATTTACTGGTGGTATTGTCAAATTATAGAAATCCAAATAACTAGAAACAAGTATTGTGTAATGAATACAAACTTTAATGAATAAACACACTGCATACCATATATAAGTTTCTGAATGGGAATAGTGGCATGAAAATGTAAAAATATTTGAACTGAAAGTATCTGTATGTACTGCAAACATCTGGAGTTTCCAATATTACCCTTGATTTATCAATTTTGCTTTTATGTCGCACTTATGAGATGACCCCTACTCTGCATTAATTGAATTTTCAGTTAAAAAAATGTTGACTTATAAGCAAGTATATCAGTAATTATTAAAAATATTGGAAGGCTATGTCTCACCTGCTTTGCCAGTACATGGTCCAAACACTCAGCATAGCTACTTATCAAGAAAAGTGGGTTACTGCAACCATAATTTACTTTTTAGTAAGTAACAAAGGTGAATGAACACATCAGGCTTCATGACCATACATGTAACAATGTCTAGGAAACTGTGCTACATGTAAATAAAAACAAAACATGGAACACAAACAGCACTAGTCAGAGGTCCCCAGCCCGTTTTAGATATCTGCATACCTGCCAACCCTAACAAAACCTTCTCAGTAAGGCAGTTGATTTTTTTCTTGTAAGTTAGACCAGTTTTCAGTAAGGTGTAACAAAATATCATATACTACTATTGTCAAGTTGTAAAACATGCATTAAAAAAAGTTCAGAAGTCTGATTAAAGACTGATGCAGCGATGGTTAACATTATGTTCAACTAACAAATTTGTAAAGTACACTTAGACTTTAATTACCTCCAGTACAGTTTCACAAACTGCAGTTCCAAACCCAATGGAGGTCAATGGCTTCTTGCTATCTCTCAACTTGACATAATCCTTGGCCTTTTTTGTCAATTTCACATGACAATGGCAATCATCTCATGATCTCTCCCGCCATGAGACACAATCAATCAACAAATGATGTCCAATAAACATAATTGTTGCCTTTCCTGTTTTTTTTCCAGCAAGAATCTGAATATTCCTTTTTATTTTTCTGTACTGACTATTAAAACTTTTTAAGAGGCTTAGTACCCCTTGCATCTTGAACATGTATCACTTGTTGGACGCCATTTTTAAAAATTATACAAGCAACAGCTTGATTATGCAAATGTTTTGCATGAAAAAATCGGTGCAGTTAAAGTGTCTGAGGTACTAATGTAAAGTTAGTCTGGTTCCCTGACCAACTCCACTGAATCTATAATGAAACCTGAATCCAAATCAACACGCACAAGCCAGTTTTCGGATTTTACTGCAACAATCATATTTGCATAATTTGTGCTTTTAATCCATAACTCCATATTTTAAGGGTAATTTCTGTAAGACTTACGGACAAATCATTATTGTTTGGCAGGTTTGAATCTGGACTATTATGTTGGGGTGGGAGGTCAAAGCACATTCCCTATTGAAAATATGGAATTTATTGAAACAAAGCAGTAACGGCATCAGGTAGTCACTTTAAACAAAGGTAAGCCAAGAGATATTGTATTGAATCATACCTGCCTGATATCGATTAGTGAACTGTTTATTTTCTCATTCATAATAAAACAAAATGGGTATGTGAGAATGGGTAGCTTCCAATCAGTCAGTGGTTCTTCTTCCACCAAATATACTATTCTGTAAACTGTCCGACATGCAAAGCTAGGAAACGGTCATATTAACTCATTTGTTGACATATCAAGCAAATACAGCTGTTTTGGAATCCTGCTTTCTATCTACACCTGGCTTGACTGCCACAAGGATTAAAAGCTTAAGAGTTATAAATAAAACATTAACAAGTTCCCACCTTTGGCGAGAGTCGTCCACTGAAGAGCATTTCCAGCTCGTCCCCAGCCAGGGCCTTGTAAGGAAGAAGTTCTGATCCCAGCTGTCTGGCTACTATACTGACCTGTAATTGATAATTAGTTAATAGATAATTAGTGATTACAAATGGGTGCATCACAAAGGGACTTGAATTTTTCTAAACAGGACCTTAAAGAGAGAAACTTGTTTCAAGAAGCCGAAGTTTGGAGAATTAACATTTAAGCTCTCATCAATATAAAGGTGCATGATAAATTTCTAATATTCCTAAGATAAAATGCTGTAGAAAGCAAAGTTATGTGGAGAGCCAATCAAGGGCAATAACTCATCTAAATGATAATGTGGAATGTTGAATATGAAACTCATTCAAGATAAATATAAACCTGCATACCAAAATTGGCTTAAATCTAACAATCCTGTTTTAAGTAATGCTGCAGAAACTGAAGTCAGGAAGACAGACAATTAGGGGTTATAGTTCCTGTAAAATATTTCATGGAATGACAAAAATCAAAGCAACTCAAGGTCATATCAATATTAAGATGCATGCTACATCTGGTTGAAATTAAAGAATCCTTGGTAAAGTTATGTAGCAAAACATAGAGGTTATGAATATGAAAAGAAAACGCCATAACTCTGCTAAACGATGTTGCAGAACACTGGAAATGAAACTCTTTCATGGTCTCATAAATATAAAGTTGCAAGCCAAATTTGGTTGAAATCCTACAATCCTTGGTAAAGTTATACTGTGGAAACAATGTCAGGAAGATGGACGATCAGTTGGAACAACTCATGTACATTTTATGGAATCCTGGAAATAAATTTAATTTAAAGTCTCGTCAACATAAAAATTTGGATGAAATCCAAAAAACTTAGCTAAAGTTATGCAGCAGAAACCAAAGTCAGAAGGATGGGCAATCAGGAGAAATACCTCCTGTAAATCATGTCATGGAATCCTAGAAATCAAACTCATGCAGGGTCTCATCAGTATACAGCTGCATGTCAAATTCAGTTGCAATTCAACAATTCTTAGTAAATTAAGCTGCAGAAATGATCTGGTCAACAAACAAAAGTTATTTTGCAAAACCCATTTTTCTTTTGCCACAATAACCTAGACTTTTTGACCCTCAAATCAACAGACCTCTTCCTTATCAGCAAGTGCAAGTCATTTACAAAGTTTGGTCCTGGTCTGTAATGTAGAAGTAACATTGTTGTACAGAAACAATATTTTTTTTCTCAGTCAGTGGCCTTGACTGTCGACTCGGAACCCTAAAATAAATAGGTTTCTTCCTTACCCCATATGCAAGGCATTCACATAGTTTGGTAACTCTAGATGATGAAGAACTCAAGTTATAATGTGGAAATCATTTTTCTTCTTTTAGTCGCAGTGACCATCACCTTTGACATTTTGACCCCAAAATTGATAGGTTTCTTCTTCACCCTAAGTGCAAGCCATCCACAAAGTTTGATAGCTGTAAATGGAGAACTTAACTGATTGTGTATAACTCATTTTTCTTCTTTCAGTCACAGTGAATATGAACTTTGATCTTCTGAACCTGAAATCGATAGGGTTCTTCCTTACCCCAAGTGCAAGCCATCCACAAAGTTCGGTAAAAGACAGGTGGATGGATAGACAGACATATGGACAGATGGACTGACAACATCATAACATAATACACTCCACCTTATGGTAGGCATATAAAAAACAAAATGAAGTAAGGCTGCTTCTACAGCATTACTTTTCTGCATATTTTTTAATTTAAATTATACGTATAGAAATATTAAAAGTATTTCAGCGTATTGTGCAATACTTAACTCTTGGTGTCAAGAAAGCTTCTGTGATACAATTGTTTGAATATTTCTTAATAAAATTTTGAATTGTAATTAGATCTTGCAGTATCTTAAAACAAAGGCTGGAATGGCCATGTTGTCATATTTTCATGGAGAAAGCCATGAAAACATAAAGATCCAAGGAACAATGAAAACTTTTAAATAATATCTGATGTGATGAATGATGGGTTCCATTTATTTTCATGAGTGACATAAAATAATTTTTATCTGCCATTTATATGACAATTATTATCTAAAATTTGAATTATAATCAGTCAAAAATGTTATTATTGATCATTTTAATTTGTATTTTATATTGACATAATGCAAGAAATACTGCACTCAAAAATAAGACTTTTAGCTAAATCAAGAAAGATAAATGATATACTATACCAAATAAAAGACATTTAGTTTGTTAAAATATCAATATGCCCTCTCTGGAGCTGTGAAAGTTGTCTCCCTCTGCATTATCAATATGAGTACATTTGCTAAATATGACTCCCATGACACTATGATGAGGATTAGTACTGAGAGTTAATTGGTTTTTGGTGAGCAAATTGAACTTCAAGAACGAAAACCAGGTACTTGGACCCCATAACCATCATTATTTCTTCTAAAATATGTGGCATATAGCATGACCTATTCAGTTATGTTTTGTATTCATACTATAAAAACATGCTTCATTTATGTCGATTCCACATATATTCTTGAGTTTAATTGTGAAACCAGTACAAATATTGCATCAGATACATTTGTGAAGGAATTAATATAACTATTTCATGGGTAACAAACATCCAGGAAATCAAATCCACCATGAAATAAAGTAACATTGATTGGATTTTAAGGTAAACAGTATGACCCCATGAAATTTTATCCCCATGAAATTGTCCCTTTTCTCCCAAACCATTACATTTTATCCCCAGAAATATTTCTGATTTTACAGTAATCAAATGACAAGATGAGAGCAAAGTACATACTCTAATAGTTGCCATTTTGAAACATGTTTATTCTGGGGTTAGTGAGGAGTATACATGCAATAGTTTTGTAAAGTTCCTGGCATTTATTTAGTTACATGTGTTCTACTAAAACATGAATATTCATATGCAGACCAAGTGTCATGTATGTAAGGTAGGGCACATGGTGACTGATAACAGAAGTTGAAAGCAGGTACCGTATTCCATCTGGTTGCCAAGGAAGCAACACTGTTGCTAGGGAAGCTGCCCCAAACACATTTCTGATAGAACATGTCCATCAAGACAATATTCCAAGAACATTCCGACCATGTCTGACCATAAATGGCTCAGCTGTTATAAACAAGCAGTGTTTATGCCAGATTTGAGAAAAAAGGGGCCAACTGGCTCCCTTAATTTTAAAAAGCAGCACAATGATGTGATCATAATCAGCCAACCATACACAAAATGGTGGTATCATTTACATTGTCTATTTTTGCATGAAAAACCAAATAAATGAATTTCTTTATTTTAAGATTCTCCAATTTGATGCCTCTGATCATACTCTAAGAATGCTGGAAAAGTCAAAGTCTTTAATGTTAAACCCCTCCAATATTATCATCATCAATCTTTACAAAGTTTCAGCTTTCAAGTGATTTCTTGACGGGGTGTAAATGTTTTTCTTCTTTGGTTTCATTATTCTTAAATCCAATTCTGTCAGATGTTTCACTTTCTGTTTTACTCTGGATTTTACTGGCTTGTTCACCCGAGTCATTTATATCACTTTCACAATATAAGCATGATACTTGGGTAAAAAAATATCCATTATCTCTTGTTTCTAAGCAAAACTTTGCTGCCTTTGCAAAAATGCAAATGGCACTATGAAAAGGTCATATCATGTGACTGGAAGCATGTGACTTACAAAAATCAAAGAGAGAACATGTTTCTTTTAGTCCATAATGTAAACAAAATGGTGGAAGTTACAACAATACGTTGCTTGAATTTGTTTAATATTTTCACTGAGACTATTACAATTTGGTAACATGCCAAGCTTATTCAAGAAATATGGGATATACAGAGTACAAGTTTACAGATGATCTAGAGTTTCACTATATATGAGATAAGAATGCGGGAATGGGGGAAAAACTGACAGGCCGAGTATAGTGATAGGTGCAATTGAAGAAAATCGCTTGATGGATTTTGTTTATTTTCATAAAAACAATCATTGAGTAATTTAGGGATTTAATGATTGGTTGGTGCATCTGCATCAAAAAAAGGTAAAAACACCTTTTAATTTGTTGTACCCAATTGGGTGCATTCAATATTTACTGTTTGTGGGACTTGATATATATATATTTTGTGCAAATTTTGCAATGGCACATCCTGGCTGAAACAATGAAGAAGTTGAAAACAGGTTTTCCATGTGAGTGCTATGAAAGCTACACTGTTGCTAAGGGGAGCTGCCCCAGACACAATTTTGACAGAGTATGTCATAACAATCATTCCTTCCAAGTTTGACAGAAACTGACTCAGCCATTCTAAAAATGCTGAAAATAGGTTTCCAACCGGTTGCTATGGAAGCCACATCATTGCTAGGGGACCCACATTGGACATAATTTTGAACATCCCAGCAAATATTCCCACCAAGTTAAATCAAAGATGGCTCAGCCATTCTAGAGAAGAAATAAAAAAATGTTTTCAAACAGGGTCTAAGCAGTTTGTTAGGAGTAATAAGTAGAACAAACAACACAGACCCTGATCTGCCAGCACATTATGTGATGGCATATTAGGGTCTATTTTTTTTGCAGTTGGACTCGACTTATAGGCAAGTATATATGGTAATTAAAGGAATCTTAATTTCCTACCTGGTTGGGAGACCCAAGTGGGGATTCTCCACTGATCCCTGCATATTCAAACCGCACCTTCAAGTCTCCAATCTGTAAAATTAATCAATATTGGTAAAAGGAAAATTAGAAAAAAGAACATCTCACCTTATTAACTGTTTGTTAGATTATCTCTAAATTAATCTAAATTGGTATATAAAAAAATCAGGAAAAGGATCACCTTGCTTTAATACAGCTCATGATACAATTACACAAACCTAGAAAACATTTGTTGTACATTGTTTCTAGTTAATTACCTTTCACAGCTTAAAAGACTACTACTGCAGAAAGTTAGTTGACCCTATGCCTGAACAGAAGATTTATAAATCAAATCAAATGCATTTTCACAATAATGATACATACTGAATACAAATTTAGATTTGAGATCTTTAGCATCAGTGGAGCAATTATAGTCTAATCACTATGTAATCTCTTGACTTTATGATGTGTGGGGCATGAAACCAAACAAAAGAGGAGTAAAATTCAAAAACTGCATTTTGTCACTCTAAAATTGGGTGTACTCATTGCACAGGTTAATCACGGCCTGACAACATCCTGACATACAGAACACAAGTTTGGTTATTGTTAACTGCATTATCAGTGGGATTCTTTAAGAAATGTTTAGTTAGCAGTTTTAGATTTACAGAACATGGCTTCTTCTTTTTAGACCTGCCTATTGAGACAATCCCATATGTATTCTAAGGAAGATTAGCCAAAGAGAGTGGGTATAATGAGTGTTAGGGTGCCAAAATGCAATTTATTTTGCAATTTGAATTCTCTTAATCAATTTTGACTCATGAAGCAGAAGGGTCAAGAAATAATGCAGTCATTTCATCTCAAAAGTCCTGGCCACTTATGCTTAAGATTCCAGATCTAACAGACTTCAGCTACATTTAAAACATATGTAATAAAATTGATACATCTATATTAGTCGTTTCCTTTTTGCTTCAGCCTATCCGACAAATTTACCCTTTTATAAATATATTACCTGTGGATGCAGAGGGTCGTAGCTATGATAAAAAGCCCCATCAAACAATCGCACTCGGGAGTCTTGGAGTGGATGCAGAAATGATGGAGAAAGTGGATGAAATTCTGATATTCTGCTTATCAAACCTGTAAGATAGATTCAAAATTTCATAAAGCATAAAATATGACCAGGCTCAAGATTCTCCAAACTATCTGAGTGCAAAACTCAATGTCAAAGTCCCACAACTCTGATATTCTATGACTTAGAAAAAAATGTAATTCATAGAACTTTCAGATTTTCCTAACTTAGGTTCCTCTTCTAGCATGACAAATTCAAATATGTAGGTTTACTCCAGGGCTCAAACTATTAGGCAAAGGAAGCAACTAAAATTGTTTTCTGGCCAACACCCTTTTTAAAACATATATTAAGTAATTGTCACTTTGCCTTCTGATCTGGAGATGACTCCCAGTGAAAATGTCTTTGACTTATGCCCTCCTAAATCCTATAAATTTCTTATTGCTCCCCGATTCCCAAAATCACCTTATCTTTGTTGTCAACACTTGAGTGAATACATTCTATGGTCTTATTATGAAGCACATTCATAGCTGTGGCCCATATAATAATACTGTGTAATTTTATTTGTGTGAAATTCTTCCATTAAAATTTTTACATCTATCAATGAAAGTTTTATTTGCGTTATATTACCTAAAAAAGGTTCCACACAACAAAATTGTGCATGTGAAAAGCACTATGATGAATGTTTGATAACTTTCAAGAACTTTAACATAATTTTAAAATATATATATATATATATATATATATATATATATATATATATATATATATATATATGTGTGTGTGTAGATAGATAGATAGATAGATAGATAGATAGATAGATAGATAGATAGATAGATAGATAGATAGATAGATAGTGTTGCACCTAGGATCCCAAGGTCAGCCGACACTGTGTCCCTCACCCTCCAGATTTGGGGGACACACAACATTTTAAAGGGACAAAGGAAAATTGTAGTACATAATGCACTAGAAGTGCTAAACAATGAGATAATCTTATTTTCTTCAACAGTTTTGCCACCTTAACTTACTCATATTTTCCTTGGACATTTACATTATTGCAATAAACATTTTATCATGTTATCAAGTAACTCATGAAAACATTAACATGTTTGAATATCTGGTTAACCTGAAATGAACTGAACCATGGAATTTTCCATTCCAGATCTTGCTCTCAATTTAACTTTAGAGTTCACTCATTATCGACTAGGATTTATTATAATAAATAAGCATGTTTTCTTAATTACTCTTCTTTAAAAAGTAATAAATCATTAATCAAATGGCAAATTGTGTATTTGCATAAATTAGTACCTTTTTCATTAATTCAGCCTGAGAATAAATTAAATCTTCACTGCGATAGGTGTGACTTTAACCTTGAAAATACGTTACAACAGCAGCAGTCAAAGACCTGAGCAACTTGGCCGACTACCACAAACCTTGAATGTTTTCATTGCCAGATTCATTGTTTTGAAATGGATATTCATTGCCATTTTACAGGTTTTATCACTTTAAGCAACTTTGGCAACTGCTAGCACCAACATAGACGTTCATGCACATCCTCGAAGGAAAAGTTTAGGCATATTTGTTTTATTTTTTCCCTTATAAAAGGGTGCGCCCAAAGGAGCGCACAGGGTCAAGATTCAGGGAACATAGGACAAAAAATTGTGGGAAACCCACAAAGCCCGCCATATATATATATATATATATATATATATATATATATATATGTGTGTGTGTGTATATATATATATATATATATATAGAGAGAGAGAGAGAGAGAGAGAGAGAGAGAGAGAGAGAGAGAGAGAGAGAAAGAAAGAAAGAAAGAGAGATAGAGAGATTCTGAAATTCTAATGGCTCTTGACACACATTTTTTCCTGAAAATTGATGTGATAGGCATATATTTGTGAAATTTAATATAAAAACATTCAAAGGAGATGTAGCAAGCTGTGACAGAAAAGAAAACATTGATGCCTAACAATTAAATGTCCAGGAAAATGTGTCAATTTCAGTTCTGAATTTGCTGTTGCTTTAGTGTTAGTATTATCCTTTTTTTGATTTACTGGTTTCCTGTGAAACTAATTATTTATAAAAGTAACTTTTTCTTTCAGAAAACTACACAATAGAATTTCGCCCAGCAACAGAATTGTTACTCCACTCTATTTTTAAAACTAATTCTTAACTAACAAGAAGCTTGCTTACTACTCCCAAAATACATAATACTGAATTAACGGGCATTTTCAGTAAAGTTGCATGATTAAGTTTCTGTATCAGACCCCCAAATAACCCTTAGAGGATGATAATAAAAGTTAGTTGTTTCAGGTATCTTTTTTTCTTAATTTTGACCTAGGCTTCAAAACTTGTGTTTTTATGGTATCATGTGCTGACACACCACAACACAAACCCCGTGGTGTGAGGGACTGATGTAACATCTATAGTGCAGACCTTGGGGCAATTGTTCAATTATAATGTTTTTGATAAATCCAGGACATAATCTTTCACACCACTTTTGTCTTGTGTTTTATGACAATAGTGTTTAAACAACTGGGAAAACATAATGACCAAACAAGCTTAGTCAGTGACATCTCTACTGATTGTCTGACAAAGAAACAATGTGTAAACTAGACCTAGTCACCTCTGAACTATGCTTAGTCAGCAGCATTTTTTTTTTTTATTGTCTGACAAAGAAACAATGTGTAATTTTGACCTACTTTCCTTTGAATTTCAATTCATTAATGTGTTTATTTGGCAGTTTAATGGATACACAAATCATTAACCTGCCAAATAAGCATAATGATATTTGAGAACTCCTATAACAAATTTCTGGGTGATCAGAGTATGTGCTGGTCAAAATCTTTGATCTATCTGCCATATCCAGCAAATACTGGGTTTTCAGGATGCCTATGCCTTATTGCCTGCTGATGTATTGTCCACTCTTAAGATGCGTACAATCATAGTAATGAGCTTAACACCCTAACATATTATCACCACATTACCAAGAAAGGATTACGATTTCACTTTTCTTTTCATTTATGGAGAAGAAAACAAAAGGTCAGGAATACAAGTCACAGAAGTGTGTTCATGAACACTGTTGCTCCCACACTTCTGACAAACCTAAATACACAATTGTAACTGGACAGACAAATAGACACACAGAAGGATTTACATATCAGCAATTGTTACTGTGACACTTTATGTCCTACCACCATTGTGGTGGGAATAGCTATATTGTTTTCTAATCCAAAAGTCACTCAAACCTGCACTGTTACTAACTGCAAACCCATTTAATGGAGAATTACATTTGTGAAATCTTGGAGGAATAGATCTCTTCAATTAAACAACACATAAGTTAATAAGAAATCTGAAATGTCATCAGATTCCTGTACATTTGTTTGCTTTAATAAATGAGTAATGGGAAAAAGTGAGAACAATACGCTCTTCAAGTTACTTATAAGTTAGTAAAGATAATTTTTACCCACTATACACTGAAACCTGTTGATAATGGACACTCAAGAAATTGGTCCATTATGGACCAGTGTCTTTTATATAGATGAATATATATGAAAAGTAACTGGACCTATAAATATTTGTCCCTTTATCAGCAGGTGTCCTTTGTATGAATGTATTCATTGAGGCAGGTTTGACTGTATATGAAATACTTGATAAAAAAAAAAAAAAACTACAATCACCAATATGTCAGTGCTAGAATGTGAGATATTAATGTTAATAAGGCTGCAACATTTACATCTGTAAACGGCTTAGTTTCGTTTACTGCCTGTAAACATTTACAAAACCTGTAAACGTGTAAACGAACATGCATGTGACTGTTATTGATGCAGGAACAATCATTTCCAATTCAATTATATATACTACATCTTTGCTTAAGATGCTTGTTTAGTAGAAACTTTATTTTAATTTTTTTCCTAAAGCATATATCTATGATTTTCACATCGAATGTGATATGGCTAAGAACATATCAGAAGTTAATGAGAATTAGTTTTAGCATAGCATACATTACACATCAGGTTCATGTACTAATAATGCTGATAAACATTTCTTTAAACTACAATACACTGTATTTACCTTTAAACAACACGTTTGTTTGTTAACAGAACCTTTGATTAGTAACATTTAAAAAAGAAAAAAAAAGAAACATCATTTCAAATTTTGTAAGCCACTGGATTGTTTCATGGTCATTGTAGATCCTATGAAAAGCACCCCATATACGCATGTCCAGGCAGTATGTCCAGAAGCATTATCAAGTTTTTCATCCTGTACACACATGGGAAAAGAAATCACTATAATCCTAGAGATGTTTTACCGAAATCATCCCATATATTCAATGAAGACATGTCTTAGAAACTGAACCTGTCATAATAAGAGGTGAAGGACATATAGCAAAATGAAACAATCACAAGTTGAGTGAGGCACGGCATGCACATTGTAATAGCTGTTCGCTGTTCATTAAAACTGGCGGGTAGATAGGGTAAAAAGTTGAATTTCTCATTGTTTCGATTAAATGGCATCATTTCAGTTACTGTAAAATGTGTACACATTTAGACATTTTGGTAAACGTTTCAGCTTTAAATGTTAAAGAACTGATATTCTTTCAAATTCCTTCATTTCATTCACTACAATTCAGTTATATAAGATACATAGCACATATTTGTACATCAGTGTAGGAAGGAAAAAGGTAACAGACAGACAGATGGAAGAAGAGACAGATGTTATACAAGCCTACTACTAATTACATGCCTGAAAATCATGGTGGTACGAGGCCTGGGACCAGTCTTTTTTTGGCCACAGACCTGTCATATATTACTAGCACTAGCCTATTATACCATTAATATTTCTTAACTGTTTCTATGAATTCAATGTACTGCCTATCCTTTTAACATCCGAAAATTGTCATACAAATGTACTGATGCATGCAGAAGTCGAGGGGTCAATAGTGAGAGACTGGTGTTATAACATGACGAGAAATCTGCAAATTTAGCAACCAATATGTGGAGCACCAGTCTAAGCTTGATCTGTCAATCAAACACTAGTCTTTCCTCTACTTCCACTAAAACCAAGCATCTACTCTAGAGGCTTACTGAATGTTCAAGATGAGTTTGCTTACAGTAAGTATTTATTGACAGGCCAAAATCATACATGGAATTTGTCTGCAACAACCAGTACATTACCTGCTGCACTGCAGGATGGCAAATGTTATTTAAATAATATATAATTTAATGAGCAACAAAGTATGTAGATGTCTACATTTTTATTTAGATTAATTTTGTAATGTTTTGTGTTCTGTAGTAAATATTCACATGTCAGACTTGCCTGATGGACCAAGGTTTGGCTTATTCAAACCTGGGCAGTGTAGTAACTTAATGGTCATGGATCAGTGACTTAGAAGTCAGTGAGTTAGAAGTCAGTGAGTCAGAAGTTAGTGAGCTAGAAGTCAGTGAATTAGAAGTCAGTGAGTTAGAAATTAGTGAGCTAGCAGTGAGTTAGAAGTCAGTGAGTTAGAAGTTAGTGAGCTTAAAGTCAGTGAGTCAGAAGTTAGTGAGTTAGAAGTCAATGAGTTATAAGTTAGTGAGTTAGAAACTAAATTTCAGGCCCTGATATAATAAGCCTACTTCAAAACAAGTTGACATTGATAGTCAGCCAGACAAGAATTGGTATTAAATAATACAATCTAACACTTACTTTCAAATTGTTCAAGTATAAACAATGCAGAGTAGTTTGTACTATGTAACTATAATTATGTAAGTATACTATCTATATTTACCTTTCGATAATCCAAATTGCCCTACATTGACCCTATAAGCTTCCAAGGTCTTGCTTTCAACTTGCATTGTTCTGAAATGTGGAAAACAATACCAATTTGCAATATTAAATTGACTTATAAAAAGATTACTGGCAGTTTATTTTAAATATTTACTTCTTTATTTATTTATTTACATTATTAATAATGAAAATGTTTATTCAAGTTTATTGGAAGGCACTCAACTTTGTCAAACGAATTCATTTCATTCACTCATTCATTAATATATTATCTAAATTATTTGTTTTTTATTTGTTCATCTTTCTATTTTTTTTAATTATGTACGTATTTATTACTTATTTACCCAACTTAGTCTGGGCAAGCCACAAGAAATACATTAAATATTTTGTTTACAAAATTAAGTGGAAATCACAAGAAAGTAGCTCTATAACTTGAGAATTTGATGTACTGTACAACAATTAATATATATAATCAATTTCCTAGACTTTTTTATTGTAACATCAATGGTATGGCTGTCATTGTAGGATATATATACTGTGAACTCATTAATTTTACAAGTATCTATTTTATCTGGTTTTGTGAAAATTTACATTTTTATTGATTCCATACTTAAATTTGTGGATCGGGAAAGGGTAATATTTTTTCAAAAAAGTGCTTCTGTACATGTATAGTAAAAGACCTAATATGTCTGCTGTTGTAACTAAAAATGCTTAAAAAATTTCCATCCAATTTACATGGGATTCTTGTGATTAAATCCATCACTAAAAGAATTGCTCCTGATTAAGTCAGATCTCCACTCTTGAGCTGGAATAGAAGAAATATAATTAACCATACAAGAATTTTGTAAACTAATCAAACCACTAGGAGTTCTACATAAGTAAATCATTACATGTATCTTTTACTTTAGTTGATTGTTTGAGGAAACTGAGGCAACCTGATTAAGTATGCAATTTACATGCACAAAACTGGCATTTCCATGATGGCCACATGAAACTCTTGTAGATCCTGGATCCAGTCTTGTATTCAATTGATTCCTATTTATCTTGCATGAAGTAAATTTATATATCGGGCAAAACTTAAAGATACTCAAATTGTCAACAGTATTCTTACCAATAACATTTTGATGATAATGTATGGTTAAGTATAAACAGCAATCACAGTGAACTACAAATCACATGACTGTTTTGACACAAAAAGGTCAGCTTGGAGATTCTGGCGATCTTTGTTACTACTGCAGAAAAATGAATGAAAATGCTGGTGAATTTTTCTTATGTTTGATGTCATCTTTGCAGTCATAAATTGTACATGTTCATGTTAACCTATTCATCCCTGACTTTATTTTGCAAATAAGTACATTTCTATTGTGTGATTTCTATTTCCATCATAAACCCAAACACAAGGGTTCCACGGTACACTATATTTATCTACTTTTTCAGCCTCAGCCTAACACCTTTACACTGGTAAATAAAAGTGAATTTGCCTTGTAATGCCAAGTAAGTGCAGACATACTTTTGGGGTAGGGCTATGAACAGCTTCTAAGTCTTTACAGGTTTTTGAAAGAATCTGGGGCCCACTGCTTCTTGCATAAATGAAATAAATGAATAAATGACTTGGTCTTTTCATGCAAAATATGTGTGTGTGTGTGTGTGTGTGTGTGTATATATATATATATATATTGTAATGGTGTAATGGGCAGGAATTCTAGCCTCAATTTTTTTTTGTAAAGTTCATTTATTGTTAAGCTCTCTATGGTAAAGCAGGGTGGGTGGGTGTTGTCAACATTTACAGTCAATATTAATTTCTTCATTAATACCAACAGCTATTAAATGCCAAACGATGGTTGGTATGATTCCCATTTATATATTATATTCGCATATAAACTGATTATAAATCATCCTTTGAACTGTTTAAATTCATGATGTTATGCCATGGATCGATGTGTAAATCCATCCTCGGTATCAGCCTCATTTCCAGGTTTGTCACATTTGGAACACTTCGATGGTTGTCTCGCTTAATGGTCACTTACGGTATCATCTGTTGTAAAGCTAAACATTTTTTTAATATTGCAAATTTTGACCATTTAGACATATATTTGCTGTATGTGTACTTAGCTAATACACTGAGTAATATATGATTTTAATCACAATTATTAATTAAGGCGTGGTTTTTGTTGTTATCAGTAGCAATTTACGATTGCCCCTGCGAGAGCGCGCTTGCAGAAGTTTTCCTGTGGTTGCTATCCAGTGAATTACATAATTTTTACCTGCCATTCACAGAATTCTGCAGAATTCCACTGTGAGTATAAAAGGGCTAGTCAGCGTCTGGGAAGTGGTCGGGTTTCCAAGGGTCACGTTAAGAGTTCTGTATGTTCAGACAATGCGTGAGAAAGGCTCTATTCATAAGTTATTTGTTAAATTGTAAAGCTAATGATTGTTTCTCAAGGCTTTGTACATAAGTTGTCAGTTATTATTGTTATAGCCATTTAGTGTTTCTCAAGGCCCTGTCTGAAGTTAACCCATATGAATATAACTAAATGTTAGCCCATGTTTATAAGTCTATTACTAAATAATAAATAAATATAAAACTTGAACATTAAAACTTTTGATATCTGTCAATGTTTATATCAAATTCTATCATAATAAACTGTTATTTAAATTATGTTTGTCTAAATGCACACTACCACTGTGATATCAAGGCAACGAGTTATTATATTGAAGTGGTGCACCTGATATTTGAGTTTTGAATTTGTACTGCCATATGACTTTATGACTGTTAATAAACCAGATGAAACTTAAATCTGAGTCTGTGTTTCATCCCTAGTCCCATTCTTATAGCTAGGATCACCCACTTCATCAGGGAATCACAGAGACCTCTTGAAGTTTAGGCCTAAGTTTAACTGGGCCTTTATTCTATGGAGAGTTTATCGGCCACAAAGAACACAGTGAGTCACTGAATGGTCACCAAATTATCGGCCAGCGCTTTTCCGTAACAATATATATATATATATATATATATATATATATATATATATATATATATATATATATATATATATATATATATATATATATATATATATATATACACACACACACACACACACACATAAAACCTGTCCTGAAAGACCACTGCTATGAGAGACAACCTGTATTGAGAGATTGAGACCAAATACTACATGCAAAGATTTATTGATTATACAGTGTTATGACAAGTCATAAGAGATCATACTATTTTGGTAGAAGGGGTGGTCTTTTAAGACAAGCTCTGCTCTGTGTGTGTGTGTGTGTGTGTGTGTAGTGGGGATCTCAATGCTGAATGGTGTCAGTTATGACGTGAGGGGTGAGACCCCCAGGGTAAGGACAGTGCCAGGAACCTATGATGACTGCATAAATTACTTCCTCTTCTAATGCCAAATAATTGTATATGTACTTTATAGGTAGGGTTATGGGCAGTTCACAAGTTATGACCCATGTGCCTTTTCTCCCCGACCCAGAAGGCCAGGAGAGACAGTGGGGCCCATGTGAGTTGCATAAATGATCTGGCATTTTCATGCCAAGACAGGGTTCTCCATAGGATTTTTTACCAATTGCAGTCCAGGACTCCTTCCTTGGAAAAAGATGCAATCCCAGCATAAAACTAGGAGTTCCAATAACGAAACTGTTTCCCTGTGCAATAATTCAGAATGTGTGTATTGCTGTGTATCCAGTGTATATGTCATCAGACTGCTAATGCTCATTCATTGTGAAATATTTAGAATCAGGCCAAATAGCCAAATATTATGTGGTTCTGGTTACCTGACCGACCATATTTTTTCCTGCTGACCCTACATTTTTTTGGGGGAAAAAAACATTTCGAAAAAAAACCCCCAACAAATAAATTTTAAAATAACCCCAACAAAATCAACAATCAAAGGGTTGATCAAAGTTTAATTCAGGATGTCAATGATGCTTGTTCCCTAGTTTATGCTTCATTTAAATCAGTCCAGCCAAACAAACAAAAATAACCTACTTACAAAATTTTTTTTTCAATGTAACCAGAACCACACATATCTTTTTAATTTGGCCCTATAATAAATAAATGACAAATTAGGGCAGTTGATAACCAAGATAATTGTTAGTGTTTGTGATGTTACAACTATAACAATTCTCAATGTTTTCACCTTGCAATTCTTTAATTTTGTTTGCACCAAGAATGAATCAAGGAATAGATTACACTTTCTTTGCTATGTTAATTTATTTAATTAGTTTAATTCCATTTCGGATCAGTACATTTCCCAAGACACTGGAAATAGAAACAAATGACCATATTCCATCCACTTTTTTTCATTTCATCTTTAAGCAGCACAGCATGCTACATTCACTTTTTTTTCAACAAAATTTAACAAATTTCTCCACAGTAGGTTTATGATCAAAATCTTTAATTTTTGGACCCGGTGTTCCTTGGGTTGCCATTGCATTTTTCCTTGCAGTCATGACACCATGTGCATAAAGCTAATAATTTTCCACTGTTTTGTTTCTCAGCCCAGTGGACTGTCCTATTCCAGAATTCATTCCACAAATCTTTCAGTCTCTTTGGCTTTCTGTTTTATTTCTCAAAACCAGATGCATCTAGTAATTTATGTTAGCCAGTCTTGTGAGAATCCTGCTCATCTGCAACCTTTCACTTGGCACCAAAGAAATTATGTAAAGTTGCTGTTGGAAAAGTACACATAAGATAATCACTCAAAAATGAATATGTACATGACACCAAATAACAGTTGATTTTAGACCAATTTATGACGACTAACATGGGAGCTCATATTCCTCCAACAAACTAAATAAAAGCCTCAAAAACAGGGCTGTCCTATTTAAACATACATGATACCCAGTAATGGCAGTTTTTTTACAAGTATATGCCACGGTGCTCTGATCACTCAAAGGGTTCATTTGAAAATTATACCAAAATACTACTCCACACTGAAAGTGCCTTCCTCAGGTCCTAAGTATATTTTACAGGAACAGTCCTCATTACATATTTTGACTCCTCTGGAACTGAAAAGGGAGACATGAAAACTAAACAAAATTGGAAATACACTTCTTGCACATGGTTCCAATATATAAAACACACTTCTTACACATGGTTCCAATATGGAAAATACACTTCTTGCACATTGTTCCCATATGGAAAAGGTTAGCCAATTTTACATGCAATCATAGAATCTCATGGTTTTTCAACAAAATTTCATCTCGAAAATAATTTGATGGAGTGAAAAAGCATGAAAGGGGTTAATCAACTGAAAATGGCAGAGAACTCGGTAATATGCTAAAAAGTACACCAGGCAAAATAGAACCGTGTCAAAAGCATTATGATACATTTATGGAATTATTTGCACAAATCCAGTAAACTAAATGTTATCTTGGGAGTCCTTGCTTGAAAAAAACAAACGGGGAATATTTTGGACAAAAATGTCATCTCAGTCAATTCACCCATAATTAACACTATGAACAGTCATGTACACATGATATTATTTGTCAAACAAGGTGTATATATATGCAACCGAAGCTACTGTACTTTTTCCAAGGGATTTTCCAATCAATGACAGAAAGGACCGAGTATGTTCTGATTGTTTTCTATCTTGGTTTAGGTGACAGAGAAATGCACAGGTGAATGAGTAAGTTGATGGATAGAAGGTATGAAAATATCCCCTATATGTTTAAAGAAAAAGTGGGTAAAATAAAATGAGGGCTTATAGCAAGGAAAGAATAAATCTATTTCCATGGTATATATATACCGTAATGACGGTAAGTCTTGGGACACTATAAATCTTGGGACACCCTTAATTATTTTCAAAACTAATTATTTTATGACCTATAAAAAGTTGGGACACAAAATTATAGCAATTTTTTCATGTACTACTGTAATGACGATAAGTCTTGGGACACGAAAAAGTAATTATTTTTTTTTTTCGTGTCCCAAGATTTGTATGCATGTAAAATATATAAAATATACTGTGTCCCAAAACTTGTCAACACAAAAAAAATGTCAAGACAAAATTGGGAAGATTGACATATATCACACAGCAGTGACCTGCTCGTTCAATTATCACGTCAATAAACTGTTATAAACTACTATGATTGTTTTATGTTATTATTTTGCATGTGCATATTTTCCGATTTCTCCAACATGATTTAAAATAAAGATAAATAAAAACTTCATAATTCACGGGCTGCTTACATTAATGGGAGACCTGTACTATAGTGTACAGTACTTACTTACTTACAAATCGTGCTTAGGGTCACTTATATCCTTGTATATTCCCAAAAATATTTTATGCAGATTTTGATTTATTCATCATTTTTACCAAATCTCATTCTTCCAGATTACATTTCAGCTACACGTTCATTTCTGTTTCATTTATTTGGATCCACACGCTCAACAGTTACTGTTTTTCAGTGGTATAAGCAATTCTACAAAGTGTTATAATCTATATGAACAGGCACACGTGTTTAATTATATAAAGCATAACCAGCATAAATTCACATAACTGTCATATATTCATGAACAAATGATCGTAATACATGTTAAAATTCTGAATATACACTGATTAAGAGCATTATCTATCCATTTTAGTTTTGTGTTTCCGCTTCACAAAATCTTAATTTTCCACACGTTATTCATTCCACTTTTGATGTTGGCAAGCTGATTGTTTTGGAGTCTCCTTTGTTTATAATTGGCGGATTTGCCTTTTGTTTTCCAACAGCAATCCAGGCCAGTTAATTGTTTACACTTTGAAATTGGCTTGAGTAAAGAGGAAATTTTGTCCGGCAGCAATGCCGGTACTTTGATGCATGATTGCCTTCTACTCAGTAATATTAGCACAATTACCATAGCTGAGTAAACAGGGACTTATCTAAGGTCGCTTACATCAAAGCAAACTACCACAGAGTTTTTATTTTAAAAGCATTATTTCTGAAACTTCTTTATCGTATTTTAGAGATATTATTTAAGTTTAGTGCAGTGGTGCCTATGATTCGAATCCAAGGTATGTACTTAATTCAGTGCAAGTAAAATTTTCAATGTACATGTGGTGATGCCATGATGTAAATATCTGCACAATAAATGCAAGAGTTGAAATAAACACTATTTTCGTTGTTGTCATACTGGTATCACATTGTAACAAGTTAGGTATCTCCATTTTCAGGGACCCCCCTATAATTACAGGTGACTTCTGACAATTTTAATTCAATAATGCATAAACTGACAATAGTAAACTAGAGCACAAAAGGGAGAAGTTACCGTTGAATGGGTATAACACACTGCTATTGCTCAATTCTTGTCATCATCTAATTAAATTATATATATTTGAATTCGGTAGAAATAACAAGAAAACGGAGAAAAAATTATATATACGTATTGACTTTTTAAACAAATTACGGTATAGTAAGTTATAACATTTCCATGTAACAGTTCATAATGAGAGTTCCTTAAAAACCATGAAGTCATGTTTATTTTACACGAGGTTACGATCAATAAAATATGCCAATCGATCAGTAGAAACAAATGTTTAAGGTGTCCTAAGACTTAGAGTACATGAAAAAATTGCTTTAACTTCATGTCCCAACTTTTATAGGTCATAAAAAAATTACTTTTGAAAATAATTAAGGGTGTCCCAAGACTTATAGTGTACGGTATAAGTCTTGGGACACCTTAACAATTTTTTTTCTCTACTGATCACTCGGCGTATTTTATCAATCATAACGTTTTTTTTTTTTAAAAAAAAAAGAAAAGACCACGGTTGTTAAGGGACTATCATTATGTATTGTTAGATGGCAATGTTATAAATTAATATAATTTGTTTGAAAAATACAAAAATATATTTAATTTTCCTCAGTTTTCTTATCATTTCTACCTATTTCAAATATGTATAATTTCATCTGACGATGACAAGCATTGAGCATTAGCACCATGTTGATAACATAACTTCTCCTGCTTTTGCTCTACTGGTATTTTACTATTGTCAGTTTATGCATTATTGCATTAATATTGTCAAAAGTCACCAGTAATTACATTTTCTGACTTGATAATTTAAAGACCTGTTTCATTAAATGTGGTACCAGTATTACCAACAACAAAAATAGTTTTGGTTAATCGCTCGCATTTATAGTGACATTGTTTACATCATGGCGTCACCGCATGTACTTGGAAGATTTTAACTTGTGCTGAATGAAGTACATTTCTTGGTTTTGAATCATAGGCACCACTACACTAAACTTCAATAATGTCTCAAAATTACGGTAAAGAAGTCTCAGAAATAATGCTTTGAATAATAATTGCAATAATAATGCAGTGGTAGTTTGCTCTGATGTAAGTGACCTTTAAATAAGTACATGTTTACTCTGCTACAGTAATTGTGCTAATGTTATGTAGTAAAAGGCCATAAAAGAATTAATGTTGTAGAACAAAGGGGTACCGGCATTGCTTTTGGACACAACTCCCTATTTACCCAAGATAGTTTGAGGATTTAAACAAACAACTGGCCTGGATTTCTGTCGGAAAACAAATGACAAATCCACTAATTATAATCAAAAGGAGCCACCAAAACAAACACCAGCATGCCAAAATCAAAAGTAGAATGAAAACACAAAACTAACATGAATCGATGATGATTTAGTCAGTCTATATTCAGAATTTTAACATATATTATGGTCATTCTTTAATGAATATATGACAGTTATGTGAATATATGCTGGTTATGTACCTAATATATTTATAAATATTCATTAAACATGTGTCTTTTCATATAGATTACATCACTCTGTAGGGACACTTGTATCACTGAAAACAGTAAATGTTGTGCATGTGAATCAAATTAAATAAAACAGCAATGGACATAGAGCTAAAATGTGACCTGAAAGAGCACAATAGGCACTGTGTATGTAAGCCTACTGTACACTATAATACAGGTCTCCCAGAAAGTCTAAGAAGCCCGTGAATTATTAAGTCTTTATTTACCTTTATTTTATTTCATGTTGGAGAAATCAGAAAATATGCACATGCAAAATAAATAACCTAACGACAATCATAATAGTTATTGACATGGTAACAAGAGCTGGTCACTGTTGTATGACGTATGGCAATCTTGCCAATTTTGTCTTGACATGTTTGTGTCTATAAGTGTTGGGACACTGAAAATGTTATATTTTTTACGTGCATACAAGTCTTGGGACATGAAAAATAATCATTATTTTTTCCTGTCACAAGACTTAACATCATTACGGTATATATATATATATATATCAACTTACAGTATGAATATGTTGTTTCAACCCTTGTCTGTCCACCTTCATTGTACTCACTGAAACAGAACAAAAAGTCTTATTTATCATAAGAAAATACTCACATTATAATGCTATTCATTAAGAGACAGCCTCACAATAACTTGATCCTGAAAATTGTTAATTTGAACTTTAGTTTGCTTTTTCTTGCTTAAAAACTGTAAACACCCTGAGAATGCAAAGCCTGTTTTGAATTTCCTTGATGTATTTCATGTCAATGAAATCAGCCATTACGGACTGTATGCAGAAACAACATAGTTGCCAAATTCCAAGACAGTGTGTGTGTGTGTGTGTGTGGGGGGGGGATTTGAGACTCAAAAAGAGTGTTTTGAAGTCCCAAGGGGGGTCAGTGTGCGTGACCCCCCAAAAGCGACGTCATCCAATTGAGAATAAGCTATCTTTTCAAAACAGCCTATAGCAAATGACTAGAAATTCAAATCTGAATAAGAGAAAATAACATCTGTTTTGTCTGAAGCATTTAATATACTTAAAAACAAACAAAAATGGTAGATTTAGCATTGTCAAATAACATCACAAACCTGGTCACAACCTCACAGACATTAAATACAAAAATACACCAAGTCACTGTCTTTAAAATCCATTGGACAGTGGAATGTAGTTTTAATTACATGCAGTCTTTGCTGCTTTCAATAGTTCAGCAGTTGGTTTGACGGTAATACAAGTGCCATTTGTGTTCACAAATATGCCTAAACTTTTCCTTCGCGAATGTGCATCCACGTCTATGTTGGCGCAAGCAATGGCCAAGGTTGCTAAAAGAGATAAAATCTGTAAGATGGCAATGAATATCCATTTCAAAACAATGAATCTGGCAATGAAAACATTCAAGGTTTGTGGTAGTCAGCTGAGTTGCTAAAGTCTTTGACCGCTGCTATTGTAACGTATTCTAGAGGTTAAAGTCACATCTACAGCAGTGAAGATTTAATTTATTCTCAGGCTGAATTAATGAAAAAAGGTACTAATTTATGCAAATACACAATTTGTCATTTGATTAATGATTTAATACTTTTAAATTATTAAAATTCCATGGTGCAGTTCATTTCTGATTAACCAGGTATTCAAACATGTTAATGTTTTCATGAGTTACTAGATCACATGATAAAAAGTTTATTGCAATAATGTAAATGTCCAAGGAAAATATGAGAAAGTTAAGGTAGCAAAACTGTCGAAGCAAATAAGATTATCTCATTTTTTTAGAATTTTCCTTTGTCCCTTTAAAATGTTGTGTCCCCCAAATCTGGAGGGTGAGGGACACTGTGTCCCTTGACCTTTAGATCCTAGGTGCAACACTGCATTAGAGATTGAATGGTGCTGTTGTTCAACCCACCAAAATAATCAAGTTTTGAATTTTATATATGGAGTAAAAATCCAACTTCAAAGAAACATTGCTGCTGATCACAAAATTTTAATAAAAATGGCTTCAACATTCTCATTCAATGCAGTCAGTGATGTGTAATAACACGCATCTGTTTGATGTACTTGACTTTAGACAAATTGGGTTGTTCCACTTAGTATACTTTACCTATGCAAATTAGCCTAATGGGCTTTCCCTCAGCAGTGCTCAAAGGATTTGACATGACACATCACCCTAGCTATTGTGAGCCAATTCAGTAAATCTCTGAAAGGTGTCTGTTTATCTCTGACTGCCTTACCTATTAACTGCCTCTAAAACAGATGTATAAACTGCCCCGAGGATAGTTTTATATGAGGTCTGAGCAAGATTGTTTACTGTTTATACATACCACAGAATATGGGCATATATCATTGTGGTCAAGAAATATACAATTTTTTTCCTGTTTTTTTTTTTTTTGTGGGAAATTTTTTTTGCTAAGATTGCTGAAAATCAGGTTTTTCTAAACACTACCATGTCGGGGGGGGGGGGGGGTTTGAGAGTCTAAAATCATTTTTTTTCCTATGACACGTAGTGTTATGGTATGTATGAAACAAAAAGAAGAAATCAAAGTACATGTACTGTGAATACTGATGACTTGAGTTCAAGTGATGCTAATTTGCATAAGAGACATATGGAAGAACATTCCTTAACCGTTTTACTACTGCACTAAATAATCTCAAAGATATTTGTGTTAATTTTTCTTTTATTTTTATGAGAATTTATATTACCAATTGAAACATTTTTGAGAATTATTGTGATTGTCTTCTAAAAAGATTTTCTACTGTTTTTCGTGAGTATTACCATCAGTGGAACAATATCTAAGGGAGATAACTACTATTAGATCTAACATATACCTAAATCTGAGTTGCCTCTCTTGACATATAATGGACATGAAAGGCCAGTCAAAACTAACTTTGTTACTAATTCAAACAAGACCATAACATTTGTTATCATTATTAATAATAATACAAAATATATTTGATACAAGAGAATGGACACTATGCCAAAGGCAAAGAGAGACTGAAACACATCCAAGCCAAAAAGAAAGAACAAGATATAAAACATGAATCAAATTGCCAACCACACTTTTCTTTGTATGTTCCGACTAAAATGATTGTTACGTGATGCATAAGATTGCTAATACCAATGTGGTATGAAACGTGTGACTGATGAACCAATGAAAGCCCATAGCAATAAAAGTGTAAACTACACATGATTCTGCTCAGATAGTCACTATGAAATCATTTACATTAGAAGGTATAAATTTTTGTGGTTTCGCCAAAAATGATATTTTTGTTGTTATTAACATTTATGACTTGGGGCAAGAGTCATATTGTTTCCACATAAAGATCATTGTTCATTGGGTATATAAATATGTGGTTTGCAGCAATCTTAAAATCCATGAAAATTGGTACCACATGAAAAAGAGTGAATTCACAGCACGCAATCATTCAAAATAGGCCACAGTGACCTACCCATGATTTTATTACTCTACACCTTACAAAGACTCACCCACATGTAACTTTTGGTAAGTATTAATTTCAAAGTATCAATGATATAGGCTGATCTATGTGAGGAGTGACAAAAGTCACTAAAGAGAAAAGATATTTAATCTCTATGTACATGTTTTGCATGACTGTGTAAGATTCCTAATCAATAATCAGTGTCAAGTTTGAGAAATACACATGAGGCTGCATTGGATTTTCATAAGATCATTTGACCTACTTTTCCTTGATTAGATCTTGTGGGACTTTAGAAACAATCCCCCTGATTAGTAGCACACAAGTCAAAATTGTGTATAAGAATTTAAGAATCATTATAGTTACACTTTGCACAATAGCAAAATATGCATTACAGTATGCATGTCAGGAGTCAAGAAGCCAAACTAAATATTATCCAAAACCTTGAAACCACATTTATATTATCCTTTATTATATAAAGAAAATAAAGTAATTTTAAGAGAAAACTTCTTTTCCCAAGCCATAGATAATTAAATATAGGGTTTACACTCATACCTAAAATATTCCAATATCATTGTGAAACATCTGGTTAGTAAAAATGTAAAAACAAAAAAACATCAATAAATCCTATTGCAAAAATGATTCCCTTAGTGAAATCTAGTGAAATTCAATCACTGATTACTGACAAGAAAATGCTGAACACATAATTAACAACTTAAAAATATCATCCAAATTGACTATCAATATATCAAGTGAGGGAAAAAAATAATAAGAACCACAAGTGTTTAATGCAGAGTAAGAATGCGATTATCAGCTTAATATGTAACTACTTCAGACCCATACATTTCAATGCTTAGAGAGGTATAAGCATAATTACTACTAATATAAGTGGCAAAAAAGTTTAATCTGAGCATAAAAAGTGTAATCTATATATTGCATGCCATAAATACAAGAAACTGTATGACAAATGTACATTTATTTTTGCTACTAATATGGATCTTCAGCTGGATAAAACTCCTGTCAAATATCGGTGAAATCCATCTGTATTAGTAACAGAATACAAATACAAAACATACTGACAAATTATTTATTTACAACACTCACTTTAACTAGTCTACATGTCTAACTTTTACTGAATTATCTTAGCATAACGATGTACTCAATCAGAGTGCTGTATTACATCACTCTCATATTCTGTAAAGCACTAGTGATTTGTCCTTTATCTGATCTAACATGTTTTGAAGTTTAAAAAGATCCTCTCCTCTAACATGCTTCAGTCACATAACATCCAAGTGTAACATTGATGAAGCTGTTTCATTCAATTTTTGGCACCATTTATTTTTAAAGTATAGACTGATCTGCTAACTAAATATGTTATCAAAATGTAATGAATTATGTAGGTCTACAATTCTTCTATACTTTTGCCAAATCGATACACATATCGATACAAAACGATACTTACCATATACAAGTAACTTTAACCTTCAGTAGTCATGAATAATTATTAGTCATTTGATTTTTTTTTTCTTTAAATTGAGAATTCATCTGAGACAGCCATTGCTGGCACAGACACTCATTTTTGTCAATGCTAATATTATTTTATCCTGTCAGCATGTTCAGCTTAAAGGAGACATTCCTGATTTGTTCCCATGTATGATAAAGTACTTTACTCATCATTTAATAACCACTTTTATGCAAATTTTCTGTTGCTTCATACCTTGTCTACTTGTATCGATCTTGAAGGCTACACTTCCATGGTGTCATGCAGTGATATGTTACATTCAATTCTGATTGGTGGTTATTGTCTGTTCCAGTCCAGGGTAAACAGTAACCACCAATCAGAACTTCATGTAGCTTATTCTCTGTGTGACACAGCAGAAGTATTGGCATCCAAACTCAATCCAAGTAGATACAAAGCAACAGAGAAACTTTGCGCAAGAGTGGTTATTAAATGATCTGTAAAGTACTTAAATCGTACACGAGGAACAAGTTTGGAATGTCTCTTTTTATGTTGATATATGCAATCAGTGACTGAATATGCCGATGGGGTAAATAAAATTAGCACAGAATCTGCGAGGGGGCAGATTTCAAACCACACGATTGTGTCACCTTGTATAAATTTGTACATTTTTTATAGAAGGGGAGTGCCTGTGGCCGCAGCAGTTGTTTTGCATCTGGAGGAAGTACAATGTCTGGAGGAAGTACAATGTGATAGATTTGGTTGTTAGTCATCTCCGCTACCACCCAAGGACTTGTTTTAGATGACATTTTCCTTGCAGGAGGAAATTGCACTATTCTGTTTTGACAATAACACCATAATGTCTTTAGCGTTTAAGCGAAGACATGAAATTGGTAATAAGATGTTCTTAAAGTATTCATGCAGTGCAAAACAAAGGGCGTGGTGGCCAAGATGAGTTCTGCATCCAACCAAGTGGAGCAGCCTGAAATGGCCTCAAAGGCTTAATTAAAATCACTGAAAACTGACAGGTAGTCTGTTTGGAAGTATTTTTGTTATCTTGTCATGAATGAGAATGGCATATGAGCAGATGATAAGTCTCTGTCTGTCTGTAATCTGCATACAGGAAATATAACCAATATGTCAACACACATACAAGGGCACCACCCTACCACTGACAGACCTTCTAAAGATGAAAAAACCATCAAGTTGATATGTGTATCGATAATGTATCATACTGTAGGCTGTGTATCGTGAATTGTAACGATATGCGGCACAGGTGTATCGTTTCACCTCTAGTCAACAAGGCACAAATGTACTTTCACACAATTCTTATGCAGCAGTCTTCTTTTTTTTAGAATATTCTCAAATTTATATGATGTGTAGGATTAAAGACATGATAATAAAAGTGACAAGCACAGTTTTTTATTGCTTTATTATTTTTTTAATGTACCAAAAAAAGCATGATCCATATAAAGGTGAACGTAAGATGTAATTAGGTGAAAAAAAGCGTAACTATTATGCCAGAAGTGTAATGGTTGGCATGTATGGAGACCACTTAGACAAGTCACAACTACATACATGTACCACTTAAGTCAGAAGTAGCACTTACAGAAGTGCATTAAACTATTGACAGAGGCCTAGTTTCAAAAGCAATGAAACTTCATGTCTGGCATGTAACTGCCTGAGCTCAATGGTAGTCATCTGAATATTTATTGTGCCTTCCAAACATTTCAGCAATATTAGGCTGACCATATCCAACTGCATTTCTAACTTGTTCAGATTTACTTTCACTTTGTATTTTAGCTTTCAAACTGGAAATAATAGGATGATGTCAAGTAAGATGGGTTCGCATATTTATTGTGTTCCCAGCATGGTTACGTACAGCTCTACAGACTTTACATATTGTTTTAATTTTTACCGTATTTCGGATTCCATTCTGCACATATACTGGGTATATGAAATGGTCCCACATGGAAGATTTTGACCCTGTCAGACTGGAAATATCGTCAATCTCTCCTTCCTTACACATGTTTTGTCACATGCAAATTGTTGCTTTTGCAAGGCATTTACTGATTAGTCAATATACACCCACAAAAAATCAATTCTCCAATCATTTTACATCTTACATTACACTTTGAATACTCTACACAGTGGAGTCAAACTTGGGGATTAGACTAAACTTCCAACCAAACACCTTGTTTTTGACAGAAATTGATACTAGTTTGTATGTATCAATTTGCAAATTGGCAGATTTTAAATCATGATATACATCACTGATGTGCTACTTTTTTTGTTCCCCCACCCTAAGTTATAAACTGACCCATATGCTTTCAATTCCTTGTCTTTTTCTTGATGTAAAACTTTTTGTGGATTTAACAGTTGCTACATATCATGAAATTGAAGACCCCATGAACACTTTCCTTTCTGTGAAAGCAACAGGACTCCTTCCCTTATATATCAATTTAAGTTCCAATGAAAATGTCATTTTCCACAAAATTATGAAAACTGATATCCATGAAATGAAGTAATTCACAGCAAATACCATATAGATTTATTACAATGATTGAAAAGTGGTTATGTTTTAAATATAAAATGAAAACATTTTAATTCCTTATTGATATAATTGCATAGCAACATTCAAGAACTTGGGTAAATCAAAAATTGAACATTCCAATCTGTCCTCTGGGAAGCCATATTGATGGTGTACATGCACAAACATGCCTCTATGCAAAAGTCCCAATTCTGCTTCCTTTTTAATCAACTTTATTCCCTTTCATCCTCTGATGTGTGTTTTGTTGGGTAAGAAAATTAACAGCACTGACAACACATACTTGTGACTGCATGTAGCACTAAATGTACTTAAAACTGAATGCAGAGTGCATTGATTCTTCTGCCCAGCTTGTATCATGTGACTCTATCTGTGTCAAAATACTGATCTGCAAGGGAGCTATTGTTAACTGTGGTATTGTTATTGAAGTCAAGCTCCTTTAATATTTTGTTTTGACCACATTGGTTGGTTTTGATCACTTAACACTGGTGTCATTTGCTTGATTAAAGGTCATAACTGTGTCAAATATAGTAAGATCAATCAGCAGAACCATTTATTAACCAGCAGGGCTGAGCAAATGTTTTTTTCATCCACTTGTCTCAGAACAAGTGCTTTTAGAAAATTCACTTGTCCCACCTACCTGTTCACTTGTCCCAAAAGTTACAACACTTGTCAAGATTTTATGAGATGTATGCACTTTAATCCATAGAAAGAACAAACTAAATAATGTACAACATATTAATCTCTTCAAAGAATAAAAATTTTCAAAAATATAGTTTGACATTTTACATTTTGTTATCTCAGAGGTTTTCAGTAGTCCATTGTCCAGGTATCTTATATGCACTATTTCTTACTCCGATACAGTGGCAACAGTACTTCCATCAGCAAGAATGGAA
This sequence comes from Margaritifera margaritifera, assembly GCA_029931535.1. Taxonomy (NCBI): domain Eukaryota; kingdom Metazoa; phylum Mollusca; class Bivalvia; order Unionida; family Margaritiferidae; genus Margaritifera; species Margaritifera margaritifera. The sequence goes on along the minus strand of JAQPZY010001636.1, from coordinate 3,762,372 downwards.
AGGAATTTACTGGAATTCAGACTTTCCCTAACTTCTTCTCTCAAGACTTGATCGACTGATAGAATGAAGTCTCTTGCCCTGAATCTGTTCTCATAATTACCACCAAGTTCAACATATCCAAAAATGGTTTTCCATAACAGGCTAGGTAATAGGTTGTGTTAACAAGAGCTCTCATTTTTTTTTCATTTCATTTAGTTTTGAAAAAGCCTGTTCTAGTGGAGTGTCAGCTACTTTAACTTCACGAGACTTGATTAGTTCAATACTGAATTTGTCAGTTCCATGGCCAAATACACTGGTTGAATTTCCAAACTGTGCCAGTTCATGATATTGTTTGCAACAACTGCAAAACATTGTTTTTCTTCCGAGTCAATGAATTCAAGCCAGGGATAACTATCAACCCAATGCAGCTGAAAATTTATCAGTCTCTTAGTAGTGTCATATTTGACATTTTTTGTTGCCACAGAGTTTGGCTTATTTCTCTTTGGAGAAATAGTTACCTCACACTTAGTAGCAGTCTTCCGTTTTACCCCTCCACTTTCACATGAATTTTCCTTCTCAGGATCTTCTGTATTAACTTCCTTGCGAAAATAATGTAACAAACTCATTTTATCCACATAGTAAATATCATCTTGCTTGACAACTACTTCTAAACTGATCATGACATATATTTTGTCCTTTAAATATGAACAGGGACAGCTCCTTAATTAGTGTAATTGTTTCGCTTCAAATGCACTATCGGACGTGAAAGTTAATCCTCTGTATACTCAATTAAAAATTAATGAATCATCACTGACATTTAATCAGTTCATAAAGGAAACCGACACTAATGTCAGTAAAGTACCTTTCATTAATTTAATTGGACTGACTTGCTGGATTAAAATCAAAGGGCAAGTCGTTAGAGAGAATCTGGTTTGAGTAAACACAATATAACGAAGCTGTTTAAAACACTGCTAATCAAACATACTGGCTTTGTTTTGTTTCATGTGTTTTGATTGGTCAATAATATGGTCGCTAAGCCCAATCTGCAATCAAGCGATAATAGAACGTGTGCAGATGCAACAGTTATAAATGACCACCGGCAGGTGTGATATAGGATGTAACTAATACATGGAGAGGGGTAGAATCCAGCATTCAGTATGCCCAGAAGGCATGAATGGCCAGATAAAAGTATATAAAGTGATTACAGCAAACAAAATTAGCCCTCCTTTTCTCAAAATGGAAAAAATATTTAAAAAAACACTTGTCCCAGACTAACAACTTGGAAAAGTTTACTTGCCCCACTTCGAAAATGAATAGGCTGGGACGTTGGGCTATGGGATTTGCCCAGTCCTGACCAGTAAACCAAAGGAAGTGAAAACAAGCAGGTCATGTGTGACCAAGTCATAAGCACAGATAGATTAAGCAACAGAAATATTTTAAGTTCATATACAGTTTACAGGAAGTATACATGAAAATTGTCACAGGTCAAAGGATAAAGAAACATATTTCTCAAATGGGAGACACTGAAGAAAGTTGCCATTTACTTGAAATACTAACTCCCTTTTTAACCATTTTGTCTTCCAAATAAGTTAAGAACAATTTGGAAGCCATGTATATTCAGGATTATATCGGACACCACATTTCTGAGAACTGCCAAATAGGAGTCCTGAGTGCAAATGACTTGTGTGTATTTAAAAGAAATGAAAACAATGAATGCTTGATTATAGTAATACTTTACGTTTTGTGCTCATGCTCCACCCATTGGTACATTTCCACTGTCCTTTTCAACTTCACTGTATGGACACTAACACCATATGCCTCATCATACAATACCTGGGGTACATCAAATAAAAATAATAATCTAATCAATAATAATAGGATCAAAATAAACACAGTGAAACTTGTCTATAAAAGACATTCATTGACTATTACATGTTCTCCTTTGTGAATGTGTCCATTAGACTTAAAAATCTGCACAAGCACTTGTCCCTGGGACAAGTTGCAAGAGTGACTCATCCATGTCCTTGTTATACTCAACACAGCACACTTCTCCACTACACTCCTTATGCTTTTACTAAAGAACCACATGCAAGCTTGATAATAAAATGGGTCAAAACCATGAAAATATAATGTTCTTATACAGAATTTCATGATTTTGAACCTCGTCACATTGTGTTAATTTGTAAAAGGTGAGTGGGTGTTGAATCGTTTCACCCCTACTATTTATATAAACATATAAGAGACATCACTTGTAACTTGAGATATTACAGTTGCATACATTGCCCTTGATTTCAGTAATCTAGGTGTCATTATTTTTGAATCTTTATGAGTTACAGATGGGAGAAATTAAGAGACAGAGAATGTCAAAATTTTATTATTTTCACCTGGTCAGACATTTGTTACACTTGCCTCAGATCATAAATATTTTCAAGATTCTTCAGCTTTATTAATACATTGTGATGCTAAAGTTAAGATGCCAGCAGATATTTATATCAGTATGTAACAGCTTCATTAATACATTGTGACACTAAAGTTAAGATGCCAGCAGATATTTATATCAGTATGTAACAGCTTCATTAATACATTGTGACGCTAAAGTTCAGATGCCAGCAGATATTTATGTCAGTATGTAATTATTTTCAAGGCTCTGCAGCTTCATTAATACATTGTGATGCTAAAGTTAAGATGCCAGCAGATATTTATATCAGTATGTAATTATTTTCAAGACTCTTCCGTTTTATTACATTACATTGTGATGCTAAAGTTAAGATGCCAGCAGATATTTATATCAGTATGTAATTATTTTCAAGACTCTTCCGCTTTATTACATTACATTGTGATGCTAAAGTTAAGATGCCAGCAGATATTTATATCAGTATGTAATTATTTTCAAGACTCTTCCGCTTTATTACATTACATTGTGATGCTAAAGTTAAGATGCCAGCAGATATTTATATCAGTATGTAATTATTTTCAAGACTCTTCCGCTTTATTACATTACATTGTGATGCTAAAGTTAAGATGCCAGCAGATATTTATATCAGTATGTAACAGCTTCATTAATACATTGTGACACTAAAGTTAAGATGCCAGCAGATATTTATATCAGTATGTAACAGCTTCATTAATACATTGTGACGCTAAAGTTCAGATGCCAGCAGATATTTATGTCAGTATGTAATTATTTTCAAGGCTCTGCAGCTTCATTAATACATTGTGATGCTAAAGTTCAGATGCCAGCAGATATTTATATCAGTATGTAATTATTTTCAAGACTCTTCCGCTTTATTACATTACATTGTGATGCTAAAGTTAAGATGCCAGCAGATATTTATATCAGTATGTAATTATTTTCAAGACTCTTCCGCTTTATTACATTACATTGTGATGCTAAAGTTAAGATGCCAGCAGATATTTATATCAGTATGTAATTATTTTCAAGACTCTTCCGCTTTATTACATTACATTGTGATGCTAAAGTTAAGATGCCAGCAGATATTTATATCAGTATGTAATTATTTTCAAGACTCTTCCGCTTTATTACATTACATTGTGATGCTAAAGTTAAGATGCCAGCAGATATTTATATCAGTATGTAATTATTTTCAAGACTCTTCCGCTTTATTACATTACATTGTGATGCTAAAGTTAAGATGCCAGCAGATATTTATATCAGTATGTAATTATTTTCAAGACTCTTCCGCTTTATTACATTACATTGTGATGCTAAAGTTTAGATGCCAGAAGATATTTATATCAGTATGTAATTATTTTCAAGACTCTTCCGCTTTATTACATTACATTGTGATGCTAAAGTTAAGATGCCAGTAGATATTTATATCAGTATGTAATTATTTATCACTAGAAAAATGTCAGTAACTTGCATTTTCAAGAAGAATTCCAACCGCCTCAATATCCACCAACTTTTGTACTAAATGATTCATTTTGGTCAAACCTCCATTCTATAGAGCTACACATAGGCACCATAAAAAGTAAGATATCTGATTGGCCAAAAGATTTGGAACATTTCAAGGTCATTACCCCCAACTAGATTTTGACCAATCAGCTGTTGTCTCAACATAGTCTGCTTTATAAATAGATTAAAACAGCATGCATGGCGCTAAAGTTGGTGGGAATGGACTGAGACACTTAAAATACTCATTTTGAATGTAAGTTGGCAACATTTTTCTTGTGAAAAGTAATTACATACTTGTCGAAATATCTATTGACATCTTTCCTTTGGCATGACAATGTATAAATACAGCTTTAGTGTTAAAAATACCAGTTACCTGGGGCAACTGTAATATTGCCTGATCAGATGAAAAATCAAAACTTTTTACATTTTCTGTCTCTTAACTTCTCAGTGGCCTGACTCATAAAGAGGTGTGGTAGCTTGTTGAAAGGAAACTTTCTCTGCATCAAAATGAAGCATAAATTACTTAAAAGTGTCACTGTAAATGTGTATATATATATGTGTGTGTCCATTACAAATGCTCTCATTATACAGGTGTCCTTTATAGAGATGTCCATTATAAAGTATCTTTTTTAGACAGGTGCCTACTAAAGCAGAAAGCAGGCTTCAATGTATTGTTTTCCAAAACTTCTTGAATGTAATTTTTAGTCGATTTTCAGTTTTTTCGATTTATTGAGTTATTACAGCACAAACCTCAGTTATCACAGATACAATCTGTAAGAACTTTATAACATCCCTGTCATGTGTATAAACACCAGCTTGTAAATTATATTTATCACATAACCATGTATACTCGCGTATAAGCTGAGTCCAAATGCAAACAACATAGACCCTGATCTGCCGTCGCATAATGCGCCAGCAGATCAGGGTCTATGTTGTTTGTTCTACTGATTAGTCCTTACAAACTGCATAGACCCAGATCTGCCAGCACATTATGTTACGGCTGATCTGGGTCTATGAATTTTGCAGTTGGTATTGGCCTATACGCAAGTATATATGGTAACTACACAGACACTTAACTTTTCAATGATAATGCTACATGTAATGTTGCTTCTGTAGGTTGTATGTCACAGTATAAAATGATTTTAATGTTACATTTTGTAATTCTATTCAACACATAATTGCACAGACACTGAACATTTCAATGATAATGCAACATGTACTGTATGTCATGTTGCTTCTGTAGGTAGTATGTCACTGTGTGACAATATTTTAATGATGTTACATTTGTAATTTTATTCATCACATAACTGCACATTGAACTTTTCAATGATAATGATACATGTAATGTTGCTTCTGTAGGTGGTATGTCACAGTGTGACATGATTTTAATGATGTGACATTTACAATTCCATTCATGACATAACTGCACAGACATTGAACTTTTCAATAATAATGCTACATGTACTGTTGCAGCTGTAGGTGGTATGTCACAGTGTGACATGATTTTAATGATGTTACATTTGTAATTCTATTCATCACATAACTACATAGACATTGAACTTCTCAATGATAGTGCTACATGTATGTAATGTTGCTACTGTAGGTGGTATGTCACAGCATGAAATGATTTTTATGATGTTATATTTGTAATTTTATTCATCATAGTACAGATACTGAACTTTTCAACAGTATTGCTATCTAATGTTGCTAAGTGGTATGCCACAATGTGTCATGTTTTTTATATCATGCTCTAAATTATGACAGTCCCTAATAGGAACATTCTAAGATACACATCTGTCAAGTCCAAATTGCTTACAGGAAGATTCAAGAGACTGACCATTAAATGAAGGTAATCTTTGCATCCACATATTGTCTGTTTAATATTTTGTTTCTACAAAATGTTATCAGAGGAAATGTCTTGAGATCAAATTATTTTTAAAATATGAAAATAACACATTATTCTTATTTCTTATATTGAGAAAGCAAGATGATTAAGTTAGTCATACAAAACAGTATGATCAGAGGAACTTGGTGTATCACTTGCATCCCTGTGTATCCAACTTGCAGGTTCAATCACAACTATCAGATCAGCCCAGATTGACTTCTATGGTGTGTCTTTGGACAAAGCACATTACCGCATATACTCGCGTATAATTCGGGTCCAAAAGCAAACAACATAGACCCTGATCTGCCATCGCATAATGCGCCACCAGATCAGGGTCTATGTTGTTTGTTCTACTGATTAGTCTTTACAAACTGCAAAGACCCTGATCTGTCGATGCATTATGCAACAGCAGATCTGGGTCTATGCAGTTTGCAGTTGGTAGCGACATATACGGTACTCAACTAATCTGAGTAAACTTGCCATTGCATGATATAACCTCAAAGGTGTTGCTGTGCCAAAAACAAAAAACCAGAATCCAACCAAACCAACTTACAAAAACTTGAATCCAGACCCATGCTAAAAAAAGCACTTGTCCTGACTCAAATTCCACTTGCCTGAAATGGTCATATTTGTTCTGAAGTATAGCAGTTTTCAACATTGTATCAAAATAAAAGTGAACAGTTCACTTTTATTTTGATACAATGTTGAAAACTGCTATACTTTAAATTTAAAAAAATATAAAAATGCTTTAAATTGACTAACTGTCTCAAAATAGAGTAATTCAGAAAAGAAATTTTGTGTGACCTTGTCTGCTAAAACAGGCATGTGCAACTTCCTCCAGGTTGCAGGCCAAATAGTAATTTTGAAAGCCACACCATATGATGTAAATGTAACCAGATAAATCCAGGTCGCTGGCCAGACACATGCCTGTACTAAACTTTTGTTCTGATTTGATTTCATACAAGGCAAATTAGTCCTCAGTACCAAAATAATTTATACTTTAGAGTGTTTTCAAACAACACTTCGTTCATTCCAATTTTGATTCTATTTCACTTAAAGCATGTTTCCCTCTAGTTCCTAATGCCAACTAGTGTCCAATCGCTCTATCAATATTTTCCTTCCTGACTGGATCAGCTGAGTTGATGTTCATAAGCATTTGAAGATGTCCTGCTTTAAATAGCTTCTTTTTATAATTTTGATACTGTTCATAGGAATAAACCCTCATTCACATTCTGCTGTAGATGGGCTCACAAGTAACATGATTTCCAACAATTTCACAATTTCTGCAAGTTCAGGTGTGCAATTATTAATATATATTGCATATACCTCTAGTCATGTGATCTTTGACTGTTTGTAAGTCTTCAACTCTGCCTTGTAGTCAATGTATAGTCAGGTTATTTCACCATGATCTGTAGGGAAGAGTATCTGAAAATTGCAAAACTCTCAACATGTTGATCGATCAAAGTTGAAAACAGATACAAAATCTGAAAGCCACTGGTCTTGTATCAATCAGTAAAAACAATAGCTTTAAGTTTCATTATTAGTTCACATCACAGTACAGTTGACGAGTCATAATTACAGAAAACACCCACTCCATATAACACCTGAATAAGCAGCTATCAACACTTTGATCTAAATGGATTAAAATATAATGTCATTATCTCTAGTTCTTGATGTGAGAAATATAGTATTGGATGCTTTTCTAAACTGCTAATCCACTAGCTTAGATTAACTGCCAATGAATTGCATAAGTGTGAGCAAGGGACAGCTGAATATTCATGCAGGGGTTGTGAGTGCTAATTATAGGTAACCAATCATATACGGAGAACAGAAATAGAACTGATACCAATTCAAAGGTCATGTGATTTGCTTTCTACAAATTGTTTATATACTGAAGTCACTTATACAAAGTCAAATGATTTTCATATGGTGGAGGCACCTATGGATGAAGCCCCATGAAGGACTGAATATTAATAATTTACCAGTGTCTTTCATAAACTTCAAAATGAAAAGGAAGCATTTTGTTGTCACACTCAAGGTTTATTTGAGACAAATCAGATTACGCTTTTTGGACAAGCCAGATGGGCAGCTCACTTAGAATATGGGAAGGTCTGATTTAAATTTAAAGGTGTCCTGGAGCTCTGAAGACTTCAACATGAAACTATAAAAAAGTAATACCTATGTCCCCCCCATGCTTATTCAGGTGAGTCAAAAATACAAACACTCAATGACATTTCATTAAAGGTTCCTTACTGCCACAGCTGACGAGGCAGAGGAAAAATGTTGGGGTTGGGGTTGGGGTTGGTTGGTTTGACAGCACTTGAAACACAATACTAGCTATATCATGCTTAGGAAACAGGAGTTAAGTGCCTTTCTCAAGACACATCGAAGCATCTGATCCAGGATGGCCTGTGTGGTTACTGAATCCACTACCCTTGTATTACAAGTCCAAAGTTCACCCAACTGAGCTACCATATCTCGCTAGAGGAAAAATAGTCTGAATTAGGAGGTGGTCTTATTTCAGAGAATAATTTTAACATTTAACAAAATTAATGTTAATGAGAAAATGTGGCTACATGTATTCTATGGCAGTGGTACTATTTCAGAAGTTGTTAATGGGAGAGATTTTACTGTACAGTATTTGTAATTTATTAACATTTAGAAGATTTTCACCATGTCCAAAAAAACTGAGAGACTGACAATACATCAGGTTCATTCCTGCTTATGTTGCAAACATATGATGCACATTATATATATATATACACATCAAGAAACAAAGGACGGGGTTCAACACGGAATGGAAGATTTCATATCCTTGGGTGGAATTTGCTGGATCATATGGTAAGTTTCCCATATTGCTAAATTTTGGCCCAGATATCTTTAAGTATTATCAGGTGGGGTGAGGGGGGGGCAATTCCTTAGAATATAATATTTTTGTTTTTATAGTAGTTGCAGTAGTTATAATTGTGAATGTTGTAGTTCTTATTATTTTCTGGAAAATGTGACAAAGTATGAAAGTTGCATTTTATCCACGAGTTGCTCTTATACTTACATAGTAAAATAGTTTGTTTAGTAGACCTTGACTTAATTTCTCATTTCTTTTTTCTCTCTATCCAAGTAATAAAAGAAGCAATTTATTTATCTTCCAATTTTACATGTTTCAAAAACATGTAAATAAAAAGTGTTGGAATGTATTACATGATAAATTAAGTGGTGATATTTTTTTAGCAAGGTTCACATCTTGACTGACCAATTTCAGGAGAGTGCAAAATTTGATGATGTGAAGGTGGAGTGGGATATTTTAAGGAAGCTCTTGGTGCATATCAAGGAGCCCATGTCCTTTAGACATGCATTGGAACAAATCAAATTTTTTTGAACACTATTTTAGTTCTCTGATACTGATTCAGTGAACAAATAAAACAATGACAAACACATTGATATATTGTTCTTGATGGAAAGGAATATGCATTATCTTAGTTATACTGTGATGATTATTTAAAAACACATCACTGTCTTCACTCTTGAAGAATTTGTCCCTGGTAACTGACTTGGGATTCAGGTACAGTAGTTTTGTATCTTTTTTGTATATAAATTAATAAATTTTATGTTCCATTTTTTTTCCAGACTGAAAGGTCATTGTCTATGATGAACATATCAAGAGTTTGTTAAGGAACAGGTTGACACAGAGCGTGCTGAATCACCCTATGACAATTAGTAGATAAGGGCTTTGCATAACAGACTTTAATGTGGTAATCAAAATATATGGGAAAGTGAAGAAACAAACGATATCAGTTATTTACATTTAAAGACAAATGAGTCTGATATTAAATCTTGTTAAAACTTAGGGAAATAAAAAATACTATGTAAATGTATGTTCTTCTCTTAAGGATCATTGATATAAATGTTTTCACTTTTATAATGACAACACGCATACTTTCAAACAGTTTATGACACTAACGTGCGCTTAGCCCGACGCTTTCAAAAATTTCCGGGGAGATCACGATGTATTAGAACTTACAAAAATCTTTGCATATGTTATTCTACGTAACAAGGACACAGTGAGTTAATGTATAGCAACTTACCTTGTCTGTGCTAAGTGGTCCAATGAGATGAACAAGCTTTCCGTTGTTTTCTCGGGATGCTACATCAATAGTCTTGAGGCTTACAACTATGTTCATGCCTTCATCCAAAGACTTAGCTGTTTGAACAGCTCGACCCTGTTAATAATGGAAAAGTTAACATTCCAGGTTTAGTGAATTTTCTTGATGTCTTAATAATTTTAGACTATTGTCCTCACAATTTTTTAATGAAAAAGTGGGTATGTATGTGATACTGCTAATGAATGCATGCTTATATGCACTATGTCCCACAGGTCATACCTTGTTGAAGAGGAAAAGATCAGGTCAATCAGATAAGCATCTGATTCATAGCTAGTGGATTGCGAGGTCGAACCTCTATGCCAATGGGCTATTCTGAATATCCTTAAACGAGATACTTTTCCTCAGCTCAGCCTATGTAAGGTCTGTTATATGTGGCAAAAATAGCAGATAACAGCTAATGGTGCTTGTTAAATACTGACATGTCACATTAAATAAAGTTCATTATTACCATTAGACTTCAAACCTTGGGAAATGATTGACCAGTGGTGGCGTGAGGGGTGGGACGTACTGAAAGGGAACAATTACCTTCGGGCACCAGGCAAAGGGGGTGCCGTTGGAAACTTCTCTTTTTATGCAGCTGAAATCTTCATTGTTTTTCACCTTCACCTTAGGGCTATTCTAGAAATAATGAAGGGGGGGGGGGGTCAGATGGCACTTTTTATTTTCACCCACCAGGCATAAAATATAATTCATATAAACCCCCTCCGTGGATGAAATATATATTTATTCAAGCACCACCATGCATGAAATTTATTTGTGGAAATTCAACCTAGCATGAATGCATATTAAGATAAAAGGCAGTCCCTAAGACGGCTTGTTGTCGTGAAATTTTCAGGATCTAGGGGGCAGTATAGTGTTTGTTTATTCTCCTGAGACAACAAATCTGTTTGAGCCTCCATAGTCTGAAACTCCTTTGACCCTTTCCACCCCATTTTAGATATTCGGACATTTATTTTGGGGTGTGGGGTCAGAACACACTGCCTATCTAAAAGTTGGAATTCGTCGACACGGCGTGGTGTAGGCATAAGATAGCCACTTACTAGTGGGTCTAGCAAATTTACAATGACCTTACATTGAGCCATACCTGCATCAGATCGATAGAAGAAGGATTTATTTTCTCACAAATTGCAAGTATAGCATTCGTTATGTGTTTAATCTGCTGACAACGGAGAAGAAACTACAGCCTTGATGAAATCTGACCCGGTACTTGCCATTTGCATTGCTAGTCATCTGACTACCCAAATCTCGCAACCTACATGTTCATGACATCAGTGGTCCAGTAGTCATGTGATACCAACAAAAACCTCCTTTCCAATGATGTCATACAAAAAAAACTGAAAATATTAAATGAAAGTCATGCAATGTTTGTGACAAAACAAATGGAAACATACTTCTCAACACATTTATTCAGAGAACAGCCATCAGAAACCTGTCGATGTTGCAGAAACCCTGAGAAAGCCAGACTCATCAAGCAGAGAGCACGTATCAATGATAATTTTGCTGGTATCATGTGACTACGTGTTGACATGTGCTCTAAGCTTGCTGAATCTGGCTTTATCCAAGTTGCTGCGATATCAACAGTTCTGGTAGTTGTTATGGAAATGATATGTCCTTTCATTTTTTCACAAAAATTACATGACTTTCATTCAATATTTTCGAATTTTTTGTACAACAACATTGGATAGGGGTTTTTTTGTTGGTATCATGTGACAATTGAACCTCTGATGTCATGGACAGGTTGCGAGAGTTGGGAAATCGCATGACTAGCTATGCAAATGGTGAGTACCAGGTCAAATTTCATCATAGCTGTAGTTTCGTCTCGTCTGTCATTGGATTAAACACATAACGAATGCTATACCCACAATTTCTAGGAAAATAAATCATAATCCTATCAGTCGGATGCAGGTATGGCTCAATGTAAGGTTGTTTAAGTTTGCTAGGCCCACTAGTAAGCGGCTACCCTATGCCAACACCACGCCGTGTTGGCGAATTCCAACTTTTTGATCGGCAATGCGTTTTTATCCCACACCCCAACATAAATGTTCTGATATCTAAAATGGGGTGGGAAGGGTCAGAGTAAACTTGGTCAAATGCACAAGTTTTTTTCCATCATGTTGCCCTTTTATGCCAGTTTCGGTTCGATATTAATTGCATCATATGCCGAAAATCACCACAGGCATAAATTTAAAATAATTTTTGACCCCATCATGCATATTTTATAATTGAAAAAAAACCACCAGGTATAATATTTTAATTGTAGTGCTGTTCGACCCTCACAAACCATAATTTCTGGAATAGCCCTTAGTGTAATGGGGGTAATTCTTTTTGCAAAACTTTGTGGGGGGGGGGGGGGATGAAGGAGGTTGGCAACTGACAAAAACTGTTTTCTGTAGTAAAGTAGGTGCACCACAAAAGAACATTGCCCGTGGGCACCTTGGTAGGGGTGCCACTAAATAACATTGTTCCTGGGCACCTTAAACCTTTGCACCACCACTGGTGTTTAGAAGTGTACAGCAGTATTAGAATTTAAATTCCCACTAAGAAGGGGTAGAGAACCAGGGAGAGGTGAACCAATAATGGAGAAAAATGTATCATATGTATGATGATGCTTGCTGTACCTTCTGTCTTCTCCTCAAATTTTTCAGTGCAGAATTTCTTTGTGACCCAATATGGAGAGTTCCTCACTGGTAAATTTAACAGTGCAATACAGACATGTAACACACGAAGGTTTATTTAACAGTGTTATGCAGATATATTACAAAGGGCTCTTGGTGGCACTATTACTGTAACAATTAAAAGAAAATCCCCTGTCTATAAGAATAAATGGTAACAGTTCTAATATAAAGAACATTTCTATCATAGAGCTTACCTCATTCCAAAAGAGAAGGACTGAAGCAAACAACAGTAAAGCCAAGCCTACAAGTATTCCTACAAGACTGCTGCCAATTCGCTCCAAAAAACCTGGATTTCTTCTGTAGGTCACTGTTGTGTGGCTGTCCATAACTGACTTTCCATGCATCTGCAAAACAATTTTTAAGTTTATACTGTATATCTTTTTTTTAAATGATTCTATTTTAAAATTAATAAAAGAAAATTATCAGTTGATACCATTATGAAATGATACTAATGATTATGCTTTATGGATAGATGACTGTAAACTGAATAGTATCCAGGAATCTCAAGTGTCAACTTATAAACTATTTAAATTGTTAAAGCAGAATATATTCTAAAACTTAAAAATACATGGGGGAAATTCCTGACTTCTTTTGAAAAAAAGGGGAAATTTTCTTACTATAGCAAGAACTTAATGAAGAGAAGTAGTGTAGGGGGGGTATCGAGGTTAATTTGGGGCACTCTGGGTTACTACGGGAGTTTAACATGGAGGGGGCACTTGGGGTTACTACTGGAGTTTAACATGGAAGGGGCGATTGGGGTTACTATGGGAGTTTAACATGGAGGGGGCACTTGGGGTTACTACGGGAGTTTTTTAACGTGGCGGGAGTGTGGGGTGGGGTGTGGGGAGGGAAATAGAATTAATCTTTCTTGAAAAAGGGTGGTCCTGTTGTATGCCTCCCAAATATTTAAGATATGTTATGTTTTGCTGCACACGCCTTGCGGCTACAAACAATGTTACAACATTTCCCAAAACCGAAGACGGGAGAACAGTAAAAACACGTTTTGTTTTATCGACAGTCTGAAATGGACTGACTGAAAATACATTGTTACAGTTTTCATGAACGCATGTTTGGGCTCAAGAATGAGAGTGTAGAATAGGACGGGTTATAGAGTGCAGAATTGGATGGGTCATACTCGAGTCATTCTTACACCGTAAAGCTATGTGCTTGTTTGTTTTGTTTGTTTTTTGTTTTTTTTTTGTTTTGTTTTTTGGTTTCCTTCTGAAAACGGTAGATCTAGAATTTTTTCGTGACACATTGCAGTGCCAAAATAGGAACAAAGCTAAGATACCTGACATGCACAAGAACAACTAAACTCAAGATTTTATATGAACCAACGATTGACCTATGAAAGAAAAATCGTTGTACAATTTTTAAAGGTTGCAAGTTTTTGAAAAAATTACAAAACTAACGTCACATTTCACATAATCATTGTGACTACTGCCAACATTTGTGGAGAGGCATCTTAAAAACGGGAACAGATACCATGATCATTTCAATCGAAATCATTGTATAAGAAACTTAGTGTTTGTGAAACAGAGAGAATTGACATTACGACGGAGAGAGAGAGAGAGAGAATATTTTATTCCTACTTTTAAAAATATCACGACACTTACCTTTTTTTATGGTATATTTTCCTTAAGAAATTTCAAAATCACACATTCCATTTTTAAAAAATCACATCGATAGGAAAAAAAATCCTCTTTTTTCGGTAAAATATCACAAGATTGAATTGGAGACATAGTCTACTAAAATCCTTCTTTTGAAAACGTAGATGTAAAATTCTCACAAAATAATACATCCAAACGTTCTGTGATGTATTTTGACTTAAGGCTGATACACTTTCCATTGATCACAAATTATACGATGGGGGGTTGTGCACAGAACATTAGATTATAATGGTCTAGACTAAAAGTAACACTAAACTTCCGAAATTGTTAGCGGAGACTGAAAATAATCCTGAAAAAAAAAAAATGGAAAAAATTGGCTGACTAAAAAATAGTACTAAAATTTCGTAACTCATTAAAAAATATTTTGTTATTTTATATTTTTTTATATACAAACCCAAATAAACCCAAAACCCAAACCCAAACCTAACACACTATCCCAAATGCCTTGTGTGCTGCCTAAAAACCCCAAAAACCTGCTATCAGACGAAAGGGTATGACAAAGGGATGAAATCACGCCAACATACTATCCAACATATAAACCATCCATTTTTTTTACTTTTTTAAAAAATTTTTTATATATCAAACACAAAACTTACACACACTACACAACCAATTTTTTATTTTTTAAATTTTTTATTTTTTATCCAACACATACACCACACGATCCATTGCGCTGACCTAAAAATAGGGTTCAGATCGACAGTGAGATAATAGATAGAGGGGGGTGACTTCAGATCGATAGAAAGAGAGAGATAGAACATAATCATTATTATTTCAAATTCAATAAAAAACCACACAACACCATATTTTTTTTCAACAATAACCATTTTTTTAATTAACAATAACTATTCTAACATAAAAATACTAACCATGTAACAATGAAAATTTTTTCAAACAGGAACATATTTACAAGGTTGACAACATTGGGAAGGTAAAGTAAATGTGAAACTTTCTACATCTACATCATCATTTTGATGTACACTACGATTGTGAGCTAAAGACAAGAGATAACCATAACGTTGACAAAACCATTGTTGTACTTTAGCATCATTTCGAACATAGTCACTATCAAAATAAGTCAGTAAATGTTCTAAGGAATATCCAAGACTGCGTTGATGAAGATAATGAACACAATATTGTCCACACACCATAGAATCTGATCCTTGTAGTCTCACATTATTGAATCGAGTCGAGACGGCATTTCTTCTCATAAACTCGATGATGTCGTCTTCCAAAGGAGGTAATCCATAAGAATCAAAATATTCCACACCAACATTGTGATCGTTGGGAAAGTACACGGCAATCCAATGGGTTCCTGGTAGATGACTTTCGTCAGTATTGATGACATAGGCATGAACGTTTTTTGGTTTACGATGAGGTAGTTCATCTTTAGCACACACCACAGGATTCCAAGAAGAAGTATAGGAACTACGATTCAATAAGTAATAAAGTTCTCTAGTATCCATTTTTTTCTTCTTTTTTTTTTTTTTTCTTCAATGGAAATAATAGGTCACTAATGCACACCTGACTTTAAACTTGAATTGATCTGTCTTGTAATTCCACGAATATTCACGTCGGATAGGTTCTGCACTCTGTTGAATGAGCCCTTCGATGCGTCTGATCTCCAGAAGAGTAAGTGGAGGAGGAAAAGAAGAATTCACCAAGTCTTTATACCATTGTCTCAACACTTTTTCGTCCGAGTTCTGGGACCAAGCCGTTTCCAAATAGTTGTCCAATTGTTCTTCACCTGTCAACATCATACATTGGTCGTGTTGTATCTGACTAGGATGATCGATTTGACATCCATAACATTGTTCTTGGACTAGACTGTTAATTATTTTACTCAATTCCTGAGCATAACAGGACACTAACTGTTTTTAGTGTTCTGGCCATCGAGAAATAAATCCAGTAAACTCGGTTTTAGGTTCTGAATGAATGACTTCGTCATCATCATCATTTGTGGTAGTTTGTGACTTCTCACAAAATTCCTCATCTATTTCCATAGGTTCTTCTTCTACGTGTTGCATCTTTTTTTTCTTCTTCTAATAGTCTAGAATCACTTCTCTCAAACTGTTGATTTCTAGAGTATTATCAAATTCTGCATACAAGACGACGTTCACTGTGTCGGGTAGAGGATCTGCAAACTGAAGTTCCACACGAAGTGGGCCTGATTTTATAGGGTGAAAATGTCCTTCATCGCTGCCTTGGTCCGGAGTGAAATCAAATCCCCACAAGGCATACCCTCCTGCATAATCCTCGTACGAAATGCCGTGGCTGGTGTCGCGCCCTAACTGGCCTGTGGCTTCAAACAGGCACAGGTAAGATCGCAAGTAATTTTTATGGCCGTCGCTAAAGTTAGGTTCAAAAGGTCTGGTACACAAGGTCTTGCCATCTCGACTGACTTCTATCTTGGAGACGTTGTAGTGTTTAAACTCGAACGGATTCTGATCGTGGACTCCGTTGAGGGCTGCATTACTGACGATGCCAATCAGCAAACGTTTGGGGAGCTGTCCTTGGAAGATGTGATCTTCGACTTTGGATCGGAGTCCAGCGGCTATGGTAAAGGTTTTCACTTCCACTCGTCGCACAGGATACTTAGCAGTGGTTCTGCTCAAGGATTGACTGATGTCATTGGCTACTTTTGGTAAGACTTCTACACGTCGCACGTAAAGTTTGGCTTCTTGGATTTTGGTTTTCCACTCGTTAGCATGAGCCATCAAATGGAAGGCGGCACTACTGCGATTAAGTCTCAGGCGTACATCTACTCCGTTCAACAAATACTTGTCTTGCAACCACATGTCCAAATGCAAACGATCCATCAGTTCTAAACTTCGTCTGATTTTCTTTCGACGGTCGTTGAATCCCACATTGTGAGGGACTGCTGGAATTATAGGATCACCATCATTAGCAGAAGTCTTCGCCGGTACTGACAGCTCTGTGTCGTTGAACTTTTCCGAGGTGTCAGGTTTCCAGACCACCGAAGCATCCAGATGAGTGTTCTTGGCTTCTTTTCCATACGTTAAGAGATTTTCCAAATAAGCACGGTAAGGGTAAGTATCCAAACTGCTGCTGACCAGTTTGTTATTCAAGTACAAATCTACTCCGCTGAACAAGGAATGCATGAAATTATTGACGGGTGCCACTCGGGCAGCTTCCCCAGGAAGGGTGTTGTCATTTTTTTGTACTTGAAGTTTCAGGTACAAGTAACTGTTATTCAGATCGATGTAATCTTCGGTTTGTCCTTTGATTTCAAATTCAATAGGAGCTGATTCCGTCAAAGACGATACAGGATGAAATTCCACCCATTGGGATTCTTGCATCGTCATCATGGTGGGAGGCATAGAAAACATATCCAGTTCTGACTTGGTACATTCGCAAGAATCTCGGTGCATCATTTTTTTTTTCACAGTTAATAATCAAACACGTCTAATTCTCTGACGGTTCTTCTTCTTTTCTTATTCTTTTTGGAACTGCCGTGTGTTTTTTTATGAACTTTGAAAGGATTTAGACGTTGTTGTCGTCTCTTTCTACCTTGTCCTTGCTGCTGTGAAGTAATGCCAGGGTCTGAAGCGTGAAGCGTATTTATAGGATTTTCTTGGAGGCCTAAAAGATCTTTACCAGTGGTCATCAACACATTTTTGCCTGCTCTCAAAAAAGCTTCTTTAGGATTTTGTTTGTCGATGAGGACATTTTGCAAAAATTCTTTTCCTTGTGTCAAAGCGGCATCTTTTAAGGCATGAAATCCTCGAGTCACCATCGGTTTCAAAATAGGAGCTACCGTCCGAAATGCTGATTTTAACATATCTCCTAAACCATGTCCTCGTTGTCGAGCCACTCCTTGGTACACTGGATACATTTTTTTTGTTTGGGAGGTTAGTTACAATCCGTTAGAGAACTTGTTTTTTTCGAAAATGTAGTTTCACCGTGACTTTTCCTTTGTCAATGAATGGCACATCTTGTCCCAAATCTCCTTTTATACTAATGTTGACACTGTCAAAATACGATTTACTGACTGGAAGATAATGAGGATGTACAAATTCACGGTGAACGTGAAACGTGTTTCCACCTTCTTCGTACGCACCAGCAGCAGTATCCACTTTGAAAGGAATGACTCTCAGTAAGGGAGCAGCTGTGTGACCCACCACGTTGTACTCCACCACATCGGAGTACACAAACATTAAATTCAGTCCAACGTTCAATTCGATAGGGGTGCGAAAAGCCTCTCCGAAATCTGTGTTGGTGTGGATTGTTCGTTCACCATGATACTTTTTATTTCCACCCAAAATATCAAACAACCCAGCAGAAAAACCGATGGTCATGAATTTTCTTTCGTGCGCGGGTAAGTGTTTGTCTTCTTTCTCGTCGAATGGCTTTCCCTCATGCCCTTTCAAAAATTGTATCCAGATACGGCGTGCCACAGGATGGTATTTGATCTCTACCCATTTTTGGTTTTTTTCCAAGGCTTTGCCAAATTGGGCTTCGAAGACGGCCGCAATCGTCTCCACCAAATGTTGAGCACTAAAATAATACCCTTCAGGAATTCTCATGCGATAGGTCGAGTAGGGAGTATTGTCAGTTTTTGAACTCATTTTTTTCCCAATTTCAGGATCATGAGCGTCCAACTCTTTTTGCACTTTTTCGTTATAGATTGCTACGTCAAAAATGGTTTGATTTACAGACACATTCTTGATTTGCGTAGGATGAATGATTTCTACCAAAGCCACTTCCCAATGAGCGTCGTGATCCAATTGGAAGGCCTGAGGTAATTTGGCCGTGAAACAACATAATTTGTTGTTGGGAAACACATCCATGGAACTGTCACTGGGTAAAGTTAAATAAAATTGGTCATTCATAGTTCCAAAGTGGTGGTTCTGGTGTCCGAGGAGTCACTCAAGTGAACAGAAGAAGGATGTTCAAAAGGTTCCAAAAGAGAATTGGTATTGTGGTGGTGACTGGACGAAGAAGAAGGTGAACTGGCGTTGGTCGAACTAGCGTGGTTGTTGCTATGGCTGCTGTTGTCTGTCGTCGTAAATTTCAAAGAGGGACTGGGTAAAAGATAACCGATGCAACTGCTCAGTAAAATGGTCCACAATTGTTTGTCTCCTTGTTGTAAACTCAAATTGGCAATAGCTGCTCCGATGACACAATACACTACAAAGATTTGGCAGAAAAAGACGATTTGATTTTTAGGCACACGTTCTCCGCACCACACCCAAAGTGGTTTTTTTGTAATTCTTGAAGAGAAGAAGAACTCTGTGAAGGAGTCGTTGAAGTCGTCTGGGTGGCTACTGTGTTGAATGGCATGTTGTGAGTTTACTTCTTTTTCTTTTTATAGTCGACGACTTGAGAAGCTGCAATCCAAGAATCAAAACTAGGGGGATATCCTTTCCAACGTACTTTGACTTCTTCTACTCGTCGTTTACCTACTTTGCGTGTTCTTTGTTCGAGAATGCTTTCGATGTCGTACAAGGTATCTTCTTTTTTAGTCACTCGTTGTAACTCAGGCAAGTAAAATGTTCCTTTGAGTACTTCACCGTGCATGTCTTCCAATTTATAGACGGGAGGATCACGTCCACGGACGGGGGTAGTGACACGAAACAATTCGGTAGTCCAGTTAGGTAAATAACCTTTGTCAAAAGTACGTTTGGTTTTTCCGATGCGAACCCAATCTCCCGTCTTTAATAACTTCAACAAAGGTGTTTTCTTTTTCTTCTTTTTTTTGGTCTGCTGGGGTGAACCGAATAATTTATCAAACACAGACACTTCGTTTTCAGGGCTGACCTCTTCGGGGGTACATCCAATACTACGATGGTACGATTGATTGTACGCTTTGACCAAACGAGGTAATACGTCGATGTACTTGAGAGTATGTTGATGTGTAAAATATTTCCACATGCGTTCTTTCAAAGTTCTTTGAAAACGTTCCACGATACTGGCTTTGGTTTCAGGATTTTCGGTCGTAAAAAAATGAATGTGTCTTTGTTTCAATTCTTTTTGAAAATCTTGGTTTAGAAATTCGGTACCTTTGTCCGTTTGCCATCGTAAAGGTTGACGTCCACTTTGTTTCAAGACCAATTTTAAGGCTCGTACCAATTCGGTACTGCTTTTAGAAGTCAAAGGCACGACCCAAGCAAATTTGGAAAACACATCAATGACACAAAACAAATATTTGTAACCACGATTGTAAGTAGCTAAATGAGAGACGTCTGCTAAATCGGCTTGCCATTGATGATCGATCCCTTCCACTTGAGTAGTACTTCTAGAAAATTTACGTCGAATGGGTTTGTGTAACGTGTACGTTGATTGTTCTTGTAACCATCGTCGTACTTCAGGCAAACGTACACTTTTCAATTGACTTTTAGCAGCTCGATATAATTTTTGAACTCCTCCGTAACCAGCAGCATGACCAGGATTGTAATAAATGGTAGCTAACAGTTTCTCCATGATTTTTTTTTTCCTCAAGAAGAATAAGTTAACCAAGTTCCAATACTCTTTTCTTCGTGAGGTATCTTTTTGGATTGTTGTTGTTTACGTGTCCGACGTGCTACTGGGGTAAATGAAGAGGGAGTTCGATCATCAGGGGTCATCGGTTCTGTTTTGACTTCTTTCTTTACTTCTTTCTTTTTCTTTTCTGAGGATAAAGGGGTAGACCTTTTCTTTTTTATCCAATCTGGGGTGGCTAACTTTTTTATTTTTTTAAGAGGTGGAGTTAGTAAAAACTCTTCTTCTTCTTCTTCTTCTTCTTCTTTTTCTTTTTTGATGGTCACATTAGGTTCGCTTTTCATCAGAGCCTTAAAATCTCTCAGAGTGGGTGAAGCTGTTTCGTCGACTGCTTTTTGGCGAAAGAGTTGTAGACGTTGTAAAAGTTGACCGTACCGTTGGGTTTTTTCTGTTTCAGACACATTGTTTTGTTCCATCAGGGATTGTAATTCTTGTTGTAACTGAGACATTTCGTTAAGATTAGGTTGGGTGGTAAATGAGGTATCCGTTGTTCGTTCCAACGATGAAATTCCATCCATCGTTTGTAAGGTACTAAAGTCAGTTTTCGTCCTTCCATTTCATTCAAAGGTACCAAAAAGGTGTGGTCTTTTCAGAGAAGGGTGGTCCTTTTTATCTTCTTTTTTTTATCGCATGACCCCTCCTAAAAATGGTCCAGCAATCGTTCCTAACAAAGGAGCGGCTATTTTTAACAATGGTCCTAACAGCATAGGTAGAAATCCTCCTCGTTGTACCAACATTTTTTTCTTTTGTTGAAGAGGTATTTTCTTTTTCAAAATTTGACGAAGAACATTCCAATGTTTAACTAATTTTTGTTTCTTTATAATCTTGGACAAAGGTACCGTTCCTTTCAACACGTTCAAACAACATTCACACACGGTATCGATGATTTCTTTAGGAGCTGTTTGAATGAGTTGTTTTCGCATGGGAAAATTGGATTTGCTCAAGACAGACAAGACATCCCAATGTTTAGCCAGACGAGGGGGAAGTCGTCCTTTTTTGGTGGTTTTCTTCTTTTCTTGGTGGTGGTGGTGTACACGTTTGGGAGCCATCTTTTTAAGTCGGTAGAAAACAAGTCTGAAGTCTTTTGGCCTTTCACCCTTCTATTTTATACTGGAACACGTCTCCACTGATTGTCTGCACGACGTACCAACTTCACGACAGGTCTCACTCGACGTTGAGGTGTTTTCAAGGGACTAAATCGTCTCAATTCTTGTTTGGATAAATCTACTAAACTTTGTAAGATACCAGTTCTTTCTTGGACTTTGGTTTTAGGGGATGGTACTTTGTGGGTGGCTGCTGCCATGGCTAAATCAGCTGAAGTCGACGGTCCCGACGGGGTCACTTTTGAAATAGGTTTCCATTTTTGCATTAAATTAGGAAACACGGATCTTAAGTCTGGTTTGACAGGCATCATGGTAAAAGGGGGTGAAGAAGACAAAGAGGAAGAAGTGGACGCCAAAGGAGACCTTGTCACTGCTGGTGGTGATGGTAAGGGTGGTGGTGTCTTGCGGGTGTACGTTTGCGTCCTGGCAGCAGTACCTCTTTTACGTTGGGTGTTAGTGGTGGCAGTAGGTGTGGTTTTCTTCTTTTGGGTACGACTTTTCTTTTTCTTGGGGCTGGTTTTCTTCTTCTTTGGACTTTTCTTCTTCTTTTTAGGAGTTGTTTTGGTTTTGGTATCATTAGGATCCCATTTCAAAAGGGAACGAATCATAACCCCTCCTAAAGAACCACTTCCACCAGGAGTTAAAATGATTTGTTTTTTAGTCCGTGAATCGATTCTAGGATCAGCCAGTTGTGACAATACTCCTTTATGTTTTTGAAAAAAACGTTGAGTTTGATGAGGGATGTGAATGATGCCTTGTAGTAATTGACGTGCCGTCAAAGTAAACCATCGTAACACTTCTTTCAGACTCGCTTCTAACAAATGAGCACGGACTTGTGCATTTTTTTCACGACTGATGCCATACAAGGCACGAATCAATTTAGCCGAAGGATGAGATTGAAAGGAAGTCATCTTCTCTCCAAAAAGAGTGTGAGACAGAAATGACGTCGTAGGTTGTTTTTATAGTTTTTTTTTAAAAATGAGCTGAAGGGGCCGTGTAAATGACAGGACCACCTTCTTCACTCCAAGAGTGAAAGATACTGGCACGAAATCTCAAATAGTCAGGAGTGGTCGGTTTTAAGTCAATGAGTAAATACTCGTGAGGGGTTTGAGTGGCATCGTCGTACGCATAATTGAGCCAAGGAGCTCCTAACTGTTTGGCTAACACTTGTACTTGAGATTTGTCTCTGGGACTTTTAAACAAGACCACGTAATGAGCATTCAAACTAATGGTTCGATGGGCTTTACTCTGTTGAAATAAATTTTGTGTTATGTACACAATACTAGCATTACGATGGTGACCTTTTCGTGTAAACCAAAGTTTAATTTCTTCTTCGTCTTCTCCTAACATGTCATAAAAAATAACTAAATGAGTTTGACTCACGTCAGACACGATTCCATCGTCTTCGTGAGGGATGCCTTCTACAAACAAAATGGTTTCTCCTTTACTTTCTTTCAATAACGTGTAAGACGGTTGCCACTCTTTGTAACACCACACGATACGTTGAGGTGGACGATCAAACAAATCAGTTTTGTGTTCGATCAATCGTTTGACAAATTCGGTTTTGCCTGAACCACTGGGTCCAGCAATCAACATGTTAAATGGATGGCGCAGATACAAAGCATTCCAACTTTGACGATCTAACTTTTCGTCAATCACTTTCACCACAGAAGAGGTAGTAGACGAGGTAGAAGAAGATGTAGCCATGATTGAGGTAAGAAGATTTTTGAGAAGAAGACAAAAAACCCAAGGCATTTTATACGATTTTCATACACGTTTATTTTTTAGAGAAAAAAAAGTAACCAACCAACCAACAAATAACATATTTTTTTACAAGTCATTCATTTTTTACAGTACGAGTGAGAAAATAGCCAAGTAAAATCATCAGGTACACAATGAAGGCTCCTACGGAAACCATCAAACTGTCATATAAACACGTCAATGTACAACAATAGTTTCGTGTCCTAGTCATGAAAGACACTGTGTTTTGGGGTGACATTCTTCTGGTCGTCTTTTGTTTTTTTGAATCCTCTGACGGTAGCGGTGGTGGTGGTAAAGAAGGGTGGTGTTCCTCCTCAAGAGGTATTGGAACCACACAGTGGTGGTGTCAGGTACTTCTTCTTCTTTTTCTTCTTTTAGGGTTTCCCATCGAGGTTCCCCTTTTTTCACTTTTAGAACCTTATGGATAAGTGGCTAAATCTTTGCTGAACTGGGCCACTTCTTGTAACCAATATTGGAAACCAAGGTTTCTCCAGGGTCGTACATCTTTCCAATGGAAAAGGTGTTGGTGTAACTCACTAGCAAAAACACACTTCTTGAAATGTTTTATACACAGATAAAGTGTGACGAATGTCTTCTTCACATGGAAGTGCGTCACTAATTTTCATTACCACTCTCAACGCTTTACGTACAATGTGTCTTTCGTGGACTGATAAAATTAAGTTTTTATAGTCTTCATCTTCTTCTACTAAGTCCGAAGAAGAACACAGGGTCATATTGTTTTTTGGAACTCAACAACAATTGAGTCCAAAACAACCACGGATCGTTCAAAAGAATCCAAGGCAAACACTTGTCCTAAAAAAATATTCCACAACGAATGTCCTGGAAAACGAATTCCAAGATAAGAAGTCACTAAGACACATACCACATAACGTCCAAAATTTTATGGACACAGTTCTTGTATCACTTTTTTATAATCCTCTAAGGTCTTAATTTTATCTATGCTTTCCTTCCACGGAATCCGTTTCACGAGTGGCGTGTAGAGTTCAGGCATACCCACTCTTTTATAGCCAGGCTGTGTCTAATAATAGACACTTAGTGGTGACGGGCTAGATCTTTGGCAAACTCTTGGTAAATCTTTTCGCGCACTTCCAAAGGCAAGCCACGAATGTACTCTGGTAAAGTTTCCGTATTCTTCTAAAGAAGAAGTATTCTCCTCCGACATGGAATTTTTTTTAAAAAACTACTTCGTCTTCTGTTTGGCATCTGGCTCATCGTACCCGAACTGTTCTAAGGCGACTAAAGGTAAGAACTGACAGTGCGGAGACCATCTGGCATGTTCAATGTAAGCTGAGTCGGTAGGCTCCCAATGGCAAAGTTTCACACCACAACTAAAACATTGAACTATATCTCCTTCTCCCGTGTATTTAAATCCAGATCTAGCTAAACCTTCCGGTTTAGGTCCTTCTAGAAATTTTGGCCACTTGTCTTGGAATGACTCCAGTCGACTTTCATACTTGGAATAACCAAGTAAAGTCACAGGTATTCTGATATGCAAATAGGGACCCACATTCACCTTGTTGTCATTAACGTCAATACCAAACCGTACAGAATCCGTTTCATCGCATGGTACTGCATCACACTCCAAGTCGTGGTGACTCATCTTTTTTTTCTTCTTGCTTCTTGGTTAACGTTGAAAGTGAGAATGAAGGGTTAGGTTTGGAAGGGGTTCCTTTTTTATACTTCTCCAAATCGGCGTGTCCGTAAGGTAAAGTGGTGTGATCTGGAAGTCTCACTCTTTTTTGGTACACGATACGATACACTTTTTGAACAGGTCGAGTCACTATTTTATGATTTGGTAGGCGTACAATCTTGTGAGGTTCTAACGTGTGCACTCGAAAATCTTCCACTTGTCCAGACAGCAAAGCATTTTTCAAAACCTCAAAGTTAACCACTTGGCTGGTTAGGGATGCCTGCTTGTTGCAACAGGAGTTCTGCTTTATTTCGTTGTTTGGTTCTGTCCGACTGTCGAATGTTATTCCAGGCTCTTTTCCATTCTTTGCTCTCGTTCTTGTTGGCATATGTTCGTCCCACCACAATAGCCCGAGCAAAGCACATCTGGTCTTGAGTATTGTCGATTTGGACGACACTGCGTTTGGTACTTCGAATATCGTCCACCAGTAACGGTTTCCTACTTCGTCCACTTCCTCAAGGAGGGGAAACGTGAGTCAAGTAAAGTGTGGCCTTTCCATCGGTGATGGTAAACTTGTCGTTGGATTGTTGCACATGTTCTATTTTGGACATGACTTTATCTGGTGTTAATTCTTCCGGACTGCTAAATTCAATCCAAACAGGACTCTTCAATTGGTCATGATGGATGGCTAGTCTCAACCGATCCTCTTCTTTAGCTCCACATTGCCGTTTCAAGTTGATTAAGACAGATTCCCACAAATCGCTAATGAACTGCGCCGCTTTCTCGGGAGGTACTTCGGACTTGAAGTCTTTGAAGTGAACCGTATGTGTATAGGCCGTGGTCCTAAATTTTCGAGAAGTGATTTTTTGTGTCTCTCGAATCCGATAGTAATTTTCAGGAGCCACGGTAGTAGGACTTTCTTGGTAAGGGGTTCTGGTGTTGGTAGTAGTAGTGGTTTTGGTTTTGGGTGACAGTGGTGGTTTGGAAGTTTGGGTTTCAGGTTGTTGTTCACTCATTTCATCTTCAAAGTCACTGGCATGGACTTGAGCCAGTACTTCCTCTAAGGGTGTTTCAGGCGGCACGGAATACCTTTGTCGTCGTGGCCTCATGGTTTGTTCTTCTTCTTCTTCTGTTTTATCATGGTTTGGGTGTGATCTTTTCATCTTGAACTTTACTTTGAAACTGATTCAGTTTTCACCCAGGCACCTTTATATAGAGAGAGGAGAGTATATAAAGAGAGACCTTCGTACCTTCAGAATTTCAGAATCAGTCTTTGGAATTGTACTTTCAAACTGTGAAGATGGAAAAGTACTGCGTTCGAGATAAAAGTCAAGATACTTGCTATATCTGCCAAGAGAAAGGTCATTGGGCTACACAATGTCCACAACGGCAACACCAAAACAGAGATAAAAGACAAGATACTTGTTATATCTGCAAAGAGAAAGGTCATTGGGCTACACAATGTCCACAACGGCAACACCAAAACAGAGATAAAAGTGAAGATACTTGTTATATCTGTCAAGAGAAAGGACATTGGGCTCCAGAATGTCCACAACGTCAACAGCAAAAGAGAGACAGAAGAAAAGATATCTGTTATCATTGTAAAGGACCAGGACATTGGTCTTATGAATGTCCTCATAAAGAAGAAGAAGAAGAAACTCTAGCAGAGGAGAGGGAGGAAACCGATTTAAAATCAACAAACCTAAAAGAAGAAGAAGAACATATCATCAAGAAAAGTAAGAAGAGAGTAAGAAGAATGGAAGACAGTGAGAATGAAGAAGAAGAAGAAGAAAAGGAAAACAGGATTCCTATGAAGAAGAAATTAAAGAAACACAAGAGAAAGAGTGAGAATGAAAAAGAAAAGGAAACTATGACTCCAGTGTTTAGATTCAAGCCACACAAGCATTACAGAAAGTGAACTTTGGTTTTTTTATCAAAAGTAGTTTCTTTTAGGTCATGTGGTTTTTTAGATTCAGGGTCATGAAGTGTAAACACCGCGAAGCCAAGAATGACGTAGAAAGAATGACGTTGGAGAGTATATAAAGAGAGACCTTCGTACCTTCAGAATCAGTCTTTGAGATTGTACTTTCAAACTGTGAAGATGGAAAAGTACTGCGATCGAGATAAAAGTCAAGATACTTGCTATATCTACCAAGAGAAAGGACATTGGCCTTCAGAATGTCCACCACGTTCACAAAAAAGAGATTTTGGAATTCAATTGAATAAGTACGTTCATAAAGTGCATGATAAATATGCTGCAGACATACTTGGAAATGTCTATCATTTGAAGTCTGGAAGGAAAGTCAAAGGAAGATTGAGATCAACTGGAATGATAGATATTCAGGTTGCTGGTAAGGAAGGAAAAAAGAGGAAAATTACAAATCGAGGAAGATTTGTCTTTGAAGCAGTAAATGGACTGGATCTAACAAGACAGAGTAGAGTGGTACATCTCAATGATGTACTTGATGATGATAGAATAGAAAATCTTAAAGTGATGACTGCTAGCGAACAAACATGTCTACACAAGCATGTGAAGAATGATAAAGAAAAAAGGAGAGTTAATTTTGGAAGTGCTAGAAGTGTGTTGTGCCAGTTTGTTGGTGAGACTGAGGAAAGAAGATTTGGAAGTATGACAAAGGCTACTCAATATTTTGATTGTCATACAGAAAGTATCTACCGTTGCTGTAAGGGGATTTATAAGTCAGTCTTTTCGAAGAAGTTCCAGAAAAGATTTCAATCTAGATGGGAAGAGCCAGAGAAGAAGAGTCAAGTCACTAAAGGATTTGTGAGACCTGTGAAATTAACTGACTTGAATTCAGGATTATATAGTAAAATGGATTCCATTCGTGATGTGGCAAGGTGTTTTGGATTAAATCCTTGTGAAGTTTACAGGATTTGTCAAAAACGGAAGTGGATTCAAGATGATAATGGACATTTTATTAAGTTGGAGTTTATCAATGAGAGTCCAGAAGAAAGTTATGAGAGAATTGTTGACAAGAATCTTCCTGAAGTGCCAGAACAAGAAGACGATGAAATGGTAATAATATAAAAATGAATTGAACTGTATTGGAATTATATGAAATTGTTTTTATTACAAGGAGTAACATAATGTATATAAATTAAATAAAATATAATTATTATTATTGTTATTGTTGAAAAAAAATATGGTGTTGTGTGGTTTTTTATTGAATTTGAAATAATAATGATTATGTTCTATCTCTCTCTTTCTATCGATCTGAAGTCACCCCCCTCTATCTATTATCTCACTGTCGATCTGAACCCTATTTTTAGGTCAGCGCAATGGATCGTGTGGTGTATGTGTTGGATAAAAAATAAAAAATTTAAAAAATAAAAAAATGGTTGTGTAGTGTGTGTAAGTTTTGTGTTTGATATTTAAAAAAATTTTAAAAAAGTAAAAAAAATGGATGGTTTATATGTTGGATAGTATGTTGGCGTGATTTCATCCCTTTGTCATACCCTTTCGTCTGATAGCAGGTTTTTGGGGTTTTTAGGCAGCACACAAGGCATTTGGGATAGTGTGTTAGGTTTGGGTTTGGGTTTTGGGTTTATTTGGGTTTGTATATAAAAAAATATAAAATAACAAAATATTTTTTAATGAGTTACGAAATTTTAGTACTATTTTTTAGTCAGCCAATTTTTTCCATTTTTTTTTTTCAGGATTATTTTCAGTCTCCGCTAACAATTTCGGAAGTTTAGTGTTACTTTTAGTCTAGACCATTATAATCTAATGTTCTGTGCACAACCCCATCGTATAATTTGTGATCAATGGAAAGTGTATCAGCCTTAAGTCAAAATACATCACAGAACGTTTGGATGTATTATTTTGTGAGAATTTTACATCTACGTTTTCAAAAGAAGGATTTTAGTAGACTATGTCTCCAATTCAATCTTGTGATATTTTACCGAAAAAAGAGGATTTTTTTCCTATCGATGTGATTTTTTAAAAATGGAATGTGTGATTTTGAAATTTCTTAAGGAAAATATACCATAAAAAAAGGTAAGTGTCGTGATATTTTTAAAAGTAGGAATAAAATATTCTCTCTCTCTCTCTCTCCGTCGTAATGTCAATTCTCTCTGTTTCACAAACACTAAGTTTCTTATACAATGATTTCGATTGAAATGATCATGGTATCTGTTCCCGTTTTTAAGATGCCTCTCCACAAATGTTGGCAGTAGTCACAATGATTATGTGAAATGTGACGTTAGTTTTGTAATTTTTTCAAAAACTTGCAACCTTTAAAAATTGTACAACGATTTTTCTTTCATAGGTCAATCGTTGGTTCATATAAAATCTTGAGTTTAGTTGTTCTTGTGCATGTCAGGTATCTTAGCTTTGTTCCTATTTTGGCACTGCAATGTGTCACGAAAAAATTCTAGATCTACCGTTTTCAGACGGAAACCAAAAAACAAAACAAAAAAAAACAAAAAACAAACAAAACAAACAAGCACATAGCTTTACGGTGTAAGAATGACTCGAGTATGACCCATCCAATTCTGCACTCTATAACCCGTCCTATTCTACACTCTCATTCTTGAGCCCAAACATGCGTTCATGAAAACTGTAACAATGTATTTTCAGTCAGTCCATTTCAGACTGTCGATAAAACAAAACGTGTTTTTACTGTTCTCCCGTCTTCGGTTTTGGGAAATGTTGTAACATTGTTTGTAGCCGCAAGGCGTGTGCAGCAAAACATAACATATCTTAAATATTTGGGAGGCATACAACAGGACCACCCTTTTTCAAGAAAGATTAATTCTATTTCCCTCCCCACACCCCACCCCACACTCCCGCCACGTTAAAAAAACTCCCGTAGTAACCCCAAGTGCCCCCTCCATGTTAAACTCCCATAGTAACCCCAAGTGCCCCCGCCATGTTAAACTCCCGTAGTAACCCCAAGTGCCCCCTCCATGTTAAACTCCCGTAGTAACCCAGAGTGCCCCAAATTAACCTCGATACCCCCCTACACTACTAAGAGATAACAGCAAGGCTTGCAAATTTCATGTGTGATTTTCACACAATCAGTTTTTTTTTTTTGTAACATTTGAGAAATTTGAGTAAATCTCACAATTGTGCATCCTACAATAGACCCTGTGAATGGATTGAAAGAAAGTAAATTGCAATTACTTCCAAGATCTAAAATTATGATCTTTAGCAGAGTACCTCCAAACATACTGCTACATACTTTTGCATTTATTCCGACATGTGATTTTTTGGGGTGCACCATTAAGTTTTAGTTCCATTTCATCCTCTGTCAGTAACAGTATCCAAGCAATGAACTTAAGGCTACAATATGCATTGCATCCAAGTGTACACTGTATATACATGTATGTCTCTGGATGTATGTATACATGTTGTAGCATTTTACAGCACCTAAGCGCAATTATTTACAGTGGATATAATATGGTGCCTACTAAAGGTAAAGTTCGAAAAATGTAAAAATGGATTGCACAAAAATTTGGGTAGATAAGCCCTACCAAAATAATGTAAATATGAAGTACAATAAGACAAATATAAAGTGTAAAGATGTTAAATTTCTGTAAAATTTATAAAAATAAAAGATAAAAGCAGCACATTATAAAATCATTAAAATGTATGGTTACATTTTGTTACATGTATTTAAAATGCATTGCCTCAAAGAGTCCAGGATTTTCTCAGGTGTATTTTCCCATTTAGAGATCTATATATATATATATTAACCCACCATGATTAGAAGTACTGGTATAACTAACGTGTCCCACAAATAATTGAAATGCCTATACTGGGGTTCCATTAAGTAGCTATCTTGTGCTGTTTCCTGACTATTAGACAAGTCCACTCAGTCGTCAAGATGCCTGATTTTATCACTCAGGTAATGCAACAAGCTTCTCACTGATTAAGATTGCAAACCACTTTGACAGAACACTTTAAGCAAGCACATCACAGAGATTTAAAGACGGTCTCTGAATACTTAAGTCACTGCAGGTGATAACAACTGATGGTCTGATATAAATGCAGCTACTATAAATTTAAAGAGCATACAAAATGACAATTAAAATTACATGTAATGACAATGGGGACTTTTCTTCAGCATATGATACCAGTATCGTGAGTGATAGTTTGGCCAATCAAACATAAAATATGCAAAAGAAAATGGAATAATTACATTGTTTACTGTATATCCCCCAAAAAAAGACTGACTTCAAAGTGAACACAATGAAAATTACAATTTTTTCCATTAACAGCTGTGCAGAAGTTCATAAGAAAACGCACATCTCTGAGCAACTGTATGTGTATGCACTTTTATTTCAGTTCTAATGTATCTGTACAGAAGAAATTCTTATGAATAGGGATGTGATAATAACTGAACAATAATTTAATATTAAAGAGAACTAGTCAAAACTGTCAACAGTGGCCATCCATGGGAAAAGGCCAAACTTGCCTTTGTACACAGGTGACCTCTGTATGCAGGTTCACCTTTTGAAATTGGTATTTGAACAAATGTCATGCACTTAATACCATTATCATAAGTTTTGCTATTATTACTTTTATTATTATTATTATTATTAACAGATTATATTCTACACAAGATTACTGTATCCTGCTCACTTTATTGCATCATATAAATTGAATCAAAACTAACTCTTAAATATTAACAACAACAAAAAACCCCACTGATTGTAGTTTGTATTGTGCACCATGACAAAACACTAAATTAATACTAATTGACAGCTTACATATGATTGTGAAACAGAGGAGAGACTCTTTGTTTGGCCAACTCGTATAATTAAGCTTAGGAACAGCTGTCCACACTTCAAACAGTATGTGGATTAACCCGTTGTTCAGCTGGCAGGGATCAAAATAGTCAGCTTATGTGAGATGCCTTTGATGAATAGGGAATGAAATGAAGTTTAATGTGGCTATTGTTATTAACACATGAAGTAAAACTTCACCTGCCATTACAGACAAGTTTTGTGAATACTGAATGATCCCAGACCCTAATCTCTCCTCAGAGATGAACTTTTTCCTTTAAATATAGCTTAATTAATAGGTAAAAATAACAACAAGCACAAACATGATTTCAAACAATACCTGTCACACTGTTTCAATAGGGGTCGCATTTCTACTGCAGCTTTTGAACCATACAGCTAATTTTCCTAGCATCTAGTTAACAAATTCCTTTGGCCCTCTCCCTCTGATGAAAAAAAAAAAATGCCTCACTTTCGAATGTGACATACTAACACCTTTGAGTTACACCAACATTGTGCCTGGAGTACAGTGAGTGCAAGCATGAGAAGAAATATTTACAAATCGATTCAGAGCATCCACTGTCAATATGCTCCAGTGACAGCTCAAATCATGATTTGTTTAGGAAACACCTGGCCGCTGACTGCAGAAAGCAGGTGTCTGCTATATACATGTACATGATTTTTATATAGGAAATTTGACTCGGTGACACTCTTTTTAATGTTCATACCAGATTGACACATTAATGGTAACTAGGCACAAAATGGAACTTGAGTATGCATTGTTTTTTGCGTTTTTTTGGGGGGGGGGTATGATAAATTAACAAAAAGGTACATGTACAATTAATTTGCTCTGGTAATAAAGACTGACTGCATTTCAAAACAGTTGGATGATGGTTGTTTATTATTTGGGCATATTGATTGAAAAGAAGGAAGTCCCTAGGTCTTCCAGTGGTATGTCCTGGAGAAGAAGTTGAACATATATTCCACTGGGATGTCTGTTAATGGAAACATTGCCTATGTGAATACATATTTGATTTGTTGTTTGCCTAGACAAGTTTTTGTGAAGTTACTGAATATGAACACTTTGATTCTATTTGGACTTTGCATAAGAGCTGCAAAGTTATTCATACTTTACCAAACATAAATTTCTCATACAACTACATGTAACTTCAACAATCTGAATCACAGTTGTTCATATCCACTTTTAAGCAAATATTTTGTCACTGGTCATGTTTGTCAGTGAATCTGCATGTGTCCATGTATCAATGCATCAATGCATTATTCAGTTTTCTTTTTAACATGAATTCCATCTACACCCACCAAGACAGTCACCATATTTGGTAAGATATTTTGCAAAGATGAGTAGATGATACAAAAGGTTTTGAATCCTGAATAAAACCCCAATGGGGGGAGGGGGAGGCTGATGTCATGATGTGGGAAATGAGCCTGTAATCTGACCTCCATCTACACAATATAGAGAGGCTAATAATATTTGGAATGATTTTTTGCAAGGATAACAGTGAAGAGGTTCTGATCCTGGATGCAACTCGAAGTTGGCCATGGGAAGATTTAATCACCAAAAGTCAGTTTTTCAACATCTTTAGTGACTTCATTCCACACTGACCAGTGGCACAGCAACAGCCCAAGGGGGGAGGGGGGCAGGTTTAGTGGGGGCCCAAAATTTCCATCAAACAACCTTTTATTATTGGGAGGGTTCCAGAATTAAGTTTTGCAGGGTGGGGGGGCACAGAATTTCTTGCTACTGGCACTGACCCTTGGCATATGTACATGTACATGTAGTATTACTGAACAAGTGCTCTCTTGTGGATTAACCAGTTACTACCTGTAGCAAGCAAACTCAACTGACCAGTGAGACAGCTTGTTATGTGAACTGTTAAGTATTCATCATGGCAGCTTCACTGGTATTCACATGCCATGACTCAAAAGAAAAACTTGTGCATGAAAGTTCTAAATTGGAGAAACTTACATGCAACAGATGTCATGATCTACTGATGCTGTTATGGTTATACCCAACTTCTATACAACTGTAAAATGCAATCCAATTTAATCAGTTTCTTTCAGCTACATCCAATCAGATAGCACAATGGTATACACTTTTCAGCTAGTTACATATACCAAGGTTCAATGTGGAATAAAGTTGATCAAGTCACCTTTAGTTAGCAAAGATGCATTTTATTGGCAATTGTGTAATGGCATCTTTTTATATTTTGTTTGCTCATGTATCTTCTCTGAGTTTTAATGGAAAAAATGAGGCAACAGTTATATGTTAATGACGACAAAAAAGTGCCATCAGAAGAGACTGTTATCCTGTAAGAATTTCAGGATAAACAAGAAAACTGCAGCAAAGATGTTTGAGTAAGTTTGCACTCTTTCATACATGTATGGACATCAATAAGAATTAAGCTCAAGTACATGCAATAGCATTTGAGAATTTGTTGAATTTCTAAGTCTCTAAGTCTATAGTGTGCAATTTTGTTTACAAATATCACATATAAAACTTCAACACACATCTTGATTCATATTTGTAGTGTTTTTTTTATTTTTTGTTCTTATACTTCTTACTGAAATTCACACAATTTCTTTGAATTCCATAAAATAGTCTTTCACATATTTTCACCTTTAACCAATAGAGTTGAGTACCACAAAAAATTGTGTACCATGGTATTTCTGAACATACCGCAATCATAGTAGTTAAAACACTTTATTGACATTGTAATTGAATAAGAGCTGGTTACTGCTGTGTGACATATGGCGATCTTACCAATTTTGTCTTGACATGTTTGTGTCTATAAGTGCTGGGACACTGAAAATGTTTTATTTTTTGCATGCCTATAAGTCTCAAGACACAAAAAATAATAATTAGTTTTTCCTGTCCCAAAGCTCACCGCCATTATGGTATGTACTGCATTCTTCTATTACATAACTGGCCACAGTTTCTTTCCTCTATCGTATGTCATTTCAATATTGTAGTCAATATCAGTCTCTCATTTTCTCACGCAGACGTGATAATGTGAATATTTACTATTTAAAGCAAGTTTTGACAAATAAGGAATAAATATTGATGTTTTAACTTATCAGTTACATTTTAATCATAATATTTCTATGTATCCGGGATTTGCCAACTTCCGGGTCGTAACCTAGCCTCAGGCAGTTTGTGAGCTTGCCAATTCTAAACAACTGGCTTGTCAAAGATTGCTTTGATGCATGCTGCCAATTTTAAGGCAAGCAGGTGTTAATTGTTAATAATATACATGTAACTCATGACATTTCTTTGAGAGGTGTGTTTGGAAATAAAAGGCACTCATCTCTAACGATTAACCACAAGGAGGATTTCGTTCAAAGCATGATCGATGTACCAAAAATGTAGCACCCACAAGTGGTGTTTATGATCTGTTGTTTACGTTATAATTCCAGGAGGCTGATACATACTGCTTGGCAAACAATTAAATGGATACAAATAAGTGTTATCAATCTCAAAAGTTGGCATGTCAAATATTTTGATCCATGTCGCCAATTTCAAGGTGACTAAATGATAATTGTAAAGTAAATGGATAAAATAAGTGTTCACAAATCTTTCAGTTGTGAGTATAAATAGATCATTACAAACAATCTAGCTTTCAGTATTGTTGATGCAGGTGATGAGATGAGTCCGCTATCTTATCCAGGCAAAAAAAAAAGGAAACCTGATGAAGTTTCTAGCTATAATGCAAGGATTTACACACTTTATAAAAGTCAGCTTACCCAGGGCAAGCTGACTGGAAAATTGAACTGTTGCTCTTCTAACTATATCTGTATTCTAACCCTTTCTCATCTACATGTACATATTTATCTACATGTATTACATGTATTTGCATATATATTTTTTTATAACTTGAATTATCAGTATATGGTTTTAAGGTTCCAAGAAAGATAAAAAGAAAACAAAAGTTTAAATAAATATAACGCAATTTCCTTAAAATATCTCATATTTTATTTTTCTTATTTTTGTACTCATTGTTGGGATATTATGTTTGGGGCAAGCTCAAATTTCCCAAGGGCAAGTTCAGTTTTCCAGTTAGCTTGCCCTAGGCAAGCTTTTATAAAATTTTCAAATCCCTGATCACAGATGCAAAAAAAATACAGTGAAACCCCTCAAAACCGAAAACCCTTGAGACCCTAAAAAAATTTTGGTTTTAAGATCTTTTCGGTTTACTGAGGTTTTCGCAGATGTGAAAAAATGTCTGTTTCTAAGCGCTTATGTGACAAGAGAGAGATTATATCTTATAGGGCCTGAGATGGATTTTTTTGGTCAAAACTTGGCTAAACCATTGCCACACATCATCATTCAGTTTGTCATATTTGCAGGTATTGTTGAAACGACAATTGTTTGCATCACTGTTGTTTTCAAATTCATTCTTGTAGAATTTCGTTTTCTTTAGAATATCTTAAACATTAGATGTTCCTATGCCCAATTTTCCACCTAGTTTCTTCAATGTAGGTTTTGGCACAGATTCACACTCGTTGATCAGACTAATTTTATCCTGTAAATCCTGTACAATCCTACAACGCTTAGCTGGTCATTCTGACATATTGACATGTGAATGAAGATAAATGACAGTCATGGTTACTTAAACACATGCATGTAATGATCTTCTCCACTGAAAATCAACTGAGTGAATCTAGCTACTAAATTGGTGTTTTGTCTGTCTCCATCGGCAAAGCATAAAAACAAAGACCACATGCCTGGTTAATAAAGCCCCAATATTTAATTAAAAAAACAAACAAAAAATGTTCTATTGATCATGCATACAAACGAGTAGGATCAGTCACCATTAGATAATAAGCACAGAAACATTCTGTCTTAAATGGCTTATCTACAAACATTTAGTCATTAATAATTTACCATAAAAAATGGCTCTTTTTTTAACATTGCAAATACTTCGGATTAGCCTATTATTGGAACTAATCTGTGCTGGTGCACATGTCAAGTATTGTTTTAAACTCACATGCCTTTGGGACATTATCTCACCAATAAGCAGATAAACATAACCTTTCTTAAACAGCTTACCCGTTTAGCTATTAATAATTTGCCTTAAAAGCTGGCTCTTTTTTATGGTGCAAAGACTTCAGATTAGCCTATTGTCAGCCCTAATCTGTATCTGCGTGCGTGTCAAGTTGTAATCTCGCATTTTATGGGTCTTTGTCTCACTGTACAAAAAAAATTGTGATCCCATCAGCCCTTTATGGTTTTGAAGTTTGGTAGAATATCAGACTCAAAGACTTAAAAAATCTTGATGTATTCCAACATCATTGTACAAAAATTCTGCAAGGCTTTCCTCAAACCATGCCGTCAGGAATGAGTGAAAATTTACTGGGGATAAAGAGAATTGTATCATAAATTGATAAAAAGAAACTGAACTTTCTTGGTAAATTATGCCACCTTCCAGAAAATGTACATGTAACATCTAAAAGAATATTTTTATTCAGACTATACCTATATCTTTCTAGAAAAGATGTTACAGAACAGAAAGGTTTTATTCCAGATATATGTAGCATTTTGCAGAAATATAATATTTTATGAATTTATTGAAATTTTTGTTAGAGACAAAATATTTCCAGGAAAAATACAATGGAAACAAACAATAAAACATGCTACTCATAAGCATGAAAATGAGCACTTTACAAACTTGTGCCGTACTGACATTTCCTACAAAGGATTCAAAAACGTTCATACTTGTATAAAACCCTCAATTTTATGGCAAACTCCAAAAACAACAAGACTTATAGTTAATAACATCCCTTGCAAATTTTCTGGTAACTGTTCCAAATAATACTATGCAAGTTTGTAAACACTGCAGTTATCCTTACACTGATGTAATAATCCATGAATTTATTTACTGTCAGAGCACTGTGTGACGAGACATATTTTGGACACGTATTATAAATAACTTTGACATTCGTCTTGGCATGTTCCTTCATAATATATCAGATGAAGAATTTATTCGATATCTCCTGGGTAGGGAATTCCCAAACAGTATCGGCTTAGACGAGCCCAAAATACTAAGAAATTTTATAATGTCTGCTTCTGTGTTCTCTGCAACTGTAATTCATGGATTCTTTTTATAGTAATAAGATCGATTTTCAAATTATCAAGATTTGGAAGATATGCGATCATAGATATCTTGATAAACATGTCTTCACCAAGCCATTTTTTGACATTACATATAAAATATTATTTTCTGTAAAATAATGATGAGGTGTACAGCGTACAATAAATAAGTATTGATGGATTGGGCAGGAGTGGACCTTACTTTTTAATAGGTACAGTGTCCTCATTTGAGAATCCTCAAATGGAAGCTGCGTTTTTAAGAGACTCCTCTCATGTACACCTCAATTAATTGTATATAACTAATTTAACATTATTTTCTTTTTCTTTTGTTTGCATCCTTATCTCTGAAAAGAGGAAATAAAGACTGATGATGACGATGGCTCTTTTTATGGTGCAAAGACTTCAGATTAGTCTACTGTCAGCCCTAATCTGTGTTGGCACGCGTGTCAAGTATTGTTGTAATCTCGCATTTTATGGGTCTTTGTCTGATAGATAAGCCTGCTATACATGTAGTACTAGCTGACCATACTTAATGTGTTCCAACATGTGTCAGATATTTAGCAGCTAAAATACATTCCAAGTATGAAGTGAGTTTCAGTTTTATGGTTTGTTTGGGTTTTTTTTGCACAAGAGATTTGGTATTGAAATTTGTTTCGGTATTCAGAGGGGTTTCGGTTTACTGGGGAAAAAATAAATGATGGTATTAAAGAAGGACAAATTCAGGACTACAAAAATATTTCAGTCTTGAGGGGATTCCAGTACATGTATACAGAAGTTTAAGTTTTGAGGGGTTTCACTGTAATACAGAGACACCATAAATGATCAATTTCTATACATTGGCCTAATTGTCACATTCCGATCTTATGTCACATTGCCTTTATTTCATGGCAATGAACCATGGATAAACTTCAACAAATAGACCAATTTTGACACTCGAAAAAATGGTATCTCGCACAGTTTTTAGAGAGTTTACAAAAAATTTTCAATGATGAATAAATTAAGCAGATATAAATGTAGTTTAACACTTTCTTTGGTGATTTTAATAGTTTCTCACAATATTATAATGCAAACATTAACATTCATGTTTGAGGGCATGAAACATGGCACATCAAGGATAATATTTTTTTCTTACAAGTAAAAACATTTTTATAATTAGGGCTTTTATGACTGACTTACATGACATCACCACGTTAATGCACCAGGTGACAAAAAGCATGGGAGCAGTGAATGAGAGTGTTAAATAAAGCTCACAATTTCAAAAATGGGCAAAATATCACACATCTTCATAAAATTACCAAATAAGGATCTTTTAGCTTTATTTCAACCCATTAGAAAACTGGAAAATATTTTTAGCTTTGCTAAATTTCAACAATTATCTCCTCTATCCACACTAAGTCTCTCGATTTCCTCTATCCACACGAAGTCTCTCTATCTCCTCTATCCACACTAAGTCTCTCTCTCCTCTATCCACACTGTCTCTCTATTTCCTCTATCCACACTAAGTCTCTATCTCCTCTATCCACACCAAGTCTCTCTATCTCCTCTATCCACACTAAGTCTCTCTATCTCCTCTATCCACACTAAGTCTCTCTATCTCCTCTATCCACACTAAGTCTCTCTATTTCCTCTATCCACACTAAGTCTCTCTATTTCTGCCACTCAGACTTTGTTCCAATGACCAGTCTTGTGAATGTTTTATGAAAGCACAAAAGACTAAATACCCTCATGATTTTTCCCCAATTTGATTCTTGTTGTTTTCAAGAAGAACTCCTCTCCCAAAATCAAAATTATAAAAGAACAGCTTTAAGAATGCAAGTTCTGTGATTTTCCAGACACACTTCTGTTTACCTGTTTACCATAGGATAGCGATGTTGCTCTGCTATGTATTATTGTCGCTGACCATATGAACAATTCTGTAATGGGTAGAAGAAGATTCATGCAATGTGCGTAAAAACAAGTGATGTAACACACAAACTTTCCAACAAGAGTTCCCCTGCTTGTATGCCAAGAAGCATATGTGAGAACATATCACTGACATTTTATATCCAAGCTTTACTAGAAGAACTTCAGTTTGAAATTAAATGCAGGGTATCAATCTGAAAGAAGTATCATCTCGCCCCATTTTGCCACAGTGTCTTAATGACGTTATGAGAAGAACATTTGTTGATACTAATCAACAGCGGGTCATACAGACAAAAAAAAATGCATCAAAAATCCTACCATTATCAGTTATGAATTGAAACAAAGATACATACCATGAAAAAACTCCATTTCACTAATTCTCTTTCTTCCAATAAGTCCTCATACAAATCCTTACTAACTATTCTGACAGGGCAAATCAACTTCCTGCCATAACAGGCAGCCCATCAGCTACTGAACATGTGACGGCAACATGACTCACAGTGGATAACTGCATCGGTGACGCTGTTTAGAACACTGTACCGCATTATACAGTTTCATGCGCAGCTGTCATTACAGATTTTCTTAGGTGGGTTTTTTTTACGTTATTTTGTACATAATTACAAGAAACATATACTTTTATGATATATTTCATAGTTAAATCAGCATCCTCAAGGATTTAAAAATCCACTTGCCTGACTCCTAAGTTTTAAGCTCAAATTCAGCTTGGGGTAGCTTGAGTTTCCAAGGTACTTGCCCACAGGCAAATCCAAAAAAATGATAGAGAGAGCTAGGGATCATGTTCCGTTCATCATACTTTATGTTCTGCAAGTTTTATACCCTGCGATCTCTACACAGTACATATATCAGCACCTTTATTTAGTGCTTATATGTACCGCATTCTTCTATTATGTAATTTGCCAGTTTCTTTCATCTATTGTATGTCATTTCCATCCTGTAGTCAATATCATGGTTAGTCTCGCATTTTCTCATACAACTGCGATCATGCAAATATTTTCTATTTCATGCAAGTTTTGACAAATAAGGAATAAATATTTGTATTTTAACTTAACAGTTACATTTTAATTGCAAAATCTGTATGTATCCAGAAATTGCCAACTTCCAGGTCCTATCCTAGCCTCAGGCAGTTTGTGAGTTTGCCAGACCATTTTCCCACGCTACCAGTTGACATGACCATGATCGTGTCTGCTTAATATGCAAGTGCAACGAACTGAATGGAATAATGCCCTCTCATTGGTCGACCAAAAATGATGTACTACGCCTATAGAAAACCTGATTTTCAGTTGACCAAGAAGTGGGCAGTATTCCAATCAGTGCATTGTACTTGCATATTCAGCAGGCGCAATCATGGTCATGTTGAACGGTAGTGTGGGAAAATGGTCTGGCATTACTTAAAGGTGTGGTAATAAGTTAAACTTTGTGTAGACATAAAAAGTCGAATGCCTCAGCTAAACATCGGTACCAAATTTTCTACGCTATGCGAAGTGTAGCTTGAATAGGTTGCACTAAATGAGAGCGAATTGTCATCCCTCATAGGTTTATATAGTATCGTCCAACCACCTGATGTTGTAGGAGTCCTTCAATCATGCGCCATGTCTCTTACGACCTAATGCGATTGTTTTCAGATAATGATGTCATCAACTGTGTCACCAGCATTCTTCAAGAGTGACCAGAATGAATTAAACAATAAAATCTGAC
Organism: Margaritifera margaritifera; assembly: GCA_029931535.1. Classification (NCBI taxonomy): domain Eukaryota; kingdom Metazoa; phylum Mollusca; class Bivalvia; order Unionida; family Margaritiferidae; genus Margaritifera; species Margaritifera margaritifera. The sequence continues at coordinate 3,720,597 of JAQPZY010001636.1, read as the reverse complement.
AAAATGAGATTTAGACAGGTAATTTCATGTAATTTAAAAAAATCATAATGAAAACCTATATTTTCACTAATGCCTTATTTGTGTCAGACATTTTGGCCTTGAATTTTTTCGATTATATGCTAAAGACAGCGCTGCCAATCACATGATGGCTTTATTAACATATTTTGAACATGAAAACCCACTTTGGGAATTTATACAACTGGATAACAAATATAAATATTTGGTTTTAATCATGTGGGGTTCTTATACAACGTAAGAAAAATGTACTCTAAATGTATATTCACTATGGACTTTTTCGTTTCAGTATTATTTCATAATGAACATATATTCTACATCAAAAGACATTGAATCTATTATAATAAAACGTGTATCCATTCACTAGTGTCTATTTTTAAATTTCTCTCTCCCTGTCTGTCTGTCTCTCTCAGTCTATTGAGTCATGTATTTATATGGTAAACAACAAGCAAGCAGTAATGTAAGTGCACAAACTGCATATAGAATTAACGGGGAAAAAATTTCATTTTTAAATTTTATTTTTTTATTTCAAAAACATGGAGAAGCTATAAACTAATAATATCTATACCTTGACCTAACTGGCATTCCGGTCATATGCAAAGTGACTTTTTAGTCAGTGTCACGAACCATGGACACCACTTCCGGAAACAAGTAAACTTACACACGCTCGGAAAAACGGTAATTCTGAACTAAAGTACATAAATACCAAACATTTTTTAACGATGATTAAATGAAGTAGATATCGTTGAACACTTTCTATGGTTATTTGAATAGATTCTCACAATATTATAACGAACGCGTTAAAATTCACGTTAAGTCCACGAAAAGTGGTTGTTAGAGGATACATGTATGATTTATCGGTAAATTGTAAGCAACAATACGAGCCTCTATGTCAAAACCGACGACTCCAAGACAGAACATTCTAGCGAGGACAAAATTACAGAAGAAGATTGGTTCTAGCTCTCTCATAACTTTGTTTACGGATATACTCAAGAGAAGAATTAATACCTAAAGCATAAAATAAAATATTTCCCTAGTTATTAACTTTCTGTACACGGATTTCCGTAGTAACCGTAGCTGCGCTTCAGTAATTTGTCGTTACTTCTGCATGCATGTATGATATAAAAGAGATAGTAGAAAACAAATTTCGAAGCAAACGGTATATGCAGAAGAAACGTTAACTGACAAATGGTACTTACATTTCCTCTGTTCAAACTGTCAACTACTATTACTCCGAGTTGCTGTAAATGTGCATCATCGTCGGAACATGTTGGAAGTCCAGTGTAAAGCAAAATCAGCGGTGCCACGTTGATTTTCGCTTCCCGTTGTGCACTGGATTTATTACCTTCTCTTGTACATCCTACAGCATGTGGCTATACATGAGCGCCTACTTCCAAACATCCCATAGACGTCTTTAGTTGATTGAACCTTTTTGAAACAAAATGCTGTGAAAATTACATCAATTGTTAAATTTGATTGAGATAAGTTCTAAAATGTTCAGTGATTCGAAAAAAAAAAATAAGTACACCTCTATATCCTAAACAAGTACGCCTCATCAAAAATAATAAACATCAAAGTAACCCTAAATTTTTACCAAAATTCTATTTGTTTTTTTTTTTTAGAAAAAACCCCCCACAACAACAGACCTTCGGGGGACACACACATATATAAGAACCCTTTATAAAAGTTTTGGAACCAAGGGGGTCACCTTAAAGGCTTTCTAGCTTAAATAGCTAGAGGTCCGAGAGGTGTCCACAAATAAACCATAGACGTCTTTAGTTGATTGAACCTTTTTGAAATAAAATGCTGTGGAAATGACATAAATTGTTAAATTTGATTGAGATAAGTTCTAAAATGTTCAGTGATTCGAAAAAAAATAAGTACACCTCTTATGTAATGTTGTCCTCTCGTGACCATTTTTCAGTTTGCGTGTCTGAGCGTATTGCAGACAAGAAATATCTGCAAAGAAAAAAGATTAGCGACAAAGATATCATGAGAGAAATAGTAATTATGTCATAAGTAGTCATATGCATAATTTATAAATTGTGCAAATTATTTTTAACTCAGGGAAAGAAGGAAAGATACATTTTAACCCGTCTTCTATGGAAGCCATGTTTGGGTTAGGACACAAATATACCATGTTCTGTAAGCACATTTCTTCCAAAGCTTGACGTTAGATAGTGTGTGGATTTTTTTTTTCTTCTGATCGTATCCCCGATATAATAAAGAGAATGGGGAACGAAAGTTTACAAATACGTGGCATTCCCCTCCTGTCGTTCCAAAAAATGTCTCTAAAAGTATCAACTTGAAATAGTGCATGATTTTGACCAATGCGAGAAGAGCATTCTAAAGTGTCCGTCTGTCCAGACTGTACACGAAAAGAGAATTTGCAGGTATTGACTTGGGGAATATACAATAAAAGCCGATGTGCTAGCATATTTATGGCAAGCATACCAATGAAATTTACATAAACGTCTTCTGCGTAATAAAATGCCCATCCCTCCCTTTCCAAAATGAAAAGGAAACTGGAAGTTACCAAATTTCTCTTTTGCCAGTAAAATTATTGCAGTTTACCATTTAAGTGAAACTGAAAACGAATAAGGCTGTAAAAAAAGGTCAAATATTAATAATAACTAGCCTCGCAAAGTTTGTATCAACTAATGGTTATAGTGCAAGTTTAATTAAGACAACCACAAAAAATGTGCTTGCAAACGAGATATCGAGTGGAGCAAAATGCGCCTGCAGATCAGGGTCTATTTTGCTTGTTCTACTGAGTACTCCTAACAAACTGCATATAACCAAATTCGCCAGCGCGTTATGCGACGGCAGATCTGGGTATGTGCAGTTTGCTGTTGGAATCAACTTATAAGCGAGTATACGAAAACCAGATGGAGTTGTTATAAAATGGACTTATAATCCATTATAATGCTATACTGGCTGTTTCTTGATTATTCTACAGTCTGTTTTAATTTGGTATTCTAAGAAACTTTCATAATTTGGAACAGTACAATCCCCTAGGGTGGTTGTTTATTGTAGGAAATACGAAGCATCGGGAAAAATGCACAGCAAATTTGACTGAACTGGAATAAAATATGCGAGGTTCGTTTTGGTTTGGTGTTTTATGGCACAGCAACACAAGTAGTTTTTTTTTTAGTTATAAGGCAATGGGAATAAAGTGCTTTGTCCCAGGGCACAGCACGGTAGCCGACCCATGCTAATCAGATGGTAGGATTCGAACCTGCATCCTTTCGGTCGCGAGTCTGGCACGCGAACCACTCAAAATCCAAGCGGTGAACCGCTATCTGTCATTAACTCATTATACGCAGAGCTTGGCCAATCGGACTACCAAACTGCCATTTACGTCGGACCCGAAAATAAAGATTACAAAGGTTACAATTTGGATAAAATAAATGCAAGTTAAGAACAACGTAGAGCACCAATATTGGGGCTTGATGTTGTTGGAGGCTGCTGACTGTAAACATAAAATACAAAACATAATACATCTTATTCAACGACGGATGTTACAACAAATAATATTAGCAATGAAGAGCTTTTACTCCAACAAACAATCAACTTAAAGCATATACGGACAGAGAAACATGAGTATTTTACACGTAAAGATGCATACAAATTATACATAAAGCAAAGAGATATTACCATACATTGATACATTGATACCAGGATACCAGTGGCGGCGCAGAGGGGGGGGGGGGGGGGGGGGCAATTGCCCACAGGCGCCGTGCGAGGGGGGCGCCGTCGGGAGTTTTTTTTCCCAATACCCCCTCTTCCATCTAAGCCCCGGTTTCAGGGCTTGGGGGTGGGTGGACGGAGGTTGGCAACTGACATAAAAACTGTTCACTGTGGCAAAGTAGGGGGCGCCATTAGAGAACATTGCCCCCGGGCGCCTCGGTGGGGGTGGGGGCGCTATTAAAGAACATTGTCCCCGGGCGCCTCAAACCCTCGCGCCGCCACTGATTGATACATAGCATTCATATTTAAAACAAAGATTTAAATTGACATTAGAACATTATTTTAAGACCTATATAACGATAGCATAGATATATAATCCATGCAGTACATAGATAATTGCATTATCATACGAACACCAGAAACACACATACATGCACACATTTTGTTTTTATTTACAAATCTGAAGTTCAAGCCATGCAAATTGGGGTAAGAAAACTAAAGAACGATAGCATAGATATATAATCCATGCAGTACATAGATAATTGCATTATCATACGAACACCAGAAACACACATACATGCACACATTTTGTTTTTATTTACAAATCTGAAGTTCAAGCCATGCAAATTGGGGTAAGAAAACTAAAGAATGATGTAAAAGCATGTCACGCATAAAGGATGGCCAGTACCAAATTTAAGAGGCTAAAAACCAATTGTACATAAAAACAAATGGAATAGAAGTTTAAATTAAACACAAATAAAAATTAACAAAAATAAAAACTGACTTAAAAACTAGGCTGCAAATACTGCAACAGTTAATACAAATTAGATCACAAAGATAACCTAAACCGAAAGACTTAAAACAAAATTTGAAAAGGAAAAGATGGCAAAATAAAACTGGCTGCTGTAAAAAATAAATAAATAAATAATAATAATAATAATAATAATAATAATAATAATATAAAACATACTGTGCAAGTAACACCTAAACACTTACAGAATTACGTCATACTATTTTCATCTCTTACACAACTACCACAGTACATCCACATTCATGCCTAAATATAGTTCATCCCGCACGGGAAGGTGGAAATATACGTTTTCAATTTCGTGCAAAATTTTCCGCACGCGTTATCTAAAATATCTGACTATATATTGGTTGTGACTAATATCAGTCATTCATGTGATTTATGGGTAAAGCTCGTATAGTCCAAAAGCACGTGAAACACAGGTGCAAGTGACAAAAAAAAAAAAAAAAAAAGCGGGTTTTCCCACCGATTTTCAGCGGAAGTTGCATAGTTGTATATTTTCTCCAAAATATAGTAAAGTCAACGAAGCTTATTCTGTTACAAATAGGTTCATATTGCTTAATATTTGCTATGGATAATTTCATTAACGAACTTTTCGTTAGTGTGTTTGTTTGTGTGTGTGTATATCTATCTATATATATATATGTGTATATCTATCTATCTATCTATATATATATATATATATATATATATATATATATATATATATATATATAAAAACTAATATTAAACCGTTCTGAAAATGTCTCCAAATTATCTTTGCGCATTTAGTTATTTTGTTTGTGTGTGTGTGGTTTTTTCTCAGGATTTTCTTTAAGGATTAATTTTCTTGCGGATTTTTGTCTGCAAGCTATATTTTAATATTTGAGCTCTAAGTGTTTGCAGTTTTGCTAGTTTAAATTCAGTTTCGGAAGGATGCAATATTTTTGCGGTTCAGTCAGACCACCCTCACCCCTAACCCCTATAAATAAATAAATATATAAATAAATAAACATAAAAAATAAGTAACCACAACCCCACTCTATTCTATATTTTCCAACAGAGTAGTAAATGATCTAGAGAGTATATTAGATACAATAGAAATGTAAAAAATAGAACTCAATATCGCATTCCTTAGGAGGAAACTATTGTACCGATACCAGAATCCAATGGAGACGCGAGGGTTCGAGACGCCCAGGGGTAATGTTATTTAGTGGCGCCCCCATTTTGCTACAGAGAACGCCCCATCTCCCCTTTCGCGTGGCGCCTGGGAGCAATTACTAAAAATTGCCCCCTCCCGCCACCACTGCCTGAATCTTTACATATATTTCTCAATTACCTGCGAATTAGTTTCCACATTCGGCGCGCTGTGGGGAAATACAAAGAATCTCACTTATTTGCCCAGCTTCCTGGAATACCCCTCTTTTTTCCTATTCATCCTCCTCGTCGTCATAAGATTATAATAGTTTGTAAGCCTTCCCCCCCACCCCCCCCCCCCCAAAAAAAAATCAGTACTATACATCCATTCCCCACCCCATACCATGACACCGAAGAATAAGCACATATAAAGGTATTCTGCACTCACAGTAGATATCGAGTTCAGTAAAAATTGCTGTATTTATTTTTAGCCCGCATGGTATTTCCGTCTGTGTCACTTATGAACAGTCATGGAGTATTGACGCAATTGGGCAGTTTGGTACTTACAATTCAATTCTTAAAATTGATGAATATACGCCAAAGACACGTGCTTTTGAAGCAAACCCTTCCAACCTTATCAAACACTAACGTTTAGCCTGCCAGACATTTTCCAGTTCGTGTATTTTAGCCCAACATAGGTCATCTAAATCCGTATATTTGAACATATTACTCTCAGCGGTATCTACACAGTGAATACTTTAAGTCACGTGACATGCCTGCCTACCGAAAACAAGGCGGAAAACTGGAGTTCAAAAGTGGACTAAACTGGTATATATAACACTGTCTCTCTACCCCACTGTCCATGTCTTTCGAGCTGTCTGTCTCTTTCTATGTCTCAGTATCTCTATTTTCCTCTAACACACACAAATGGACATAAGGATATCTACATACAGTGTATAAACAATGATCATCAGAAGGACGAGTGCCATACGGAATACTTCGCATGACTATACCATATAGTGGATGTGACTGTCCCAATATCGACCACGGGAAAATATTATTCAAATGCATTTGACTTATTTTATTAACTAGGATTGAATTATATCATGAATATTTTAACATTGACTCAACTATGTGATGATTGACAAGGAAAACTTTGTATCGTTTTTGTTTTTCTTCAATTCTGCATCTTTTCATAAAAAAAGTTATATGTTATTAACAAGATCAACGCTCTAAAACGTGGGTATTGATCGTACTTTGTGGTGAAATTGAAATTAGATGGCTTTTCCAGTGAAAACTATTTATCATGTGTATGTATGTATATATATATACATCAGTGTGCAAAAAGAAGCCATACAAGGGCCTAGTAAGACTACGTTACCAGTAAACTTTTTATCAGTTTTTTTTTTTTAAGTACATAAAAGGAAAGAATATATTACATCCAATTGGAAGAGTGAGGTCGATCGTCGGTTATCAAAAGCGATGTGATAAGATTCTACCAATAATCTTCTCTCTCTCTCTCTCTCTCTCTCTCTCTCTCTCTCTCTCTCTCTCTCAAATCACATATCTCTAATTTTGAAGTGTTCTACAAATTATGCTGCTTGCTGCTCTTCTCTCTCTCTCTCTCTCTCTCTCGCAAATCACATATCTCTAATTTTGAAGTGTTCTACAAATTATGCTGCTTGCTGCTCCTCTCTCTCTCTCTCTCTCTCTCTCTCTCTCTCTCTCTCTCGCAAATCACATATCTCTAATTTTGAAGTGTTCTACAAATTATGCTGCTTGCTGCTCTTCTCTCTCTCACTCTCTCTCTCTCTGTTAGCAACTAAAGGATAAATTGTTAGCGATACCAACCTGTAAAATTAAAAAGGGAACTGTACACTACTACTATCACCGTATTTTCCCCCCACAATATCACTATAACCTCTCCAAATATTTACATGATCATAAAGGAAATTCAGACTTTGTAGAGACAATGCCAGTTTGGTTGGAAATTTGTGGAGGTTACATATTCTTTTTAATAATAATAATAATAATAATAATAATAATAATAATGCAGAAGAAGGGGGGAGGGGCATATAAATCGGCCGCTCCACCAATCTATATCTTAATACATGTTGTCATCGTGGATATTGTGGCAATGGAAGGTGCGGGCACCGATTGCTTCTTGAAAATGTATGGGATAAAGCGATCTTAGTTTGTATCATTTTTTTTCTCTCTCTCTCTCTCTCGATCATTCATTCATTCAATCAATAAATCAATCAATCAATCAATGTAGCAGCACATTAGTTTAAATATACACACAACACATATCACTTGACGTTACTCATGGCAGAGACCCAAGTCTTGTAATATTGCAAATTATTGTACAACCTACATTAAGAAATAAGATATGATAGACACGTATTGTCTCGTTAGAAAAACTTTGCTGATACGGTACAAACCGTCTCTTGTCCTACTTTAACAAAAGATACTATTTCAGTCTGTTGAAAGAGTTGACAGTTTGACAGCTAGTTGCAAATTCAATAGAATAGATCATGACGAACATCTTATATTTTTTTTTATCTTTGCATAACAAATCAAATGCGGAAATACTGTCGGCATGCCAGCTCGCGAATGCGTGTCTTTATCATTGCGGGTTTAAATGTAGACGTGGGATACACACACAAACTGTGAGGATTTCAAACACAAATAGACACTCGCATATGCATTCTGTACAGGCATGCGCACTCACTTGCAATGTTGGACTATTCAAATACTAATAACAGCTGATGTAATGATACATTAATTCCTTCTTGCAAAGTCAAGGTTGTTTTCTTTCAGATACACAATTAACAGAGTTCTAAGTGTCTCTGTTGACAGAAAATGCCCAGGCATTACCTAAAAATAGGTAACAAGGCAGGCAACAGTTGCAATTAATTATATTACAGCAGGTGGAAAGGTATGTATACCTTCTCGACGATACTTGTATCTTGGCAGATATTCAAAGCAGTGTCACTTTAAGAGATTACGTATTCAAAGGTCGAAGAATCTTTGAAGATAAAATTGAACCAAAAACTACGTTGAAACTATAATGACATGACTGTTCAAAATGGGAAAAAATCCACAAACAACCTGATTAAATTTATTTGTGTTGTTTGCGAGGTACAGTCAAATTTTAGTAGGTGTAAAGAAACAAAAACAAACCACCTCACGGGAGTACCTTCAGAAGTTTCGTGAGCTACATGACCGGTGACGTCATGAATTGAACACATTTCAGTTATGCAATTGCTATGTATATTGAATTTATAATATGTGTACATGATTGTAAGTTGTAACTAAGTCAGAGTATGGTCATTTTGTAAACAACATGTTTACATAACATATGAGTTCAAGACCGGTTTTGTTAGCAGACGGACTGTTATTTTCATGTCTTGTTGTCATGTCTTGTTGTGACAAAAGTCAGGCACACAAAGCAATTTTCCATAAAAATTACTCGTATTCTGATGTGAGAATTGTCAGGTACACCTAGATGTTACAGTTTTGAAAACCAGATATAATTCTGAGAGATAGAGAGGATTTATTTATTTGCAATATTCATTGGAAATATAAAAGTGCTCATTAACTTTTGGATTAATACATGATTTAGGGATTTATGTGAACTCATTCAAATACATTCTGGATTACATCTTTGTGGTACATCAGGACATCTAAGGCTATAGGAATTCATTCGGAACATTGTGTTATTTTGGACTTGTTATTAGGACATTTAGGATTGTTTGGAATTTAACTCACAAATTGTAAGTGTCTTTTGAAATTTCACTTTAATTGTCTGGAAATACATTGCTTGTTGATTTTACTTACATTGTTGGTTTCACTTTCTTTCTGTTACATATTTTTAAGACCTAGAATCGAAACACAATATCGATCATTGTTTACATCAGGTGCTGTTTATTCAAGAGGACAAACAATTGTGTCATAGCTGATTGCAGAAATGGTATTAGAAGTGATTTTTTTTTACATTCAAGAAATGGAAGTAGTTGATAAGATTTACCAGAATTATATGGTCAGCCACAGAGTATTTTGTACTCGTTTCTCTTCCCGTTTTAGGATACAGCATGTTTGCCGAAGGCTCAGTTTCACTTCAAACGACAGAAGGATATAATATCAGACTGCATAATCACAATTTATTTACTGTAAATTGCGATTCAAATAATTGATTAAATTTTTGCGCATTTATTTTGTACGCATTTATTTTTATGGATTGAAAAACCAAATAGACACGTATAATAGTCCATGTCAATACTTCCCTATTTTTAAAGAACAACCAGAGGCCAGCGTAAAATAATTAGTAAAAGTTAGCATCACGTAAAAGTACCTGCTGAATAAAGTCCACGTATAAACAAGATTCACATAGCCGGGGAAATCGGAGCTAAGTGCATTGGCGTGTCCTTGGGAAAGGCATTTCCCCGGCATGATATAGCCAATAATGTGTTAAAAGTGCCGTTAAACCAACGAAAACAAAAAACAAAATATCTTCACTAAATCAGGGCTCGAAATTAGCGGTAGTCCGCTAGCCCGAGGCTAATAAATTTCCTGTCGGACTGGTAGTTTTCATACTTTTAATAGTCTGATGGCTAGTAAAGTTTCAGTTGTCTCCAATCAACATTTATTTACGGTATCATACGTAATTTTGGAAAATCTGAATGATCAGACGATGTCCAAGATCTCTCAGAGATATTCACACAAATTCCCGAGATTCAATTGCTCCCCTAGAGGGTTAGAACAAATGAGGATTTTACAGATCGTATTTCAAAACAAGGCTGTATAAATCTACCGGTTTTGTTAGATTTATAAGGTAAAGTTGTATATCAAAGACGGTTGGTCCGAGTTTCCTCTTACATTTCCTACCCCTTTTTAGATATTTTGAAATTAATTTGGGGGTGTGAGGTCAGAGCGCATTGCCTATTGAAAAGTTGGAATTCGCCGAAACCACGGGGTGTAGGCTTAGGGTAGCTGCTTACCATTGGGCCTAGCAAACTTAAAGAACCTTACTTCGAGCCCTACCCACATAAAATCGATAGAGGAGATGATTTATTTTCTCAGGAATTGCAAATTGTACCATCCTACCTCATTCATCCGTTCTTTTTGAAATATATTTAAATAAATTCCAGCTGTACAAATCCCTGGTAAATTGAAACCGTACAAATTGATGCTGCTCACAAGAAGCGTCTTAATTCTTATATAACAAGGAACCATCCAATTATTGTTATATTTCAAACGTTTAAGGTACGATGTTAGTGACTTCTAATTAACAAAGGATTGATCAGTGTCTTAAAAAAAAAATTGATATTGCTACATATGTCATTCAGGTCGCCATGTATGTTTATCGCTAAAGTAACTTCGAAGAGTCAAGGTGGTTGTGTATACCTGAAATGGATAAGCAGGTCAAATCGTGACATCTGTTTAACATTGAGCTAGCAATAAAAGACAGCATAAACCTGATTTAAATGCTTCACAAATGTTTAAGCAAATATACGGATATTAGCATCCATTCTAAAGGACACGAAGTAAATAATTTTCATAAATGTAATTCGTGTTTGTGTGTATGCGTGTATGCACGTTGTATAAAGTGTGTGTGGTAGAGGTGGGGGGGGGGGGGACTGGATCCTATCAGGTTCTCTAAAAAGATTTTGTGTCCGTTTATGTGTGTATATGTGAATATCCATGAGAGAGGAAAGGCGGCCGTATCTTGAACTTGCCCAGTTCTTCTCGGAGAACACTTATGCACACGTGTGTGCATGTGTGTGTAAATTTTATGCATGTGAATGTATAACATAAGTGAGAGAGATTCACGAGTCTCTCTCTCTCGATCGATCGATTGAAAATATTTGAGAGAGATCGATTAATATCACACATAACATTGTATTCAAATAACTCACCTTACGTCTTTGTTCGTGTGTATTTTTCGTTTCGTGTTTGTGTGCGTGCATTGTTTGTAAAAAATATGCGAGAAATTCCAGGTGAAAAAAATCTGTCTACGATAGTACAAGGAAACATAATTCATAAAAAATTATTTGCATTCGTGCACAATCTTCAAATAGTTGCTTTATATACATATATGTACATCGTTTTAGATAAGAAGCAACTTTGGTTCTGGTTTCTTATAATCATGGAATGTGATCGTATAAGGGCTCCGCTGTAGTCGTTATGAATAGGGAAGCCAACATAAAGGAAGCAAATAGACAATTAAGCGACGCCAGATTCTACCAATAACTTGACCAAAATCCAACTATGCAAAAACTGTTACAAATATTATTGATGAAGTGTTCCTAACTGAACACATAGACCAGCAAACCAAAGACTAATTAACCCCAGAAAATCTTAGGGCCGAAAGGTTTTATCTTCTTCCTAAAATCCACAAACAAGGAAACCCGGTTAGACCGATAATTTCCGCGCACACAAACGACGATATGAAAAATAAACCTGAACGGAGAGAATTTTAAAATATCTGGATCATTTCATGAGACCACATGTCCACAAATCACCATCCTATCTTCAGGAAACGACAGATTATCTCATCAAAAGGAAAGCAAGTGAACCATTATCGCCAGATACAATGCTTGTTTCCTTAGACGTCACATCCCCCTGTGTACTAATATACCACACAGTGAAGGGATACAGTGTGTAAAGAAGCATGGGAAACGAGCTGTACAAGAGCCGCCCACTCATTTCCTGCTTAAACTTCTGGAGCTAGTCATAAAACTCAACAACTTTGTGTTCAGTAAAAACAATTACCTCCAAATCAATGAAACCGCCATGGGTACAAAGATGACCTCCTCATATGCTAATATTTTTATGGGAAGACTGGAGGGGCAAGTTTTGGCATCGGTGAGACATAACAGTGGGTACGCTTCCTTGATGACATAGAAATGAAATGGCAACACGGAAGATAAAATCTGGATGACTTTATATCAAAAGCAAAAACTTCCATCCTTCATTAAAATTCTAGGCAGAAATCTCTAACTCAAAGCACGTATTTCTAGACGCAACTAGCAGACTTGTAGAAAATAAACTTCACACTGACATCAACTCAAAGTCAACTGATAAATCTTCTCCCATCCATCTGTCATTCAAAGCATTACATTCATAACATATCATACAGCCAGACACTGAGAATACGCAGAATTTGCTCCAACGATGAAACATTCCAAAAAGGTCTGAAGAGTTGTATGAACATTTGATGAGCCGCGGCTACGACAAAGACCTGAAAATGGAGGCAACAAAGAAGTCGGAGAAAGAAAACAAAAAATGAAAAGGATAAAAAACAAACAAAAAAACAACCGCAATGACCTCTTAAAATATTGAGAAAATAAAAAGGCTGATCAGATAACATTTATCCTGACATACCATCCAGACAACCCAAAAATAGGTCACATCATCCAGAAACATTGGCCATCGTGGAATCGTGTGACACACTAAAGTTAATCCTCTCGAACAAATCAGTAGTAACCTACCAAAGACCGAAAAACCTCAGAGACATCCTAGTCAGAGCAAAGTTAATGTCAGTCACAATCCAAGAACATACAGGCACATCTGGTCTTGTGGTGACAAAAGGTGCAAAACATGTCAACATATGCTAGAGACAAACACATTCTCTAGCACAGTGACGAGCGAACTATTGAACATACATGGTCAAAAAAAACCATACAAAACAGAAAATGTAATTTATCTCATCACATATAATATTTGCAGCCTTCAGTATGTCAGAGAAACCGAAAATTACATGAAAGGATCAATCTTCACAGATATGATTGGATAACAAAGAAATTGGACAAAAGTCCAGTAGCAGAACACTTCTCTTCCGCTGGCCATACTTTCAGTGACATTATACTAACTGCAGTTTCCCACAACCGCAACTGGAGATCTGAAACCAGGAAAGAAAGGGAATTTTACTGGATACGCCGTCCAAGAAAACTAAAACCAAGCGGTTAAAATTAAGACGACTTCAGTCGGGCACCCACACGCAAATAAAATAAAATAAAATAAAATTTTTATCTGTTTAGAGCCCATATTTTTTCAATAAAAAAATTGGTTCATATAGTTCAGTTATCTATAATTACTACTCTTTTGTTGTTCTTGTTGGTATTAGTATTATTGTTGTGGTTATTGTTAATAAAGAGACCATGAATTATCCAGGATATAATCTACGGCTCCATCACTTTATATTAAGAAATAGATGGCGCTTTTGCCCTCCTTTTGTTGGTCAACGCTATATTATTATAACTCAGCAGTCACTAATCTGTTGGAGCAGTGAAAATTATTGCCGGGGTCGCTATCACAACAGTAAAGAAGTGTTCTTGTGACAGATGTATCAAATAAAACGTGAATCAGAAATATCTTTAATGGTTAATTGATCTGTATATTGTGTTATTTGAGTACCTACCAACATCCTGCAATTGACGAGGTAAACTAAATGCTCGCGGCGCAAATGGGCAGGTGTTAAATCACTCATCTACTCATCAAATAAATTAATATGAATTTTATCAAAACAATCTTCGCACACGTGGATGTAGCCTTGCATACTGCCCCAATCACTGATTTCATTACTGATGATAACAAAAGGTATAGGGTCTCGGGTTTGTATTAACCAATTGGAAACGATCGCGTTCGCCAACTCAACGAATAATTCAGAATTATACCGAAGAATGTGTGTTCATGTCTAAATCGTTGTTGATAAACATTCAGTGCATTGTGCAGTGACAGTCGTAAACATGTGTAAGTATTTCCAAGGTGCGGAGCCGCCACCGAAATGGCAGAAATTAGATGATGACAAGAGAGAGCGCGATCGCAAATATGATCAAGTGAAAAGACTAAGAAAGTACCAGAAATGATGGGAAAATGAACAAATTGATACGGCTGAAATATGACCCAGGAAAAGCTGTGATGTTGTGCACTTTCTGCACTGAGTATACGAAAGTGCGAGGGGTACTTCATTCGTTTATGGGTGTAAATGCTTTCATAAATTGTCCCTGGAATCACACAATGCAAGCTCCGTGCACAGAGTGATACGTGAAATCAAAGCAGAAAATTGGTTCCTTAGAAGCAGAACAAATTGTGGCATCTTTGAACAAGAGCGTCTTGAAGAAGCTTGAACATAAACTTTCAACTTTTCGTGAGTCTTGTTGGTGAAATACAGTTGTTATTGTTTTGAGTTTATGCTAATAAATAATAAATGTTGAATTAGAAACTAAACTGGCTTCTGTTTGCTTTAGCAGATCAGTGAAAGTTAGGCAGGATCAGTAAAAATTTTATTTTGGTGATCCTGTGGTTTAGTGAAAATAAATCCTAATTTCAAGCCTCGAGTCTAGGTATACATTCCACCTTTAACTATTGTGTCCTATTTTCCTATTTCACGCAGTAATCATTACCAATCAAGTCGATTGTCAGGATCACGCAAACGCAAAATGTAAAACTTGTGTATCACTTGCGTTAAAATGACCAAGACGTAAAACTGTAAGTCGCCTGAACTGTCAGAGGAAGAAAACAGAGTTCGTGTGTTTGTGAATGTGTGTATGTGTATTACGTGTTTGTATAAAGAATGTAACTTTACCTTTAGTTTGCACCATATAACCATTATTGTGCTAAGTTGCCGTAAAATGCTTTACACACTATTGCATAAAGTACGAGAGAAGATGGTATTATTATTATTATTATGTATAATATCTTAGCAGATCACGGTACATGTGTATCATTTTACTGCATTCCAGACATGTGTATTACAATGTTTCAATTGATGTTTAAAGCTTGTTTTTGATGACAAGGCTAGAGTGAGACATTTTATTCACATTTTCAGTTTGTATATAAATTTGCTTAGCTTACTAAATGCGCTTGGGTTTGGTGTAATGAGGCAAGGCTGGGTAGGGGACCAATTTTTGTAATCAGTTACCGCAAATATTCGAACCGTCTTCATTTATCCGTGTAAACATTACAGCATTATTTATTATCTTAACTTTTTTATAAAAAAAAGTAAACAATGGAGTGATAGGTCTGATGATACCGCGTGTGTTCCAGTGTGTCAGTGCAGTAAGTCATTATCTTTCAGTGTCATATATATTTTGTGAATATATATATATATATATATATATATATATATATATATATATATATATATATATATATATATATATATATGACACTATTTCTACACAACATCTTCGCAAATTATTGATAGACTAAATATCGCCAAAAGAAGAAGAAGAAAAAGAGGAAAATAAATCGAGGAGAGAGAGAGAGATGCTTATTATTAATTATTATTATCATTATTATTTCTTTCAGAACGCTAAACGTTTATCTGCGAGAGATGGACCACAGTAAAAACTTTCTTACTAAATGTTTTCAATTGATTTATGTTGTGACGTTTCCAGTACAACCTGAAGATGAGCAGCAGTTTCAAATTCCAGGTAAAGTAGAAATTAGGTCATAGTGACCTGTTTTAAGTACAGTTTGTTACACATCAAGACCCTGGCGTATGACTAATATTGGCAATGGAATTTGCTAGAGAACAAGTAATGCACCAAGGAGCGCGCAAAAATGTTCGGCATTTTTCAGTATTTAGGTGCATAATACTGCTCACAAAGAAATTGAAATTCGCGAGAAAGGCCCTTAATGGTGGTAGTGGCCGCAGCAGTAATATTAGCTCAATTAGCGAAAGCAGTATTGGGTGGAAACAAATAATAAAAATAAAGAGGAAGAAAAAGAAGATAACGATGATTGATGATGATGATGATGATGATGATTTACTGAAAGAATTTATAAAGACACGAAAAGTTTGACTTTCTATACAAACCATAACACTGTGGCATTATGAATGCTTTGACAGAGATGAGCTACTGGCATAATGTGCAGTTTAAACATCGCAGTTTTAAAATGTTATTTTCCCTGAGATGTAATACATCTCATTGTTTGCGGAAAATTCATTTAGATAATCAAACTACCTAGAGAATAGTCTTTATTCTTTTATAGTGTATGACAGTGGAGGCATATATATCATTTGTTGAGTCACTGCAAAGAGCGCGATTACTGATTCAAAGCGATATATATATATATATAACTTTCCTCGATGTTAAACACCACTCCATGACCCTTTTCCTATATACACACATACAAATATTACTCTCCCCGATGGTAAGCGCCAATCTACATATCTTTCATCACGATAGGTTTGATCTTGATCTCTTACTGCTAATAATGACTTAAACAAAATTTTGCCATTCTAAAATTCAAACTGTTTCAGTTCCTGGGCTCAAACTGCTGAAGCTTGCATTTTGTTTGTAATATCCTTTCCTTTTTCTTTCAGAATGCCGACCATCTGGGAATAATATACCAACAGCTGATCACAGTGACACGAAATACAGTGCTGGCCAGCCAATCAAGCCCTTGCCATCATATGAAAGTGAATCACTTTCTTCAGTCAGCTGTGACAGAGGATCCAAGGAGAGTGGGTCTTCTGTTCCAGATAAATCTCCAATCAGAGGAATGTCAGCGGAATTTAGTGACTATGGATTGCACAGACATCAATGGCCTTTGGCAAACCAAGTTTTTGGATCAATGTTGGGAGAGCAGCAAATTAAATTGAACAATGTTTCTGATATTTCTCAACATATAAACCAACAAAGACAGAATTATGATCAGCATGTTCCGTCTGACAGCCGTAGTTCATATCCGTCGTTAGGTTCTGGCCTTGGAAATCATATGCAAGGTTTTGGTGTAGCGAGAGATAGTGAACCGTTTTACGATGCTGTCATAGTTTATGATCAGAATGATTTTATGGAAGTGCAGTTTTTCAAGGAAGAACTAACCCATATGATGAGGACTGAGGGAATTCCAGACTTGAGATTAGAGTTTTTTGACAGTACTGTTTTCCCAGCATCACAGATTATGAGCATTGAGGACATAGTCAGACGATCAAGCTTGGTTTTAGTGTACTTGACTCCACAATTCGACCCGAATCGTTTGGAATTATTTTGTAATGAAATAATAGGCTTGACGAGGTTGGGATACAATCAACCAGATGTGCTAGCTGGAAGGACGGAGAGCACTCAAAAGTGGGCCTTTAGGCCAGTTCACACGCAGCCCGAAAGAGCAAGACATTACAAAACCCCAATAGGTCTGACAACTGTGTTAGGTATGAACTGGTATGACAGATATTCGCCAAACACCAGGCAGAAAATAGTCTCTGTAATGACACAGGCAATAAACAATCGAAAGCAGAGAGAAAACCATACACGCTTAACCAGCAGATATAGGGAATTATCCATGCAGCATCGTAATTCAGACCAAGGACAGACCTATGCAAACGAATCCTTTATATCAACTTCTAAACCTGGAGTTCCAAGCCTGCAGATCAGACCACAGTTTGGAAATCTATATAATGCAGACAATGCACGGAACAGGCTTTTGATAAATTCTTCACATGGTGTAACGACACTAGTCAACCCAGGCTTTCATCAAGCCCCACAAATGGTACGACAGAGTGTACAGCGGCCACAAGTTCCTTATCAGAGCAATGGTAATAGTGCTCAGATAATGAATATGACCCGATTTCAAAGGCCACATCTTTCAATGATACCAGAACAGACATTAGAGCAAAGTGGATCTTTTGTAAATGGTCAAGCGGCACATCCACACGTTAGTACAGTACCTCATCATGGTATGCAACACCATAACACTGGCCAACAGTCAATATCCACAGCATCCATGGATGGGTTTTCCATTCGCAGCCCAGATGCCTACAGCATTCCTATCCAGCATCAACTTTTGACAACTCGACCACAGTCTGCAGTGTCTTTCTTTCAGCCTGCATCTTTATCTGAGGGAGAGCTGAACAGAACTGACAGGAATGGTCAGTATTGTGGCAGAGATCAGGTGTCTGACAGGAATATTTCTTACCAGCAAACCTCTCTTAACGCTGGTTCAAATGTAATGTTCCATGAAAACTTGAATGGATGTACTGGTCAAGAAAGATTTCAGCAGGGAGGATATATGCCAGATTTTACTTCAAATCGATGCGTTGGTCAGCCAAACAGCGAGGCTTCTTTCAAAGACATGAAATCGTATCAAAGCATGGGATCTGGACACAATCAGATGGGAGTTGCTGTGGTAAATGGTGTCCCTTTTCAGACAGCAAGAATCGATTCCAATATAGGAAACGGAGTTTCTCAGTCTGGAAGAAACATTGTTCAGTCAGCGTCTCTTTCATCGCAAGCTATTCCAGTTGATGCTCAGCCGCAATTCATTGCCCAAAGTATGCAAATTAATGCTCAGACTGCAGTGTCATCCGGGAGTCCACTACTGAGTTACCAAAATATGACCTCAGTGGTTTATCCTCCGATTCAAGCACCTCAAAGATCCTCTTTTGTGATAAACAGCAACTCTCAAGCACAAATTCAAGACAATTTCAGCCAGCTGTCAGTGTCTTATCCTCCCAAGGAATACCAGCAACGCGGATCAGTACAGATCCATGCATACCAACAACAAACTAATCATTCAGGCACACCTTCTATGCAGACGAATGTTCACCAAATGTCCTCTGTAAGTTTACCGTCGTCCCATCTTTCTAAGCAACAGCCATCCTATGAATATCTATTAACAACTCATACTCCAGGACATCAATCAGAACAATTAGAAAAAAGCAAACAAGGCAACATAGAAAGACAAAATCATTCTTTGCTGAATGGTCAACCCAGTCAGCAACTGTTTAACATATCAAGTTCGCCATCAATGCAGAGACCTTCAGAAATGCTTTTTACTGGTACACCCTCAGTCAGACTGGACCAACCGCAAACATCACTTGGAAATTTACCGTCAAATCAAATGATGGAACGGCAAGCAACAAATAATGTCAATAATATACCATGTGACTCGGACAGAAGATATACATGTTTGCTCAATAGTGATCCATCTGTCAACAAACAAAACGCACAGATAAATGGTTCAGGATCAGCATCACTATTTTGTTATAAATCAGACGACAGAGTGCAATATTCTGACCGCTCAACAGAACTGGAAGAGTCATTGCGCATTTGTGAGCCTTTTAGTAAGAAAACCAAAGATGAGATTGACATAAACCCAAATCTGTCCAATGATGACCTGGAGATTGACAAAATACCTCTCGAATCCGGAACAGTTCATCAAACAACAATGAAAAAGGAGATCAACATGAATACTTCCAAAACGCACGACTTGCCCAATACACCTAGAAAAAGTAGGTTTTTTTCAAACACATATTATACATTACATTCATTTTAAAGTTTCTTTTTGTCATTCTAGCAGCTTCGACTAATATATCATTCTTTTGTTAAAATTTTAATCAAGTATTTATTTATGCTCTAAATAACTATTTTAGATACAGTCAGGAATCATCAATGGACTGTACGGGCATTTGTAAATGGGACTTCAGTTTTTTCTTTCTTTCTTTTGTTTTGCTGATTGTATAGTTCTTACATTAAATGTTTTTTAAATTGACACAACTTATTACATTTTCTAGGGACTTTCTATTTATGAAGGAACTATTCTATATCGAATCTGATTATACTGCTTTGTAGATTGCAGAAAGATGAAGATATTTAAAATTTCCTGGACAAATAGTTGTGTTTGTACAGAAATGGTCAACAAAATGTCATGTGATTTCTTTGATATCTTTTCTTTACTTAAATGTTACTTACAACATGATCCAAATTAGAGGGTCCTGAGTATCACAGTTGTTACAGTCACCCACTTTGCATTTCTGAAGTCGTGAATTTGATTCTTTTTGGCAGTTACTTGCGCCGTGTCAGTGATTTTCATGGCTTTTTCAAAACCGCCTAACGATAAATATGACCAAAATATCTGGGTATGATTGCCATATGAGGGTAGCTATGTCTTCTTTTGAGTTCATGGCATTTTAAAACTGTGTTTCGTGTATTTCACGTATGTTGAACCATTTTTTTTCTTACTCTTTGTGATTGACGGTGTATCTGAAATTCTGTGGGTAATGTTATGTTGCTTTGTTGTCATACCTTCATTTAGTTTGTGCCGTTTGTTTGTATATGATACTGGACCATACACACCTGCCATAACTGAGGTTTCATGACAACAGTTGTTCGAAACCATCTACATTATGGTCTTGTCGACTTCAGTTTGAATTGACCTTTTGCCATTGAGGAGATAATGACAACTAAACATTAGCATACCATTTCTTTGAAAAGGAACTTAGAAGTATTTTCTTTGGCAATTACTCCCATATGACTCAGCACTGACTGTGAGTGTATACAGAAATTGTAACGAAAAATGGTTTGAAAATGTTGAAGTTATGACAGTTTGAATGTGTGCATCATAAATAACGCTAGTCAGCCAGGTGACGGACATCAGACCTGAATGTCAGACACGCTTTCAGTGTGCCCGTATGTACGTAATGCCTCACACCTTTGCAATCGATAGTGCATATATTGGTCGATGATCCATCGGTATGAGTAAATGTCAGTTTGACTTAATTTGACTAATATATATGCCGATAGATTTATTTCAGCTTAACCGTGAGTTTGTCGCCTGTGTTCTATATTTGATTGCAAGCCTTGAAGTATTTAGTTTGACATAAATTACAGCGGATTACGAAGTGCAATTAAGTTTAAAGCCAAAGTAATTTAAATAAATGCTATGCAGCACATTGAAAGAGACAAAAGTCCTTTACATGAAGTACATAGCACTATTGAAACACGTGTTTCCAAAAGAACCCTGACTCAGATGTCCAATGAAATTGAGACACAGATCTCAATTAACATCTAAAGACATTCTTCATGCTATTCATTGGAACATGTAATTCATGGTATAGTTGACCAATTGAATGAGACAAATATGTCAACGTATAGTGTAATATAAATATTTGATTGAAATGAGAGACGAATATCTTTCTAAAATGATATTAGGACTTTTGGAGAGAATTGGACATAGATCACAATGGCATTTTGGCAAAGATGTAAAATAGATTACAGATGGCAACAAACCTAACACAAATATTACAAATGATAACGATGCATATTGTCTTAATAAACCTTAGATACATTTCCGATTATACTGATAGCATAACTCAAATTTGAACTAAATGGTTTAGGATTGTTGACTCTTTTGCCTGTGAAGATTGTATTTTCAGAATCTTTATCCTATTGTCCATAAGTTCACAATAACTAGATTTGGTAAGTAAATTCCTTGTAGTTCCTTGTTCCAGGGTACTAGTCATTAAATTGAATGCCTTAGTCCTACACTCGAGGACAGGATACTAGTCATTAAATTGAATGCCTTAGTCTTACACTCGAGGACAGGATCCTAGTCATTAAATTGAATGCCTTAGTCTTACACTCGAGGACAGGGTACTAGTCATTAAATTGAATGCCTTAGTCTTACACTCGAGGACAGGGTACTAGTCATTAAAGTTAATGTCTTAGTCTTACACTCGAGGACCAACAAATATTGCCCAAGGTGTAGATATATTTTAGTATACCGTATTCAGTAAAATAAAACGAACTTATATTTTCCTTGAGAATGCTACTGAAGTAGAACTAACTGACATCATGGCATGTTTGTTTTAATTGGTGCGCCTTGACGTGACTTCGTAATTTAGGGCACTAGTTTGTCACGCGAGGGAACGAGTCCTTCGAGTGAAAGCACAAATCCATCTCGCGAGGGAAATATTTCCGTGGCATTAAACTGAGGAGTCGAATTAACAATTTTCTTCATTCATTGGCTCACATTATAAGAGGTATACTAATTAATTTAGTATATAACTTATAATATGAGTCAATGAATGAAGAGAATTCATACCACGTGATTTAAAGTAATAGTTCAGCTAGGTTCCTGCCAGTGTAATGACAATCAGCTATTTCCTTCAAGAGAATAACTAGTCTCTCGCGTGATGATCTAGCTTCTTTAATAATGACGTCACGTCAAGGCGTGTCAAGTAAAACAAACATGCAGTGACCTCAGTTCCACTTCAGTAACGTAACAGTATTAACAAGGATTTTTTAAAATTTCTTTGTTTTATCTAATTTAATTCGGTATTTGTAAACATATAGCAACTATACTCTTGGGCGAAAGGGATGTTTATTGGCCCTCAAGTGTGATACAATGGAACAGGCTTTATGACTTACTCCGGCGCTAGTCACCAAATCCAGTTCCATACACACAAACAATCGGCCCAACAAAAATAGCTATTGCACTTCGGTGTAGTCACTGTGCTCTAAGTTTAGCTGGTATTCCACGGATTTTGTATTACCAAGTACAATATTCATTAATGACGTCAGACGCTAGCTCCAGTCTCCGGTCGAATAGATCTAGATTACAATGAGAATGAGAGAGAGAGAGAGAGAGAGAGAGAGAGAGAGAGAGAGAGAGAGAGAGAAAGTAAATTTTCAAAATCGATTAACTTAGCGAATAAAATAAAAAGGTCGACTTCGAAAACTTGCTCGCATTTATTGTGCCTTCCTATATATGAACAATGAGAGAAAGCATGAAATAGATAAAAGGCAAAAATGAATCAACGCGAGGAAAGGTCTAAAATAGGATGAGAGAGAGAGAGAGAGAGGGGGGGGGAGAGAGCAAATGTTAAAAATCGATTAAGTGAACAAAATGAAATTGTTGACATTGCAAACTGCTTGTATGCTTATGAACAATGAAAGAAAATATCACATTGCAAAACGTCAAGAATGAATCAGCTCGGAAAAAATAACCTTCTCTTAATCATTACTCCGCCGATGAAATCCAGAAATTACCAGTAGTCGTCTGTATTCGGTTTGACATATTTTGGCAATAGTTTGGAAGTATAAATTCCGCAAAACTAACGCATTCTAAAATGATACGTATATATCCTAATAAATAAAGTAATTTAATATTTCTGTGTACATTTTAGTTGGACTGCAGGAAAGCTTTGCATTTTAAATGCAGCGTTTCTTCAGCAGATGAAATAATGGCAGCTTTCCTTCATCAGCGGAAAGTTATCAAGAAATAGTCAAATTTGCATTTAAAACTTTTAAAACATCTTCCCTATATACAAGGTGCTTTTCCATTATGTTCCATGAGAATGATCACGTGAGCAGTAGAAGATGATTGGTTGCATTCGCGTTATCTTGATTACGCAACATGAAAAAGGAAATCGGGGGTGGGAAAGAGAAACATAAGGGAAACATAAGACACTGTGGAAAAAGAGAGCTGATACAAATCGGAAAGAAAACTGTGGACATACAGTAAATCAGTTACACAATATTCTGTCGTATGATACCAGGTATGGTGCTGGCTGGGAGACTCGAAGGGCATTGATAGAGAAAATTCGGGTGCTAAAGCACGCTGGATTTTGCTACCAATACCTATTTCATCGCTCCACCCTCCAATATGTCTGGTATCCCACTCGAGTATATCGTCTAACTGAAACATTTAGTTCTTTTTGAGGAGGTTGACCAAATCTGGCCGACGAAGTGTTAGGGGCGATTTTTAACACACGAATCACTCGAAAATCGCACTAATAGCAAACAGGCATGATGGCAGTACTTTCTGTATTCATCCATCACTAATTTGACTCTAAAATCAACAATCTCGTGTATTTTGCTAGAGCTTGATTCGTATTATCCTTCAGATTACTGAGGTCTCGGTTTGTGAGATGTCATGAAACTTCACATATTCAGGAAAACTCAATTTGTTCGATCTGTGAACATTAATTTAAACTTAAAAAGAGGCTGCAATAAATTTTCTTGGACATATAATTGAAAAGAAAACAAATGAGTGACACTGATATTCTAAATGACATTAATATTGCTTTAATAGGCAAGGGATCAGTTCTCAACAACATCACCACCAACAACAACAGTAATAATGATGATACTGACGATGACGAGGATGATGATATAAAATTTGCATTATTCTTACAAAAATAGTGTTCATATGTTCTGCTATAATAGGCACGGGGACAATTCATAACAGCAATAACAACGCCATATAATAATAATAATAATAATAATAATAATAAAGAAGAAGAAAGAGAAAACTGATGATGATGATTTATTGTTATTGAACCTGTACAACATGTTTAGATTTTTAAAATGTATACATCTTTTTATTAATTTTTTTTTTTAAATCGCAGATTTAAAAGACAACAGTGGTCTGCCACAAACTAGTGTTACAAAGACTTGCTTCATTTTCATGTATATACCTTAACAATATCAGTATTACCATCAACATAATTAGTAATTAAACAGGAGCGTGTTCAAAATTTAAAATGTTGGCACAATCTACACTCATAGTACTTACTTAACCGAGTTTCATGTTTCTAGCTTTAAAAGATTAGGAGGGTTTCAATGATATTCACACATACGACTGTAGGTATGGTGGACCTACAGTATGTCTGAAAGCACAGAAATAATAATAATAATAATAATTATTATTATTATTATTATTATCGTCTTTTGTTCTATCATACAAGTTACTTAATATTACTTAATAATTAATTATTAATTCAGACAAGCAAATTTAATAGCAGTAATACAATCCCGCTACTGTTGTATTGCTTTCCTTGTTCGGGACTCATAGTCCCTCGTCCAAGCTTCATAATTCCTTGCTTCCATTAGGATTGGAAGATTCTAGAACTGAAAAGAAAAATGTCCCAGTCTGACTCATGTGTCACCGGCCACATACAGGATACTATCTGTCTTTTCCTGGGACGACTAACGTGTTAGTCGTGTGCAAATCCACTCATTGAAAATTGCCTAAATTCTCTGTTTTAATACGAATTTTGGTATTCCACCTATCTTTTGTTTCGATTGAGTGTGGGACTTGGCTGAAAGTCGCCACACTTAAAAGATGAAGAAAGAAGGCCATTCTTCCTCCTAATCTTCTTTGGACAATCTCCCTCCCCAAGGGGAATAATTATGCATATTTGGGACAAGAATGTTCTGATACTTCCTTGGTTAGGAAAATCTTATAAGGCCTAATGATCCCTGTCGCTCGATCCAATGTTGTCAGTGCCG
Organism: Margaritifera margaritifera; assembly: GCA_029931535.1. Taxonomy (NCBI): domain Eukaryota; kingdom Metazoa; phylum Mollusca; class Bivalvia; order Unionida; family Margaritiferidae; genus Margaritifera; species Margaritifera margaritifera. The sequence continues at coordinate 3,694,944 of JAQPZY010001636.1, read as the reverse complement.
AATAAAGATTGATCCTGGTTAGGGAGGAGTAGCCCCCTCTCATGGTAGGTGTCCTGTTGAACATAACTACCGAATCGCGTCTTCCTGAAAAGGATGAGAAGTGATCTCATTCTAATTTAACTAATGTGGGCTCGTCCATCAGATCGTCGTCACCGGACCGGTCTTTGTCAGATGACCGGTCACCGGTCTACCTCTGATCAGCAGGCTTAGAACACAGACCTGCGGTCAATGGAGTTCCATTATCAGTCTGGGGACAGGGATCGGTTCGATATCCCTACCCCTTATTTCTATGCCACGGGTTAATCCCGATAGGGATAGGGAGTCGGCAGGAACTAGGGATCATCCCTCCCTTCCCTATGTTCTTGTAACCCCTACGGTATGTGGGGTCACTCCGTTCCATGAAGTGAGTCGTCCATTGTCATCATTGCGCCATGAATGTCCCTCCCTTGGCTTCAAGGTAGGGCAGACGTTACAGGTCGCGGACCTGTTTCGTCTCCTCTGGCCGGGGCCAACAAAAAGAGGGGGGCAGACACTCTCCCCTAGAAGATCTGCATGGGATTAGTATATTCCCCCATGAGGATCTACTGGACAAGGACAACGTCGCCCTCTCATCAGAGAGGGACTAGGAGAGACAGTCCTTCCTCCTCTCAGGAGCGGGCGCAGGATGATAACGTTACTTCCATAACGGTGAACTCATACGAGTTTGCTGGGGAACCGGCTGTGGAGGTTCCTTTCCGTCCATTAGGACCCCAGGCTCCTCCCACTTGTCTGACCAGGTGTTAAAGGTGGAAGAAGTCTGGACTTTTGATAAGGCGGCAAATGAAGTTTACCGATTCTCCCAAGTCTGGAGAGACTCTCGATGACGTCATCACGTCCAGACCTTCTGTTGCTCCCGCATTCCGCAATGGTCTGGGAGCTTACTCAAAAATTTTCCCGGGGACGAGAGTTCGCCAGGCAACAGAAAGATTAGTCTGTCCTCTCCTCTACCCATTGATCAATCGTCTCTGCATCTAGCTATATAGTTCATTCTCTGGCTTGACCCCTTTAATCCCACCTTGGATGTTGGGGCGTCATAAGTGGGGATTTCGTCTGGGACCTTGGCTTGACTCGCGGTTAAGTTCTTGGTGACAATGGAGCTTATGTCCCGTACTCTAGTCACGATTACCGCACATGCCAATCTATTTTCGACGGCCTCCTTCAGTCTTTTAAAGGAGAATCATTGTCTCCAGCGGCACCTCAGCGCCTGCTGGAGGCTGCAGCAAAGACATCGAGGCATGTGCTTTCTGTGTCCATAACGCTCTCCGTGGAGCTGCTCAACCTTTGCAGGAACGCTTCTTTGGAGACGTCGAAGGTCTTGCTCGACAACGGCAAGAAGTTTTAAAGGTCTGCTCCTCCTGAGGCGGAGACGCTTTTCGAGGGCCGCATCCCGTCTGTGAAGAATTTGAGAGACCAACAATACTGATCCCTTGCAGCCGCTTCTGGTCCGTCGAAACTGACCAGTAAGCGAGTTCACCCTGACCGCCCTTTGGGATCTTCTCACAAATTTTTCTAGCAGACACAGCCTCAGCAATCTCAGAAGCATCTCTAATTCAAAGTCCCTCTCGCCCGTCTTTCGCTAGACGTGGCGGGCGGAAAGGCCAAGGGAGAAAATCTTCGGTCTCCTCCTCCTTCATGAAGGAGGGAGGGTGTCGACCCTAGGGACTCGCGCCCTCTCCTGTCCTCCTCTTCTCGACATCGCAGTAGGAACTGGTCTAGCCTTATTTTCAAGGGTTTGGTCGGGAATAACGTACAATGTGTGGATCCTTTCCGCTCTAAAGGATGGCTACTGGCTTCGTTTCTGGGAACATTCTCTGCTATCACGGACCCCTATCTTCTTTCAACAGTCCAAACTGGCGCATTGAAGGGAAGAGATACGCACCTTTCTGCAGAAGGATACATTATAGGGGACGAAAAACAAGCAGACTCCGGCTTTCTATTCCCGGATTTTTCTGGTGTCGAAGACAGGCGGAAAGTGTCGGCTCATAGTCGACCTTTCCGTCTTAAACAGATTTCTTCGGGAAGAACGATTAAAGATGGAAATGACAGCCTCGGTCAGAAATGTCATCAGACCCTACGATTGAGCAGTCTCCATCGATCTTCAGGATACGTATCTTCACATCCCCATCTTCCCTCCTCACAGAAAATACCTCAGGTTTTGTACCAGGAGGTATTTCGGTTTAGAGCTCTTCCGTTCGGACTTGCCTCCTCTCCCAGTGCTTTTACCATGGTGATGGGGGTAGTCGCAGACCACCTGAGGTCCCTATATATTCCCATGCTCCAGTGTTTCTATGACTGATTGATACACACGGTCTTCATAGATTCCCTTGTAAAGGATTTATCCCTCTGTTGATCCACAGTGACTCATCTCAGTCTTATTCCAAACCTAGAGAAGTCGGATCTCACCCCGTTCAGGACTTTGTATATATGGGGATGAATTTCCTCACCAGGCTCGAGAGAGTTCGTGTTCATCTGGACAGGTTCAACAAGTTTATGTCCCTGATAACGGCTCTCCTAGCCAAGACTTTGTTGTCGGCTCATTTTTAGCTTTACTGGTCATAGACCAGAAGGGCTTATGGGATGGTCTCTTGTTCATCGACCGTCCGTCGTCTGTCCGTCCGTTAGATAAAGATTGTTATCGCTACTCCTCCTAACTACTTGGAGAATTGCCATGAAACTTTACACACACATTCATCCCATGGTCGATTTGGTCCTAGATGAAAATGGCTCTGTTCTGACATCCAATAAGGCCGCTACAGAGGCCATCTTGAAACTCATGTTATCGGTATTTCTCCAGAATAGATGGTCATATCAAGATAGGATTTTCACTAAAAGACGTTTCATCATGTCTAGTTAGTTCTAAATTAAAATGGTACAGATATGACATCCAGTATGGCCGCCACTGTAGCTATCTTGAAAATCTTGTTATCAACATGGGGTTTTACTAAAAAAACCTTTTATGATGTCTACTTGGTCCTAAATAAAAATGGTGCAGATCTGACATCCAATATGGACACCACTGCAGCCATCTTGAACATCTTGTTATTGCTACTCCTCCTACATGGATGGTCATATCAACATGGGGTTTTCACTTAAAGACTTTTAATGATGTCTAGTTAATTCTAAATGAAAATGGTGCTGATCTGGAGTCCAATATGGCCGCCACGGCAGCCATCATGAAGATCTTGGTATCGCTACTCCTATATGGATGGTCATATCAACATGGAGTTTTCAGTAAAAAAAAAAACTCTTTATGATGTCTAGTTGGTACTAAATAAAAATGGTGCCAGTCTGATGTCCAATGTGGCCGCCACGGCAGCAATCTTGAAAATCGTCTTATTGCATCTCCCACTGAACAGAAAGTTATATCGACGTGGGGTTTTCACTAGAAGACTTCTTATGATAGCTAGTTGATCCTATATGAAAATCGGGCGGATCTGAGGTCTAATATGGCCGCTAGGACAGCCATCCTGAACATCTTGTTATCGCTACTCCGCCGGAATGGATGGTCATATCAACATGCGGTTTGCACTAGAAGACTTCTTATGATATCTAGTTAGTCCTTAATGAAAATGGTTCCGCTCTGACGTCCAGTATGGCCGCTATGGGAATCATCTTGAAAATCTTGTTATCGCTACTCCTCCTGAATGAATGGGCACATCAACATGGGGTTTTCACTAATAGACTCTTTATCATGTCTACTTGGTCCTAAATGAAAATGGTGCTGATCTGTCTTCCGTTGTACTATGGCCGGCCGGCCGTTTGCACAAGTTTTATGGCTACTCCTAAACTGCTTTCAGGATTGCCTTGAAACTGTATATATATATATAGAGAGAGAGAGAGTGACACACACACACACGCACAAACACATGTATACATACACATATAGATTTAAGATCCCTGATCATAACTATCAAGTCACTTAGAACATAATTGTCCATGGCACTGTGAACTGTAACTTGCATTGTGTTTGAAAGAAGAACTTTACACGATTATGGGTCTGATAGAAGTATTATTTCAAAATTGTGATATCACGCCTTATTGGTTTGAACTCCGATGATTTCTGTCCAAGCATATGAAATATCATGCAGTTAAATAATATAATATGTAAGCTCATGCATATGTATCAAATATATATTGTTTATGTGTAATTATCATACATGCCTTGATAAAATCAAACACACCTAGAGAAAAGAACATGTATATTTAATATTTCCCATGACATAATATTACTTTTGTACGATTTAGAGGGCTTCAAATAAAGACCTTCATCTTTACTAAATGTTTATGAAACACTGCTACTACTACTACTGCTACTGGTACTACTACTACTACTATACTAGTACTACTACTACTACTATACTAGTACTACTACTACTACTACTACTAGTAGTACTACTGCTCCTCCTCCTACTACTACTACTAATAATAATAATAATAATCATTTCATCAACATCAATTCAACAACACCATCATCATTATTATATAATCATTATTGTTGTTGTTGTTCAGTTTCATCATTATCACCACCACCATCATCATCATGTTATTATTATTATTAAATTTTGGTAAGAATAACACTATGTAACACAGTTTTTGTTCCTGGGTAGTAAGTGTTATTTCCTAATTGCTTATGCCTAAAAAGTATAGAAAATGGCTATTATTCCCCAGAAACTTTGCTTTTGTGACCAGGACAGTGATATTTTGAAATTTACCTATTTCCAATGAGAAAACGGGCGAATTTGTGTCTTTTCGTTCTCATAAAGTCAGAAAAAAACAACATATGAATCCAAATTAACATGTATTTATACTAAAGTAATACAAAAATGACTACAAAAGATTTAGAAGTGAGTAGTTTTTTGAGATTTACGATTATACTGTAAATCACTTTCGCGAATCAGCCCCCAAATGTAGTCTCCCACCATGTTCTCGTTATAGTGTCCTTGATTGCGGCGTTCAAAATCCAGTATATCCTGGTGGAAGCGCTCGCCTTGCTCCTCCGAGTACGCTCCCATGTTCTCCTTGAATTTATCAAGATGAGCATCAAGGATATGGACTTTGAGGGACATCCTACAGCCCATTGTGCCGTAGGTCTTCACCAGAGTCTCAACTAGCTCCACATAGTTTTCGGCCTTGTGATTGCCCAGGAAGCCCCGAACCATTGCGACAAAGCAGTTCCAAGCCGCTTTCTCCTTACTAGTGAGCTTCTTGGGGAATTCATTGCACTCCAGGATCTTCTTTATCTGTGGTCCGACGAAGACACCGGCTTTGACCTTTGCCTCAGACAGCTTAGGGAAGAAGTTTTGAAGGTACTTGAAGGCTACCGACTCCTTATCTAGAGCTCTGACAAAATGTTTCATAAGGCCCAATTTGATGTGCAGTGGTGGCATCAGCACCTTTCCCGGGGTCCACCAGTGGCTCCCACTTAACGTTGTTCCTCCCCACAGAGAACTCTGTCCGCTGTGGCCAGTCCCACCTGTGGTAGTGCGCCTTGGTGTCCCTGCTGTCCCAAAGGCAAACAAAGCAAGGACACATGGTAAAACCACCTTAGAGACCCATCAGGAATGCCACCATTTTGAAGTCTCCTATGACTTCCCAGCCGTACTCATCATACTTCAAGGCGTCCAGCAAGGTCTTGATGCTGTTGCAATCCTCTTTGAGGTGCACCGAGTGAGCCAGGGGAAGAGACGGGTACTTGTTACAATTATGGAGCAGCACGGCTTTGAGGCTCCTGGATGAGCTGTCAATGAAGAGGCGCCACTCATTCTGGTTACAGGCGATTCCGATTGCCTCAAACAGACTGGTCACATTGTGGCAGAAGCAGAGCCCATCTTGACGGGTGAAGAAGCTGGAAAAAGGTTGGTGACGCTTCCTCTGATCTGCGACTTGCACACTTTCATCCAACAAGTTCCACTGATTGAGCCTAGACGTCAAAAGCTCGGCATTGGACTTGGTGAGACCAAGATCTCTAATCAAGTCGTTGAGGTCTTTTTGGTTGGGGTAGTATGGGTTTCTCTCCTCAGCTCCACCTCTGAAATTGTCATCTGGATCTACAACGTGTTCCTCGCTCTCTGACTTGCTGCTCTCTTCTAAAGATGGCTGCTCTCTCTCTCCGGAGGAGTGGGTACGGGGAGCTCATGGCAGTGTGGCACCGGGGCGATGGATGAAGGAAGGTCCGGATACATGATAGCAGGTGCATTCTTGCCAGTCCGACATTTGGAAGGGTCCACCATGCAGAAGTAGCAGTTGCTTGAGTGGTCAGTGGGTTCCCGCCAAATTCTTGGCATAGCGAACTTCATGGCTCTCTTTTCCCCTCTGTACCATCCTACAAAAATACATTTATTTCACCCGTGACTAATGTGTAAGAGATTCTCGCAACATTTTTCATATATGATATATTTTTTCAATAACATTGAAAAGTGTAAAACATTTTAAAATTAAAAACTTTTACAATTTTAAAAATTTTAACAAATTTTATAACATAAAATTCCGAGCAACAATTATCCATCTTACCTTCCAGAGTTTTTTTGCAGTGCTCGCAGGTGAAATGAGGTGCCCATGGTTTGTCTTGATCCCCGACAGGCATGCCGAAATATGCCTTGTAGGCTTCACACATCTTAGCAGATGCTTCCATGGAGTTCTTTTTTGCTCTTGTCTTGATAAATTGGCCGCAGACATAGCAAAATGCGTCTGCCGGATGCTTGCAGTCTCTTGATGCCATCTCAGAAAAATGCAGATATGTATCAACTTAGGCAGCTGGAACTAAACTGAACTGGTGGGCTTAAGGCCCCTGTATTTATACTACTATTTATATTACTGGAAAGTTCTAGAAGTTACTCCAAGTTTACTCAGCACTGAATCTATCTGGAATGTTCTGGAAAATAGGTAAATTTCAAAATATCACTGTCCTGGTTACAAAAGCAAAGTTTGTGGGGAATAATAGCCATTTTCTATACTTTTGAGGCATAAGCAATTAGGAAATAATACGGTGTAATACTAATGCCAGTTAGGTCTAGATCAAAACAAATATGTTCCGGCTATTTTGATCGATTTATCCAAGGCTTTTGGCTCCCCGCACGACAAGCTACTTTTCAAGAATTTATCAGCAACATCAGTGGCACTCCCCTGTTGTCGCTCAATTAAATGCTATTCCCAGTTGTCACTCAATTAAATGCCATTCCCAGTTGTCTCTCAATTAAATGCCATTCCCAGTTGTCTCTCAATTAAATGCCATTCCCAGTTGTATCTCAATTAAATGCTAAGACAATTTATTATAGCTTTTATCCTTACTTTTATTAAAAATAATAATGTCTCTACAGATTGAAAAACTTGAGATTTCCTTAATATTTGTAATTTTATATTCTCTCCCAAGGCGCGACTTCCATAAATCTGAAGAATAATATAAATAAAGCGCTAGAAAAAGACGCGAGTTTGTTGATAGTCTCAGGTTACTTGATATCAGCATCCCCTATCGGGCTCCATGAGGGATGATGAAATATGATTTGTTCTCCGCTAGATAGAAGAACCAAAATGTGGGATCTTGAATCGTAAATCGTCGATCTGGGGCTCTTGGAAATAAAGCTGGTATCTTAGAAAGTGAGCAAAATCGTCATTTTATTGTCCAATCAATGATCGATGAATGGAAAAAGGACTGCGTTTTATGTCTGTGTGCTATGAGTGTGATTCTCAAGGGGTTATTTGTGTGAAACAGTCCCAAACACTTTGCCCTGTAGGCCAGATTTGACCTAGCTGCCAAAGAGAACAATATGTACCCATATCTGTCTCGATAATAACCATCATAATAAAAACTCTCCTTATCGAGACAGATTTGTCAGTCTGGGGTATAGGTCTATGCAAATTTAAAATTAATGGAGACAGATTTGTCAGTCTGGGGTATATGTCTATGCAAATTTAAAATTAATGGAGACAGATTTATCAGTCTGGGGTATAGGTCTATGCAAATTTAAAATTAATGGAGACAGATTTGTTCGTCTGGGGTATAGGTCTATGCAAATTTAAAATTAATGGAGACAGATTTGTCAGTCTGGGGTATATGTCTATGCAAATTTAAAATTAATGGAGACAGATTTATTAGTCTGGGGTATAGATCTATGTAGATTTAAAATGAATGGAGACAGATTTGTCAGTCTGGGGTATAGGTCTATGCAAATTTAAAATGAATGGAGACAGATTTGTCAGTCTGGGGTATAGGTCTATGCAAATTTAAAATTAATGGAGACAGATTTATTAGTCTGGGGTATAGATCTATGTAGATTTAAAATTAATGGAGACAGATTTGTCAGTCTGGGGTATAGGTCTATGCAAATTTAAAATTAATGGAGACAGATTTATCAGTCTGGGGTATAGATCTATGCAAATTTAAAATTAATGGAGACAGATTTATCAGTCTGGGGTATAGGTCTATGCAAATTTAAAATTAATGGAGACAGATTTATCAGTCTGGGGTATAGATCTATGCAAATGTAAAATTAATGGAGACATATTTATTAGGCTGGGGTATAGATCTATGCAAATGTAAAATTAATGGAGACATATTTATTAGGCTGGGGTATAGATCTATGCAAATTTAAAATTAATGGAGACAGATTTATCAGTCTGGGGTATAGGTCTATGCAAATTTAAAATTAATGGAGACAGATTTGACAGTCTGGGGTATAGGTCTATGTAGATTTAAAATTAATGGGCCGTAGTAACTTCGCATGTTGACCATTCAACAGAAAATGCACCTTGTACAGTGGATATAAAAGGTAAGGTGATACGCGTCCTTGCGTGTCCTAAATATGAATAGGGTATTTCTTTAGTAATAAGTAGACAATAGACACTTTTTGTTTAAAGTCAGTATTCCATAGTACACAAGAAATATATTAGCTCATAGGAGCTATTCACTGACTACAACAATGTAATTCCTACGTCAGAAGTGGCATAAAACAATCAAATTTCGTGCCAAAAACTTACAGTAATAAATTTCTAATATAATATTACACGTTGAAATGAAAATATGCACAGATTAAATGTTAGCGAAAAGAAATATACTATATATACAGAGGGAAACATAGGACACTTTTATGTAGTTCACTTAAAAAACGAATTTGAAAAGAAGAAAAAAAAAAAAAGAAAAACAAGGTGCTTGCAAATGAAATCATACCAGAAACATTTGTTTATAATTCTATGCAAATGTAAAATTAATGGAGACATATGTACTAAAGCTTCAGCGAAATATCAATCGAGCCTACCGTATGTGTACTCACGGCAAGACGACAGCTGTTAGACTAAAAACAGAGATCACAAACTAATAAACTATACAATTATTAAAAGAAAAATGATATATGATTCCGTAACAATACATACATACATACATACATACATACATACATACATACATACATACATACATACATACATACATATGGTTGCTTCCAAAATGAATAACAAAACCCTGCTCCTCATATCGTATTCTTTGAAGAATATTTACACGCAAAGCATTCGTATACTCAGTGTATTGAGATTAATACCAGTACTACACGTATTTCGTGGTATCCTGAACAAATCGGAACAAAAAATTGCTTCTTATAGTCGCTTCCCTTCCGGCTGCATATTTTTGAAATGGTATTATAGTCTTTGAGAACGTTGAGAAAACTTGCAAATTTACAGTTTGTAACATTCAAAATCTTTTCTAAATCATGAAAATTCCGTGTTTTGTTTACTTATATTTTATATTTTATCTGATGTGTGATTAGATGTTTGATAAAGCGTACCTAGTATACACTCCAATCTTCGATGGTTTATATGTGTATATCCACGGAAAGTATATGAAAAGGGATTAATCAAGAGCGATTTCTTTTTCTTTTTTTAAAATTGAGAATACTATATCTTTCAAGCAAAACAAAAAGATATGATAGAAGAAGATGATTTCAATGGAAAGAAAATTATTCACCATCATTACAATGGCTACAATACAGAGGAAGAGCTGGACTCTGCAGGCAGATTGGTGAAGAACGTAACAAACATCTGGGGTAGTAAAAACGTACAATTTGGTGCCAACTCCAAGGTGATTACATACAGGAACCCACGAAGACGGACTAGACGTGATTGGCATTCTTCTAATGATAGGTATGTCTTCATAATTCTTGGATTCCAAATCCACATATAGCATACACACTCAGCATTTGTGAAATATTTAGCAGCCTGACCAATCGAGTCTTTTCTGTCCTTGATTATTTTACCAAAAACATGTTCTTGTCCAAGAGTGAAAACATCTTTGGTCAAAGCAAGGGGAATTTCACTTCTGATAATTTAGAAAATATATTATAATACACATACATTTAAAACACTTAAAAGCCTAATTTGTATTTTCTTACACAATGAAAATATTCGATAAAATCCGTACATTTCATTAATTAAATACATACCATTTTGGCGACTGTTTCAGACGTGTTTCCATGTGCCCTTAATTGTAGCCATTGTGTCACATTCTCGTGACTACATTTTCATGGTTGATGACACTTTGGTTGGAACAAATACATTATTTCATTATAACAAAATTATTAAAAACGACTAAACAATGACTTATAGTGAGTTATTTGTTTGTTGACTATTGCAAACGCACTTCTGAGATACACGTTTGACAGCGTGATGACTACATGCTGGTCACACATTGATGTTTCATAAATACATTATGGGTTGTATATATTTACTTGCTTCTTTGTTCCACCTCATCCCCCTTTTTCATATAAAGTTTATCAGTCGAAATCAAACGTATAGGAAATAAGCTCAATAATCTTATGTTAATCTTTCACTGAATATATACATTAGAATACAATAATCTTGTGTTAATCTTTCACTGAATATATACATTAGAATACAATAATCTTGTGTTAATCTTTCACTGAATATATACATTAGAATACAATAATCTATGTTAATCTTTCACTGAATATATACATTAGAATACAATAACCTATGTTAATCTTTCACTGAATATATACATTAGAATACAATAACCTATGTTAATCTTTCACTGAATATATACATTAGAATACAATAACCTATGTTAATCTTTCACTGAATATATACATTAGAATACAATAACCTGTGTTAATCTTTCACTGAATATATACATTAGAATACAATAACCTATGTTAATCTTTCACTGAATATATACATTAGGATTCAATAACCTATGTTAATCTTTCACTGAATATATACATTAGAATACAGTAATCTTATGTTAATCTTTCACTGAATATATACATTAGAATACAATAATCTATGTTAATCTTTCACTGAATATATACATTAGAATACAATAATCTATGTTAATCTTTCACTGAATATATACATTAGAATACTAGTACCACCGAATGTATTAAATAGTGGTAAATGCTCTACATGGCTTAGTACAAATGAAAGAAGAGATAGAAATAGAGCAGATTAATTTTAATTCATTTTACGCAATAATCTATTTAAGTGTATTGAGCTGGACCTTTTTTTATTTTTTTTTATTTTTGCAGTTTAAACGTTTATCATCTTTCCCATTATGGTTGACAATGGATTTTTTGTTTTGCATTATTATTATTATTATTATTATTATTATTAGTTCCTCTAGTTCTTCAGATGAAGAGGAGACAAGGAAGCAGGAAACTCAAGGTAGTAGATCATCTTCTGAGGCACGAAGGCCTTCTACGTCAGTTATTTCTCTCAATATTCACGCACGTGAAAACAGTATGGCCTCAACCAGTCGCGTCGTACTGTTAGGTCATCAGTCTTCTTCTGAAGAAGATAACTGTGCTGACAGTAATCTACAGAGAGGAATAACAAATAATCTTGATGCTACCCCAATGGACAAACAGCCCCAAGATAAAACAATGAACATACAAAAGGTAATGCTTAATGACATTGATACAGACCAGCAAAAGACAAAAATAACAGCTGAAGCCACTGATAGCAGTATTCATAGCTCAAAACCAAAGACCAGTGAGCGCAAGAGTAATGTATCATTAAATGCATCCAAAGACGCTTCATATGTCTCTGGCAATTATTTTGGGAATTCTAGCCTCCTGAAGCCTTTCCCATTCAGACAAATGATCGATAGGGATAATATGCTGAGAGTGGAAACGAATGACATTTCCGAGGTTGACTGAAAATTGTGTCGATTGTCTTAATCTTGCTTCATTTAGCATTGACGGTGGCAACTTTGACTAAGGATTAGGAAGGAAGCCAGACTAGTTATCCTTGCAGTCTTCGGTTCGGCCTTTAGATCGATCCCTCTGCAGTTGTATTTCCATTTTTGAAACGTTTTGAAAAATGTATTTGTACTTGCATATAAACAATAAGTTTACAAAAATAAGATGATGCCGTGATTCTAACTAGTTTCATAAAATAATGGGTGGGATTTAATTTTAGATATACACAGATAACTTCAAGGTCAACATCTTTTTTGATGAACATGTTCGTTTTGCGAATGAGTAGTTGAAAATTAGCTTGTAGTCTTTGTAATTGCCACATTGATCTCGGAGTGAAATTGAAATGTGATATTTATCATACTGACTGTCTACTAAGCTAATTTTGAATGCTAATGAAAAGGAAATGGAACTTATAAAATTATGAATAATTTTGTTTGAACTTTAATGATTCTATGGCCCGAATAGTTCCGAATTACATAGTTACATTTGGCTAAAGAAATGTGGATGAATATATTTAGACTTCATTTAGATGAATCGGTGTGCAGCTTCTCAAGAATTCACTCTGTTCAAATTTGGATTACAAGGATAGTAACATGTTTGATGAACATTGGGAATTCCTTTATCAAAAAAACAACAACAAAGCAATCATGTTTTACGCGAATTCCGTCATAGCGTCGTTACCACCATTCTGTAAAAAAAAATCTTCTTGTACCTTAGACTTCAATTGCACATACCTAAGCTGTTTAACCATCAGGTCCGTGATGGTATATGCCCTGCTGACTATTGTACCATAGAATCGCACTCCCTTATGTGTGCTAATGTGATATGTTCAATTCAATCTCAAATGCTCCCGACCGGAACAAAAGCACTTTAAGTTTTGATTAACACTAGACACGGGTCATGTTAATTCTTTTTGCATATGATATTAGCATCAACACCTTTAGTAAGTCATACAGAGGCTTAAAACACTACACTGAATGCACCATGAAAGATGATTAACACATACTATGCAAAGGAAAGTATCTCGTGATGCACATCTTGTAAGAGAAGAGACTTCTTTAATGTTCACTATTCTCACACTACTGTCGTCTTTATCACCACTCTTTTGATCCGAGGTGTGATGAGCCAACCGATGAAAAGACAAAAACACAAGTCCATGGGTTTTTCGTATCAAATATCAATTCGTGTTCCTAACACAATGCGCAAGCAATTTTTTCCTATAGTTGTTTGTACCCGCATGTCATGCAGAGAGGTTTAGAGTGAAATAATTTTAAGCATTGAAAGTCTCTTTTCTGGTAATCACAAAGAATGTACCGGTAAATGTATCTGTATACACAACGGTTTAATGTTCATTTATGTTTTAAAAAACATGACGACCTATACAATATACACGATATTCTTTCTTTACTATCTGTGTGCTCTTTAAAGAAAAAGGCGAAGATTGTGTGATTCTGCCTGTCTGTGCATTCGCGAGTTCGTAATGTTGGGCATATCTTTCTACACCGTTTAAGATAGAGACTTCACACCTTCCCAAACTTTCTTGATCGCGACCATAAATACCATCTTTTGCGACCCAAAATGCAGTACCAGTATCTCGCATTCCGGGGTTTGGGAACCACTGCCTTCGAATATAATTGATATATTTGGGCGTGGTTTGCAGATGTGCACAAGGGTTTAGAAATTTTGATTAGCCCTGAGCGGTTGACCTGGGGAGCAGGGGTGATTTAGATAAATTTATATATATATATATATATATATATATATATATATATATATATATATATATAATATGGGGTCTCAGTATGTGTGTATGTATGTGTATATATGTATATTTTATGATTTCATGCGTGTCACACACTGTAGTAAATAAGAGTAGCATTTGTACATATACGCCACATTCATAGTTTTAGCATTCTATTTTTTGAGGACTACATAATTATAAGACTGGTTGATTCTGAACCAAATGAACTAGCCTCAGAAAATAAAAAAATAAAAATTTAAAAATAAAACAAAATAATAATAATATTATTATTATTATTATTATTATATAGACTACTGCATAATGAAGTCAGTGATGTTAACACTGAAGTCGGAGTGGGTGGCTGGCAGCAATGGCCGTTCACAACTGTTGCTTGTTGTTTGTGGCGGTGGATGTAAAATGAGCCATTATAATAAATCTTATCCAGTTCTTTTTTTCTTTCTGAATTACTCCTTGATACACCAAATATTTAATATATTCAATATATTTATCACTATAAGTTCATAAAAGTTTCATAAAATCTCGCAGTAAACATCAGTAACAGTCCGTGATTTTCGCGTCTGTTATGTTGGACCTTCATCAGTATTATTGACTTTTCTTACAATTCCTGTACATAAACAATATAAGTAGACGAATGCTTTCATTTGTATTCGTACACTTACTAAAGTGTATGACACATTTCCTATCAAGTTAAATCTGTTTAGAGACAAATCATGACTCCTGATATGGGCTTCGAAGTCACGGGGTTATTTCATTGGCGTAGCAACTGACTAAGCTACCACCGTGATATTTAAGTTGGTATTTCATCCCAACATAAATTGAAAAGTATTAAACAAACACAAATTCGAACGTTACATTTGGACGAATCTATTTAAGTCATCAGCTATTGACTTGGCGGAATCATTGTGGTACAGCTACAATTCCACAATGCCAAGGCCATAGACTTTCTTTACATGAGTAACTTCATATGGACATAGGTCTATTGTGAGTGTGTTCGGGTGCGTGCGCGCGTGTGTGTTCGGGTGCGTGCGCGCGCGCGTGTGTGTGTGATGACTAACCCATGTCTCAACACATGCCAAGTAGAGGTTTGAATGAGACCTCTGGGTAATTCTTGGATGCAGAGGGGGATATCCTAGGTTATAACTTAAAAACTGTCGAGATCCCCACACTAAAACTATTTATACACATTCTTTGCATAAAATGACGATATGCAACTAACATTGGCCCTTTGGTCTATCCTTACAATTAGGGGCTTGAATCTAGATGCACAGACCTTGAAGATGAGTATCATTTTGTTGTTAAATGTCCAATGTACAGCAACTTCCTTGACATATCTACAATTATGCTAATTATTACAATCTTGACAACTTCATCGTGTAATAATTATGATATGTTGCATACGTTTGTATTGTTGCTATCCAGATCATTGAAGATCGATGAATCATTGTGTAAATTATAACACAATATCAGAATTTTAGCAAACAATATAACTAGAAGAACCGCATTCAAAATTAATTTTATAATTAAAGCAATAAAGCTTTCTTTGGTATTTGGAAATTTATGCGGTGACATCTCTAAAGTTCTAACCAGCTATTTATGCTGGGACGGACTTGGAGGTGGCCACAAATAAGATATCAGAATGTGTATAAAATGTATTATTGTGGTTTTTAATCAATGGTCAATATTTCAGGAGTAAAGGCTATTATAATAATTATTCATTCTCTTTTTTTCTGGTTTTATGTGAATAAATACGGATCATTTCCTCCTGTTTTTTGCAAGTATTTTAAAGTCATTTTAGATTAAAATGATTATGTACCTGTCTCGCGATGAGTTTATATATTATTTAAACAAGTAGCACGCAAGTTTCTAGTGTTTCAGAGAACACGTATTTGTTTCTTGGGGTTTTATCTTTATTGGTCATAGATCAAAAGCTTATGGGATGCCCTGTTGTCTTTCGTTCGTCATCCGACGTCCGACATTCGTCTGTCCGTTAGCACAAGTTTGTTATCGCTACTCCTCCAAGACCACTTGGAGGATTGCCATGAAACTTTACACACATACACATTCATCTGAAGGTCTAGCTGGTCCAAAATGAAAATGGTGCTGCTCAGACATCCTATATATCCGCCACAGCAGTCACCTTGAAAATCTGGTTATAGATCCTCGTTCTGAATGGATGGTCATGAGTATTTTTTATGATGTCTAGTTGATCCTATAAGAAAATGGTACCCATCTGAAATCCAATATGACCACCAAAGTAGCCATTTTGAAAATCTTGTTAGTGTTACTCCTCTTAAACGGAAAGATATATTAGCATGAGGTTTTCATCTGAAGACTTCATATGGTATCTAGTTGGTCTTTAAAGAAAATTGTGCTGAAATGATATCCAATATTGCAGCTACAGCTGCCATCTTGAAATCTTATCGCTTCTCCCCCTAGATGGAAAGTCAAATGAAAATTGGGCTTTCATCAGAATAGTTTTTATGATGTCTGGTTGGCACTAAATTAAAATTGTGTCAATCTGACATCCAGTATGGCTACAAGGACTGTCATCTTGAAAATCTTGTTGTTGCTATTTAATGGAAAGTCATATCGACATGGAGTTTTCACGAGAAGGTTAACTATGATACCTAGTTGGTCTTGAATGATAATGGTGCCGATTTTACTCAAATATGGCTGCCACAATGAACATATTGAAAATCTTGTCACTAATCCTCATGAATGATCATATCAACATGGGGTTTTCACCAAATGCCTTTTAATAGTGTCTAGTTTGTCCTAGATGAAAATGGTGCCAATCTTACATCAAATATGGCGGCCACAGTGGCTAATTTGAAAATCTTATCGCTGAAGAATATCAGAGATGGCGTCAACACTCAGTACGTAAAAATAAGAAATGGTCTTATCTTGAATTCCTGGAAATTCTTTTTGGACAGTAGAGCGTTAGTCCTTTTCGAAGAATTCTTGTTTTTTTTTTTGTTTTTTTTTTTTTGGGGTGGGGGGGGGGAGGGTTTTTTTCCTGATGAGCTCCTCGACTTTTTTTCACAGCTACATCTTATATCTCACTTTCAGTTGTCAAACTAAATCACTTTGGTAACCTAATACTTTCACAAATTAGAATTTTATCATTCAGATCCATTTTATTAAAAGCTGCCAATTTCTCCAAATATATCATGTGACCCATTTCTTGTCTCCATCATAAAAAACCACAACGAGAATGTTTACAAAAATAGATAAAATAGATGCAAGAATAATTTTAAATTTTATATTCTTGCTATTTAATTTAATTTATTGTTTTGAATAAGGTGTAAAATTAGTAATAAGATATATTTTCTAAAAAATAAATTCGTTAAAGTCTTCTTTCTCATTTCTACCGGTAGCTTAGTGTTTAGTGTGCTAGACTTGCGACCAGGGATATGTGGGTTCGAATCCCGCACAGACCAGGCCGGGTCGACTGCCGTGGTGTGGTTTTTCTGGGCAGGACACTTTACTCCAAACGTCACGGCACGATATAACCTTTTGATGTACCATTACATGACAATCAATTAATCATACTTATGACAACTGTGAAAGAAGTCTCATATAGCCATGATTGTGACCAAAACCTACAGTCTTTTCAGTAATTATGGTGCTTGCAGTATCATCAGTCAGACAACCTATATATTTAATCAAAGTTACCTCCTTACCAGTGAGATGACCTACATATTTAATCAAAGTTACCTCCTTACCAGTGCGATAACCTATATATTTAATCAAAGTTACCTCCTTACCAATTGATTTTTTTACTTCAAAAGCTGTGAACAGATGTAAAAGCAGGCTGGATAGGACTGTAAAAAGCTTTGACTGAATTGTTTTTAAAAAATGAATGCCTACAATGCACCCACGACATGGTGGCAGATCATGGACTACTCCTATTATTCGTAACAGTGTGATATTGGTTGAGCTCAACTCTATCCAATGCTGCTTATCCGTTTGAATTACCCTCTAAAACTTCAGGGACAGTTTACGTATTTAGTTATTGAATTTTGACACAGAAAAATCAATAGAGAACGACCTACCTTTGAATACATTATACAAATTTATGAGCTTTGTTTTGATTACACAGTTGTGAAGTGAATTGTAGCAAAGTTATGACGTTAGGAAGAGAATAAAAATTCTAAGCTGCTTTTGTCCCGACTTAAGCCGAATGTAAATGTTGGTGCGTGCGTGGTTGCTGCATGCTCGCGGAAAGAAATAAATACACCAGCATAATAATTATGTACATTCCCCTGCCTGGTAGTGAAGACAATACCCAGATCGCGTGCACTATACAGGTAAATACTAAACCCAATTGTTCTCGAGGTGGAATGAGTTGCATGTCGGTCCGGTTTATTTCTTTTGGAGTGTCAACGAATATGATTCGCATGAATTAACATTTACTTTCGTCTAAAGTCGAGACAAATGTAGGTTAATTTTCATTCCGAACGAGTATATTTTTTCATCATCTAAATACCAAATCTTTGTTTCAAAGAATATTGAAAATTGTAAGGTTAACACGATTTTCATTAAAGTTTATGTCAAAATTCATCAAAAATACGTACACAGTATCTCAAAAATACAACCACAGGAATGTCAATATTTAGCGTCAAAATCTTTCGCATTTTGGGGTCGTATGTACCAAATAGACGAACCAAAACTCTAACCTCTGTGCCAATAAATCGCGCGCGCACTGTAGTGAGAAACGTCAGAACCAGGGCTACCAAAGCGGCCATGTTGGCCTCAAATTAAGTTTGTTATATTAATATACAGATCAATGGCCGCACCACTCATCACTATCTTGCCCCGAAGGAGAACTCCCAAATATAGAATCTGCCAACGCCACTGCCTGTGGAATAATCATTAATCAAATATTAATCTAATAAGTAAAGGAATGCAATAAAGAATAGATAGGAAGAGACTTACAAAATCACGTTACTCAACACATATGAACGAGTAAAAGGTAGTGAGAAACATAAAAATGGCAAACTCATGACTGGAATCGTCCTGAACAGAATAGTGTGTCCATCTCTATCAAGGTTACAAATCCATAATGATATTTAGAAAGTCCCACTGGCAAATTGGGGCAATACAGGCTATTTAAAAAAAGGGTAAAAATCGGAGAAAAAATTACCTTGAGCAACCTCGCATAAGTGGTTTCGTCACGCTTCAGCAGGACACCGGATGTAACAAGGGTATTACTCCAGAAAAATGACATGTCCGTTTGACCTTTTTTTAGAACAGATATTGGGGCCTGGTTCAGTGGAGAAAAGGGTAAAGTGGTATGCATGTATTGTGCACGTTGGTAGGCATGCATATCAGTACATATTTATGATTTACTAGGCCATCATGAATAATCCTCTGAATGGTCACAAAAAAGGTCATTTTTAACCAGCTATGCATACAGTGGCGGCGCGAGGGGAAAGAGGGTAGGGATTGCCCAAGGGCGCAATGCGAAGGGGTGCGCCGTCGAGATTTTTTTTTTTTTTTTTTTGTAGCAGTTACGGGCCTTAGATGAGGGGGGTGGAGGTTGGCAACTTACATAAAAACTGTTCTCTGTGGCAAAGTAGGGGCGCCACTAAAAACATTGCCCCCTGGCGTCTCGGTAGGGGGCCAACTAAAGAAAATTGCCCCCGGGCGCTTCGTACCCTCGCGTCGCTACTGTATGCATCCCAGACAATTAGGCAATGCAGCATCAACAACGGGCCTCAATTGTTAAGAGTTGCTTCAATCTAAAATTTAAAAGAAATATCTTCAGGAAGGAGGTGGGGGTTAATGGCTCTACTGAATCGCAGTCGTGTGTTGGTTGCATGCATTCGTAATACAAAAGGTCTATGATTACTGCAAGTACCCAGCATATACTGACACTCTTAAGAAAATTTAATTATATATATAATTTGCTTATTAGTGGAACTCATCACAGGATATAATCGGTCTTTCACAATACAAATTAAATTGTGTTTCTTTAATTGATAACACTTTCGACAGTTACTTTATCTCGCTGTACAAACAATAGGAAATCTACCTTCCTGTTTATTGTCAATGTATAAAATATATCAAGAGGAAAGACAATATTGTCACGAGTGGTGTAGTCACGAGTGACAATATAAAATGTTTATATTTCACGAGTCAAAGTTTATCTGATATCTGTTTTTAAAAAAATGTAGTTTTTAGCTCCACTGGTTATAGACCAAAAGAGCTTATGGGATGGTCTGTCGTCCGTCCGTCCATCCGTTAGCACAAGTTTGCCATCGCCGCTCCTCCTAAATTACTTGGAGAATTGTCATGAAAACCTTACAAACACATTTATCCTAACGTCTAGTTGGTCCGAAATGAAAATGGTGCCGCTCGGACATCCAATATAGCCGCCACAGCGGCCATCTTGAAAATCGTGTTATCACTACTCCTCCTGAATGGAAACTCATATTGACATGGGGCTTTCACTGAAAGACTTCTTACGATGTCTAGTTGGTCCTAGATAAAAATGGTGCCGATCTGATGTCTAGGGCACCCATCTTGAAAATCTTGTTATCGTTTCTCTTACTGAATGGAAAGTCATATTGATATTAGATTTTCACCAGAAGACATCTTATGATGTCTAATTCGCTCTAAATTCAAATGGTACTGATCTGATGTCCAATATGGTCACCACAGCTGTCAACTTGAAAATCATGTTACCATTACTCCTCCTGAATGACTGCTCATGTGAACTTGGGGTTTTCCCTAAAATACTTCTTATGGTGTCTAGTTGGTACTAACAGAAAATTGTGCCGAAATGATGGCCAATATGGCAACCATATCAGCCATCTTGACAATTTTGTTATCGCTACTCCTCCTGAACGAAAGTAATATTGCCATGGGGTTTTCACCAGAAGACTTCTTATGATGTAGAGTTTGACCTAAATGAAAAGGCTGCCACTTGCACACAAAATATGGCCGCCACAGCGGCCATCTTGAAAATATTGTCATCGCTACTCCTTCTGAATGGATGGTCGCATGGGACTTTTACTAAATAACTTCTTCTGATGTCTAATTGGTCTTAAATGAAAATGGTTCTGTTCAGACATTCAGTGTGGCCACCACAGTGGCCATCTTGAAAATCCTGTTATCACTACTCCTGAATGAATGCTCATATCAGCATGTGGTTTGTACCAAAAGACTTCTTGTGATGTCTAGTTGGTCGTAAATGAAAATGATGCCTATTTGACTTCCAATATGGCCGCCACAATGGCCATCTTTACAATCTTGTTACGGCTACTTCTCCTAGATGGTTGGTCATATCGATTTTGTGCTTTTACCAAAAGACTTCTTATGATGTCCAGTAGCTCCTAAATACAAATGGTGCCAATCTGATATCCAATATTGCTACCGTGGAAGCCATCTTGAAAACTTTTTTATTGTTACTTCTCGAAAACGGAAAGTCAAATCAACATGGGGTTTCCACCAGAAGACTTCTTATGATGTCCAAAATGATGTCTTGTTAGTCCTAAATGAAAATGGTACCCATCTGACATCCACAATTGAAAATAATTGTTATTGCTGAAGAATATCGGATATGGTTTCAACGCTCAGCAGAAAAAAGGAAGAAACGGTCTTATCTTGAATTCCTGGAAATTCTTTTCGACCAGTAGAGCGTCAGTCCCTTCGAGGAACTCTTGTTATTTTTCTTATGTCTGATGGCGGAAACGTCGATCTGTATGAATTGTAACCACCACCACAGCCACCCCATCCCCTAATTGATTCAACACTATTGATGAGTAAAAGAAGTTCCGAAATTTACAAAAATTGAGTATAGTAATTTTTCATATTTTACAAATATCTCTCTCTCTCTCTCTCTCTCTCTCTCTCTCTCTCTCTCTCTCTCCTCCTCCTCCTCCTCCTCCTCCTCCTCTTCAAAGTAGTAGTGACTGTTACTATGCTAAAAATGAAGCGGTTATCTTTTTTGCTCACATTTCTAATGCGCATTGTAACTGTAAATATTGCTGGGTTGAGGGTGGCGTCAAAGGACCATTGAATCCGACAGCCTATATTATTTTAATATTAAAAGACTTGACTAAATATAATATTTGTAAGTTTACCTTTAAAGGTTTCCTGTATTTGTTTTTGTTATTATTTGGCATTCACAAGCTTGCTGTTTAGTTCGGTAAAAGGCGCTTCAACCAAATTTCGATAGCTAATTAATTATATCCGTACTTTTGCGGATATATTGTGATAGGTCATCTCCGTCCGTCCGTGTCCGTGCGTCCGTCACTATGTTTTTCTTGTAACCGTAACTGTATTTACACCTTTTGAAGAAGGGTGATCATATATGCTTTGATGTTATAGGAGGATGAGTAGATGATAATCAGTGTCTCGAATCCTGGATGCAGACCCAAGATATTAGGGGGTAGGGTCTAAGCTCACATTTGCGTAGCTAATGTGAACTCTTCCTTTTAACCGGAACTCCTTCTACACCGATTTAGGGGCAGTGATCATATTTGGTATGATGATTCTGTAGAATGAGTAGATTACAATTATAGTTTTTAATCCTGAATGCATACAAGGCAATGGTAGTGGGAGGTGGAAGATGGGGAGGGGAAGGTGGGGAGCGGGACAGTTAAAGGTGCTGATATTTCTGGTGGCTTCCTTCTGTAATCTTTAGTTTAAATTTGTAATTATCATCTCACCCATACCCAACTTATCCGTTGTTTTGAATTATAGATGCGTTTTTTTATTGAGTCTTAACATGTTTAAATAACCATGTTTTGTTATGATGTTTAATTAAGTGTTTTTGCGCGATAAAACTAATATTGTTTTCCTTAGAAGATATTAGGTATTGTTGCACTAGGTGATACTGAATACCGAATAGAGACAGGCCATGAAAAGTTCGGTCATTGACACTTTGCTTGATTTATGTGGAAATTATATTAAATAAGCTAATATTAGTATAAAAAATATAATTTGGCTTCCAAGATTTTTTTTTTTTTGGTATGTTCTAGAATTACACTCCCTTATCGCTTCGTTGCACTTTCATAAAGTAGGTACATTTTACTGAACGAAAGAGAAGAGAGAAAACAGTAGAAAAAAGATGAAGGGGGACGAGGAGAAGAAATAAGGAAATGCAGTGAAAAGTCTCGAAACGAAACCTCGGTAAACTGAAAACTCCTTCAAACTGAATAAATGTTGCTTCTTTTCTTTAAATTAAAGTAACTCGGCACACCGAAATCTCCTCTTATGAAAACCGAAAGACCAAAAAGTCAATTTTACGCTAAAGTGTATCCCGTAAAACTGAACGTTGATTGAAGAATGTGGTCAACCAACGGTCTTGAATTATTCAGAAGCCATGCTGAGTTAAATAAATCCCAGTGCAGAACTAATTTGTAACTAGCCTAAGCGTTTTCGACTCCCAAACAACTTCCATCCTTCAATAAAATTCACGGCAGAAGTGTCCAACTCAGACAACGTTTCTGTGGACACAACAACCAGACTGCTAAAAAAACAAAGTCCATACAGACATTTGCTCAAAACCAACTGATAAAAACCAGTATCTTCTCCCATACAGCTGTCATCCAAAGCGTTGCATTCGGAACATCCCGTATACCCAGGCACTGATGATACGCAGAATTTGCTCCGACGATGAAACATTCTAAAAAACGTTCTGAAGAGTTGTCTGAACATTTGAGGAGGCTGCGACCTGATAGCGGAGGCAACACAAAGGGCTAAAGAAACAAACCACAATAACCTATTAAAATATAAAATTTTGATCGATACCATTTATCCTAACTGCCATCCAGACAACCTCAAAGTAGGTCAAATCATCCAGAAACACAGGCCCATCGTGGAATCTTGTGACACACTAAAGTTAATCCTCCCGAACGAACCAGTATTAACCTACCGCAGATCGAAAAACCTCAAAGACATTCTAGTTATAACAAAGGTAACGCCAGTCACAAGCAAAGACCATACTGGCACACATGGTCCCTGTGGTGATAAAAGGTGTCAAACCTGTCTACATGTGATAGAGGTCAGCAGATTCTCTAGCACAGCGACGAAAAAAAAAAAAAAACAACAAACAAACAAACAAACAAACAAACAAAATGAACATACATGGTCCAAAATGAATGTGCAAAATAGAGAATGTAATGTATTTCATCACATGTAAGATCTGCAGCTTTTATTATGTCGGAGAAACCGAAAAGCTACACAAAAGGATTAATCTTCACAGATCTGAGTGAATGAGAAAGAAGCTGGAACAGAAGTCCAGTTGCAGAACAGTTCTCTTTCCCTGGTCATACTTTCAGTGATACTAACTGCAATTGCTCACAACCGCAACTGGAGTTTCGAAACGGGAAAAAAATGGAATCTATCACACGATACGCCGCCTTAGAACACTGAAACCAAGCTCCTTAAACCGAGAACGCTCTAACAGGGCACCCGCACGCAAATAAAATCATCATCTGTTCACAGTCTCGATTTTATTTTCAAATAAATAATTCATTCATTTTCCTCATTATTCGCTCACTCACCTGTAATTACTTCTTTTCGTTCTTGATGGTATTATTATTGTTGTCATTACATAAACAATGACTTATCCGGGATATAATCTACGGTTACACCACTTTACATTAAGAAAACTGATGGCTCTGTTGTTCCTCCTTTTGTAGATCAATACCAACTAGGTTACCATTTTTATCATCCGATTCGAAACCAATTAGGCGCGACATCGAACATTTTCAAACAATACTTCCATTAGACATAGTCATGTAAACTTATATAATTTCAACGCTTTCTTTTGTGTTTATTGTTTGTCTTGTCTCTGTTTTGTGCTTGCCTTTTACACACACACACACACACACACACACACACACACACACACACACAATGAATGAGAGTCGAAAACGCTTAGGATTGGTAAAAACAAGTTTTGCACTGATCGTTGTCAGTTTGTTGCATTCACTTTTCACTGTCCCAGACAAAAGTTATCCCCAGCTGGATTCAGTGCACTTGAAAAAAAAATACATATATCCTACTAATTGCATACATCTTTTCAAATTACTAAGTCTTGACGTATAATAAGAACAAGTACCCTTTTCATGATACTGTATGTACATGTATTAAGATAAATTTAACTTAAAAATATTCACGCACTCTACGGTGTAAATTTGAATACAAATCTAAACATTATAAGACCAAATATCAGCCGATGTATTGATAGAAAATTAACCTGTATTTGTATGTAAGAGCACACGTCTGATCACATCTAATTCTTGGGAAAAAAATTGAGAATATTGGTAAACCAAAACTCCACCTTAAAACTGAAATGTTAATTTCGTTCCAAAAGTTTCCGCTCTTGAGAGGTTTCCACTTTGTCTTAATTTAGGGCAGATGTATTCCCTAAATCGGAAAGACAGTAATTCCAAAGGTTATACGTCCACAGTGGCGGTAATACTTGATCATCACTATGACAATATCACTTTTTCTAACACCAGTATATCTTAATATTACGTATTTCTGTGAAATACAAATAAACGGTAGTCGAAGCATCCATTTGCAATGGATTTTGAATTTGTTGATATTACGTATGTAGGTCTCTGTGTAGGTGTGGGGCGTCTAAAATAATAACATTTAGCACTCGAAATATTTCGCCCACTGGGGATTAATTTCCTCATATTTTACTATTAGTATACCATACATGAAGCAACCTGGCTATTTACAAAAAATGCAATTCCATGTACTCTTTAAAGTTTGTATGATAATGTGATACCCTTGTTGCATGTAGAAGTTTCATTTCAGAGAGAATATCATAAAAGTGATATATTAACTTGTTTGATAAATGTCACTGTGAAATTAAATCAGGATTTATGGATGTAATTTCTACTGGGCAGCCTTCTGTTTTTAAAAAGGAAATGTATTACCAGTTCCGATAGCTCTCCGCTAATGCATTTGAACCCATTCCTCACCCGAAGACTCTGTAGTTGGTGAATTTCGGCAAGATACTTGGAAATAATAATAGAAGTTGTTGTGGTGGTGGTGGTGGGTTGTTGCGGTAGTACCTGCAACAGGAGGAGAAATAGTAGTAGTAGGAGGAGGAGGAGGAGAAGTGGAGGAAGTAATGGTACCTAGTAATGGTGGCATGCTATTATATCTCCACGTCTTACTTACGTCATAAGTCCGTAAGGATTGGGTGTACATTAAGGCTATGTGTACTCGAATGGAGCAACGGATATTTCATTTTTAATTCCATATGAATCTGACTTATGTCGACGAAGCAAGTAAAAAGGAATTACTTAACAATATTTTATCAATTCTAATGCGCCCTTTTTAATTATTTGTACTGCTACTACTACTGCAACCACTACTACAATTACTACTACCACTACTGTCATCACCAACATCATCATCATCATAAAAAGTATGTGCCACCATTGCACCTGAATTGCGTTCCCGGTCCAACCATAGTGTTAATGTTATATTCGGATAAAATGCTTTACCTATTACCAATATACGGTGAAAAACATTAGATCTATTGCGCGACATAAATGCGCTCAGATATCCACTTCAGAGACCATATGATTCTTTGTGCAAGGTACACAAGGTTCAGCGTATCTGTTACAGTACCCATTCACCACGGTAAATTTATACACAATTTATGCACGATCATGGATCTATGTTTATGGCGATACATATTGTGTGCATATCATATTTAAAGGTAAAGCATGCAGGCAATGAAGTTCGTTGACACTTATTTGACACTGCGAAAGATCTTTATTCTAAAATAAAGTTTTATTTCAATCAGTTTCGAAACCAAAAGTTATTTCATTGTCTGCATCTCCTTCTACATATATAACTTGTTTGTGGAAAGAGCACCCCACATGTACAGTTGATAATGACGGCAGCTCAAGAGGCTTCTTGTAAACGGTTGAATTGCCCAATTTGTTTGGGAAGATTCGAGTCATCGAAATTCCTGGCGTGTTTACACACATTACAGACATACCCAAGGTCTGAGAATGGATAGGGTAGAGTCAGACACCATAACGTGTCCCGTGTGTAGAAACAATTGATTCCGCTATCGACCAGACCCCAAATGACTGGGCCGCTAAATTTCCCAACAATTCAATCATTGTGTCGCTTTTAGCGTCGACTGAGTCCAACAAGGATGACCCTGTTTATTGTCAGCCATGTTGCACACTCGGATTTGGTTTGGTTTGGTGCTTTACGGCACAGCAACACAAGTAGGTTATATAGTGCCGAGGCAATTGGAGTAAAGTGCCTTGCCCAAGGACTCAACACAATAGCTGACCCAGGCTAGTCCAATGGTAGGATTCGAACCCGCACCCTTTCGGTCGTGAGTCTGGCACGCTAATCAATGAGCCGCCATGGCTCCCTATGCACGCTCGGGAAACGACATATTTCCATGGCAAACTGTGTCACGTGTTCGGGGAGTATCTCGGTGATAATTTCTACACTTGTCAACAGACTTTCACTGTAAGCCAGGATCACGCAATCACTGTACAGTCAATGCCTTCGCAAAAGAATGGGAATTCAATTCATGAAGAAATGTATCGCTGTTCTATACATCAGGAATAATACAGATATATTGTACAAATCCCAAACAGCTTTGCTGCAGCGACTGTGCTATCAAAGATCACAAAAAATGTGATGAAATCTTGCCTATACAAGATTTATCTAAAGGTGTCAAAGAGGGGAAATACTTCCAGTAAGTATAAAAAAAAAATAAAAAAAATTCGGTGAAAAAGATGCTTACCTTATAACTTGAAGGTAGATCCAAACATTTAGGCTCTATTCAGCAACAAAGGATTGAAATAATCAATTCAATTAAGGAATGGATAGTCACAATAAAAGAGCTAATTGATAGACTGGAGACAGCTGCCATTGAAGAATTAGATCAGATGTGTAAGCAAGAAACAGTTACGATTTCAGATGAAATCATGGAGTGTAAAAGCGCAATAGCTGCCATTGAGACGCCCGACAAAATACTCACAGCGATTACAAATCAGAGGATGACAAGAAAACTGTCGTCACAATCTCCAAAGTATCCCGACAAGTTCTTAAGTATTTGGGTGGGTGAGTGGAGGGGGGGGGGACAACAAAATGAAAAATACACCAGAGGTCGTGAAATTAGAACTTCATCGTGACGGCATTTGTGAAGAAATCATTGATACGGTAAATTCCTTTGGAAAAGTTTCCAGAAGAGTGGTAAAGATTCCCAACCTATCCTCAGAGTCGTCTTTTGGAACAATCGAAATATTATTGCAGAAAATTCAACTAAACCCAATGGTCATTTTTAGCGCTGAAGATTCCCGGTAATGTAAAATGTAATATTTATTCTGGTGTTCCTTCTTGATGATAGACTTGTGCTGTCTGGTGAATCCAATAAGAAATTAAAGCTGATCGATAAGCATTATAAGTGTGTATCGTATCAAAAGATGCAGAATGATTTTATATATGTATGTTGTCTGTACTATACTACTGTGGCTGTAACTGAGGGGGAAAATATAAACCTTGTGTCTGTAAGTAATTATTGGCACCTTTGAGGGAGAAAATATAAACCTTGTGTCTGTAATACCTTGACACCACTGAGGGGGAAGATATAAACCTTGTGTCTGTGTGTAATACCTTGACACCCCTGAGAAACATTTATGTTGGGAACTCTTGTTATGAAATAGCTTCCTAGCAACAAAGCATTATTGTCGACATTACAGGAGATCCTTGGTTACTTATGATACTTCTGAGAAAGTCATCAATAGGATAGTCATATGACCATTTCAGTACCAAGCGTAACACGCACTGTGCCCGTATGGATGGACAGATAATCTACTACACTACAATTGATACCACTGTGACCATGGACATGCTGGAGAACAAATTAAGTACAACTGAATGCAACGATCGAGAAATGGCACTAGGTATTACTGTATATAATAAAGGAATCATTTACTGCTGTGGCAGAGATTCAAAAACTGTGACACAGGTTACTCCAGAAGGGAGACAACTCGGTTTGTTACTGTCATATGATCAAGCACTTGAGAATCTTCAGGGGTTCTGTTTGAATGATATAGACGACAAAGATTCTTGTATTTGAAGAAAGTTCAAATGTAGTGAAAGTGTTAAAATTAATGTACCATAAATGTTTACCTAACTTTTTCAGACAGTCGGCAAATATCACTTCTTTGACTTTATGATTATGCAATCTATTTTTTTTTATCAAACCATTTGCACAATACTACATTACTTTGAAACATGTCGCGATATTTTGAGGGGAAAAAGTCTGTTGATTTCAGTTCTTGAATGGATTGTTCTTCTAATCCAATTATGAGTATGGCACACATATTCTTAGAGGACTATCAACTTCAGAAATCAGGAAAGTTAAAATCATTCTTTTTTTTCTTCCTTGCTTTTGTGGTATTTACAAGATTTATTTTGTAAATATTTCCAAGTATCGCAAATAATGGCTTGTTCTATTTGAAATTAGATAGAAATGTGCACATTGTAGAATATTATTCAGTAGAAATGTACACAGTGTACAATATTACTCAATAGAAATGTACATATTGTACAATACTGTTCAATAGAATGGAGAAAGGGAGACCCAGGTCTTTGGTATATACATATTTTGAAACAAAGAGCAGATTTTCATTATATAGTCTTACAATATTATTAGTAGCGATATTTATGTAAGTGCAATTTTTGATGATAGTCATATGTATTCTTTTAGTTCTTTTTTGTCTGAGTTTTTGTGGCAGACAGTTGTATGTCATGTATCCAGCCTAAATATTTTGCATAAGATAAATGGATAATGCTGTTCTTTTTCTTCATATGAATTTGGATAGATAGATAAATAAATTAATAAATAAAACAAGGAGGGCACATAACACACTAATTTATAATAATTTTATTCCCTCAATATTGTTAGCGAACTTAAATCAAAGAATAATCATGAAATTCATGTGCTGTTAAGTGGACCATCTACTACAAACGCGTTTCTTTCCATCAAAGGTAAAATTGCCGTCTACGTCAAAATGAATCAGTATTCGCAGAGCATCCATCTACTACAAACGCGTTTCTTTCCATCAAAGGTAAAATTGCCGTCTACGTCAAAATGAATCAGTATTCGCAGAGCATCCAACTCCTCTGCGCGAACACTGCGTTATGATCTAGCCTCTGTAGTAGGCACGCAATCAAATCCTCAGACTTTGTCTGAAGGTACTGGTCCCTTTACATTTTAGAAGAAGAAGAAGGAAAATATGGAGAACAAGAATAGGAGGAAAAATCAGAAGAAAATGACGATGAAGAAGATGATAATGAAGAAGAAGAAGAAGACGATGATAATGATGATGATGACTACGACAACGATGATGATTATGATGATGATGATGAAGAATGGGAAAAAGAAGAGTAGAAGGATGTTAAAATGCAGCATGTTAAATGTGTGCGAATCAAAAATCAGAAATATGTCAAAAATAAGACAGGAAAAAAAGATTTGGCATTGTCATACATGTAGTGCGAAGAAGGGTAAGGAACCAGTTTATTATTAGTTTAATTTTATTCATTAAGAAATAATTATTTTCTTACTTTGTTCTTCCGAGATACGTGTGACTGAAACGAAGAAACCGCTTTTGAAGTGGATATGTGTCAATTAATACACGAATACAAAATATTTACATTTTTCTGGACGGTTTGTCACATTCGTTTTTGTTAATATGAAGTGACCTTTTCAGACAGACGTTTGCGTAAATTAAAGTTCTTCCAAAAGAGTAATATATAAAATTGTCCCCCTTTGATGACATTAAAGACCATTGAAAATCATCTGGAGGCTGCCAATGTCAACAATGTTTAAATATTTCAAGCTAATAATACGTTCCCTCAATGTATGAAACATCATTCTCCTTCCTTACTGACGATGTGAAACGTACATCTTTTATGGAGACTAAGGTTTCGGTATGTTAAGTAACCATACATCAGTGGTATTGTTGAGTCTTCAATGCGAGTTCAAATAATTCGCGTTCCTTTGTGCAAGCATGATTTTTGAAAAACTCCGCAGTCACAGGCTCCCAAAACACGAATTCAATATTTAACGAATAATTCAAAAGATGTACATTTAAGAAAGAAATCATCGCAAGATAAAAGTCATTTTCGATTAAAAACGTTTTGTAAGTTTTCAATGTATTTGAACCATGTTTTTTATATCTTGATTTGTTTTTATTTCTGAATATAATTAATCCATATCTAAATGGAGTTCATGAAGTATTAAAAGCTAGAATCGTTTCACCTAATGAACCATTTTGTAATTGTCTTAGAAAGAAATTTGTACATGCCTTTTACAGGCTGTTATTTACTGGAAATGAGATGCAAATCAACAGAAAGCTTTGGTGCAACAGGATCATGTTCACGAAGGTTATCATTGTACATGACACTAGTTTATCTTCCTTATACCATTCATGAAAATTATACGAAATGCCTAAAATGTTTTCTAATACGTATTCCTCAGCACTCGAAATATCTCCATTGCATATGCTTCATTAAAACCAATTATCATTACTCCCATAAATGGTATTAAAATTGGAACGAAACATAAGCGTGGATTCTGGCCTCTTTAGAAAGGTCATCCTCTACAGCGTGTCTTTTCTACATGTCCTATCTATCCTCCGCTGTAGGATTTGGCCTCTTTAGAGAAGTTATCTCCTACAATGATTATTTTACATGTCCTATCTACCCAACGCTACAAAATATGTTCTGTTTCGAGATGCCAGCCCCTGTAACCTGATTATTTGATTTCATATTTACACTCTGTTGTAGAGAATAACCCAAGCAGACAGTTCATTCTCTACAGCGTGACTGTTTCTCGTGTGTTATCTTCCCTCCGCTGTAGACTATGGCGTCTATTGGTCATCCTCTAAAACGTGATTCATTCACATGTGCAGTTACTATTCTCTGTAGAGTATGACCTGTTTCGAGAGGGTATCCTCTACTACAGCGCGATTATTTTACGTACCCAATTTACCCTACGCTGTAGAGTATAATATCCTTAGAGAGGTCATCATCTACAGGGTAACTACTTCACATGTCCAATCTACGCTATGCTGTAGACTAGAGTATGACACCTCTAGAGAGGCCATGCTGAACAGTGTGACTATTTCACATGCCCCATCTACACAACGCTATCGAGTATACCCTGTTTCGAGAGGTCGACCTCTGTAAATTGACCATTTCACATATCATATTACCCTCTGTTGTAGGTAGTGGCCTAAATAGAGAAATAATTCTTTATAACATGAATTTTTCAGCTGCCCCAGATGTTTCTATCTATTTCACGCTATAGAGTATGGCTTGTGTATACAGTTTATCATCTGTGACGTGGTTATTTCATGTCCTTATCAACCAAATAATGTAGAGTAAGTAGTATAGAAGTGTTGAGCTCTCCAGTGTTTTTTGACTGACTGTTAAATTGTTTTATAATTTCCGCTAGAAAACCGACTGAAATACAAAGTTTGGAAGATATTAGTACAATTTCGCTGATAGAGAAAAATAAAAAAACAAAAAAACAAAAAACAAAACATAAATAGCAAACTGTGAATTACCCGATTTCTACTATAACTGAAAAAGTTATTGAAATACAAGAGCGACTTCTCTAAAACTCGCCACTGTGATACTACTACAAAGCAATAGTAAAATATAGACTTCCCAGTGATGATCTCGTACCCTTCCACGAGAACAAAGTTTGAATTATTAAATTATAGACTCCTCCACTCATGATCTCGTACCTCTCCACGAGAGCAATGTTTAAATTATTAAAAGATAGACGGCTCCATTGATGATCTCCACGAGAGCAATGCTTGAATTACTAAACTATAGACTGTGCCAGTGATGATCTCGTACCCATCCACGAGAGAATATTTTAAAATTCACGATTTGTAAAAGGACCATCAAGTGTTTATCCAAAGGATATCAATGTTTGCATAGTAAAACAACTGTGCAGATATTCCCCTATCCTATACTACATACTGCAAAATCTTATCAGATAATAAACCACTACAAATTATGTATTCTTTGATCAACTCACTAAAACCTAAAGCAGAATTGACTTTAACATTTATTCAAAAGATATTTTGTAACGTGGTCCAAAGTTAAATTTTATAATTCTTTTTTATACCAAATAAAGAAAACAAAATGAAAGCAGTAGCGAATGATGCTTGCTATAAGATGTTGACAATGCTCTTGATGTCGCTCATTTATTAAAAAAAAAGTATAGCCTGTAAATATAGGGAGGTAGCTATTCTGGTAATTAATTGGAAATGCTATTACTGTTGATTCAACATTTGGTTCTTCATTTACGTTTCAACTACTTAGGCTTTGGCTCTACGTCTGTTATTACTAGGTACATTATAAAATTCATGCTGGCATAAGTAGACCATCACATCGATTTAATCCCTTCCTCTGTTCTCTCCATAATGTTTTTCTTTTCTTTTTCCTCTGTCATTAATTCATTTTCCAACACTTCGAGATCCTTCTCTAACTCACTAGGACGTATCTTGTCCATTACGTGTAATTGATTCACGCTTCCTTCTAATTCATCAATATTTCTGTACAAGCCGTCTCCTTTCTCTTTCAAAATATTAAATTCGATTGAAATAAAATTGCAAGCTTCCTCGGTTGAAATTTCTCATCAGCTTTTGGTAGACTTTTCTCAGCGACATTTTATAAATCTGAAGATGTTGTATTTTCTCTTCGTTCACTTGAGGTAACTGCTGATAAAGGCTTTGAAGATTGTAATGTATTAACATCTTCCGTATTGTTCAAGATGTTTTCCATTACGGGCATTGATAAATTCAATATGTGAATAGGTCTTTGAGGACAATATGTGCACTGTTTAAGCATTTCCTATTTATTTTAGGTTGACATAGTAGAGATTGTAAGTGATAAATGTCACATATTGTACTTTTTTCTAAAGTTTACAAAATAGTAATAACTGTATGAAACATTATGTAACTTTCAATATAATAAATTCTTGTGTAATACATATATGACTCAAGAATTTAGAGGATAGCGTATATATCGACAAACCAAATGATAAGAATTGTGCGCAAGAGATATAATAACCTAACATATCTTGATGATTTTGAAGCGAGAAATTATAGCTGGAGCAATGAGCAATGTATAAAATATGCAAACATATGATGAAAGTTAGAATGGCACAACAAATATAAAATGGCAAAGGGGAAGAAAAAAAAAAGTTCAATGAGAATGTAGAAGATTTGAAAAAAAGTTGGTCAATGACAGAACATATAAAAAATACACGATTGACTAGTATTAAAAAAGCGAAATAGAATCCTAGAACAGATCCTAAAAGGTCTTCAGTCGATGAGACTGTTGAATCTAGATTACCACGAATAATATAAATGAAGTATCAACTATTTTTTTAAGATTTTAAAGAAACCTTCACAGTTCAAATAATTGTGTAGCATCTCTTGAAGAGAATTGTGTAGGATCTCTGAAAAGAAATTAAATAATTGAAAGAAGACGAAATACTAATACAAGTGAGAAACGCGCGCGCGCGTGTGTGTGTGTGAGAGAGAGAGAGAGAGAGAGAGAGAGAGAGAGAGAGAGAGAGAGAGAGAGAGAGAGAGAGAGAGAGAGAGAGAGCTCATCAAATTCAGCGCACATCTATTAAAAGGCCAACAAAGCACAAGTCGGAGAGAGCGCATACAACAACTGAAACAAGAAGAACAAGTTAGGAAAGTAACTACTTTTACGCAATGAGTTTGTAAGGGTGCAAATTTCTGTCGATCTATAAAGAGCACAGTTTAGTTTGACAGAGAACCATTAATTAGATTTATGAGGACAGGTACCATATGAAATCGCTATACTGCGATGATTTTAATGTTCGTGTTGTGGGCGAGAGGGAATCTTAATTAAGCATTCGTTTATTTAACAGCCAGACAAACTGGAAGGAAAAGGTTAACTCAATCTTTGTATCGAAAATGTCAGAGTTGAGATTGTCCAGAATCAGTTATTTGGAAATCTAGAGGGTCAGGATGACTGCAAATTTTGGTGCCTATTTATAAAAAGGGCGGTAGATATATTTAATCCCGATTGGCTACGCTAAATAAGGGGCGTGTTTCCCACACGAAATTTCATGGTTTTTAATATGCCACATCGCAAAATTTAGCCAGTCTACGTTTTTTCTGCGAGAGTAGATATATGAGACTCCAAGATTGAATTTGCAAGAAATTATCTCGTAAAACAATTATCCAAGGGACCGGATGTCTGGAAAGTTGACGGACACAATTCTGGCAGTAGAAGCGAGCAAGGCTTGAAAGCACAAGGTATTTGCATCAATCTCATGTAATTCGTTGATACCAATATAATTATTTGCCTGAATTTATTTACTTATATTTGCATGAATTTATTTGTATAAATTCGTAGATCAATTTTCTTGATATGAGTATAACTGTGTTTGAGTTCATTTATCTGAATTCGTACAATGATCTTCTTTATAGGAGTTTGACAAATTGTTTGAATTTGTCGTCTTGATTGTTATGTTAATCATGTATTCTAAGAATTTCATGCATTACTTTAGTTGATATGAGTTACGAGAATCCGTGTGAATTCACCGATTTTAGATGATTTCACGTATGATAAAGACTTGAGTGTGTATTGACTGAAATTAACGTTGTTAAGCCATGAAGTGAGATTTCATGTATGCTAAAGACTTGAATGTGTGTATTCGCTGAAATTAACGTAGTTAAGCCATGTAATGAATTTCATTCATTCATTTGTATAATTGAGACGAGAACGGAACTGTTATGTCTCGAGTGATGTTAATGTGAGTCAGTGATGAAATAGCCGTTAGGAAGTACATTAATCTTATGAAACTAGGTTTGTTTATGGTCTACCATGTTTGGCTTGACCAGATAGCCATTGGTATCTGTTTGAATTCCGATAGGACGATATCTGACGTAACGAGAGTGGAGTAATGATCTATTCCCAGTAGGATATCTGACAGAAGATTTAGGTTGCTTCTCTGTTTATTTTTAAAGGGGAAATAGCTCCACTGACGTATCCACGTACCTACGTATCCAAGTATCTAAGTATCTACGTACCTACGTATCCACCTACCCACACAAAGTTGAGGGCCGAAAGAGGCGAGACAATAGAGAGTTTGGAGAAGAAAACAGCGGAAGAACCAATCAATCCAGCCACAGTGAAGTTGGAGTGAACCGGAAATAACCAGGTTATGCTGTTATGCAGGGACAATGACTTCGATTGTACACACAAATTATATGATGAACTAATTCTATCGTTTAAACAGATCGGCTATTTGCATAAGTATATTCGTTTTTCAAATTCAGTAAATGATTTATTTCAAAAAGAAGTGTATCTTCCTAATGTAATGTATTTTCCCAGTTTGTTTATGTAATTGATTAAATTGTTATATTTCATGTACGGGGGCTCGTGTTATTCTGTTCTATATATCTGCTCAGATCTCTATTTATTCTCTCTATAAGTTTCATCATTTATATTATTAATTACTTGATCCGGGCAATAACACTTAGGTCGATCATCCTCTAGGAAACGATAACCAATCCATAATAACCACTACACCACAGAGTTAATAAGTATAAATTCACAGGGGATAATTTACACCTCTTCTTTAACCAGATTGAACATGATATTGTCTAGATTGTCAAGAGAAAGATTAATAATTGTGAATATTTTGAATTATCTGTTTGACAGTTTAAAGACTTAGTTTAGTCAAAAGATCACTATGAAAACTAAGTGGGTATCTAATAAAATCTTTATTTGAATATTGATAAGTGTAATCATTAAATACTAGTTCTTACATAAATTTAATTGAGTGAAGAATAAAAGCGCTTTTATCAACGTAAAAAAATACTGACAACATATTAGTCTTCTATGCAATCAAGTACATTCCAAACACGCCATCTAATGACACAGAAAGGCAAACCAAGTACAATTTGAATAAATACAGTGGTTGGTTTAATAGATGTCCGACACAAATTTTGAGTCAGAAAATTTGACGAAGAATTCGACATATTTGTTAAGATCTATAAAATAATGGAAGACAAATACATGAGACCGATTGGAAAATAGAGAGTTCAACATGTTGATATGTTGATCATATTTCAATGGTACAGAAATAAATCATTTCTACATAGGCATTACAGATTTCGGTTTGTTTCTATCCTAATAAATAAACAATAATCCAAGCAGGGAATTTTCGAAACATTTCAAGAAGCCAGAAAAATTAAATGATCACATAAGTTTATATTAAAACGTAGACAATACAGTTTACATCGTGCCTAATGATAGACCAATGATTAAGTTCAAAATCTGTCATCGCCAGATCAAAGTTCCATACTTTATTTATTGTGAGTTTGAATGTTCATTGTTTGGTAAAATTTACGTAGAAACTTCGACATTATCTTAAAGCTGGAAGTCCGAGGCACATCAGAGCTAGACGAAGAAAAGTATAAAGCACATTCCTTCAGGAATCTGCACGTACATATGGCAGTTCATAAATAATACAGTGCAATCGTTTGCAAAGGACCTGATTGTGTTAAAAAAAATTCTACGAAATCTTATGTGAAGTTTCAAAAACTGCATACAGTGAATTGAAGTCAAAGAATGCAAAACCAATGGTCTTCACTGAGGACTAGAAAAAGCATTGGATTCAACAAATACATGCCATATCTGTGAGAGAAGAAAGAAATTTACATACAGACACAAACGAAAACTTTAATTCTTTGATGAAGCAACTATCCTGAAGACAATACATGAACATTCAAAAAGTAAGTAAATAAAGGTGTTTTTTTTAGGTATATTCAAAGATGATCTAAATGGTACATCAATAAGGGAGTTTGTTATTTTAAGACCTAAACTCTATTCATTCAAACAAGACATGACGAGAATACAATTTGCAGTGGTACAAAGAAATGTATCATCAAACAAAATTTGAGATTTGAGACTATTGAGAGTCCTTGTTCAATCACGTGGATAACTACTAGTAATGACATTGCTTAGGCCGTATAATCATGACATGTACAACATCAATATAAACAAGGTGGCCCTGGCGTGTGCTGATGATAAACGCTTTTTAATAGACTGTATAGATACATAATCTTACGGCTAAAATGAATCAAAACTGAACAAATTATATCTTTAAAATCAATTAAATAAGATTGGCACACATTCTAGAAGCACGTATGGTAAACGATATGTCTTGAAGTGGTACCTGTATAATCAAAAACATCACTAAGAATTTAAAACTATAATTCGTGCTAAAGGTATTCTCTAATCTTGAAAAGCCTAAAAACATGTATAGAGTTTGTAAACACACAGGTTTTCCTAGAAATACATACTACAAAATCCTGAAAGAGTATGGTATCCGTTCACCACTGAGATATAAAGAATGAGACACATACAATTGGAGGGTAAAAAAAAGAAAAACAAATCCTACAGCTAGCAGTGATCCTTCCTAGTTCTCAAAGTAGTTTTGTAGGAGTGTAAAAACAGCTTCTAAAGGAGTTCAAGGAGTTCCTTAACTATATTACAAAACCGAAATCAAGGAGGAGAAGGACTAATGACAAAGTTATATATGAGCTACCATGTTACAACCAATAAATCTACATAAACAATGAAGAAAATGCCAATATAATAAGTGATGAAATTGAAAGTGGAATGAATATTCCGTGATAAATAAAATGCCTGAGTGAGTTACGTTTGCGAGTATTAATAACTTGCTACACATCCTCAAGAAAAAAGCAGGATTAGAAATTAAGGAATACATTTCATCTCATCCTGGAACACTATCACAAACCTACGCAGCTATGGTATAACAAACTTCTTTCTACAAAATGGTTGTGAAATGTTAGGTGATGCATTAAAACAATCATTTGATGAAACAGACACACTTAAGGACGAGTTAGAAGATAAAAAACAACAAATGAAGCACCTTATGTCATTTGACCCAAACAGTGTACAGAAAGCAGCTGAAACTTTCAAACCACCCAAAAAAATTAAAGAATAATTGAAAGTCTTCTGAGAAGGATTTTGAGGTACATTGACCAATATGTATAAGAAAGAAGACCATAACTACCAAAATAAAGACTCAAATGTAATCCCCCTCCCCACTCTCCCTACGGAAAGAAATGCTCTTGAGTAGAATTTCCGGAGGTTAATTGATACCTAAGTAGAAATTGCCCGTGGAGAGAAATTATGCTCTAGGGAGAACAATCATCCTAGAGCGATGTTTCCCCGGGTGAAAGTAGACTTGATATTAATTTTAATTTTCTCCCGGAGAAAATGGCTCTAGAATAGAAGCTCAGATGGGAAAGTTTACTCTGTGGCCATTTCTGCAGGAGTAAAGTCGGTTCGGGAAGAAAACAAAATTCTGCAAGATCGGAATAAGTCATCCAAAACTGACAAAATCTAAATATATCCATATCATGCAAATTTAATAGTGCAGACCAATAGTAAAACAAGATTAAAAACTTATATAAAGTTACCTGAAGGTGATGAGATATTGAAATTAAAGCCTAGACCTAATTGTATCACCTTTTTATTAAGTACTAAGAGGTAAGTCAACATGACCCAGTTTTGGTGTGTGACATATATTCACCCAAATTCACACAAAGAGTAAGATTAGCGTTAAGAGATGCAGTGGTCTAAAACATCAAAAAGGAACAGGAATGAGGGACACAATATTTTGAGCAATTTTAAATCAATCCTGAAAAGCAGGTTACACTGGCCCAATTTTGATTTGAAACACATCCCCATCTTACTTTGCACTTACAGTAAAAGTTTGGTTGCAATAGGCTAGGTATTGGCATTATAGCATGGATACAATCTTTAAGCAATTTGTAATATATCCTGGGAAAGTAGGCTACAGTGAAGCAATTTTCATGTGCAACATATGTTCAACCCAAGATATACACACAATATACGTTTCATGTCAATAAGTTTTAAAGTAATGTAGTTACATTCCGAACAGCAAGGATGGACACATTTCCTGAGCAATTTATTAATAAACCCATGAATTTAGGTCACATCAATCCAAAACGGTGACAAATACACATCCATTCTAAGATGCAACTTTAGGTCGCAATATTTGAAAAGGTAGTGGAATTTGAACTCAGACACAAGTTTTAACCACATTTTGTCAATAAATCATGGAAAGTAGGTCACAGTGATCAAGTGTTGATGTATAGTACATGTTCATCCCAATCTCATTAATGAAGCAGTATAGGAGTTAACTCCTGGACAAAGATGACAGACGGGTGGACAAAGTGAATCCTAATATACCGCTCGCCTATTGAGGGTATGAAAGGGAAATATTGTGGAAAGGTTGATTGGTTGGTTTGTTGGTTGGATGGTTAGTCTGTTGGTTTTGATCGGACATTTTAATACATTTATGACAATATCCTGTCGATCAAATGGTAGCTAAGTGGCTTTCCAAAGCACACATCGAAGCTGTCAACCAAGCTGGCCTGGGAGTATATGGAGCCCGTGACCCTTGGATTACGAGTCCGACACTCTGCCGACTGACATACTGCGGCTCCCGTTTCAAAAAGAATGCAACCCTTGATGAATGACCATTATTCCTGGGTTGCCACTTTTCAAAATATAGAGTGAATTGTATTAGAGGTTATTGAAACGTACAGAGAAGAAAAAACCAAAAGGAAGAATAAGGGGCCTAAGAGATCGTAATATCGCTAACTAGGCTCAGATTAAACTAAAGGTCAAATATATTTTAAATCGGCTGGGTAAACTAGGTTGCAAGGCATTGTCATTCCGGTTGTATTTTCATCCTGGTTCCATTAAATTTAGAGAACACTTTCTAAGCCTCCAAAGGTGCAGCTATTGTAGACAATGTAATAAAGAGAGAAGAAAAACTAATAGTTAAACTTTGATTTTAATTGCCGCCGTGGTTTAAAAATATCAAACTATACTCCACCGTGTTGCCGTAAAATAACAAATGGTTTCTATGGAGGCTGTTAAACAATATCTAAAACATATCACACGCAAGATGTCCTAAAAGTTCAATACCTATAAATAAAGCTCTTTTGGGCAACAATTTTAACAGGTAATGTCATGATAACTATTTCCTTTAAAGCCTAATTAAAATGTGACCAGAATGTGTTTTATTTTCTTCTTTTTTTATCTAAACATAAAAATATATCTTTTACGTGGTTGCTATAGAGGTTGAATGGTTGCCACCGAAGCCAAAGAAAACATACTTTGGTGGAATATGATGTTAAATATTCCTACAAACTTGGACCAATTTTTTATTTATTTTTTTTTTTTTTTTCACAAATATATGCATGATCTGGCTGCTATGGAAATTAAGATACTGTCCCTCCCTTCGCCATAATGTGGTTCTCAGCTACTTGACAAATGTCTTCCTTGAACCCAGTGGTGCAAGTAGATTTTAACTCTTACCTGTACGGTATCGACTCCCCAACCCCGTCTTTGCGGTACGGCCATACCGGCAATAAATGTCTTAGCGGTACGGCGTACTTGACCGTACCGGATTACTTGCACCACTTTTTGAACCATAAATTCATGCAGGACATATTATAAATGAATTAACGTATGATATTATATGTATAATGTCTCGTTTTCTATGAAGTTATTAGCAGTTGAAACACTGTCATATTCTAAGCCTATATCAATAAAATTTTCGTATAAAAGTTTTTTAGTGCCAAATTTTGCATCATGTTGAAGTTATGAAAAGCTATTTATAAACAGAAATCTTCAGAATAGCAGCGTGTCTGCATTCCCCTTTTTTGTGCATTTTCAACACCATATCATATCCATGTACAAAAGGTCGATGAAAATTCCAAGACAAAGGCGTACATACTCAAACCACCAAATAAAACCACTAAAAATAATACATATATGTATCAGTCAGCTAAGGCCTCTTGAAACAAAAAGTCCAACAACAACAAAAAATTCGAAGTCTCTAATCTTGATCTTGCAGTTGGTACCAGATAAAGTGAGACATGATACAAACTTGAAGTTTAATTTTAAATTTGATCAAGACTCGTATAATAATTTAACATGATACCAGAGTTACATGTTTTGTATTTGGTGGCTTCCGTAGCAACTATTAAGTTTTTACAGCATCCAAGTAGAAAATATATCTTTCATATCTGCCCCAAGAAAAACCACTGCTCAAATTTGAATCAAACTTTATTGGAATTATTCATCATGACTTGATTAGCTAAAAGCCGGTTTAGCTGCATCGGTGTGTCTTTGGGAAAGGCACTTAGGTCCCATTTCTTCGGCATGATATTGCCATAAATGTAAAAAGTTCTGTTAAAAACCAACCGGACCAGCTTTTCATAATATTTGCTTTTCATACATTCACATCAATAAGCGAGCGGTATATATGATTCATATTGTTCACCTGTCTGTCCTCTTTCTCCAGGCCATAAGTCCTGTACTGCTTCACTTATTAACATCAAACGTGCGCTATGGGTGAGCTTGGGGTGAAAATGTGTGCACAAAAACTTGGCATGGTTTCTGTGACTTACCTTCCAGGATTTATTGGTTAAAATTGTGTCAGCTCAAATTCCACTACTTTGTGACCTACTGCTACTACAATTACACTAAAGTTGCATCTTAGGATGGATCTATGTTGCTTGGATTACTCTTACGGAATTTCCAGGGTTTATTGACAATTGTTTTAAGAGTTGTGTCCATTT
This sequence comes from Margaritifera margaritifera, assembly GCA_029931535.1. Taxonomy (NCBI): domain Eukaryota; kingdom Metazoa; phylum Mollusca; class Bivalvia; order Unionida; family Margaritiferidae; genus Margaritifera; species Margaritifera margaritifera. The sequence goes on along the minus strand of JAQPZY010001636.1, from coordinate 3,652,204 downwards.
TTTCTGTACGAGTTGTAACCCCTATATTTTAAACCCTATTGGCATGAAACTTACACTAAGTGTGCATATTGGGGTGAACATATGCTGTACATGAAAACTGGGTCACTTTAACCAACTTTCCAGGATTTATTTAAATTGATTAAAATATGTCCAGGTTATAATACCACCAACCTAAACTTTACAGACAGTGCAATCTAGGATGACCATGCGTTATAAATCAAAACTGGGCCACTGTTACCTATTTTTGTATGATTTATTCAAATTGCTCAAAATCATTTCCCATCATCCTTGTCTTTGCTACATTTTTAGACCACTACATCTACCAACGTTAAGCTTAACCTGTGTTGAATTTTTGGATGATTATATGTCGCCCACAAAATCTAGGTCATTGTGACCTATTTTTAAGTACTTAATTAAAAGTTAAGACAATTATGTTTGGCTCTAATTCCAATACCTCTTCACCTATTGCTACCCAAATGGCACTAAAATCTTAGACCGAAAATAATTCATACATTAAATCTGAATCCCTTTTTCCTCTTTTCAAGGATTTTGAACACTTCGTAAATAATGGTGTCTTTGCTCAAACATGTTAACACATTTTAACCAACTGCCACCAAACGTGCATGCATAATGAATTTCGATGATGATATACACAAACTATGGGTTGCTGTGACCAACCTCCAATGGTTATTTGGCCGCTCTCAAAGATACTGATTCATGCCACAGAAGTCTTGGCACAAGTTTTCCTAAGAAAAATATTGATAGCCAGGCGAGGTGTAGCTGTTGCAATTGCACCATTATAATTTCATCAAATTCAATTGATAAAAGCTAGAAAATAATCTCCGAACTACACAACTTAATTGACTCAACTAATGAGTCAAACTGTCTATGGTCCTTTGCGACATAATCGCCTTGATTTTAGAGATGAAGACAACTTTATTATTTTGACAGAAATGCTCCTAAAAATCTCACTGTAATTTTGAACCGAACATAAATGGGATTGTATTCATCAATATATCGATATATCTATCTGCCCCTGTGTGGTCTGAATAGTTAACGAATGTTTTAGATTTTACAATATTTTTTTAAAACAATTTACTACTTGAAAGGTCACAACTTTTTACACACGGTTTAGGTAAAGTTGTTGTTGATGATGATGATGATGACGATGATGACGATGATGATGATGGTGACAATGTGAGAAGTGACGATTTATTTCTTTTAATGTTGTGTTCTCTAAAACATAGCCCTAATATAGATAATCGCCATTTGTGCTAGATTTTGCACCCCATGTAGTCCATATGATCAGAGATTAATGTTTGTCAACGTTGTATCGCTTTATATATCTGATACATATACCTATTGATCCCTATACAACATCATGTCATTGACAGGCGCTGTGAAGACTTGCACTATAATAATGCCACCAATACATATTTGATACATTTCACACACAAAATCGTCTATCTACACACACACACACACATATATATATATATATATATATATATATATATATATATATATATATATATATATATATATATTAAAACTTCGCCTGTTTTTATATATTAAAACTTCGCCTGCTCATAGCATTCATGAATCCGTCTACCTATGTATCATTGAATAGAATGAATTCAGTATATGCCTGAAAATTTTATTAGTTTATTATTGTTTTATCAAGATTTCTATCTAGTTCTATCTATATCTTATTGCATCATTCTATGTCTGATTCCATAGCTCTTTCGTTTTTACATATATAGTGACAACATACATAGATACAATCTATCTGTATATATATATATATATATATATATATATATATATATATATATATATATATATATATATATATATATATATATATATATATATATAGAGAGAGAGAGAGAGAGAGAGAGAGAGAGAGATGTAATCAAATCATTACTTTTGACTGTTTTCGATAGAATTGAATACAAGTTTTTTTTATTTTCTTTAATTGTTTTATTTGTTATATAAATATACTTTCTGCCCTACATAGATAGGTGCTTCATATTGCGTCCAAGTAACCATGCTAGGCTAGCTCTCAAACAGCTGTTGCGACCACGGGGAGTCACAATATATATAAGCGGAGATAACTCGGTCAGCCTTAGAGTATACATCATGTAATAAATCGTAGCCACGACACGAGGAGCGGAACTTTTTATTTACTAATATATCTGTCTAGCATTGATTTCATACATAAAATTTATAGATGGCATAAGGACTACGATGTCTAAGATTACCACAACCACCACCATTTACGTACCAACTAGTCAGTCTTACAATTCATTCTGAATCTTTTCGTTGCTCATCTAGCTCCGCTTGTATGCAATAAGAGAGATAAATGAAATGGTTATATGACCCTTTTCTTTGTAGGGGGATGATTATCCTTACATGCCTATTTTCTTTCCCTTCATACATTCCTGATATTCTTAGCATAAGGTCATCATACTCCTGTACCTCTTGTCAAAATCTCAGCTCAAGACTCGATTTTTCTTCCTCCTAAAAAAAAAAACAAGATGAAAGCTTCATTATTTGATAGCAAATTTCCAGAGCCTGCACAGTGTTCCATTTACGTTTGGGTTATGGAATAAGGGTTATAGAGCCGCCATTTTAATATTAGCCCACAATGACGTCGTTTCGAGTACACTGTTTACTTTTACAAAATTCAGACATTGCTGACGTACAAGAGAGGTAAACATATTCTGATCAACTACCATGTTGTTATTTCCATCCAATACCATATAAAAGTCAGAAGATACTTCCCTAACGTGCTTTGAACTAAATGGTGAGCTGCACAGGTCGTGCGAGCCACATCGCGTTACGCATGGCAACTCGCTTACTCAATATTGTCACTTTTCATCTATGTTTACATTTATTTTCTGCCCTTCTTGGTCATTTTTTTTTCTATTTAAAAAAGTACTTGTATTTGTAGTGTTAAGTTGTTTTGTAGAAGTAGATACAACATTATTAGTAGTAGTTGTCTGAGGAAAAGGAGGATTTGTAGTAAGTAATATTAGGAGCGATCATTGTATTAAGTTGTAGAGGCAAATTGTTGAACTCCTCGAGGACGGAGTACGGATGAAAGGCAAATTCTACTCAAAGAGAGAAGCGGATATTCTGTCTTTTTCGTTTTAATTTTTATTGAAACTAATTGATTTCTAAGACACAAATAAATTATGTTTTGATATGTATTGAGTTCTTAGCGACTTCTACTAATAGTAGTGGTAATATTAGCAGTACCAGTAACAGAAGCCGTATTAGTCCTCGTTGTTGCCATCTTCATAGAAGTACTAATTGCAGTAGAAAAATAGATAATAATAGGAATGGTGATGGCGGTGGTGCTAGTAGTAGTAGCAACAGTAATACTTTTGGTATCCATTGATGCACGGGAAAAAAATGACGAGGAGAACACATTTCAAATTTGATTTATGCACACATTTTCACTATGCTAATACGAACTCTTAGGCTCGTTTCGAAACGTTTCAAGTCTTCTGATTGATTTTCTGCCTGCATTGGTTTTTTTTATTTTAAATTACATTAAATTTATTTTATATTTCAGTAGGAATATTACATCTAACCTCTGAAAACTATGTTAGGTCATTAATTATTAAGTATGGTGGGAGAATCCCTGACACATGTACCCCATGTTGACCTGACTGGACTGTAGCATGTAAGGCGTTGTTCTGAACAGCTATCTTTTTATACGATGATTTTGTCATCAGATATAAGCGCAATTAAAATACTCAAGTAGTTCTCAAAATTAGCCTTATATCATTTTTTTTATGGAAGAATTTGAGTATGTACTTTGAATAAAGATAAAAGATATTCACCCATCTGCTTTACAAGCACATTTTGTTGGTTTTGTGATTTTTTAGGTTGCATTTAGTAATGCACTATCTGATACACATGCCAGAGTATAACCCAATCAGCATGCAGCATATGTCCGATTTTTGGTTCGGTTTGGTGTTACACGGCACAGCGAAAATGGAGGTTATTTAGTGCCGATGCAATTGAAGTAAAGTGGCTTGCCCAGGGAAACACCAAGGTAGCCGACCCGGACCAATCTGACGGTAGGATTCGAACCCACACATTTTCGGTCGCGAATCCGGCACGTTAACCACTGAGCCACAGCACCTCACGTACATGTACAAGGGTTTTCCCGTACTACGTTTAGCATCAAATGTCCTGACCATGGCCGATTAGGAATTAGCAAGTCATTCCTTTAATTGTTTGTGGACAGGGGTATTACTCCAACTGAAAATGGGTAGAAACATCAGGCCTAGTGGCCGAAAAATGGATCAAAGGACCAAACATTTTCAAAAGAAACCTAAGATGTGGTATCAGGATATTGAACAATTAGAAACAATGCAAATTTGCTAATTTCTCTTTAAAGACTGGCTTTTTGTGTCTTTATAGATACCAAAATCACTTTAGTATTCAACCATGTCAATAACTTGATGTCTGAATGATACGCCCAGCCACTCAGTGAGATTAGGAGGAAGTTTCCTATTTATTTTCTTATTTTCTTCCTCCTGGTGAAGACATCGATTAGAAGTATTCACCAAAATATTGCTACGGTCACGTTCAGATTAAAAGTTACTTATGGTCAATATATGCAATATAAAACATTATACCGATTGCGTCATAGAAATGTTATACTATATCGACTTTACAGACCACGTGATTATACTTTATACAAGGAATGTGTTATACATTATATCTATTACCGTAGCCTATCAACAAAGAAGACTTATATACAATTCATGTACAGACCATAGATTCATATTTTAGTCGATATATATTGAGTTGGTGATATATAAACAAAAGGGAAAAGTAAGTAGAGGAGAAGCTATTAAGACACGTAAAGGACACTGTGAATGGTCTTCATTATAAGGTAATGGCAAGCGAATATTCAATGTCTTGACAAGGAAGTTATTGACATTTCAACTTCTATCTCAACATATCTATAATTTATTAGAGGACTTTGTCCCGTCAGACAAGTACTGTAGGGTGTAAGAATCCTACATGTACACTATACAATGACAGAGGCAAAGGGGGCCAGTTATAAACAGTTGAGTTGTCCAATTTGTTTGGAAACTTTTGAGTCACCGAAAGTACTGGCGTGTTTGCACACATTTTGTGAGAAGTGTATTTGTAGACATGAACGCGATCTGAAAGTGGAGGGAACACTGTCAGATACCATTTTGTGTCCTGTGTGTAGAAGTCCTACCGCAGCACCTACTATCGAGCAGACTCCAGATGACTGGGCCACTAAACTTCCCACCAACGCCATCGTTGGGTCGTTTTTGGCGTCATCTCAATCCAACAAGGATGACCCTGTCTATTGCCAGCCATGTTTGACACTTAGCAAACGTGATATCTCTGTGGCATACTGTGTCACATGTTCGGAGTATCTCTGTGATACTTGTTACAGTTGTCACAAGATTTTCAAAGTAAGCAAGGATCATGCAATCACTGTTTAGTCAATGCCTGCGCAGCAGGATTGGAATTCAACTCAGGAGGACATGTATCGTTGTTCTATACATTCGGAACAATACAAATATTTGTGTTCAGATCACAAAGAACTTTGCTGCAGTGACTGTGCTATTACAGATCATAGAAAATGCGACAAATTGCTGACCATAAAAGATTTATCTAAAATCTCCAAAGAGGATCAAGACTTTAAGCTAGTATCGGACAATTTAGATGGACTGAAAAAGCTGTTTAGCACATTACTTGAAAGTAGGACACATAATTTAGAATCCATTGAGCAGCAAAGGAATGAAATAACTAAGTCAGTTAAGGAATGGACCGTCATGATAAAACAACTTATTGATAGGCTGGAGAAAGCAGCTCTTGATGAATTGGATCAGATGTGTAAGCAAGAAACGGTGACAATATCGGATGAAATCATAGAATGTAAGAGCGCAATAGCTGCCATTGAAACATCTGAAAGAATGCTGATAGACGGTACAAAATCAGATGATGAGACAAAAACTTTCATCACAATGACCAAGGTATCCCAACAAGTTCTTAAGTATATAGAGAAATACGACACAAAGGAAAATAAATCAGAGGTGGTTGAATTAGAATTTCATCGTGACAGCACTTGTGAAGGAATCATGAAAACCTTGAATTCCCTCGGTAAAATGTTCAGAAGGGCTTGCAAAATTCCCAAAATATCATCTGACTCGTCATTTGCAACAATCGAAAAATTACAACCGAAAATTCAATCCAATTCAATGGTAACTTTTAGCGCTAAGATTCTTAGTGATAATCAAGTATGTTTGATATATTCGGGTGTTTTCCATCCTGATGGTAGACTTGTGTTGTCTGATCAGGCAAATGGGAAATTAAAGCTGTTTGATAAGAGTTTTCAGTGTATATCCAGTCTAAAGATGGATGATGATCCTAAGCACGTTTGTCGTGTGAACCATAATACTGTGGCTGTAACTTTGGGGGGAAATATAAACCTCGTGTCTGTGAGTAATACCCTGACACCACTGAGGGCCATTCGTGTTGGAGGCATCTGCTATGGAATAGCCTCCTATCAACAAAACATTATTGTAAACATAGGTGGAGTTCGAGACTCGTTGTTTACATATGATACTTCAGACAAAATCATCAGTAAGATTCAGTCATATGATTGTTTGAGTACTAGCATTAATATGCACTGTGTCAGTCATGATGAACAGAACATTTATTACACTACTAAGGATGTAATTGTAACCATGGATATGAAGGGGAACAAATTGAATACATTTGAAAGCAATGATCTTAAAGGCCCGTCAGGGATCACTGTAGACAATAACGGTATTATTTACTGCTGTGTTGTTGAATCTGAAACCGTAATACAGGTTACACCAGAAGGGAGACAGATCGGTGTTTTACTATCTCGCTATCATGGACTTCAGAAGCCTATCGGTATTTGTTTTAATGTCAGGAACGACGTGATTCTTGTGTTTGAAGGAATATCGAACGTCGTGAAAGTGTTCAAATTAATGTAGCATAACATTTTGATTGCACTAATTCAGACACTCTGTAAATTACTTATTTTTTAACGAAATAATTGTTCGAGCAAAGTTACCTTCATCTGGCCATCTCAACAAAAAGACATCACTCTTAAATATGTAAAGATATTTACAAAATAATCCATTTGTTTCATTTCTTCGGTGAAATGTTCTACTGGTCTTAGTATGGCTTATTGTTAGATCTCATCGATTTTAGTAATTAGGAAAGTTAAAGTCATGCTTTGTTTATTTATTATTTTTTATTGTGATATGAACACAATTAACACGATTAATTGGATAAATATGTGAATGTCACGGTGAAAGACTAGGCCTATTTGAAATTATAGGGAAATCTACACAATTTGTTTCTAAATGGCTAGGTATCCTTTAATAGCTACTGTGCAAACATTTTAGGCACAATAAATTCAATGTTCCAAACATAAAAGTAAAATTGTTCAAATCTTACATGCTGATACATATTTATGTAGCTTTTAATAAACTTGGAAATTCAAATATGAAATTTAACATAATTCAGTATCATTTTCGAGTTAAAATGTTGTTCTTTCATCACAGACTTGTATACAAAATTGTATGAAGGGACAGTAAGTCGACAGTACCATGCCCATGGTGACATCAACATGCCCGACATGTCAGACAGGTACTTGCTTTAATACTTTGATTCCGACCATCATCTCAGATAATTAGAAAATGTAGATCAAAGTTTTTACATTGCCTGAAGTTATATAAGCCAAATCAGTGTTCACTTTGATTATTAGGAGTAGACTCTGTTTTATTGCTAGAATGGCGTACGAGACCAATTTATCACTAAGACTGTTTTGGATTGAAAAAAAATGGAAATTTATCTTTAATTGGATTTTTTTTTTTTTTACAGAAAGCTTGGGCAATGTGTTCTGTATTTCAGAACTAGCCTAAACTAGCGATGTTATATTTTATGTTTGCTGTATTTGGTTGGTTTTAGCTGCGCTTAGAAGCAGCCGACCTCGGCTAGCGTAGGCGGATATCGAGTCCGCCATCCTTGGATAACGAGCCCGACGCTCTACCAACTGAGCTGCCGCGGTTCCTATTATATGTTAATATTCGTCTAGTAAGGAGAGAGACAGAGACTGTTTGGTGTAGGACTGAAACGATTACGCTGATAACCATTAACGGTTCGAGTATTGGCGGTGACCGGTTACAAAATTTGGTAACCGGTTAATCGGTCCTGAGATCAGCCGGTGATGTGCCTAGACGCTGATAGACAACCGTCAACCTCCGCTCAACTGGAAACACTCGCTATGCAACATGCTAAGTCTGAGTCCGAGTCAGAGACTCCGTTGCCAAATTTGCCATAACAGATAAGCTTGAAGTCGTGTGTTCATTCCTTGGTGTTTTCTTTTTTATGTTCACGCCTGTTTGAAAGTGGAATTATTCTAGAACGTGGACAGTTGTGGTTTTTTAAAAAAAAAAAATTATTTTATGGATAATGTTTCAAGCTCTTTATTTTATTTTGAAGATAAAAGGGTTCTGCTACTTGACTATTGCTGGGCATTTAGCTATGAAACTTTGAAAGTATAATCCGTGTCGTGTATTCATCACACAATGGTGTTCAAGGAATTTTATGCTGATATGGATGATAGAGCTAGTCTTAAATTAATTGTAAAATCGTAAATTTTATAGAGACAAACAAAGTGAAATTTATTCTATTTTGACTTTTGGGTATTTTTAGTCAGGAAGTTTAACTCTACAGAGTTGCTTTTATGTTGAATTTCAAAGTTGTAATTTAGAAATAAATCTGCTAAGATAACTGAATTTGTTTTGTTGTTGAAAATGTTACTCATTGTTTTAACTTCAATATGCATATTCGTTTTTTTTTTTCTTCTTATGACTAATCTCAGGTATGTTATAGCTCACCCGAGTGCAACCATGAGGTCAAGTGCTCCTTAAATTGGGCGAAACATGAGACAGAGACAGCTTGTTGTAATAACCGATGTCCTAATCGTGTAAAATAAGGCGTATCATTTTGGCAAAGTAATGAATTTAATTTACAGGCTATATTCAGTCACTGTTATAATGACGAGTTATGTTGTATTTGAAGGTTTGGAACAGACTTTAGTCCCAGATAGCATATCGAAGCAGTTTCATTTGAGAACCTGGTTACCCAGTCTTTGATCTATTCAACTTTAATACAGTCAATTTCCACATTCCAGCAAACGGGCTTACGCACATGGATTTAAATTAAAATCTGTTTTACTTATATAATCTTTACTCAAACTTTATTCCAAAGATGCACAAACGCACGTTCACGCATGTACGAACCTTGTTTTCTGCCTTTCACAGTTCAGGCTTCTTAGGGACTGACGATTTAATTAATTTTGGAGGGGGGAGTGGAGCTAGTGTTTTCTTTCCAGTCAGTGTATTTTTTTTTTCTTTTACTTGAAGAGAATTTTTAAAATTTCATTTAGTATAATGAATATAATAAGCTCTTTTCTTCTACAAAGAAGATTATGAATATTTTTTCAAGTTACTTAGGGGCCAACATTTTTGTTTTTAAATCTCAAGTTGCCCCCGCCAAATATTCAACACTTAGAGTTTGAGTGATCCTGACAATCGAATCGGCATGTTTAGTACTGATTATTGCATGAAACGGCAGAGAATATGACAAAAGAAGTAAAAGTTGGGCTGTATACGTATACATGCAAAAGCTAGCGGGAAATATATTTGTGTCAGCAAGTGTAACACGTAAGTTTCCACTAGATTTTAGAAACTGGAAACTTTGATTAAGAGGTCATTCTTGCCAGTTCACACTCTGTACATGAGGTGTTTCTGACTGGGATTAACCACTTACGGTTTTGGTTAATATATTAAGGGTAACCAGTTAAGGAATTTACCAACCGCTTCAACCCTAGTTTGGTGCGTATAGTTCTAATAATAATAATAATAATAATAATGACTTAATAGAGCGTTTATTCTTTTAAAAAGCTCTAAGCGCTTTACAATATAACGTTAACACATAAAGGCATAAAAAACAGTTTAGATACAGACAACATATAAAAACATGAAAATATCTCACAAACAATACCAAAGACAAATGAATTATTACACACAAAACAACATGAAACATGAATTTGCAATACAGTTTCAATCTAACACTAATGGCCAATGGTCAATGACAAATTTATTCTTGCTGATGGAAAAGATGTGTCTTGAGAGCACTCTTGAATGTGATCGTGGTCTCTTTGTGTCTGAGATCAAGAGGCAGTTCATTCCAAGTAGCTGGGCCCTGATATGCAAATGAACATTGTCCATATAACTTAGTTTTAACCTTGGGAATACTAAGTTTACGAGTGTCCGATGATGAGCGCAAGCTTCTAGCAGGAGTGTACACGTGGGTGAGATCGGAGAGATATTTCGGAGCAGAGGCAGTCAACGAAGTATAACAGAGAGAAGAGATTTTGTGCTTGATTCTATTGCGAACAGGTAGCCAGTGGAGTTTGTGAAGAAGTGGGGTGGTATGGTCCGTTCTTGGTGCTATAAGAATGATCTTTGTTGCAATGTTTTGGACCTTTTGAAGTTTCTGCAGAAGACACAGTGGCAGACTAGAAAGAAGAGCGTTACAATAGTCAAGTCTAGAGAGTACTAATGAACACACAAAGGCTTTTGTGGCATCAACTGTGAGAAGGTTGCGAATAGTGCTGATGCGTCTCAGCTCCAGGTATGCTGCTCTGAAAGTGTTCAGGACATGCTGGTGTAGTGAGAGGGAGTTATCAAAAGTAACACCTAGATTTCTAACTGATTGTCTACATTTAATGGGTGTGTCACTGATATTAATTGATTCTGGTAACATGGGGGCTCGAGAAATTCTTTGCGGCGTAACAAGCATGGCTTCAGTTTTATCATCGTTCATTTGTAGCTTATTACACCTCATCCATGACTTAACATCAGAGATGCACTTCTCTACGCTTTGGATGGTGGAAGCGACTTCACTTGGACAGCTAGATTTGTACAGTTGAGTGTCGTCGGCATACAGATGGTGGGACACAGGGTGGCGATTTATAACGCTTGATAGGGGCTGTATGTAAAGAATATAGAGAACTGGTCCTAGAACCGAACCCTGTGGGACACCGTAACAAAGATTATCTGAGCTGGAATGTTTATTATTTACTGAAACAATTTGGTTTCTTTCCGTTAGGTATGACTTGAACCATGATAAAGCAGTACTGTGGATCCAAAAACGTAATGCAGACGATGAAGTAAGATATCGTGGTCAATTGTATCAAAGGCTGCGTATAAGTCAAGGAGTGTGAGAACTGAAATCTTACCGTCGTCCAAAGCAGAAAGGTCATTAGCAACTTTTAGGAGGGCAGTTTCAGTGCTGTGAGAGGGGCGATAAGCCGACTGGAAATTACTGATGAGATTATGTAAATTTAAGTGAGATGCTATTTGAGACAGAACAACTTTTTCTAGGACTTTTGACATAAATGAGAGGCTAGAGACAGGGCGATAGTTTTGCAAGTTGTTGGGGTCAAGGGTTGGCTTTTTCAAAAGGGCTTTACAATAGCAGTTTTAAAAAGTGATGGAAAAACACCGGTAGAAAGAGAAGTATTTATGACCTTGGTCAGAGCAGGCAATACAGCATCCAAACACTCAAATAGCAGTGATGTAGGAATTGGATCTAGTTCACATGACTTTGGGACGCACTTCTTTAGGACTGTTCGTAGAAAATCCATAGATACAGGCTGAAATGTTGTGAATGAGAGTTGTTGAAATTCTGTATCATAGCTATAGGGTGAGGATGGGTCAGGTTGTGTGATGCTGTCAAGTTGATCTCTGATAGTTTTCACTTTGTCGTGGAAGAAATTTGCAAACTGATCTGGTAGACTGTCTGGGGAGGCTGTGGTTGGAAGTGGTGTAGATTTGTTCTTCGCTAATAATTTGTCTGTGATGCAGAAAAGCTGTTTGCAGCTGGTACTTGCAGTGATTTTTGAACTGAAATAGGTTGATTTTGCTGCAAGCATTATATTGGTGACATTCCTTTTGGCAGCTTCATAAATCTGCTTATGTACTGTCAGACCAGATGACAGCCACAATCTCTCGGCTTTACGGCGTTCCCCCTTGGCGGCACGTAGCTTGTCGCTTATGCTGCTATACCATGGAGCACATTTCTTCACAGAGACTCGACTTGTGATTGTAGGGGCATGCTTATCGAGCATTGAACGCAGGCAATTATGTTGTTCCGCAGTGGGATTTGTTACAGCTGTTAGGTATGAACTGATGTCGTTGGATAGTTGAGTTCTGATAATCAAGCTGATGTTCCGTTTTGAAGTAATTCTAAAAGTAAATGAACAAGCATGATATTGGTACTTTAAAAAGACAACGAGAGGACGCGAGCGAAATTGCATGAAACAGTTGTTACCGTGTTTCCCATTTACGAAATCAATCCAAATTCAAGACTTCCTCTTCTTTCACGTGAATAATTATATAATTGATACAAATCCAAAGATCTGTGCTATAAATCAACCAATTGGATGTCTCACCTGCTTCGCCGGTACATGATCTGAACGTTTAGTATAGTTACTTTAGCAAGAAAAGAAGGCCATTGCAACCATTATTTACTTTATATGGGTGCTAAGTTAAGTGACAAAGGTGAATGCACACATCAAGTTTCATGACCATATATGCAACAATGTCTAGAAATATTGTGCTACATGTAAATCGAAAGAGAAGCAAGAATCCATTGAGCACGAGAAATACTAATCTGAGTTTACTCTGACATTACCCTCCCTGACTTACATATTTAGACTTATATTGGGGTGGGAGTTCAGAGAGCATTCCCTATGGAAAATATGGAATTCGCTGAAACCACACTGTAGTGGCATAGGATAGTCGCCTTAAACAGAGGGTAGCAAAATTAATTGAGATTGTATTGAATCATGTCGGCCTGAAATGGATAAGAAGAATATTTATCTTCTCATTCATAACAATTAAAATATGTTTCGTTTTTCTAAAAAGCCAACGCACGAGCCCATCCTGATAAAAATCGAGATCTACTTATCAACAAAACAGGGTTGGAACGGTCAGAGGAAACTCGACCTAGAAAAGGACACGTATCTTCTGCCTGTGGTGATTTCAAATGTGAACACGCCAATCCGATTTCATATCTGTATATGCACAAGTGTCTGAGATCACAATAACCTACTTTTGCCGATAATTAACAGTACCATCCAAGGCCTATATATCATTTAGCACTAACTTGATAGGATTGGCAACGGTCACATGGAATTTCGCACATGCGATAGGATACCATGCAGTTCGATGTGTCTGCGGACCTGAGACTTTCTTGCGTATTTTGCCATGGTAATTAGGATCGCTGGATAAATCTAACTACAGTATGTTTTAAAACTGCTTTGCGGACAAATTCCCCAAAATGTAGCTACTAACATTATGAATACAAATGTCCACAAATCGGGTTTTGAGTGGACCACCTACCGACCCCACCCCAACCCTTATCTGATATCCCATATCTAATAAAGAAGCCCGCTAATAACTCTTGCGAGTCATTTCAACATTGTTTAAAACAATTACACTTTGCAACTAAACACAAACCCAAATAAGAATTACATCATATGATGTTTTCAAAATGTTATAACATTAGCCACATCCCCAGGAGCATCAATGAAACTTTTAAACCATTATGCACATCCACCGATCGGCCAAAATCGTATCCAGAAATTTTGAAAAATTATATCTTTAAGGTTCAGCGGCTGATCCAGACATCTGGTCGCTATGGTGGGGTGGAGGTCAGGTGGAGGTGATTCGGGTGGTGGTGGTGGATTTCACCCCCATCTTCTCAACAACCCAATGCGATATATATGTAACAGGATGAAACCGGGTTGGATTGGATCCAGCGAAAACACTTAACACAATCACGTGAATGAGATGTTTATTTATAAATACAAATTAATAATGATACAGTGAAAACCCTCAAAATCAAACCTATGGTAACCCGAAATTCCCTCAAGATCTAAATTTTTCTTTGGTCCCGAATTTTTCGTTCTTCAATATCATCATTCTGTTTCCCAGCAGATCGAAACCCCTCAACTCTGAAAACCGAAACAAATTTTCTGGCCCAAATGTTATCTTTGCATTAACACCCCCCCCCCCCCCCCCCCGCCCTCCAAAAAAAAAAAAAGAAAAACAATCGAAACTGAATTCAAACTTGGAAATGTATTTTATCTACTAAATTCCAAATAACTTGATATTTATGGTCCAGCAATAGCTGTGATCATGCGCTAAGTAAATGAAACACCTGACACGCTGTGCTAGATTATTTACGAATAGTAAATACTGTAGTAGGCATGCTAGGTAAAACCAATGTTCAATATAGATTATGGTTAACAAATAGGCTAATCTGAAGTCTTTGCACCTTAAAAAAGTGCCAGCTTTAAATGAAATTATTAATAACTAAACGCTTGTAGAAAAACCTGTGAAGAAAAATTATGTGTATCTGCTTGCTATATAATCGTCTGCTTATTATCTAATGGTTAACGAATGAAATTTGTTTGTATAAATCTTCAATGGATCTTTTTAAAATTAAATCACCGGGTTTTAATAACCAGGCCTACGGATCCCCTTTTGATACCTTGCCGACGGAAAACGATATTCCTAAGGAATCTCCGTTGTTCAGCTAATTTTCCATTAAATGTTTAAAACGCAAACAGCTTTTTTAATGTTTGCACTCTTACACACACAGAAACAGATGTATTCTCATAATTACATTCTCTCTCTTTCTCGCTTAAGCGCTTTCCATATCTTACACAGACACACACGAACAAATTGTTACTCTGTCCCCATCAAACCACGTGAAAAACATTAACTTTTTTTGCTTTCAACGTGCGCATTATTTTTATCCTAAAAGTTAAGGCTGATATCAATAAGTATGCGCTTGTAAAACTATTGATCATTAAACCGAAAACGTCACAAACCGAAAATTAAATTTGGTACCAAAAGACACAGAGAGGAATGATCAAATCATTACTTTTTACTGTTTTCGATAGAACTGAGTACTTTCTGCCCTACTAAGATTGATGCTTCATCTCGCGTCCAAATAACCATGCTAGGATTGCTCTCAAACTGTCGTTGCGACCATAGGGAGTTTAATTGCATGTAATGGAGAGATAACTCCGTCAGCCTTAGAGCATGTATCAGGGAATAAATCGTAGTCACGACATTAGGAACGGAATTATTTATTTATAAATATATCTGTTTGGCTCTGAATTCATACATACAATTTATAGGTAACAACAGGAGAACGCTTTCTAAGATTAACACAAGCAGAAACATTCACGTAACAACTAGTCAGTCTTACAATTCATTTTGAATCTTTTCGTTGCACATCGAGCTCCGCTTGTATGCAGTAAGATAGATAAATAGCATGGTTATATGATCCTTTTCTTTGCAGGAGGATTATTATTCTTACATGCTTCTTTTCTTTTCCTTTCATACATTCCTGATATTCTTAGCATAAGGTCATCGTACTCCTGGACCGATTGTCTTCCACAGATATGTTTCAACAAAATCTCAGCTAAAGATTCTATTTCATAAGATTTTTTTCCTACTGAAAAGAAAAAAACAAGATGAATGCTTCATTGTTGGATGTAAAATTTCCTAGGCCTGCTCAGTGTTCCATTTAAGTTTTGGTTATGTAATAAGAGGTTGAGAGCCGTAATTTTAATATTAGCCCACAATTACGCCGTTTAGAGCACACTGTTTACAAAAATTCAGAGAGTGCTGATGTTCAAGTGAGGTAAACATATTCTGATCAACTGTCATGCCGTCCTTTCCATCTAAAACCCTGCAAAAGTCAGATGATACTTCCCTAACGTGCTTTGGACAAAATGGTGAACTGCACCGGCCCTGCGAGCCAATTTGCGTTGCGCATGGCAACTCGCTTACTCAATATTGTCATTTGTCATCAACTTTCAAATTTACATTTGCCCTTCTTACTATTTTTTTCTTTTAAAAAAGTACTTATATTTGTAGTGATAAGGTGTTTTGTAGAAGTAGATGAAACAGTATTAGTAGTAGTTGTTGGAGGAGGGGGAGGAAAGGAGGATTTTTCTTAATATTAGGAGGAGTCATTGAATTAAGTTGTAGAGGCAAATTGTTGAACTCCCCGAGGACGGAATACTGATGAAAGGCAAAGTATACTCGAAAAGAAAAGACGATATTCTGTCTTCTTCGTTTTAATATTTATTGAAACTAATTGATTTCTATGAGACAAATAAATTATGTTTGGATATTGTTATGTATATTGAATATATAATATGTGTCCATGAGGTAAGTTGTACTTTAGTCATTTGTAAAAAGCATATTTACTACATTTGAGTTCAAGGTCAGACTTGGTAGCCTAGCATTTAGTACTTAGATTGGAATTTTCCATATATTGACATGAGAAAAAATCAGGTACACCAGTAAAATTCCATTTAGAGTTACTCATATTCTAGAATGTTCTGTCATGTGACTTGTCTTATATTTATACAGCATTTGGTAAACAAGATTCCATTCCTATACTAAACTTCATATTTTTAAGATCAGTCTGTTAAGGAAATTATTTTAGTAATCGGATGTTACATTTGTGAAAATCAGAGCAAATTCAGAGAGGAATTATTTATTTGAAATAGTCATTGAAATTACCAAAAGTGCTCATTCTCATATTGGATTAATGCTTGACTTTGGGATTTATGTGAATTCATTCAAAGATATTCTGGATTACATCATTTAGGCATATCAGGACATTCAAGACTACTGGCACATCAGAACAGTCAAGACTACTAGCACATTAGAACATTCAAGGCCACTGGAATTTATTCGGAATATTCTATATTTAGGACTTGTGAGTAGGATACTTAGGATGATTGGATTATATGGACTTTAATTCACGTTACTGTAAGTGTCTTTTGAATATTCACTTTAATTGTCTAGAAATAAGTTGCTTGTATATTTTACATTCATTGTTGGCTTCACTTTCTTTCTGTTACGTTATTTTTAGACCTAGAGTCGTAACAATATGCACTCAGTTCTTAGCGACTTCTACTAATAGTAGTAATACTATTAGCAGTACCAGTAACAGAAGCCGTATTAGTCATCTTTGTTGTCAGCTTTATAGAAGTAGTAATAGTAATAGAAACATAGATACTAATAGGAATGGTGATGGCGGTGGTGGTAGTATTAGTAACAACAGTAATACTTTTGATATCCACTGATGCACGAAAATAAAATGACGAGGAGAACACATTTCAAATTTGATTTACGCACACTTTTCGCTATGCTAATACGAACTCTTAGGATTGTTTCGAAACGTTTTCAATCTTCTGATTAATTTTCTGCCGGTATTGGCTTTTATTTTAAGTTACAGTAACTATAATTAACATTTTCAGTTGGAATATTACATATAACCTCTAAAAGCTATGACAAGGGGCACATTGGCCAATGTTAGGGTCATTAATTATTAAGTGTGTTGGGAGTATCCCTGATATATGTACCCCATGTTTACCTGGCTGGACTGTTGCATGTAAGGCGTTGTTGTGAATTGATATGGCAGGAGCGTTACTATATTTAACCTATATTAATGTTTTTATACAATGATTTTATCAACATAATTTAATATACTAAATGACTTCTCAAAAGAAGCCTTATATCAGATTTTTTTATGGAAGAATTTGAGTATGTACTTTGAATAAAGATGAAAGATATTCACCCATCTGCTTTATAAGGACATTTTGTTGGTTTTGCAATTTTTTAGGATGCATTCAGTAATTCTTGTACTGCATGTCTACACTATCTAATACACATGTCAGATTCGAACCCATACATTTTCGGTCGCGAATCCGGCACGTTAACCACTGAGCCACAGCACCTCACGTACATTCACAAGGGTTTCCCCTACCACGTTTAGCATCAAATGTCCGATTAGGAATTAGTAAGTCATGGCTTTAACTGTTTGTGGACAGGGGTATTACTCCTATTGAAAATGGGTAGAAACATCAGGCCTAGTGGCCGAAAAATGGATCCAAGGACCAAACATTTTCAAAAGAAGCCCAAAATATGGTATCAGGATATTGAACAATTAGGAACAATGCAAATTTGCTAATTTCTCTCTAAACAATGACTTTTTGTGTCTTTATAGGTACACAAAATCACTTTAGTATTTCAACCATGTCAATAACTTGATGACTGAATGGCACGCCAAGCCACTCAATGAGATTATGGTAAGGAAAGTTACCTTTTTTATTTTCTTATTTGTCGTCCTCCGGGTGAAGACATAGATTAGAAGTATTCACCAAAATATTGCTAGGGTCACGTTCAGATAAAAAGAATTACTTATGGTCAATATTCAGTATTAAACATTATACCGATTGCGTCATATAAATGTTATATGATATCGACTTTACAGACCACGTGATTCTACTTTATACAAGGAATGTGTTATACATTTTATCTATTACCGTAGCCTATCAACATAAAAGAGTCATATACAATTCATGTACAGACCATATATTCATATTTTAGTCAATATATATTGAGTTGGTGATATATAAACAAAAAGGGAAAATTAAGTAGAGGAGATTCTGTTAGGACACGTAAAGGACACTGTGAATGACCTTCATTATAAGGTAATGGCAAGCGGATATTCAATGTCGCGACAAGGAAGTTATTGACATTTCAACTTCTATCTCAACATATCTATAATTTATAAGAGGATTTTGTCCCGTCAGACACGCACTGTAGTGTGTAAGAATCCTACCTGTACACTGTGCAATGGCAGAGGCAAAGGGGGCCAGTTATAAACAGTTGAGTTGTCCAATTTGTTTGGAAACTTTTGAGTCACCGAAAGTACTGGCGTGTTTGCACACATTTTGTGAGAAGTGTATTTGTAGACATGCACGCAGTCTGAAAGTGGAGGGAACACGGTCAGATACCATTTTGTGTCCTGTGTGTAGAAGTCCTACCGCAGCACCTACTATCGAGCAGACTCCAGATGACTGGGCCACTAAACTTCCCACCAACGCCATCGTTGTGTCGTTTTTGGCGTCATCTCAGTCCAACAAGGATGACCCTGTCTATTGCCAGCCATGTTTGACGTTGAGCAAACAGCATACCTCTGTGGCATATTGTGTCACGTGTACGGAGTATCTCTGTAATACTTGTTACAGTTGTCACAAGATTTTCAAGGTAAGCAAGGATCATACAATCACTGTACAGTCAATGCCTGCGCAGCAGAATTGTAATTCAACTCAGGAGGACATGTATCGTTGTTCTATACATTCGGAACAATACAAATATTTGTGTTCAGATCACAAAGAACTTTGCTGCAGTGACTGTGCTATTAAAGATCATAGAAAATGCAATAAATTGCTGACAATAAAAGATTTATTTAAAACTACCAAAGAGGGTCAAGACTTTAAGCAAGTATCGGACAATTTAGATGGACTGAAAAGGCTGTTTAGCACATTACTCGAAAGTAGGACACATAATTTAGAATCCATTGAGCAGCAAAGGAATGAAATAACTAAGTCAATTCAGGAATGGACCGTCATGATAAAGCAACTTATTGATAGGCTGGAGAAAGCAGCTCTTGATGAATTGAATCAGATGTGTAAGCAAGAAACGGTGACAATATCAGATGAAATCATAGAATGTAAGAGCGCAATAGCTGCCATTGAAACATCTGAAAGAATGCTGATAGACGGTTCAAAATCAGATGATGAGACAAAAACTTTCATCACAATGACCAAGGTATCCCAACAACTTCTTAAGTATATGGAGAAATACGACACAAAGGAAAATAAATCAGAGGAGGTTGAATTAGAATTTCATCGTGATAGCACTTGTGAAGGAATCATGAAAACCTTGAATTCCCTCGGTAAAATGTTCAGAAAGGCTTGCAAAATTCGCAAAATATCATCTGACTCGTCATTTGCAACGATCAAAAAATTACAACCGAAAATTCAACCCAATTCAATGGTAACTTTTAGCGCTAAGATTCCTAGTGATAATCAAGTATGTTTGATATGTTCGGGTGTTTTCCTTCCTGATGATAGACTTGTGTTGTCTGATCAGGCAAATGGGAAATTAAAGCTGCTTGATAAGAGTTTTCAGTGTGTATCCAGTCTAAAGATGGATGATGGTCCTAAGCACATTTGTCGTGTGGACCATAGTACTGTGGCTGTAACTTTGGGGGAAAATATAAACCTCGTGTCTGTGAGTAATACCCTGACACCACTGAGGGACATTCGTGTTGGAGACTTCTGCTATGGAATAGCCTCCTATCAACAGAACATTATTGTAAACATAGGTGGAGTTCGAGACTCGTTGTTTACATATGATACTTCAGACAAAATCATCAGTAAGATTCAGTCATATGATTGTTTGAGTAGTACCAATAATATGCACTGTGTCAGTCATGATGAACAGAGCATTTATTACACTACAAAGAATGTAATTGTTACCATAGATATGAGGGGGAACAAACTGAACACATTTGAAAGCAATGATCTTCAATGCGCGTTAGGGATAACTGTAGACAAGAACGGTATTATTTACTGCTGTGGTTTTCAATCTGAAACCGTAATACAGGTTTCTCCAGAAGGAAGACAACTCGGTGTTTTACTATCTCGTGATGATGGTCTTCAGAAGCCTTATGGTGTATGTTTGAATGTCAGGAACGACTTGATTCTTGTGTTTGGTGGAATATCAAACGACCTGAAAGTGTTCAAATTAATGTAACATAACATTTTGATTGCTCTATTTCAAGCACCTTGCAAATTACTTTTTGTTTAAAGAAATAATTGCTCGAGCCATTCATCTGGCCATTTCAAGAATCAGACATCACCCTAAACATGTAAAGACATTAACAAAATACTCCATTTGTTTCATTTATTTAATGAAATGTTCCGCTGATCTTATTATAAGTATGGCACGCTTATTGTTAGATGCCATCAATTTTAGTAATTATGAAAGATAAAGGCATGCCTTATTATTTTCTATTGTGATATTACAACGCTTAACACGATTAATTAGATAAATATGCAAATGTCACGGTGAAGGACTGGCCCTAATTGAAATTAGATTGAAGTCTACACCATTTGTTTCTAAATGGCCAGTATCCTTAAATATTTACTGTGCAAACCTTAAAGGCACAATTATTTCAATGTTCCAAAACATATTAGAGGAGTTGTTCAAATCTTACATGCTGATACATATTTATGTAGCTTGTAATAAACCTGAAAATTCAAATATAAAATAGAACATATTTCAGTATAATTTTTAGTTAACTTTTGTAATTTCATCACAATCTTATAAAAAAAAATATTGTGTGAAGGGACGGTGAGTCCCCATACTTACAAATCTGGTTTCAATTCAGAAGCAACTGACCCCTGCTAGCTTGGGCGGGTATCTAGCCCGCGACCCTAAGATAACGAGTCAGACACTCTACCTACTGAGCTGCCGCTGTTCCTTTTATATCTTAATACTCGTCCAGTAAGAGAGAGAGAGAGAGAGAGAGAGAGAGAGAGAGAGAGAGAGAGAGAGAGAGAGAGAGAGAGAGAGACTGTTTGGTGCGTATCATTCTTAAAGTAAATAAACACGAATAATATTGGTACTTTAGAAAAGTAACAAGACAGGACGCGAGTGAAATTGCCTGAAACAGAATTGTTACTGTACTGTGTTTCCTATGCACGAAATCAATCTAAATGATGGAGTTTCTCTTCGTTTTCATGTGTATAATTGTTGTATAATTTATATAAATCAGAAGGTGTGTTGTTAAAGATGAACCAACAGGATTTGGGGGAAATTGTATGTCTCGCCTGCTTGGCTGGTACATGGTCAAAACATTTAGCGTGGTTACTTAAACAAGAAAAGAAGGCCGTTGCAACCATCATTTACTTTATGTGGGTGCTAACGTAAGTGAGAAAGGTAAATGCACACATCAAACTGCATGGCCATCATGCAACAGTGTCTAGAAATCTGTGTTACATGTAAATGGAAAGGGAAACTAAAACCCACTGAGCACGAAAAGCACTAGTCCGAGTTTTCTCTGACCTTTCCCACCCCAATTTAGATATTTAGACTTATAGTGTGTTGGGAGTTCAGAGAGCATATCGAAAATATGGAATTCGCTGAAATCACATTGGTAGCGGAATAGGGTGGTCGCTTTAAACAGAGGTTAGCAAGATTAAGCGACATTGTGTTGAATCCTGTGTGCCTGATATCCCTATTTCATATATACAAAAGTGTCTGGGATCACCATGACCTACTTTTGCCGATAATTAATAGCATCATCCAAGACCAAGATACCATTTAGCACTAACTTAATATGATTGGTTACTTTCACTTGCAATTTCGCACATGCTGTAGGATACCACGCAGTCCGATGTATCTGCGGACCTGAGAGTTTTTTGCGTACGTTGCCATCATAATTACGATCGCTGGATAAATCTAACTATAGTATATTTTAATAACGTTTTGCGCACGAATCACCCCAAAATGTAGCTGCTAACATTATGAATACGATTTTCCACAGTGGTAGTGTGTTTCTCCCTATCTTCTCGACAACCCAATACGATATATATGTAACAGGATGAAACCGGGTTGGATTGGATCTAGCAAAGACACATAAAACAATCACATGAATGAGATGTTTATTTATAAATACAGATTAATAATGATACAGTGAAACCCTCAAAAGCGAACCCCCGGTATACCGAAATCCCTTCCAGATCGAATTTTTTATTTGGTCCCCAATTTTTTATTCTTCAATATCATAATTTTTTCCCTAGCAGACTGAAACCCCTCGACTCTGAAAACCGAAACAAAATTTCTGTGTCATATTTCACCTTTACACTAAAAAAAAAACCAAACAAAAACAAAAACAAAACAAAATTTTTTATAAAAAACTTATAAAACCGAAACTCACTTCAAACTTGGAAATGTATTTGTATTCCATAAAACGTTGATATTTATGGTCCAACAATAGCTGTGGTCATGCGTTAAGTAAATCAAACACCTGCACCAGATTATTTACGGTTAGCAAATACTGCAGTGGGCACGATAGGTAAAAAACTGCTCAATTCTGATCAGGGCCAACAATAGGATAGTCTGAAGTCTTTGCACCTTAAAGAAGGGTCAGCTTTAAGGTAAATTATTAATAACCGAACGCTTGTAGAAAAGCCTATTAAGAAAGATTATGTTTATCTGCTTACTATCTAATGCGATGTTTATTATCTACTCGTAATTGATGATATTCTTTTGTATAAATCATCAATAGATCTTTTTTTAAATTAAATACCTGGGGTTTAATAACTAGGCCAGCGGCATCGCTTTGGATACTTTGCTGATGGAAAACAGTATTCGAAAGGAATGTACGTTGTTCTGCAAATTTTCCATTAAATTTAAAAAAAAAAGCAAACAGCTATTTTAATTTTTTGCACTCCAACACACACAGAGAAACATATGTGCTCTCTCTCTCTCTCTCTCTCTCTCTCTCTCTCTCTCTCTCTCGTCGCATAAACGCTTACAAAATCTCACATAGGCACACACAAATTCTCCCTCTGTCCTTTAATCACGTGAAAAACATGAACTATTTTTGGTTTGAAAAATGTACGTTTTTTTGTCTCAGAAATGAAGGCTGGTATCGATGATGATGTGTTTGTACGATTACTTACATATAAAAAGACGTGTTCATTCACGTCTGCGATACCCTCAGTAAACCGAAAACCTCTCAAAACCGAAAACCTCTCAAAACCCAAAATTAAATTTGGTCCCAAGGAGATTCGGTTTAGATTGCATTTGCTGCGATCTTTTCTCCACAATGGCTTTAGTGCAGAATGTCAAGATTTTACTTAATAAGTAGAAAGAAAAATACATGAATTCTTTACCTGCAGTGATGGAGCACAGGGCTAGTGATGTCTAGTTCTTTTTCCTCAGTTTTGATTCGATTTCAATCTATGATAAGAAAAGTAAGGTATTATCCAGTCAGCGTGTTCGTGTATTAATGTATGGAGACGATGGACTAATGTTTAGATAACACGGTGGTCAAAACAGCCTTATAAAGAAAATATCCTGAAAGAGCAAAAGCTGTGAGGAGAGTGATATATATATATATATATATATATATATATATATATATATATATATATATATATATATATATATATATATATATGTATATATCTGGCTTAGGAAAACATTTCCCAAGCACTCGTCCCTGGGGCGGGTGAGTTGTAGATAGTGAAGCCTTTCAGTAATCTAGGTGTCATAATCGTCCTTGTCAACGAGCTTTCAAACATCTTTATGAGTTAGATATCGGAGAAGTCAAGAGACGGAAAATGTCAACATTCTATGATTTTCGTCTGGTCAGACATTGTTACGCTTGCCCCAGATCACCAGTATTTTCAAGACTGCAACTTTATTAACGCATTGTCACGCCAAAGTAAAGACGCCAGCAGATATTTATATAAGTATGTAATTAGTTTTCACAAGAAAAATGTCAGGAACTTGCTTTTGAAAGAAGAATTTGTACTGTCTCAATTTCCAGCAACTTTCGTACCAAATGACCCATTTTGGTCACACATCCATTCTAGAGACCTACACATGGGTAGATTGCTTATTGACCAAAAGAGTTGGAATATTTCTAGGTCATTACCCCAACTAGATTTCAACCAATCAACTGTTGTCTTGACATTATCTGCTTTATAAATAGATTACAACATCATACATTGTGTGAGTTGGTGGGAATTGGCTGAGACACTTAAAATACTCATTTCGAAATTAAGTTGCCAACATTTTTCTTGTGAAAAGTAATTACATACTCACTGAAATATCTACTTTCATCTTCCTTTTGCCATGCCAATGTATCAACAAAGCTTCAGTCGTGAAAATACTGGTGACCTGGGGCAACTGTGACATTGCATGACCAGATGAATGTTAGACCCCATGCTAGCACAAACGACCCCTAGTCCCCAGCGACCAACTCTGGACCGAGGCTCGAAATCCGTAACATATTTAATGTATGTTCCTTCTACAACTGCATATATAATTTTTTTAAAGAAAAATTTCATATAAATTATGAAAATGTCATTGAAATTTTTGAAACTTTGTTTGGCTACTATACCTCTGACCTCCTCCAAGGAACTCAAGAGGGCGCCCAAAGCAATATCCTCTGGCACATACTTGCCATATGGTTAACCAGGTTCATTCTGTTTTCCATTTAGTTGTTTATAAAGTGACATAATAACGGACGGACGGACAGTATCATAATATCCTCGGTTCTTGTTAAAGATATGAAAATAAGCGATTCAATAATAAAATAGTCAAGAAATTATTGATTCCAATAATAATAATAATAATAATAATAATAATTTTCTTTAAAGGCGGCACATAATAGAACTGATCTACATTAAGACCATATAAAATGTATATGCAAATATACTCAGCACAATCACTCTCTCTCTCTATCTCTCTCTCTCTCTCTCTCTCTCACACACACACACACACACATATTTCATGCACTCACAAGTTGTGATGGGTTTTAGTACATGTAAGATGAAATCTTATCTGACTCGCAATAATAGGAAATTAAACAGATATATACATAACGTCAATTTGAGATATCTATATGTTCCATTCCACAACAGCCCATCAATTACACAATTATTTTGGACACCTCTGAAGTGAATGTCGTTTCGTGAAAATCGACATGTGGGCTACAATATGGTATGCTCACTGTTGTAACGTTGATGCCAAAATGGCATCAACTGGTTAGCGTAGACTTGTTAGTTAGATAAATAAAGTACTGAAGTACTGAAATAAGGCTTCCTGTTTTATTATTTAGGGAAAAAAAGGGCTGAGGTGCTGGACGTGGACCTGGCTCGTCTCAGGCTCGCTGCATCAATAGAATTGTTTAGTAAAGAACATCGGTGGTACTGTAAATGTGGGTGGGGTGGATCAACAACGGCGATCCCAATACTGTACATCATAACATAAGCACAGCCCTATCCTAGCGCCCTCAGCAATTTATTTTAATCCCATTATAAATACTAGACTAACAACTTTTCTTGAGAAATATTCCTTTTGACGACTTTCAGTTTGGATTCGGAAAAAAATCATAGAACAACCCATGAACTTTATTTGACAAAAACTGACAAAAGATACAAATCATAAAAAGGAAACTTTTCGTGTGTTTCTCAGGTTTCATGAAGAACTTTGACAAAGTCTAGAGAACAAAGATGCTATATATTTTACACAACTAGAGTATTCAAGGCCAAATGTTCATGTAATTGCTGATATCTATCAAGAAATATCTTACGGTGTAAGGACCAATCGTGCTCTAAGTAACACTATATTCTCTCAAAAATAGGGGTTAGACATTGTGGTGTTTGCAATATTGGAGATACCGTTTTATGGGGCTTTTTAATGTATATTTTTAAGTTTCTAACCAATATCATATCAGTTCTTTAAGTAATATCACAAATCTTTGATTTGACTTGTATATCATCTGTTTGCCTTTTGACCTTCCATGGTAAGATCTGTTTCCATCGCCTTTCATGACCTAAGCTACATTACCATTGATTACTTTTTCACTGTTGTTGCTCCTAGTACAGTCTTTCCCGTGTATGTGCTTGCTGTAATTTGTTTTCGCTCTCTCCTTGAATTTTCATGCGTCTAACGCTGTGTGTGTGTGTGTGTGTGAATAAGAACAATGTAATTTTTAGTATAATTTAATCACCAATTTCCAAGCAAATGATTAGCTCTGTCTATATTCATTTTCCTTATTCCCTCGTGTTTGTATTCCTTTTCGATGGATTCTTGTATCTTATCAAGGCATTCATCGTGTTCTACCTATTCTTCAACCCAAAAGGTCGATTGGCTTGCATAGACTCGTATTGTATATTCTCACATAGACCCGTATTGTATATTCTCACATAGACTCGTATTGTATATTCTTAGTCGCCTCTTTCAAATGTCTATTTTCCATTTCAAGATCACTGATCTTTTCATTGTCATTGTGAACCTTATAAAAAGCTTGACTTTTTGCAATCAAACAACATAAAGAGTCTGAAATCAAAACCCAAACAGTTTTCCAATTTCCAATAGTCTTTGGTATCTTTCAGATGATTGTTCATATTCAGCATAATATTATATGGTGACAAATTCGGGCATTATATTAATAGAACAAAATAACTTTGAAATCTCAATCTTAGATGAATATTTTCAAGTGTAAGTATCACGATGGCTTACTGTCTTTTTCTGGTACACCATAACGCCGTCTGAATTTTATTACAATTCTCATATTTCAATACTTTTTTTAAAATAAATAAAACGATGATTATCTTATTTATGATAATTCTGAAAATATCGATATTTTCGTCAGATGTAGAGATGATACAGACAGGATAAGAACAAATCGTTGGTTTTGAAATTGTTCAACTCTGAGTCTTTACTTTCCCGAAATAGGGGTTCAGAATTTCCTCACATTGGAGCAAATCTTCAAAGGAATTCAAATATAGTATGACAGTCTTTTAATTGTTGAAGCCTGCTTAATAGTCACTGAGATATTCATTGTTAGCACCGAAACAATAATAGTTTTACCCTGGATAACACCGCGCCTCACGCACCTTGTTCATTTAGAGTACTTTCTTGATATATAAGTGAAGTACAAATATTCTTATCAGCGTCCGTGTTTTCTCATGTAACAACGTATTACCGTACGATAACTTTTAAATTCAAAACAATGTTGTGGCATAAATGGAGGAAAATTTGCTGCGTCATTTTGTCTCTGGCTACGGCAGTAAATAGACGTCTAAATCCGTCCCTGATTGGTCAGTTCCGCGCCTGACTATTTTTATTAGCCAAGCCTGGCTTTCAGATCTGTCCAGGTATGTCCGACAAGTCTACAAAAATATATAATTAATGTTGCAGGGCCAATACTTGAACTTCATGGGCCAGGCGAGCAGAGTTCGTTTTGGCGGCCGAATTCGTTCACCCACTATTTGTATTCCCCCTAACATTATTTTTATAGTTGTCATTTATTAGTCGTTAGAAAAATATCGTCATTACAATTCTGATCATCAACAAATCAGTAGATTGGCCTTGTTGCAGTTATAAATATGAATAGACTGACAATACATAAAACAGTTACACATCATCAAATTCACAAAACAAGATCGTATTCATGAATATGGGGGTAGTTATCTTCCAATTTTTTATCAGCAAGGATTATCTGGTACATATGTGTGTGGACTTATGCAGAAAGAAAAAAGGAGTTGTAGCAGGAAGAGGATTGTTGGCAGCAGTAGTAGTATTAGTAGTTACAGTTGTTGCTTTTGTTGTTGTTGTTGTTGTTGTTAATGATGATGATGATGATGATGATGATGATGATGATGATACCAACGATAATGCTGTTGTTGCAGTTGTATCTGTAATGAAGTTACAGGAGAAATGAATGTTACGTTTTTTAAATACGTGAACGTCCATCAACAACAATTCTGCATATTAATGAAATCTCTGAAGATTCAGTACACATCAAAACAAAGTGTTCCGGAATGGAGCAGCAGAAATTCAGTATTTTTTAAATTTACACTTGAATTTTAATTGTTTCGAAGACACAAAATAAAAGGAACGTCGCTTTAATATGTGATAATCTCACCGTGCCTTACATTATTATTATTATTATTATTATTATTATTATTATTATTATATATTTCTCTATCACGATAAGTTTGAATTACATCCCCGTTCATCGACACTATACAAGCAAAGCGGTATTCTTGTTTGATTGTTGTATTTTATTTTATTATTTATGTAATTTCTTGTCATCTTAGGAGAAGGGTTAGTTTATATGCATTCCTCGACCGTAGTGTGACAGGCACATTCCGATAAAACGCTTTACCCATATTCAATGAGCTGTAAGAACATTGAAACCTATTGTGTGACACAACTTCGCTGTGACATTGATTTTACGGACCACGTGATCTTTTTTGATACTGGGTACAAAGTCCTCGGGTTATCTATTACCATATTATATTAACGTGGCAGATTTTTTACACAATTTATGATTGGATTGTGGGTGGATGTGTGTTCATGGCGATGCATACTGAATACGTTTAAAAGGTAAAGCAGCAGAAATACCAAGATCTCATAAAACGTATAGGACACTAAGAATAGTCGTTAATTTTTAGGTATTGTTAAGTGTTCCTTTATTATCGCCACAAGGAAGTGTTTTGAACTTCTACTTCAGCATATATAACTTGTTAGTTCACTTTGTCGCGTTAAACAAGTACGTTAATCGTATAAATAACACCCATTTGTACACGTTACAATGGCAGAAACGCAGGAGACTGCTAATAAGCAATTGAATTGCCCAATATGTTTGGAAACATTCGAGTCATCGAAAGTACTGGCGTGTTTACACACATTTTGTGAGAAGTGTATCTGTAAATATGCCCGTAGTCTCAGAGAGGCAGGGACACAGTCAGACATAATTACGTGTCCAGTCTGTAGAAATCCCACCCCTGTTCCCGCTGCCGTCCAGACACCGGATGAGTGGGCCGCTAAACTTTCCTCCAATTACATTGTTGTGTCGCTTTTGGGGTCAACACAATCTCACAAGGATGACTTGGTTTATTGCCAGCCATGTGAAACTCTTGGAGAAGAGAATGTCTCTGTGGCATACTGTGTCACGTGTTCTGAGTATCTCTGCAAGATATGTTACACACGTCACAAAAGTTTTAAAATGAGCAAGGATCATTCAATTACTGTGCAGTTAGTATATCCACAGCAGAATCGGAGTTCATCTCATGAGGGCATGTATTGCTGTTCCATATATCTGAAACAATACGAATATTTTTGTTCAAATCAGAAGGAGTTTTGCTGTAGTGACTGTGTCATCAAAGATAACAGAAAATGTGATGAACTGCTGCCAATGAAAGATTTATGTAAACGAAGCAAAGAAGGACAAGACTTCCATGAAGTATCGGAAAAATTAGATGCAGTGAAAAAAATGTTTATCACATTGCTTGAAAGTAGATCAAAAAATTTAGAATCCATTGTCCAGCAAAAGATTGAAATAACGAAGTCAATACACGAATGGGTTGTCACCTTTAAGGAGCTTATTGATAGACTGGAGACCGCAGCTCTCGAAGACCTCGATCAAATGTGTAAGCAAGAAATGGTGACAATATCAGATCAAATTGTGGAGTGTAAGAGTGCAATAGCTGCCATTGAGACGTCTGGAGAAATGCTAATAGGCGGTAGAAAATCAGAGGATAACACAAACATATTTTTCACAATGACCAAAGTATCCCACCAAGTTCCAAAGTATTTGGAGAAATACAAAACAATGGAAAATAACTCAGAAAGTGTTGAATTAGAATTCCATCTTGACAGCACTTGTGAAGGAATCATTCAAACTTTGTCATCATTGGTAAATTAAGAAGGACGATCAAGATTTCTAAAATGTCTGACTGTTCGTTCTCAGCGTCGGAAATGGTACTGCCAAAAATTCAACCCAATTCAATGATCACATTTGGTGCCAAGATTCCCGGCGATGATGAAACCTGTCGTATATGCTCAGGTGTTTTCCTTTCTCGTAAAAGACTTGTGCTGTCTGATTCTTTAAATATGAAATTAAAGCTGTTTGACAGGTCTTTTCAGTTGTTATCACACCTAAAAATGGAATATAGTCCTGGGAATATTTGTCGTGTAGATGAAGGTACTGTGGCTGTAACTGTACATTCATGTATTAACATTGTGGCTGTGGGTAATTTCCTGACACCACTGAGGCGCATATCTGTTGGAGCACATTGTTATGGAATAGCTTCCTACCAAACGAACATTATTGTTGACATATATGGTCCTGGGAACACAGAGTCGTTGCTCACTTATTGTTATGATACATCAAACAAAATCATCAATAGGATTATATCATATGACAAATTGCGCAGTTATAATACACACTGTGTCAGTCAGGACGGACAAAGGATATATTACACTACAAAGAACGCAGTTGTAACCATGGATATGAAAGGTAATAAGCTGAATACATTTGAAAGCAATGACCTGAAAGTGGCGTTTGGGATCACGGTAGATAAACATGGGATCATTTACTGATGTGGGAAGGAGTCTAAAACTGTGATACAAGTTACTCCGGAAGGGAGACAACTCGGTGTATTTCTCTCACGCAATCATGGACTTCTGAATCCTCATAGTATATGTTTGAATGACAGGAACGACACGATTCTTGTTTTTGAAGAAAGATCGAATGACGTGAAAGTGTTCAAAATAATTTAACATTAAATTTTAATTTTACTATTTCAGACAGTCTGTAAATTGCATTTCTTAAATGATTTTCAAGCTATAAAATGTATGAGTGTCAAAACAATCATTTAGAGAATAGGACACCATTCATATACATTTCACGATAATATTGAAATAATCCATAGATTTAATTTCTTGAATGATATGTTTTACATATTTTTTACAAGTATGGAAAACGTATTGTTAGATGCAATTTTTAAAGGATTATTAACTTGTGAAATTATCGTACTCAGGTAATTTTTACACTTTCAGTCTCTGCGTTGTTATATTCACACACTTTAATATATTTTCCAAGGCATGTTTTATCATATTTTTTTCCAATGGGTATTTTAGAACAAGAATGAAATTATTTACCAAAATCTGTGTGTGTGTGTGTGTCTGTGTGTGTGTGTATATATATATATATATATATATATATATATATATATATATATATATATATATATATATATATATATATATATATATATGCCTACATGACTTATGTCACGATAGAATATGAGTAATTCTAATGGAATAAATACTTGCCTACCTGACACACGTCACAACAGGACAGATTGCGAAATATTATGTAAATAACGGAACAAAAGTTAAGTATTTATTTTCAAATAACCATACAACTTACAATCATAGACAAAAGTTAAGTATATAAACATCATACATAACACTATTTGTAACAAAACCACTTGACCTCTGACCTTCACCATAGGGCACTGGTCCTAACAAATGTTACTAAACAAGAGTCCATTGAAGGACTGGCGCTCTACTGGCCAAGAAGAATCTACAGGAATCCAAGATAAGACCATTTCTTTTTTTTTTAAATGAGTGTTGAAACTACCTCTGATATTCTTGGGCGATAACAAGATTTTCTAATTGGTTGATGTGGCGGCCATATTGGATATAAGATCGGCACAATTTACATTTAAGATCAGAAAGACATCAGTAGAAGTTATTTGGCTAAAACCTCATGTAGGAAGAAGAGCGATTAAAGATTTTCAAGATGGCCATTATGGCAGCTATATTGAATGTAAGATTAGTCCCATTTCCATTTACTACCATATATGTATATATATATATATATATATATATATATATATATATATATATATATATATATATATATATTATAAGAAGTTTTTTGGTGAAACTACATGTCGATGTGGACATCCATTCGGGAGGAGTAGCGATAAAAAGATTTCCAAGATGACCGCCATGATGGGCATATTGGATGTCAGATCGGCATCGTTTTCTTTATGACCATAAGAAGTCTTGTGGTGGTAATCCCATGTCAATGTGACTTTCCGATCAGGAGGAATAGCGATAGCAAGATGTCCGAACGGTATTTATTTCATTTAGGTCCAACAAGACATCATAAGAAGTCTTGCGGTGAAAACCCCATATCAAGAGGACTTTCCTTTCAGGAGGAGTAGCGATATCAAGTTTTTCAAGATGGCCGCTGCCGGAACCATATTTGATGTCCAGGCGGCACCATTTTCAAAAAAGACCAATTTGATATCATAATAAGTCTTGTGGTGAAAACCCCATGTCAATATGAATCTTCGTTCAGGAGGAGTAGCGATAGCAAGATTTTCAAGATGGCCACTGTGTTGGCCATATTGGATGTCTGAGCGGCACCATTTTCATTTAGGACCAAGTAGACTATGGGATGAATAGGATTTAAATAGTTTAGGAGGAGTAACGATACAAAAACTTATGCCAACGGACGGACGACAGACCACGGACAACAGGCCATCCCATAGTCTCTTCTGGTATATGTCCAGTAGAACTAAAAACCGAGGCTACTAACCACCTTATAGAAAGTGTAACTCTTTTCCCACTGACCTCACCCACCCCCAAATTGTTTCATAGCCACCGGCCCAGCATAAAAGGACAGCGCCTAGCCCCCAATTTTATTAATTTCAAATTCACTATGAATCCAGAATCTGTAATTACAAATAACTATGATTCACTTGGTTAGATTATAGCGTGTGCTGATATATAGGTAAATATGGCATTTAGTCAGACACGTTCATCGATCGGTTTAGGATGGGTTAAAATATAGGACATAGCTTTTGTAATAATCTGTTTTGATAAGAAAAATACACGATACCCTATTTCATTACTAAGATAAAGCCAATTAATTTACCACAAAAGACAGCCAAAAGTATGTCTGAACATTTATATTATGCACAAAACAACAACAACAACAACAAAATCCAGAATGTACTCTACGTATAGGTAAATATGGCGTTTAGTCCGATACATTTTATCGATCGGTATAGGATCGGCTAAATATAGGACATCGTTTTATATATTAGTCTGTTTTTATGAGAAAAATGCATGATTACCAAATTCATTACTAACATAAAGCAAATTAATTTACCACAAAAGACATCCGAACTTTCCACTTCCGCAAAAACAGTGTCTGAACATTTATTTTATGTGAAAAATCCCGTAACAAAGTACACAATTTCATGAAAAGAGCATTTCGACATACCGTTTGTTATACTTGTACTGTAAGAATAGCGTAGTCTTGCTTTATTAAAATCAATAACTTAGATAATTAAATTACATAAATTTATGACGATTATATGAATCATTTTATAAAAATAGTTATTTGATAAGAAAAATAATCTGCTTTCATAACATATACTTAAAGTATTCATTAGTTTTTAACAGGAGATCTTTGATGGGTGACAATGGCTTTGAACTCTGATTTTTCCAGCGTGCTAGAGCTTTATGTTAGGGCCATTGTGGACATTTATACTTGAAACTCAACAAGTTAAGTAATGTCTTAACTATGACACTTACGGCTGTCATGAAACTATTACAGCGTATAGAAATGCATTTCTCAACTCTCAACATTAAAATAATTGAGTACGTCATTAAGGGGCGGAGCATAGTGTGATGTTATAACAAATTCCAGTTAGTCACCAAAGACACAAAGGCATCAACAAAAAGGCATCCAGTTCACATTTTAACCACATTATTACAACATTACTAAAAACAAAACAACATAAAAGCACAGTTTTGAGCCAGCCTCAAGGGGTGGGTGGTGGAAGTGGTGGTTGGGAGGCTCGTCCGACCTCACAACCAAGCGTTTTCCCTTTTTGGTCAACTGGCTGACCCCCTTGCTCCCCATTCCGGATCGCACCCATGCTCACCGGGGTTGATGCAAAACACTGGCCCTCAATCGGCTGACCGCTGACCCTCCAACTGGCTACCCCAGCTCCCAGCCAGGCTCACCTTCTACATTATTGTTTAGAATGTTATCAAGAGCGAAACATCTGGCTCATTACTTGTCATTTTCCTTGGATAATTGACATAGAAACAGACTTGGAATCTAAACAAAATTACTCAAATATGGAGTGGAAGCTAGATGTTCATGTCTTCAATCAAATTCAAAAACATTACAGAAACATGTTATCACCCTTATGGCCATTTCAATCATGTTTCCCGAAGCTCCTACGAAAAGTTTCAATACAATCCTATATGTTACCAAAAACCAGCACAAATTCTCAGACTACTCCAAACACTAACCCTGACACGCCCTTTGAAAAGGATACATCTAGGGGTCTTCAGATTGTCCTGGAGCTTTGCAGAGTAAGAACATATCAAAGCCAGCTGTTGAAATAAGCATGTCCTCCTGGAGACACTCGACTCGAAAACAATATAAACATGTCGTGAAAACTGGATGCAGTTTCGTGTTCAACGACATTGTGATTTCATTGATACATCTGTAAATTTAGTTCTAGACTTTGTGACAACTCGCTTTTACTCTGGATGGGATACAGTCCCATTGCTACAGCTCAGTCAGCATTGAGTGGACCCCCATCAAATTAATGCAAAGCGGGATTTTGGACCCCCTCCTTGCGCCCCCCCCCCCCCCCGCATTGCGGGGGTTGCGGGGGCGGTGGTTACGCCACTGAGATAATTCTTGAGAGTTTTTGCAAGCCCACCATGCTTGCCAAAGCATTTATTTGCATTACATGTTTCTGTTGTATTAGATTACTGGGATCGACTATTAGAGAATTCAGACTCAACTTCGAAAGACTAAACATTAAAATCAGTGACATTGCTACCCATATTGACTGCACACAGGTGTCAAACTCTTCATTTACTTGACGTAAGGAACATTTCTTTGATAGATAGTAGATTAGCTTTCAGGATAGGAGATTTTGTTAAAGAAATTAGACCTGAATAATATGTTCTATAAATCGTTTTTGAGGCATATGCAGACAATAGCGTATGGTTACTTCCATTCAAGAATATCTGATTCGTGCAGAAACATTATGAGTCGATGCAAGTAGACTATTTCTTATTATTCAGAAACCTTACCAAGCTGCAAGTAAAGACTTCGTTTCTAGATGGATTAAGACAGTATTGCACAAAACACGTCAATGTTCACTGCACATAGTACTTTCTGCGCACCAGTGGCGAGGGGATGGGGACGTGGTCGCGGTCGAGAGAATTTTTTTTGCTTCTCCTCCCCGGGGCTTAGCTGGGGGATGGGTGGCAACTGACATACAAACTGTTCTCTGTGGCAAAGTAGGGGCGCCATTAAAGAACATTGCCCCCGGGCGCCTCGGTAGGGGGCGCCATTAAAGAACATTGCCCCCGGGCGCCTCGGTAGGGGGGCGCCATTGAAGAACATTGCCCCCGGGCGCCTCAAACCCTCGCTCCGCCACTGCTGCACACGGTACTCTCTGCAATTACAAGTCCAGCAAAGTGTTCACATGTGTCTTTGCATACTGTTCTTAGAACTTCAGGATGGTTTAATGAAAACTTATTCTAGATTTTATAACAAGCCTGTTGTGTCTAATAATTTTGACAAACCTATTTTGTCAAATTGATCGGTCTCATTTGCACAAAAGATGTACATAATATATTTCCATAAATAAACGCTTTGTCCAGGAACTAAATGTTGTTATCCTAAACCACTCTTAAAGAAAATTAAATTAGACTTGTAAATGAAGTTTAATTTCACCAATTTGTCCTTCTCTTGGAAGGTCAGTATTACCAATAATAACTGAAGTTAACTAAGGTGCAAAGGTTAAGCACGATTGTGTGTAATTTCACATAATGAAATCATTTGATCCAATTGTAATTCATTTTATCTTCCAAACAAATCATAGCTGATAGAAGGTACCAACAGATAACCAAACTAGAGCAGGTTTACTCATTAAGGCTTGCAATTCACACAGCAAAGTATGTATTGAATAATTATTTCACATTTCTGTAATATACATTAGTAATGTGTGTTAGATATGCAGATCCCCAACCGCGGCTGACTTTCTTGTTCGGATTAATTGTGTGTATGTGTGTGTGTGTGTGTGTGTGTGTGTGTGTGAGAGAGAGAGAGAGAGAGAGAGAGAGAGAGAGAGAGAGAGAGAGAGAGAGAGAGAGAGAGAGAGAGGGTAGGGAGGGCTCTTACCGGTACATCTGTCCACGACGGGACAAAAAGTTTTGTTTTGTCCAGGTGCTCGACTGTTGAGTAGGTATATAGCATCGACAAACCTCCTTATGGAAAGTTATCTTTAAAACAAAATGCTGTAGTGCATCTTATTTTTATTGCTTCCAAATTGTAAGCCAGCTTTAAGCAAGAAATTTATTTGTACTATATTTGATCATCTAGTGCATTTCCCAAATGTTAATATTGTTGTTAAATGAAGACGAGCTAGTTCTGAAATTAGTTGTCAGACTGCACCTTCCCCTGCACTAAATTTTATCATACCCTCAGACTTATCCAAGAAACCACTTCCTTTTCATTAAAGAAGAAGAAGAAGATTGATTGACTGATTAATTGATTGACTGGTTGTTGTTAATGGCATATTAACACTTGAAAGGTTATTTCATTACGCGGTAATGGGAATAAATACGCCTGGTCAGAGATACACCACGAAGGCCAACCCGGCTTGTCTGGCCAGGATTCGAACCCACAACACACTGAATGTGGGTCCTGTACGTTAACAACTGAGTCACATCGGTTCCGCAAGACGAAGAGGAGGGGAGGAAGAGGAGGAGCTGATCCTTGGTGGAAGTATGCAGCTAGAAAGCTTGGAGGGCATTCAAACATTCCAGGCTGATACACTCTCACTTTTTTCTTCTTCTTTTTATCAAGTTTTAAAGCTGTATCATGAACAGTGCAGAGTTTAGTGTTTACAAGTGTCTCAACGCCTTTATTTTCATACCCATGACAATATGGTTTGGTGACCTATTTGTTTGTTGTCTTGTTTGTTTTGTTGTGTTTTTACATTTGACCCCTGTCCTGGGGCTCCAGTGGTAAGTCAGAGTATTAAAATCCAATTCATACTAAAGTATTCTTAAAGATCTTATTTTTGACAACCTTGATGGCATACCTTCCTGATGTCCTATTTTTCTAATCAGTTTGACCCCCTGCACTAGGCAACCCCAGAGGCCAATTTTAAAAATCTTACATGTATGATAAGTCTTGAATTATACAAGACATAAACTAGAATAAAAAACAATTAAAAGATTTAAATCAACGGAAAATAAATAATTTTATTTATTTTTAACATTTCAACCCTGCCCCAGTGCCCCGAGGGGGATGGGAGTAGGTGTGGTATGTTGACGCAGAGAAAATTGAAAACCTTAATAAATCACACTCCACAGGAAAGGACAGTCACTAACCAGTTTTGACAGCTTTAACATGAATAGTATAAAAAGTTTCTGCATGTACATAATAGTTACGGATGGACGTTCAGACGTAGGGACGGACACGGAAACTAAACTATTACAGGCGACGTTTTTGTTTTTGTTTTGTTTCGTTTTTTCCCCAACAAATGTATTTATACAAATTACCTTTTGCAGTAACTGCTGGAAATGGTTGAATATTTTGTTTATAAAATAATGCGAATAAACACATTGATTAAATAGACATCTGTGTAGATCTATGGACAGTACCCTGTTAAGCAATAGTTGTCTCACTTCATATCTGCTGTATACCATATTTTAGGTAAATATTATGATTTTATTTAAAAAGTAGACTTTTTAAAAAAAATATTCTTCTGAAATATGACAGAAATAAAAGTTGTAATTTCTCAAACGTTTTGACATCTATAAAATATAAGTTATACTTTATGTACGAAAGAAGGCAAACACCCTACAAACTGTTTTCTTCCTACGTAATGATAATACGACCTGACCTAAGCAATAGTGAATAAAGGGAAGTAACTCATACGAAAAGTGCTGTTTGGGAACTATTTATGCCAAGTGTGCCAACTATTGTTTTTGTACGATCCTGGTATTTATTCGCCAAAAGTAATTTCAAAACATGGATGCCAACAGAAATATGGCATTTAAGTTTATATTCCTTTTCTTTTATGTGTGTATCTATGTCCTAATGTAGAATTAGAATTTACAACACAAGTATTCATGAAACAGACTATAGATATTCGGATAGCTTCAGTGGCACTCAAGTCATCGAGTAGAGGCACTTAACGAACTTCAGCCGTATAGTTGTTATAGACATTCTCGAAGATGGCAGGGAGTGAAAGAAAAATTCTAGTCTCAGTCGATGGCAGTGAGCATTCTATGCGCGCCTTTGACTGT
The DNA here is from genome assembly GCA_029931535.1 of Margaritifera margaritifera. Lineage (NCBI taxonomy): Eukaryota > Metazoa > Mollusca > Bivalvia > Unionida > Margaritiferidae > Margaritifera > Margaritifera margaritifera. The sequence continues at coordinate 3,613,226 of JAQPZY010001636.1, read as the reverse complement.
AAGTTTGCTTAGTTGAACATTTTGCATTTTACCTCTTGTCAAAATTGCATCAAGCCTTCCACGTCGTGATTTAAAGGTGTGGCGAGGTTGTGGCCAGTAATCATAGTGCTGTTAGGGCAAAATGCCACCTTGCTGAACTATAGCCTACCAATGACCTTTACTATGAATGAAATTAAGCATGGCTATGGGTAATGCGAACAGGTTTCGTAGGGTGGGTGGGTGTGGTATAGCAAATATCATGTATAGAACGTAATATGTGGAACTGGCAATGCTGTGTATGCAAAATGTAATGCTTGTTGCATCATGTTTGGCCTTGATGCAACACGATAATTACAATGCAATCGTTAAATTTTATATCGTGCAACGGCCAGTTGTCGTTGAACTCCTTCAATCGTGCGCCATGTTTCTCGCGATCTAACGCGCTTGTTTCGAGATAATGACGTCATTAGGAGTTTCACCAGCGTTCTTACAGAGCGACAGAATTTAATTATATAGTAAAATCAAACAAAATAAGATTCAAAAAGGTAATTTCATGTAATTTAAAAAAATCATAATGAAAATCTATGTTTTCACTAATGCCTTTATTGTGTCATACATTTTGGCCTTGAATTTTCAATTATATGCTAAAGATAGCACCGCCGATCACATGATGACTTTGTTTACATATTTTGAACAGGAAAACCAACTTTGGGAATTAATACAACTAGATAGCCAATGTAAATATTTGGTTTTAATCATATGGGGTTCTTATACAACGTAAGAAAAATTTACACTCGAAATGTATAATACGAACTTTTCGTTTCAGTATTATTTCATAATAAACATATATTCTACATCAAAAGACATTGAATCTATTATAATAAAACATGTATCCATTCACCAGATTCTATTTTTAAATTTCTCTCTCCCTCTGTCTCTCTGTATGTCTCTCTCTCTCAGTCTATTTGAGTCATGTATCTATATGGTAAAGAACAAGCAAGCAGTAATGTAAGTGCACAAACTGTATAGAATTAACGGACAAAAATTATTCATTTTTAAATTAAATTTTTTTTAATTTCAAAAACACGGAGACGCTATAAACTAATAATATCCATACCTTGGTGTAACTGGCACTGTCCGGTCATATGCCACGTGACTTTTTAGTGACTGTCATGAACCATGGACGTCACTTCCAGAAATAAGTAAACATACACACGCTCAGTAAAACGGTAATTATAAACTAATGTACATGGATTCCCAAAAAATTTTCACGAAGTAGATATAGTTGAACACTTTAAGGTTTATTTGAATAGATTATTATAATATTATAACGAACGCGATAAAATTCACGTTAAGTCCACGAAAGGTGGTTACTCTAGGCTATCTATGCCGTTATCTATTACGCGTAAAATGCAACATCAAATTGCCTATTTTAACTCTTATAAATACCTTTTTCGATAAACAGGTTGTACCTGCACATTCCATGGGGTCTTATGTACACCGCATGCAGCAAACATCACAATGCAGTATAATGGAGGCTGCCATTTTGGTCTTCTTCCAGTCAATACAGTTCCATAACTGAGCGTCATATTACACGCATTCTGTAACCTGATGGCTTTCAAAGTTTCCATCAAGACGGTACTGTTAGTAGCAAAGACAATTCTGAAACGTGTGCGAAATGCATACTATCAACTGAGCTATTCCATTTGTTTACATTTTATTTGCTTCACCTCAGTAAATTCACCAGATATAGTTCTGTCAATATTAATCTGCCAAACTTCATATCTTCTGGTATTATCAGTTATTCCTTCCAAATACCCATCTAAAGGTAATGAAAACTACGATAAATTTGCTATATACCATAAATATACATATATTTTTTTGTAAAAGGTACATGTATTGATTTTGCTTGCAACAATGAGAACTATTTAAGTTGTAGGATATGTTTCTGCTAGTGTGTGAGAAGGCACTTCCCACAAGGCAAAAAGTGTGGTTCAAGAGAAGAAAATCATTAATTATATGAAAATTAAGAAATGATCTCATAAGATATGAGAAATTGCATACTTTAAAAGAAAGTCATTGACTTGTAAACTAAGTGTAGTGTAAACTGGTCAGAGACTGTGAGTTTGATATGTACACATGTATACGTCATGTTCTTCTACAGTGGACTCTATGGTGTGTCAAGTAGGCCATGTGTAGGGAAAGAGTTTAAACTTGTTTTTCAGTTTTCTTATATACATATTGGTAGTGTTGTAGTGACATTTCTTGCATTTGTGTTAAATATTGATTGGTTTTGTTTTGTGTGAGACATTTGATGAGTTTGGGGCAGTCAGATTGTGTCATGCTACGGTCTAGTCATTTGCAAAGACATCGGGTGCTTTAGAAAGAAGAATTTAAGGAGATAATTTAGTGCCACTGGTGGTTGACATAATTGTGTATATAGGCAAGCCATAAGGGAATTGTGTGTATCAAGAGATGAGAAGGTGGAACAGTATTATACCTGCCATGACAAAACGTGTCACTTGAAAAACACAATTTTGGAATCCCCCCTCCCCCTGACATGGTTGTGTTTAGAAAAACACAACTTTTTAGTAATATTAGGGGAAAAAAAGAGAGATATGGAGAGAGATTTTTTTGACCACCACTTTACACACTATACATGTCCATAGCATGTAGTCTGTATAAATAGTAAACAGTCCTGCTTAGAGCCCATGTAAAACTATCCTTGGGGCAGTTTATACAGCTGATTATCATAGAGGCAATTAAAAAGTAAGATGGTCAGAGGTAAGCAAGCACCATTTCACAAATTACTTAATTGGCTGAGAATAGCAAGGGTGATGCCATGTAAGGTCCTTTGATCACTGCTTTGGGAGAGTCCATTAGGCTACTTTGCATAGGTAAAGTAAACTAAGTGGAGCTACCCAATTCGTTTGAAGTTAGGTAAATCATAGAGATGCTTATTGAAGAACAAAAGTTACTACACATCATTATTTTGAATTAAATGTTTAAACCATCTTAAGGATTATTAGCAAGTTCATGATCAGCACCAATGTTTCTTTGAAGTCGGATTATACTTCATATTTAAAATGCAAAACACGATTATTTCGGTAGTTGGAACAGTGTACAAGTGTGATTCATTGGGGGTGGGGGGTGGGCTGAATGTCAAAACCCAGCTGTGGTTAGGGAAGGATTAGTCTGAGTTTCCTATGAAGTCGGATTATACTTCATATTTAAAATGCAAAACACGATTATTTCGGTAGTTGGAACAGTGTACAAGTGTGATTCATTGGGGGGGGGGGCTGAATGTCAAAACCCAGCTGTGGTTGGGGAAGGATTAGTCTGAGTTTCCTATGACAGTGGGGTGGGAAGGTTCAGAGGAAACTTGGACTACAATGGTAAGCATTTTATTTTTTGCACACACTCTGAAAACACCATATCGGCATCAGTTATTCTGGAGTTTACGACATCTGTCAACATAGCAACAACACCCAGCATGTTTGACACTCCCTCACAGCAATGCAGATGCAGAAAGATCATTTTCTTAGCTGAGTAAAATTCAACAAGATCCTCGGGGGAAGTCTGAACAACAGTGCCATCCAGTCTCTAATGAGTGCCAATATGAACAGACAGAAACTTGATATATTAGTTTTTAATGTCTCTGTGGTTGTGTTTATGTGAGAGTGGGCATGTGTGCATACATGTGTGGTGATGATATTGGACAATGCTAAGTGTACCGACTATTTTGGTTTGTAAGTGTATTAAATGCTTCAAAGAAAAACGTTTTTTTTTTGTTGATCAAATTTGAATTTCCCGTAATTTTCAATAGGCTTATATGAAAACATAACTTATTCTCAATTAGACGCTGCCGCTTTTTTTGGGTCACGTGCACTGACTGCCCTTTGGACCTCAAAACATACCCCCTGGCCAATACTGTCAGGGAATATGGCAGGTATGCAGTATCATAGTTCCAAAAGGTGTCTCCTATATCAATTGATAATTCAATTCAGCGTAAAAGAAAGCTGCATGTGTTTCATCATGACAGTAAAAATGCTACGTTTCAAATAAAACGGTTAAACATTTTGGATGGTTACAGAATGATAAACCTAGAGTGTCTGCTAGAGTATGTCATTGACATCTCAACTCACTTTGCTTAATGTGAGGGAGCCCAGAAGATAGTAGAGAATGGTGACAGTCGTAGTTGAGAATTGTGGCAGTCCTGTAACCTTGCATACTGAAAGTCAGTAAAGGGGACTAGCAATCATTTTATGATGCATTTGTCATGGTTGCAGTAAAAATTTTCAATTGATACAGTCAGGCAGACACATAGATATATAGACAGACAGACAGCATGTACAGAAAGACATATGAACAGAGATAAATAAAATATTCCAAACTGTTTAGCTTGGGGATCATAATGTTTGTCACTGACATTATTCTCATGATTATTACCAACAGTCATGTACAATTCTGTCATTGTGTTTTTCATAAAATGTTGCTTGTGGCCAGTACAGGCCTCCATACCTATTATTAGGATCTACTTTCCAGGTTTTCACGACTGACTAAAATGTCTTTTATTTGCAAACAGTATGTGCAGAAAAACAGCTTATGTTCAGTTTCTCAGTTTTAAACAAAATCATGTTTTTTTTGTCACACAATGGATTATTGATAAGTGTCAGTGATATATTTGCTTCATTACATACAAATTCCATATTGATGTACACTGCGTCAAAGTCTGCTGAGAAAAAGGTATGGGATTGTTTTTATTGTAAGTTATTCTTTTGCAACTCACTGCTAAGTGTTATAGGATAATTTATTGAAGGAAATAGGACATCACCATCACTATAATTTATAACCATTTCTTCATAATCAGAGTACCATACCGCACCCATGTGTTCTGAATTGTGCATTACCAATAACCCTTATAGACGGATAGAACCATGGTAGATGGCACAAAACATTGGCAGTTTATGTAAAGTATAATAAATGATTTTGTTCATTTTGGATGTGTCAGGAAAATTTTGTAATTATTTGTATGGCACGTGTGTTGGTGAATAAGGGAATACATAGGTTTTAAAAGGAGATTATCATATTTAATAATAACAAAATTGCATTGTTTTTTTGTTGTTGTTTTTTTATTATTTTGTGCTGAAATAGACTAGTAATCAAGAAGTAATAAAGTTTATGTTCCAGTGCAGTAGGTTGTTATGCCTGACTGACATGATGGCAGTGTTGCATGTAGTATGAATAGCCAGGGGCAAAACTGTACAGTACAAAATGACTAATGCTACAGGTTTAGTCTGCTGAAAAGTGTTTGCTCATCAATTTAGACATTCCTTAGGGACTCTTTCATTTTCTTGGATGTATGTCCTGTTCTAGATTGATGTTTCACATTTTGAAGTCTCTGTAAAGCTGAGATGTGAGTGTGTGAATGCTGTGATTCACTGATAACATGTTTTGTTTTATGCTAGACTGTGCATTACTGGATTTTCCAAGAGAAATAATTTTGATCGTTCACAGGAGTGTAATACAATGAATATTTTTTAACTGCCCATCAATATACATTATGAGCAAGAAATATTTCATTTTTTTTTAGATACTTGCATGGTCTAGTGGTACTGTGTAAGTATGGTTGTCGCACATGAAGATGAACCAAGTTCAAATCTTACAATGTATTATGCCTTTTTTCGTTCAGTTTTTATATATACTGTTTTATCCTGAATTGGGAAGGAGAATTGGAGAATTATGCTACTACTCATATTTTCTGTGCAAATATACACAAAAAACAGGAGAACATAAACGGTAACCTGCTGAAATTATTGTGTGAGATACCATAAGAAATCTGCCTCTTCAATCTGTTATACATATTGCTAGCCAATACGTTTGAGCATAAAATAAAATGAGAATTTACTTGCTCCAAGTGAATAACGGATATATTTCATCTTGTAGGTGAAAAACTCAAGTAGTTTCACCCTTTCGATGAAATATATCTGTTATTCACTTGGAGCAAGTAGATATCCTCTCTTTATAGATTAACGTTTTTTGCCTGTCTTTTTCACAGAAATTATTATATATATGGTCTAGGAAAGAAGATAAATGACAGTAAACTTAATAGACAATGTACCAGCTATGTGCTCCAAGCTTTTCTTTCCCCAATACAATTTCAATACATGTGTGAATTTGCATTCACAAGCTGACACATGTCAACTACCCACTTTTAACCAAATGATGTAGGAAAAACTATGAATGTGGGGGTTGAATGATTTACTTTCAGGACTTGATTCTTGGTAATTACCACTTGCATTTTGATGGCCTGTCACAGTATCACTGACCCAACTGATTATTGCTGCTGATGGATAAAGATGGAAATTGTTGTGAGAATTTATTTTCACTTGTGAGAGTCATTTTTCATGACGTTTACAAAACTAAAATGTTAATGTTTAAGTCAACCTGGAACAAAATGAACTGTATTGTTTGCATTAGGAATCTGAGTTCCATATTGTGGTGTTGCTTTTTTTTAATCAAATGCAGCAATATCAGACTTGACATGTAACCATTTTCTTGATAATTTACTGATTGCATTTTCATGACTTATCACAGTACCACTTCCCCGAGTGACTACTGTTGCTTATAAAGAGAGAAATAACTTAACATGAGTTATATATTGCTACTTTTACAGAACTAAAAGTTGAATGTTTAAGTTTACATGAAATAAACATAAGAAACAAGAGTAGTTCTTGCATGTGGAATCATTTTATCATATTGTGATGTTGTACTTTTAGCCCAATTGTTGTAGGATAAACAATGATGGTGGGGTTGAGAGACTAAATTTATTCAATAATTTACTTTCAGGGCTTGACATGTAAAGACAGTTGATTACTACTGTTGCATTTTCATGACCTGTCACATTATCATTGCCCTAGGTGATAACTGATAGATAAAGACATAAATCACTTACAAGAGTTAATTTTTACATATTTTACAAAACTAAGCTTTTTATGTTTGAGTCAACCTAAACAAAAAATAAGAAAAGGAAATAAGAATAATTCTTGAATGTGGAATCAGTTTTTCATATTGAGTCACATTTTATGAAAGGTTGCTACCAGTCATTATTCACTTTCAGAAGAAAACATTATGCAATATGGAGTTCCCCAGGGGTCAAACCTGGGTCATATGTTATTCCTGCTATTTATAAATGACTGGCCACTTAAAATAGGTGATATCATATCCTAAACAGACAACTCTCAGTAAGCTTGATGTTTTGTGTAAGGAAAATGAAATGATAATAAATAGTCAAAATTAAAGTAATTCTCATAGCCACCAAGCAAAAAAACCGAATCCCCCCCCCCCCAAAAAAAAACAATCCAAAAAAAAAAACAAAGTTGAGAAATGAAAGTCCTAATAGCAGTCATAATTATGTTGTCTTACAGATGATTTGCTCATGACAGAATACTTGGAATTTTTGTTAAGAAAAATCTAAATTGGTCTCAATACATCACATCACAAAGAAACTAAATTCAGAATTGTGTCCTTATGGCTCATAAGAAAACTATAATATTACATACCTGTAAAAGATTGAATTACTTTTGAGATGAATTACCGTATATACTCTTGTATGATCTGATAACAACTGCAAACTGCATAGACCCAGATCTGCCATCGCATAATGCGCCGGCAGATCTGGGTCTGTACAGTTTGTAAAGACTAATCAGTAGAACAAGCAACATAGACCCTGATCTGCTGGTGCATTATGCGATGCCAGATCAGGGTCTATGTTGTTTGCATTTGGATCCGGGTCATACGTGAGTATATATGGTACTTTTTACAAAAGCTGCTGTACATCCAACCTCATATTGATTATTGTGTATGGCTTGGGAACTTGTTCCAATACAAATTTAATGATTTTCCAACTCTAAAGAAAAGCATGCAGTAGCTTCTTGGATGAATCAGAAATAAATATTACAGAGACAATGAATACTTTGAAGATACTCACTGTTAAAGAAATACTATTTATCACAATGGCAAAGACAATATATGAAGTTTTCAAATAACTTTTCCAAATTATATTAATGATCTGCTTTGTTACAGAGAATCTGTCAATACACCAACTCAATGCTCAGTTACTGTCAGAAATTTTAAATTCCTAAACCAAAAACAGAACTATTCAATAACAGTTTCCAGTACTTGGGTTCGCTACTTTGGAACAGCATTACAATGGAAGTCAAATAGATCCCCTCCATTGCTGCATTACAGTGTAAGTCAAATAGACCCCCTCCATTGCTGCATTACAATGGAAGTCAAATAGACCCCCTACATTGCTGCATTACAATGGAAGTCAAATAGACCCCCTCCATTGTTGCATTACAATGGAAGTCAAATAGACCCCCTCCATTGTTGCATTACAATGGAAGTCAAATAGACTCCCTCCATTGCTGCATTACAATGGAAGTCATTATAGACTTCCTCCATTGCTGCATTTCAAAGCAGAGTTATTAAATGGATGAAATAGGAATTTATATATGTAGTTAAACTCTCCCGATTCCCAAATATATTTTAGTAATGTCTATGCAGGTGTGTTTACTTGCTTTGTCAGAGAGAGAGAGAGAGAGCGAGAATATACACGAGTATACTTTGCCTTTATATGAGGATAATACTTTGTAAATTTTATATATAGTAGAGGGCTTCAAGGGAGATTAGTTGTAATCAACTAATTTAGTTACCCTATATAAATAAAGACATTATTGTTATTATTATTATAATCGACGTAAATGGCCGAATGGCCGCACACGTCGTTAATCAAACGAACGAACGTTATTATTATTATTATTATTATACTGTATTTGTTGTATTTTTAACCAAATAATGCAGTGAAAACTTGAATGATGGGTGTTAATACACCAATTACTTAACAAGAGTTACATTTCACAGCCACTTCTACATGACTTTATTTCCAAAGGGGAAATAAGGGTAGATACATGTAGTCACAAAACACTTGAGTATCTAAACTGCTAAATTCTATTTTTTTTAAAAAATCTATTGTGTGATAAATAGTGAAGAAGTGATCAGTTAATGTAAAGCATCACACAACTGAAAATTTGAATAAAGAGCAAAAGATGGGGATTGAGACAGTCACATTTTTTTTTATTTTTTGAAAATTAATTTTTTAATCAAAGTTGTCAACTTTTACAGTTAGAGTATCATCTAATTATCAATTCCATTCTGGCATAAGGAGTTAGTAAATTAAGGAACTACAAAAATTATGAAACTCAGCAAAGCTGAATATTAAATAGCTGAAAATCACTTGTCAAAAGTTATTTTTCAATTACAAATGGGAGAAAACTCAGTTTATGAGGAGAAAAATCCGTGAACTTCATTTGTTTGCTTCCCGTATCAAAAATCCAATAATAAGCTTAAAGGTAAAAATCACCTGTAACTGATTTGTCATATTATCATTAGAGGGAGAGAATTCTTGTATTTTCTTAAAAAATAACCCCATGAAGTGATTTCAAAATCAACTGTACAGGTTAGACCCCTGACTGGTTAGTACTAAATGATAAAGGGACTGCACCAGTTGCAGCTAGGAAACAGTTACCGCATGACTGTTGCAAGATTCTTGATTATTTACAGTATTTTAGTTTTGTGCAGAGACAGCGTACCTTAAATTAAGTGTGAACATTTTCTTCTGATGATTCAACAAATCGTACACAGAGTCAAGAATAATTAAAATAAGAAATGATTATGCAGTTGTTGGTTACATGCGTCAGCTGGTGCAGATCCTCCAAGTGTTTAACAAAGTTACAGGCGGACAGTTCTTTAGTTAGAATTATGTTTTCACAGGGTGTGGTGTGGCATCTTTGAACATGGCATTTTTACAAGGAAGAGTCAATTTTTGCTACAAAAACTTAATTTTGGTACTGGTACCAGATTCTAGGGTAGAATCATTTGATGTTAAAAAATGTATTGTATATTTTTGTGTCATATGTTGAATACACATGAAAGTTACTGTATAGTCCAATCTGCCATACAGGTCACTTGTATTCAGCAGTCACTGCAGGGTTTCTCTTTGGCCTAAAGACCTGGGTTATTGATGCAGCAAATAGCTGTCTAGACACAGTATTATAACCCATCTTGGGTTCACAGGACACAGCAGTTTTTCAATGGGACTTCATAGATTTCAAGTGTTCTTTGTAGTTACAGCCATTTGGCACATCACAGTTTTGTCTGTCCATGACAGTACAATGCCATGTGCCCTTCCACTATGAATGCCACTTTTGCATAAAGTCTTTAGCCTCTACTGCCTTGTGTAATTTTTCAACATCTCTCATTTTGATGCCTATCATATACCTGGTCAGAACTTGCAAATGAAATAACAGCTGTTTAAAATTGTACTTTGGGTATAAAAAAGGTCATTTTTTCCCAGGGTGTGGTCTATTGTGTGCTTGATTGGTTTCTTAGTCAAGCCTGACCTTTTACCATTACAGGTAAAACCATTTGGTTGGAAAATCCCGGGGGTACTATAGCATATATATTGTGAAGTGGAAACATTTTGTATTGTCACGAGTGGTACAGCCACTCGTGACAATACAATGTTTCCACTTCACTTGTGAAATATTTCCTAATATCTATTCAAAAAATGTAGATATCCTCTATCTACTCACTTGTATAAATTATTTTCATATAAATGGTTCTTAATTTTTATTGAAAATTTATATTTTTCTATTTTTTTTTATTGCACTGTCATCACATACCATAAGTGATGCTTTCTTCCCCCAACTCTCTCTCTCTCTCTCTCACACACACACACGGGATCTCAAAATATAGTGTTTTCCTTTGTCCTCATTAGTAATCAACTTACAGACTAACAAAAATAGAGTTTTAAAAACTATTACACACACTTTGAATATGCATGACCTATTATGATATTTAAATGAAAAAATATACAACATGTTAATTGGAGGAAGATGGTCACTTCTGTTAGAGATATGGGCTCCTTAATTTGGCTGGGGACTCACAGTTTTTACTTGAGGACTCTCTGTTTTCCAACTCATGGGTCCCAGACTATTTCTTCATTTTGAAAGTCCAGAAAAAATCCTGAGCACCTGTCTTTAACAGCCAGTTCTTCAAGGTCCAGTGGTCCAATTAATTCTAGCAATGAACCACTATTCAGTAATCTGATGTTTTCATAGGCCATTTTTCTAATTTCCCAAAGTACAGTAGCTGCTGAAGACAGGTTTGATGATGCATTGCAATGGCATCATAAAAAAAAAACCACAGGCCAAAGAAAATATTTTAGTATTTATCCCCATACTTTCAACGAGCGGGAATCTTGTGATAAAGTCCATACATACAGACAAACATGTCTTTATTGTCCTTGAACTTCTACACCTTTAAAGTGAGACCTATGAAACTTGGATCAATGATAGTCCTATGGGTGTAGATTCTGTCAACACATTTGGAATTTTGATCATGCCCATGGGGTTGGGCTTAAGGGGGTTATGGTTGATTATGTACGAGTTTCAAATAAACTTGTACGTGTTTTGCCTGACACAGCTGAGAATTTGCATGTATGATCAATAACCCAGGTATCAACCAGACTGGACTTCTGCTCCGAGTCTACGCCAAGGTCCATCCCTACTTCCAGGGACTTAGCCCCTGGGTTGTAACTTGGAAACTATTGAGATCTCTACCCAATAACCATTTAAACTCTCACTGGGCATGAAAAGGCAAATTTATGCTTGCAACTGACATTGGCCATGGGTCCATCCCCACCCCAAAGGGATTTTGCCCCTGGGTCATTGTTTGGACTATCAAGATCCCTGCCCAGTAACCATGTACATACATACTGGGCATCAAAAGCCAAATGCACATATTCAGCTGGTGTTAGTCCTTTCCTGTAGGGACCTACCCCAGAGGCTCAAACATCTGGGTGCAGGTCAAAGTAAGGAAGTGCAGGGATACATGTTTTACAATCACAGAATTCTAGTTAATCAAGCAATAGAAGCAGAGGGGAGAGATAAAGGCCAGCAAAGAGGGTTTATCCCTCAATCATCCTGGAGCGCTGGCTGATTGAAGCTTATGTCAATATTAAATCTTATTGTGTATATTTCAGAAATATTATAACTTTGAGAATTATAGGCAGAGATGATTCTGTTATGTTAATTAGGGCCACAGGTTCCAATTTCTGTTGGTGGTATTGTAATTTTTATTTTGAAATATACCAATCAAATGTTAGTAAATCTTACTTGCCAGAACATTTCCCTCATTCCATTCATATCCATGTGTTAGTAGAACAGAACTGTAATTTTACCATTTCCCTTACTGGAAGTCATCTTCATCATACAAAAGCTTGGCATTGCCTTGAAGCACATTTAAGCGTAACAAGTATTCAGGTTCTCCAACATCTGTGCATTATTGAGGCCTGAACAGCTGACAAACAAGCAGACAGCTCCTCCATTTTCATAGCGAGGGATATGTATTTCTTCCTTATTTAGAAATATTTTTTTGACTTGCTGTTTAGATAGTTGACAATACATATTGGAAATTATTCATGGATTACACATTTTGTGCTTTGAATTGCTTATATTTCACACATGGTCAAAGATTCACCTACCAAGGTATGCTTCGAGTTACGTCATCTAGCTTAAAATGCTAAATTAACTTTTTTGACAGTTCTACGTCTGATAAACTAAAATATCTTTTATATGACATTCAGTTTCGTGCTTTTCAAATGTAAAGGGAATTCAGTTTTTAATAGTATTCAGTATTCTTGTTTGTTGACTTTTTGTGTCTTCTTGGCAAAGATGCTGCAAAAGATTCCAATACTTTAGAACAGAAGAGATCTTTAATTCAATTTGAAACTAACTAACGATGCCAGGTAATCATAAAGAACCTTTATTCTAATAACACCTGTAAGTAACACAATTATTATAATAGAGCCAAAATTTTGATAATATGTTTGATGAATTAACAGATAAATTTGTTGTCTGCAGATACTCAATCTCATATTAAGGACTTGTTATGAAAAATTATTTTGTTTGTATGAAAGAAAACAACTACTACTACTTTTACAAAAAACAGCAACATCTCTACAAAACAGGAACAAAATTATATAACTTAAGTTTGGTTTACTCTATACACAAAATCCCTATAGTATTAAGTATTAATCTGCAAAAACGGAACATCTGATAGTAAATTGCAACAAAAATTATAGACAATTAATGATGGATAAGAGGTTAGAAACCATATGTCTTTGTATTAAAAATTGCCCCAAATACTTGTTTTGTGATAACAATTTCCAATTCTAAGGATGGTGGCCCCAACATTTTATTGTTGGAATCATCTCTGATAGGAAATTACACATTTTATTGTTGGAATCATCCCTGATAGGAAATTACACAACTGACTATTGAAGCCACAAAATCTAAGGAATATTTGGTATAAAAGTTGTCATGCAAGACTTTACTGTGCTTTATCATTTCATTACAGGGTACTGTGATAATATCTACAAGCCTGGGGATTACTGCTTGGCTCTGAATGTAACAGAATTCTCTCTCCATGGACTTCGTAAGTAATCAAAATGCTCCATTAATTACTTGCACAGTTTGTGTAGAAAAGGTGTGGAATATGTGGTCCTGACCTCAAATATGGGTATAAGTGAATAATGCTATGTAATTCCACCCGTACTGTTTAAGATAGACTGTGACTGAAACATTTAGATATAATTGGAGATGGTCTGTAGATATGCAAAACGGTTTAAGAGGGGTTGACCATTTGGGCTGGGATACAGGTCCATGGCAAGTGGCTTTAAAAAAAATTGCTTGTCCGAACTAAAATTTCACTTGCCTCAAAGGGCCATATTTTTGTACTATTATTTTGACACTGTTGAAATTGCTATATTTTAAGTAAAAAAGGAAACATAACAATGCTTTAAATTGATTCTTTTTCTGTTCAATTTGCCTCTCTAAATAGTGTACTTCAGAAGAAAAAAAATGGTGTGCGACCTTGTTTTGTACAAATTTGATTTGATGTAATTGAAAATAGTGTTTTGTCCAGGTTCTAATGTATATGAATACCAATACTTGGCACCAAAATAGTTATGTTTTACAGTGTTTCCAATTGTGTTTTGGCTCAAAGTTTGATTCCATTTCACTTAGAGGAATATTTTTTCATCAGGTCCTGTCAACCAGTGTCAAACTGCTCTATCACTGTCCTCCCTTATCAGTGGTCATGCTACCAGGCAAAGTGGGCGACTAAGTCACCCAAAAAATTTAAATGTTGCCTTCTTCCGTTAGGAAAACGAAAACAACTTTGCCCTGTCTTTTTTTTTTAGATATACACGGAGTGACAGTAGTTTATGGCTTTTGAGTTGCTCCCTCAACCCAGCCAAGTAGTTAGTGTTAAGCCCCAGGCGCAATGGATTGCATGTTGCCTTGGCAGGTGTTCACATCAATTGCATCAACAATACAAACTCTTGCACTTTCACAGGCATGTATTTAATAGCTGGTTGACCAATTAACTCTTTCCCACCGTAAGATATCACTGCCTGATTTCCGCAAGTTATCATATCATGATGAAAACTTAACTTGTGTTTCGAAACTAAATCATCTATATGTAGATAACAGTTTTTGTTTTAAGAACAGAATTGGTGAAATCACTTTCTAAATGTATATTTTGAAGATTTTAACTGCCGTGCTTGCATTATTTTTGAACCTGCTAAGGGGTAATAATGATGGACATCGCTGCATTTTGGAAGTACTTCTTCATTAGACTGTCTGTTTTTTTGTAATTCGCTGGGCACAGCAGGGAGCTGAGTATTAATAATTTACCAGTGTCTTTCAAGAACTTAAAAATAAAAATGCAGCATTTCGTCTGTGGGCTCAAGCTTAGACAGCACATTTTTATGGGCAGGCCAAATGGGCAACTCACTTATAATGCAAGAGGGGCTGGATCAAGATTTTGAGGGGCACTGGGCATTGGACTATCAGGTTTTTTGAGCTCTTGCATTACATTACTTTTTGTAAGGTTATCAATTACATTTGTATTACTTTGGATTCTATTTTATATAATCAAACACAAAACATGTATGTGTATTATGTATTGTACACTCATTTGTCAGTCATGGCCAGCAAATATGGCTGTTTTACATGAAGGATATGTACATGTATTATGTAGTTTACACTCATTTGTCATTCATGGCTAGCAAATATGGCTGTTTTACGTGTAGGATCTCATATATATGAGATCCTCTGTTTTCATTCCAGAAATGAAAAAAGTGGGGCCTAGTGGCCCCTACGAGGTCAGAAAGTGGAGTAATTGAGAAAAGAAAACAGGGATCACAAACACCCTTTCCTCTTTCTTGTTTATTCAAGAAATTCAAACTCGTATCATTATCACAGGCAATCACATTGTGAATCTAATAATTCCTGCAATAAATAATTACTTTTCCTGCATTATACATGTATGATTTGACTTGGTCATCAGACTACAGCACAGTTTCCTACAATTTCCTTGTGAACTAAAATAACCATGTCCACTGTTCAGGTCACAGTTATTTTAGTTGACAAGGAAATTATAGCAAACCGTGCATTAGTCTGACTTGACAATGACTGAGTCAATGTATATAATGCTGCAACAGTGAATATTTATTGCAGAAATGAATAAATCCATGACCTGAGTGCTCAGCTGTAATCATTATCAGCCTCCACAGTTGCAATCCTTCCATACTGTGATTTGAATTCTGCATGTTTATGTAACCATTTCCCTCTAGAATGTTTTCTGGACATATGAGTCTTAATTTTTTCCTCCCTGTACACCACTTTGGAAACAAATGCAGCAGTGTTTTCACTTATGATTTTATCTTCTTTATGTTTTCTATCGATGATCATCAACCATGTGCCCTCATTTGTTACTGAAGTTAATCAAAATCTGTAAGATGCTGTCAGAAAATAAAATTGATCATCGTATAATTCTTTGGCAATAAGCACACTCTGTTTAGTCAACTAGGCTGTGCTCAATTCATTCTAAAGTGAACCATAACGATCTAATGTTTTTATTTTCTTGGGTCTTTTATATGTGACCTATGGGCACCATGGAGGGAACTTTGAGTTATTGACACAAGGGCACAGCCTAGTATGAACCCTGGATCCTAAAGTGGCCATATTTGCCGAACATGACCATTGACCAACAAATAAGCTTATATGACCTTTGCTAACTTGACATGTCAAACATTGGTCATAAGGTTCCCATAATTATCGCATGCAGTTATGTGGTCATTATGTTGTTCAAACTGTTTTAAATACTATACAGCCACAAAACACAAGAGAAAAAAGGTGTGAAACTTGTTTCCTGGACTTGTCAAAATCTTGTAATTGAATGGCTGCTCCAGCGTCCATACTATAGACATTACACCAGTCCCTCATACCGTGTGCTTATTAACTATATTGTGTGGTGGTGCATCAGCATATATCAGACCTTCAGATTAAAATGTGTAGAATCGGCCCCAATTAAAATGAAAAAATATTAATTTTTTAAAAAAGTACAGTGGCATAAAATACTGTTGATGTGTGTTTTTCTATAGTATAGTTTTCTGAAAGAAAAAATCATTTTTATAAATAAATAATTTTAGAGAAAACTATTGAAAAGTGGAAGAATAACTGAAGCAACAGCAAGTTTGGAAACGTAAATGAACCTTTTCTGGGGCATTTAACAATTCAGTTTATAAATGTTGTCTTTTTTATTATAACTTGTTATACATGTAGCTTCTTTGAATGATTCTATATTAAATTGACAAACATTTGGCTGCCACATTTATTTTCAGGGAAAATTTCCAGCAAGAGCCATTATAATTTTGGAATTTCTGATATACATATATACACATCTATATTTCACTCTCAAGTGTGTGTGTGTATATGTGTGTGTGTGTGTATATATATATATATATATATATATATATATATATATATATATATATATAATCAAACCTGTCCTAATGGTCACCTTTCTTAAGCAGTCACCTGTTCACAAAGGCCGTTCTAATTTCCCGCAAGCAAATTTCCTATATAAATGTTCAGTATGTAATGGTCACCTGCCTTGTGCAGTCAGTGGCCAGGTGTTTTCTAACCAAACAGTGGTTTCTCCCAGTCTTAAGTGCATTTTTTAGATAAATGAATATCATGAGAATCAATGTGAAAACATTTCTTTTTTTGCTTGTACTCACCATACTCCAGTCACGTTGATAGTATAACTCAAATGTGTCAAAATGTCAAATTCGAAAGTGAGGCACAATTTTATCATTAGGGCAGAGGGTTGAAGCAATTTGTTTGCTGGATGTTGAGAAAAGTAGTTGTGTTATCGCAGCTGAAATGGAAGTCACCTTTTGTGCCATTGTCACAGGTATAGTTCGATATCTTCACCTACTAGCCTGTGAATTAAAGCTATCTCTGAAGAAAAAAGTTCGTCTTTGAGAAGAGAGACGAGATGTATCCCTTTTCATTAGGGTTAGGGATCATTCAATATTTAATATTTGTAAAGTCAGGTGAAGTTTTGGTTCATGGGTCACAAAGAATAGTCATTTTGGTTTCCTATTCACCACAGGTTTCTCAAATAAGGTGACTATCTGTTGATCTCGGTGAGTTGAGCAACTGACTAATCCAGATATTGTTTTTAAAGCGTGAACAAACTGAGATTGGTTTACGTTTAAGTTGGTGATGATTTAATTTATAGGATGAATTAAAGTGAGCAGGATACAGTAATCTTGTGTGGAACATAAATTTGGGAGAGAAGAACATATAGGCATAATGTATGATTTTGGAGTACAGTGCACACAAAACAAACTTGATAATGATAATGATTTTCGGTACATTGTATTTGTTCAAAAACCAATTTTAAAAGGTGAACCTTTGTAGAGAGGTCACCTGTGTGCAAAGGCCAGTTTTGCCTTTTACCTTGGGTGGCCGCTAGTGACAGGCTTGACTATATATATATATAAATAATTTTTATATATTAGAGGTGTGTGGTATTACTCCCTGGTATACCAGTTCACCGCAGTATTTTTTCTGGTGATATGTACAACGGTACTTTTTCACTGTAGTTTCCATCAACAAGGAATGATGGAAATTCCAGAGTAATCTTGTTACGAATTTAATTATATTAAAAGCATATTTTCATTTTTCATAACAAAATATTTCCAAAAAGTTGTGAATGTTTTTACAGAATACATGTAGTTTGTCACAAATTAATTTGAAATATTACAAATGTAATTATATTTATGAACCTTTAATCTCAATTTGACACGTGTCATGTATACCAACATGGCAGCCAAGTTGGATGTTGTGAAAGATATTTGGGCCAAATCCAACTTTTGGAAAAAATTTCAGATTCAAAAAAGAAAAAAAATGTCTTTTTTTTTTTAGCTATTAACTAGCGTATGTTAATGTGTTAAGTACATGTACTCCTTTGTAAGACCTATAATCATAAGATTATAAGAAGAGCAGTTTACTGTTTGACTTCTAGATAATTTTTCTAGTCCACTAAATATTTTCTCGTTTGTTGAGTCAATGTGCTTTATGTTTACTGGCCCTTTCTAATAAATATCTTGCTCAGGTGTTGACATCCCACTCCAAGTTTCTCTGCCAGTTGTATCAATAGTGTAGCTAGTAAATTGTAGGCTACAGTGTCAATACTTCCTATTTTTATCAAGTTCTCTAATGTCAGCACAATGACTTCTACAGGGTGTCAGCTATAGTTTAAGCTGAACCATTCCACTTTAGTTACAGTTTCTAGATGACAACTTATACAACAATTAGATACACATAGCAAATTAATCTACTGTAAGGTGTATGTACTGACCATTTATTTGATGGGGGGGGGGGGGGGGCTTCAAGTTTCTTTCTAGCCAAGATATTTTTTTTTTATCTCAAGATAAAAAAAATTTCTAATACGGATATAACATGCTGTTATTTTGCTATAAATAAGAGCAAGATATTTTTACAGATAATTGAGAGCTGAAAATTGAATTTTAAAAAAATTCCAGGTCCCTGCCCTAGAAAATTAAATTGTTGGTTCCTAATATAATTGTGGTTATACCGTGGTATGCATTGCAGTATGTTCAGTATACTGCAGTACAAAATTGTTTGTTGTCTCATATTTGTGGTCATTTCTAATATTTTCACATAGGAAAAATATATACTTACATTTTCACTTGTGAGAATAGATTTACCAGCATGCATGCCATGCAATGCTTGATTATATGTGTCCAATTAAGTTATACTTGCGACATGAAAAATGAGCACTTTGTGAGTTAGAACAAGAATTGGAAATGGCATTACCATTCAGGTATGGAAATTATCTTTGGCCAAAGATAATTGACTTGCTGCTGTTCACTTCTGCATGAAGTTACATTCCATATACAGTACTACCTTGTCAACAGTTTTAACAGTCCCATGTACAGTACTACATTGTGATCAATGTTAAAAGTCACATGTACAGTACTATTTTGTCAACAATATTAAAAGTCCATGTACAGTACTACAGTCAACAATATTAAAAGTCCCATGTACAGTACTACATTGTCAACAATATTAAAAGTCCCATATTCAGTACTACATTATCAACAATATTAAAAGTCCCATGTACAGTACTACATTGTCAACAATATTAAAAGTCCCGTGTACATTACTACCTTGTCAACAATGTTAAAAGCCCAGTGTGCTGCTTTGCTCAATTGGACCTGCTTTGCGATCAGATAGGGTAAAATATTTTACAAAATGTCAAACATGTATTTTATTGCATCATATTAGGGAATCACAAACTGTCCATTTTCTTAAATTGGTGACATTTTATGATAGGCATATAAATACAATTGAAACTTGGGTGAACTTATGAAGGGAGGGTATTTGCAGTGTGTTTAATCTTCAGAGCTTTGATTCAAGAGCAAGATTGATATATAGTAAAAAGGAAATGTTCTTTTCCAGCATAAATCCTGGATATATTTCATCTTGTAGTACAAAAAGTTATATATGTTAACTTGTGGCTCTACTGCTAGTAAAAACAACACATTTTCTGTACCACACAACGATACATATCCAGTAATAACATAGGAAAAGAAACTATCCTCTATAAATTATTGTTATTATTATTATTATTATTTTTCAGCTGGAATCCTATCAGATCCAGACGCAGTGGTGGAAGAGTACAAACAAAAGAAACAAGTAACAGATAAAATGATGTCCGATTTTGCAGATAAAATGAGGCAGAAAGGGGTAGTTACTCTGAATTCATTTATTTTCATGGATATCAATTTTTGTGGTTTGTAAAAAGTGACATCTTTATTCCTGATAAATTTGTGGATTTTGGAATGGGATCTTGTTGTTTCCACAGAAGAATTGTTTGTTGGGTCTTTAAATTTTTGGTTTGTAGCAAACACAAAATCTAATTAATTTTTTGGTGCATCAATTGCTAAACATATTTAAACGTATGCAGGTATGGAAACATCCATTGTCCAGCAACCTGGGTCACATTAGATATTTTTGCTGGGCAAGTAAATTTCCCGTCGCTTGCCCAGAATTTCTATAGAACATGATGAGAAAATCAGATTTTGGTTAACTTAAATGAGAACTTCATTAGATCTTTCCATCATGTCAGTCAGTTTGCTTAGCAATGACTTATTGACTGACTTATTGTCATGGGGAGGGCTATCAGATTAGGCCTGATGTGAGTAGTTGCCTCATGTTACAAAATGTGAGTCAACATGTGGCAATATTCCCACAACCTGGACTAAAATATACGATATGTTGGGTAACTTGGGCCTGAATATCTCAGAAACTACTGAGTTGATTTTGCTAAACTTTTGAACTTGGCTTTTGTTTTGCTTGAGCGAATAAATCTAAAATTTCCTATCTTTTGATGCATTAGACAAGATTTTCTTGTTGGTCCTTCCGAGTTAAAGTGTTGTAACTGTTGGACAATATGTGAAAGAAATAAATCTCATATTTACTAATTTACTAATAACTGGAAAAGTAGTACTGCATGCTTTATGAGTATACTTGTGGGAACATAGTTTCTTGACTTAATGGGGTTGATTTGAGCTCTTTGTTATAGGTGAAGGTTGTGTTGTGGATGTGACATCTAAACCACGTCAGTCTTGACCACCACAACAGAAAGATGATCAATAGCAACAAAAGAGAGGACCAAATGCTCTCCAAAAGCAGCAGTTTTGGCCACAGTCTAATGTCAGGCAGCAACGGGCCCCACAATTCAGTTTAACAAAGGGGATAGGAAGCAAGGTTTCTTTTTCCTAAGCCTTCCAAAAACTGCCAATGACTTGTCACCCCGATTGCCTTCCAACAATCTGCCTGTTGGTACCTGACTTGTTCATTTTTAGCTGCCTTGGATTGACATTTTTATGTAAACGAATGGGCGATCTGAGTGGTTTTAGAGTGGCTCTGAATTTAATTATCCAATCCTCTCCACTTTTATCTTCCCCTTCCATGACATGTTCCATTTGATCCAGAGAAAGCAGATATTTTGCAGAAGATCTGCTCTCTACTCAACAAACGGGTGATGGAGAGAATTCACAAGCCAAACTCTCCATGGTATTATTTCAGGCCTTTACTAGCCAAACTCTCCATGGTATTATTTCAGGCCTTTACTATTTCAGGCCTTTACTAGTGCCCTGAGCCAATAGAAAACTCAGGCTGGTCATAGATCTCAGCCAGCTGAACAAGTATGGTACAGAATTTGTTTTACCAATCTCAACTTCATTTGACTCCCTCCCCTGCATGTGGTGTGGACTGTCGAGCTTGCTGAGTCGATTTCCAGCTGGGAGTGGATTTCAGTGAGAGAGTTTCTGCAACTTCTCGGCTTGTTCAGTGCACGGGTGGATTTGATTCTTCTTGGCTGCTTTTTCATGCATCCATTGCAAATTGCCCTACTGGTCCAGTGATACCCCTTTTCCATCATCTAGACCACTGTGTTACGATCTTGACCAAAATAAAACAATTCCTGCATCAGTGGAAAGACAATCCATTGCTTATGGTATGAATTTTTTCGGAGAAGTACCAACTGTAGATTACCATTTGTATGGTTTGTATGGATGACAGCTCGAAAAGGAGGTTGGGTGCAGGCAGGGCTCATTTGTATCTCCATTTCACTATGGCCAGTGGCAACTGGAATCCAGAGTAAAAATTAATACATATCAATATTTTGGATTTGAAAGCTATAGTGAACACATATAATTTCTGGAAGGAATTTTTTTTTGAGAGAGAGTAATTCTCACCATTTTGGACACCTCAGTGGTGGCATCCTACCTTCTCAAACAGGGTGGTCAGGGTAGGGGAGTTACGAAATCACCCAACCTATTGTTCTAATAAGGGACTTCCTTTGCTAGTTTTTCCAGCTAAAGATCATGGTCCAGATCAGACAGATTCCTCTCAATGTTTTAGCCCACTCATTGTTGAGGAGGGTCCAGACTCTTCACACAGAATGGTCCTTTCATCCATCGGTCTTTAACAGATTTGCATACTTTGGGGGTATCAGGTTATAGGCCTTTTCTCAATAGGTTAAACCACAAACTGGCCACCTTTGTCTTTCCAGTCTCTGATCTTGAAGTCTGGGAAGTGGACACACTTTTAGTCTGTTGGGGCTAATCTTATCCCCCCACAACTGTTCTGCTACCAAGAATAATAAAAAAATGAGGGGACAGAACTGCACAGTAATTTTGATAGGTGCTGTCAGGCATGACAAATCCTGGGTGAACAATCTGCTCGATCAGGTGATAGATGTCTCCAGGAAGATTCCAGTGAAACCCAACCTGCAGGCCACAATAAGGACCTATTAGACTGGCCAATTTCGACAAGAATAGGCCCAGATCACTCACATTGTTTCCACAGTGGAATCTTTCGTAGGTTTTGACTTGGCTCAGCTCAGATAATTTGAACCTTGAGCCAGAACCTCACTGAAGTTACAATCATATAAAACATAGTTTCTGATAGCCCAAGCTTCCGCATGCTGGGTGAGTGAGTTGCATTTCCTTTCGATGGACATGCACTATCACCAATTCAGTTTGGCTGGTTCTGCATCATTATGATGCAACTGGGCTTCTTGGCTAAGAATTGGTTGCTGTCAGTAGGCAACCAGCAAGCAGTCATCTGCTCCATATCCATAATTAATATGTTGAAAGAGGCAGCAAAGCAATACCTGGTCCATGCTCTCAAGCTCTGATTGAAACGAATAGAGAAGGATCATGGGGCTCAACATCTCTTTTTCTGGTGAATGCCAGGAAGATATAACCCTCTCAAGCTCTGGCATCATCACTGAAGTCGGTAATCCATTTAGCATACTCTGAGGTCTCACATGACCAGATACACATGATGAAACTTTAAGCTCATAAGATTAGGATGATCTCTGCGAGCCTTGCATTTAAACACCACATTTCAATCCAAAACATTGTAGAATCTGTTGTCTGGCATGTGCAGTCAACCTTTCTGAGTTGCTACATGTATCTCAGAGATCTAGCATCACAGAGACAAGAATTGCATCTGGTGGGTCCAGTGGCTTTAGCCCAGATAACCACCAGACCTGCTTGATGTCAGCACAGCCTCCCCAGTGTGTAATGGTGTAGCACTTTCTCTGTTTTTGCCCAATTTTTTTCTCAGTAAGAAAATATTGTTCGTGTCTTCATCCATGTATTGACATAATGTCTTGTGTGATGGTCAGTTGTGCTGCATTCATGTTAGGAGAGTGGTTTATCCTTCATATAGGTACTCCAGCCATTTATCCCTTGAAAGATATCTGTGAGAGATTCGATGCTCATGCATTTCTCTCTCCTCTTACCTATTCTCCAAATGATCGAGGAATGTATTCGATGGAGAAAGTAAACTTTGTAGTAAATTGTGTTTCCCGGAGAATACTTACCTAATCACATTTCTGTTAAACCCTCCCATACCTCCCCACAAAATTGAGGATCCTCATTAATGTATCACTCAGCTTAAACAGGTAAACATTCAGTTGATGGGTTGTCACCTAGCAAATGGTAAGGGGAGGTAATGGGTAAGAGTTCTTCCCTCAGTCTATATGCTATATGGACGTGAAAGACAACATTTTTATATAGAGGGCTTCATTGATGAGGTAGCAGAGCTTATTTCCTAACGTTAGTGTGATTGGGTAAGTATTCTTGGAGAAACATAATGTCCTGAAAGATTTACTTTCTAGTAAAAATGGTAAGAATAGAGCAATTATTATTCTCTGATTTACTGTTTGAACATTCTGCATAAGTGGAGATCGTTTTGTCCCAAAAAGTTGGTACAAAAGACTACAAGATTATGTTGATTAAACTTAATAATTGAACAACAATATACTCTTTCCACAAAATATTCTTTGTTTTATAAGTTAGGGTATAATCTTTCTATTTTGACTGCCAGTAACTAAGCAAATTGTAGAATTTTATTATAAAACATCTTCATATCAGTTACAGATACAAATTACCCTTTAGCTCAGAAGTACTCTTGTGTTAAAGAGCATGGGCAGGTTTTAGAGCAAATTTTTAGAAAGGTCTACTTCATTTGAGCAAGTAGACCATTTTCTAGTTTTGCACTAAAATTTCCCAAGTAGTCACCAGATTTTGCGCTAAAAATAATATGTACAGTTACTTACAGTGAAGAAGACTTCTGTATAGAATTTTCTGTTCCTGATCTGGCTACTATTTAGTCATTGCACATTATTAACAGGTATTTTCTTTTTTCAATTCCCCACTTTTTCTGTAAGCTTTCATTTAAAATTAATAAAAGTTTGATTTATTGCTAAATTATGCATTTCTGCATGTTCCTTGGTAAACAAATTTAATCTGTTACATTATTTACAACCTCAAAAATATGTTACAATAGCAGATGTCTGTGACATCAAGGCAAAAATCTACAGAAAACAGGACAAAGCCCTAAATTTTCATTCATCAAATACATTTTTTGTAATTGAAATGAAATACCATCTAAGAATTTTGATCGCAATTGGCAATTTTGTCAGTTTTTGGCACCAGCAAAGATTTTAGGATTTTTCAGCCTTGTTATTCCAAGTACTCCTAATGGCTCATTTGATGTTCTTTAAGTTAGAGGAAACTTACGAA
Source organism: Margaritifera margaritifera (assembly GCA_029931535.1). NCBI lineage: Eukaryota > Metazoa > Mollusca > Bivalvia > Unionida > Margaritiferidae > Margaritifera > Margaritifera margaritifera. The sequence goes on along the minus strand of JAQPZY010001636.1, from coordinate 3,588,136 downwards.
CTAAAAGGAAATAACCTTTTGATGGGCAGGTACATACTGTATAATCCAGTAATAAGCCCAAGTTTGTTGATAGGCCTATCCTTACTTTTACAAAATTTTGGAACAATGTTATGTAAGAAAGTCATGTCGAGCAATAAGCCCAACCAATACTTTTCAATAAATGTATGAGATGGGTCTTCTGGGCACATCCAAGGGTCATGCTAGGGTTAGTTCATTTGAAATGGTTGCAGCATGCTAGGAAAGTAAAGATGATTTTGCCTTGCCACAAATTGGAACCTACCTCCCATTTTACCAACTGAACCTAATCCTATTTTGCTCCAAATAGTCAATTTTATGTTTTTTGTCTTGCTTGCAAAGCATAGACAAGACATAGGGATCAGTTTTCTGATGGCATTGTTGTTGTCGCAGGTGTCAATGTTAAGTTTTTAGCTCACATGGTCCAATGCCAGGTGAGTTGATGATGTGGCCATTTTTCCATTTTCAATCAGTCAATGCTTCATTTCTGATTAGATTTCGATCAGTTTTGGTATGTAGGTGTACATCATCAAAGCCTCAGTCGAGTTTGATGATGGGCAACATCCATGCATATTATTAAGGTGATCTTGCATCTGATTGGCTGAGCTTCTGAACACCCTAGAGTTTCTCATTAGATTTTGATCTGGTTTGATGTTGTAGCTTATATCATCGAAATCGAAGATGAATTTAGTTGTGAGAGACATCCATGCATACTAATGAAGTGATATTGCATCTGATTGCCTGAGGTTGTAAACACTCTATAGGCCACATTTCTGATCAGAGTTCACCATATTTGGAGTGTAAGCTTGTATCATTGAGATCTCGGATGAGTTTGATTGTGAGCAACATCCCCTTATAATGCCAAGTAGGTGTATTTACTTTAAGTGTGGGCTATGAACAGTTTCTTAGTTTAGTCCAAGTTTCCTCTGACCATTCCAACCCCATTTTAGATATTTTTACATTTATGTTGGGGTGTAGGGTCAGAGCCCATTGCCTATTGAAAAGTTGAAATTCACCGCCACCAGCAAAGGGTAACCGATTACTACTGGGCATATTACACTTAAATGACCTTACATCGAGCCATACCTGCATGAAATCAATAGGAAGATGATTTATCTTCCTAGAAATTACAAGTATAACATTCATTTTATCTTTAATTTGTTGACAGATGAGATGAAACTATAGCATTGATGAAATTTTACCTGGTACTCACCATATGCATTGCTAGTCACATGATTACCCAAATCTCTCAGCTTACATGTCCATGACATCAGAGGTCATATAGTCACATGATATCAACAACAAAAAAACCTTTCCCATCTTATACAAAAAATTTGAAAATATTAAATGAAAGTCATGTAATGTAAAAAAAAACCAAAGAACACATAATTCCTAACATATTTATTCCAAGAACAATGACCAGAAACCTGTTGCTGTTGCAGCAATCTGGAGAAAGCCAGATTCATCATGCGGAGAGCACAATGTCAATGTGGTTTTTTGTTCGTATCACATGTCAAAACTTGCTTTAAATAGTACATTCACATTATCATGTCTGTGCAAGAAAATGTGAGACTAACCTTGGCATTTTCTTCAAGGAAATAACAGACTGTCAGTATATCATGTAAAATAAATCATAGTTATGTATTTGAAGAATGCGGTACATATAAAAGTGAAATAAATATGCTGATATAATGTACTCTGGTGAGGTCGCAGAGTATAAAACTTGCATGGACATAAAGCATTATGAACTGAACACAACCACACTCTCTCTTTTTAAATTGTTTGGACTTGCAAACGTGAGCTTGTCCAAGCTGAATTTGAGTTTATTCTGGGAGTTGGACAAGTGGATTTCTAAAGCCCTGCTTAGTGTATATTATGGTCATCATCAGAAGATATGCATGTTGACCATTCATTGCACAAAAGTTATTTCCGAAGAGTTACTTGCTTTTTTTTATGATGGACTCGTCTCCATTATTGGGGTAGGGGTGGGATGTGAGATCAGGGGTATATTTGTTTGACAAAACTGCTCACCATTATTCTAGTTTGAAACTATCTTTAACAAGAAAAGGCATCATCAAATTGAGGGCCTCAAGGTATATTAGTTCTTAAGCTAATTGTGTTAGCCTCTTTAAACAAAATCATTTTTATTAATATTATTAAACATTTTTGCAAATTTATTGTCCAAGATAATTTTAAAAAAAATTACATTGTTAATTAGGTGAATGAATGACATCCATGCATACCAATGAGGTGATATGGGCACCTTTTGTGTTTGGTCTTATCCTTTGATTTTCCAAATATTTTAGATTAAAGGCTCGGCTGATACTGTACCTGGTGGTGGCAAGTCACCTGGAGAAGAAATCGTAAAGATGGCAGAAAGCAACAAAGTGAATCTCATTGTCATGGGAACTCGAGGTTTGGGCAAAATACGCAGAACTCTTCTTGGAAGCGTCAGCGATTTTGTTCTGCACCATGCACACTGTCCAGTCATCATTATCAGGCCTGACCAGTAAAGTGACCAATCAAGATTTAGAGCTGTATGAAGAAATAGTTGAAATGCTTTGAAATGAGAAATGTCTTGATTTTGGATCTCGAAAAGAAAAAATGGAGAAAAAATCTCCTCGTTTAGAATTTATGATATTGTCAGTACGGATTTGAAATGGACATCATATATATTATATACCTGTATATTATTAAGAAAGTTCCAAGCCTACATTAATTTTGCTTTTCTTTTTTTTGCAAAATGTTACTGAACTGTGCTATTTACAAATGTTAAAGATTCTGATCTTGGGCTTTTTGTTGAAATTTTTGTTCTCTGCTTGTTTCTAATGTAGCTTGCAAGTTCTGTAATACTTTTAATTCTCATTGTAAATGACATGCTTACTTCACACTTTTTTTTTTTTTTTTTTTAGCTAATCTGGTCACAATTCACAATGCCAAGTGAACTTATGATATGGTCCTTAGTCTATTGTGTGACATCCATTGTGCATTGTCCACAGCTGTTATTTACAAGTTCTCAAAAATCACTTGATCAATTTGCACTTTTTAGAGGGAGCATTCTAGCATTGAGACCTTTCAGATTTGTTAAGTGGATGCTCATTTGTCATCCTATGTGACACTGTTACAAAAATTAAACAAACCTTTAAACAAATTCTTTGAACAAACTGCTAGACAGAATTTGACCAAATTCAACAGAAAACATTATGGCATGAAGGTCTCTGAAATTTGTTCACACTATGCCGATCTGCAATCAAATATGGCCACTATTGCCTAAAGTAGAAAACCTCTGAAATGTCTTTTTCTTATAAACTGCTCAAAAGAATTTGACTAAATTTGAAACAAAACATTCTGGCATGAAGGACTTTCAAATTGGTGCAAATAATGTTGATCCACTATCAAATAAGGCCTCCATTACTAAAAATAGAAAAACTTTAAATGACTTCTCAGAAACTGCACAGCAGAATTTGACTATTTAGGCATTAAGGGCTTTTAAATTTATACAAATGATGCCAATTTGCCATGAACTATGGCCACCATTACTAAAAATAGAAAATCCTTTAAATGACTTCTCAAAAAGCACTCAACAGAATTTGACCAACTTTGACAGAAAATATCCTGGCATAGAGACCTTTCAGTATTGGACAAATAATGCTGATGTGCCATGAAATATGAAGATACAGATACTAGAGAAACCTTGAAACAGTTGTTTTTCATAATGTGCAGTCAACTGCATTGTAATAAATTTTCTTCAGAAAGCTTCCTATAGACCCAGATTTATTGTCTAACTGCTCTTGGATTTGGCTGTTATTTATATATCAGCCAGGTGAGCAATGTCAGGCCAATATTTACCAGCATTTGAAGTTCTGGTCAGGTTGCCACTATTTTTTTACCTAAAATTGATAGAGATTATTTTTCCTTCAACATAAATAATAATAATAGAATGAAGAATGAAGTCACTTTGATGGAGATCAGTTTATAAAATTTAAGCACCAATATGTACCGAGTTAATGCAGTTCCTTGAAAACATTGAAAGTTCTTGAATTTTAAGGTGCCAAATCAAGCCCTTTAAAGTTCTTGAAAATTAAAATATTGTTAACAAATGCTTGAAAGTGCTTGCATTTTTTAGAGGCAACTCGCATGTCACCTGCGTAATTTTCTGAATCTTTTTTAGTCATGCTCATCAGCTGAATTAACTGAAAGTGTGTGAATTTTTTTGAGGAAAGCCCCATGTCACTTGCATAATTTTCTGAAACTTTTGCACTCATGCAGATCAGTTGAATTAACTAAAAGAGGGATTCAGGTTTTTTTTAATATAATGTTTTAATTAGAGTGCAGTCAAGGAAAATAGGTATGTGTCTGATCCATAATTTGTTCTTTCAGAAAAAAGTACAGAAAAAATCATCGGAACAGATATCATACCGTCTCATGACTTTTCATTAATTAGGTCCACAAAGACTATTACATAAGTGTTTTTATATTAAAATCTTTGAAATTTATACTTACAAAGTTGTATGAACCCTGTATGTATTGATTCAGATTTATTCATATATATTCTAAAAGTTGAAAAAATGACTTAGCAAAAAAGGGAAACAGTGATTATGAATATTATTTGTCTTCTGTACAAAATCACTTAAACATTTTCAGGGATGCATAAAGTTCTTTTGACATTGACAGATGTGATAGTTTTCTAGTCAGTAATCTTTTGCACTTTTCTTTAAAAATGCCAAATTACTTGATGTCTCTTTAGCTAATAATATGCACAAGGTACTTTTTTGGGTTAGATTTGCTATGCTTGATAAGTTTTTTCTTAAAGGCCAAGATTTCACTCTGATCATTTGGACTAGAAGTGTTAGGTAGCATATGTTACATATGAACTGTGATTGTTCAAATATGTGGAAATTAGGCATCTACTTGCATAAAACAAGGTGTGAACAAATTGAACACTTATTGGTTGATCACACTGTACATAGAGTTGTAGGTGAATTGACCTCTCAAATTTGAGGAGAATACTTTGCCCAGCTATTTATTTAAAATCCATGTTTTTCTCGCTGAAAAAGGATGGTGATTTACATAATGCATTTAAGTAATTTGTGAATATTTCATTAAATTTGAACTAACAAGTTTTGAGTTGTAAAGATTTGAAATTATATATGTTTTGTACAGTAGCCAAAATCATCTAAAAGACCCACTCGATTGAACATACTTTTGTCTAATTACCAAACTCTACCTGTAAAATACAACTAGATAAACATTTACACCTATCCAGCTGATCTGATTAGTCAGTGGTTCACACGAATGTTTCTTATGTGATAGTTGACTTTGATGTGTGATTAATCAGGTGTTCAGATTCATATGTCAGTCACTTATGTCAGGTAGCCATCAAGATCAATCAGCCAATCAGATCCTGATAAGGGGCAGTTTTCCTCAACAGCAGGTAAACTCAGAGTTAGCCTGGGTAAAATTTTCGTTTTCATAGTGGGGTCTTGGCCTTTAAGTATTTTCAGGTGCTGTTACAGTAACTCTTTTAATAAGAACTAATGTATTTACATCTACTGCACAATACATATCGTTATATTTTGTGATTTTTGATTGATGCATATATGTTTCTTCAGTATATACAATGTATCTTATGTCTTGTTGAAAAGCTGTTTCTGTGAATTCATCAATTTGTATGGCTGTCAGTTTGGCCAACCCATGTCAGCTGCCTCAGTCCTTAGGAAAGGCACTTAGCTCCCATTTCCTCAGCATAATATAGCCAATAATGTGTTAAAAGTGACATTACGATGAGAAAAACAAAAGAATACAAACAAACAACATGGAATAGGTGTGAATGTACCCTGCATACCAGCTTGCTAGAAATGTCAATGGCAGAGGGTGAACTAATGCTGGAAGAAGCCTGCAGTAGTATTTACTGTAAAAGTGAAAGAAATAGTTACAAAATGCAACTAACTCCAGAGCTATAACTTCCTTTGTAAACAAATCTTTTTATAGCACCGTCATTGTCACTAAATGATACTGAGGATTTTTTTCCTCCAGCATTGGATAATCATCAGGTGTTTACATTTTAAGTGTTTTGGTATGCAGTGTGATGAATGTATCTCTATACTACTTAGTATCAGATTTTGAAGTGCAATATTTTTCCTGTCTCCCATCTTCACTTTTCTACTGAACATACAAATTAACTTCTGAACAAAAGATAATTTTAATAATTTCATGTTAGAGTGGTTGTTCAAATGTATGAAAAGAGCAAATTTGAAACAGATACTAAATATCTGTGTAAATTGAATTGCCTAGATCGATCAGCTTAGAAACCCTATAAAGGTCAGCTGTATAAGTAGCTCATAATTTGTGGAATATTCTGAAATTGTTTGGATGAATTCAAAAATGAATAATTTCATTATGTACATAATAAATAAATCATAATTTTGAATTCATTGATGCAAATTGATAATTTTAAGGCAAGAAATTAAATACATGGATTGGCTATTTTATGATAGAAAGTTTATTATATCTGTTTTTTTTTTTTATCAGAATCCTCCTTTTTACAAGTTTTCACTAGTTTTGTACTTGAATTGATCTGCAGCAATACATGCAAGTTTTTATTTGTCCACTTAAATGCAAAAAAATGATTCATACTTCTTTGCTGACTAAAGGTGATATGATTGTTATAGTGTTAGAAATTAGTTATTTGTTATAAATAGTGTTAGAAATAAGTTCATTTTGAACTTGCGTTCACATCTCTTTGAAAGCTTTTTTGTATGAAATGTTGCAATAGATGCAAGTGCTTGTGCAGCTTTGTGTTCAAGCTTTTTGCATGCTTGGACTGACTGCATAATGACATTACTGAGATTAACGTATGAGGGGGGTAAATTTGCATTCATAACATTTGACTGACTGCACAGATGGATGCAATTTCACTGTGATATTCAGTTGGATGCTGCAGTTGATATTTATAGTTCACTCAGCTTGCTAAAGTCTGTTTTAACTAATGTTGCCTTTTGCCTCTGCTTAGTTGGACATTCATCAGTAGTTGTATCACACTCTTGATGTTTACTGGCATCTATTGAAAATGTTTACTGGTATCTATTGAAAATGTTTACTGCTATCTACTGAAACTGTTAGGCCTGTTCCATTTAAACATACATGGTACTCAGGAAAGGCACTTTAAAAAAAATATATGCCAGGGTTCTCTGGTTACTCACATATCAAAATGATAAAAAGAAATTCAAAGTTGCATTGATGGGTGACTACTCCACATTGAAAGTGCCTTCCCTGGGTCCCATATATGTTTTACTGCAACAGCCATTACCAGTATCTACTGAAAGCAACATTATTATGACAACCTTGTAATACTTTGGTGTAATTAATGAAGAGGTTGACAAATATTTTATGGCAATACGTCTAAACTAGGAAAAATGATGACCCTTATAACTTGCAAAACAAAGTCCAAGGTTTCATTCCATTTGTATAAATTTCTACATCTGTGGAATGGTATTAGAAATACAAATTGGATTTTGGGCATTTTATTGCAGCCACTAAACACTAAAATATATATCTGTATAACCATTAAATGACTCAGCTGCAGTACAGTTGCACAGTTATCCCCTATTCAATCCCAGAATGCAATGCATATATAAGGTTTGTTACATGTATGATGTCATTGTGACAAAGATCTATATGTTCATGGGATACAATAATGACAATGCATTTTCTACAGTAATATCTTTACAAGTCTTGCCAACTATTCTTTTACATATTCTTTTTTACATGAAGTTATTGTTCTTTGAGATTAATTTTTTTATGAAACGTTTTGAAACGGAACCTCATTGTTTGTATTTATAATATCTAATAATCAGAATCAATTTCCAGCCATTATGACCAATGCAGTTCAAATGACAATGAATTTACCCTTTAAGAAGTTTATAATGTATTTTTTTATTTTATTATATTTTAAGTTACATTTTACATTGTATTACTGTAAGTATCAAACATGCATATTCAGATACTGTGTTTTAAATATCTCACAGAAGGATAGATTTGAGAGAATACATTATTAATTTGCCTAATTTGGATTATGATTAATAATTTGTTTATTGGTTTTTAAAAATGTATTAGGGAAATCTACCAGGCACCTTATCTGGCCATAGTTTGATTTGACATTGTCATGTTTGTAATAGAAATTGTAATTGTGGTTGAAATGTATTTGAAATTCTTAATCATTTTTGAATAAATACCAATCAGTCTTTTTGGCATATTTTAAAGTATTTTACTTAATGCTGTATACCTAATTTAGTGCATGACATTATAACTTGGTTTTTCCCAATGAAACTTTTGTTCACAAGTATTGCTTCATTTGAGGAGTTATTTTAAAAACAACTATTTTATATGGTTTTGTCATGAAGCAAATTTGATTTGTTCTTCAATTTCTTTGAAACCATAGTATTTTTTTAAAATGTTGTTGAAGAAAATCATTCAAAGAATAGCAGTTTTAAATCTGGAACAATTTATGCTATCTAAGATCTTTTTGTTTTTAGTTTTGTATTCATGAAGCCATGGATGTTAATGGAAAAGTATGTTACAATATTTTAACCATTGAAATAGGACCATAAATATTGTCTACTTTTTGAACTTCCAATGCATAGTTCACCTTTATTACACCTTGTCAAGTTTAAATTCTTTGTATATAGCCAAGATAAAGTAATAACCCAGTTAAAGCTTTTTTCTTATTCATGTAACCAAGTAATAGCTTTCTCACAGTCTTCAAATAGATGCTTATTTTATTTAGTTAAAATATATTTTCACAACACCTGCAGTTATGTTTTTTTAATTTGTATTATTATTGCTATGCATTTCAAAGGTGTTTTCATAGCACCTGTAGTTGTATAAATTTTTCAATTGTACCAAACAAAAATGTTAATATTTAATCTTGTTCAATACTGTATATTTAACAGCAACATTCCGACATTAAAGCAAAAACCAATAAACCTTATGCACAGCTTGTTGCATAGGCACTTGTTGTAATATATATATATATATATATATATATATATATATATATATATATATATATATATATATATATATATATATATACTCAGGAGTCAAATTTGCAGCCACTACTCATTCTAACAAAAAACATGTCATATCAATAACTTTCACACTAATCGCTTGCCCATCTAATGAATTGTAACAAATGTCATTGTAACTTTTAATCTTTTTGCGTTACCATTTAAAACTGAGTAACAACATCTGTTTACTCTGGTTTGAGATTACAGATACTATGACTGTTAATTACATCATTTGCACAAAAAAAGTTTTAAAAATTTTGCATTTTGAAAATTGTGAACCATATTAAAGGGGAATGACAGTGCAATCTTTTTTTTATAGAACAAAATTTATTGAAGAACTTGTACTCAACTGTCAGAAGAACAAAAAAGAATCTGCAGTAATGTAAATATTGTTGTATGGAGTGGTGGATAGAAACAATAAATAGAAAAAGCATAAATATTTGAGCCCAGTGTTGGACCATAATGAAATTAAGTTGTCACCACATTTTCACATTGACTTTGAAGTACTAGAAGAATTGTTGATCAGCAGTATTATGTTTCCACTTACTTTTGTATCTGGGGCCCCGAGTGGTCATAGGCACTTGCCTTTACAGATCACTGACATCTCACCTCTGTCTGCGTGGGTTCGAGTCTGGGGCTCGGCCAACATGGGTATGTGAGAAAGCTTGCCAGTAGCTTCCCGTGGGTCGGTGGTTCTTCCCGGGGTTTTCTCGGGTTCTCAAAAATACTGCCCGCCATGTATAGCCTATCATGTGCTGAAAAATGGCGTTAAACCCATAACAAAAACAAAACTTTTGTATCTTTGTGGGTGAACATTCATTCTTATGTCTTAAGTTGGAGAATTTTACTTTAAAAGTATATTTGCTCCATATAAATGATTTGGTCTGTGAAATAAAATGTTTGCAGAGCCTTTTTGGAGTATGCAGGGATATTTCATTAAATCTGTTTTATTAGGACCAAAGGTTTTCTTGTACCTAGATGGGAACAATAACATTTGATGGTTGTGTGATTTTTCTCACCCTGTATATAAATAGTTCGAATTTGCATGCCAACATTACTTATTAAAGCAAAATAACATTTAATAGTTGTTTTTCTTCTCTTTCTGTTGTTTTAAAATGTCATCAGTGAACTGATGAAATTTTAAGATTTGCCTCTGTAACCTTTCAGAGAAGATGACAGAAAAAAATGCAGGGAAAGAAAACCCTGAACAGAAAATATCTACAATCAGCAAAAAAAGCTTTAAATTTCTTATATGATATAATATGAGACCTAGACATCAAGAGGTCATGATGAACTATCTTACAACATTTTACTTTCCATTTAATCAACATTAATGGAAGCTATGTCTAAATTGTGAGCACTTGAACCTTTTGAACCTGCCCTAGAGTGGTGTGAGCACTTGAACCCTTTGAACCTGCCATAGAGTGGTGTGAGCACTTGAACCTTTTGAACCTGCCATAGAGTGGTGTGAGTACTTGAACCTTTTGAACCTGCCATAGAGTGGTGTGAGCACTTGAACCTTTTGAACCTGCCATAGAGTGGTGTGAGCACTTGAACCTTTTGAACCTGCCATAGAGTGGTGTGAGCACTTGAACCCTTTGAACCTGCCATAGAGTGGTGTGAGCACTTTACTCAGTAGAGACAATGCTCTTGTTTGCATTGGGAGAAGGAGTAGTGGTAGTTGTAATAATAATAATAATAATGTGACAAACCACTCTGTGCCCTCTATCATCATTCATGTTAGTTGTACATTTGAAATCACAGTGGACTACTGACCACTCCCACAACTGTCTTTGTCTGCTTCATTATGTAATTGCAATTTGAGTTTTTTTTAAAACTTGAGTCAATATGGTTACAAATATTGGAGGTTTGTAGCTCATGTGGATACAAGGGCATGTGTCCACTGTGTATCAGCCATCAGCATTTCCTAGTTTCAACATCTCCAAAACCATAGGACTAATTTCAACTGAACTTGACAGAGAGCGTTGTGGCATGAAGAGTTTTCAAAGTTTTTACAAATAAGGTGATTCAAAATCTAATATGGCCACTGGTACCAAAAAAAGAAAAACCTTTACATTGGTTCTCAACAAACTATAAACATAATTATACCAAATTGTACAGAAAGCATCGTGGCATAAAGGGCTTTCAGTTTTGTACAAATTATGCTGATCATCAAATATGGCAACCATTAGTAGAAATATAAAAACTTTTCAACGACTTCTTCTCAAAATCTACACTGCAGAATGTGAAAAAGCATCCTGACAAAGGGCCTTCAAATTTGTACAAATGATGCTGATACAACTGTAAATATAGCCCCATTAATAAAAATAGCAAAACCTTTAAATGACTTCCCAAAAACTGCTTAACAGAATTTTATCAAATTTGATGGAAAGCATTTTTGTATAAAGGGCTTTCAATTTTGAACAAATGATGCAGATCCACTCTCAATGATGGCCACCATTACTAAAAATAGAAAACATCTAAACAACTTATCAAAACCAACTCACAAAATTTGACCAAATTTGAAAGAAAGCATCATGGCATGAAATTCTTTGAAATTGTACAAATGATGCCAATCCACTTTCAAATATGGTCACCATTACTAAAGACAGAAAAATCTTTGACTTCTCAAAAACCACTCAACTGAATTTGATCAAATTTGATACAAAGCATTCTTGCATAAAAGGCATTCAGTTTTGTACAAATTTGTAGATCCAGTGGCGTAGCAACCCCCGCAACTGGCATGGGGTGGGGTGGGGGCTTGGTGGGAGCTCAAAATTCCCATCAAACAACTATTTTTTTTTAATGGGAGGGTGCCCAAGAATTATGTTTTGCAGGGGATGGGGGGGGGGGGGGCAGAATTTCTTGCTATGCCATTGTGCAGATCTGCCATTATCAATGGCCACCATTACTAAAAGTAGAAGAAAAAAAAACATTTAAGTGAATTCTTGTCAAAAACCACTCAACAACGTTTGACCAAATTTGATAAGAATCATTCTAGCGTAAAGGGCTCTCAAATTTATACAAGTGTTGCTGATCCAGCATCAAATATGGTAGTGCTTTTAAAAAGAAAACCTTGAAACGACATCTTCCTAAAAGAAATGCTGCACAGAATTAAACCAAATTTGGCAGAAGGTACTATGGCATAAAGGGCATTAAAATTTGTATAAATGATGCTGATCCACATTCAAATATGGTTGGCATTACTAAAAATAGAAAAACCTTTAAATGACCAAGCAGAATTTGATTAAGGCACATTTGCATGAAAAGGTTTCAAATTTGTAAAGTGATGCCTATCCCATACATGCCAATCTTTAACGATTTTGGCACAATCATTGTAATTTTGTACATTGAATTATGTCTTAAGCTTACCTGTATATGGCTTACACTTTTAGATATATTGATACAAGTACTAGAGCAACCTTGAAACAGTTGTTTTCATAATATATGTAATCAAAAGTACTGAAAAAATTTATACCTAAAGCTTTTGACGGATCCCGACTTCTTGACCAACTGCTCTTGCATTTGGCTATTAGGCAGATATCAGCCTGATGAGTGATCTGGGGCTAACTTGGTTGCCTTGTTACTATATAAATTCAAATTATTGTAAATTTTTACTTTCTTATGAACACTTTTTCTAAATATTCACTGTAAACACTGGATTTATATATAATTGTATGTATTATTTTCATCATGTTCATAACATGAACTTCCATACATAAGTCAAGGAGTAGCCGTTGGTGTATTTGATCTGGAGGATTGGTCAATTACACCCCAATGATTTCAGCCAACCAAACTAAATTGGCACCATCTTCATATATAGAAGCTTTCAAAACTCAATGTATGGCCCGACGCCAAAGCAGCCATATGAACTGGAGAAGCCCCGGTCATCAACTCAAACTTAACACTCACACAATTTAATGGTTCACCAGACCATAAGATCGTGAGCTTATGGTATGACCCTGTATCTGTCATCTGTCGTTTCTCCATCAACATCTGCTTCTTACCACTCTGGAGGCAATGTTTTTGATCTTATTTTGATCAAACTTGGAATATAAGTTTATATCATCAATATCTATGTATATTAATGAAGCAATCTTGTATCTGGTTGACTGAGCTTTTTGCCACTCTGTCACATTTTTTTATCCAATTTTGATCAAACCTGGAATATATGCTTGTATCATTCAGATCTCTGGCAAGTTCAATAACAAGCGAGATACATCCATGGTGCTGAGGTGATCTTGCATCTAATTGGTGGAGCTTGTTGCCATTCATGTAGTATGGTAGGCACACAACATGAAGAATTGTAATATCTAGCTACAAAATGGATGACCTTGACTTTGACCTATCTTAATCACCATCACTTTTTATCTTACCATCTTTCTCTGAGTAATATTCATGATTTTTAATTCCAACATAATGATACCTTACAGTAACACAGGAATCAAATATAACCAAGATATCAATGTGTCTGTTCCTCCCCGGCACATTTAGTCTAACAGGTTTGATATAAGATGGTTGAACTATTTTGTATATGTTCAATGATATATCAAATTCATGCACATGTATATCTTGAATTTGTATAGGTCATCTGTCAAACAAATGTCTGTGTCTGTATTCATGTAAATTGTATTATGATGGCCTATGATCACTTGGTGTATTTTATACACTCTCTACAGAAGTGAATTGCCTCACATTTCTAGTGATGATACTCTTCAGATATGGTTTGATGTGATCAAAAAATGTGTAGAAATCTTTGTAACTAGCATAACTATACGCATTTAAACCTTTCTTAAATGAATCGTGATGCCTATTAGTGATAATCATGGTTAAATTTTGTTTACTAGTCCTACTTAATTCTTTCTGTTGTGAAGACATATTTTTTTATATATTATTATTTGTTTTGGTATTGCTTCATCAGATATAAAAGTTTCATCTTCATATAGGGAGCACACTTCTTCAGATTTAATGCATATATATATAGGTGCTAAAAAAGTGGGTGTGGGAAACTTTAGGAGAGTAGACTAATCATGTGGAATCCAAAACAACAATTTAAGCTCCCGTGACCTTGACCTCTAGACTCGAGAATAAATAGGCAGATATCTCTGCCCAAGCGTAGACTACCTATATCGCTAGATGAAAATTGGATTCCAGAAAACTGATTTATTGAACAGAAACTCAAATATGACAATTTCAGTTCCAGTGACCTTGACCTTTCACATCTTCGCCATGTGCAGCCTACCTAAAATATAAAACATTGAAAGAATTAGGCCAAGGAAACTTGACTTTTCATGCAGAAAGGAAAATCACATTTTCTGCGCCAGTGACCTTAACCTTGGACCTAACAGTGCTAAATTCAATAGGCTTCTGTTTACTCATGGATAAGCCACATATCAGGGTTGAAACAATCAAGACTACAGTTAAAGTTTACATCACATAAAAGACTTATGTACATCAGCTGGACATGCTTACAAGCTAATTTGACTTGGGCATTGTTAGCATGAGGCTGTAATCTAATCAATTTTAATTCAATCCCTTTTTTAAAGTTAATGAATGAAAGCAACTTGATTGATGTACATATGGATGGTGAGGCTACGGAGGAGTACAGTACATGTACCCCAATAACATCACTGAATTATTTATCTGCCTTTGGGTGTATCCATCCTTAAACGTTAATGGCTTGCATGCCACAATATATTATTGTTTGCCATTTATTTTTCTAATGCCTCTACTCGTTTCAAATGTAGACAATCAATTAGCTAAAGAAATAGTAAGCTATCTACCTAGAGATATAAAAATGTATATTCATGTCGATAGATAGAAAGACAGATAATGAAAAAAATTTAGATTCTATTTATAAAACAGGTCTCTCAGAGGAACTGATGCTCTGCTGTCCAAAAAGAACTGCCAGGAATTCAAGATATGACCATTTCTTCTTTTTAACTGCTGAGAGTTGAAACCATCTCCAATATTCTTAAGCTGTAAGATTTTCAAATCGGGCATTGTGACAGCTATATTTGATGCAAGATCTACACCATTTTCATTTAGGACAAACTAGACACCATTAGAAGACTTTTGGTGAAAACCCCATGCCAATATGACCACCCATTCAGGAGAATTAGTGACAAGATTTTCAATATATTCATTGTGACAGCCATACTGGATGTCTGCTGGGTACCATTTTCATTTACGACCAACTAAAGATCATGATTAGTCTTTTGGTGAAAACCCTATGTCAATATAACCATCTATTCTGGAGGACTAACGATAACAAGGTTTTTAAGATGGCTGCCATTATTGGATGTCACATCATCATCATTTTCTTTTAGAACCAACTAGACAACGTAGGAAGTCTTCTAGTGAAAACCCCATGTCGATATGACTTTCCACATTAGGAGTAGCGAGATGTTTTCATTCAGGACCAACTAGATATCATAATTAGTCTTCGGGTGAAAACCCCATGTTGATATGACTTTCCATTTAGGAGGAGTAGCAATAACAAGATTTTGAAGATGGCTGCCATGGTGGCCATACTGAATGTCAGATCTGCACCATTTTCATTTAGAACCAACTAGTCATCATAAGAAACTTTATGGTGAAAACCCAATGTTTATGTGATTTTCCATCTAGGAGAAGTAGCGATAGATTTTTAAGATGGCCACTGTCATTTTGGACCAACTAGATGTCATAAGAAGTCTTTTGGCGAGAACCCCATGTCATATGACTTTTCATTCAGGTGGGAGTAGCAACAAGAAGTTTTTCAAGATGGCGGCTATGGAAGCCATATTTAACATCAGATCGGAACCATTTACATTTAGGACCAACTAGACATCATAGGCAGTATTTTAGTGAAAACCCCATCTTCTTGTGAAAAGCGGGAGTAGTGATAAAAAGATTTTCAAAATGGCCACCATGGCGACCATATTGGACATCTGAGTGGAACCATTTTCATTTAGGAACATCTGAACATCATAAGAAGTCTTCTGATGAAAAAGCCATGTCGATATGACTTTCTGTTCAGGAGGAGAAGCAATAACAAGATTTTCAAGATGGCTAAATTACGCCCATACTGACCATAACATTGGCACCATTTCCATTTAGACCCAACTACACATCATAAGAAGTCTTAAAGTGAAAACCCCATGCTGATATGACTATCCATTCAGGAGGAGTAGCGATAACAAGATTTTCAAGAGGGCTGCTGTGGTGGCCATATTGAATGTCTGAACAGCACAAGTTTCATTTATGACCAACTAGACCTTGGGGTGAATGTGCGTGTAAAGTTTCATGGCAATCCTCCAAGTAGTTTAGGAGGAGTAGCGATAACAAACTTGTGCTAACGGATAGGCGGGCGTCAGACGACGGACAATGATCCATTCCATAACTTCTTCTGGTCTCTGACCAGTTTAGCTAAGAAGGGAACAATAGTGTCGAGAAAAAAATTGACACAATACCATTATGGCGGTGAGATTTTAATTTGAATCAGGGGAAAGAAGCAATTTAAAGTTTTGAATATGACTTAACATATTAGTGAAACAATAACTCCAATTATAAATGAATGTATTTATATACAAATCATCAAAACTGTGACATAGCAATAGCATAATAATAATATGAACATGACAATGACCAATATCTGATGCAATCTATATTGTTCCATTATGAGCATTCAAAATGTTTCGGCAATAAATTCCAACAAGAGATCCAAAGAGGCCTGATATCACTCACCTGGTTTACATAGCTTAACTATGGAACATTTCATTAAGCAAGATTATGTACCACTGTAAGAGCATAACTTCTGCAAGCTATCTGGAACATTTTGTATAATGTTGATTTTACCTATTAATATGCGTAGATCTTTTTCATTATCGAACTAATCAAAGATCTTTAACATATAAGCCCATAATCTAAGTTCGATCACAATCAGATCAGAATGATGACCTCTAGAGTGGCAACAAGCTCAGCCTATCAGATGCAAGATGACTTCATTAGTGTGTGAATCTGGCTCATTATCAAAATCATCCAAGAGGTTGATGACATAAACTTACATTCCAACCTCATTAGTATGCATGCATCTTGCTCATTAACGTACTTGTACAACATCGTGATTATATAAGCCTATATTCTGAGTTTGATCAAAACTGGATCAGAAATATGGCTTGCAAATTGATAACAAGCTCCGACAATCAGATGCAAGATCACCTCATTAATAAACATGGATCTGTCTCATTACTGAAACGTGTCAGAGAGTTTGATGATATAAGCCAGTATTCCAAGTTTGGTCAAAATTGGATTAAAAATATGGACTCCAGAATGGTACAAAAACAACTGTAGGTAGATGGACGATGCACGATGGAAGACAGACGCAGGGTCATACCATAAGCTCACTTGACCGTACAGCCAGGTGATTTAAAAAGTTGATGCTAGGTGCTTGACATCTTTCTCCTGTAACATTCAACATTGCCCATTATGTTCTTAGGAAGACTAAAAGTGAAGTTTATATTTCTACCACGCATAACCCCTTTGAGTTAGCTTAGATACGTGTTGAAATAAAAAAGATACTCTTTTCTTTTTGTTTGGAAACTATGTACACATAATTTTGATACATCTTTGGAAATATTTTAAACAGAAAAATCTCCAACTAAAAACCTACACCGATGACACTGCAATATCAACAAAGCAAAATACATATTCCTTAAAAAAACAAGTCTTGCCAAAATGCACATTAAGCAAAACTTATTGCTTAAAAAAGACTGACTTCAATGCAAGACAAATGATGTTGAATCATAAAGTGATTTTTGATATTGTAAGTAACTCAGATTCATTCCCTTGCTAAGTTTGTTTTGTGCTGGACCAATAAAATCTTAGCTGATGCAAGGCTTATTCAATTTCTTCCACCTGCATTTCTAGGTTCAGTTCTAAGGCATTACATTAAATTCCATTATACATATCTTTCATTAAAGTTTAGTACATCACATGATGACTTCTCGAGTTCCAATTTGCCAATTGCAGGGATGTGTATTAGGACAGAGTGCAATTCCCTTGACTCCAGGATGCTGTACCAGCCTACGGTCATTATACCTATCCGATCAGACACTATTCCCATGTGTCGATGTCATGTGATGTCACATTACATCATGTGGAATACTAAATCTGTTATTGCCTTCTATCTCAGAAACTGCAAACTGTTGTCTGGTGGTATTGTGTGCCCTTCCTTTGACCTGGGCACTATACCCACCAGACAACAATTTAGGAGAACAGTTCCCTACGAGAAAGCAGTAATACAATATCTTCATCCTGTTTTTTTTTTTTAAAAAAACTAACTACTTTGAAGGATTGTTTTTTACCATGTAAATGTTGCTCAAAATTATCCATATATTATCCAAAATTTGCAACAATAGTCTTCACAATTTTCAATTAGAACTTTGCACTTGCACAGTTCAATTGATGCATCAATGCATACATTAATGAAGACATGCCACAGGTGTTGAATATAACTTAAAACATTTGTCAAATCATAAGTACAGTTATAAAGGAACGTATGGTATACAATTCTTTAACACACACAATGCGACACAGCAACAGCATAATAATAATATAAACATGATAATAACCAATATCTAATACTATTTATATTATTCCATTACAAGTATTCAAAAAGCTTTGGCAATAAATTCCAAGAGGAGTCCCAAATGGGCCTGATATCGCTCACTTGGTGTACATAGATTAACACTTGAACATTTCATTGAGCAGGATTATATAGCATTGTAAGAGTATAACTTCTGTAAACTATCTTAAACATTTTGTATAATGTTGATTTTACCTAATAATGTACATAGATCTTGTTCATTATCGAACTCAACCAAGATCTTGAACAAATAAGCCCATATTCCAAGTTCGATCACAATTAGGTCAGAATTTTGACTGACTTCCAGAGAAGTAACAAAATAAGCCAATCAGATGCAAGATCACTTCATTAGTATGCATCGATCTGGCTCGCTACTGATATCATCTAAGAGCTTGAGGATATAAACATATATTCCAAAGTCTGAAGAAAAAAATCTAATCAGAAATATGAATTTGAGAGTGGTATCAAGCTCAGCCAAAGTTGGATCAGAAATTTGATTTCCACAGTAATAACAAGCTCCACCAATCAAATGCAAGATCACCACATTAATAAGCATGGATCTGTCTCCTTATCGAAACTCATCAGAGATTCTGCTGATGATATAAGCCCATATTCCAAGTCTGATCAGTACGGGATCAAAAATATGGACTCTGGAATGGTAACAAACAATTGTAGATGGATGGACAATGGACGACAGGCGCAGGGCCGTACCTGGTCCATAAGCTCACTTGACCTTACAACCAGGTGAGCTAAAAGTTGATGCTAGATGCTTAACATTTTTCTTCTGTAAAATTTAACATTGCCCATTGTGTTCTTAGGAAGACTAAATGTGAAGTTTGTATTTCTAAAATGCATCACCCATTTTATCAAGGTTAGCTATGTGTTAAATAAAAATAGATACCCTTTTCTTGTTGTTTGGAAACCATTTACACATAATTCTGATACAACTGAAAATCATTCACTTGCAAAGTTTGTCTTAAATACATATCACCTTTTCCGTCAGTGTTTTAAAAGTTCGAAAAGCTTTGGGTATATCTTGACCTTTACCTTTGATCCTTACTGATGCAATATTATTTAATGATTTTCTGTCTTGTTGGATCGTTATATGCATTTGATGTCAGAAAAAAAGGAACAAAATTAATGTCAAGTAAACATGTCAAGAAATTGAAGTAACTTAATTACAGTAAAACCTGTCTTGAGAGACCACTACTATGTGAGACCACCTGTCTTGAGCAACCAGGTTCTCCATGCACAGATTTACTGATTATGTAGTGTTATGATCTGTCATGAGAGACACATGTCTTGAGAGACCATTATTTTTTGGCAGAAGGTGTGATCTTTAAAGACTTGTTATACTGTAATAACATTATATTCATTCAATCATTCAGATGATTATCCTTATGTAAAATACACTAATATTCAAAAGCAAATTTCTAAACAGAAGCAAAATAATTTTAAAAAACATGCATCTCTACCTCAGGTCAGAGATAGAAGTAAAGAAGATTGTTCAAAATATTTAGTGATTACATGACTGATACAGCAAAAACCCCATTATACCAGATGTATAATATAACCACAAAATATCAAACGGAAAAAAATATAACTGCGGTTTGCAGAAATTTTCAAGTGAACTTTACTGAATAATAACAATGATAAAACAAAGAAACAACTTTATTCCTTTCATTATTCCTATGTTTCTCGCGTACTGTAGGGATACACATGTATTCTCAATAGGAGGTGGAAAGTACATAAGGTGAAAATATACAGTACATATTTATCACAATTCATAAGGCAAAATAAAACATACTATATCTATCTATCTACTGGATAAATAGTTCCAATGTTATCTTGTACTCGGTGGGTAGAAAAGACATACACAGATTAGCTATTTGAATAAAGGATATTCATTCTGTTTTAAGTAGCCCTGTATAGATAAATACCTAAAATAATTCACTTTTGAGTATTCTCAGTGTCTATGAACTCACGGACTTTGAACATATCCAGTCTGTCCCACAAATATTTATCTACCTGTGTATGTTTAATTCGTACACCTTTATAGAGCTGGCATTCAATTACTCATCGACAAGTAAATTAAAGTAAAAATCAAAGTTTTTCGTTAACTGGCTTATACTATATTGTCCATCAACCAGCTCCTATTTTAAGTTTATGTGATAATATGTTAAATTTTAGCAATATCATTTTGATACTTTGATAGGTTGACAAAATGTTGAAGTAAAGCTTCGACTCAAAATAATAAAACATTGCCATAATAAAGAACTACATTAATAATTAAATTATGACTGCTACATTGATCAAATCTGAGCTGATGCAAGGCATTCTGAACTTCCACCGAAATTTCCATTTTCAGTTCCTGATGCATTAATTTCAATTCACTTTAAAGTTCAGTACATCACAATGAATTTTCGAGTTCTGATTTGCTAACTGCAGGGATTTATTTTACGATTTTGCGCATTTTCCCTTTATTCTGGGATACTGTACCAGGTTAGGGTCATTATACCTATTCCAGCAGGTACTATTCCAACATGCTGACATCATATGATGTCACGTTACATCATGTGAAATACTAAATCTGTTATTGTCTTCAACCTCAGGAACTGTTGTATGGTGGTATTGTGTGCCCTTCCTTTGACTTGGGCACTATACCCACCAGACAGCGCATTAGGAGAACAGTTCCCTGGGGAGAAGGCAACAATAGAATATTTTCATAAAGTTAAAAAGCTCAAGGATTATTTATACCTTGTAACTATTGGTCAAAATTATCCATATAAAAGAATACAACTTAAAATTTGCAGCACTTGCGAACATTTTCAATTAGAACTTTGCACTTGCATGGTTCAATTGATGCATCAATGCATAAATGAATGAGGACATGCCACAGAATAGAACCCTCCAGAGTCTGTTTTTGGCTGGTACCATGTAACAAATTCTATGAAAAGTGCCACTATAAAATTCACTTGTTAGAATGGTTATCATTGCATCAGAGAATAAAATAAAAACTAATGCAGAAATCTACCATAGATACAAGTCTTGAAATTCAAGCCATATAACGTGTCATCAAATGACTAATAAAAGTAATCCTTTTTTTCATTTAAGATTTATTAAATAGTCATTAAAACCCATCTTGGAACCTAATGACCTTTTTAAACATTCAATTTAACTTGCATATTTATGAGAATGAAATCTTTCAGAACAGCGATGATATGTGAATATAGTGATGATATGTGAATATAGCGATGATAAATTACAGTGTTTGCTTTTGTATCAAATTGCATATGATTAGAAGTTCTGATGAGAAATAATTATGCATGGCACAATGTAAATCTATACGGTCAACTGTAGCATTATGTAAAAATAGCCATCTTGACAAAGTAATGAAAATGCAAATACATCTAAAAAAAATCGATATGTATATTGATGTTTGATTACAAATAGTAATAAACACCACCACCACTACAGTCAACATATATTAATCAAAAGTCAAATACTGTACAAATTTTAACATTATTAATATACAGGTTTGCAAAGTTTGCATGGAAATATATAGTACTGTACCATAGCATCAATACCAATTCTCAACTTACTGCATATCTGATTAAGATGGTACATGGGAGATCACATTCCTCTTTCTGAGAGGGTTGATGAGAATTACTTATGACCATATGTTTATTATGCTCATTTATACACCCATAAAATCCACATGTAGTTAATTCTTTTACAAGTGTTTAACTACAAAATGACATAAAGTTCAAGAATGCAAGGAGAACCTGTATATGTATACACTTTATTTTCCCTATGAAGCACTGAAAATAATAATTTTATTTTGTTATGGTCTGGACAGCTAATGTCAGTTATAACCTAATTTCCATATAAATAAACCTCTGACTTTACTTTTCAATGAGTTTTAACATTTTCAGGGTACGGTTTTTGCGCCGCATTGTTACAATATATGACAATCAATTAACTTTGAAGGATATGACTTTTGACCCTGACATTGAAAGTCTTATAATAGTTTCCTGGGTACAGTGACACTTATTGAATGTCATCATAATTTTCTATACATGTATGAATGTTGCTGCAATAATTAATTTTTTACTTTTCTTTCTGAAATTTCTTTGGCTTACACAATGATTGCATCAACTAGCAAATAAAGATGCTATTCAGATGTGTACTGATTGTTAGCCTAAGTGTGACAATACACCCAGGACCCTTCAATGGGCATCTTGTAATCATTCTGAGAAAATATCTCAATACTCCATATTCCCATTAAATCTAAGTACAGGAAAACTGGTCTGCTTTTTTTAAACATAATAGTCCAAAGGGAAAACAAATTTACCAAGATTTACGTGTTGCTCCAAAAACAGTAATGTGTAGATAAAATTGTGTCGAAATGGCAATAAGAATCTACAGTAACTGTTCCCATATCAAGTGTTTAAAATCTGATGAATGAAAGAAACAAGATTATATACATCAATCCTAATCTAAGTTTAGAAAGTCATACAAATTTAAGTTCAGTACTAAACAGAAAAGTTAATAAACTTGCAGTCAATGGCATGATAATAACAATAGGTGAATGATGTTGTCTGTGAGATACTTACTGCTGGGGTTTTTGAGTGTGGACACAAATCTGTTTGCTGTCTGTCTTGCTACACAATAATACACAATACACAATAATAACTTCACTCATTTAGTGGTTAAATGCTTGAAAGACTGGATAACAATGAAATTCTCCACAGTGAGAGAGATTGAGATTTGTAAACACTGTAAATTACAAAGAAGAGAGTCCTAACTCATTCCAAGTCCTAACTCATTCCGAGTCCCAACTCATTCCTCTTATATCAATGGGAATAACTCTGTGATAGTTCATTCTAGAAGATGCTATGCTATCAAGCAGTGCATGTCAAAACAGCTGAAAACAGTTATATATGTTTACAGACAACACCACACATTGAACGTTTGAAACCGAAAGCACAATGAACTGTAAATAGCAACATCAATTAAAGGTACCGACAAGATGAACTGATACCTTGAAAAAGCGAATCACTCTGGCTATTCCCCGACATATTTATGCATTTTTTTAAATGTACAGCAAAAAATGATCTCTAACAATTTCAAACGGACTACCCATAGTCTTAGCAAATATTGCTTTGCGTCTTGTGCATAATTCATGATATTTATGATAAATCATCTTTTGCTTTGCATGTAGCTGAAACGGCAAAGGTTACCGTCCTTGTTTTAGCATTCAATCACATACAAAGCTGGAAAAGGTGCCTAAAATATAGTATTCATATTTTCAAGAGACAAGTAACTTTTTATTCCAAAATTTTCATTCTTGAAAGCACACTGTCTACAGCCACAGTTGTGAACACCACTTTGAAGTGAAGCAACTTCAGACAGTTATACTGAATAATTTGCACTCTGCACCATGAATGCCAAGAAAACGCCTCTGCTATCTGGCAAGTTACTATACAACTTTTGGATATTATCCCAATGCTGACCAGCTCGGCAGACACGTGTATCTTAAAAGTAACAAAATAGTTCCAAACACTAGGCCTCTTTACTTTGCTTACTTTCATGACTTGCTAAGATCTATCTAATACATGTCTTTATTGTAGTTTCAACTAAATAGAATTCTTGGTAAAAATGTGTTAACATCTTTTTGCAATAGGTAAAACTGCACAGGCTCTTTGGAGCACTTCTGTTGTCAAATCTTCAGTTTCAAAGATGCATAGTTTTGGATGTTTTCAAGTTCTTTAATTTCGGAGGTAAGTAAATCATGCATTTAGTCTACAATCCCATAATGCCTAAATAGAAGCAGATGGTTTTGAAAAACACTAAAACTTGTGAAGTTTGAGTATTTCTTCATTGCAGACTAAGAAATATGATGTAGACAACCATAATGAGGATGGACACTTTCTCCAATAAGCTTGTATACTGTGGAGAGACCTTAAGTGTCGCCCTGTGAAAAGAAATCATCTTAAAGAATCAATTCGTCTTTATAATAGAACAAATAAAACGTTTCCAGTGATTTATCATTGTAGATACACTGTTGATCAATTGCATGACATTTCAATTTCTCAAGAGAATGCATAAATAGATGTGGGCAAAGTGGACAGATAAAGTACCCATTTTCTTCTGCAAAATGTTGCAAAGTAAATACATGTATTAGTAATATTTTATAGATAACATGATGTAACCCAAACTAATTTCTATAACATGTGTAAATTGGCCTAAAGATTTGAATCGAACAAGTTTACAAATGCTGATCCTATTTTCCGATTTACTAGCATTTTCTGACCATCAGAAGCCATAAAATTAAAACTATTCTTTTTAAACTTAGGGTACATCTAGTTCTGTCAATGCTGCTTTGGAGTTGCAACTGCAAGAGCAAAGATCATTTCATGGTTTTCTAGTTTTAGATAGTCAAAGAAGCTTAAATGATAAATTACACTTCTCCTACTGACAAACTTGACAAAAATGATAATGCCAGTAATCAAATTACAAAGTCTGTATGTAAATGCCAACTTTTTGAACATACAACCTACAAGTTTTTACTTTACTTTTTTTTAATTTATCCCACTAAATTGGATCAGATAAACACCATTCTACTCCCCGTTTTAAATATGTGACCTACCATGTACCCCTTGGATGAATACATAGAAAATTGAAAAGCGGCATTTATCCCTTGCACCTCATATGTTAAGACTTACAAAAAATGATCCTTAAAAAGAAATTAATTTAAACTGAACTATATTTACAATCTGGATACAATTTAGAGCCAGTGTATAATACCTGTTAGGAATGCATAGGAAATATAATGTACACTATTCTGATACAAGGTATCATATATAATATTTGTATTGAAATGCATGGGGCATATAATGTATGTAATTCAGATGGGATGATAATATATACAAATTAGAAACAATATTCATGAAGAACAGGACATGCCTATGGGATAAGAAAAGTGATATAACTTATAGTTGAAGGGAAGAACCAATAAAAAAGTAATTTTTGTAGAAACTGTGAATACAATGGACATGGATGATTCCAGTTTGGTACGGTTTTGTTTTTTGTTTGATAATAGTGAAGCCACAATGAATTCAACTCTGGCATCTTTCGTTTTTCTGGGGAGTGGGGGATACTTGCATCTAAAATTTGAAACAATATACATTCTGTGCCACTACAAAAATTCCAATCATACTATATACATATAATGGAGATACAGACTGAGCACAATGTCCAAGTTGGGATGTGAACCCCAATCATAAATTGACCATCATTTGGACTTTATCTTTTAAAGATAAAAGTAATCTCATATCCAATACTATTATTATCTGAATAAATTCAATCATACAGGATTGTAAGTTTAAACTATTGAAATGCTTTATTTATTGGAGCATATTCAAATTTTTTACATGTCTGTATGGGTCCAGTTTACTTTGGTTGAGGAGACAGTTTATATGTGACTTTAATATATATATATATATATATATATATATATATATATATATATATATATATATATATATGGCAAAATTTTATTATCTTTATGTTTAAGATTTTATCTTCTTGCACTTCATGTTTATATTTATTTGGAAGGTTTTATCCAAAGTTTTTATGCAGTTCTTCATTTTTATATTTTTCAAACAACTATTGCACCGAGGTGCCATAAAACACTACAACATACATACATACATACTATGGTATAAAAGATGGTATACTTAAGTTGAATTGACATTTTTGATTTGCTCAACCGATACATATGATTCTTCCCCTTTCCAATCGAAAGAAATAAATTTTAGAAAGTCATTTTTGACGATTCTTTCAGTTCATCCACCTTTAGTCTTTACCACAGAAAACTGAACTGAAGTCAACCGGTTCAGTGTATCAAGTTCACAAAAGATGAGATTATGTAATAAACCACAAAACATAACTGTGAAAACATGTTTACATGTGAAAATCATATTTGTGATTTGAAAAATTAAACTAATTCAATAAAGTTTTACACAGAGCGTTAGAAATATTGTGAAAATCCAATCTGCAATAGAAATAGAGATTTTGGATAGCCAATACATGTAGTAAAAAATATAGCAGAAGTTATACATTTCGATTACTTATCACTGAAATGTATCTGATATTTTATTCCAAACACCTATATGATACAATTACATTACAAAGCAACAATTACACCAATTATAACCACACATGACTCTAAGATTTAAAGAAAACAACATATTATACTCTGCCAAAGTCTAATACAATTTGTATAAGTTTTCTCTCTAAAGGCAGCCATAATTTTATTCTGTAAGTATCCATCTATCTATGACCTTGACTAGCCTATCTAACCCAGCCTTGACAAGCAAGCAACTATCTCAAATTGCTAGACTTATTTACTGTGCAAAGAGTAAGAAACATAGAAAGGTTGTTAAATCTGTCCTTTAAATGTATGGTTTAGTGAATTTATATTGAAACATCTCCATGAGGACAAATTGTTTTGATGATGGTCGACGAACTTGGGAGTCAGCTCACCAAAAATAATTAATCGAAATGAGTACTTTTCAGTATTAATTCAATAATCTATTTTTATCATATACTTTACATTAAATTTGAACATTAAAAAGGAAAAAAAAAAAGTTTCCTATACTCATCAATGCAACATAAACCGAAACTTAATCCTACGAGTTGCAAATTCAGTTTTTCATCTTCATGCAATTGTTTTTTAAAGACCATACCCATGACACAATTTTAATGGTGGCAAACACTATGACAACCATACCATTTACATCAGCATCACACTGAAAATTTCTTCAAAAAGTTTAATATCATGAGTTTTGGTTCCTCTGTACTCGGCATCTCCAGACGTTTGTTTTTGTGTCTAAAGGCACATCAACTCGGGAAAAGTTATATCATACCCAGGGAATACCACACAGCTGACCAGGTCTGGTCTGGGCAGGATTCGAACCCCCACCCTACTGGTTGCAAATCCGGCATGCTTACCAGTGAGCCACTGCGGCTTCTAAAAATAGTCGTCCCAAGTCACATTTTGGCAATAGTACATGCGGATACAATTTAACCTTATAATCATCAACACTGGAGAATAATAAATAGTTACAATAATACAAAATCAAAGAGATTTAGTTTAAAGTACTTACGTTATTATGCGAAGGCAAAATTGATATTTGCTTAGCAATCTTAACCTTCAAGATATTGACCTCCAAATGGATACGCCGCTTCCTTTGGCAAAGGAGTGCACACATACCATATTTAATTAATCTCACATGTTTTGTTGAAATCTTTCCACTTGTACTCAAGTTACCTTGCAAAAACCAATACTGACAAACATATCATACAACTGTAATTACTAGTAATTGAAATGAATGACAGATTATTTAATACGTACCAAACTACATTACACATCCTCTAAAATTATACAATGATTTACAGATAAATAAGATGGATGATTATTCATGCTTTGAAAAATATTACATTTGGACCAAACGCATTACAACCAACACCTGATAATTTATTGCAGCAATATGTAGTATATTTGAGTCTTCATTTGTCCTGTCTGTGATACATAATCCTGCATTTTACTATCAGAATAATCATAGATTGGTCTTTTATTTGTATTTGAATATTTTTTGTAAATATAATGAAATATTTATCATTGTCAGCACTGACTTGGGCTGAATCAGAAACAGCAAAGCCAGAAATTCTGTAAACAATTGATACCCATCTGACTTGTATTTCTTGTCTTTCACATTCCTGAATTACTAAGCTACATACTCATTACAATAAAAAACAGTGAATGGTATTTCAAACAAAACACTTAAAAGAGATTCCCCCCACCCCTGAAATACTGAGGCTGCCATTGTTGCATCTGCGTAATTAGTGATTATAGCGAATGAAAACGGAGAATGCATGGAAAAACTATTTGAGGGAGATTCTCAAAACTATTTGCTACATCAGTGAAACATATATACATATATACAATTTGTTTTGTTGGCTTTAACATCAATTGTAACACATTATTGGCTATATCATGCTGATGAAACGGGAGCTAAGTGTCTTTCCTAAGGACACACAGAGGCCACAAGCTGAGCTGGCCTGGGCCAGTATTGAACCTGCAAACCTTGGATTACAAGTCCAACACTCTACCAACCAAGCTACTGTGGCTACCTGAAACACCCATACACTGTCCAAACCAGGCGCGCTTTCACAAAACATCACGATCTGAGTACATACTCTTCATACTTGACTCAATTCTCTTTTTATCTCCATAAAATGTTATAACCAGCAAATTCCTCAACAACTGTTTTGAAACTAGGTTATTTGCAGCATTTATGTTATAATTTCCAAATGACAGCTGATAAAACATTGTGTTATGTACATAATAAAAATTGAGTTTTGTACAAGCTGGGCTTGATTGGGTTTGCTTTTGTGAGTCTGCACTGCTCTTAAAATTCAGATGGTGTGTTTATCCATTGCAGCCTTCATCTTTTAGAATTCATATGAATACTGTAGTAATTAAAATAGTAATAGTTACAAGTTATAGGCAACACTACTACATATCTCAAAGTTTGAATAACGCATGAGGTGCGTTAAAAGTTAACATATATATATATATATATATATATATATATATATATATATATATATATATATATATATATATATATATATATATAATATACAAATGATACGACAATTTGAATACCAATTTTCAATTCAAATATTTGACAAAAGGTATTTTTATATGAATATTTGAATATTCACTTCAGCACTATGTATAAGTCCTTCAACTATAGGTACACTGCATAGTACACTGCAAAGCAACTATTGGTACACTGCAAAGCAACTATTGGTACACTGCATAGTGTTAGCATGACCACTCAAGTAGTTTGTTACCATTAAGTTGTGCTAATTCTGGAATTGTGTCCATCAAGTATTTCATGGTGACAGTCTATCATTAGCTACTGCATATGGGATGCATGGGTACCAATTGTATTCTTTGCTGTGATACTGAACTATGTCCTTGTCAAAGTTTCTATCACATGTACATCTCTTTATGCAGCTTCATAATATCTGATCCTGCCTTTTTCAAGGCTTCTATCACTTGCACATCTCCTCCTTGTGCAGCAGCATGCAAAGCTGTACACCCTTTGTCATTGGTCTCCTGAACTAATTGTGGACATTCCTTTATCAAATAATTGACTATTGCTAAGTTGTTATTGCTTGCAGCAATGTGGAGTGCATTCGATCTATTTTTGGTCCTAGCTCTGATATCAAGTCCTTCTTTTAACAGGAACTGCATAGCGCTAATACCACCACCTTGGCTACAACAATGCAATACATCCCATCCATTGTTAGTGATATCAGGTTTTAGTTGTGGGTAGGTTTTCATCAAGTACTCCATGGCAGAGAGATTATTGCCGAGAGCTGCTAAGTGTAGTATGTTGTTTCCATCATTGGTTCTTGCCATAATATCTGATCCTGCCTTTATCAAGGCTTCTATCACTTGCACATCTCCTCTTTGAGCAGCATCATGCAAAGCTGTACACCCTTTGTCATTGGTCTCCTGAACTAATAGTGGACATTCCTTTATCAAATAATTGACTATTGCCAAGTTGTTATTGCTTGCAGCAACATGGAGTGCATTCGATCTATTTTTGGTCCTAGCTCTGATATCAAGTCCTTCTTTTAACAGGAGCTCCATAGCGCTAATACCACCACCTCCGCTACAACAGTGCAATACATCCCATCCATTGTTAGTGATATCAGGTTTTCGTTGTGGGTAGGTTTTCATCAAGTACTCCATAGCAGAGAGATTATTGTAGAGAGCTGCTAAGTGTAGTATGTTGTTTCCATCATTGGTTCTTGCCATAATATCTAATCCTGCCTTTATCAAGGCTTCTATCACTTGCACATCTCCTCCTTGTGCAGCAGCATGCAAACCTGTACCCCCTTTGTCATTGGTCTCCTGAACTAATTGTGGACATTCCTTTATCAAATAATTGACTATTGCTAAGTTGTTATTGCTTGCAGCAATGTGGAGTGCATTCAATCTATTTTTGGTCCTAGCTCTGATATCAAGTCCTTCTTTTAACAGGAGCTCCATAGCGCTAATACCACCACCTTTGCTACAACAATGCAATACATCCCATCCATTGTTAGTGATATCAGGTTTTAGCTGTGGGTAGGTTTTCATCAAGTACTCCATGGCTGAGAGATTATTGCCGAGAGCGGCTAAGTGTAGTATGTTGTTTCCATCATTGGTTCTTGCCATAACATCTGAGCCTGCCTTTATCAAGGCTTCTATCACTTGCACATCTCCTCTTCGAGCAGCATCATGCAAAGCTGTACACCCTTTGTCATTGGTCTCCTGAACTAATAGAGGACATTCCTTTATCAAAAAATTGACTATTGCTAAGTTGTTATTGCTTGCAGCAACGTGGAGTGCATTCGATCTATTTTTGGTCCTAGCTCTGATATCAAGTCCTTCTTTTAACAGGAGCTCCATAGCGCTAATACCACCACCTTGGCTACAACAATGCAATACATCCCATCCATTGTTACTGATATCAGGTTTTAGTCGTGGGTAGGTTTTCATCAAGTACTCCATGGCAGAGAGATTATTGCCGAGAGCTGCTAAGTGTAGTATGTTGTTTCCATCATTGGTTCTTGCCATAATATCTGATCCTGCCTTTATCAAGGCTTCTATCACTTGCACATCTCCTCTTTGAGCAGCATCATGCAAAGCTGTACACCCTTTGTCATCGGTCTCCTGAACTAATAGTGGACATTCCTTTATCAAATAATTGACTATTGCTAAGTTGTTATTGCTTGCAGCAATGTGGAGTGCATTCGATCTTTTTTTGGTCCTAGCTCTGATATCAAGTCCTTCTTTTAACAGGAGCTCCATACCGCTAATACCACCACCTCCGCTACAACAGTGCAATACATCCCATCCATTGTTAGTGATATCAGGTTTTAGTTGTGGGTAGGTTTTCATCAAGTACTCCATGGCAGAGAGATTATTGCAGAGAGCTGCTAAGTGTAGTATGTTGTTTCCATCATTGGTTCTTGCCATAACATCTGAGCCTGCCTTTATCAAGGCTTCTATCACTTGCACATCTCCTCTTCGAGCAGCATCATGCAAAGCTGTACACCCTTTGTCATTGGTCTCCTGAACTAATTGTGGACATTCCTTTATCAAATAATTGACTATTGCCAAGTTGTTATTGCTTGCAGCAATGTGGAGTGCATTTGATCTTTTTTTGGTCCTAGCTCTGATATCAAGTCCTTCTTTTAACAGGAGTTCCACAGCGCTAATACCACCACCTCCGCTACAACAGTGCAATACATCCCATCCATTGTTAGTGATATCGGGTTTTAGTTGTGGGTAGGTTTTCATCAAGTACTCCATGGCAGAGAGATTATTGTAGAGAGCTGCTAAGTGTAGTATGTTGTTTCCATCATTGGTTCTTGCCATAATATCTAATCCTGCCTTTATCAAGGCTTCTATCACTTGCACATCTCCTCCTTGTGCAGCAGCATGCAAAGCTGTACGCCCTTTGTCATTGGTCTCCTGAACTAATTGTGGACATTCCTTTATCAAATAATTGACTATTGCTAAGTTGTTATTGCTTGCAGCAATGTGGAGTGCATTCAATCTATTTTTGGTCCTAGCTCTGATATCAAGTCCTTCTTTTAACAGGAGCTCCATAGCGCTAATACCACCACCTTTGCTACAACAATGCAATACATCCCATCCATTGTTAGTGATATCAGGTTTTAGTTGTGGGTAGGTTTTCATCAAGTACTCCATGGCTGAGAGATTATTGCCAAGAGCTGCTAAGTGTAGTATGTTGTTTCCATCATTGGTTCTTGCCATAATATCTGATCCTGCCTTTATCAAGGCTTCTATCACTTGCACATCTCCTCTTTGAGCAGCATCATGCAAAGCTGTACACCCTTTGTCATTGGTCTCCTGAACTAATAGAGGACATTCCTTTATCAAAAAATTGACTATTGCTAAGTTGTTATTGCTTGCAGCAACATGGAGTGCATTCGATCTATTTTTGGTCCTAGCTCTGATATCAAGTCCTTCTTTTAACAGGAGCTCCATAGCGCTAATACCACCACCTTGGCTACAACAATGCAATACATCCCATCCATTGTTACTGATATCAGGTTTTAGTCGTGGGTAGGTTTTCATCAAGTACTCCATGGCAGAGAGATTATTGCCGAGAGCTGCTAAGTGTAGTATGTTGTTTCCATCATTGGTTCTTGCCATAATATCTGATCCTGCCTTTATCAAGGCTTCTATCACTTGCACATCTCCTCTTCGAGCAGCATCATGCAAAGCTGTACACCCTTTGTCATCGGTCTCCTGAACTAATAGTGGACATTCCTTTATCAAATAATTGACTATTGCTAAGTTGTTATTGCTTGCAGCAATGTGGAGTGCATTCGATCTTTTTTTGGTCCTAGCTCTGATATCAAGTCCTTCTTTTAACAGGAGCTCCATACCGCTAATACCACCACCTCCGCTACAACAGTGCAATACATCCCATCCATTGTTAGTGATATCAGGTTTTAGTTGTGGGTAGGTTTTCATCAAGTACTCCATGGCAGAGAGATTATTGCAGAGAGCTGCTAAGTGTAGTATGTTGTTTCCATCATTGGTTCTTGCCATAACATCTGAGCCTGCCTTTATCAAGGCTTCTATCACTTGCACATCTCCTATTCGAGCAGCATCATGCAAAGCTGTACACCCTTTGTCATTGGTCTCCTGAACTAATTGTGGATATTCCTTTATCAAATAATTGACTATTGCTAAGTTGTTATTGCTTGCAGCAATGTGGAGTGCATTTGATCTTTTTTTGGTCCTAGCTCTGATATCAAGTCCTTCTTTTAACAGGAGTTCCATAGCGCTAATACCACCACCTCCGCTACAACAGTGCAATACATCCCATCCATTGTTAGTGATATCAGGTTTTAGTTGTGGGTAGGTTTTCATCAAGTACTCCATGGCAGAGAGATTATTGTAGAGAGCTGCTAAGTGTAGTATGTTGTTTCCATCATTGGTTCTTGCCATAATATCTAATCCTGCCTTTATCAAGGCTTCTATCACTTGCACATCTCCTCCTTGTGCAGCAGCATGCAAAGCTGTACGCCCTTTGTCATTGGTCTCCTGAACTAATTGTGGACATTCCTTTATCAAATAATTGACTATTGCTAAGTTGTTATTGCTTGCAGCAATGTGGAGTGCATTCAATCTATTTTTGGTCCTAGCTAAGATATCGAGTTCTTCTTTTAACAGGAGCTCCATAGCGTTAATACCACCACCTTTGCTACAACAATGCAATACATCCCATCCATTGTTAGTGATATCAGGTTTTAGTTGTGGGTAGGTTTTCATCAAGTACTCCATGGCTGAGAGATTATTGCCAAGAGCTGCTAAGTGTAGTATGTTGTTTCCATCATTGGTTCTTGCCATAATATCTGATCCTGCCTTTATCAAGGCTTCTATCACTTGCACATCTCCTCTTTGAGCAGCATCATGCAAAGCTGTACACCCTTTGTCATTGGTCTCCTGAACTAATAGAGGACATTCCTTTATCAAAAAATTGACTATTGCTAAGTTGTTATTGCTTGCAGCAATGTGGAGTGCATTCGATCTATTTTTGGTCCTAGCTCTGATATCAAGTCCTTCTTTTAACAGGAGCTCCATAGCGCTAATACCACCACCTTGGCTACAACAATGCAATACATCCCATCCATTGTTACTGATATCAGGTTTTAGTCGTGGGTAGGTTTTCATCAAGTACTCCATGGCAGAGAGATTATTGCCGAGAGCTGCTAAGTGTAGTATGTTGTTTCCATCATTGGTTCTTGCCATAATATCTGATCCTGCCTTTATCAAGGCTTCTATCACTTGCACATCTCCTCTTCGAGCAGCATCATGCAAAGCTGTACACCCTTTGTCATCGGTCTCCTGAACTAATAGTGGACATTCCTTTATCAAATAATTGACTATTGCTAAGTTGTTATTGCTTGCAGCAATGTGGAGTGCATTCGATCTTTTTTTGGTCCTAGCTCTGATATCAAGTCCTTCTTTTAACAGGAGCTCCATACCGCTAATACCACCACCTCCGCTACAACAGTGCAATACATCCCATCCATTGTTAGTGATATCAGGTTTTAGTTGTGGGTAGGTTTTCATCAAGTACTCCATGGCAGAGAGATTATTGCAGAGAGCTGCTAAGTGTAGTATGTTGTTTCCATCATTGGTTCTTGCCATAACATCTGAGCCTGCCTTTATCAAGGCTTCTATCACTTGCACATCTCCTCTTCGAGCAGCATCATGCAAAGCTGTACACCCTTTGTCATTGGTCTCCTGAACTAATAGTGGACATTCCTTTATCAAATAATTGACTATTGCCAAGTTGTTATTGCTTGCAGCAATGTGGAGTGCATTTGATCTTTTTTTGGTCCTAGCTCTGATATCAAGTCCTTCTTTTAACAGGAGTTCCATAGCGCTAATACCACCACCTCCGCTACAACAGTGCAATACATCCCATCCATTGTTAGTGATATCGGGTTTTAGTTGTGGGTAGGTTTTCATCAAGTACTCCATGGCAGAGATATTATTGCCGAGAGCTGCTAAGTGTAGTATGTTGTTTCCATCATTGGTTCTTGCCATAATATCTGATCCTGCCTTTATCAAGGCTTCTATCACTTGCACATCTCCTCCTTGTGCAGCAGCATCATGCAAAGCCGTACACCCTTTGTCATCGGTCTCCTGAACTAATTGTGGACATTCCTTTATCAAATAATTGACTATTGCTAAGTTGTTATTGCTTGCAGCAATGTGGAGTACATTCGATCTATTTTTGGTCCTAGCTCTGATATCAAGTCCTTCTTTTAACAGGAGCTCCATAGCGCTAATACCACCACCTCCGCTACAACAGTGCAATACATCCCATCCATTGTTAGTGATATCAGGTTTTAGTTGTGGGTAGGTTTTCATCAAGTACTCCATGGCAGAGAGATTATTGTAGAGAGCTGCTAAGTGTAGTATGTTGTTTCCATCATTGGTTCTTGCCATAATATCTGATCCTGCCTTTATCAAGGCTTCTATCACTTGCACATCTCCTCTTTGAGCAGCATCATGGAAAGCTGTACACCCTTTGTCATCGGTCTCCTGAACTAATAGTGGACATTCCTTTATCAAATAATTGACTATTGCCAAGTTGTTATTGCTTGCAGCAATGTGGAGTGCATTCGATCTTTTTTTGGTCCTAGCTCTGATATCAAGTCCTTCTTTTAACAGGAGCTCCATACCGCTAATACCACCACCTTGGCTACAACAGTGCAATACATCCCATCCATTGTTAGTGATATCAGGTTTTAGTTGTGGGTAGGTTTTCATCAAGTACTCCATGGCAGAGAGATTATTGCCGAGAGCTGCTAAGTGTAGTATGTTGTTTCCATCATTGGTTCTTGCCATAATATCTGATCCTGCCTTTATCAAGGCTTCTATCACTTGCACATCTCCTCCTTGTGCAGCAGCATGCAAAGCTGTACACCCTTTGTCATTGGTCTCCTGAACTAATTGTGGACATTCCTTTATCAAAAAATTGACTATTGCTAAGTTGTTATTGCTTGCAGCAATGTGGAGTGCATTCGATCTATTTTTGGTCCTAGCTCTGATATCAAGTCCTTCTTTTAACAGGAGCTCCATACCGCTAATACCACCACCTTTGCTACAACAATGCAATACATCCCATCCATTGTTACTGATATCAGGTTTTAGTTGTGGGTAGGTTTTCATCAAGTACTCCATGGCAGAGAGATTATTGCCGAGAGCTGCTAAGTGTAGTATGTTGTTTCCATCATTGGTTCTTGCCATAATATCTGATCCTGCCATTATCAAGGCTTCTATCACTTGCACATCTCCTCTTCGAGCAGCATCATGCAAAGCTGTACACCCTTTGTCATTGGTCTCCTGAACTAATAGTGGACATTCCTTTATCAAATAATTGACTATTGCCAAGTTGTTATTGCTTGCAGCAATGTGGAGTGCATTCGATCTATTTTTGGTCCTAGCTCTGATATCAAGTCCTTCTTTTAACAGGAGCTCCATAGTGCTAATACCACCACCTTGGCTACAACAGTGCAATACATCCCATCCATTGTTAGTGATATCAGGTTTTAGTTGTGGGTAGGTTTTCATCAAGTACTCCATAGCAGAGAGATTATTGTAGAGAGCTGCTAAGTGTAGTATGTTGTTTCCATCATTGGTTCTTGCCATAATATCTGATCCTGCCTTTATCAAGGCTTCTATCACTTGCACATCTCCTCCTTGTGCAGCAGCATCATGCAAAGCTGTACACCCTTTGTCATTGATCTCCTGAACTAATTGTGGACATTCCTTTATCAAATAATTGACTATTGCTAAGTTGCTATTGCTTGCAGCAATCTGGAGTGCATTCAATCTATTTTTGGTCCTAGCTCTGATATCAAGTCCTTCTTTTAACAGGAGCTCCATAACGCTAATACCACCACCTTGGCTACAACAGTGCAATACATCCCATCCATTGTTAGTGATATCAGGTTTTAGTTGTGGGTAGGTTTTCATCAAGTACTCCATGGCAGAGAGATTATTGCAGAGAGCTGCTAAGTGTAGTATGTTTTTTCCATCATTGGTTCTTGCCATAATATCTGATCCTGCCTTTATCAAGGCTTCTATCACTTGCACATCTCCTCTTTGAGCAGCATCATGCAAAGCTGTACACCCTTTGTCATCGGTCTCCTGAACTAATAGTGGACATTCCTTTATCAAATAATTGACTATTGCTAAGTTGTTATTGCTTGCAGCAATGTGGAGTGCATTCGATCTTTTTTTGGTCCTAGCTCTGATATCAAGTCCTTCTTTTAACAGGAGCTCCATACCGCTAATACCACCACCTCCGCTACAACAGTGCAATACATCCCATCCATTGTTAGTGATATCAGGTTTTAGTTGTGGGTAGGTTTTCATCAAGTACTCCATGGCAGAGAGATTATTGCAGAGAGCTGCTAAGTGTAGTATGTTGTTTCCATCATTGGTTCTTGCCATAACATCTGAGCCTGCCTTTATCAAGGCTTCTATCACTTGCACATCTCCTCTTCGAGCAGCATCATGCAAAGCTGTACACCCTTTGTCATTGGTCTCCTGAACTAATTGTGGACATTCCTTTATCAAATAATTGACTATTGCCAAGTTGTTATTGCTTGCAGCAATGTGGAGTGCATTTGATCTTTTTTTGGTCCTAGCTCTGATATCAAGTCCTTCTTTTAACAGGAGTTCCACAGCGCTAATACCACCACCTCCGCTACAACAGTGCAATACATCCCATCCATTGTTAGTGATATCGGGTTTTAGTTGTGGGTAGGTTTTCATCAAGTACTCCATGGCAGAGAGATTATTGTAGAGAGCTGCTAAGTGTAGTATGTTGTTTCCATCATTGGTTCTTGCCATAATATCTAATCCTGCCTTTATCAAGGCTTCTATCACTTGCACATCTCCTCCTTGTGCAGCAGCATGCAAAGCTGTACGCCCTTTGTCATTGGTCTCCTGAACTAATTGTGGACATTCCTTTATCAAATAATTGACTATTGCTAAGTTGTTATTGCTTGCAGCAATGTGGAGTGCATTCAATCTATTTTTGGTCCTAGCTCTGATATCAAGTCCTTCTTTTAACAGGAGCTCCATAGCGCTAATACCACCACCTTTGCTACAACAATGCAATACATCCCATCCATTGTTAGTGATATCAGGTTTTAGTTGTGGGTAGGTTTTCATCAAGTACTCCATGGCTGAGAGATTATTGCCAAGAGCTGCTAAGTGTAGTATGTTGTTTCCATCATTGGTTCTTGCCATAATATCTGATCCTGCCTTTATCAAGGCTTCTATCACTTGCACATCTCCTCTTTGAGCAGCATCATGCAAAGCTGTACACCCTTTGTCATTGGTCTCCTGAACTAATAGAGGACATTCCTTTATCAAAAAATTGACTATTGCTAAGTTGTTATTGCTTGCAGCAACATGGAGTGCATTCGATCTATTTTTGGTCCTAGCTCTGATATCAAGTCCTTCTTTTAACAGGAGCTCCATAGCGCTAATACCACCACCTTGGCTACAACAATGCAATACATCCCATCCATTGTTACTGATATCAGGTTTTAGTCGTGGGTAGGTTTTCATCAAGTACTCCATGGCAGAGAGATTATTGCCGAGAGCTGCTAAGTGTAGTATGTTGTTTCCATCATTGGTTCTTGCCATAATATCTGATCCTGCCTTTATCAAGGCTTCTATCACTTGCACATCTCCTCTTCGAGCAGCATCATGCAAAGCTGTACACCCTTTGTCATCGGTCTCCTGAACTAATAGTGGACATTCC
Organism: Margaritifera margaritifera; assembly: GCA_029931535.1. Lineage (NCBI taxonomy): Eukaryota > Metazoa > Mollusca > Bivalvia > Unionida > Margaritiferidae > Margaritifera > Margaritifera margaritifera. The sequence continues at coordinate 3,548,954 of JAQPZY010001636.1, read as the reverse complement.
TTTATCAAATAATTGACTATTGCTAAGTTGTTATTGCTTGCAGCAATGTGGAGTGCATTCGATCTTTTTTTGGTCCTAGCTCTGATATCAAGTCCTTCTTTTAACAGGAGCTCCATACCGCTAATACCACCACCTCCGCTACAACAGTGCAATACATCCCATCCATTGTTAGTGATATCAGGTTTTAGTTGTGGGTAGGTTTTCATCAAGTACTCCATGGCAGAGAGATTATTGCAGAGAGCTGCTAAGTGTAGTATGTTGTTTCCATCATTGGTTCTTGCCATAACATCTGAGCCTGCCTTTATCAAGGCTTCTATCACTTGCACATCTCCTATTCGAGCAGCATCATGCAAAGCTGTACACCCTTTGTCATTGGTCTCCTGAACTAATTGTGGATATTCCTTTATCAAATAATTGACTATTGCTAAGTTGTTATTGCTTGCAGCAATGTGGAGTGCATTTGATCTTTTTTTGGTCCTAGCTCTGATATCAAGTCCTTCTTTTAACAGGAGTTCCATAGCGCTAATACCACCACCTCCGCTACAACAGTGCAATACATCCCATCCATTGTTAGTGATATCAGGTTTTAGTTGTGGGTAGGTTTTCATCAAGTACTCCATGGCAGAGAGATTATTGTAGAGAGCTGCTAAGTGTAGTATGTTGTTTCCATCATTGGTTCTTGCCATAATATCTAATCCTGCCTTTATCAAGGCTTCTATCACTTGCACATCTCCTCCTTGTGCAGCAGCATGCAAAGCTGTACGCCCTTTGTCATTGGTCTCCTGAACTAATTGTGGACATTCCTTTATCAAATAATTGACTATTGCTAAGTTGTTATTGCTTGCAGCAATGTGGAGTGCATTCAATCTATTTTTGGTCCTAGCTAAGATATCGAGTTCTTCTTTTAACAGGAGCTCCATAGCGTTAATACCACCACCTTTGCTACAACAATGCAATACATCCCATCCATTGTTAGTGATATCAGGTTTTAGTTGTGGGTAGGTTTTCATCAAGTACTCCATGGCTGAGAGATTATTGCCAAGAGCTGCTAAGTGTAGTATGTTGTTTCCATCATTGGTTCTTGCCATAATATCTGATCCTGCCTTTATCAAGGCTTCTATCACTTGCACATCTCCTCTTTGAGCAGCATCATGCAAAGCTGTACACCCTTTGTCATTGGTCTCCTGAACTAATAGAGGACATTCCTTTATCAAAAAATTGACTATTGCTAAGTTGTTATTGCTTGCAGCAATGTGGAGTGCATTCGATCTATTTTTGGTCCTAGCTCTGATATCAAGTCCTTCTTTTAACAGGAGCTCCATAGCGCTAATACCACCACCTTGGCTACAACAATGCAATACATCCCATCCATTGTTACTGATATCAGGTTTTAGTCGTGGGTAGGTTTTCATCAAGTACTCCATGGCAGAGAGATTATTGCCGAGAGCTGCTAAGTGTAGTATGTTGTTTCCATCATTGGTTCTTGCCATAATATCTGATCCTGCCTTTATCAAGGCTTCTATCACTTGCACATCTCCTCTTCGAGCAGCATCATGCAAAGCTGTACACCCTTTGTCATCGGTCTCCTGAACTAATAGTGGACATTCCTTTATCAAATAATTGACTATTGCTAAGTTGTTATTGCTTGCAGCAATGTGGAGTGCATTCGATCTTTTTTTGGTCCTAGCTCTGATATCAAGTCCTTCTTTTAACAGGAGCTCCATACCGCTAATACCACCACCTCCGCTACAACAGTGCAATACATCCCATCCATTGTTAGTGATATCAGGTTTTAGTTGTGGGTAGGTTTTCATCAAGTACTCCATGGCAGAGAGATTATTGCAGAGAGCTGCTAAGTGTAGTATGTTGTTTCCATCATTGGTTCTTGCCATAACATCTGAGCCTGCCTTTATCAAGGCTTCTATCACTTGCACATCTCCTCTTCGAGCAGCATCATGCAAAGCTGTACACCCTTTGTCATTGGTCTCCTGAACTAATAGTGGACATTCCTTTATCAAATAATTGACTATTGCCAAGTTGTTATTGCTTGCAGCAATGTGGAGTGCATTTGATCTTTTTTTGGTCCTAGCTCTGATATCAAGTCCTTCTTTTAACAGGAGTTCCATAGCGCTAATACCACCACCTCCGCTACAACAGTGCAATACATCCCATCCATTGTTAGTGATATCGGGTTTTAGTTGTGGGTAGGTTTTCATCAAGTACTCCATGGCAGAGATATTATTGCCGAGAGCTGCTAAGTGTAGTATGTTGTTTCCATCATTGGTTCTTGCCATAATATCTGATCCTGCCTTTATCAAGGCTTCTATCACTTGCACATCTCCTCCTTGTGCAGCAGCATCATGCAAAGCCGTACACCCTTTGTCATCGGTCTCCTGAACTAATTGTGGACATTCCTTTATCAAATAATTGACTATTGCTAAGTTGTTATTGCTTGCAGCAATGTGGAGTACATTCGATCTATTTTTGGTCCTAGCTCTGATATCAAGTCCTTCTTTTAACAGGAGCTCCATAGCGCTAATACCACCACCTCCGCTACAACAGTGCAATACATCCCATCCATTGTTAGTGATATCAGGTTTTAGTTGTGGGTAGGTTTTCATCAAGTACTCCATGGCAGAGAGATTATTGTAGAGAGCTGCTAAGTGTAGTATGTTGTTTCCATCATTGGTTCTTGCCATAATATCTGATCCTGCCTTTATCAAGGCTTCTATCACTTGCACATCTCCTCTTTGAGCAGCATCATGGAAAGCTGTACACCCTTTGTCATCGGTCTCCTGAACTAATAGTGGACATTCCTTTATCAAATAATTGACTATTGCCAAGTTGTTATTGCTTGCAGCAATGTGGAGTGCATTCGATCTTTTTTTGGTCCTAGCTCTGATATCAAGTCCTTCTTTTAACAGGAGCTCCATACCGCTAATACCACCACCTTGGCTACAACAGTGCAATACATCCCATCCATTGTTAGTGATATCAGGTTTTAGTTGTGGGTAGGTTTTCATCAAGTACTCCATGGCAGAGAGATTATTGCCGAGAGCTGCTAAGTGTAGTATGTTGTTTCCATCATTGGTTCTTGCCATAATATCTGATCCTGCCTTTATCAAGGCTTCTATCACTTGCACATCTCCTCCTTGTGCAGCAGCATGCAAAGCTGTACACCCTTTGTCATTGGTCTCCTGAACTAATTGTGGACATTCCTTTATCAAAAAATTGACTATTGCTAAGTTGTTATTGCTTGCAGCAATGTGGAGTGCATTCGATCTATTTTTGGTCCTAGCTCTGATATCAAGTCCTTCTTTTAACAGGAGCTCCATACCGCTAATACCACCACCTTTGCTACAACAATGCAATACATCCCATCCATTGTTACTGATATCAGGTTTTAGTTGTGGGTAGGTTTTCATCAAGTACTCCATGGCAGAGAGATTATTGCCGAGAGCTGCTAAGTGTAGTATGTTGTTTCCATCATTGGTTCTTGCCATAATATCTGATCCTGCCATTATCAAGGCTTCTATCACTTGCACATCTCCTCTTCGAGCAGCATCATGCAAAGCTGTACACCCTTTGTCATTGGTCTCCTGAACTAATAGTGGACATTCCTTTATCAAATAATTGACTATTGCCAAGTTGTTATTGCTTGCAGCAATGTGGAGTGCATTCGATCTATTTTTGGTCCTAGCTCTGATATCAAGTCCTTCTTTTAACAGGAGCTCCATAGTGCTAATACCACCACCTTGGCTACAACAGTGCAATACATCCCATCCATTGTTAGTGATATCAGGTTTTAGTTGTGGGTAGGTTTTCATCAAGTACTCCATAGCAGAGAGATTATTGTAGAGAGCTGCTAAGTGTAGTATGTTGTTTCCATCATTGGTTCTTGCCATAATATCTGATCCTGCCTTTATCAAGGCTTCTATCACTTGCACATCTCCTCCTTGTGCAGCAGCATCATGCAAAGCTGTACACCCTTTGTCATTGATCTCCTGAACTAATTGTGGACATTCCTTTATCAAATAATTGACTATTGCTAAGTTGCTATTGCTTGCAGCAATCTGGAGTGCATTCAATCTATTTTTGGTCCTAGCTCTGATATCAAGTCCTTCTTTTAACAGGAGCTCCATAACGCTAATACCACCACCTTGGCTACAACAGTGCAATACATCCCATCCATTGTTAGTGATATCAGGTTTTAGTTGTGGGTAGGTTTTCATCAAGTACTCCATGGCAGAGAGATTATTGCAGAGAGCTGCTAAGTGTAGTATGTTTTTTCCATCATTGGTTCTTGCCATAATATCTGATCCTGCCTTTATCAAGGCTTCTATCACTTGCACATCTCCTCCTTGTGCAGCAGCATGCAAAGCTGTACACCCTTTATCATTGGTCTCCTGAACTAATAGTGGACATTCCTTTATCAAATAATTGACTATTGCTAAGTTGTTATTGCTTGCAGCAATGTGGAGTGCATTCAATCTATTTTTGGTCCTAGCTCTGATATCAAGTCCTTCTTTTAACAGGAACTCCATAGCGCTAATACCACCACCTTCGCTACAACAGTGTAATACATCCCATCCATTGTTAGTGATATCAGGCTTTAGTTGTGGGTAGGTTTTCATCAAGTACTCCATGGCTGAGAGATTATTGTAGAGAGCTGCTAAGTGTAGTATGTTGTCTCCATCATTGGTTCTCGCCATAATATCTGATCCTGCCTTTATTAAGGCTTCTATCACTTGCACATCTCCTCTTCGAGCAGCAGCATGCAAAACTGTACACCCTTTGTCATCGGTCTCCTGAACTAATAGTGGACATTCCTTTATCAAATAATTGACTATTGCCAAGTTGTTATTGCTTGCAGCAATGTGGAGTGCATTCAATCTTTTTTTGGTCCTAGCTCTGATATCAAGTCCTTCTTGTAACAGGAGCTCCATATCTCTAATATCACCACCTCCGCTACAACAGTGCAATACAGTCCATCCTCTGTTACAGATATCATGTTTTAGTTGTGGGTAGGTTTTCATCAAGTCCTTCATGGCAGAGAGATTATTGCTGAGAGCTGCGAAGTGTAGTATGTTGCGTTCATCATTGGTATTTGTTTTGTGTACCATTTGAGGGAATTTTTCAGACAAATATTTCACCATTTCTACATTACCTTTTGCTGCTGCTATGTGGAGCACTGTGTAATTGTCCAGAGATACTTCTTCCACATCTAATTTCTCTGCCAAAAGGAGTTGCATAAGTTCCACATTTTCAGAACGTGCTGTAAAGTGAGCAGCTGTGAATCCAAAGCTACTCGTTTCGTGTAATAAGTCCGAACAGGTAGTCCTGAGATACCTTACCATATCTATTCTGCCATAACTGCAAGCAATATGGAGGAGGTTAATATCGTGATGGTATGATGCATCGTTTTGATACGAAACACACTTTTTGATCGTATTTGTGAGATCTCTTTGGATCTTATCACTTATCTTGGCATTTATATTTCCCCCATGACGTAAAAGCTCTTTCATAACTGAAACATTTCCTGTCGAGGCAGCTGCAAACATAACAAAGTCATCAACCTTATGCTGAAATTCAACAAGATAATTGCAAATTTCTGTGTTTTCTGCCAGACAAGCGTTGACAGTCGCAAGCAAAATTTCTCTTGGGATAAGGTCATTGTCTTGAAGGTTAAATTTGGAAATCTTTTTTACTATTTCCTTTACAATCAATGTGTTCTTGGTATAAATAAAATAAACCAGTAGACTCTGTTCATCAAGATCTTTCTCAAACAGAAAAGTTACTACATCTAAGGAAGTCAGAGTCTCCAAGAAATAATTTGAAAACTGTGTGCTTTGCCAGACAAATGCTTCTGCAATACACTGAAATAACTTCCTTTTTTTGGATTTGAGGACTTCACTGAATCTTTCCACAATGACCTTAAAATATTTCTTACCATAAAGTATTATTTTAAAATCTAGGAAACTCTCTTCATCAGATTTATTGCCTTTGTTTCTCAAACAACACATTTTTGTCAATGCCTGTAAAGAACACAATTTTAATGTTATTTCAGGGTAGTCCTTTCCAAAAGAAAAGAATACTGCAGATTCAATAGAGTCGTGTTGAAATCTGAATGTATTTCTTTCAGTGTCATATTCCACAAACGTATTGCAGAGAGAGTGACCGATGTCTTTACATTGACCAATATTGAACTTTCCCCTTACTCCACATAATTTAGATATTGTCTTTATTTTACTACCGAGTTCTTCTATATTGTCCATTGACAATGAGCCACCAGATAACATTAGCAACACCAGAAACGTATAGTTTTTGGGGGTACTTTTTGAGATATCTTGTACATGTCGAACAAGAAACATATTATTTTCAAAGACCTTATTCAAGGTCAAGTTTTGTCCGCAACTCCAAATTTTGCAATTCTGGGGAAAGCCTATTACATGTTGCATTTCAGCAACTTCATCAATCATATAACTGTCGGCGTCTGCTCGTTTAAAATGTTTGGTGGCATATTTCATCAACATTTTTGTTTTTTCCTCTTTTGTTAGACAGTATTTTGCATCACTAATATTGATAACATTGGAATCAAACATCCTAGAGAAGGCATTATCATTTGTTCCACTAAATTCCTTGACCTTCAATGCAATTTGGTTGCTAAAACAAACAATTAGGAAAACAGAGCTGTTACGGATATTTGGGCAGATTAATTCTGAAATCTTTTCCCACTGACCAAGATCTGTTTCAGACAGTTCATATTTCCCTAGCACATCATCCATAAAGACAATTAATGGTTGTTTCATGTTTATCAATTCATCCCACTCTTTAGCATCATGTACCTGTACAGGCTGCATCTCTGGCTTCCTTTTCATTAAATCTGCAATAAGGGATAAAGCTGTATGGGTCTTTCCATCCCCTGGTTTTCCATGCAAAACAAGATGCCTATGTTTCAACAAAGTGTCTATCGCGTGGTTATAGGCTCTGGTTTGAACATGAACATCCTTCTTGTCATCACTATGCATCGTAATCTTGTCCTTCATGAAACCTGTTAAATTCATAAAATGATTTGAGAATTTTCCAAGCTTCTTGTAATCATCATCATCAGTAGTAATACATGTAGTATTAGTGGCGATAGGTGGTAGTAGTAGTAGAAATAGTAGTAGTAAAATTATTATTATTAGTCATAATAGTGCTACTATTAATGGTTGGTTTACATGCATCTACGAGAGAAAATGGATTTATCGGAAGTAATTTGTTAGATTCTGGGCCATAACTGAGAGGAACAACCTACAACATTAATGTATCCATAAACAGATTTTAACAATAATAATACAAAAAAAGTATTTATACTTCTCAGAGACTTTCATGGCATGATTAACCAAATCCTGTATCAACATACCAATTCTTTTCCTCCAACCACATTTGTTAATGAAAAATGTACATACTATGATTTAAAAGAATAGTCTCTTTTAACCTATGCAACTACATGGACAATTTTTAAGTTACTGTTGATGTTACATGCAATTGCCTTTGTAAATAATGCTTATGATCAAATGAAACAATTCACGTATTATGCAGAAGCACTTTCAATTTGCTACTGGATAATTTCAAGGTGATTTGAACATATAAATATATTGCCACGTACTCACCTATTCTCTCATTCTGCTTGATCCTGTTCACACTCTGACCTAAAATTTATTTATAAATTGACAAATTAATGACTGTTCCACTTAATTCTTTCCTCCAATGTGATCTTAGCAACATAATTAAAATATTTAGTTTATATATGATCTGGAAAGTCTGTTATGTGCACGGGTATAGTAGACACGGCATATCACATTATAATACAAATATCAGGCAAAGGGAGATAATAAAGGGACATGTACCAACCCATGAATCAACAAATACTTTCGATTTCTGTTTATATGTGATAATGACCAAATACACAAAAATGCAATTTCTTGTGTGAAATTGTTGCCTTTATTGCTTTATGTGTATTGCTCTCTTTTAGTATTGTTCGGTGGATTAGTCATGTTATCTTTAGATGAAAGCATGTATGTAGTTTTGACTGAATACAGCACTTAACCTATGAGTACATAGCAACATTCCAAGTGGTACGTATACATGTTAAAGCATTTCTGAAATTTTCAATAATACTTATTTAGTCATTTGCCTGTCAGACTCAATAAAAAGTATTTACATTGTAATCATTTGTAAAATGTGATCATTATTCTATGGTAAATAGTTTTCACAAATATTCAGGAATCAGTGACCTATGTGATGGCAGATTTATAATTTATGCATTTTATGTGAATAAATTTGTCATTATAATGTGCATGTTACATACCTGTGACAGAACCAGGATTTCAAACCAGCAGATTTGCAAATTTTGATCAGTAGATTGACTTCTAAAAAGGTAGATTTTTTATCGGCATAAATTTTACGTGTTTTAAGGGAATTGAAAACAAAACAAGTTCATTTTGTCACATAATATGTATTTTCTTCATATTATAATAAAACACAAATTTTGAACATGATTCCGATTCAGAATCTGATGGAAAATGTTACAATAATAGTTAGTTAATATGAGCCAGTATATTGTTAATTAAATGAAAAAGGAAGAGTTGTACATCTCACAGTTCACTGCAAAGATTTTTTATAAAATCCACAGGCATTTTTAGTTTCCTTCACAAGATCACTGTCACTAGTTTTCTGGTCCAGACTTCCCCTTGAATCACTCTGGATTTTCCGAAGAATGGAGAATGTCATCTCTGTGTCAGCATTGGAATGTGGCAATGATAGGACAACTACACTCAGTCCAAAAAATCTGTTGGCAAGTTTCACCACTGTAATTAATTTTAAACAAATTAGATTTAAACTTGAAATAAACAGTTAAAAAACACATGATTTTAATAATGTATCCCAACTTTAAAATTAAATATTAAGTAATACATTTTTAACTAGCGGATATATTTTATCTAGGACTTCAACATAATTGTTGTGCTTTTATGCTGATTTTCTAGAAGACTGAACTTCACATTAGTAATATCTGGTTCACTGGTGATGACCTTGGTTGAAACAAACTTTCCCAGAAGCTTTCTTAGCAGCCTGGTCATCTCTACATGTAGATGTCCAATCATTGATTCACCAGCCTAAAAAGACATAATGCAAAGTCAGGACCTTTGCTACTCGCCTGCACACACTTAAATTCTGGTATCCAAGCGCTGTTAAACTTCTTGTAGTATTTCTTAGCTAGTGGCTTCTTAGAGTTGGGAGAAAGCAGACATTTCGGCATTTTGACATGAATTGAAAAAAAATATACAAGCTGCCCTTAAATATTCATCTTAAACCATCGTGAACAATACAAGAACAATTAAAAAACATCAAATCAAAATACTTACTCAAGTGTTTCTGCCAAGATCATTTTTGGTCGGTCTCTCCATTAAATCTTCCTTCCACGACAGATCGGCCGAGTTTTAATCAAAGACTCATGGATTACCTTTGATCCTTTTATTACTTATAACACCTCAAACAACATCCCGCATTTGGCCTTAAACTCTCCAAATTACAACAATAAGGTAATCAATTAGCCGCTTTTTGTATACACATTGCTAACAATTGTAATCATATCATAGGTCGAACATTTCCAGTTCCCAGTAGACTGGTTCTGGGTGGTTTATCTAATGTGTTGATAGAACGCATAAAAAAACCGGGTTTAAAAAAAAAAAAAAAAATGTCCTTGCAATTTTTAAAACCGGTAGATTTTGACTACTAAACGGTATGTGCGGTAGACGGTCTTTAAAACGGTATTTTTGGCCTACCGCCGGTAGAATCACAGGTATGATGTTACATTATGAAAGTTGCTATATGATTTATATTGACTAGCATCAGTATAATATATGCGTTTGCCTGAGTCATCACCTCAATGTTGTGATACATGTAATGTTTTATATATAAATTTGTTTAAAACCTGCAGATAAAAAAATCTCAGTGCTAAAAACAGAAGAAGAATATGCCATCCTTTACTAAAGAAGGAAACTGTGAAAGTGAAAGTCATCATCTAGATGAAAAAAAAATGTGAACACCTCTTTTGTGAATAATACTAAAACTCCTTGAATCAATTCCGATTTTTGCAGTCCGGTACTGAAACTTTTATAAGACTAATAGCAAACTAAATCATATCTGAATACTTAAATATTCATAATACAACTCTCCTTCAAAAACTTGAGCCTGAATAACTCGCAAACCCACTTATAATGTGGGGCAGGCATGAATTCCAATTTTATTTCTCAAAAATGACAAAATAATTTGTCACTATTTGTTGAATGTGAAGAAAATCGTGATCAAAATTGGTAACAAAAACCTTAATATATTGCTTCTTTTGGTGTCAAAAATGGTGGCTAGTGTCCAGAAACTCTCAATCAACATTGTGAAAATCACAAGTTTTAATAATAATTCACATATTTTACTACATCTTCCTGGAAAAAAATATTTTCTCAATGCACTGTAGATATAATATATGGCAAAATAGTGATCAATGAAAAATGTTGGTAAAAGCTAACAGGTGGCAACAATGTAAGAAATAAATACCAATTAAAGATGTCATGTCAGGTGAATTTCATGCTTTAATCTTTAAATTCTGTTTCAATGTAATCAGTATAATCGGGGTATGTTTTCTTCTATTCAAACATGAAAAGAGTCAGTCGACCATCACATCATTACCCACGAGCACTTCTGTAAGAACCTAATAAAATGCTGGCTGTATTTTGATCTACAGCTTGGGGAAGCATTTATGGCATTGTAACAATTGCTTAAAATAGACCTGCTTTATTTTATCACATTAATTATATCTTTTGTATAAAATAAAGTAAGGGAGGTAATTAAAAAAGTTAAAAGGTATGCAAATCCTACCTGCCTAAGCTCTTGTGGACAATGTAGTGTCAAAATTCATTTCATTTGACCTGTCGAACACAGTTTCAAATATTATGTAATTAACATCATTAAAGTATATATATATAAATAAATCAGTAATTTATCCTAATCATTTGCAAATTCGATCATGGAGAATAAGGGAACCAAGCGAAAGGCATACTTGGTGCAGGAAAAGCTTAGCATCATAGATTGGGTTCATAATAGAAAAGCGAGATCAAAAGTTTGTAGTGAACTTAAACTTGCAAAGTCAACACTCAGAGGTTGGCTCAAGGATGAGCAGAAATTTTGGGATTAATTACATGATATTGATTCTGATGATGGGGATGTTGATTCTGATGATGGGTATAAATGAAAACTGGCATGGACTCCAAATGATATGGAATTAGATAATGCTGCGTACACCTGGTTCACATAACAACATGAATAATGTGATCCGATCTCTGGAACAATTCCCAAGGCCCAGCGGAAAAAATGGCAAATTAATCCGATTTCATGGCAAGCCTTTTACGTCTTTGGTGATTCCAGCACTGACGTGGGATAATAAAACAAATTCATTGTCAGGAGAGATACGCTCAGTGAATAAGGAGGCAGCATACAATTATCCCTACCAGCTTCAAGAGATACTCTCATTCATGAGGGATATGAAGAAGACCAAGATTACAATTATGATGAGGTTGGTCTCTGTTGTCCAGTGACACAGAACAAAAATCTAGCTATCAAAGATAACCTGAATAAGAAGGGGGGCTTCAAGCAGAACCAAGAGAGAATGACACGTTTGTTTTGTGTGAACAAAACTGGTAAATACAAGATGAAGTCATTATGTATTGGCAAATACGGTCTCCACATAGTTTCAATAACATGAACATGCGCAGTCTTCCATTTGTATACATAAACAGTGCCAATGCTTGAATGACTGCAAGTATATTCATGGAGCGGTTTTTCAGGGTTTGTCACGTTTGTCCCAGCCCATCCCCTTACTGATTCACTTATAACAAGAGATGTAAAGATACGGGTGAATATCTCCCTAAAAACACAGCATCTTTGATCCAGACACTAGAGCAGGGAATAATTAATACTTTTAGGCAGAACTACCTTTCGCTGTTAACTCATTAACCCCTGGCGCCACGTTTACGCATCATGAGGTAGTACCCTACTTCCGAGCTCTGTAACGTGAACATCATATAGGATACACTAAAGTGGATGGTAATTCAGGAAAGTAGACAGATGTAGCTCTACAATGATACCAAATAATGTCGACTTTCTACTCGCATTAAAAAATACAGCGAAAAAAATGCAGTTTTTGAGACCCGATTTTTTTTAGGTCAAAAATTGCCAGTTCCGGAACCGGAGTTTGTGTCCAGATTTTAGACTTTTTGGCCTTAGATCTAAAGCAGACCGGTCCAAACTGCACACAGACAGATGAACCTTTGCAAAAAGTAGGACAAGTTTGAGATTTGAGAGAGTAAAAAGGGGCCAGGACACAAAAATCAGGGATCCAATACGAAAAAAAAAAAAAAAAAAGTCCAACTTTTACCCTTCTGCACATGCGCGAGCGTAATAGCCAATCAAAAACAATGTTTCTGATACACCTAAGCATCCGGCTAAATGAAAAACTTTCTTAAGCATAAGTGTTTTGCTGCATTCAGAAGTAAGCCCAAAAATGCGTTTCCTACCCCCATTTCAGGCGAAAATGAAAAGAATCTCCAGGGGTTAACGAGTCAACACTATCAATGCTGGACAGTGGAGAGGGCATTAGAACCTTTCTCAAGAGTGATAGTTTGAAAGAGACTGTATTCATGGGTGGTCAACCTAGAAAGCAATCACCCTTATAAGATAATAGAGGGGTGCTGGAGGTGGGTTCTTGGCACTGCCTTTGATGTAAAGCAAGTCAGTGATGGAGATAGTGACAATGACAGCAACTCTGAAGATTTCAGTGAAATGGATGTCATTCATGCAGATGCTGTTTGGGACAAATTTGTAAAACCCATGGTGCTCAGAGGAGTGTTACTCATGATGATGTGAATATGTGCTGGCAATGACTTTCCCGAAATTGAATATATGTCAGAAGAACAAATTGTCACTTCAGTACCAAACAAATTTGCAAATGAAACGAGTCCAGCTGGAGCACTAGTGTCGAGAGTGAAGTTGATTCAGACTTTGCTCTCCCCCACCTCTGTGACGAAATATTTGATTCTTCAATACTGCCATACGGTGGCTGGAGACCCAAAGTGTCACTCTGTACAAATCATGCAGTTAAGAAACCTGAGAGACTTTGTTCTGCGGCAGAGAAATAAAGGATTACAAAAACAAAATTAACTATTTTCTTTTCAAAATGTGAGGTGATCTTTGTTAAGTGTATCAAAAATCTGCTAATATTGTTGTGTTTTTTTTTGTTTTTTTTTCAAACATGTTCTCTGAAGGTAGGACCCATTAAATTCATGTTTGGTAATGGTTTACATTTATTTGGTTTCTTTACAGTTTAACTATATATTTCTATCTATATACCTATCTATTGATCTGGTGATAGAAGAATAAAAAAAGTCAAGTTTCTACATTGTTGTTTATTAAAATTAATGTTTACTTTTTCAAAAAAAATAAATCTTGTTTAATTTTGAATGAACAATAACTCTAGAATGTATCCAATTCAACAAAAAAAGCAGTGATGTAATACAGAATGTGTTCAGAGGTACACATGTGAGGTCTAATGAAACCTCTTGGAATACTGTTTTTATTGATCTTTTCAAGATCGTTTTATCCTGAAAAAAGGCTCCAGTGTTGCACCTAGAGCGCTCGCTCGCGGGTTTCCCATAATTTTTCTCCTATGTCCCCCAAATCTTGACCCTGTGCGCCCCTTTGGGTGCTTTTTGTCCAAAAAAAAATTAATCAAACAAATATGCCTACACTTTTCCTTCTCAGATGTGCATCCACATTTATGTTGGCACTAGCAATGGCCAAAGTTGCTAAAAGTGATAAAACCTGCAAGATAGCAATGATATCCATTTCAAAACAATGAATCTGGCAATGAAAACATTCAAGGTTTGTGGTAGTCGGCCGAGCTGCTAAGGTCTTTGACCGCCCCTATTGTAACGTATTTTTGACGTTAAAGTCACACCTACAGAAGTGAAGATTTAATGTATTCTCAGGCTGAATTAATGAAAAAAAAAAAGGTACTAATTTATGCAAATACACAATTTGCCATTTGATTAACGATTTAATACTTTTAAAAGAAAAGTAATTAAGAAAACATGGGTATTTATTATAATAAATGCTAGTAGATAATGAGTGAACACTAAAGTTAAATGAGAGCAAGATCCGGAAAGGAAAATTCCATGGTGCAGTTCATTTCAGGTTGACCAGATATTCAAACATGTTAATGTTTTCATGAGTTACTTGATCACATGATAAAACGTTTATTGCAATAATGTAAATGTCCAAGGAAAATATGAGAAAGTTAAGGTGGCAAAACTGTTGAAGCAAATAAGATTATCTCAGTTTTTTAGTACTTCTATAGTGCAATATGTACTATAGTCTGGACCTGTTCCATTATGAATTGTACACAACCTCCGGTCTTCGAAAGTATTTACCTGGCACAGTTACTATCCAGCTGAGGATTATTTAATCACTTTAAATTTTTAAAATTTCAAACAAAACCTTGTTCTGTCTGCGCAAACTTTTTTAATTTGGAAAAATAAAGTTGTTAAAGGCGAGTGCAACGTTAAAGAAATGCTATTTATAGTACAAGGAGAGCCCAATACACATCGTAAGGTGTGTAGTTGTGACACAGATATTCGTGAAGGTAAAAATAAAAGTCAGTACATTTATACTGTATCAATGTGCAAGACACCAACCACTATAACCAGTGAAATTAAAATAAAGGATACAAAACTACGGTGACAAAATTCTCGGAATCATAAAAATGTAATGTAAATAGAATATAGATTTTATAATTTCTTTGTTAATTATATGCCACACATTCCAAAAATATTTTAATAAAAATGGCTTTATAATATTTTTGTAAAAATCATAATTAAGTAAATTTAAAATAGCAAGTAATTTTGACATTATTATTGTTATTTTTATTATTATTATTATTATAAGACATAAAGAACCATATACATATACATGTACATGCAGAAAAGTAATAATTAAAATATTCATATGACAATGTTCTTTTACCAAATCAATGATGAATACAAATAAAAATATAAACAATATTGTATAATAATGGCTGATATTTTTTATCATAATTTTAAAATTAGGAAATTTAATCAGATTTAAAAATAAATAATCTTAATAATAATGATTTATATGTTTATCAGACATTTACACTTAAATTTAGGAATTATTTGTATTTTCAACAACATCAATAATAATAATAATGTCTACATTAAATATTCTTGTTAAATGGTAATCATTGCTGGAATGCTATTCGTTATATAAATATGAATGAAACATACTGTTCATACTGCATTTTTGTGGAATGTTTAACATATAATACAAAAATAATACAAATATACAGTTTTTGTGGGGAGGGGGTAAAACTAATTTTATTTATACAATACTTACCCGTCGCTATTGCTTAGCTATCCTATTTTCATGCCGAAAAACCACTGTCCATTCGATGTGAATACATTCTCACCCAGAGTGGAGAAAAGGTCAGTATGACCTTTTGCACTCCAGTCTGTATGTTGCATGGTTATGCGCAGAACTGATCTTTTTCACAGACGACGATTATGGAAGACGTCAGAGCGGGGTGGGAGGATGACATTTGGCAATAACAACGGGTAAGTATGGCATAATTAAAATTAGTTTGACCCCAATCTACATTTTAATAGCAGCAATTAATTATCTCATTGCTATTGCTGAACTGAATTTGCCAGTTAGGGAGGGGGTAGGCTGATTCTCTCATTAAACTAATCAAAAACAGTTAAAGACCACAAAACACAATAAAGATTCCATCTGGGCATAAGAGAGCGGGAAACAGGTCTCTGGAGCTCAAACTACTTAATAAGATCGGTAAGGTACGAATATGAACCGATTGCCGTACCCTGAGAGAATTTAAGTGTGTTGGAGATGGCAGCTCGATAGCCCTTGATAGTGGATACTGAACATCTCTTGATCTCAAAAAGGAACAAAGGGAAATCAGCAACGGAAGTTACAGAGGGGCAGATAGGATCAACATGTTTCCTACTGCACCAATCACAGATGATTCTCCAACTGGCATTATAGACCTTGGATGTAGAAGCTCTCCTAGCCTGAATGATGCAATTGGCAACTCTGCCCGAAAACTTATTCTGGCGGAGAGATCGCTTGAGATGATCCAAGCGTGTAGGTGGAGAATGTGTGGGATGTTGTGGAGGAGGTATCCCCGGTGTCGAGACAGGAGATCCCTCATGTGAGATAGAGACCTGGGTTCATCGATCAACAGGTCTTGCAGATCACTGAACCACGATCGCTGGGGCCTCAGTGGGGCAATCAGAATGATCTGAGTAGTGGAAGTTTGGATTTTTTGCAGAACTTGAGGTAGCAGTCAGAATGGTGGGATAGGCTATTCGCATATGCGTCCACTGCCCATGCTCTCTGGTCCGGGACTGGAGATATGTAAAAGGTAAGTCTGTTGTTGAGCCTGGTCGCAAACAGATCCACCAGGGGTCTTCCCCCAGATTGTGAACAGGGACTCTGTTATGGATCGGTGAAGAGACCATTCTGTGAGGACGGCTCAACCTGTCCTGGACAGGCTGTCTGCTAATACATTCTTCTTGCCCGGAATGTGGTGAACTCGGATTGTGATGTGCTCTCAGGCTGCCCATAGGAGGAGATTCCAGACCTCCATGCTAAGAGACAGACTTTGTTTTGTGCCTCTCTGTTGTCGTAGATATGCTATGATGGACATGTTGTCTGAGGAGACCATGACGCATTGACCCCTTACTCTGTCGATGCACCCTTGCAATGCTAGAAATACTGCTTTCATTTCTAGGTGGTTGATGTGGAGGGACGATTCAACCAGAGTCCAAAGACCCTGGAGAATTACGCCCTCTAGCTCTAAATGAGCACTACAACTGGAATCTGACTCATCGGTTAACAGATAGGAGTGGCAGTTAGGTGCATACAGTGGGATCACAGCCAGGAATGTCCCAATTCATCCACCAGCGCAAGTGGTGGTGAAAATCTGGTCCTGGGATCGGGGTTTATAGAGAATCTGTGTGGTTTCCACCTTGCGAGGAGGAGGAACTGTAGAAGGCGCATAAAGGAACTACGTCGACAACGGTGTTCAAGGTTCCCAATAGGGATCGATAAGGGCGAGCAGATAATGATGTTTTTGCTTGTAGTGTCTCTAGAAGAGCCAGGATTCGATCTACCCGATCCAGTGAAACCCGGACAAAGTTCTGTTTCATGAGGAAATTGATCCCCATGCAAAGAAAGTCCTGTGATGGAATGAGTTCTGACTTCTCGAGGTTGGGTAAAAGATCCAACAGAGTTCTGGCGGACCAAGAACTGAACAGATCTGATCAAAGGATTGAACCTGGACATTATGGATCACCCAGTCGTTGAAGTACTGGAGAATCGATGTTCCCAGTAATCGAAGGTAGGCCGCAACCACTCCCATAATTCAGGTGAAGACTCTGAGTGTGGAAGAGATTCCGAAAGGCAGAACCTGGAGGTATTTGCGGTGTGGAGGAAACATCAGGATGTGCAAATAAGCATCCTGAAGGTCGATGGAGACCACCCAATCGGACGAACGAAGTGCGTTCCAGATAGAAGAGGTTGTTTCCATCTTGAAAGGTTCCTCAAGAAGAAACTGGTTGAGCAGGGAGAGGTCGATTGTGATATGCAATTTCCCGCTTTTCAAGCGATGTTTTGGTATAGCGAAAACCTCTGCAAGAGTTTATCAATCGTTGGGGAATAATGGAGAAGCAAGAGGTCTGGTTGTGTTTGCTCCCCAAAGATCTTTTCCAAAAGGGAAAGGATCTTTTGGATTGTGTGCCAGTTTCGGGCACAATTCCGGGGGTAAGAGGCGATATCAAAGGACCAGAGCTCTTCCTCCTCCTCCAACGGAGAGGAAGGGGTGGGCCTGAAAGAAGGTGTCAGTGCCACTGCTTCTGTCTCGAACTCATTTGAGTCAAGGAGAATAGAGAAGGCATCTGAGCTGGAGAGTGGGTGGGCATCGTAATGTCCCTCGATGGTGGAGGGGTCATAAGAGCACTCTGCACCATGGCCCATAGGTCAGCACGAGTTCCAGTGGGGAGGCAAGACAGCCTTTCTACCCTGGATGATGTGATACCGCTAGCCTTCCGCATTGAGGTCACCTGGTGAGGAGGCGATGGTGGGACATGAGCAGCAGCATCACCTCGACTGTAAGGACAAGATCTAGTAGCCCACAGGGGCATAATGGACCAAGGGCCCCGAGGTGGAGGGCCCCACATCCCGTAAGGATTCATTGGATAATAGGGAAGGGGGGATGCCGATCCATTCCCCTTCCCTAGTCCGAGCCCAGTAGGCAGTCTTTCAATCCTGCACAGAATGGGACAGTAGAGGGGGGAACTTGGTCCATACCCTGTTCCTGTACCACGAGGCCGATGAGTGATAATCGGAGAAGACCTCATCTTCAACTGATACATCACTCAGGAGGTTGTGGTGTTGATCCCCCCACTCGGGGGGAGGGGGCCGACATGCTACCCCGGAAGTGATGGGAGCAGTGCATCACCTCCCAAGTGGGAGGGAGCAACACGCTACTGTCAGCATTCGATATGTTGCGTTGTTCCACCTCCCTAAAGGGACAGAGCAATTCGTCATCGCGGTGGCTCTACCTCCCTAACGGGAGGGCGCAACCCGCTGTTGGTGTGCTCTACCTCCCTAATGGAAGGAAGCAACCGCTGTCATGGTGCTCCACCTCGGTAACGGGAGGGCTGAACCCACTGTTTTGGTGCTCTACTTTCCTGACAGGAGGGAGCAACCCGCTACCCGAGGCGTACACGCTGTCTTGAATGTGAGAAGAGTTTGTCTTTTCCTGAAATGTGTGGCATATAATTTTTAAAAATATGATAAAGTCTATATTCTACTTACATTACATTTTTATGACTCAAACTTTTTATCACTATTTTAATTTTACTGATTATAGCGGTTGGTATCTTGCACGTTGTATACAGTATAAATGTACCGACCTTTATTTTCACTTTTGCGAGTATCCGCGTTGCAACCATGCACCTTACGACGTGTATTAGGCTGTCTTTGTACTATAAATAGCATTTCTTTAACACTGCACTCACCGTTCACAACTTTATTTTTCCAAATTAAAAAAGTTTGCACGGACGGAACAAGGTTTAGTTTGAAATTTGTAAGGTTTAAAGGGATTAAATAATCCTCAGCTAGATAGTAACTGTACCAGATAAATACTTTCTAAGACCGAAGGTTGTGTACGATTCATAATGGAACTGGTGCAGACTATACTATTTTCCTTTGTCCCTTAAAAATGTTGGGTGTCCTCCCAAGCTGGAGGGTGAGGGATAAAGTGTCCCCTGACCTGGGATTCTAGGTGCAACACTGAAAGATAATTTATAAAGAAAAACAAACTCCATTATAAAGAACTATTTATTCACAATTATTCTCAACATGATCACAAAACAAGTATTCAACAATCTAACATACTCTCCCTCGGACCCAACTCTGCTTTTGCCTCTCATTTTTGATCTCCATCCTCTTCTTAGTTTATCAAAGGTCCCTCTGTAACTCACACCCTCACTTATATTGCGGTCTATATTTTTGGACCCCATTGTTGGCGAGTTATCAAGGGAAAAATGTATATAAAACACGTGAGAAAAGAATTTGTTGTTGCCTTTTTTTAAACAAAAATATGTTATTATCTACCAAAGCCAATACTGATATGTGACTGGGTGCAGGTTTTAGTATTATCCACAATGGAGATATTAAACAAACTATTCAAGATGAAGACTTTCACTTTAAGTTTATCTCTTTTAATAAAGGGTGACATAGTCTTCTAATGCCTTTATGACTGAGAAGTTTTTTATCCACAGGTGAGTGATTTAGTTTTAAACAAATTGTATTCAGTATATCAGTGTCAGCAAACTAATGAATAGTGAAACAGGGTCCTTAGAATTTGCGACAATTTGGATCATACTTGTAACTTGTCAAGGCTATTTCTGATTGCAAGCAAGCTATTCTCCAACTTTCTGAAAGTGGTATTTGTCTATCTTGTTTTATCACTGTAGAGCTGCATGTGTGTCCAAAAACATAAGTACATAAATAAAATTGTTTTACAGAGATGTCTCAATATTACCAGGCGAGAAAAATTGATTTTGGCCACAAAAAAACCTGGGTGTCCATAAACTGTGCATCACATATTTTAATGCTATATGCATATATTCTGAATTTGATCAAAATCGGATCAGAAATTTGGCCTCCAGAGTGATAACAAAGTTAACCATTCAGATACAAAAGTACCTCATTTAGTGTTCATGAGTCTCGCTCACTATTAAACTCGTAAGAGATTTTGAAAATATAAACTGATAATCCAAGTCTGACTGAAATCAGATCAGAAATATGGACTGAGTGGCAGAGTGGTAACAAGCAATTGTTGATGGATAGATTCAAGACCGAAAATGCAGAATTCCCAACACTTCCGATGTACTGCCATACCCTTACAGCCAGGTGAGCTAAAACACAGAGATTAATGTTGTTTTTGTATTAATTGTTTTTCATCATTGTTTTAAAAATCTGCATGACAAGCTGTTATCACTGTACGCCCCTAGAATCCCGACTTTTCCGAAAGAAACAGGCTTTGAGTAACCTTGGAGTGACAGCCAGTACAACCACAGTTCTGCATCAATAATTACCTTGATTAACCACTACATGCAAGGCCTAACATGAAAAGCAGGCAGCATGCAGTCAACTCTTCCAATTCCTATACTAATCAACATACAATACACAGTGAACCTGCTTAGGGTAACATATCAAAATATACAATGCATAGTGAAACAATATGGAAAGTTTACCATTGAATAAGCATAAGGTAGTTATTCTTACATCAAACTGCATTGGTCAGAAAGGACCTTCCGAGTAGGCTAGGATGAATATAGGCCTAGCATGGATTAATCTGTATAATAAACACAAATAGTTAACCCATGTTAGAAAAGCACAGTGACCTTCTTTGGTTTAAGGGTATAGTGGTAATACAGATGTATTCAATTATCAAGTTTCATTACTGAAGCATAACAGCAACCAATAAATTAACTGCTAAGAAAATGTCACAAGTCACTAAAGCATGAAATATAGGTTACATGGACCTTTTCGCAAAGTAGATGGCGCAGTTGCATCCATGCACATTTCATGATTCTAGGTAAGATAGTATGCATATACCAAACCAAAAACTCGTGAGGTCATGAGCTAAATGTAAACTTATGGAAAGCCAGTAAAAGATCAAGATATAGGTCATGATAAGACTCTTCTGTTGTGAGGGTGTGGTAGTAATAGACGCATATCATTATCAACTTTGTAATTCAAGCATGAATAGTGCCCAAGGATGAACATCACACACAAAATTTAACTAAGCTAGTGAGGTAAATAATGTGGGCCATAATGACCTACAACTAAATTGATGAAGTTGTGCTCAGGAAGATGCATCCCAAAGTTTAATGATTCTACATAGGACAGCACGTGTATAGCATGCCAAAAATCTAGGTAGTCACCAGCTATAACAGTATTTTTACCGTGTTAAAAAAAACTTGACTGAAACGCAAAAACTAACCAAGAATGTACAACTAATGTATGTACAAGTTAACCCCCTTGGCACCCTCCTCTGGGGGAAGGTGCTATGAAACCCACTTCAAATTGATGCCTATGACATAGAAAAAAAGAATAGCTAAGATTCAGTAAGGGTGTGCATATGCATACTTTGTAGATGGGCTAAAAATGGTTGCAGAGCATTACAGTAAACTGTTGTGGAGATTACTGGTAGCCCATTCTATTTTATCAGTTCCAACAAAATGGAAAGCTCACAATGTCAAGCATCCAAAACAAGCCGTCTGAGGTAAATGTTTAGGATAAGGTGTCCTCAGCTAGAGTTTTAAATAAAGAAGAAATGGAATGAGGTAAGATTGGAATTGCTCTTGCCAGTGACTAGACACATGTTTAAAACTGTTGAAAAATTTGAAAAATCCCTGAGCTGAATTACTCCAAACAGATCACTGCATGTGGTTAAGTTTCATTTTTCAGGAGTCAGGGTGAGAACCATCATGAATTTTTCAAAACTTCCAACTGAAGAAAAGACTGCATTTGATAACTTCAATAGCCATTAAGTGTTGCAGCATGAAACATTCAATATTGGTTTTAATTTAATTTAGATAATACAGTAAAACCGGTCATGAGAGACTGCCCCTTCTGCCAGAAAAAAGCGGTCTCTCAAGACAGGTGGTCTCTCATAACAGGTTTGTACAAAAAAGAACAGTTTCCAAGGTCGAAATTCAGCACTGTTTAAGAGGGAAAAATCACAATCATGTACATTTATTGTATTCTTTGTTCATAGTTCTTGTTAATGAATGAAATAAAAAGACAATTAATTTATCCAGAAACAGAATAAATTTATTTGGAGACAAAAGTCAAAGACTTTATTCACCGATGATACAAAGGGATTAACTCTATAAACAGAGGGTGTTACCGGCTGCACCAAGGTGAACAGATGACGGTTTGGTGTGTGCGCTGTAATCTCTGTAACATCAAAAACACCCGAACAAACAACACAAGCCTTTCACAATGACAATCGAATCCGGAAAACGATTCTCACCTACTGGTATTAAAGGCAAAGACAAAGACCTCATTCACCCCGGGCATTACGGATTAACTCCAAAGACAAATGATGTATGCGACCGCTATACTGACTTTGGCACTACAATGGCAGTTTGTGACATGTACTTGAGTCTGGTTTACAGTCTAGAACAAAGGAAACTACATGTATGACCTGCAAAAGTTACGAAACCGGTAGCCAGTCTAATTTGTTTTTATAATTTTATTTTTAGAGCAGTCTTTACTTTGGAAGCGGTCGTTGTTACAAAGGATAAAATAAACGTCAGTGGTGTTTGTCTCAGTTCTCGCGATAGGGTCGTTCATAGCAGTATTATTTTAGAACAAGCTACCATTCACAACTTCGCGGGAAATCCTATGGATCATACTTTAGTCTCGCAGAAATAGCCGAGGTATTTCCGAATGAACAATCGGTATTTACTCTAGTCTGGTTTACAATCTATAACATATGATACTGCATGCATGACCTGTACAATTCAAAAAACCGGTAGCCAGCCTAATTTGTTTTTAAGTTTTTGATTTTGTTTTTAACATCTTTGCTTCTTAACCCTTTGACAGCGGGATACGACACCAGTCGTACTTTACCTTTGCCAGCGGGATACGACACTGGTCGTATGTTCACTAGATTCCGTTACCAACATTTGCAGACACGTGTATAACTGTATAAAACGTCATCAGTTTACGTGCACTCTTTTGAAAAGGAAATAAAGGTAGAAGGAACACATACGATTGCCAGGTTGTGTTTAAAAGACCCAAAAACTGGTAAAAATTAGATTTCAAAATCAAGTTTTAACATGCAGAGATAAAATATGGCGGTCATATTCTGAACAGGAAATTGAAGAGAGTTACATGTATGTGCTTGCTGAATTAGTTGGAAATAAAGACCATTTCACGTGGCAAATTGACATTCTAGCCAGTGGGGATCGCTATCTTTACTTCTTCAAAATGAACGGCGCTGATGATAACTGGTTATTTGAAAATTTTATTTCAAACACGACTTTTAATGTGTGGAGATCAACATGGCGGACAACGCTGAAACAGCAATTTACGGCAGTGATGTGGATGCCGATTTTGATGAAAATATAGACAATTTTGTGGGGAAACTTTATGTTTTAAGCAATGCAGATCGTGAGCTTCATTTTGACGAAATGAACGGAGATGATAAGAACTGGTTAGTAGAAAATTTGATTTCAAAACTGAATTTTAATGGGTGCAATTCAAATGGCGGACAATACTGAAGCGGTCGTGATGCTGATACCGATTTTGATGAAAATTTAGACAATTTTGTGGGGGGAAATTTATATTTTAGGCAGTGGGGATCATTATCTTGGTTGCATTGAATGAACTGAGCTGATGATAAATAGTTAATTGGTATTTTTGACTCGGATATTGACGATGATGAGGACGTGGATGTTTTTCAAGCTAACTGGACACTTTGAGAACTTCACTTCTCATAAAGTTTGCATATATACCGATGTTGAGTGTGTGCATAATATTATGAAAATTTCCTGCATCCCTGGGAATGGACCAAAATACACCCAATATAACTCTTATATTATTACATTAAAATTTATTGTGGAATAAAAACACTGAACCAAAATGAAAAGCTTTGTCAACTTACCAGTAAGGATTATTCTGTTTTTTGTTCTCCAAATCTCATGCGAGTAAATTTAATAAAATTTTAATAATTTTAGATATTCTTGATAGATTTTACTATTTTGTCACCTTCTTAAATTGTATAAAATTCCCCCCATTTCATACAATTACATAGAGGAGGTAAAATGAATATTGCAGATAGGAAAATTGCATTGAAAGTAAGTTATTACAAAAAAATGTAAAGCATTTATTTTTGCTTACATAACTTTACTTTCAACTGACGTTTATGTCTGAAAATTTTCAGTCACAAAATATATGACCTTAAGGAAAATTTTATGCTTTTTAAAATGGTATACAACATTGAAAAATAATTTCAAAAAATTGTCCTGTAAAGCCAGATTTACAAACATCTCTGCATTCTCTCCTGCTGCTACACCACCGACTGAAAAATTTCCAGTTCTATACAACTGCCTGTCTGAATGGGCTTCAGTATGAAAAGGGTTAAGCGGTCGTGGCTACAAAAGGTTAAATAAAGGTCAGTTATGTTTATATCTGTTTTTGTGATGCGGTCGTTCATAGCAGTGTCGAAATGCACATTTTGCCAAGAAATCGCGGTCGCTGGTCGCGTTCTACAGGTGGTCGCTCACGACAGCGCGTTTATATAATAAAATCGATCCGTGCATTACGATTGTGGTCGCTCATGACAGGTGGTCGCTCATGACAGGTTTTACTGTAGCTGACAAAAAAGCCAAGGAGTTGAATTTGTAGTTTCTATGTAAACAAGAGTACTATGACCGGCACATCATACATCCACCTATGTTTAATAGTCCTCTATGTAAATAACTTAAATTTTTACTCTGAGATCATTTTTTTTCTTTCAGCTAGAGTAAGCTTGACTTCTGCCCTTTTGACCCCAAAATCGATAGACTTCTTCCATACCCAAGTGCAAGCCATCCACCAAGTTTGGGCCAAGTCTGTGATGTTGCATTAAAGTTACCGTGTGGCAACAATGTCTATTCTTTCAGTAACCTTGACCTTTGATCTTTTGATCACCAAATCAAATGCCTTCTTCCATACCTAAAGTGCAAGCCATCCACAAAGTTTGGTTGAGGTTGGTCATGTAGAACTAATGTTATTGTGCAGAAACTATATTTTTTATTCTTTCACTCACATTGTTGTTGACCTTCAACCTTCCGACTACAAAATCAATACAATTTTTCCTCACAATAACTGCAAAGCCATCCACAAAGCTTGGTAACTGTAGATGGTGGGGAACTCACGTTATTGAGCAGAAGACATTTTTCTTCTTTTCAGACAGTGATCTTGACCTTCGACCTTTTGACCCTGCAATTCACAGGGTTCTTCTATCTCCCAAGTGTAAGCTATGCACAAAGTGTGGTAACTAGATGGTGGAGAACTCAAGATATTGTGCAGAAACTGTTTGTTTTCTTTCAGTCAAGGTGACTTTGACCTTCGAGTCTGAACTTGATAGAGATCTTCCGTATCAAAAATACAAGTCATCCACAACTTTGGTAACTATATATAGTGGACAACTAAAGTTACTGTTTGGAAAACAAACTGGTGACAGACGGATAGATGGACATACATCATAACATAATACACTCCATGTATAAAAATATGACCATTGCTGCTTGATTTTCAATGGAGTGGAATAAGAGAAAATTCATCAAGCCATTCTGTGTCATACAGAGGTTTCTAAAGGAAAATTCCATGTAAATTTATGCTCTCTATTATTTGACAGATAATAATTTCATTAAAAAGAAAAATATAAATGAAGTTCGGAAAAACTGAAGCTAATGGAAATATTTAAGTTCAAACTTCTGAGAATCTAGCAAATCTACTGGCTGTTCAGCACCACCATATTGCAGAGGTAAAATGTATGAATGATATGACAGCATCAGAGAATCTCTGAAAGGTTTATTCCATCACGCAGTTGGTTTGTGTTCACTCCAATGCTAAATAGCAAAGAATGTTGTTCAAGTTAAATATTTTCATAAAATCAAAACTTTAACCACAATAAATGTTGACTAATGTTTGCTTTTAATTCACACTCTCTTTTGCCAACAATGAATCAAGTTTGGGATCATTTCTGACTCAAGTGAAGGTAAAAAGACTGCTGCGATTGCTGAAGCCATATTTGAAATCATATAAATCATCATTCGGCTGGGCCAAAATTCACTAGAACTTAAGTCATGTAAATCAAGTTTTATTGGGCCATAAGTTAAAAACATCAGTCCCTATTTTAGTTTTAGCATCAGAATGTCCGACTAATAAGTAAACAGATTGTTACGAACTGTTGGCACCCTTGTAGCCATTATAAACACAAACAGACTCCTGATGTCACAACCATAACAATGACAGTAACACAGTACTAATAAGTGTTTTTTCCCGATCTGGTGTGAATATTATATGAAACAAGCTTCCTACTTACTATATGTAATAAAAAAATGCAACATGGAGTTTCTTGTTAATGGAACTTTGCAGTTTTCCACTTCTAAAATTATGTCTTTAGTGATATATGCATTGTAGACTTCATTTTGTGATGTCTAGTTACACATGTAAAAATTAGAACAATTATTAAAATATTTACCTGAGATACATTCTTCCATTCGTTCTACTCTTTGATTAATTTCTTTCAACTGTTGCACTGTCCCTTTTGAAAAAAAAGTTATGATAATACAATTAATAATTTAGGAGTGAAATTTCAAGGGCGAAATATTTAATGGTCTGACAGTTAGCTTAATTTTGTCATCCAGGCATTAGAGGCTAAAATAGGAAATTATGATATACTCATGCAAGTCTCTTGTCCTCCAGAATGAAACATAATATTAATATTTTCACATGTAACAATTTTTCACATACAGTCACAAAATAATTATTAGTATAATAAACCTACCTGATATATATCCTTGAATGTTTTCCGACTTTTTTGCTAATCCTTGTGACTGGTGAATGAGAATCACTAAAAAATATTCCAAACCACAATTGTAACAAGGACAGTTGAAAACTGATAGGTTTTTCGACCGGGATGGGTATGAATCCATCTACAGGATGGGTATGAATCCATCTACAGTACAGCTCACGTGATTTTTCGGAACCCCACGCATCGCGGTGGGGTACTTAATCCCCTCCACTCTAGCTCCGCGATAGCACTCCGCGGTGGAGGCATAAATACCTACAAATCACCACCGCGTTTCGGCAGGCATGCCGATGAAAACTCCACCGTGGAGGGGCTAGTCGACATTACTGATTGACATCTGAACAGCCAATGAATGAAGACCACCTATGGAAAGACTGAGACGTCAAGAGTGATTTACAACTGGATACCATCTGAAGAATCAGTCGTTTTTATTTCGATCATATATTTGGACAATAAAAAAATAATTTCAAAAGTCTTGTATATTCGGTACACATTACTGTTTATTAAAGGTTGATCGACTTCTTTTGCAATAAGTTTATGATTTTAATTTATTTCAAAGAAATATGAACAAACTTATGCGCTGACTTGACGAGAAGTACACATTGCTGAGCCTCTCAAGCAGAATAAATTTATCAGTTTGTTCCAAAGGTAAGTAATTCTCTGAGATATGGACAATTAAAATCCAAATTGACATCCGCTTCTGCTTACCCCCCCCAACAACAAACCTAAAACACTGAATTTACACTGAAATGCAAACCGCGTGCTTAGTCTTTAAGCAGTAATAGATGAGTCACGAGGCTGATTATTATGACTGCATGTGTGCTGTAAGGGACTGACCATTTAATATACAGGGTTTATACGTTTTTCTTTTTTTCGACCGGGATATTTTTTGTTCTTTCATCACAGTATTTATTTATTTTAAGTGAAATATGGAACAGATTAACGTCTGTTACAAAAATCAGAGAAAGACAATTGTTTTCATGCATTTACCCCCCCCCCCCACCACGGTTGGAAAATTCAATTGTCTCTCTCTAATAAAGACTTGACTTCAGCGGATGTTCTACAGAAATCAAGGCAGTGACCATTGTGAACACTGTTGTAAAATATTAACAAGGGTTTGCATCAAAGGATGATGTAAGTTTCAGCTTGGGAACCGTGTGTTTTTTTATTACACGAAGCCATCTGACTTAGCGTGTTGTACTTTATAGCCGCATTTATGGTCCCGCCATTAAGAACGGAAGTTTGATAATTGTTAGTAATTAATCTGAACTCGGCTTATTACCGAAATGAAAAATAATATGGAAAATTCTAAAATCTGAGATGTTCAGAGATTTTAATTTCCACGTGTATCCTATTATTTGCTCATTTTCCTACGGCGAAAATATAAAAATAAAATATACTTTTTTAATTATTTTTACGCAGATATTAAAGAATGCAGTTTCCTGTTTGTGACTGTTAGAGCCTTTGGTTATTGAGCGTGTTTCTGTTTCTTACCACTTGCAAACTTTTCCAGATTTCAGTTTACGATAACTTGTGCAGTAGTGATTTGGATTCCATATTTTATGAGAGAGAGATAAAGAGAGAGGGGGGGGGGGACTTTACTAAGAAGAGTTAATAATCTAAACTTATTCATCTTATTTTTCTGTATTATGCAATAGGAAAATGAACAGAAAAGAAAAAGTTAAAAGATTAATTTCATCTGATGCGCAAGTTTGTCAAATCAATGGCAAAGAAAACAAACCTGCAGAAGCGCTGCTGTTCTACTTTAGGTTAACAGTTAGCATGAAATTAACACGTCCATATCAGCAGTGCTGATGGCTTCTCTTGTGCTAGGTTACTTGCACGTGTCAACTACATGTATCTAGGATGACCTTTTGCGGACATTTGTGATTTTTTAAAAAACCGCTACTTTGGTAATTAATGCAAATTAGTACAGTTTAAAATAAAATAACGATGTGAAATCTTAATAATGCTTTATTTAAGCGATTGGATGTCAGAAAAAAACGTACAATATGTGAATGAGTACTCATGCATGGAATAACCATCGGAACTTGTGGGATTTTGTTTCACTTCAGTCAGGTACGACTGCAGCTTTGTTATTAATTTGTTTGATGTTTATCGTTCTTTTCATTGCAGGTAGTACAATATCACTGACTTTCATGATCATCACAATTTTGTATTGCGTTTACTGAAAAAGAAATAAGGATATGAATGCATGTTTAGATTCCGATAACATAGTATTGAAGAACAAAAAAAATTAGATTCATTGCGCAAAATGTAGTCTTAATACAGTTTGCGAGGCATTGCCATTACATTATCATCAACTAAAATATGATTTG
The DNA here is from genome assembly GCA_029931535.1 of Margaritifera margaritifera. NCBI lineage: Eukaryota > Metazoa > Mollusca > Bivalvia > Unionida > Margaritiferidae > Margaritifera > Margaritifera margaritifera. The sequence goes on along the minus strand of JAQPZY010001636.1, from coordinate 3,519,326 downwards.
GCACAATGTATCATACATTATCTTCGTTAGAACAAGGAAATATTTATAATTAACTGAATTACTACATTTTTTTCAGTATAAAAAAGTTAGCAAATTGCTCCCCAGAGGGATAACGATGTAAATAAATCTATGCCCCCCCCCCCACCTCCCGTCTATCTCTCTCAACCTCTGCTTGCATGGGTGATAAACAGTAAACCACGCCCATATTATTGAAACCACGTCCACTCCGCGGTGGTTCGGATGCGACTCCGCGAGGGAGCGTGGTGTGCAGGGCTATTCTCCGCCAGGACATGTGGAGTGATGGTGGAGGGGTTTTTCTTAATCCAATCCACTCACTCTCCACCCCCACCGCGATGCGTGGGGTTCCAAAAAATCACGTGAGCTGTACTGTAACTCTATGCTGTTACCAGCTATGTATGATGTTTATATAACATTATAAATATTTTAGGAAATTATAAATGTTTCTTGACTTTAATATTTGCTTAAACCTTAATGGGAAGTATAATGTTGACATGTTAGCTATTGTCCTTGAAATGGGTTGTTTACTTAATATTTGAGTTCAAGGATGGTCGAGGTAAAGAAGCTGTTGATTTTTACTTGATTTGTTGGTTTCACTTTCTTTCTGTTACATTTTTTTTACCATAGAGTCGTAATCGAAATTGGGGTCTCGTCCTGGATAGAATTTCTTTAAAACATATTAGAGATATTAAAGTTATCTTTGAAATTCATATTGATATTTTGTCTTGGAATTTTTGTTGTCTTTGGCAAAGATTTTAATTTGACGATTTTTTTTTAGCGAAACCAGCAAGCATACATGATAGCATCTAATGTTCAGAATTTCATTTCAAATCCTACTCAGGACGAGTTAGAGTGTACGAGAAAGGACGAGTTGCTCGAACTTGCCAGAAAATATATTCTGTCTGAGGTGAAAGCATCATTGATAAAACAGGAGATAAAGATTATTTTAATTCAATATTTAGTAGGAAAGAGAATTTTGGATAGTAGTGCTTTAAGTTTGATCAAAAAGCATGTATCTGGTTCTGACAGGAAATTTAGGAATTAGAGTTAAAGAACCAGATGGATTTAGAATTAGTAAAGCTTCAGATTCAGAGAGAGAGAGAGAGAGAGAGAAAGAGAAGAGACAGATACAGAAAGAGAAAGAAATGATGGAGAAGCAGCTGCAGATACAGATGCAGAGAGAAGAAATGGAAATGCAATTAAAATGAAGAAAATTAGAACTGGCAAACAGAGCACACTCCCCCCCTCCCCCTTTACACACCAGTTCAGGTTTTGATGTTACCAGATATATTAGGTTGGTACCCCCTTTTCAGGAAAAAAAAGTAGAGAAATACTTTCTTCCCTTCGAGAAAATTGCTGAAAACTTGAAATGGCCCAGAGCGCATTGAACTTTGTTATTACAAAGTGTACATATTGGCAAAGCTCATGAAGTCTACACTTCACTGTCAGTACAACAAAGCATTGATTATGATGTGGTTAAGGAGTACATCTTGAAGGCTGACGATGTTGGTACCTGAGGTGCATCGACAAAAGTTTAGGAATTGTAGAAAAGAAACTGGATAAAATTATGTCGAATTTGCAAGGGAAAAAGAACGACAATTTGATAGGTGGTGCTCAGCCTAGAAGGTTGATCAAGATTACGTTAACCTCAGACAGCTCATATTAATTGAAGAGTTCAATAATGATGTTAAGACCTATGTTGATGAGCAGAAAGTGGAAACTTTTGAAAAATGCTACTCATATGGCTGATGATTATTCCTTGACTCAAACTTTCATTTGGCAATAAGTCTTCCTCTCAGCAGTTTTATGGTAAAAAAAAACTATTTCAATCTCAAGCGAATACTTCCAAATTTCAAAACAGCACAACTGTTAGGAATCAAACATCTGATATGACTGATCAGAAATCTTTATCTCTTCCTATGTGCACTTATTGTAAAACGAAAGAGCATGTCATTTCTGATTGCATCAAGTTGAAAAACAAGTAACAGAATAAAGACATAGCTTTTCCAAATGCTCTTATTTCAAAGAGGTCATGGTCACTGTCTTGTATTGAAAGCAATACATTTGTTGGGTCAAACAAACCCCAGTCTGATTCTATTTTGGAGACTTATGAACCATTCACGTCAGAAGGTTCTATATCACTTATTGGTGATTCTGCTTAGCCTATCCCTATTAAAATATTAAGGGACACAGGAGCTTCTCAGAGTCTTTTATTATCATGTACTTTGCCTTTGTCTGAGTCTTCTTCTTCTAGTGAAAGTGTTCTTATTCAGGGAGTAGAGTGCGGCTTTGTAATTGTTTCTCTCCATTGTGTGAATTTGGACTTAGTTTCCGGACCCGTGAATGTTGGAGCAGTGACTTCTTTACCCATAGTGGGTGTTGATATATTACTAGGCAATGATCTGGCTGGAGATAAGGTTGTGGTTAATCCACTTGTAACTGACAAGCCTTGTTTGGATTAACAAGTTGATCCTGGCAAAATTGAAATCCCTGATTTGCACCCTGTTTGTGCAGTTACCAGAGCTATGACCAGAAGAGCTATTGAGAGTGATGTTGATCCTGAAACTATTCCTTTAGCTGACACATGTATTGGTCAGTCTTTTGATGAGGTCACTTTTTCCTCAGGTATTGATCAATCAAATGGTATTGATCACAGTGATCCTCTTTTGGGAACTCATTCTCTTTGTTCTAATCAGGGTGACAAACGACAATCACTTGTCGTTGAACAGGAACAAGATCCCGAGATATCTTGTTTGTTTCAGAGGGATATTAGTGAAACTGAAGCTACACAAGTTCCAGTGTGTTACTTTGTGAAAAATGTGGTCCTTATGAGAAAATAGAGACCACCTGAGGTACCCACCGGTGACGAGTGGTGAGTGAGCTAACCAATTTTTGTTCGCAAGTCATATCGACAGGAAATTCTTAGTCTACCCCATGAAACTCCTTTGGCTGGTCATTTAGGAGTCTGTAAGACTTGTCACAAGATCTTAAATCATTTTTATTGGCTGAAACTCAAAAGTGATGTTTCTAAATACTGCAGATCTTGTCACACTTGTCAAATGGTAGGAAAACCCAATCAGAAGATACCTAAGGCTCATCTGCAATCTATTCCTGCATCTGATGAACCATTAGTAGAATAATGGTGGACTGTGTCGGTCCTTTACCTAAGACCAAGTCAGGCAACCAATACTTGTTGACCATCACATGTGCATCTACAAGATTTCCAGAGGCAATTCCCCTGAGAAATATAACTAAAACCATTGTGAAAGCTTTGGTGAAGTTTTGTACACTTGTTGACCTTCTCAAATCTGTCCAGTCGGATCAAGGGTCAAATTTTATGACTTTAATTTTCCAACGAGTTATGCATGAATTAGGCATCAAACAGTTAAATAATCTGCCTATAACCCTGAAAGTCAAGGTGCTTTGGAAAGATTTCATCAAACTTCGAAGAATATGATTTGATCATATTACTTTGATAGAGGAAAGGATTGGGATGAGGATGTTCATTTGTTGTTGTTTGCTGTTAGGTTAGGAGTCGTTGGGTTTTAGTCCCTTTGAACTTGTTTTTGGACATACTGTCCGTGGACCATTGAAATTATTGAAAGAGAAACTTTTTTCAAATGAAGATTCAAAGATTAATCTTCTTGACTATGTCTTTGATTTTAAATACAAGCTGTCAAAGGCCTATGAAGTAGCAAGAACTAATCTTCACACTACCCAGTCAAAAATAAAATGAAGGTACGACAGAAATACACAGGAAAGGAGTTTTAAACCTGGTGAACAAGTTCTAGCTCTCTTCCCCATACCTCAAAATCCCCTTCAGGCTAAATTATATGGTCCTTATACCGTTGAAAAGAAAGTTAATGACTTAAATTATATCGTTAACACTCCTGGGAGGTGGACACAGAAACAACTACGTCACATAAATATGTTAAAGGAATATTTGACAGAGATAGCCCAACTAATTATTCAGTGAATTTAGTTGAACCTATCCCACACAGTGAAGATATAAACGATGGAATACAATCAGACTATAGTGACTCTGGTGTGACCTAACTTAGAAATTCAGAAATAATGAACAATCTGGACCAGAAAATTTCAAATCTACATCAAAAGGAAAGAAATGAACTAAAACAGCTATTACGTGAGTATGAGCACTTGTTTCCTGATGTTCCTATACGAACAAATAAAATATATCATGACGATGGCATTGTAGATTCTACACCATTGAAACAGCATCCTTACAGGATGAATCCTCTCGAACAGGAATATTTGAAGAAAGAAATTCAGTATTTACTGGAGAATGATTTTATAGAACCAAGTAAAAGTAACTGGAGTTCAGTATGTGTTCTTGTTCCTAAGCCAGATAATACATGCTGCATGAGTACTGACTATAGAAAAGTCAACAGTATCACCACAATGGATTCATTTCCAGTACCAAGAATGGACGATTGCATTGATAAAATTGGAAATGCGAAATATGTCACCAAGTTTGACCTTTTAAAAGGATTCTGGCAAATTCCACTCCTGAAAAAGGCAAAAGAAATTTCAGCATTTGTAACTCCAGATGGACTTTATCAATATAAAGTCATGCTGCTTGGAATGAAAAATTCTCCTGCAACATTTCAACGTCAAATGAACATGACAACATCTGGTCTAGATAATTGTGACGCATCCATCGATGATGTCATTATCTGTAACGACACCTGGGAAGATCACTTGGAAAGCATTTGGAAGACTCAGCAATGCGAATTTGACGATTAATTTGAGCACAAGTGAGTTTTGCCATGCTTGTGTCACATTTTTTGGACATATTGTGGGACAAGGTCAAATTAAACCTATAGAAGCTAAAGTCAAAACTATCTCTGAATTTCTGGTGCCAATTTGTAAAGAGCAACTGATGCAATTTTTAGGTATGGCTGGATATTATCGGAAATTTTGTTCAAATGTTTCCATAATTGCCGAACCTTTGAGAAGTTTGTTGATTAAGAAAACCAAATTTTGTTGGTCTGACCAGTGTCAGGAATCTTTTGACAAGTTAAAGGCCATGCTTAAGAATACGCCAGTTCTTTCTTCACCAAATTTCAGCCAATCATTTAAATTTTTTGTTGATGCAAGTGATGTAGTCGGAGATGCTGCCAGGATTTGATCTAAAGGGGGGAGCTCCCCCCTCGTCACCAAAAAAAAGGGGGGGGGGGAGTACAAAAAAATGAGGGGGAGGAGGAAACGGCCATAGTTCAAAATTTACCTAACACATAAATATCATTCTCTTTCTTTCTTCCTGCTCTATTGAAATCAAAATCCTCAAAGGATGTCTCCTCTAGTTGTATACTCATTAATCTGTTGATCATTTTTGAGCTTAATTTGTTCCTTATCTGTGTATAAATATTGTTCGGTGTTGAGAACCCCCTTTCACATATGCATACCTAGCTAAGCCAGCTTGAACAAAATGGAAAAATGTTCTTTATGGTTGTTATGTACAATTTTTAACAGTTCATAGGTTTTAGTCTTTTGGATATCTCTGCTCCAAAATAATATTTTTCACTAACAAGAGCTCTGCCAAAGTTTCCCTTTCTTGAGTCCATGCTTTGCTGACTACTACATGTATGCCAGATTTGTTCCACAATTTTACATTCAGGTTCAAGTCCATCAATGCCATAGTCAGCTTGTTCAGACAGTTATTCTGAACAAAAATAAATATCCTTACTCTTTAATTTCTTTTTAGATTTTTATTTATTCAATTTATCTTAACCCTTAGAGTGCTATATAGTTTGGTAGCACAAGATCTATCAAGGCAGAATTGTTTGAGAAAAGAAATGAAAAATTGCACTCAACATTTTAATTGCCTGTACTTTAATTAGGCTTAGTATTCTGCTTTTTTGACATTTAATTTCGAAGGATGGCTTAAAAAGGGTTTGACCGGCATGCCACCTGTTTTGTCCATCCAGCATGTACATCGGACTCGTATTCAACATCATTTTCAGGTTCAAAATTATTCACTGGTATTTCCAGTAACAATTTCTGGGCTCCAATAATCTCATATACTTCAAAACTTTAAAAATCATCGTCATAATCGCTATCATCGGCCAGTATTTGCCGAACAAAATCGTCATCTTGCACTGAACCATGCTGGGAGTCAGCCATTTTGTATTTTCTAGGGACCCTTAATTGAAACAAGCATTTGTAAAACTTCCTTCATGAATGCAAGGCTCAACATCGACAATGCTTGTTCCAGGGCCCAATGTGCCAATCAAATTTAGTTTGACAACCGTTCATGTCAAGTCGAAGTACTCAGATGTGTAAACAGTTGCCCACTGGATAAAAGACCGATAACGAGACAAGCGGTATGAGACCTCTACTGGCGGTGCGACTTATGCCGCGACAAGCACTTTAATGGTTAACAGTTAAACAAAAATTGTATACTGTGCAGAGTACATTATTATATGCACAACTTTAAACTAATCTGCGGGAGTTCTCGCGCATCACTGCTTTCCAAGTGAATGTAGGGGTTGGTGGAGTATTGATTCAGGAAGACAAAAATGGTGTGGACCACCCTGTGTGTCATTTTTCCAAGAAACCAAACAAGCACCAGAAAAATTATTCCAAAATTGAGAAGGAATATTTGGCTTTGACATTGGCTTTACAGCGTTTCAAAGGGTATGTTACCTCGGCTCCTAATCCGATTATTGTGTACAGTGATCACAAATTCCCCTACTTTCATCAACAAAACGAAAGGTAAAAATCGGAGATTGTTGAGATGGAGTTTAACATTGCAGGAATATAACATTGACATTAGACACATCAGGGGAAAAGATAATGTAATTGCAGATGCACTCTCACGTGCATAGAAGTGTTATATTGTTTTATGTAATCAAGTTCAGTATCATAAAACATCTTCCTATGTAATTTTGGTTATTATAGTATTAAATGCATATTTAAAAGAAAGTTTTATTGCAGGGGAGGTGTTATGTATGATGTTTATATAATATTATAAATATTTTAGGAACTTATGTTTCTTGACTTTAATATTTGCTTAAACCTTAATGTTAAGTATAATGTTGACATGTTTAGCTATTGTCCTTGAATTTGGTTGTTTACTTAATATGAGTTCAAGGTCCGTTTTGGTCAACAAGTTGTTGATTTTTACTTGATTTGTTCTGTTTCACTTTCTATCTGTTACATTTTTTAGACCATAGAGTCGTAACAAACCCTAATGCAGACATACTGAAGCTATCTACTTAAATGTATCTATCAATTTATCTGTGCATATCAGAATTCACCTTCTACACTAATTCCTCAAAATTTTCATTATAACGACTTTTGTTAGCAGATCATTTTGTTTCATTTTCAAAAGCTAGAGAATTTAAACAGAAATTATCCACTAATTATATACGAAATGGAATCATGTGAAAGAATACTCTATAGACCAGACTAAGCATTAATCATAAATGCTGTCTACCACAGTTAGTCAGCACATCTAAATTATATATGCCTGTATTCACTTTTTAATATTTTCAAACACAGGTGGTAATGTCAGGGTTACATTGTCAAGTCCACATCACAAAATGATTAAATAATTTTTAAAACAAAAATCGCTCTCTTTCCCTCATACAAAGGTTATATTTATAACTAACAAATTGTACAATTCTTGTGCCATATTTTATTTAAAGTTCAAAGTTTTTAATGTGTTATTGATGGAAATGAGGTATTTATCTATAAAGATCAATTGAGAATAGATATATATTGTTTTTACACTCCATACGCTTTATGTTTCAGTTTTTCTATGTAATGAATTACAACTACTTACAACATACACAGTAAATATTTTGAAGATAATACTTTTGACCCATCAATATCTATGTATGCTATACAATTAACCTTGTTATTCCTTTGCTCCACATGTTCTCAAAATCAGTTATCTTCTATAAGTTTTCTTTAGCAACTTAAAACTATTTTATAATGATGACAAAAAATATAAATGTTTGTCAATGCAAAAAAAGTGTCTGGATTTATACTCCGATCCTAATATCTCTAACTATTTGAATTACTTCATCAAAATCATGGCCTGCAAATAAATGGTAAATGTGACAGTTCCAATAATATAAAACCTGGAAACAAAAAGGAACACTAATTACCGCCCCTGTAAACTTTAAGCACACAAGTTTAAAAGTGTTCGTGGATATTTTATGGCTTTTATTACATATTTCAAAAATCACATATGATGCAACATTTGAATGCAAGTATGGAAGAATGACACAGTGTGTTGTAAAACAAAAGTACACAAAAGGTTTGTGGAAGAAAACTCAAAATATATAGAAAAGTAAATTGAGAATCAACAAAAAGAAAGAATAAATCCAATGGATAGATGAGGAATGTAAAATTAAACAAGCTGAGAAATGGTCATTGCACACAGACAATGCCTGACAATGACGGGAAATGATTGCAATTTATGATTTAATTGATGTATAAAAATTTGTTCTGACACACATACATGTTAACAAAAAATACAAAATACAATCCTAAAAAAAGTCCATGATGTATTATGACATACTGCTGTAAATTGCCTGATCCATGCAACTAACATTCATCAAAAGTTGGTGTAATGCAGTTAAATCTATAAGTACAGTGAAACCCGGCAATAACGCGATATTTGGGGTCCATAAAATTTGATCGCGGAAAAAGCGGGGTTGCGTTATTGCGGGGTTTTACTTTATTTTACTTTATTCAGAGAACAACGTATACATGTCTAATGTATAGCATGAACAGGGTATCAACACCGTTTACTATCTGATATTGAGCCGTCGCGGCATGCAATTCATCCATAATGCATGCAATTCCATTGAAAAATTGAACACAGATTTAAAATATTCAATTATTTTGTCACAGATCATTGTCTGATTCGTTCTTTGAATTCAATGTCTAATAAACAGAGTATTAACATCGTTTTCTTACTGTCTGATATCGCACTGTCGTAGCATGCATTTCATCCATAATGCATGTAATTCCATTGCATAAATTGCATACATATTTAAACTATTCAATAATTTTGTTACAGATAATTATGTGTCTGAATTCAACGGGAAAAAAGAATAGTAAAATTACGTTATGAAAGACCGAAGCATGTACGGTTCCTTACGTTCCAGGGTCTATGAACGGTGTCTGTATAAATTTCATACTGCTAAAATTTTCTCATATGCATTTCCGTGCACCTTTATCCATTGTAAATGCCCACTAACTATATATACATGTCTAATGTATAGTATGAATAGGGTATCAACACCGTTTACCATCTGATGTTGATCGGTCTTTGCTTTCCCACATGACAACCCTTTGATTGAGCCGAGTTTGATACTTGTTCAGTGCCAAGTAACAGAGTGGTTATTTGAACTCCCTGTGATCTTGCCGCCCAAGCTCAGTCTCTACATAAGCACCCACATATGACAATCTTTGATCAACCACCGCACTGTCTGGTGCTTGGTTGTGTATGCAGTTAAAGAAGAAACATTAAGTCGGCTATTGTTTGCACAATGATTGTATACAGGATGAATTGAAGTCCAGCGCACGTGTTGGCGGCTTACGTTTTTTGATGTTTATTAAATTGTGAGAATCTTTTATCAACCACCACATCGTCCGATTCACGGTTGTGTATGCAGTTAAAGAAGAAACACATGTCGGCTATTGTTTGAGCAATGATTGTATACAGAATCAATTGAAGACAAACACAAAGAAGACTTACTGGCTTTACTCATGGATCAGTAATAAGTAACATTTCCGATAATGTTTATTTTGGTGTAATACTTCAAGAAATTGGTGAAATTGTTAAATTTCAGAAGCCACGCCAAGATCAAATTCATATGCGATCTCTTCCCCAAAATGATAATAAAATTGTATACACTATTTCTCGTACTTAAAAAAAAGTATTTTTTTTACGTATACGAGAAAAATATATGTATATAAATGTCAGGAACCACGCCACAAACGTATTATACTCAAATTCATACGTGATCACTTCCCCAAAATGATACTGTAATATACAGATTTTATACACTATTTCTTGTACTTTGAAAAAAAAAATGTTCATGTGCAAATGAATATATGAAATTTGGGAGCCACGTCACAATCGCGTTATATCTGAATTCGCGTTATAGCGGGGTTTCACTGCATTAGGAATCTTTGAGGGTAATTTCAGCCTTAAAATTAAGTAATCACTCATGTGTTTCTTCACCAACAAAACTATTTCCAGATTTCAATAAATCTTCGTAAATTAAAATTTCCCATCCAGCATATAATTTCATACCATCTGGATACTCCTTACTGGGAACAATATTGAATTTTAAAAGCACTGTACTCCAGGTATTAGCTCGATTTTATCTTCAAACTACTTTTTGTATTTATTGATTTCCTAATTCTAGCACCAAATAGAAGATTCTAAATTCCCATTTCCATTTTAAATGTTTGTTCAAAAATAACCAAAATCTTTTCTCACACATTTTCTGCTTTTATCCAATTCGTCAATACTAATCTGTAGCACACCAATATTATTAACTAGGTCTCAATCAACATATACTATTCCATCTGACTCTCATTGTTATATTTCAATATGAAACTTGCTATAAAAGTCTTGAAAGTTTACATTGTTTGTCCTATCACTTTTATCATACAAGTCAGAGACAGATTTAATGTTGTCTTCATGCTGTTTATGATAGTTTACTCAAATGTATTTTCTCTTGTTATCTATCATTTTATCTATCTTTGTTCAATAATTCTTTTTCTGCAACTCTGACAAATTTTTAATGTTACATATAGGAATAAATCTTGTTGTTTAAGTGTTCAGTACTGGTACTAAAATCTTTCATCAACTTCATAATCTTTTTAATGGGTTGTTGCTTGTCATTATTTAAGTCTGTATTAATGTTCCACTTAAGAGTGTAAAGTGCTATATTCTTCCACAGATTACTTTATGTTAACCGTATTATTTTTTAACACATACACCTCTCCCTTGATAACTCGCGCACAACGGGATCCAAAAACATAGACCGCACTATAAGCGAGGGCACGAGTTATCGAGGGACCTAAAAAAAGATTAAGAAGGGGATGTCACCCCCGCTGGACCTCGAGAAAACCGCACGGGGGTGGGTGGGTGGTAACGGGGCTGTTTTATGACTGAATGCTCGTTTAATAGTTACATTGGGAATAATTGTCAATAAAGAGCTTTTTTCTAATGTTGTTGTTTGCTTTTCTGTATAAATTACCTTTATATTCAAGATACCGAACCTCTGAAAGATCGTTAACAACATTAGTCCAAGCGGTTTCAACAACACGTGTACGCGGAAACATTGTGTATTTCATCATTGCTTTTTGTTGTTGTCGATTCACAACTAAACAAGATTACTTTTTTTTAAAAATGGGACATTTATTTCGTGAAACAACCATTAACGTCGAAACTCGATTTATTTATTGTTCTATTAATAAAATATGAATGCCGTGATTTCATATCAAGTAACTGAAAGTTCGTCTCATCCTTGAGGAAACCTCTGAGTAGCTAGTTAGAAATTTTAAGTTCAATACAAACTCGGGAACTCGCTTCTCCGTAATGAACCGTATCTGTGAAACAAAGCTTTTTATTCTCAATGTACTCATTTGGCTTGGTTGCCTTACTATCTTTGATCACATTTGTGAACGAGTAGGCTAATTTAAGGTAGTTTAATTATATTACTTACATGATAATATTTATAACAGTGTTCGATTGATTGAAATGAGTTGACCTAACACACGGCCGTGACCGCTAGCTCTTACGCAGGCAGGATTTGCACGCCTTTTTAACTTTTCTGTTATTCCACCCCCTTTGTTTGATTTGATACAAAAGACGTAATTAACGTGATAATACAGAGCAGGTCTGCTATTAATTGAGTGAAACAACACAACAAATACTTCCTCAAGTCGAAGATAAAAAAAAACGATTGGTACTTAGATTCTCATGGAAACACTCGCAGCGATAGCTGGGTCGGTTGAATTATATTGTTCACGTTTGAATACAAGAGGGCATATTGCATTTATTATGATTACACAGAAAACGAATTAAAAGATAGAACTATAACACAAATTTCACTTGACAAAACTTATTTAATTGGTATTTATTTGTAAAATGTTGCCACCAGTAGGTATTAGTGACGTTTTCATTGATCGAAATGTCGTCGAATATTGTTATTTATAGTGTACTGAGAATGTTGTTTGGGAAGTAAATTGAACAAAATATATGATTTCTTGTTAAAAGTTGAAAATTTCATAATGTTGATTCAAATTTCTGGGTATTAACCAGTTTTCGATGACAAAACAAGCGATATATCAAGGTTTCATTTACCAATTTTTATCACGATTTTTTTCACCTTCAACAAATAGGGGCCATTTATTTATTTTTTAAATTTTTAATTTTTTTTTCTAGTTTAAAAAAAATGGGATCCACGCATAACCCCGCGTTATAAGCAGGTTCGCGAGTTATCCGGGCGCGAGTTATCGAGGGAGCGGTGTATATCTGTGCATGTGTCATATGTTCTATTGATACCAAACTGTTGAATATTTGGTATTTTTCCTTTTCTTTCTCTTATGGTTTCGAACATTTATGACATTATTTATGGTATTGAATCTAAATTTAAATAAGTCCAGAACATCTACAGTTTCTTCTAGTTCTTATCAATATGTTTTATTGTATTTTCTTAGCTCTTTCACTATTAATCTATTCAATACCTTTTATATTTTTGCTTACTTGTTCTTTGCATGTTTTGAGATCTTGCAGATTGTTATCATCTAACTTTTAATTAGTACAGGAGAAATTGAAACAACTCAGATTTAGAGTTTACATCTTCAATTTTGATCCTTTAAGGTGATTCACACTTACTTTGTTACTTGTGTCATCATAATAGATTTCATGCTTTCATAATCTTCTCCAAAATCATTTTCTTGTTCAGTATCTTTCCCTCCTCTAAAGTGTGTTTTAGAATTACATTTAGCTCCTCATTATTTTAGTTTTCTGTGTTACTTATTTTTTCCTGATTGCAGTCGTTATTTTCTTGTACATGTACCTTTTATACTCAGCAACTATCAAATTAAATTCCTCATCACTGGTTTCATTACCACTTATTGCTTTGCTTATTATATAATCATTATTGTTTAACTTACTTATGTCCGATTTCACTACCTTGTTGCGTTTTAAAACTTTATAATATATAAAACTTTCTTTGAAAGTTTTGCCATAGGTGGTGATAATGTTTCTCCAAATCCACTAACAACATAAGGAACAACTAAACCAGTAGCTTTTTCTTCTACACCGAGACAATCAGCTATTACACCCATTCCACCGCTAACTGTTGCCCTGCTAGCCTCTACCCAGTGTAATACTCTATATGCTATGTTTTATTTCTTTCCGACACCTCTACTGGGTTTTGAAATTGAAAACTAATTATCCTTTCATGAAGACTACTTTGTAGCTTACACAGTTTAAGGCTAAATAATAATTTCTGGTAGTATTTTATGTGCTATTAAGTAGTACAATGTAAACCCACTGTAAGAACGGCGCCTAATGTTACATAGTAAATAGTGTTAAATATGTTGTTTGACTGTTCTTTGGAATACAAGTCAGAGACAGATTTAATGTTGTCTTCATGCTGTTTATGATAGTTTATTCGAACTAATTCAACCGGTTGCATGTTTTTTTGACAACACAACTTAAAACAGGTTTTGAAAAAAGCCACTTTTGTTCTATTTCAATGCAACACCTAAAACAACTATTCCTCTACCTAACCAGTAATACATTTTGTTTAAGCTTGCTTAAGTTTTACTTTGAATATAATTTTAAGGCAACATTGATTTCTCTTGCACTTGTCTTAACCGCTCTGCTTTATCTTTGAAATTCTCACAAACATGTTCCAAGTTATCTACATAATTCAAATCTATCAGCATCTTCAGGTTTTTGAGAAGTTCAAGTAACATATTCAACCTTGTTCTATTATCTCCTTTTTTTCTTTGCTATGATCAATTTTTGGCAATGAAATTATATTATGAGCACAAACATTAATTAAGGTTACTTGCAAATTAATCTTTGCTTCTTTTGAACCAATTTTCTTTTTAGTTTAGCCTGATTTATATGTGATTAGAAACTTATCTTTCAAGTTGTCCCAACATCATTTTTTGAAGCAATAAAAATGTTATTACAATTATCTTTAAAGTGACTATTATGTTGGCCTACATTTATCTAATCTTGTGTTAAAAAGTAACCATAGTAAAATCTGAACGGTACAAATTTATTTGAAATGTAACAGTAAAGTAAGAGATGTCCTTCAGGTGAAGAAGAGACAGAAATAACAGTGTTCAAGTAAAAATTTACCAAAATTATATATAAACCTTGTCCAAAAGAATACCTTAAAAGGTGGAGAATAACATAAGGATTACCACATAAAATGGATAGACGACAACAGAAAATATAAATGATTAAATGAAACAAAGATTTGAAAGATAAAAAACACAGAATATCTGTATTAGCACGAGTTATAATTTGAACGCATCGAAACAAAACTGTAAATCAGATAGAACTCTAAAAATACTTGGCTTCCATCTACATTCTTGTACCATAGATGAATTTGACAAACATGAAGGTGTGGATGCTAATGATCTTCGTGTACATCATCTAATTATTTGTTCTTCTCTTGACTTCTCTGATCCTGAACAGCATAGAAAATGTTTCCACTGGTCAAATCAAAATGACCATCCATTCAGGAGGAATTGCAATAACCTTTTTTTTCAAGATGACCGCTGTGGTGCCCATATAAGTTTCTTTGGAGCACCAATATCATTAAAAACCAACTTGAGAGCATAAGAAGCCTTTTAGTGAAAACTCCATATTGAAACAAACATCGATTCAGTATGAAAAGTGATAGGATTTTCAAGATGGCCATCATGGAGGTATGTGGGATGTCAGGTCAGCATCAATTTCACTTAGGACCAACTAGACATGATAAGAAATCTTTAAGTGAAATCCCATGTTAATATGACCATCCATTCAGGAGGTATAGTGACAAGATTTTCTAGATGGCTACCACGTTGGCCATATTGGAAGTCAGATCAGCGCTGTTTTTATTTAGGATCAACTAGAGATCCTAATGGTTATTTAGTAAATACCACATGTTAATAAAAATGTGAGGACCTTTCAAGGGTTTTTTACACTTTTTTCAAGGGCTTGTTTAAATGAACTCGCACACTATTAAAAATGATTTTTTTTTGGGGGGGGGGTAGGGTAACATTAATTTTAATTATGCAATACTTACCCATCGCTATTGCATTGGTTTCTCTTTTTTGTGTAGAAAATTCCACGTCCGTTTGATGTGAATACATCCTCCCAGAGTGGAGAATTGTCAATAAGACATGGTCCACTCGTGCACCTTGCATTCCCATTGGCATAAAGTCATCTTTTTCATAGATGATGATTACACCAGGACATCGGAGCGGGTTCGGAGGTGGGCATGCGGCATTAGCGATGGGCAAGTATTACATAATTAAAATTAGTTTTATCCACCCAAAATTAATTTTAACAGCAGCAATAACTTACCCATCGCTATTGCGTAGATGAATTTGTCAGTTAGGATGGGTAGACTGTGTCAACTGATCAAAAACAGAGAAAAAGTAGAATATACTCACCATTAGAGAGAGAGAGATCCACTTACAGAATGTTGGTGTCCCTTTAGGCTACATATTGTGCTGCAACTATGGGTCCCAAAGAAAAAATCCCTACGCTTTGTTGTGCTAACGAGCAGAGGTAGAAGGAAGAGAAGGTGGTATGGAATCACCAAAATGCTGCCTTCATGATTTCTTCCAAGGAAAAATTATTCAGATAAACCCATGAGGCAGTGACGGCTTGAACCTCATGGGCTTTTGGTTTTATAAAGGAAAGGTCTCTATCAGTAAGGGTCTGATAAGCTCTTTTGATTGCGGTGACAGTCCACCGTGAGATAGTGGAAGCCAAAATATCAACAGAGCCCTTAAGAGAAAGGAAAAGATGTTTCCTACCTTTCCTTTTCCCTTTCAAGGCATTTAGATGGAAATGCAGTGCCATAAATGGACATAAAAGCCTATCTTGATCATCTCCATCACAGATTTTACTGAGACTGGGAATCTCTATAGGCATCCTGAAGGTTGATGAAGACCGCCCAATCTGACGGACACGTTGCGTTCCATATGAGAAAGTGGTCTCCATCTTGAAATGTTTATTCAGAAGAAACTGGTTTAACAGGGAGAGATTGATGATGATACGAAATTTCCTGCTTTTCTTGATGACCATGAATATTCTGGAGTAGAATGCAGACAACAGATCATTAGGACCCTCTCGATTGCCCCTTTCTGCAAAAGGGTGTGCACCTCTTGCCTTAGTTTCACCAGATTGGACTGGTGAAAGAACATAGGGGTCCTTGATAGAGCAGGTTGCTCCTGAAACTGAAATCGGTAACCCTAGCTCACAATACCAAGGACCCACCCATCGTCCATGATGCTTGACGAAGCCTCCAAAAAGAGGCTTAGATGAGCACCTACAGGGACATTTGGGAGAGGAATGCACGGCAGGGCAGGAGAGGGTGCAAGTCCCTAGGGCTGTGCCTCCACCCCCTTTCCTTGAGAAAGGAAGGTGGGTTAGAAAAATTACTCCTAGTGGCTCTTCGGTGACTTCCACACCGTTAACCCGACTGAGGAGGTCTCATTTGAGGCTGCGCATTAGACTGCAGCTGCATCTATTTGAAAAATTCAGGGGATTACCCCTGGGGAGGATTTGCATTAGTATGCTTCCTGGCAGATTGCAATGGGCCAGGAGTGGGTGTGAAGGATCTATGTTGATGATCCTTCAAATCTTGTGAAGTAACAGTAGGGAAGAGTCCTCCAATGAGGGACTCAGCTTCCAATGGAGCAGCCCTTAGAAGGTCTTTACTGTGGTTAAGAATGACTTTCGAGGAGTTCAGCACAAAGTCACGGCAGATCTGCAAAAGTTCTGCCGATAAAGCCATTGCGATAGAAAGAGAATGCTTGGTCGCAGCTTCCAGCATGAGCTGTAATGTGGCTGGGTTCAAAGTAGCCACCTTCAGCATACTAAATGAAGTAGCTGAGCAGAGGTCAGCATGGGAAGCTATGGTGAGCAGAAGTCAGACTTTCTGCTCAATAGCTTCAACTGCCTTAAGTGGAAGGTGTACCCAAGCTCCAGTTGAAATACCCACTTGGGATGCACCTGGTGAGGTCTTATGGGCCACTTTGGGCAATGAACCTGGCAACTCAAGGCAGAGACCATATATTTCAAAGTAGAGGGAGGAACGGACCACCTCTACGCCACTGAGCAATGTCTTGGCCTGCCAAAAACCTTTCTGATATTTCCTCAGTTGTAGAGGAATGAGGAAGAAGCAGGAGATTTGGTGGAAAGGATCTTGGGCTGTGCGGCAGATGGTTTTGTGCACAAGTCCATGGGTAAGAGGTGGTAAACTTTATTTGTCACCTTATCAAAGGACCAGATCTCCTCATCCAACTGAGAGGAGTTGGTGGGTCTGATACAAGGCATCAAATGAGCTGCTTCTAACTTGATCTCGTTGGAGCTGACAAGGATAGATAAGGCATCATCAACTAGAACACTCCGAACAGGCGAGTGGCTGGGCATCACTATGTTTTTCGGTGGAAGTGACATAGGAGCACTCGGTGCCATTTCCCATCCTTTTTTGTCATAGTGAGTAGGGACTCTATGTGTTCTAGAAGTTAGAGGATGAAGAAGAGACTGCTTGTCTTTCCTGGATGACGCTATGCCTCCAGCCTTCTTAGTGGGTGCCACCTGAGGAGAAGATGATAGTGGAACATGAACAGCGGCACCACCTCTACTCCGACTCCAGGGTCCAATAGCCCAAGGGGGTATAAGGGACCAATTACCCTGAGGTGGGGGGTCCCATATCCCACACGGATTTATTGGGATAATAGGGAAGAGGGGAATACGGATCTGATCCCCTTCCTTAGTCTGGACCCACTGGGCAGATTCCCAATCCTGTACAGGGTGTGACAGTAGAGTGGAGAGAGAGGGAAACTCTGTCTAATCCCTATCCCCATACCATGAAGCATGCCTCTGACTAATGACCAGTGTATATTCGGCAACTGGTACAAAATGACCAGTGGTTGGTATGATCTGACTGGTCACCGGGACAAACTGACCGGTGACTAGTGACCATATATTGACCGGTCACTTTGACGAACTGACCAGTAACGTCACTGGTCAATGGCCAGTCACTGCCCTGGGACCATTCATCTGACCGGTCACCGGACGGTGACTGGTCAAGCGACACAGATATGTCAGAGCCATGTTCGTCTTCATCACTTACCAAGGTGCGGTGCTGTTCTTCCCATTCGGAAGGGCGCGACATGCTATCCCAGAAGTGTCGAGGCCAGTGCAACTCCTCCCTCGCGGGAGGGTGCGACATTCTACCCAGAGAGTGAGACAAGTGGTGCACTTCCTTCCTCACAGAAGGCAGAAACACGCTACTGTGAACATGAGGAGTGTTTGACCTCTCCTCCCTTTCGGGGGAAGGTGATCTAATCCTCAAATGCTCATTCCCTCCTACTGGAGAGGTCTCACCTGTCTCTGAAGAGACTGGTCCCATAAGCTCCTGGGACCCAGGTGTGTTCTTCCAATCTGAAAAATTAGGCATCTTGCAGTGGGCTCCTTGGGGCTCTGAAAGAGAACAACCTGAAAAGTCACTTGATAATGTGGATTGACGTTTCGTCCGCCTTGTGTAAGTATGTCTAAATCGGCTAGATTCCAGGTTGCATTAGTCCTTATTGTGCAGAAAGTACGATTCATACATGTACACTTGGAACATGTGAGGCAGTATGGGTGAGTGTCCCAAAGGCCCTTCTTGTGGCCACACTTTCCCATAGACTGCCCAGACATTGTTCTCTGAAATAAAATTTATCTGAAAGAGAACAATAATAATGACAATATGTATTATATCACACATGAAACTCATCTGCTTTGTATACAGTGTGCTAAATACAACCCAGTGTATTTGCACAAGGTAAACTGATTCACTCATGAGGAATTCCCAGTCTTTTCCTTAATAATGAAGACGTGAACTGTAATTAACATACAGTGGTGAAATAGGAAAAACACTGATTTGATGCTTAATCAGTTATTTCAAATTAAGGAATACAAATTCCTATCAAATTAAGCGAGAGCCCATGACGCATTATTACTTAACACACAAGACTTACCCGTAACCAATTGTATATTAAAAATAAGAGGGGTGTAACCTAACCCCTAAAAGCTAGGATACAACATGATAACCTAAAAGGTTCTTTCCAGAACTAATTTCTAAAAAGGGGCAGGGGTTACTAGCATATAAACAGAAGACGTGATGGATGAATTGTAACACTAAATAGAATATTGTTGAAGGGAGAACCACAAAGTTTTAAACGAGCAACAAGCAATTTTTCTCTGCTCACATTATGCAAGACACAACCATTACCATGGTGTCCTTAAAAAAGTTCACTGTTCTGTGCATGGGCATGCGATGTGCACATGTGGACCATGTCTTGTTGACAATTCTCCACTATGTGAGAGGATGCATTTACATCGAACGGGTGATTTTTTTGACACAAAAATGGAAAGCTACGCAATAGCGATGGGTAAGTTATTGGTGCTATTTAAGTCAAATTCAGAAACCTCTTGTACAATATTTGTGACCATCTTCCCAATTATAAAAAAAGTATGAAAAGTTTAAGTCTCTAAATATAAATATAAAAATAAATACAATAATGTCACTGTCAACAAAAGTTACTGTCATTACTAATTTTCCAGTTCCATATGTACTTTGTAAAATCGTTGTATTCTATCTTACAAGCAGAGTCAAATCTCTAAATTTTTTACTTTTTAAGGGATTCGTTCAATATTTCTTCCATTTTATTTCATTCTTGGGCCTTTCTTTAGATCTTTTCCAAGTACTGTTTCACTGAATGTTAAATGTTAGTTTCCATGTGGCTTCTGCTGTTCACTAAGGTTGTCTCTGCTTTAGTGACTAAATCATTTAAATCAGATTTCATCTTCTTACACTTTTTAGACTCAATTCCCTCAAGTAATTGGTATTCCTTTTTCTTCCCAAGTGCTCACTAACAATTGGTGCTTTTGGCTTCTCATGTGTGAGAAAAGAGCACAATTCCCCACTTTCCCTGATATGGGCTTATCCCCTTTCAACTCTTTAAACCATGTGTATCTTGGATCCATGATCCATTTCTGATTGAACACATTTCCCAATTGTTAAAGCAGATGATGAAATTGACATTCACCACGCTCCATCTGCCATTTGCACTGACTGGTTTACAGATACAGGTTGTGACACCTAAACAATGCTTTGCAAAGTTTGAGTAAAACCATATCACAGTCTGGCCACAAGACAAGTGATAATACTGAAAGTATCTGAATAAATCTAATGCGTGATACAATGAAGGATTAGATTAGAACAATCATTAATGCCCAGTTTTCCCTTAAAATATTTAAGTAGGTAAAAATTAATGTTTGTTTGTTTTGTGGGGTTTAACGCCATTTTTCAGCACATGATAGCCAGTATATTTGGTGGAGGAAGAAACCGGAAAGACTCCAGGGGCAGCTAGTGGCAAGCTTTCTCGCATACTGATGTTGGTCAAGTGGAGACTTGAACTCATGTGGACTGAGGTTAGATATGTGAGTGATCTGTAAAGGCGAGCACCTTAGACCAATCAGCCACCCAGGGCCCCATGTAAAAATTAAACACTTAAGGACTGTCAATGCAATTTAAAGATTTTTTTATGGGCTTTTTTTCCATTTTTTAAATACAATTTTCAAGGGTTTTCAAGACCAGATATCAAATTCAAGGGTTTTTCAAGACCTCTATGAACCATGGTTTAAGAGAAACTAGTCATCATAAGTAATATTTTACTGTAAACCCCTTGTTGATACAACCATCCATTCTGGAGGAGTAGAAATATTAGGATTTTCAATATGGCCACCATGACTGCTGTACTGTGTGATAGATTGGCACCACTTTCACTTAGGACCAACTAGACATCCTATAAAGTCTTTTAGTGAAAATTCCATGTTGATATGGCTATCTGTTCAGGGTAGTAGCCATAAGATTGTCCAGATGGCTGCCATGACAGCTATATTTGATGTCCGAGGGTAACCATTGTTTTTAGGACCAACTAGACCTTGGGGTAAATGTGTTTCCCCAAGTTATGTGGCAATCCTCAGAGTAGTTAAGGAGGAGTGGTGATAAACAATTTGTGTTAATGGACATCAGACACTGGACAGACACCAGATGCCGCATGAAAAACCATTGTACATGCTCTTCTGGTCTATGACCAGTAGAGCTAAGATAAAATAGAGACATTTCAAACTTTACTTTTTAAGCAACCTATCATCAAATCTCTTAATGGAATCAGACCACTAATTACTAACTAAGCAGAGTACCAGTCTCAAATTGTGGAAAATCGGGTACAATACTTAATACTTGGAGATTGGGCAATCCACTGTAATATCAATGTGGAGCTTTTCATTTTCTAAATTTTCATAATCTTTTATCAGAGATTTCACTGTCTGCATAGATTCTGTCCTTGCACATACTCAATTTTGATGTTATCTGCCTTCTAAAATTATCCTGTGCCTATACAGTGTGGAACTGACAATTAAGGTAACAATTAATGGTACCTCGCTTTAGGGTAATTTATCTAGTGCACTAAACAGGTTTTATTTTCTCAAATGTTACCAGCGATGTCTACAGAAAAAGAATTAGTAATCTGATCCCTCAAATTATGAAATGTACTAATTTTAAATTTCTTTATAATAATGATTTAACATTTAAGTCACATCTTCCTGCTAGGAAAGCAATGCAATAGTAACAGTTTTTGTATAACCACTATTAAAGTACTAATTTTAAAGTTTCTTTCTAAATGAAAACTCATTTTTGTATTATATATGAATCCTTCATCTTAAAGGTTAAAAGCAAATTAACATAAAAACATTTTAAACCTTCAAGTCACATCTTCCTGCTAAATAATAACCACTCTGAATTAAACATTTTGCTGTTTGTACTGTTGTGCTTAATCCACCCAGTGAATAAACCTTTTATCAAGTTACAATAATGAGTTACCTCAAAACCCTTTATGTTGTGCCAGGTACCATGATAAACACACTGTTGAAGTCGAAAGCTTGAATTTTAAAACTTAATGTAACTATCGATTAATGGATTAAATTAAGAGCAATATATAAATAACTCGATTAGAGATATTACCTTTACTCATATTTTCAATTTGGGTATTCAAATGCTGTATCTCTGACAAGATGACAACATTTTGATGTGTCAAATCTTGAACTTTTTGTTCTAGTTCTTGACGGAACCTAATGACACTATTGGTTAATGGATTAAATTAAGAACAATATATGATGAACTCAATTAGAGATGTTACCTTTACTCATATTTTCAAATTGGGTATTCAAATGATGCATCTCGGACAAGATGACAACATTCTGATCTTGAACTTTTTTTTCTAGTGCTTGAAGAAAGCTTTCTAGGGTTTCTTGCATTTGGCCTGAATCACTCTTATACCAGTTGAGAAGCTCTAGCTGAAGTTTCATTTCTGCATGATCATCAAAGGAACAAGTTCTTAATTCAGTTATTTTCTGTTGAATTTCTTGCCAGAATTCGTTTCCTAGAGGCATGGAAAGTCTGTTCAAAATAGTTTCCAATATTGCCCAGATCTTTTCAAAGTCAGAATTCAGCAGGGCAAGATGTGGTATGTGACCAACATAGTCATTTCTGTAGTTTTTTAGTCTCAACAAGTCTGCCCCCAGAGAATGGTCTGTATCCAATATTTCACCACTCCAACCCAACTCCGGTGGAAAAACTGAACAGATGTTCCTGAGCAGAGTAGATGACAATGTTATGTCAAATGCTTGAAGGTTAATGCTACCTTTAGATGGGAACATCAATAACCACTGTGGTTCTGTTAAAGTATGGCGTTTTTTTAGGCTCTGCAAATCAGTTATCTTTGAGTCAAAGAATTCTTGGGTTTGAAGTTCAGATACTGATGGAAAAGCCTCGAGTTCCTCACGACATTTCCTTGCGAGATCCTGTAGATCCACTGCTGATGCACCAACCTGCTGTAACTGATGGTTCCATTCTGTAAACTTGTTCTGTAGATTCGTGTGCCATTTGCTACAAACGTCATTAACATTTACCTGGCATGTCTTGTGAACCCCTGGGAGATCATTTCTCATATCTGTTAATAGATTTTGCAAAATCTTCTGATTAATACAGTTTGGAATATGTGTTGCCCATGAATCGATAAGTGTGTCTATTTTTGACTGCCAAGAGATGAAAGAGGTCTGTAGATTTGTTTTCAATTCATTAGAAGAATTTCCTTCGTCTTGCTGACATGTTTGTAAGGCATTTTGTAGGTCTTCTGGGCCTTGTCTGATAATTACATCAAGTTTCTGCAAGAAAGTTGACAAAAGACTACTTGTCTTTTCATTATGTTGCTCAATCCAATGCAGAAGATCCAACTGATTCGTATAGCACAGGTGGATAAAATCTTTGGTCCAATTTCTTATACATGTCAACAATAAAGAATGCTCTGTCACAAGTTTTTGTATTTCATTGGACAACTTGCTTAGTGTGTTCTGCTGTGTTGCATTTTTACTTATTGTGTCTTGTAAATCCATTTCCCAGCTTTCTAGAGAAGACAGCTGTTTTCTTATTTCCATACGTGGACCCCCAATGCTGCATTTCCATTTGGAAAGTAACGGCTGAAAAATGTGCTGACTTGTTACATCTAGCGCCCAACTTTGTCGATTTAGTGAAGTCCATAACACTTTCAGATCATCAGACTGACAGCGGTCTTTGACTTTTTTCTGCCAAACGTTATGGTAGTCACCCAAACTGCATGTACTTGCATGAAAATATAGATACCGTCTGAGCACTTTATTTCCTGCATCCGCTAAACATTTTGCAAATCGGAACCAATTCAGTGACTCGTTATCCATTCTATGAGATTTGAAAGCCCATGCCTGAGTTATATCTGTAATAACAAAAGAAATACTAAAAGTCAGCATTAAACATAATACATGTACATTCTTCTTGACTGTTTTCTACTAAACCCTTTCCACCAATCCCAACCGTTGAACATTAACCCAATTCTTAAGCAATGGAATACATTTACAAGACTGAGCTGTAATTATTCTGCAATGTTGGAATGGTATAAAATGTGTTGATCAGTAGCTGAAATACATGAACATACATGCATTTTAATGAGCAAACCATTGCTTCTAAATTCATAATATATGACTGCATGGTACATGTATAATTGAGAAATTGATAAAATGTTTCTACTGTGTCTGTAGTTGTCTACAGCATAGTTTTTAAAGAGTATTCATGCAGAAAGTACAAATGAATATAACATGAAACATCTGGCAAATACTCAAAAATCATCTCTTTGATTTAAACATTTTATCACCAAATTATAAATACAAGACAAAGGGATTGTATACAATTTCTAACAACTTAGACGTGTCCTTCCCCTATTAGAATTGTCCTTCAATAAATAGCATGTGGACAATTAACATCAAATCTTGCGAGATATATGTCCTCTGATGACTTTAGATTATTTGACTCGTACCAGTATTTTCAATCGTACTACCCACGGTATAAGTGATCCCATGATGATTTTTGTGTCTTATGTTTTACTCAGCAAGAATCTACGAGTTCTTACTGTAGACCTTATCTACGTAGATAGAGATAGACCTTACAAATATAAGTTCTTCAACAAGAGTAGTTGTAATAATTATGATATTCACTGCTGTGATTCTTGACACTCTCTTTACACCTAAGAAGACGTCACAATGATAATACATTAAATATCCAATGGTAAAAAATATACAAAATATCAATTTCCAATGGTAAAAAATATACAAAATATCAATTTCATTGTGGCTATAGAAGGTAAGTATCCACATGTCTAAATCATGCATCTAGTGCAAATAATATGCATGACAACAAAACCTTGAACATTCCAATGACGATACTATCGATGTTGGACATTGCTTTGTACATATCTTTATAATGAGTACTAAAGCCTCAAACTGGCATACCCTGTTAATCAAACCTGCAAATTGTTATATAATATATATACATAGACAAGAGATAAGACTTCGTCCATCTTACGTTGAGAAAGTGATCGTATATACTGATGTTCTAAGAAACAAGATAAATGACAAAAACATTAATAGACAAGGTTAACAACTCTGTGATCGAAGCTCTTCTTACCCTGTACAGTTTTGACGTTTGTGTATTTGTATTCACAAGCTGACATATGTCGAATAATCAGGGCATGTTGTTTCCATTTTATTTTCTTGCTCTTAAATATTTTTGCATTGAAACTGAGCTTCAAATTTGCATAAATATAGGTACAGTAGCATGATTTATATAATTTATATACCTCAGAAGTATATATTGTTACGACCCTTTGGCTCGAACAAACGTAACAAAAAGTGAAACCAACAATGTTTGTAAAAATCAACAAACAATATATATATATATAAATTTTGTAACTGACATTTGCATAGACCTGCACTACTATTGACAAGTGCTTTGCATTTGTAAATGTATGTGAAATACGGCTACTGATGCATGCTACAGTCTCAACATTTTAAAATTACTAAATTACCACCTCCCTACCCCCCCCCTCTCATGCAGCTTATATGTTCATACTGACATATACCTCAAGCCGACTAATGTCAAACTGTTTTTGTTTGTTATGCTATTCATGTTGGTGTCATTTATCTTCCTTCCAAGAACATATATATATATATATATAGGATCACTTTCTCTGCATAAGATGGAAAAGTTTTATCTCTCACTGCCACCTGGGGACTAGGCCATACAGTATATACACTTACTTGGCATTAAAACGGTAGTTAATTCCTAGGTCTTTCCTTACCCCTCTGGGGCCTCACACATGGAGTCATAACTTGGAAACCATTGGGATTGCCACCCAAGTACTGACAACCCCATGTCAATGCACCATCCATAAATGTGCAGTAGTGATAAGATTTTTAAGATGGGTGCCATATTTAATGTCCGAGGGCTTGACTGAATGGCACCATTACCATTTCATTTACAACAAAGCAGACATTATAGGAAGTCTTTTAGTGAAAACACTATGTCAATACAATATGACCATCCACTCAGGACAAGTAGCAATAACAACATTGTCAACATGGGTGTCATGATGGCAATATTGGATGTCAGATTGGCACCATTTTCATTTAAGACCAACTAGAGATATCATAAAAAGTCTTTATAAGTGAAAACCACATGAACATATGAACATCCATTCAGGAAGAATAGCAGTAAGATTTTCAAGCTTGCCACTCTGGTGACAATAATGGATGTCTGACATGCACCATTTTCATTTAAGACTAACTAGACATCACAAAACATCTGTCAGTGAAAACCCCATGTCAATACAGCCCTTTATCCAGGAGAAGTAGACATAATAAGATTTTCAAGCTAGCCACCACAGTAGCCCATACTGGATGTCAGGTCAGCACCTTTTTTTTTTAAGACCAAACAAGACATGATATTAAGTGAAAATCCCATATTAATATGGCCAGTCATACAGGAGAAGTATAAACCACAAGATTTTCAAGACAATCACTGTGTTGGTTGTATTTAACGTCCGAGGGGTACCATTTTTATAGGACCATCATAAAATGTCTGTTTGTGGCAACCTCATGTCAATATGATCATCCAATCAGGAGGATTAGTGATAACAAGACTTTCAAGCTGTCCGCTGTGGTGGCCATATTGGATGTCAGATCTTTCAGATTTTTACCATTTTTATTTAGGACATACAAGACATCATATGAAGTTTTTTTTATGAAAACCCCATGTCAATATGACCATCCATTTTGGATGTCTGAACAGCACTATGTTCATTCAGGACCAACAAGATATGATAGGAAGTCTTCTGGTAAAAACCCCATGTCGATTTGATTTTCCATTCAGGAGGATTAGCGATAAAAAGATTTTCAATATGGCTGCTATGGTGGCCATATTGGATGTCAGATCGGCACCGTTTTCATTTAGGACCAACTAGACATCATAAGAAGTCATGTTGATATGACCATCCATTCAGAAGGAGCTGCAATAACAAGATTTTTCAGATGGCTCACTGTGCTATGGCGGCCGTATTGGATGTCCGAGCTGCACCATTTTCATTTAGGAACAACTATAGAGTAGGGCTAAAGACTGTGAAGTAATTGCATGCACCGTGCTATGTGCATACATGTATCTTGTTCCGATATGACATTACTAGAATTGAATCTCCTGACATTCCACATGTACTACATGTATAAACAATAATCTAATATACCAAAGAAGCTAAAACCTTATCAGAAGCAAGGCCTCTAAAGTGGTAACAAGCTTGGTCTAACTAATGTAATGTCACATTATTAATATGCATGGATGTTGCTTCACAATGGAACTCATATGAGATCTTGAAGATATAATAGTATAATAAAAAGTTTGATCAAAATTGTTTCAGAAATATGGCCTCCCTGTAGTGTTCACAGGCTCAGCCAATCAGATTAAGACTACCTCATTAATATGCATGCATGTCACTCATGATCAAACTCATCTGTGATCTTGATGATACAAGCTTGCATACTAGGTCTGATAAAATCTGACAAGAAATACAGCCTCTAGAGTGTTCACAAACTAAAACAATCGGAATATCACCTCATTAATATGCA
Organism: Margaritifera margaritifera; assembly: GCA_029931535.1. Lineage (NCBI taxonomy): Eukaryota > Metazoa > Mollusca > Bivalvia > Unionida > Margaritiferidae > Margaritifera > Margaritifera margaritifera. The sequence goes on along the minus strand of JAQPZY010001636.1, from coordinate 3,491,467 downwards.
TAGATGCCACACATAATCAAATTCATCCAAGATCTGCATCATATAAACTTGCATGCAAAGTCTGATAGACTATAAGCGACACTGACAATGAAAAATAACAATAAATATGCACTACGCATTGGAATGACAATTCTACAAATAAAAAATGTGTGCTTGTAAAACAAGTGTGCCCCCATTGCAGACCTTTTATCTTTGATCTTGTAGTATATGTAGTACATGTCTCTGTTTATTTTGAAGATCAGTGTACTTATCTCAGACAATGTCAAGATATACCCAAGTGACAAGTTTGATTGAACATATAATTATATATATTTTGATATTCAGCAAATATATCCACAAACTGCATTTTATAAAAATCCATTTATACTTGTTTATGTTCAAATGCTCACAAGTCAATACAGCTAAAAGGCCAGAGTCAAGACCTTGATCTCAAAATCAACATCAGTGTGCTGACTGTCAACTTGTTTATTGGAATGCAACTAAATATGAAGTCTAGTCAAAGTTCATTACTATATGTACAAGTCACTGTATTCATAAACTCATAAACTCAATGAAGTATAAAAATACACACAATGACCTTTAACTTGACCCCAAGATCAACAAGGTCTGGTTTTCAAAATTCCTTTTCAAAAGTACAGATATGTTGGTGGTCAGATCTGTACCATTTTCAGTCAGAACCAATTAAAGATTACAAGTGTTTTAGTACATACCCCATGTCAATCCCATCATTTATTGAAGAGTAGTGATCACAAGATTATCAAGATGTCAGATGGCCACTGTGATGCCATGTTAGCAGTCATATTAACATGATTTTCATTCAGAACCAGTTGCTTATTGTTATAATGGTGTGTTAGTGAAAAACCCATTGCTGATATGACCGTGCATTCAGATGAAGTCACCATATAAAGATTGCCATCAAGTCAGCCATTTTAGAGGTTAGATTAGTCTCATTTTGATACATCAATAACTAGATATTGTAAGAAAGGAGTCTTTTGTGTTGTTGCTTTAAATATTAGTATGGCCATCTATTTAGGACAAGTAGCTGTTTCAAATTTTGGGAGGTCATATTGACATTTAAGGCCAACAACATATAGTGATAAGTGTTTTAGTCAAAATGACAAGTTGATACAACCATCGTTTCAGAAGTAGTGGTGATAACATAATTTTCAAGATGGCCACTATTGATGAGCACCATTTTTATTCAGGACTAATTACTTTATTTTGAAACATCCTAATATGGGCAATGTATTTCCATATGAATGGAAATTGTTCCTCAAAGGTACTGTGTGAAAAATAAACAACTTTTTTTAGGTTCAGCAAAAATGTAATTTAAGGTGCCAATTGGATCTTTGTCCTACAGTTTCAGCAATATCGCTGATGTTGTGACTGTATGATAACAGAGACACCAAAGAACCAATCTTTTAAAAACTGTAGTCAATAATTTGTTGGAGATGTGACAGGACACCATTTTTGCTTTTTCACCTAAAAGATTTACAGGTAAGTTTAAAGATTTTTTTTTACATCCTTGTTTGAAAGTTTTATTGGATTAATATTCTTAATGTTGATAATTAAAATGTTGTGTCCTTTCTTACATCCAAGGCAAGGATTTTACATGTTATATCTTGACCATCTAATATGCCCTTCACAGGATGTTTTTACACATACTGATTGCATATGACAATTCTCTTCTTTTTTAGCCAAAAAAAATCACTGTTATGAAACCATCCATGATCTAATATCAAAAACTTATTTAAATATGAAATCTAATGGGTACATAACAATCGACATGAACAGAAGCTGGTTATCTATTCTGAACATACATGAAGGTGGAAAATCTCATGTTCCTGAAAATCAGTTGAAACACTTGAACCATTTCCACTTGAATTTGAAGCAATATACCATGTAATTTAAAACTGTTCACCAATTTATAACTATTTCTACTATTTCTATTTGCTGACACAGGCATAAATGTGGTGAAAAAGTAGATATACATTAATGTATGATACATCCCGTTCATCTGCCAATTAACAAAACCCTTATTGTCATCAGCTTATCATTCATATATATATATATATATATATATATATATATATATATATATATATATATATATATATATATATATATATATATATATAGCATATATTGTAAAATAAACGCTGCATAATGTAGACAATGTCAGCTATTTTTCCAGTTGCTGCCAATATTTGTGTTGGATATACAGTCAAACCTGTCGATAGCGGCCATCCATGGGAAAATGCAAAACTGTCTTTTTGTACACGGGTGACCCATGTACAACTGTACACAGGTTCACCTTTCAAAATTAGTTTTTGAAGAAATAACATGCACCAGATATTAGTACAGTGGTCCCCCTCTTGTAAAGCCACCCCTTCTGCTGCCGGTTGGGCAGTGACTGGGAAAGTGGCCTTATAAGAGGGGTGGCCTTTCCAGAGGGGGACTATATTTGTGAGAAACATCTTCATTTAAAACTCGAATTAATTATCAAAAGGTTCTTCCTCTCTTAAGAATAGACTTGTTTCAAGTAACCATACATTAATAGTTCCACAATTCTTACACATGAAATATTTATTATATTTCAAATGATAAAATTGTTGCTTTATCTTGAATTAATCGAACAGTGAATGAGATGTTCTTGGCATGCGCAGTACAAAACCATTCAAAAACCTTGGTCATTTAAAACTTAGTACAAACATCACTTGGCATTCAGAATCATTGTCTTTCCATTTACTCCATTTTCCCACTGCTGCAGAATATTCTCCTTATCTGTTACGATGTTGTTTATTTGAGTCTTTCCAGAATAAATTCTTCGGCAAGAACTCTCAAACTCTTCCCACTGTCATTGAATCAATAACTTTAACTTTTTCTTGTAAAGTAAGAACTTTCCGTTTATGTGATGACATGTTAAACTTGGTGATGACTTGTTCCTCTGTTCCCAATTGTACTGCAATTTAATCATGCAGATGAAACGTTTATAGAATAGACGAAATGCCTCGTTTATAAAGGAAGTCATATGTACTGTCACATGATTTTTCTTTCTTGACCTGGTACCTTGTTTTATCCATGGTTCATTTCTGTGTGTGAATCCACAAAAGCTATATTCAGCCTACATGTATGTTGACCAAGTTATGACCTTGTTATATACCCTTGGTCATAATCATCAAAGAGAAGAACTCGACAGCTGTGTGAAGCCCAAAACACTATCACAACATTGCAGAGTCCATTTCCTGTAAATGTCGGTGTTTGTAGACAATGACATAATATTACCTATACTGGTACATGTTATAATGTACTTCAGCCAGCAATATTATCTCAGTAACGAAAACCTGAAAACCTGACAACTGGAAACAGACATCGGAAAAGATAATCGGATTACTTACCTTACTATATGAATTAAATATTGGTTTTGAACATGCATTAGATAAAATGTAGCCACTTGTGAGGAGTAAATTGACAATTTTGGACTAATATGCTGGCCGCATGCTGGATCAGAAGGGTGGCCGCTCACAAGGGGTACTTTTGTACACAAACATGTCAGTGCCGAGAAAACTGGCAGTGTAGAGGAGGTGGCCGCTGGTAAGGGGGGCCGTATAAGAGGGGGACAACTGTACCATTATTATTACTATTATTAATATTATTATTATATTATCAAGACTGTTATGTGTGCACAATTTATTTTTTTTTTAAAAATATGTGATTATGTTGTTCTTTCCATATTTTATATTTGACACAAGATTACTGTATCCTGCTCACTTTAATCAATCCTATAAAACAGAGTACGGACTCTGTGGTTGGACAACTTGTATAAATTCGGCTTGGAAACAGCTGTTCACACTTCAAAAGCAATATCTTGATTTGCCAGTAACTCAGCTTGCGGAGATTAAAAGACTCATGAGAGGCCTATGATTAATAGGGAATCAAACGAAGCTCTATATGGCTATTATTTGTGACCCATGAACCAAAACTTCGCCTGCCTTTACAGACAAATTTTAAATACTGAATGATTCATGACCCTAATGAAAAGGGATGTAACTCATATCTCTTCTCAAAGACGAACATTTTTCATTAGAGATAGCTTTAATTCACAGGCAAATAGATGAAGATATCAAACTATACATGTCACAGTGGCACAAAAACTACTTTTCCCACCGTCCAGCAAACAAATTGCTTCAACGCTAATGATAAAAACTGCATCGCTGTCAATTTAGACGCACTGACACCTTGGAGTTACATTCACAATCTGACTGGAGTACTGAGTACAAGCGAGATAAAGAAATGTTTGCACATCGATTCACATAATATCCCTTTATGTAAATAATGCCTTCCTCATAAAGCAAAAGTTTAGTTTGCATAGACTGAGTGGTCACTGTAGACATGCTCCAGTGACAGCCTCAGGCAGGGAGAATCCACAGTTTGGTTGGAAAAACACCTGGCTGCTGACTGGAGAAATCCGGCGAGTATTACACACGACATTTATATAGGAAATTTTATTGCGGGGAGGGGAGGAGGCATTAGAATGGCCATTGTGACCAGGTGACTGCCGTGTAAAGGTGGCCATCAGGACAGGTTTGACTGTACATGTATCTAAAAAAATAGGTGATGTGTCGAGTACCTGCCAAGCAAAGATGACCCCAGCAAATCAGTCATTTTAACCCTCAGTTTAGCCCTGTATATAGCATAGGTCTTTGTGGCCTCTTCGTTGCTCACCTCCGTGAGGCCTGCAAAGGTAAGATGCCAGCATATGTATTTATTTGCTGCCTCAGGAGCTACTAGCTTAGACAGGCGGTCAAGCTGACCCGTTAGTGTTTTATCAGTGGCCATTGTCATGCCTGCCATCTTACCTTCTTGGCTGCCAGTCCATGTAATATCTTGACAGCAATTTCACTCAAAACTTTGGCCATGGGGCCTATGAAGTTGTAGATCTCATTTACCATGTGCCGGACTCAAAGTAGCATGTAGACTAAGGCCACAAGTGTTATGACGTGGCTGGCGACACATGCAAGATAGAGCCAGTTCATTGCACACTATCACTGGCTGGACCAAGCTGGTAGAACACTAATGGGTCTATAAGCAGAAGCAGCTCATCAAAATTCTCCTTTTCAAGAAAGTTGTATGCCCCTGCTCAGCACTAAGTTTCAATGACATCATTTCTCTCAGCGTGTCTGTACTTAAGTCATTGTCTTTGCAGTAAAAGAGGGCAATCCATGAGATCTGCTCCTAGAAGTCCAGGACAACGGCATTGTACTTTTGTGGTAATGACCCACCTGCCGATTCCAGCATGGCAGCTGATATACGCAAACTTAAAAAGGGCCATTTCCTTAGTGAACATGCAAAGCAGGTTATCCAGGTCATGGCCCTCAGGGTTCACAAAGAATGCTCCCATATCTTTTATGATATAAGCCCATGGCTTATTGTATGCCCAGTTAAGGTGGATGGTGGGGCAGATGACAATGACATAATCTCAGTGACCTTTAAAAGTGGATTTGAGCAGTATACAGGTGAAAACACTCATGGCAGCCAACGATCATGGTACAGTGTAGTTGTGAGTTAGCAAAGAAAGAGTGCAGGCTAGTAGATGGCTGACATGAACTGGCCATTTTGTATGTCCATTATGATGTGCAAGTATACATTTAACACACCCACCACCTGGGATGCTTCTTTTGATTTGCAATGTTATGCCATCACTCGTGTTTTTAACATGCCTTCCTGAACCATGGAGCATGTGGTCTTTCATCGACAGCATGTTGATGACGATGGAAACCCGTTTTGGTAGAAGGCACTGACCTCGATCGATGGCCATTCACATTCTTGAAAGCCCTCACCATTACTCTTAGGGCTTCTTACTACTGCTGGGCAAAGATCTGGTTTGGAATACCTCCAATCATCACCACCATGTTATTGATGAGGAGACTGCAGAAATATCCAGTGTACCAGGAAAAATTGGCACTACTTTCCGGATCATCAAAGAGCAAGACTAATGCCTTCATGGTTTTGCCCACATGTTTAGGTTGATGTTCCACGTGCCGTCTCTCTTGTTTGCCACTATCCTGCAATGCCACAGCACTCATGTGTACAATATAGCCGCTCTGACCATATACTGCTGCTGGATCATGCGTGCGAGCTGTATCGGTCATGACATCAGACTCCAGAATGATACCACTGATGGTGTAGCTTGCCCTCTTGTTAGTGGTCCAGATCACTCTGCCATAGTTGTTGAACGTCAGCTCAAGGTGAGGCAACTAGTAGTATGCCATGTGGTCGTTCAACAGCTCAAAGTCAAGCAGCACATGGAAGTGGATTCCAAATGTCATGGCAATAGATGCATCAGGCTTGGTATCAGCTGCGGCATTGCCAGTGCCAACATGTTGGCAGCAGTGTTAGCGTTTTGTATATCCTGGTAGATGGCGCTTGTCTGCTCTTTTTCCATCAGCCAGAGATCCTTGTAGATGTCCCAAACATACCATCATCAATGCAAGCCAATTCATTTCCTTCAAGCTTCACACTGATCTTTTAAATGATGGCACAGCCCAGGCTTTTAACAATTGTCCGGCGCTGGTAGGTTGCCGCTTAAAGCAATTCTGAATGCCAGTCTATCGGTGCTGGGCACAATGACATCATTGCTGTCGAGGTTGGGAAATCAGACAATTAGTAGCTGGTTTTGGTCTATGGTGCTCGGGTTATTGGTCACAGCAATGGTACTATGGGACCCCTTTGCACCAAACGTGCAGTGGAGTGAGAGGAATGGCTCGAGTTTGTGCCTGTATTGAGACATTCTTGCACATCCTTTTTTTAACAAGCACATAGCTAATTTGCTTGCAATATGGCTGAAGGCATCTTTGATCTTGATATGGAAGAGTTCTCCCACCTGGACAATCCCATGCCCAGCAAAGATGAAAATACATTTACACCAAAGCCAATGAAACAGAAGAGCTACAGAGGTGTCAGCTGGGTGGAAGCAAGAAGATGTATACACAAAGGGCCTAAAATAGCTCCTAGCCGAGTTTGATGTGCACTACAAAACACTGGATCTATCGGCGCCCTTGCAGTAAAGTGGGGCACAGCTGGTTTCTGTTAACGAACAAAAGCAACCTGAGTAAATTCTTGTCACTATTCATACTGCCAAATTGGGGGAGGGGGGGGGTGATTTTGTCAGAGCATTGGGTCTTATAGAAAAGCAGCCACTAGCTGGATTGCAGAGAAGAAAGCTTGCTGCAGTACTAAAATAAAATCACATCCGAAAAAACTAGACTGACAAACAATGCTAATTAATGTTCTGGGAGTGTAGGACACTGCAGTCAAGGAGATGGCAGATAACCCCGACCTCCTTCTGATGCGAGAACTCCTTGGCCAAAACAAGGCACTTATTACACGCTGTGACGCACCTGCTGACACCCAAGCTAAGATCGCAGAGCTCAGCAAGGACCTGGATCAGCTTAGAAAAATTCTGGATGAAGTGCAAGCCAAAGAGGAGCACGAGCAGTTACAAGCCCAGATTGCAAGCATGGAGACTGAACTCAGCTGGCAGCAACAGGCCTCCTCTGTGTTGTGAGGAAGGTTTTGCAACTTATGAGCCACTATCCAGGAGACTTCTTAAAAATGTCAACAAAAACACCAACCTCGTCAAGAATCGGCAAACCTTCCACGAACTGGACATCACTATAATCTTGATTCTCACGGCACTGGGGTTTATCATAAGTATGATCATGCTCACGATCACAGGTGGCACTGGTGTGCCAATGCCACCTCCAATCATGCCTAAATCTGGCACTGTTGGAACAAACTATGGGTAAGAAAGCATTTTGAGTGGTTGGCTGGAATGCTGAACATGCTAGCAGAAAAAGTGGCAGTGGCTCTGCCCACTATCATTGGCACTGTTATCACATAGTTGGTACACTTTACATATAGTGCGTGTATTTTAATATTTTTTATATGTTAACATATCAACATATCACTTTATGTGAATCTGATTGGTCCAAATAAGCCCATGAAATTCTTGCACAGTACCGGTATTCTATTCACTGATTGGCTGCAACCATGGGAATTTTCTTTACCCCGCCTTCTGGAACCTTTTTGTTTTTCTACTACTATCAACCTTTTGTCTGCCATTTTTCAAATCTATTACCCCAAAAAAAGTTATGTCTGTCGGAATATGCCCAATTTACCCCACAGAAATCTTACAAACAAAATTAGAAACAAAATTAGGGGTATCAGTCAATGGATAGAGGGCCCCGCAGGGGCTTATAACAAACAAAATTAAGGGTATCAGTCAATGGAAGAGTGCTGGGAGGTTGGGGGTGTAAACCTGTAACAGGAGTCCAACTCTTTGACAAGTGTGGTTTAAATGTAAATCTGGAATTATTGTACATGGCAACATCTTTAGTCTATATTTAGTACAAGTTCTCCATCCAGTAATCATCTCTTCACATGAATAGATAACAAAAGAAATGCTACTTTTTCTGCCATGTACAATTTGACATGCTTTAGGTGAAAACATTGTAAACATTCTCATCGACACAGAGTCAACTATGTGACATCACACAGGAATTTTCATTGGAGATTCAGTGTTGAAAAATGATGTTGTCTGTGTCAAATGTTCTATTGATTTGGTAGGACAGTTGCTCTTTGAATTATAATTTGTAAACAAAATCTACTTTTAAATGTTACTGGTTACAAAACTGCGTATTCATCATTCTCTTACCATCTGGTACTATTTTTTTACATGCAACAATTGAAAGGTACAGTGTCTGAGCCAGAATGAACAAAATTATTTCTTCTTCTTTCTCTTTGACCTATTTCCATTAGTATAAAAACTATGTGAAAAACAGAATCTCAAATGGGAAATGATTTAGTATAGACTTTATGAAACTTGTTTAATAATTTCCAGGTTTGTTCTTGCCAAGCCTCACAAAAGCTGGAAATTATTTAACTTGTTTCATAAATTCAATATTAAATCATTACCCATTTCAGATCCTCTATTTATGTCTTTCCTTGTTAAAAACAACAGCTGGCAATGCCGTCGGCTGGGTGTCTCGGAAGCTGGCTGTACTTGTCATCGTCATAGTGGCTGCATTATTTGCTGTTCTCCACTCGCACATCAGCAGACAGACTGATTGTTAGACCACACAGACCATGGTACTAATTTCCAGGAGTGCATAAAACAGATGCCCACTGGTTCCATCATGATGCCATCCAGGACAAGTGCTGTTTTGTTGGCCTAGTGGTCTTTGGCTTCTTTTGCCACCTGCCTTTTCTGCATGGTGCTGGTTTGTGCTGCTGATGCAGCTTTCATGGGTGGGTTGAATCCCAGCTCTTCATACTTCATTGGCTGCAGTTACACTGTGCTTTGCCCTTGAGTCGTCACTTATGTGGTCGTCCTTGTTGACTTGATGGTTACGTTGGTGCCTAGTGTCATGTCATCTGCCAAACTTATTGTTATACCGAAATAGGTGCCACCTCTAAGCTGTTAGATGAGTTCATGTAAAGACAGACACTAAGAACATGATTTCGCTTGCTTTGGGCATCTCCAATCAATCCCTGGTACCTGTCTAGCACCTCAGGGGCACTGTCTGAGAGGGTAGTCACCTTTTAAAAAGTTTGTAAAATTGTTTTTCTATCCTAAAAGGCTTTTCTCCCAGCACAACTGAGCTATCCACGCTGACCTGTGATCCCAGGATTGCCCAGACATACATTCGAATGCTTTCATCGAGACATGCTGCCCCAGCAATAGTGAAGCATTGCAACCTATCCAGCATGAAATACACTAACCCATTTTTAGTCACTTCATTCTCATCCTGTGTAAAATATGAGATGTACTGTTTGCTGCCTGACAGTTCTCTGAACATATAATGGACGAGGTCCCATATAGTGGGTTTGGGTACATGACATGGGTGGGTAGGGTTTCTCATATGTATCAGCTACCTCTCACAGGGAAGGCAACTGATGCATATTGTGCCAAGGCCATGACTCAGCTACTGCCGACACAGTATTTCATAGTACTATAAAAGCAGAGAACTTGTGGCAATAACATTGCCATGACGCTGTTTGGTAATGAATGCCAATCCTCTATATAAGCCAGCTAGTGGCCCTAGAAAAGGTGATCAGCACTTGCCATGGTATGTGCATGGTGCTATGGAGATTTCATACAGACCAGGATGGTACAACATTTCGGCTGCAGCATGGCAACAACCAATTTTAAGTGCTTGGGCGAGACCTGTTGGCACCCAAAGTCATCACCATTCCTGGTAGGTATTATAACTTGAATACACTCCAAAATGTATTTCAGGTCATCACGTAGGGGTGAAACGATACACATGTGCCGCGTATCGATAAGATTCACGATACACAGCCTATGATATGATACATTATTGATACACAGATCAACTTAATGGTCTTTTCATCTTTAGAAGGTCTGTAAGTAGTAGGTGGTGCCCTTATATGTGTGTTGACATATTGGTTGTACTTCCAGTATGCAGATTACATGCAGACATAGACTTCACATCTATTTATATGCCAAGATAACAACAATACTTCCAAACAGACTGTCTGTTAGTTGTCAGTGATTATAATTAAACCTTTAGGCCATTTCAGGCTGCTCCATTTTATCAGATGCAGGACTCGTCTTGGCCACCACACCATTTGTTTTGCACTGCAATAATGCTTTAAAAACATCTAATTATCAATTTCACGTCTTCACTTAAACTTGGAGGACATTAACGTGTTATCTGCAAAACAGAAGAAATAGTGCAAAGAAAATCTCATCTAAAGTGTATGTCAATGTGGTCATGTAGGCACATTTACTGATCTTAAATTAAATATTAATTGTTTTTCTAAAATTTAATACTAATATAGTTTAACCAAAGTTTATTCAATTATGATTATTGAATGCTCTGCACCGTAACTGTCATTAAGAAACTTCCAGACAAAAATTATTTATCACTATGGACTTTTACAATTGTGGCCGGGTACTAAATTGGGTCAAGAAAAGAGCACATCGGATCAAATCGTCACTATATAGGGTAGTACAAATTTTATTTTTAAATATGCGTAGCTTTAATTGTGACATCACAGCATGCGAAATTCAGTCCGGATTGTACTAGATCACACCTTTAGATTCACCTCATCAAAAAATGTCCACGTACTTTAACATTGAGTTTTGCCGTACACGTTTCTCGGGACATGAAATAATGACTTTCCAAAGGTATATGGATGTATGCCGATCCAAACAAAATGATTAATCGCTATTTAAAGGTATGTGCAATCAAATTGTAAAAAATGACACCCATTACTGAAATAGTCAGTGCTGAATGTGCACACTACCTCTATGACTTTTACTTATAGAACAAGTCCAGATGTGTGAGTGGGGATGAATGGATGAAACCAACAAAATGTATCACATTTTACTTCCTGCTGATGCAAAACAACTGCCGCAGCCACAGGCAGTCCTTTTTTTTTAAAGTGATAAAAGAAAACTATTGACAACACCCACTCCCCTTTTATTAAAATATTAACAAATTTACACAAAGTGACAAACTCGTGCGGTTTGAAATCTGCCCCCTTGCAGACTATGTGCTAATTTTATTTATCCCTTTGGCATGTTCAGTCACTGTTTATATATATCACCATAAAAAGAGACACTCCAAACTTCCAAACTTGTTCCACAGGTATGATTTATATACTTTACAGATCATTTAATAACCCCTTTTGTGTGAATTTTCTCTGTTGCTTTCTATCTACTTGGATGAGTTTGGATGCCAATACTTCATGTGTGTCATGCAGGGAATAAGCTACATTAAGTTCTGAGGTGGTTATTGTTTACCCTGAACTTGATCAAACAATAACCACCAATCAGAATTGAATGCAACATATTTCACTGCGTGACACACTAGAAGTGTATCTTTCAAATTTGACCCAAGTAGACTGGATACGAAGCAAAAGAGAAATTTCACGTAAAAGTGGTTATTAAATCATTAGTAAAGTACTTCATTATACACGAGGAACACATTTGGAATGTCTCCTTTATGCTGAACATACTGACAGGATAAAATAATTAGAATGGAATGGGTGAGTGGGAGGGGGGTGCAGATAACAAATGACGTCACCTTGTGTTAATTTGTAGAAGGCGAGTGGGTGTTGTCAGTATATTTTTTTTACTGACAAAAAATGAGCGTTTGTGCCTGCAACAGCTGTCTCAGATGAATTCTCAATATAAAGAATAAAAAGGCAGAAGACTAAAAATTAGTAATGACTGCTGAAGATTAAAGTAACTTATATAGGGTAAGAATCGTTTTGTAACATTTCTTCACCTCTTGTATCAATATGGCAAAAGTATTGATGCATTGACATGTCGATGAATCATTTCACCCTATTGGTGTCCTCCATCCCCATGCATAGGTGCAAATGTCACATCGCTGCTACTACCCCTCATGGGTGAGTTCCACATGAAGCCCCTTTGAACTGCCATAGCAGTCTTGTTGTAGCTATTCCATGTTATTTCTTCCACAATAAAAGGTTAAAACATCGTATCGAAAGCTAAGGGGGGCAACCACGCATCTAAGGTCTGTCTCTGGCAGTTCCAGCCATGATAAGCTAAGTTGTGTTGAGCCCCTGGACGGATGTTCTATTGGGGACCAAACCAAGACACAAAAAAGTGTTTGTGGTGAGGATTGCTGCCAACACCTGATTAGAGTTGTGGTGAGCTCCCCAGGACTGATGTCTGGCCGGGGCCCGTTCCAAGTTGTGGGAGTTCCCAGGGCTAACATTTGGTTGGTGCCCAATTCAAGTTGTGGTGAACTGCCAGAGCTGGCAATTGGCAAGGCACAATTCATGTCGCAGTGAGCTCTCTGCCTCTTGCATCCCACTGAGCCCTGCCCATCCTGGTGATACAAATTGTTTGAAGCTAGAAAAAGTCATCTAACTCCAACTTTAAGTCAGTTCAAGTCGAGAAAAGCTTGCAGCCCCTTGTATCCTGCTGAGTCAGCCTCTCCCAGATATCTAAGCCATTTTAAGTAAAAAGAATGATCTTGATGCCCTGGTCAAGTCAGAAAAAGTTCCCAGCCTCCTGCAGGGCCAAATCACACATTTCACATCTACTGATAGATTATGGCCATGGCAGTACCATTATTTTGCATAAATGTATACATTCTAGCATTTATAAACTTATCCAGCTTTAAAGGCACAATAGTGCAGCTGAGTCAATTTTCTTGCGACCGTATTGGGACATTTATGTGTATCAAGTAATTAAATACTATGTAAAATGCAATTTTTGAATAATATCAAGTACATAGAGTTTCTCATTATGAAATACGATCGCTCAGAAATCTTCATATGAAGTGCCACGATTCGACCGTCTCCATCTTGAAAATCGCCTTCTGCAGTGATCGGCAGATCCCAGAAAGAATTTCGGTGACTTAAATTTGCATAATTATATGCTAGATTGTGTACACTGAAGTTGATGACGTAGAGCACAACCAAGCTACCAAACAGCCAATATGTCAAGAACAGTGAGTACGATCTTCTTCTGCTTCTAATCCCTTTCCTTTTTACTATTTATTTTGAGAATAAACATTAAAAAATTTTTAGAACTACGTTTTATAGTGACATTTAAATCATTTTTGTGGTACGAGTATGATTTAAATCGACGTGCTTAGTAAAATATTGCACAATTCCATTGATACTCGATTTCTTAGAGATGCAAGTGACATCAACTACGTAAGTGACTTTGTACATTTTGTACAAGAAACAAAAATTACAGATCTAAAGTAGGTGTCTTTACCAACTTAATATTGCAGCATCAAATGGAAGAGATAAAAGGAACGTATGCACTTATGACGACTACACAAATTGTAAAAAAATTCATGTTCTGCTTCTCAAAGGTAATACCTTACATACACAGGGTATTCAGTTACAATTTGTCTGGGAGTAGGAAACGAGTTGAGGTATTACATTATTCGACTGGAGTATGGAATCCAGGTCCAAAAGTACCATCAAATCACAACCTGGTGTTTTAAGTTGTGACTCTCCATTAGCACTATATTCATAGTTGAAAAGTAATCATGAATACACCAGTTGTCAAACTATGAAATACTTGTCAAAATATGAAATACTTTTACATATCAGAATTAATTACCGAGACAACTGGCCCACATTAGCAATTATAATATTTAATAGAGAAGATACATACCCTATAATAGGCTCAACTGTGCAAAGTTTGTTATTCCTCAGACTGAAGAAATCCGCTCACTTTCGAGCTCAAAACCAGAGTGACCTTTAAGAGGGAGAGGAAGAGGAAGGAAAAGGCGTGGAGCAAGAACTAGAGGGGGAAGAAGAGGTAGACGTGCCATGCAGCATGAAGAAAACCGAGCTGACCAAACTCTGCGCATACTTGAAACAAGGCAGACAAGAATGAGGGTAATTGTTTATGTCATGCAAAACAAGTTTGATACATAGTGAAAAATGTTTGATAATTGGCAGATTCTAATATCTTGATGTCAGTAGGTAGTACTAGTGTTTTGCACAAGTTAGTGAATGCATACTTCCATTTAAGGACTATATATTGTACCAAAAACTGTATATTTATACTGCTTTACTTGTTGCAGCCACTCACCCCCCAATATCATTTGATAAAGAAAGACCATGCACACAGATAATGTAGAAAATACAGAGGCCACCTCCTGACACCAAATATAATACATGTCATCTATTTCCTCTTCGTCATGAAAGGTTACCCTTTCTATAAGGTGCAAAATGGTGTCCTTATAAACTGGGAATCACTGAAGTTAATGATGTAGGGCTATTGGTCTAGCAATTCAAGTAGCCATACTTTTCAACAGGCCTCTTAAGTGGTTGAAGGAGACCTGGGCCTATATGCCCTGGTTATGTTGAAATTTGGAAATGAATCAAATGCGAAAACCAGCCCATATAATTTACTATATAAAGATTTAAGAGACAACCCAGTAAACAAGAGTATTTAAGAGATCTAAAAGTAACTGGTAAAAATCGAGGCCTCTTAGTGGTTAAGGCCCTGGCTATATGCCCACCCCCTCACATTGGGCCTGCTTATCAAAATACATACAGTGATGTAAATAGATGCTTGTGGTATCTAAATATCAACTTGCTTAAATCTTTTCATATATTAGTAGAAGTGATCTATGCAAGTTGCATCCAAACAAAAATTTTACATTTAAGTCGACTTACCCATTTTACAACTGAAGTAAAAAAAAAAGTATAATTTTTATAAAAAAATTATGAAATGATAACCAAAAAACCATGCAATCTTACTTTGGAATTTAGTGATTAGACCTGAATAAGTAGCCTGATAGCAGTTAAAATAACAAGAACAAAAATTACACCTGTACAAATTTCATTTATCTATTCAAATCTTGCCTAATAATGAGTATAATTTTATTTTTCTGTTGTAAACATGATGCACACCTTAAAGTGTTTTTTCTAAAACCCCAAAATATATTAAGATAATACTCTATATATACTATCATGGTAAACCTCATTACTATTTAAAAGAATACTAAAATGTCCTACTTGCCTGAATTTAGAAAGACATGAAGACGTACACAAAAATTTCCATTATATTTTATATAACAATTTGGGTAACAATTTTAATTGTCCAGGCTGCTGGGCATTCACTATTTCCACCTATGAACAGGTGATTACTGCAAATTATTTATGTAATAAGAATTTTACTTGATGCAATGAAAATTTTGAAATTTCTTTAGTTCTCACAAGAACTTGTATTCCTTGAGCATGTGGTTGCCTAAACTTACAGTTTTTATGTACACAATATGTATCACAAAAATGACATAACTTTAGAGGTATGTGGGTATTTCTTTGCAACCACTATGAATGTATTTTAAAATTATCAGCCATCCAAACAGACATACAAACATATGCAAATGATAAGAACTGTACTTTGCAGTTGATCCTCATCTGGTAGATCTAGTAAATGTAGGATGATGATGATGATACAAGGATAAGGTTCTTCATTGTGTTAACATTATCTTTATCTGACTTGTAGAAATGCTCAAAAAATACTGCAACCAAAAAGTTGTGTAAAGTTGAACAAATAATTTATATGTCTAAAATACAGAATGAAAATGGAAAAATAACTTAAAGGATCGTGAATTTAATCCCAAATAGTCCAAAGTGTTCTATCATAAGTCTAAAAGCACAGAGTATTTCAAATGAGTTCTATTGGTATTCTAAATGAAGTCCAATGTATTGTGCTGATGTACCAATAGACTTGAATAATGTTGATATGCTGACAGGCTTCATGTACCACAATTATATAATCCAAAGTGTCTTTAATGAATTTACAGTAATTCCAAAATAGTTACTTAGTCCCAACGTTTATGAGCACTTTGCAATTCCAATGAATAATTGAAATCAATAAATCCTCTCAAATAATAATTGGACAGGTCAGGTCCTGTAACAGCCAACCAATCTGAGATCAGGTGAGCCACAATTTTTTTCTTTTTTTCTGGGGGTGCGGTGGGTGTGTGGCATGACCTGAAATTAAATCCCATCCAATTCGTAGACAAGATTAAATTCTACACCTTCCAAGGTCAAAAGGCCACAAAAACATGTTTACTGAAACGAAATAACCTCATTATAAAGTACACACCTACAATGGACAACATTAGCTATTTAATGTCTACTAAATGACCCTTGTATCATAAAAGTTAACACACAATATGGGTATACATAACATTACTTGGAGGTTCCATCTTAACATACACTGTACTTAATATCAGTTCCAGTCGTCTTGGAACTCTCATTGCTCATATCAAAATCAAAACCTTATGCAGTTTGAATCCGATATTGATCCATGTTTATTCTAAAATGGAATCTGGTGACGTAAGATGAATACAATTTGAAGTGTGTACTTCTATTATTTTCTATATATATTTTTACATATTCAGGATTTTCAAGTTCTAATCCTGGATGAGGCTGTCCTTGCCTTGGCCAGAATGTATAGATGGGACATACTGGTCCTTGACGATGAGGTTGACCTGATGAGTGCCAATAGACATGCTGCCTATAGGCAGTTCATACTATGGCAGCATGGAAGGCTGGGGTCTGGACAAAGACATGTCATTCCCTCTTGCTGTGTCTGGCGGATACGTGACAAATATCCTGATGCTTTTGGACAGTATACTGGCTTCATCCCCTCTAGGCTTGCATGAAGTTTGACACTTTATTATAGGAATTTGTAAATAAATGAGTACAAATGACTTCATTCTTTGTTTCGTTGTAACTGCACTATTATATTCTTGCAACTCTATGGGCTGAAAATAATTAAACTAAAAGAGCGAAAACCAACAAGTTTTGTAAAATTAAAGAAATAATTTATTTTCCTAGATTACAAAGTGAAAATTTAAAAAAGAACTTACAGTATTGTGAATTAAATTCAAAATAGCCTTAAAAGTTCTATCACAGGTCCAAATGAATAAAGTTCCAATTGAATTTCAGTGGTATTCCAAATAAGCTCTAACACTGAATGTGTTGATGTGCATGTAGTCTCCAATGTACTAATGTACCAGTGGTCTGTAGATTGGTGATGTGCCAACAGTCTTTTGATGTATCACAATAATATAGTCCAAGATGGTCTTGACTGAATTCACTATAATTCCAAATGAATGTTTCTTTTGTCCAAGAAATATTTGTGCGCACTTTGTAATTACTTCGAGTATTAATTTGAATAAAGAAATGAAAACCTAAATCTGAACACAACAATGATTCTGCTTCATATGTTATGGCAAGAATAAAAAATTTCAAATAAACAACATTATATAATAAAAAACTAAGACACAATAATAGAACCAGGAGGATGGTCAGCTAACCTTGTAAAAACATCGAAAATAGTAAACAAGTCAAGGACTATTACTAAAATTATAATAACGAATGTAACAACATAAAGTAGACCAGTATGTTTGCATGGGGAATACCAATGTCCCACTCTGATCCAGATAAACATATTTTTTTCATTCATAATGATCTTAATATTTCATCCACAATCCATAGAGAAAATTTAGCTATGTATTATGTTGTTTACAAAAATATCTTCCTAGTCAGGTGCACTATGAACTTGACTTTGGACTAGGGTCATGTACAAATTAGTTATACATAACATATAATGATGGAGAGCAAAACTAACAATCAATACAAAATTAAATATACATAACAATATAAAGTGTAAACTGTCCTAGCAGACACCTACATATGGCAGACACAGCTTCATATTGTATGTACGTAAAGTCAAAATCGAGAGATCTTCTCCTTCACCAAAACGGCTGTTGATGGCGATTCTTCAGGTGCCAGGTTTTTACTAATTCTCCTGGGATCATCCTCCTTTAGTTCTCTCCTCTGTCTCATACCCCGCTTGTCCCCAAGTCGAGAGATAAGGGCTTTCTGTATAAGCTCCCTGATGTGGGGATATGCTTTTTTCTCCTTGCAAGGAAAGACGGACCATCTGTTACTTTTCTTGTTGTAGCATCTATGATATCTGTTGAAAAGAGAATTTTATTTTCTTAACTTGTGTGACAAATATCCCCATGGTAACCCATATTGACTTTTCACCCAATATTAGAGCCTCAAGACCAGTTTTACACAATTGGAGTTGTTGAGGGGCTGTTTTTGTTCTTACAAGTTTAGTTCTGTCTCCAGAGTACTACTTAACACAGGATGCCTTTTTTCCCCCATCTCTTTAGAAGGCAATATATTTTCATAAATGGGCATTAAATAGTAATCATCATCATGATGGTATTTTCCCTAAATCTCCCCGGAAAGGTCATGAATCCCAGATATACTTAATAATGTGGTTCAATCCCTCCATTTTTGAAAATGCTATACAAATATCATTGGATCTAATTATTAGATTTGCACTGTTAAAATCAGAACAAATATAGAATCAAACAAAAACGATACTAATTACAAGATTTGTATGCATTAAAATAATAAGAATACTTATCACAAATGTCAAAAATGTGTGTCCATTGTTGCAAAATGACTTTTACCTAATAAAAGTTGTCATTAGTTATATATGTTAATAAAATTCCAACACCCTGAGTTGGGATCATAATGTACAAGCAATATATGAAATTATTTCTGTGTTTCTGTAGTGGAAAATAACTTACACTATCTCCCCTTCTTTGTTTCTCAACACACTTCTGCCACTATGGATACTGTGATCCAAAGCAGCTAGCTCATTCCTAATCCGATAGACAGGAGGGGTATATGAAAATAAATTGGCACAGTACATCAGGATGTGCTGATGGAAAACTTCAAGCTCAGCAGTGCTTCTGCAATTATCAGGAACATGTTTTTCCTACATTCTTTGTAACTTCGTAACTGTCAAAATGTAATAAATTTTCATTTGTATTACAATTTATATCTTAAATCTGTTTATTTGTGTTGTATAAGGCAAGTCAACACTTTGAACTGAAATACCTAATTTTAGCAAGAGTACATTATGATAACACGTTTGAAATCTTTTCACATAAATAAAACTAACTTGATTGAAGCTCAAAACAATAACTAACAATGTCAACCTGCCAGCCCATATACTCTGGTGGCACTATAACATCCTATCATTACTGGAGATCCTTTTTAATTGTTTTCATGTCAATGCTTTATAATGAATTTACTAGTAACTGAAAGATGTACAATAAATCGTATCATGTAGCCTATCATAAGCATGATAGATGAAAAATTTACTGGATCAGTTCTACATTCAGATCTAGAAAACCCTAATAACAGTTCAACATCAAATTACTTGCACGTTATTAGCATTTGTGCAAGCAGTGTGCTTGTCCTATGACTCTAAGGTGTGTGTGCGTGTGTCCATATTGAGACCAGTTGTATATGTATCAAAGTTCTCTAATGTAATTTAAAGAACCTGTCTCATGAAGGTAATGGACATGTATACAAATCACCTTTCTGAGCACGCTGTTAGATAGCCCTCCACACACACATTACAATCACCGAGTGAAATATCGATCAGCCGATCATACAGAGTTTTGGAATCTTATAAAGCAAATCCTTGTCCAAAGATATGTCATAAAACAATGTGCTTTCAAACATAACAACAAGACATATGACTAGTGGAGAACACTTTCTAAGTAGATATTGACCTACCTGTCCAACAAGAACTTCGCCATTTCAGTGTCGGATGACATTCCTAACTCCTCCATCAGTGCTCTCCATCGAACAAACTGGTCCCCAAGACGAACCTTTGATATGCTCCGTTCGGTTTCTCCGACAGCTTTTCGTCGTTTCTTCTCGGAAAGCGATAAAGACGGGCAACCTTTACGTTTTTTACTCTCACGTGCGTCTGCCATTTTGGTTTATGGTAGATATTTACATTACCACCACGTGACTCATAACCCGCCCACTACACGAAGATGACGTTGCCATTTATGTGGTCACGTGAGGTTTCTGTAGCAGTTCGTGACACATTTGTTTCAATTAAAGCGGTCCCCCCCCCATTAAATGCAATTTCACACGTTTATTAACAATTTAACTGATTGAATCTTCACAAACCATAGGTTTTTGTGCATTATTTCAGCTTATAAGTTGACACATTACATTAGTTTCATGAGCCTTACTAGGCATAAAATTACCGATAGTTTGCACTATTGTGCCTTTAAAGTAGGGTGACTTGACATCTCCCACAAACAAAACACATAATTCTACCAAGAAGTCAATATAGTTCCTTCTTTAGACCCATTATGAAAATGTCTTGCCCACCACTACTGCAAATGGGAAATGGCCCTACAAATAGAAATTCAGCAGCAACAACCATGAATTTAAATGTTTCACATTAGTAATTATATCATAGATCTTTCTTCACTGTTAGACTGCGATAAAGTTACACTGACCCAGACTGGCACTATCAGTTGAAAGTGCATAGTGCTTATAAAATTTAGGTGAAATTCAGCTTCTAATATGTGTTACACTTAAATGCAGGCTCTAAATATTAAAGTTCATGGCCTCCTGCCATCTCTCTCTCTCTCTCTCTCTCTCTCTCTCTCTCTCTCTCTCTCTCTCAACTCTATCAAATTTAGAAATATGTTGTACTGTGATACTGATATTCAATAATGAAAAACTAAGCAAAGTCCAATATGTGACATGTATACACGCACTAAAAATAACCAAGTCCACTGGCTGGACCTTCTAGGTACAAACTGACCAGATGATTGATGTGTGCTGCTAGTTCTTAGTGTTTCTTTCACTAGCTTTGAAATTGATGGGAGGAACAATGGTGTGTGTCACGTGTCACAATCAGAAAGGTAGATTGACTGGGTATGCCAGTATAAAGCTCAAGCAGTTGTTGGAAATTTAAGTACAACACAATGTCCTATATCCTTAGTATTATCTGTGGATTATTTGGGGCTTAAGTGCCAGAGAACGAATGTTTAAATGATTGCAATTTTAATTTTTCTGCTATACCACCCAAATTAAATCATACAATAATAACATCTGTTTGATCCTTAATATTCCAGGGTTTTGGAGTACCGCTGACAGTGGAGAAGGCACAGGCCAAGGTTGTTCAATCCACAAACTTAGCTCTGTCACGCTGTAGAGAAAGTTAACATGTACTTACTGTACATGTCTTTCACATATTCCGACAGACATTCATTTCTGATTCTTATGAAGAAACCAATGTACCATCTGAAGCTGACAGCTAATAAAAATTACTTCCTCTGAATGCTCTGAAAATGCACCAAGTACACGAACTTAATCCATCTTTGAAATACAGAAAGAAATTTCACTTTGTAGGTATTACAGTACTATTTTCTGAAACCACACAGATTAAATTTTAAACCTAAAAAATGTAAAAAGTCTTTGGCTCATTTTTTATAATTTACCTCTGAAATCCATAAATTGAAAACAGTCATGCAGAGCTAGCAATTATAAATGAGGTACACATCAAAAGTAAGACCTAAAGTCCACTTCTACAGTCAACTTTTGTCAGTAAGGTATAATGAAATATATTTGGCGAGTCAGAGAACATGCATTTGAAAAGTACACAAGTGTGATCTGATGCAGGAAAGGCAACATTATGTTCAACTAAAGTCTGTAAAGTATACTTAGACTTTAATGACCGCCAATACAGTTTTAGAAACTGCAGTTCAAGACTCCATGGAGGTGAATGGCTTCTTGCAAAATCTCTGAACTGGACTTTTTATTTTTTTTCTTTATTTTTACATGGCAGCACTCCCCTCTCCTGCCATAAGCAAATCTCAAATAGACACCCCATGATATCTAATAAATGTAACTGTTGCCTTCCTTGCTTCTTCTCCAAGTACGACCAAGACTGATTATTACTTTTTATACATCTGTGTGACTGTTCGAACTTTTAAGAGGCTGATTGTCCATTTACACCTTTTTAAGAGGCTGATTGTTCATTTACACCTTATGTAGAAGAAGATATCATACCTAACCAAAGACCAGCCTTCAAGTTCAGAAGCTATTTTCCTTCTGACCCAATTTAACCAAAACTTAAATGTCAGTTACAAAGAAACTACACAGGTGATCCTTTTAGAACATTCAGATGTGAGACAGACACTTGTGCTTATTTAAATGATATTAACTTTGTCTTAAAATGCAGCACAAGGACAACACACTTTCCATCCACTACTTTATTTTCACTCCCACTAATTCTCTCAAGATTTTACAGGTATGCATCATCTCGCTGGGACACTGGAATATTGATCGGAAAATTCTAATCCAGTGTATGTATAACTTTCTGATAAAGCTTTCCCTCCAAAATGGCAAAGAGTATCTGAACTTATAATTTTGACACCTAAGTTTGCTTCAATAAACAGGACAGAATACCTATCACCTATAAATAATTATCAATTTCATTGTCTACTTCCCAAAATCTGTCTAAATTATCATGGAACATACATGTATAGACCTAAGGCCCCTACACCAGTCTTAACTCTGTGCACTTTCTGTATACTCAATATAATCATTAAGCAACAATTTACAACCACTTTGGATTTTAATGTGAATTCTTGTAAACTCAGAAATTGCTCCGATACAAGAATGGTCTTGAATCTGTTGCAAAATTGGAGAGGGGAGGAGGGGAAACAAATAAAATAGAAAAGATTCTACATAGTGATATTTAAGATTAAGCTACCTGCTACTTGGGACACACCAACTTATTAGCGACCTGATGTACCATGTCAACCTGCAGTTTACAAGAAATGTGACACAAACCACAAATGATTATAATTATTGACTGATTTTTCTCTTATACAGTGGTCCCCCTCTTATAAGGCCACCCCTTGTGCAGCAAGAAAATGGCCTTTATAAGACGGGTGGACTTTCTAGAGGGGGATCACACAGTTATGAGTAATAACTACATATAAAGTATAAAAGATGTAACTAATTTTTATATATTTAATATTTTAATCTAAAAATCACAGGAATATTATCTGGTTAAGGACTCGATATGATAAAACTAATACCAATGTTATTTTTAAAAAATATGAATAATCATGTGCAAAACCACATTGTCAGTACATTCTGGGCACAAACATTTGGTTTAACTATCCCTGTACGTCCGTCGATTCCGTCTTCCCACTCAATGCAGTTGAATGTATATTGACGATGTTTATTTGAATCTCTCTGACATAAAATTTCTCAGCAGTTACCAAAAGACTCTCCCTCTTTTCGTTTAATTTAGTTGCTTTCACTTTTCGTTCTAAACTGAGAATGTCTGACGATATTTTGCAACAACTAATTCCTTCGTGGGCAATCACGCGTGAGGCACAGTGTTTACAACGGAAGTGAGTGTCACGTGATCGACTTTTTGTTTCTTCTTCTCCAGTCCGGTACCCGGTTATGTACATTTCATAATCTATTAGAGTGAAGCCAGAAAGGCTAACATACCATTTTACTTTCTGGCGACCGGATGTCACACTGACTAGAGCTGAACAATGTTGTGCTTCTCAGCGGTTAGCTTTTGTCATCTTGATAATTATTGGTGGTAACAATAGCCAGTAATTATCAAAGTGACAAAAGCTAACATCTAAGGAACACATGGCAGTAAGGATAATCGGATTACTTACCTCTTTGTAAGGATTAAAATTACTTGTTTGGCATGTTGGAACAAAATGTCAACGTGTTTAATTGAGAAATTAAAAAATATTATCGAGATTTTAATCTGTAAACAACCATTATGTGGCCGCTCGCAAGAGGTAAATTTGACCATTTTTGCACTAAAATGCTGGCCGCTGGTTGCGTTTGAGGCATGGCCATCCTTGAGGGTACTTTTGAACACAAACTCGTCGGTGCCAAGGGATTGTGGCAGTATAAAGTGGGTGGCCACTGGTCAGGGGGGCCATTCAAGAGGGGGACCACTGTACATCTTTTTATCATTCGACATGTAGCTTATAATAGAGTAATCAAAATAGACAAGAGCAAAGAAGAGAAAGTTTGTTTGCTTTACCTTAAACAAATATGTGGAGGCAGTGCCCCACTGGTCTAAAGACCAATACAAGGCACCTCATCCAGTACTACTACATCCCTACAAGCAATTGAAGTGTGCACTTCAATCTGAAATAAATGGGTAAATAATTTAATATAGATACATATACATGCAATTTATATTGGTCCTACACATGAATAGTTTAAGTTAGGTGTGAGAAAAAGAAAGAAAAAAATCAATTTTTTGTTTCAAAAAAATACTTTTCAATTACTTTGCAGTGAGAAATTGTTGTCAGTTTTACTTGAATTTGAGCAAATACAATATTACCTACTAAAACTCTATTTGCATAAGCAAGCACTAAAAATGGGCCCCCATCCAAGCATACTTTAGATGTGATGGATGGGGGCATTATTGGAGTAAGCCGGAGGCTGAGCATGTATAAATTTGCGTTTTCACTTAAGCACTTGCTCGAGAGGCGCTCTTTATGGAGAAACAAAATCATGTGACAGTCATATATAACCACCTATTACTGCCTTCATGTCACATTTTAACCCCGTTTTTGTTGGCTATAACACCTCATAATAAGGTGGGAACATAGCATTGGGAGGGTTTATACATCAAGGTAATTGCATCCGAAATGCAATCCTTAATCTCAGGAGTAATGGGCATTTGTGCTTTACAAGAGCATCAAGTTTAATTATGGGCATGATGGCGACTGCAACCAAAAGTTGTCTCTCGAAAATTCTTGTCAGCAGACTGTATTCTTCTGTTCAATTCTCCCCAGATCTCTGGGTTAATTTTGGGGGGTCCCATTTTGCTGCAGTTTTGGAGAATTTTGTGTTTGTCCACAATCTGATCAGTTATACACTGTGATGCTGTTGCAGTGTTAATCAGCTGTGCCAGAGACTCTGAAATTGTTTCCCATAATTGGGGAACTTTAAGTTTAGGCAACTCCCATGCATCATCTATTCAATTTTGATCATTCTCATGGATAGAATCAACTACATTTTCATCATACTCTGTATCAAAGAGGGCTTCAATCAGATTTCCTGCCACGGATTCATTTGAAATAACTAAGTGGAGTGCAAGATTTTGGCAGGAAGTTCTCATGGACAGCAATTAACACATTTTGTTCCATGTCCCAAATATCATTATCTGTGACAGCAGTATTATCACAAGTGTCATCATGGTTAGGATTAATACCCAATAATTCACGCAAAACAGATATTTTCTGGGATCAACTTATTCAAGTCGACTAAATTCTGCCCTGCCGACCTTTTTTTGTCCGCTATCCACACCTTGCTAGTGGACAGTCTCTCCACAACATAGTTCTTGGGAGAATTATCTCCCTTAACCCTTTACTGCATAACGACGCCTTTTGACGCCAACCCCTTTACTGCATAATGATGCCTTTTGATGCCTTTCATGATAAATCCAATTAAGATACCCAGAACTACCAAAATTAAGTCTTTGTACGCATAACTATCACTTATATGGCTGAGAGAATGAATCTAGAAAATAAATAAGAAGCAAATCATTAGTTTATTCGCAGGATTAAAGCAACTGCGCAATTCAATCTACACGCATCCGTTGTATGTAACAGTATATCCACCATTTGTAAACAAGTGCTCTGCATCTCGCAGTTGCGACGTGAAGTCATTTGAAATTTTGAATATTACAGTTGAAAGATTTTTGATAATATACACATGAATATGCCATTCTTTGAAATATTCCAGTTTATTATTATCAAGGTTTCACCAAAAAAGAGGAATATTGGAGCAAACTTCAAACTTTGGAACAAGGCTATATGCTAAAAATAAGTTACTGCCACATGTTCACTTCTTCAGTTCATATCCGTCATTTCAGCAATAAGACATAACCAAGATACACCAATTTCTAAAAAATATGGATTTTTGATATTTAAAAGACATTTACTCTCTAATTGTAATGCAAATCAGCACAAAAAATATACAAATGAAGTCCTTGAATATTCGTGTATTTTTAGAAACATGGAAAAACCATTAGTCACATGGTATGTAAATTCTGCTCAACTCCTCTAATTGACAGTGCATTTTTATCGTAGTAAAATGTAGGATTTGCCATTAGAGAAACATGTTTTATTACTTTTAAATCATTAATTAATGCAACATATCATTTTTAAATCATTATAGCTCATAATTTTTTTCATTTCACCAAAAAGCTGATGCACGATAGCAAGTACCTCAATGAGTACTTTACTTGAAAACCATTAAAATCGTTAAATATACTAAATACTGCACATCAATACTGATTTCATTCTCGATTGATCACCCACCCACCCACCACCCACCGCCTCCCCAAACCCCACACCCCGGATTTTCAAAGATCTGCTAGAACCTTTGTATTTAATCAGTAGCAATTTCATTTCTGCTCCCAAAAGCACATTTCAAGTTGCTTCTGCATTTATAATGAGTAGGATGGTGGGTTTTACGATTTTTTTATAACTTCGACAACCTTTTCCAGCATAGAAAATTCACAGAAGTACAAAACTAAGCTAACATCACACTTTTTCATTAATAAGGGTTACAGAGAAGGGATAAATTAATTTCATATTGGTCTCTGAATAACTTACTCAACAAAAATAATCATAGTACATGGGTATAAAACTATAGTGAGGTATATACGACACATTATCATACAAGTTTCAGTTTCACGATTTTGCTTAACAGAAAATGTTTATGGTTTTAGAGTTACAGAATACAGTACATACATTAATGTTTTTGCCGGTTTGACAACGGACTTCGTCTTAGATGCGTGTATTGACTTTTTTGGCAAGTTTTTTCTTTTTCCCAATTTTGGGAGTTCTATTTCCTTTCCTCATAGAGGATATTTCCACATTTGCTCCAATATCATTAATTTAAAACCCCGAAAAGTCCGACATCTCGGAGTCAGTCTTGGCAAGTTGTAGACATCGTCCATGTCGGCAACCTTAAACCCGTGCTAAATTTGTAAAGTTTGGGCAATTTGGCCTGAACAGCCGTTCGAGGTCGACTGCTTAATTAATATATCAAAAGGATATATGTATAAAAGAGCAGATATTATCTTAATTTTCAAATACACTCGATAAAATACCGACCACGCGGCTGTTTCAATGCCAGTGTATATGTACTTACTTACTCTCCTGCAGCACGTGAAAAGCTGACGCAGAAGGGATACACAGAAGGTTATATATGACTATGTCACGTGATTTTGTTTCTCTTTAAAGAGCACATCTCAGACAAGCGCCTAGGTGAAAATGCTAATTTATACCTATGAAGCCAAAGGATGCAAGGGACAGTTTTTATGCACAAATTTAATGCCGCGTCCACCTACCTAATATAAATATTCATTAAAAAAAAAATATAAAAAAATACACAAGTGAGGTCAAAAAGGTCCATATTTTTAAATAGCTATAAAACATAAGAATATCATTCACTTGACCATAGCTTAAAAAGTGTATGCTTCCCAACCCCCAATTTATACACGCATTCGAATACATGTCAATTCGCCCCATTGCAAAATCGCCCGAGTCAAAAACGCCCCCACTTTTCACAAGATCGCCCCCATTTCAAAATCGCAACATGTCAAAAACGCCCCCACTTTTTACAAGATCGCCCCCATTTCAAAATCGCAACTTGTCAAAAACGCCCGCCACTTTTCACAAGATCGCCCCCATTTTAAACTCACATCATGTACTCTTTTAATCATCTTTTTAATCATTGATAATGCACCTGCTGATAATTAATACTTACGTATCATTAATCATAATTAGAATGGATTGTTTTTACTATTATAATTCATTGCTGAATTAAACCTTGATTGATTTTGTTCTTGCCTTTTTTAATTAGTTCATTAGAATTAGAATGTTTACCGAATTGAAATTTCGTTAACTGTTTTTTGCTTCGACCTTCATCATGGTATTGGAAAAAAGGAGATAATATTATATATAAAAAAATCGGGAGTCGTGTCCTTTAGACGGTGCATAGATAGACCGGAAAACGCCGAGAGAGAGAGAGAGAGAGAGAGAGAGAGAGAGAGAGAGAGAGAGAGAGAGAGAGAGAGAGAGAGAGAGAGAGAGATATGCTTTATTTTATTTTCGGACGCGTTTCATTGGCTGCTTACAGAATTATGCTTGTATTCTCGTTTATCTCATCGCTGGTAAGAGACTTCATAAGAAAAGATCACAAACAAACTTCTTTCGAAAAAAAATAATCTATTAGTAAATTATCTTTGCACCTTTTACCAAAATATTCAATAATAAAATTAATATCCATTTGGATTTATCTTAGGGGGCACTCTACAGATAGTACGTGTTTCTGGACTCACGGTACTAATTCAACTCCCGTAGTAAACCTATGGAAACACCATGATATTAAAAATTCAATAACTTTACATTTCTAAATACTCATGATCAAACCTATATTTATCAGTGTAGACCCATCCTTGATGCAAGCTTCTGTTTGAAGAAAACCACATGAGCTGCGGCATATTTTGCATCTACATGTGCATGAAACAACTGTTTGTTTCAACAAAAGTGAACAGATGTATGTTGATTTTTTTTAAAAAAATTTTATCTGGATTTAGAAACAAAACAAAACAAAACAGTGGATCAAAGAGATTCTTGCGCGAATTCATACATCGAATACGATAATTAGCTGTAGATCACATGTGCGCCTGCGTGGAGTGGTCACCTATCACACCTAAATCGATTCCTATAAAAAAAATACCCCCAGTCTTACATTTATTTAGTTCAATTAAATAGGTATAATTAATCAAGTGCGTACACCATCGTTTTGATTCGTGTAACTTTGATCCTGTCGTATGCTAAAAGAATAATGTTTTTTTTTTATCAATATTGAATCTAGTTACACTTACAAAATAAATATGTAAATATATATTTGTAACCACTACATTAGCCTGTTCTCCTGGTGAAATCTTCACACTAAGGCCGCTTATGTTTCTGAGGTTCTTAGGTTATAATAAATGCAGAGAATGAAGCGCATGGGACGTTATTGACTGGAATGGGGGCGATTTGGTGGAAAGTGGGGGCGTTTTGTTGGGGGAGGGGGGAGATTTTTCAGTGGGGCGTTTTGACCTGTTTCCCACGCAGTTTTCATGTCCGAAGGCCATTTTTGACACAAAGTGATGCTCACAGTGCAAACACAAGCCGTTTCCCTAGGTGATAATTTTGAAAAACACTGTGTACTAAACAGCTTGATGCAATTCAAAATAGTTGCCATCCAGGCAGTTTTTTTTATAGATATTCTACTTCCCTTGAATCCACGTGTCTACTGCTATGGGTGGGACTCTGCTTCCTAGCCGACTATTGGTCTTTCACTGTCTACATACTGTGAACTGACTATGGGAGGTGTACATGCCTCACATCAATTAGAAGAACAACACAAGCCCTAAACAAATTTTATATATTTCAGAAAATATACCCATATCTTTAATTATTAAACAATAATAGCTCAAAAAGTCACATCATGGCCTTAAGTTAAGAAATTTGATACGCACGGGCTAATTTACGAAACTATCCCCTGCCACCAAAAGCTTACGAAAAAATAATGTGTGTTTTAGTTATTGAAATAGCTCAGTATAGTGTAAGGGAGATAACTCAGTAAAATACCTGTATTTGTCTTCCTTATGCCACATTTTCCATGTAATATGAATTAGTTCATGGAAAAGTGGATTAACCTGTAAGCAATTAAATTATCCCACCATAAATCATTGACAAAGTGAGAAAATAAATTCAGGCTTCTATATATATAGCACACAGCCTGAGGGAAATTATGATTTAATTTTGTTTTGTTCTCAGAGATGTAGAGATTGCCACGTATCAGACACTTTATGTTCGTCAGAATGCCATTCTGTGGAATGCAGCCTTCCGTGAACGTGCCAATATGACCCTATGTTGCTCTGGGGTGTGGGCTTGTATGGTGGGAATGGGCAATGTTTGACCAATGTAGTTGCAGTTCAGAAACGTTCAGTCTTTATAACGACATTATACAAGAAACCGTTGGATGGAATGCAGCAAAAGTTGTCAATAGAGGATTAAAAATGGACTTACACACTTACATGATGTAATAGTAAGCATATATAAACAATATATGAATATACACATTTAATTTTGTTATATTCAAAGTTTCCTTTCCTTATGCATGCTTTATTTGATCAATACGTAAAGCAAGAAAGATGTTAATTACTCTTATAGTTACTGGATCGATTGATTTTGTTTGGTAATATGTATTTCCTAAAAAGATTAATTACACGATTGTTTCCTATTATAACACGACTATAATTCTGTCTAGTGGGAGCATGTGCAGAATATGTAGAAACATATCAGTTCTTAATACTGACTTTGTCTTCTTTTTTTTTTTTCTTCTTTTTTTTTTAAGAAACAAGTCTACACACAGGAGATTGGCCATGCAGGTAAGATAGTTCCAGAACCCAAGCCATTTTGTACTTTAATGCTACAGACTCGGCACAAAGACATATTGACAGGACCATGAAGGAGTTTTGTAAATCAAATAAGTGCAGTAGATTGATTTTATCAGGGTATTTCAATGTGAAGTTCTAGCAGATTACTGTTCTGTAATTATGTGGCATATGTATCAAATTTATAGCAGTTTGTAAGCCCGACTATGCTCAAATTGCCAACCATGGGTCAGAGAAAGCAAGTGATGCATGCAATTCGAAATTATGTGACAGAAGATGGTACAGCATGTTTTGATGGACACATCACATATTAAGTTGCAGAAACCTTTGAGTTCTGCAGTACTGTTCAAGAACTTGAATTTAAGTTTCACCTACCACCTGTAGTGGCTTCAGGAATCCAAAGTATCATCGAAGATGTGATGCAGTAAGTATGTTTGTCATTTAGCTCCGTCAGCTGATAATTATGGTATTATATTTACTTACTCTGTGTACTCGGTTGTGTTCATTTACAAACAAAGTGTTGGAGAACAATAATAAATGACTTAACTTGTATAAAACTTCCTAAAGAACCATAAGTCATATTCTATGTATTTTATTTCTACACTCTAAACCAGGGGTGTCAAACTCATTTGCTATGGCGGGCCAGATTTAATATAAATAATAATAAAACATAATAAATTATAATGATAAATAATGAGACTGGCCGTATGTTTTACACCTCTGCTCTAAACCATTTTAAGAGTATAATAATGGTTAATCAAAAGAAAAGTTATGATATACTAATGACAAAAATTCTTGGAACAATAAATTCCAAATATGTACCATACTCGGCCACATGATTTCTCCTCTTCTGTAAGTTTAAGTACCAAGTTTGATCCATTTACAGGTTTAATCTTTTATGCAAAATACATATACAAGTCCAGAGTTAGACTTGTAATATTCACCTTAATAATTATACATAAAATAATATAGCCATCAGGCAAGAATAGTTTGATTTGTAAAAACTTAGTGTGAATAGGTTTACTTGGAGTGCTAGCATAAACATGCAAATATGCTGAGATGTAACCATGACCTTTCAAATGAGCCACCAATGTTGAAAAATAAACATCATCATCAGTATCAGTTCATCTCATTTGCATGATTAGGATAAGTCAATCTATAAAAGACAAAAAGAACTTAATGTGCATGTCTTGTAGTTATCCCTAAAGTGTTTTCAAGTCTTTGCCAACACCCTTTATGTTCATAGCCGATTAATTCAATAATTGTAAGCAATACAGATCTATAAATTGCACGGAACTTAGTGATTTTATTCATCAGTTTATAAACTCTGACCAGATCTTTACTGAATCACTACCTCCATGAATTCAAGCTTGTTATTTTAACTTAATATGAGTTTGTGTTCCAGCACCAACTGTCATATTTTACAGTAAAGTATATTGAAATTTGAATTAGAAGGGGAGTGGGGTACAAACTTAGAAGGGATATCAAAAAGACCTTAAGTTTTGATATTCATAAGGGTTAAAGGTATAACCGATTTTATTCACTTTGAAAACGCATTTGGAATGGTGAACAATCAAATTTAATGCACAGTTGTATCCTTGTTCCTCGCAGATTAATTACACATATCTTCCTCATTGTCTTGAAGTAAAATAATGAGTTATTTTCCTGTTTCATAATGAAAAATAAATTTATCATGATGAATCCATGCCTCTTGTCCATGTGTAATAGCAAGGGTCTTTTCAAAGTTATCAAAGACTTTCCCTATTTGTGAGTTAAATGGATGAATATCTCTTGGGTGTTTCATAATCATCATCTCTTATTCAAAGGCCGTCTTGTTCTTATGCAGCTGAGCTAAAACAAAAGCACCAGCAGCATGGTCATGCTGTTCTGCAAAAATGAACATGCCAGCTAGAGGTCTTGATCTTCTTACAATTTATACCAAGATGTTGTTAGACCCAGCATTTTAAATAGTTTCTTAATTTTCCTGACAGTATGTTCTATTCGACGGTCAGCAGGAATCAGTGTTTCTTCCCAAGACATATTTATCGATGAATTTGTCAATAGTACACTTCAACCAGGATTCCATTTCCTCCACACACCCATCTTCTGGTGGAAGGTGATTAGTTGGGGCATCTGTAAAAGTCTCCAGGTCAAAATAAGCACAGAGAGCCTCAACAATGTACAAAGGAAAGGGTGAAGTCTTTGTCATGATCATAATGATTCTTCACATCTGCATTGACTGTTTTGTCTACCTAATCAAATTCTTTCTGCATTTATTGTGCCTTTGTCAAACGACTGCTCATTGTACAAGCATTTAAATATTACAGTCAAAAATTTATGGCCGTATGCCTCATTTCAAATGTGATAGGGTAGATGTGATTCGGTCTCTCTCTTTCAGTGAAGCAACCAGATCTTAGCCCTTTCCCGCCTGTAAACCGCTCTTTGGTAAGCTGATCTCCCCCAGAATAATCTGGCAATTGCTGTGTTCCAGCGGCCTTGTAGATTTCCTCCACTGCTGATTTATATTTGTCTCAAATGGAGACAAAGTCAGTGTACTTTTGCTCACTGATTGGAAGAACCTCTTAGGCACGACTAAATTCTTTTTAGTCAGTTCCTGACTGTATGTACCCAATATATGAGTGGGCTGGGTCTTGTACAGAAAATCTAGCTGTTTAAAGAAGACAGTATCTACCCTTGATATGCGAACACTGTAATCATTCTTTAATCTTCTTTCATTCTGGTCATAAGGAATAAAGCAATAAACTGCACATCTTGTGTCTATCCCTGAGGTTCTTCTGGCATTTCATCAAAAGACTTTGTCTATAACATGGCAGCTGACCTAAACCAGTGGAACATTCCAGCATGTTCTTTCATGTTTGATCCCTACAGAAACATTAACATTATCCCCAATAATTTCTGACTCCTTCCACAACATCATTGTAACAATGATTCCCAATATCTGCTAGAATATAGTTGGCAATGTTGTAGGAAGTAGTCAAACCTACCCGAAGACAGCCAAAGACCTGGTTTAAAAAACAATACGACAGCAATTATTCCATTAATTATCTTATGTGTGATATGTACTTGAAAACTTGTATACTGTACATACTCGCTTATAAGTTGAGTCCGTTGGCAGATCTGGGTCTATGCAATTTGGGAGGAGTTATCAGCACAGCAAACAACATAGACTCTGATCTGCCAGCACATTATCTGACAGCAGATCAGGGTCTATGTGGTTTGCATTTGGACTAGTCTTATAAGCAAGTATATATGCTATATGCTCAAGGTGTCTATATGCGCTTATTCCTTATCAGTAAATTTGCCCTGACATATAGTTTCCCTAATTGGAAGACAAAGCATGAATTCCAAAGAAATCTTATAATGTTAAGTTATAAAGAAATGTTGATCATATAATCCATAAATCTTTAATATTTTTTCAATCAATTACTAAAAGAAAGTTTTATCTCTGAAAATGGAGTAAGATGTGTGAGCATGTCCAATTTAAAGTCAGCAGTGCCTTGATCTATAATAAGACATAAAAAAAACTCTGTATGAAAAACAATACTTATATCACATGTACCACTATTATCAATCATGTGTGGAGAAAAAAGTATTTGATATGCAGAAAAATATTTGAAATTGTACTGTGTGTGTTGTTTTGCATGTTTTAATATAGCAAAATAATTTTCAGACCTATTGGTTTTCATTAGCCTGTAATTATTATTTCATCTTTAAAATAATGAAGTGTTACTTTACGGAAACTTTCTGTAAGTAGGCAAACATCAATTTGTAATCCCAAGCAGGACACTCCATCCAGTGAAAAACAAAATGACGAGATCTTTGTACAATAGTATGATGCCCATGAAATGTCAAAAATTAGACCAACACTTTCCAAAGGCATGACACTATTGTCATAAAGAGTAAAATAAATGTTTGGGATATTGGAGAAAATTAAAAATCGGAAAAGAATCAACAGAAGCAATCAACAAATATAAATCAAAATGCATCCACGTGCATTAATTTAAACATTTCTTGCCTTTTAATTTGCAAACCAGGAATGATAACCCCACAAAAAATGCAAATAGGTCTAGAAATAATATGTGAATTTTAATCCAAACACAGTAATCTTGTAATTTTAAAGAGAAAACAAATTCAAAATACACTCGGTGTTGATACGAATTTAAATTACCAACAATTATGAAGAAACTTTCAACACTCAAAAGCCACTGCATCTTAAATTCTCCATACAATATAAGCGATTCCCAATTTGGGTTTAAATTTTATTCTAGTATTACACTTAATTGCAGAATGAAATATAAACATCATGAGTATGTGATTTCTTTTTACCTAATATTTGCTAAAATGAATTTGGAAGAATTGAAAATTCTGTTAATAGTAATTATACAAATATAATAATAATACATTTCATAAATGCTGCAACTATGTCAAGGACATAAAAAATCCAACAGTGTGATCCCATGAGTGTTTAATAGAGGTATTAGCTACCTTTTTTCCTTTTATTTATTTTCTGTGAAAAGAAAAAACTCAATAGTACTATTTTTATAATATTAAAAGTTACAAACATTATTACTATACAAAAATTTAAAAACATATACAGATCATTGAAGATGAAGCTATTAAAATTTATAAATTTAGATCAATTACGAAAATATATATTTTCATACTTTTGTGTTTTAAACACTTTGAGACAAATGACTTTTAGTTTTCTCTAATATTAATAAGATAATAGTAACTTTTAATACTGTACTAAATAATATTCACATGTTTCTTTTTGACAGGTCAAGAAAATCTGAGATTTGTTTTGGTAATACACGTGTTAAATATATAAAGCAAGATGAATCTGTAAGGGCTATTCCATAAATAATGGGGGGGGGGGCAGACGGCACTTTTATTTTCACCCACCAGGCATAAAATATAATTAATATCAACCCCCACCATGGAATAAATATATATTTCTTAAAGCACCACATGCATGAAATTTATTTGCAGAAATTCAACATACCGGTAGTATTATTGCATATTAAGATAAAAGGCAGTCCCTAAGACAGCTTGTTTTCATTGAATTTTCTGGATCTAGGGTGCAGTATATGGTGTTTGTTTACTCATCTGGGAAAACAAATTTGTTTGAGCCTCCAGTGGATTGTATTAAAAGAACTTGCAGTTCCCATACCTTCAATACACACACAGGTGTTTCCTCTAACAATGCAAATATGAACCTTTGACCCTAGGTAGTTTCATGCTTTTGTCTAAATACCAAAATGTGAGAGTTACCGGTTTTGAATCCCATTTGTATACAATATAGATGAAACGACAAGCATCCTGCTGACCCAAACTTCATGACCAACTGCTCTTGCATTTGGCTAATAGGCAGATGTCGTCCAGGTGAGCAGTCACAGACCCATTTGATTCTCTTGTTACTATATAAATTCAGATTATTGTAATTTTACTTTCCTATGCATTTTATTTTTAAATTGTCACTGTAAACACAGGCTTTGTGTTTAATTGTGTGTATTTTTTATTTTCAGAAAAGAAACTTCCACATACCAGTATAAAGTCATGATTTGTAATAAGTGGACATTGGTGTACTCAGTCTGGTGGATTGGTCAATTAAACTTCGATGATTTCCGCCCACGAAACTGACTTCAGATATATACGCTTTCAAAACTCAATGTATGACTTTATGTCAAAGCAGCCAGAGGAACTGTGAAAGACCCGAGCATCAGATTCAGACAAGTGAGTTTATTGTATGACCTTGTGTCAGTCATCCGTCATTTATCCCCCAACATTAGCTTCCTAATGTTCTTAAAGAGTATTGGTTTATCCGATCTTGATAAAACTTGGAACATGGGTTTATATTGACAATATCTTGGTCAAATTCAAATATGAACGACATCTATGTATATTGGTGAGGTGATCTTGCATCTGCTGGACTGAGCTTCTTACTAACCTGGAGGCCATATTTTTTATCCGGTTTTTATCACACCTGGAAAATATGCTTTTATTACATACCCATTGAATTTTACATGCTTGATCTTGCATTTGATACAGCTGTTCAATCCGCATTTCTGAATCACGCACCCAGATTTCAACTACTTAGGTGTCTTTTTTTTTGCGTCCGAGACTAGATACTTATAGATGCAGTGAATTTAACTTTTATAAATCCCAATTCGTTTTGAATTTCATTCATACAGTAAAGCTAACAATATTTTGAAAGCATAAAAGAGAAGGTATGTAATAAATGCAAAAACCGCATTCGTGTTTTGCTCTAGTCATGGGAAATCTCGTTTGATATGGCTTTTGAATATGTCTCGAACTGACGGCCTTGAAGTATCCCTACGCCATATCAGACTCGTTATTTCCGACGGCTCAGAACAAAACACATGCAGTTTTGTGTATAAATCATCCAGATATTGGACAAGTTCAATAACGCGCGAGATACACGCATATTACTGAAATGAGCTTGCATCGAATTGGCGGAGGTTGTTACCATTCATGTGGTATGGTAAGCACACAGCCTGTGTATAATTGTAAAGATTTGTAGTATCTATGTACAAAATAGATGACCTTGACCTTCACCTATCGTAATAACCATCACTTTTTATCCTGCCATCTTTGATTAGTTTTCATGATTTTTAATTACAACATAATGATACCTTCCAATAACGCAGGTTACGAATATGACGAGCATGTCAATGTATTTGATCCTCTGCGTCTCAGTCAAACAGGTTTGATGTAAAATGGCTCATCTATTTTGTACACGTTCACTGATCTATCAAATTCATGCACAATTGTTTTATATATCCTGTATTCTTATAGGTCATCTGTCAAACCAATGTCTGTATCTATTTACACTGTATTTTGATGGTCTATCTACATGATCACTCGGTGTATTTTGTACACACTCCATAGCATAAAAACATCTATCTCCTCTATTCTTATAGGTCATCTGTCAAACCAATGTCTGTATCTATTTACACTGTATTTTGATGGTCTATCTACATGATCACTCGGTGTATTTTATACAAACTCCATAGCATAAAAACATCTATCTCCTCTATTCTTATAGGTCATCTGTCAAACCAATGTCTGTATCTATTTACACTGTATTTTGATGGCCTATCTCCATGATTACTTGGTGTATTTTATACACTGTCCATAGCATAAAAACATCTGTCTCCTCTATTCTTATAGGTCATCTGTCAAACCAATGTCTGTATCTATTTACACTGTATTTTGATGGCCTATTTCCATGATTACTTTTTTGTATTTTATACACTGTCCATAGCATAAAAACATCTATCTCCTCGATTCTTATATGTCATCTGTCAAACCAGTGTCTATATCTATTTACACTGTATTTTGATGGCCTATCTTCATTATCACTTGGTGTATTTTATACAAACTCCATGGCATAAAAACATCTGTCTCCTCTATTCTTATATGTCATCTGTCAAACCAGTGTCTGTATCTATTTACACTGTATTTTGATGGCCTATCTACATGATCACTTGGTGTATTT
Organism: Margaritifera margaritifera; assembly: GCA_029931535.1. Taxonomy (NCBI): domain Eukaryota; kingdom Metazoa; phylum Mollusca; class Bivalvia; order Unionida; family Margaritiferidae; genus Margaritifera; species Margaritifera margaritifera. The sequence goes on along the minus strand of JAQPZY010001636.1, from coordinate 3,453,005 downwards.
TATACACTGTCCATAGCATAAAAACATCTATCTCCTCTATTCTTCACATTAACACAAGTCTTTTTATTTTTTAATTCATTCAGGCAAATCTAGCGGTTGGTACGTATCCCCCTGTGCAATGTTAAGTACTCTATTCTATCAAATATTTATCTTCTACTTTCACTTTCTGTCCAAATATTTTGGGTAGTATTTCAAAGAGAACTTCTATTGCTATTTGCATTTCACCACTGTTCATTATGTTAACGATTTTAATTCTGTTACCTATAGTCAGCTTGTCCATTTTCTTTAATAGTTTGCTCAATACGTCTGATCGTCAAGTCCAGTTGTAATTTTACAGAAAAGAATTGCCTCACTTTTCTAATGATGATATTCCTCAGATGGTATTGAAAATTCATAAAATCTTAATGGTAACCAGCGTAAAATCTATATGCATTTAAACTTTTCCTAAACGAATCTCCAAGTCTGTTTGTGTTAATTACGTTTAAATATGGTTTACTGAATTCTACTGAACTCTTTCTGACTGGACGACATATAAAAAGGTTTTCTTTTTTTTTTCCTTGCATGATTTTGGTATTGCTTCATCAAGTATGAAAGTTTTCATCTTGATTTATGTAAGTGGAAATATTTCAATGTATATTTCACTATCTGATTTATTGAACTAGAATTATTTTAACATATTTGCTATTTTGATTATTTAAATAGAACTATTTCAATATATATTTGAAAATCAAGAAATTATTATTTAATCTAGAAATGTTCTCGTACAGGAGTAAGGGATGTAAAAGTCCAAATTATAAGTGGTCCAACACTGAACTATCACTATTGAGCACCTCCTGAATAGCACTATGGTTCAGATCTAGATACATATCAGTGCTTATGCATCCTATTTTCAAAGAGAGAACCAGAGTATACTATGGTCCCTGTACTTTGATGTTTTTAAATAAGAGTCCCTGAAGGGACTGACGCTCTATTGGCCAAAACGATTTTCCAGGAATTCAAGCTAAGACCATTTCTTCTTCTTTTTAGCTGCTGAGTGTTGAAACCATCTCTGATATTTTTTGTAGCAAAAACAAGATTTTCAAATTAGCCACGGTGGCAGCCACATTGGATGTAAGATCGACACCATTTTCATTTTTGACCAATTAAACATTATTGGAAGTCTTCTGGTGAAACCCCATGTTAGTTTGACCGTCCATTCAGGAGGAGTAGTGATAACAAGATTTTAAGATTGTCAAAATGGACAGCATGGCAGCCCTATTGGAGGTCTATCAACGATTCTAATTAAAAACCAACTAGATTTCATAAAGAGTCTTCTGGTGGAAACCCCATGTCGATATCAGTTTTCGTTGAGTAGAAGTAGCGGTAACAAGATTTTAAAGATAGTAGCCATGGCGGCCATATTGAATGTCAGAACGTCAGCATTTTCATTTAGGTCTAAATAGATATCACAAGAAGTCTTTTGGTGAAAATCCTGTGTCCATATAACCATCGGTTTAGGAGAAGTAGCGATAACAAGATTTTCAAGATGGGCACTGTGGTGGCCATATTGGAGGCCAGATCAGCACCATTTTCATTTGGGACCAACCGGACATCTTCCTGAGAAAACCCTATGTTGTTATGACTTTCCAGGAGTAGCGATGGCAAGATTTTCAAGATGGCTGCCATGGTGACCATATTGGATGTCAGATTGGGTCCATTTTATTTATGACCAACAAGTTATCATGAGAAGTCTTATGGTGAAAACCCCACATTGATACGACATTCCATTCAAGAGGAGTAGCGATAATAAGATTTTCAAGGTGGCTGCCATGGCGGCCATATTCGATGTAAGATTGGCACCATTTTCATATAGGACCAGCTAGACATCATAAGAAGTTTCCAAGTAGTTTAGCAGGAGTAGTGATAACAAACGTGCTAATCGTCGGACAATGAACAACAGGCCATCTCATAAGCACCTCTGGTCTATGATCAGTAAAGTTAACAGCATGGGTGGTCCAGAAATGTTCTCGTGTACCATATTTGAGATGAACAACTTACTAATTAATCCAGCTCGCTCTAACCCATTACTATACCTAAGATCTCACAGCGGTTTAAGTTTATGTCTTCAACCTAATATTTTGAAGATGTATATAATTTTCATTTCTTATCTTGATCAGCTTCTGGCTTTATTGTGCGGTAACAACTTGTAGCATATATTTTTTAGTTTATTAATGATACTGGCATTTAACATTTTCTAAAATGAAACCATTCTTTTTGTATCGATTTTCATGTCAGAAGTAAGAATTGATCATATAGAATGTGTATCTTAAACCAAAGAGAGTATATTCTCTATTCATGCTACTCTTCTGGTGAATATATCATTTAATAAGAAAAAGTATCAAAAGTGCAGTGAAACTCGTGTAATAAGAGCGCGTAACGAACAAAGTTGCATCCGTATTTGCATATCAGGAATTTCTCGTCAAATACTTCACTTTTAAAAACGAGGGGAGGGAAGAGAGAAAGGCGCACACAAAAGAACTGTGTTTATTAATGTAATGTACTTGCTCCCATTTCTAAATTTGCTAAATGATAACATTATATGTGACGCACTGGCACATTTGCCATCACATAAGGAGCTATATACAGGTTATCAGGTGGACATGTTTAATTTGACTTATATATTTTTAGTGCGAGGCTGTAATCTATCCTATTTTAATTCAATCCCTCTCGTGAGGTTAATGAATGAAAGCGACTTGTTCAACGTATATGCAGATGGTGAGACTATGGAGAAGCAGAGTACCATGTAACCCGGTATCAACAGAGGTATTTATCACCATTTGGGTATATCCATCTTTAATGGTTTGCATATAATTTTTATACACTATTTGCCATTTATTTTTCAAATGCCTCTATCTGATTAAAATTTACATAATCAATTAGCTAAACAGCAACCTAGCTACCTTGAGATATAAAAATTTAAATTCATGTCAAAAGACATAGACAGACGGATGGATGGATAGATGGATAGATAAATAATGACAAAGAAACAATAGATTCTATTTATAATAGGATAGTACCAAAGAATAATGGACTATTTGGTTCACGTAAGACAAATATCCTATCACAGATCTTGCATCACCTGCGATGCTGATTTCATGAAGTGATTACTTAGATTGAAAGCAATAACAAGGCAATAATAACATTACAGAAGTATATCTTTTAAGTTTTATTTGCACTCCTTTCTTCATAAGCGGGGATAAGTGCAGTAAATCAACAAACAGAAATATAGTTTCTTATGGAAATTGTATAAAATATTCAACAAAATTAATATACAACAGCAAAAATATTCACTGCTAATTTTGAGTTTGTGGCACTAAGATTAGTGGTGAGCATGGCTGCAATTTCCACATATAAAGTTTATTATTAAGCAGACTAATCGGTTCCAATCTGCATTTTTGTTAATTAAAACTTATGTCACCATCGGTATACATAAAAGAAGTCTTCCTGTGACCTCACAACTGCGTACGTGCTTAAATACGAGCTGAATCTACACCAAGTGTCGGTGGTCCGCATGTATGTGTGTGGGTTTTTTTTTTTTAACACGATGAAAACTATAATCGGTAGTGTAGAGTTTTCTCTTTTTTGTGTCTAATAGTATATGGCAAGCCAAGATGTATTGGTCAGTAATTTTGTCTATAATAGTATATGGCAAGCCAAGATATATTGGTCAGTAATTTTGTCTATAATATTATATGGCAAGCCAAGATATATTGGTCAGTAATTTTGTCTATAATAGTATATGGCAAGCCAAGATATATTGGTCAGTAATTTTGTCTATAATATTATATGGCAAGCCAAGATATATTGGTCAGTAATTTTGTCTATAATAGTATATGGCAAGCCAAGATATATTGGTCAGTAATTTTGTCTATAATATTATATGGCAAGCCAAGATATATTGGTCAGTAATTTTGTCTATAATAGTATATGGCAAGCCAAGATATATTGGTCAGTAATTTTGTCTATAATAGTATATGGCAAGCCAAGATATATTGGTCAGTAATTTTGTCTATAATATTATATGGCAAGCCAAGATATATTGGTCAGTAATTTTGTCTATAATAGTATATGGCAAGCCAAGATATATTGGTCAGTAATTTTGTCTATAATAGTATATGGCAAGCCAAGATATATTGGTCAGTAATTTTGTCTATAATAGTATATGGCAAGCCAAGATATATTGGTCAGTAATTTTGTCTATAATATTACATGGCAAGCCAAGATATATTGGTCAGTAATTTTGTCTATAATAGTATGTGGCAAGCCAAGATATATTGGTCAGTAATTTTGTCGACTGATACCTAAGAAAGTAAAGAGGTTTACAAGATGCAGTTCATACTAAGACGGGAACAATAGTTTTTGGGAAAAGAAAAACTTCCTACAAAATATAATCACGGCGGCGAGATCTTAATCATAGCCATGTGACAGAAGCATTTAAAGGTTTTGAATATGACCTAACAAATTAGTGAGACGATAAATACAGTCATAAAGGATTCAAATACAAATCACCATTAAACACACAGTGTGACATAACAATAACACAATATTAATACAACATGATAATGATCAATAGTTGATACAGTTTATATGATTCCATTTTGTGCATGAAATTCATTCAAACAGTTTCGACAATAAATCTCAACAAGAGGCCCAAATGGGCCTGATACTACTTAGCTGGCTTACATAACTTAACAGTTGAACATTTCATTAAGCAAGATTATGTAGCATTCTAAGAACATAACTTATGTAAACTATCCCCACAATTTTATATAATGTTGATTTTACCAATTTTACTATGTCCTAATAAAAATTCTTTCAACAAATGCATCATCAATATGCATAGTCTCTTGCTCATAATCGAAGTTATCCAAGATCAGATGCATGATCACCTCATTAAAATGCCTAGATCTTGCTCATCGTTGAACTCGTCCAAGATCTTAAAAGATATTAGCCTATATTCCAAGTTCGATTACAAACGGATCCAAATTATTACTTTCAGAGTGGTAGCAAGTTCAGCCGCTCATATGCAAAATCACATCATTAGTATGCGCTTGATACTATAAGCATATATTTCAAGTTTGATAAAAATCAAATCAGAGATATGATTTCGAGAGTTGTAACAATCTCAGCCAATCTGATTCAAAGTTACCCCATGCATATTTTTCATTATCGTACTAGTCCAAGATCTTGATGACATAAGCCCATATTCCAAGTTTGATCAAAATCGGATCGGAAATATGGCTTCCAGGGGGGTAACGAGCTCAGTCAGTTAGAAGTAAGATCATCTTATTAATATGAGTGGATCTCTTTCATTATCGAACTCATCAGATATTTTGGTGATATAAGCCAATATTCTAAGTTTTATCAATATCGGATCAGAAATATGGACTCCAGTATGGTAAGAAATAATTGTTGATGGATGGACGATGCACGGCGGATAACAGGGCCATACCATATTTACGGTCAGGTGAGCTACAACTCGGTGATAGATGCTTGACATTTTCTTCTGTAACAGTTAACATTGCCCATTGTCCTCTTAGAAAGACTAAACGTGAAGTTTGTATTTCGACCGCACATAACCCATTTAATTAAGGCTAGCTATATGTTGAAATTAAAACGAATACCATTTTCTCATTATTTCGAAACCATTTACACGTAATTCTGATACACCTTTGCAAATATTTTAAATAGAAAAATCTTTTCCGACTTAGAACCTTACACCTATGACACTCTACAGTATCAACAAAACAAATAAATTATTCCTTAAAAACAAGTTTTGCAGAATTGCACATTAAGCAAAACCAATCGCTTAAAAAAGACTGACTTCAAATGCAGGACGAATGACGTGGAAACTTTCGGTGGTTTTCTGTATTGTAAGTAGCTGAGAATCCTTTATTTATTAAGTCTGTCTTAAATACATTGCACCTTTTGCGTTAGTGTTTTAAAAATCCGAAAAGCTTTGGGTGTCTCCTGCTCTTCACTTTTGATCTTCACTGAAGCAGTATTATTGAAGGAAATATTATCTCAGGAGTTTTTTCCGCATGGTTACATGCATTTGAAGTTAGAAAAAAGTTACAAAGTTATTAAGTCAATTAAACATGTTAAGAAATTGAAGTAAATTAATGAATAAAGTATAAAAATAAAATTTTATGATAATGTCAACATATTATTTTCATTGAATCTTTCAAATGCTTATAATTATGTAAAATATAATTAGTGATTACAAAAATACTCAACACCAAATTTCTAAATAGAAGCAAAAATATATTTCAAGAACCTGCATCTCTACCTCAAATCAAATATGGAAATAAAGAAGATTGTGTTCAAAATATTTTGTGATTACATGACTGACACAGCAAATTAAACAAAATGATCAGATGTATAATATAACTATAAACTGTCAAACGGGAAAAATTACCTAACCTCAGAATATAAGTGCGGTTTGTAGAAATTATCATGTGAAGTATACTGAATATTAACAATAATGAAACACAGAGACAACTTTATTACTTCAAATAGTCGGATTGTGGGGATATACATGTATTCTCAATAGGGGGCATATATATATATATATATATATATATATATATATATATATATATATATATATATACTATATATATATATATATACTATATATATATAGTAAGCGATTGTAACATTTCAAAAATTATAATAAAAAAAACAGATACTGAAGAAATAAATCAAATATTATCTTGAATCCTGTGGGTAGAAAATACATACACAGATTAGCTATTTAAATAAGGGATATTGATTCTATTTTAAATAGCCCTGTATAGATAAATACCTAAAATATTTCACTTTTGAATATTCTCAGTGTCAATGATGTTAAGGACTTTGTACATATTCAGCCTGTACCAGAAATATTGACCTACCAGTATATGCCTAATTCGCACACCTTTTTATAGTTGGCATTCAATTACTCATGAACAGGTAAATTTAAGTCTTTCATTGACATAAGCCTATTAAGATTATACTGCATTATCCATCAACCAGCAACTCCTTTAAGTCTATGAGATAATGCTCTAAATTTTAGCAATAGCATTTAGATACTTTGATAGGTTGGCAAAATATTGAGGTAAAGCTTTGACCCAAAATGATAAAACATCATTGCCATAATAAAGGATCACATTCATAATTAAATTAGGACTGCTACTTCGATCAAATCTTAGCTGATGCAAAGGCTTTTTGAATTTCTTCTTCCTGAGGTGTTACTCTCAATTCCTTTTGTACAGATCTTGTATGAAAGTTTAGTACATCACATAATGAATTATGGAGTTCCAATTAGCTAACTGTAGGGATTTATCTTAGGACAGTGCACATTTCCCCTTCACTCCGGAATATTGTAATAGGCTATGGTCATAATACATATCCCAGCTGGCACTATTCCCACATTCCGACATCATATAATGAAACATTACATCATGTGAATTATTCCAATATATTATTGCCTTCTTCTTCGGGAACTTGTGTTTATTTGTATGTAGTTATATTGCCACGAGACAACACTTATGGAGAGCAGTCCCCTATGGAGAAGGTATTAATAGAACAATAGCATAAATTCATCTATTTTTTTAAAACCCACAAATCTGAAAGAGTATTTAGAGCTGAAAAATATCGCTCAAAATTATCCATATAATAGCAGATAATTTTAAACTTGCAGCACTGGTCTTCAACATTTTTAATTAGAACTTTGCGCTTGTACAGTTCACTAGATGTATTAATGCATAAATGAATGAGGGCATACCAAAGAATAGAAACCTTTAGTGTCTCTTATGGCCAAAACAATTTGAACAAATTCTAATATGTAAACAACAACAACAACAACAACAACAACAAAACACACAACAAAAAAACAACATTCATTAGTAATTTTTAGGAAATAAGTTTGTTCTTTTAACTTATTTTAACAGGTACTCGTTGAACCTTTCTATTAACTTTCGTTGAAATCCCACTGAAAATTTAACGCGTGTTTAAGTACAGCACGAATAATATGAATAAAAAATAATATAACAAAAATGAACATATACAAACATGCTCATCATGTTAATCATAACGAGAAAGAAAGACAAAATGGGAAGACATCATAGAGTGATTTGTTATGATAAATGCATAACGTTTACCTATGTTTATAAGAAGATCTGTGTCATTACTTGAAAACAGATTTTGGAAGATGATTACGTGTGATCTTGCTAAATATATTTGAGGCCAAACATATACGCTCTGCATTAAATAAGAAAACATTTTTTTAAAAAGTAGTAAAGAAACTATGCTATCTATATAAATGTGATAAGATGATAAATGTCCTAATAGTAACAATATTTAAAAGACAATTAATTTCAATCTAGTTGTGAGGAATTTGTTTGTCGTTTTTTTTTTTGTTCCTCACCTGTGAATCAAATTTGAGTGATCTATATTTATAGAGAGAGAGAGAGAGAGAGAGAGAGAGAGAGAGAGAGAGAGAGAGAGAGAGAGAGAGAGGTGCATATGTTTGAAATGCTTGAAGACTTCCCGTTATCAGCATAAGCCGCAGTCAACACCTAACAAATTGTTTGAAACGCCGCTATAAAGTCCACTCATCAGGACGGTATTTGTTGCAACAGAGAATAAAGTAAGAAATAATGCAGAAATCTAATGTGCTATATAAGTCTTAAAATTCAAGCCATATACTGTGCCGACAAACGACTTTTAAAAAAGTAATCCTTTTCTCATGCGAGAGTGATTTAATATGAATCAAAAGGTTTCTTAAAACAATCAATTAATCTTACATGCGGACGAAAACGAAATTTACCAGAACAGCTGATATACTTCCATACATTAATGATAAATTACAATGTTTGATTTTGTATCCATTTCCATATGATTAGAAGTTATGATGAGGAACAATTATTATGTGCAAAATGTAAAGTAATAAAGTAAATTGCAACATTATGTAAACACAGTCATCTCGAGAAAGTAATGAAAATGAAAATGCATTTTCAAATCCCTTATGTATATCGATGTTTGATTACAAATAATAATACACACCACCACCAATACAGTGATCATCTAATAATCAAAGTAACATTTTGTATAAATGTGAATTTTAATGAAAAAAATAGGCCTGTAAAGTTTGTGTGTGGAAAAACCAGTTCTCGAGTTCTTGCACTGGATTAGGACGGTACGCGGCACATCGCATTAGACTGAGATGTAAAAGTAGTACGGCCTTCATCGGATACATTTCTGAGAAGAATAATATCAATTATTTTTGACCACGTGTTCATTACGCTCATTTATACATTAATAAAATCTACATGTTGTTAATTCTTTTACAAGTCTTTAACTTCAAAAGTACATACCGTTAAAGATGCAAGAAAAGCATATATATGACTATACTTTGTTTTCCCTAGGAAGTACCGAAAATAGTATCTCTTATTGTTGTATATTCTTGACAGCTAGTGTCAGCAATGACCTAAGTTTCATTCAAATAAGCCCCTGGGTTTCGTTTATATCAAGATTTAAAACTTTTATGGTACGGCATTTGGTCCATATTGATAAGACATGCGATGATAAACTAGTTTTCAATGATACGACTTTCGACCCTCACAATTACAGTGACACTAAATTAAAGCAATGTCGTCACTAATTCAAGCAATGCCGTCAATATTTTATATATGATTATGAACGTGGCTGTAGTACATAGTTATTTTCGTCTATTCTTGCGTGAGACTACAAAATCAAGACGTCATTTGGACATTTACTGATTGTGGGTTTAAGAGTGAAAATAACCCAAGAACCCTGCAAAATGCATCTTGTAATCATTTTGAGAAAATATTTGAATGCTGCATATTCTCATTAAATCCAAGTACAGGATTGCTGAAATAATATTGTCCCTGAAATGTCACTGTGTGAAAACAAATCGTTTTCAAGCATCCTTTCGTGTTTATAATTTGAAGAAGAAAAAACAAAAACAAAAACAAACAAAAAATGTTTCCATGGATGTATTGTTTTTGTATATTTAATAACTATTAAGCGATCAGATGACATCCTAATTTCTCAAGAATAGATGTGGGTAAATTGGAAGAGTAACGTGCCGATTCTATTCTTTAAAATGTTTGAAAGTAGATACGATAAGTAATATCTTATAGATAACTTGATGTATTCATATTTAATTTCTCTATTTTAAAACAAATTTTAGAAAGACACAAATTGGCCTTGATAAGAGTATAGGGAAATGACTTTGAAATATATTTGTATGTCCAATTCGTTACGCCTTTTATGCGACATTGTGACGTCATTAGGTGTTATTACACGTGTTACATATATGAAAATTATTATATGGACAAATTAACGCAATAACACAGTAGTCATGTGATAAATTGCAATTCCTCCTTCTGACTAGTTTATCTAAATTAAAAGCATACAACCCTACCGATACAAGTATTTGTTTTAAGTTCATCTTTTAAAACTTTGCAACCATTCTAATTGTCCAACTTAAATATGAGAAATGTACATTTATTCCGCTTAATTTGATCCGATAAGTTACACAATACTAGGTTAAATTTGATCTTGTGTGTCCCGTCTCGGGTGAATGCAAAACAAAATGAAAAGCAACATATACCGTATATACTCGCGTATAATGTGGGTCCAAATGCAAACAACATACAGATCAGGGTCTATGTTGTTTGTTCTACTGATTAGTCCTTACAAACTGTATAGACCCAGATCTGCCGGCGCATTATGCAGCAGCAGATCTGGGTCTATGCAGTTTGCAGTTGGTATCGGTTTATACACGAGTATAAACGGTGCATGTACCCTAGTGCACGGACTGCATGTAAAATATTATCATCTATGAAGACATATCAAAAACTGATCCTAAAATAATGTAATTGGTGTTATTCGTTATTTAGATACAATGTATGATGTATGTATTTTTGCAATACATGGGGTAAATAATGTATGCACTTTAGATGGCATGTAAAATATATACAAATTAGATACAATAACGGAAAACACGCACACTTAGGCGTATGCAAAACGATATAACTCGACTGAAGGAAATTCCAATTAATCAAAGTTACTTTCTATGCAAAACTGGATATACAAGAACTGGTTAACTTTGGTTTGTTACGATTTTCTCTGGTTAACAGCGAGGCTGTTATGACTACATAGCGGAATTTTACAGACTCTGGCATTCTCCGCCTTTTTTTTGGGGGGGGGGGGGGAGAAGGGGCTGGAGAGAAACAGTTTTCTCTTAAAATTTAAGCAATGTACAATCTGTGCCACAATAAAATATGTCTAGCCATACTATATACAATAAATGTAGACACTGACTGCGAAGATTGTCCGAGATTTAAAGCCTAATCGTATTTTGTTATTTTATCCGATGAAAAATAAAATTAACCACATATCCAGTTGTATTATTACCTGACTACAATGAAGCATTTAGTATTGTGAGTATAAACTATTTAAATGTGCATGTTAGAAATTTTGCAGAGTTTTCTTTTGGTTCTATTTACTTCGGTTTAGGATACCGTTTACTATTCATTTGTAGACGGTGTACTTCGTTTGAATTGGTATTTTTGTTTTGCTCAACCGATGCATACATCCTCTATGATTCTTTTTCTTTCCTGCTGAAAGAAGAAAGAATTTAAAAGCTATTTGACACTTCTTTCATTTTGAAATTACAGGTAAGATACGCCTTTACACAAAAATTATAGGACGACTTACTTTCATCCACCTTTGGTTTTAATCATATAAAACTGAAACAAACCAGAATTAACTGGGTATTGTATATCAAGTTTACAAGAGGCAACGTCATTTAATAAATCACAAAATATAACAATGAAAACACGTTTATATAATTTGTGACTGGACAATAGGTACTAATGCAATAAAGTTTTGCACCGGTCTCTACAAATATTACAAATATTGCAAAACTCCCGGCTGCAAAGGAAATAAGAGATACTCTACCGCTAATCTGAGCAGATCCAATATGAATCAAGCATGGTGTAAGTTATACGTTTCGATTACTTCTCCCCGGAATGTAATTGAAACAACTAGGCGATACAATTGTATTACAAAGCCACGATTACGTCAATTATGACAACCCAGGACACCAAGATTTAAAGAAAATAGTCCCTGCAAATGACACATTATCCTCTGCGAGAATTAGAGAAAATTGGTATAAGTCTCTAGCATTCATAGTAATAGTATTATTCCTTATATATATATATATATATATATATATATATATATATATATATATATATATATATATATATATATATATATATATATATGATCTTGACCATGAAGATACTGATCCCTTATTTTTTAACTGACCAAAATGAAACAAACATAAAAAATTGGTTGAAATCTGTCCATTAGATATATCGTTTATTAAATGTACATCTAAACCTATTCGTGTGGACGAATTGTATTAACAGGGACTGATGAGCTTGGGAGTGGGCCAGCCGAAGCAAAGATACACAGGAGAAAACTTTTCAATACTAATTCAATAACCTAGTTATCATGTACTTTGTACCACGGTTTCTAAAAATAGTACTGCTGCGTCGCACGTTTGGCGACAAGTAATCCTAACATCGACGTTTAGTAGTGGTACATGTGATTACATAATTATCTTATCAAATTGAGTGTGGGAGAATACTTATTAGCAACAATAATGCAAAACGGAAGGGGTCATATTAAAATATATAATAACTCGTGTAAAATACAAAAGCAAAAGCAAAAACTGATTTGTATTTAGTGAGCTTGAACTTCCATCAGATGGATAGGACTTTCCCTTTGGCAGATGGGTGCACACACAGCAAATTTAATTAATATATCTTTAATGCGCAGAAATGAAAATCAAGGGTAAAATCTATCTTTTGTCACAATGACTTGGAGCTTGAAGATTTTGACTCTGTATAATTATGCTTCTCTTGTAAGCTGAGGTGGAGACATATACATGCATACGAATTTTTTTTAGATATATATTCAAAAAGATAATATGTTAATAATAATTTACGTTATTAGGCAGAAATAACAAAATTACAATGCATAGGCAAAATATATAGTAGAAGTGTCCTTGATCTTCAAGATTCTGAACACTAAATCAATGGGACTTTTATGGGGTGAGAAAGACCAATACACAGAATTTCATTTAAATTTCTTTTCTAGGATGTAAGTGATTGTGTGGAAATAAAATGCGAAAAGCGAAATCTATTTTGGAAACAGTAACATTGCCCTTCAAACTACTGACTACCAATAAAATAAATAAACGTATTTTTTAATTATAGAAAAATACTTATAATGTTTCGTTAAAATCTTTCCATTAAAACAAAGGAAACCAAAACTGACAGACAGCAGTAATCCATAAAACCCTACAACCTTGGTCGAGGGGGTAGTGATATAAAAAAAAATGTTTATCTTCTGCCTCTGGCGTCATAGAAATAAGTGGTATTTTTATATAAAATAATTACACTGAACAAAAGTTTAAGAGATTTTGTATCTGCACAATGCACAAAGGTAATACAGTATTTCTTTATCATGAACAACTGATTAATTGAAATTATTTACGTAGCAATATTTGTGATAGTTCAGGTCAGGAGAAAAATTTGAAGATTACTAGTATGTACATAAATATGACAGATTGTATACCATGTACCAAAATAGGTTAATTGTCCCGTAAATTATATCGTGATTTCACATACCGGTAAATCGATAAACGAGCTAAAACTGCTATTTAAAATATTGCGTACAACTGCTGACTAATCCTTTTTCTTTCAAGGCACCGATCATTGGAATGATTTATCGAGATGAGATCTTTGGATACTATTGTCTGGAAAAAAAACTCTCTCCCTTTCACCAGAAATATATTTTCTTCCCTGTCTACCCCTATGCTCATGTGTCAATTTAGACATAATGTTCTGCCCTTAATATAGAACGAAATCAATCTGTCTGCCCGAAGGAAAATCCGAGACACACCCTGATGATGAAATGATGGGTGCATAGATCCTTGAAATTATTAATCTTCTGCATACATTACTCAAATCTTAAGCAACAAATGGTAGTACTCGCTCCAGGATTACTGCTACCAATAATTTCAAATCATGTAGTTCAGTACAAATTTCCCCACTGTTTGGACTGTGAAAAGACTGTTTCAATGACTGTTCAAATATCTGACCTCCTGTTGGTACAATGGGGATGCTTAGATGGTGGTTCCTTGTCTCTTAGAACTGATAACTAAGCGTGTTATCACGTATTGTACGCAATACAAAGAATCTGTTTTTCGTTGAAAAGCTGTCATGCTGGAATATACATCAAGCACGTTTAGTTTCCATCAGTTGTCTCACAAGTTATGATGGCATTGAAGTTCACATCGCAACTTTACACTTTCTCCTTTATTGTTGGTACATACACATTGGAATTTTTTTATGTTTTTTTTTTAATGGTTTTTTTTGGGGCGATGCCGTTTTGTTTCGTACGATGAATTTGAGAAGAATGTACAGAGAATACACATCTGGCTGAAGGTGATTGATTACGAAACAGTTTAAGCAAATAATTTACCAAGGGCAATATCATTATTCTGCATCTTCTTCAATAATAGTAATGTACATATGCGTGCATTCACTATTCTTACAAAGAATATGAGTAGTGACTCTCACAGATACAATTATTTAGTTCGTTGTGCTGTATACAAAGCATACTGCTTTTATTCATTTTACCAAATACGGATATTTCACTATCCAATCCTAAAAAGTTGAGTATATTAGATCTCAAAAACATTGATTTCTTTCAGCTGCTATTATCTGGTATTAGTTTTAAAATTATACCAATAATTAATATTCTCTGCGAGTTGACATACATTGTTGTCTTCGTCCTCTTATCAGTTGTGTATCTTACTTTGATATTAAAATTATTCTATTTAGATACTAATCATAAAGTGCAGTGCTAATGTGCCTGCTGATCCTAATAGAATGAGAAACTAAGAACATTGAAAGTTGCAGCAGAAAATAATATCTTCTATTCAAATCACGCCTCCTTTGAGCTCACTATGGAATCAGATATGGAAATTTTTCAATCAAGTAGATCAACATGGACAAGTCATTTTTCATTCCTGCAATTTGGACTACACTGCGACCACATTGGGTATTAGCCGTGATATCTGCTCCTGCATGTACTAAGACCTCTAGCAAACGGATGCTTCCGTGCTGGGCAGCAGAGTGTATTGGCTTCCATCCAGACTTATTATTTATTTGTGATAATTGTTGAACCAATTGTGGACACGTTTGGACCAAATGAATTACAACCGACACCCTATCATTTTCTGCTGCAATATGTAGTACATTAGAATCATCATTTGTCCTGGCTGTGATATCTAATCTTGCTTCTAACAGGGTTTCCATCATAGGAACATTCCCTTCTTGGGCGGCATAATGTACTGCTGTCCACCTTTGGAAGTCAGTCTCGTGTTTTAGTTTCGGAAAAGTTTCGATCAAGTATTTCACTACGGAAAGATTATTATTTCTAGCTGCGAAGTGCAGTAAATTCTCTCCTCTTTTGGTTCGAGATGTGATATCGACTCCCGCCTGTATGAGGATTTCAACCATCGGTACACCGCTTCTTTCACAGGCATAGTGTAAGGATGTCCACCCAATGTCATTGTTAAGTTTTACTAACTGGGGAAATTTGCCCATTAAGTATTTCACTACAGATAATGTATCATTAGCTACTGCCAGATGGAATACATTTGTACCGCCGGCGCACTTTGCTGTGATATCGGACCCTGCCTTTATCAGGGTTTCTATAATTTGTATATCTCCTCCATGTGCAGCTCCATGCAAAGCTGTTCGCCCCTCGTTATTGGTCTGCTGAATTAACCGTGGACATTCCTTAATCAAATAATTCACTATTGCTACATTCTTATTCACTGCTGCAATGTGCAGTGCATTATACCCTTGATTGGTCCTAGCTTTTATATTAAATTCTGCATGCAACAGGAGCTCCATAGCCCTAATACCACCACCTTGGCTACAAAAGTGCAATACAGTCCATCCATTGTTAGTGAGATCATGTTTTAGTTGTGGATATGCTTTCATCAAGTAGTCCATGGTAGAGATATTATCATGGGCAGCTGCTAAGTGTAGTACGTTGCTTCCTTCATTGGTTCTTGCCTTAATATCTGACCCTGCCTGCAACAACATGTCAATCACAGGAACACTGCCTTGTGCACATGCACAGTGTAAAACTGTGACCCCAAGATTGTTGGTTTGATGTATTAATTGGGGTACTGCTTTGATCAAGTAGTTTACCATTAACAGGTTATCATGACATGATGCAATGTGCAGCACATGAGAACCATCATAAGTCCTGGCATTGATATCTAATCCTGCCTGGATCAGTGTCTCCATCACAGGAACACCCCCTCTCCTGGCAGCGTAATGTACTGCTGAATTCCCTTCATTATCTGTGTGTTTCACTAACTTGGGGTATGTTTTAATCAAATACTTAACCATGATCAGGTGATCATTCTCTGCTGAGATATGAAGTACATTGAAACCACCATTGGTTCTAGCCATGATATCCAATCCTTTCTCCAGCAATGCCTTTAACACATGGACTCTCCCTCCTACGCCAGAAGAGTGTAGCACTGTGCACCCATCTGTGTCAGTTTGGTGTGCCATTTGAGGGAATGTTTCAGCCAAATATTTCACCATTTCTACATTACCATTTGCTGCTGCTATGCGGAGCACTCTGTAATTGTTATTATCTCCTCTTTCCATGTCCAATTCCTCTGCCAAAAGAAGTTTCATAAGTTCCACATTTTCTGAACGTGCTACAAAGTGAGCAGCTTTGAATCCGATACTACTTGTTTTGTGCAATAACTCTGAACAGTTAGTCTTCAGATACCTTACCATATCTATTCTGCCATAACTGCAAGCGATATGGAGTAGGTTAATATCATGATGGAATGATTCATTGTTTGGATAAGAAACACAATTTTTTATGGTATTTGTGAGATCTTTGGGGACCTTATCACTTATCATGGCATTTAAATTTCCTCCGTGAAATAAAAGCTTGTCCATATATGAAACATTTCCTGTTGACGCAGCTGCAAACATAGCAAAGTCATTAGCCTTATCTTGGAATTCAATAAGATAATTGAAAGTATCTGCTTTATCTGCCAGACATGCGTTCACAGTCGCAAGCAAAATTTGTCTTGAGACGAGGTGATGGTCTCGAATGTTATATTGGGAAATCTTGTTTACTATTCCCTTTACAACCAATGCGTTTTCGGCATAAATAAAATAAGTCAGTAGACTCTGTCCATCAAGATCTTTCTTGGACAAAAAATTTAGTACATCAGAAGAAGAAGTCAGAGTCTTCAAGAAATAATCTGAAAATTGTGTGCTCTGCCAGACCAGTGCTTCTGCGATGCATTGAAATAGCTCTCTTTTTCTAGATTCGAGTCCTTTACTGAATCTTTCCATAATGACCTTAAAATACGGATCGTCATCAATTGTTATCTTAAAATTTAGGAAACTTTCATCATCAGATATGTTTTTTTCGTTTCTTAAGCAACACATTTTTGTCAGTGCCTGTAAAGAACACAATTCTAATGTTATTCCAGGGTAGTCATTTCCGAAAGAAAAGAACACCGCTGATTCAGTAGAGTCATGTTGAAATCTGAATTTCTTTGTTTCAGTGTCATATTCCACAAACGTATTGCAGAGAGAATGACCGATGTCTTTACACTGACCAATATTTAACTCTTCCCTTATGCCGCATAATTCAGATATTGTCTTTATTTTTCTTCTGAGCTCTTCTGTATTATTGTCCAAAGACAATGAACCACCAGATAACATTAGCAACACAAGAAACAAATAGTCTTGGCAACTTTTCCTTGAGATATCTTGTATCTCTTCAACAAGAAACATGTTGTTTGCACAGACCTCTTTCAAGACCAAGTTTTGTCTGCAACTCCAAATTTTGCAATTCTGGGGAAAGCCTATTACATTTTTCATGTTAACAATGTTACCAATCGTAAAAGTGTCTGTTTGTTTTAAATGTTTTGTGGCGTATTTCATCAACATTTCTGTTTTTTCCTCTTTTGTTAGACAGTACTTTTCATCACTAATATTGATAACATTGGAATTAAACATACAAGAGAAGGCTTCGAATCTTTGAAGAGATCTCCTGACCTTCAATGCAATTTGGTCTCTTAAACAAACAATTAGGAAAACAGAGCTGTCACTGATATTTGGATGGATTAATTTTGAAAGCTTTTCCCACTGACTGAGATCTGTTTCAGAGACGCCATATTTCCCTAGCGCATCATCCATAAAGACAATTAATGGTTGCTTCATGTCTACCAATTCCTCCCACTCATTAGGTTTATTTACCTCTACAGGCAGCATCTCGTGGTACATTTCCATTAAATCTGCAATAATGGACAGTGCTATAAAGGTCTTTCCATCCCCTGGTTTTCCATGCAAAACAAGATGCCTATGTTCCAACAAAGTGGCTTTCGCATGGTGATAGGCTCTGGTTCGGATATGAACATCCTTTCTGTCATCGCTATGCCGCCTAATCTTGCCTTTCGTCATATCTGTTTAATTCATAAAATGATTAGAGAATTTTCAAAGCTTCATGTAATTATCATCATCATTATCAGTAGTAATAGTATTACTGGTGATAAATGGTAGTAGTAGTAGTTGCAGTAATAGTATTACAGTAATAACAGTATATTTATTATTTTTAGTCATAATAGTGCTACTGATCATCTTTGGTTTTCAGATTCGCAGTTAGAATGAGAATGAAGGAGAAATTTAAGGAATGGTACAAAAAATACAGATTTATGTAGCAAGTGTTTGTGCATATAATTGAAAATTGATCTATCAGCTGCATCTTTGCTGAGATCTTAAAATAAGTTTTATTTTTCTTGGCATCAGGGGAAGAATAATAAAATCTTGGACAAGACATTCTACTCCTGATATAAAAGCAGATTACTTTGTTTTCATGTGAGTGTGTAATTTCTGATATTGGGAGGATCTTCCTAGTACTTGAGCCCGATCTCAATCTGCACAACAATAGAGCCAATGATGACTGCATAGATCCGATGATCTTTCTACGAATAATAAGAAAATGGATATATAGGAAATAATTAGCTAGATTCTGAGCCATAACTGAGAGGAACAACCTACAACACCACAATGTACGTATCCAGAAACATACAGATAGACTGATAAATCAACATATAGAAAGAGAGATAGGTAATTACATTTACATGCAGATAGATAAATAAGTCGGCACCCATGGGAGAAACTACTTTATGCAAATACTGTATGTCCTTGCTGATTTTTGAAACTGAGATTGAGAGCGATGAGTGTGTAAAGAATGTAGGAGAACACTTGTGCTTCAAACTCTAAAAGCAGCGAAAGGGGCGCCCGAAGAAATGGTTTGATAGCAAGAGTATGCCATTTAAGACTGGTTGTCAACTGATTGCTTGTTTTTTGTGGGTTTCAACGGGACTTTTAACACATTGTTGACTATATCATGCCGAGGAAATGGGAGCTAAGTTCCTTTCCCAAGGACACAACGAGGCAGCCGATCCTGGATGGCCTGTGTGGGTATCGAACCCGCGACCGTTGGATTACGAGTCCAACGCTCTATCAACTGAGCCACCGCGGCTCCCGGCTGTCAAATGAAACTTAATGAGAATTTTAACAACAATAGTAAAAATATTTATATTTCTCAGAGACTTTCAGGGCATGAATTAACAAACTTCTGTATCAACATATCTAATTCTTTTCCTCCGGGCATATTTGTTGATGTAAAACGTAAATACTATGATTAATAGAATAGTAACTTTTAACCTATGCAATTGCATTGATAATTGTTTAGTTACCGTTGATGTGACATGCAATTGCCTTTGCAAATAAAGCTTATGATCTAAAGAAAAAAAATACGGAAGCACTATCATTTTGTTGCTGGATAATTTCAAGGTTTGAACACATAAATATATTACTATGTACTCTCCTATTCTCTGATTCTGCTTAGTCCTGTTCACCTTCTGATCTAAAATTGATTTATAAATTGATAAATTAATGACCGTTCCAAGCCATACAATTATTAGATGATACACTAAATGAATTCTTTCCTCCTATTTAGATGTAGAATGATATGATTTTCTATAGCTGAGGACACCTTAGGACTAAATGTTGACTTTCACCTCTTGTTTTGGACACTCCATGTTAGCACTATGATGTTAAAATGTTTACCAGATGCCAGATTACTAATATTAGTCACTACCAAAAACCTGCACAACAAA
This sequence comes from Margaritifera margaritifera, assembly GCA_029931535.1. NCBI lineage: Eukaryota > Metazoa > Mollusca > Bivalvia > Unionida > Margaritiferidae > Margaritifera > Margaritifera margaritifera. The sequence goes on along the minus strand of JAQPZY010001636.1, from coordinate 3,432,631 downwards.
AAAATATATCGTACATTTACAGCACCTTTTAGCACAAAATAATACCAAAAACCTGTGTTTTGAAGGGATATAAATTTATGTTTTTATAGGTTGTCTAAACTGGTCATGGGATATAATATGACGTATAACATGACACATGTTAAAGGAAGCAAAGGAAAAAGTTAATTTAAAGTCTGGATTAATTTATTTTGGTTACCTAATAAATGATGTATTTGGAACACCCAAATGTAAAATCGGTGAAACAGTATGAAGTTTTAAATATAAATATATCTTTGCAAAGGGGTACCTACCTAATTGATGAAGTAAGAAAGGCGATATTTAGTGATCCAGTTGTATACAAATTGGAAGACGTAAAGGCACAGAATATTAACAGTATATTTTATGAGTTGTCGCTCTCCAACAAACAAAATGATTTGTCCAAAGTTGAAACATTTTAAAGACCAAAAGAGTGAAAGGCAAAAAATATCTCCTTGTGGAATAGAAAGGATATGATGATCATTTTAACAGTTTGAAGCCCGCTAAAACTATTGTGTTATTAAAATAAATAGAACAAACAAGACATAAACTGTGTCAGTATTTTGCTTTTTTGTATGATGAAAATATTTTCTTAATTCCATCTATAAATGTTTGTTGGAGAAGTAAAAATGTCTTAGATAGCAATAACATTTAAATCATCACCAATAACAAAAAGGATAGTGTTTTCTGTTCTGACATTTGTAAACAGATTATGATAGATTTTGGAAACAAGGTCATAAATATTATTGAAGGAACTATATGTATCATTTTACATTTTTATTTTGTAATAAGTCAGAGGAAAAAAAGAACAAGTAAGATAATTAATAACTTAAAGAAAATTAAAATGTTGTTTATGGTAGTATGATATCAGAAAGTAAACCCAATGTTAGATTCATTTGTAGAAAATGCAAGTAGAACCCTTATTTAAAAGGATAATAAGCAGTAGGGGATTAAATGAGTATACATTTTAGGAAGGAAACAATCAGAATTTTTGTTGTTAAAACTGAAGTAGAACCATATTTAAAACGATAATAAGTAGAAGGATGTGAGTGTTTGGTTGTTAAAAGTTCAGTTTTATTTGTCAACTATCAATACCATCAGAAACAGAAGACCAGGTATCATTCAGAACAATAACTCCCTTAATTTTCATTAGATTTCAACCACGTTTATTATAAACTAGAACCAGCTCATTGTTATAGTGTATCAGGATTGGCTCATGAATGCCGCCTTAAAGTTAATAGGAGTAGAATTAGAATTATTACATGATTATGGTTTTAATGATTGAGTCTGGTATAATAGGGGTAATTAGTATCACACCAAATAGATATGCTAAAAAATTACGACTACTATCTTGATGAAGGTAATGATGTGAATGATGTAGAATACGATAGGTCAAGCTCAAGGTCATTCATTATGTAGACAGTTGCTAACACAGTTTATAATTGGTGAATATGTCAAGTTATGCCTGTTAAAAACTTTAGATGGGCAATCTATTCACAATCAAAACAAAACAAAGACAAATCAAGTGATAAATTGGCAATATAAGAAACGATACAGTAGCTAAGTTATTATGTACACTAAACAACAAAGAAAAATTATAATTATCGAAATTTAAAAATATATGATATGTACAGTTAGGAATAAGTTTGAAGAAGGAGTATATGGTAGTAGTATTTAATCAATAATATTTGTTAGAGTCATACATTAAATATAATACAAATTCAAGAGAAAAAAAAAATAATATAAAACAACATGAACTAATGAATAACTGTTTTTTTAGAAACGAGGTGGAAAATGTATGTAAGAGGACAAACGTACAATTATGTTCTGGAAAAATAACGAAATTATCAGAAAGGATTACCATTTGCAAGAATGAAAATTATAGATGACATTTTGGTTTTAATTAAGTATGATGATTGCAAAAAATACAATTATAGAATTCTACTTAAGGATAATTTCCAGTGTTAGAATTATCAAAACATTATGCATTCCTGTTGAAACGGTTAACTTTTATGAAGATGATAGAGAAAATTAAGTTTTGTGACAAAAGTGATCACAAGAAAGGTATCATTTGTTTAGAATTGACAAAGAAGAAACAAATGTATGCAAGGTTATAAAGAAGTGCGTTATCATGAAAAGTTTAAACTTAATATTTGTACAAAGGTTACTTAATGAAACTATAATTTACAGGAAATGAATTCCGATAGGTTATACCAGCTGAGTTATATGACATTACTTTAAGTATTGTTTTGTAATATATTTATTTAATTTTTTGTTAATTTTGTTTTTATAACGAAATTAGATATTTAAAAAAAAAGAACTTTAATATACTATTACGATATAACCTCGTAATCAAACGGGCATTCCAAACTCATTATAAGTTTATTTCTATTGTTTTGTATCAGCTTTTTAGGCATCTTTTTTCTCATACCTAGTGGTACTGCATTATTTTTCTCCAACACATTTGCAATAGACTCCTTTTTCTTAGAGTAAAAGACCACTAAAAACCTAACATTCTCACGAATTGTATTTCTGTACTATCTGCCACATGGATATTGCATAATGTCTGCCACTGACTGCTAACTTGATTAGGTTGGCTGCCTTCTATTTTCCCACTTCTAAGTCAGTACAATCGTCTATCAGAAACAAAGTACTACTAAGTGCCTTTGTAAACACTGTTAAATAATTCTAATCATTTGACTAATTTAACACCATGATCTATCATAATTACGTTGTCGTCATAAACTAGCCATTTCCTGATTTAAGTCTTGTTGTACAAAAAAATGTTGGACAAATTATCACAGCCTAATCAAAGAACGAATTAATTTGGTTTCTATTTAATCTAGTACAAACCTCGGGGTTTTTTTTCTTCACAGTTTTGTAATATCCATACAAAATCATGTTGTGTGGTTGTTTTATAACCAGCATAACTGTTATATAAAAATGTGTATTAGCTCGAAAAACAATATTAGTTTCTTTGATTGTTTTTTTTTTTAAACATGTTCCACAACTTGCCTTTTTATTAGCATTCACGTAATGTAGAAGTACCTCCCATATTAATCTGTTGGAGTTTAATGTTTTTGTGTTGCTTTTTAATTCGAAATGGCTTTATTGATGTATCTAAATCATACCCTGAAAATATCTTGTTGAAAATGATGGGATACAATGTCTCACTTAAATAAATGGAAAATAACTTAAATAACCATGACAAGACCAACACTTTTTCGATTTATTTCATTACCGACTTGTATAGTATCTCGTAAACCAATTTTTAGTCAGTAATGTTGGTGATTTTGTTTTGGTACATAAATAATGTAATCAAAATGAACACCAACCTATGTTATATTATTCCTTTTCATTGTATCAACAACATCCTTCATCATTTGATCAGTAAATTCCTTGATTTGTGGTCGTCTCTTTATATCTGTTTTGTCTTTCAACTTTCTTATTCATTCACCTTTTGGAATTATTTGAACAAAACAACTCAAATACCATTTAACACCCTCTTGTTCAAGTCGACCATTTATGTTACTTCTTTCACACTCTCAAAAATACTATAATTGAATTCATTTCATTTCAAATTATGCTTAACTCAGTTTCCTATTAATTTAAAACATTATAGATTTAATTTGGTTTTTAAATATGCTTCTGCAACTGAAACATAGCAAATACGTTGTATGTGCGCCTACATTTCCTTTTCTATTTAGCAGTATAAATGACGTGAGTTCTGGCTCAATTTCCTCTGTTGAGTTTGCCCCACCCCACACCCTAACCAAGCTTCTGCCCAAGGATTGGCGCCTTAGCACAAACGTAGAAAAGACAGAGAAAAACTCACCTCCCTAATCGCGACCACCAAGCCCTATTTCAGCAGGAATATACTATATCGGCAAAAAGGCAGAGAGCCCTAGGACAGCACCTCCACCTACGCAGTCCAGGGTCTCTACAGACTTAAGACGCTGGAGTTCGCCTAGGCATTTAGTGCGTGTGTATGCTGTTTGATAGGTTGTACTTCCATTTAAATATATGCTTGGAAAGTCATACACTAGTAAACATGAAAGGCCATAACACAAGCCGTTGGCTAAGGGTTGATAGCCATAGTTATTGTGGAAAAAGCTACATTAGCCAGTTTTGTTAAATCCACCTTCAGAGAATCAAAAATGAGAGCACTCCGCCACAATTTATGTCGATCTTATGCTATTCCGATACATCAACTCATAGAGATCCACCCGCCTATTTAGAGAAATCCCTGGCATCAGATATACAGCTGACGGTGGCACATGTACACGACATCAAGCGTATAGCGGAGTTGCATCGAAGATATAACTGATGACCCAACTCTTACTGCAGTGTGGAAGAGCTTAGGTGAATCTACTACAGAGAAGCCATCACCAGTACCACGTATTTAGGAAATATCAAGGCCAACAAAAGAAGAAGGCTGTTATTAACATAAAAAAACGGAGATGATAACTGCCTGCACTAGGCTATACGTGCAGCATGTTTCCACTGTGCTCTAGAGATGAGATTCCCTTCTGGTGTATGATTCACTGAGTGGGTGCAACAGTTTTTAGATGTTGATTTGTTCCTGTAACGAACTGAGTTAGCTTCTCTAAATAAAGTCATTATTATTATTATTATTATTATTATTGTATGATATAAACACAGTGCAGTATGTAAATACCGCCTCCATAGTGGTAACCAGGTTAACCAATCAGATGCAAAATCACCTTAGTAAGTTGTATATATGAATCTCACTCAATACTAAACTCGTCTGATATTTTCATGATATAAACCCATATTCGAAGTTTTGATACAAATCAGATCAGACATATGGACTCCGGAGTGGTAACAAGCAATTGTTGAAGGACGGATGCAAGATGGACGACGCAGAATTTAGGACACACTACAGACGTAAGGCCATACCGAAGGGTCACTTGTATAACGGCCAGGTGAGCTAAGCCAGAGATTAATGTTCTTCATTGTTTTTTTTTTTTTTTTTTTTTTTTTTTTTTTTTTTTTTTTTTTTTGTTGGGTTTTTTTTGGGTGATGGTGGTGTTTCTTCTTTAAATTATTGTTCTCAAAATTCGCTTGACAAGCTCTTATCACTGTACACTTCTAGGTTTACCTTTGAATAAACCTAATTATTCTTGCTTCCAAATTGGTCAGAAAGGGACTTCTGAGTAGGCTAGGATGTATATAGGCCTAGCATGGATTAATCAATATAATCAAAAGCACAAATAATTAACTCATGTTAGTACAACTTAAAATGCAGGTCATAGTGACCTTTGATTTAAGGGTGTAGTAGTAGTAGAGATGCATCCAGTTATCAAGTTGCATGCCTTTTTTGACAGTGACCTTTTTTGGTATGGTTGTAGTACTAAGACGGATGTATACAACCATCTAGTTCATTGATTAAAGCATTGACAGTAAACTCATCAAATTGAACCAAAGTCAGTGAAATGTGAAATATGATTCACAATGACCTATTTTTAAATGAGGGTGTAGTACTAATCGAGATACATCATCTCGCAAAGTTTCATGAATCCACATATAACAGTATTATACAGTAGATAAACAAGATTCCCTGGAAGGGACTGACGCTCTACTGTCCGAAACGAATTTCATGTAAATCAAGATATAACCATGTCCTCCTTTTAACTGCTGTGTGTTAAAACCATCTCTGATTTTCACCAGCAATAATGTTATTATTACATTAGCTGCTATGGATGTCAGATTGACACTTTTTTCAGTTAGGACGAACAAGACATCCGTTAGGACCAATAAGACATCGTAAGAAGTCTTTTGGTGAAAATCGCATGTTGATATGACTTTCCGTTTTGGAGAAGTAACAATAACAAGATTTGCAAGATGGCTGCCATGGTGGCCATATTGGATAATATATTGGCACCATTTCCATTTCGAATAAACTAAACATCATAAGAAGTGTTTTGGTGAAAGCACAATATCGATATGAACAGCCATCTAGGAGAAGTAGTGATAACAAGATGTTCAGGATGACCATGGTGGCGGCCATATTTGAAGTCAGAGCGGCGCCATTTTCATTTAGGACCAACTAGACATCAAAAGAAGTCTACTGGTAAAATTCCATGGCAATATTACTTTTTTGTTCAGGATAACAATGTTTTTCAAGATGGCCGCCATGGTAGCCATATTGGACTGATCGGCACTGATTTTATTTAGGACCAACTGAATATTATATAAAGTCTTTAGTGAAAACCCCATGTTGATATGACCATCCATTCAGGAGGATAGCGATAACAATTTCTTAAAGATGACTGCTCATAAGAAGTCTACTGGTGAAAATCCCATGTCAATATGGCTTTCTATTTAGGAGGAGTAGCGATAACACGTGTTTCATGATGGTTACCTTGGTGGCCATATTAAACGTCATATTTGAAGCATTTTCATTTTGGCCAACTAGACATAATGAGAAGTCTTGCAGTGAAAACCCCATGTTGATATGGCCATCCATTCAGGAGGAGTAGCGTTAACAAGATTTTCAAAATGGCTGCTGTGGCAGTCATATTGTATTTCTGATCGACACCATTTTCATTTAGGAGCAACTAAAACATAGGATGAATGTGTGTGCACAGTTTCATGGCAATCTTCCGAGCTGATTAGGAGTAGCGACAACAATCTTTTGCCAACGGACGGAGAGACGACGGATGACATACAAGAGAACATCCTATAAGCTCTTCTGATCTATGACCACTAAAGCTACCTACCAATGTGGTCATGACCTAATGTAAAACCTTAACATAAGCCTGTAAAATGTGAAATATAGGTCATAATGACCTTCTTTTTTTATAAGGGTATGGTACTAATAGAGATGCATTCAATCACCAAGTTTGATGATTTTGGCGTGAACAGTGCTTGAAATTGAACCCAAGTCAGTGAAACATGAAATATGGGTTACAGTGAGGTACTTTTATGATAAGAATGTAGTACTCATCAAGATACGACCTCTCGACAGTATAATGAATTTTGGTATAACAGTCTGTATACAGGGTGCAAATAATCTATTTGGTCATGTGCTAAGCGCAAAAAACTTAACCTAAGCCAGAAAAATCGGAAATGTAGGTCAAAATGACCTTCCTTTGTGGTAAGGTTTGGGTACTAACATAGATGCATTCATTCGTATAGTTTGATGATTCTAGCATGAACAGAGTTTGAGAATTAAATTAAAACCACAAAATTTGACCAAAGTCAGTGGAACATGAAATATAATAAATGTGTAGTACTCATCAATATGCAACGCGCACAAAGTTCCATGATTCCAGATATAACAGTATTTATACAGTGTTCAAAAATCTAGAGCTAAACAGAAAACTTAAACAAGGATGTACAACTTATGTATGAACAAAGTTAGCCCCCTCAGCACTCTCCACTGTGGTACGTGCTAGTAAACCCACCCCGAACTGTTGCCTATGACCAAGAAAGAAAGAATGGTTGAGACTCAGTGTGGGTGTACATATGTTTATGCTTTTATCTGTGCAGACACTGATGCCAACACCAACGGCAGTAGTATTACAATAACTTACCTCAACTCTGTAGTGATGAACTAAAAATGGTTGGAGAACATAGTTGTGGGAATTCAGAAATCAACGTTTTGCATTAAGGTGTCCTCAGATACATTTTCAAAGAAAGAAGAAATGGAAGAAGGTAAGATAGGAATTACTTTTGCCATTGACTAGACATATTTTTAAATTTTTTAAAACAATGTCAAAAAAGAAGAAAAAATAATCTCTGGTCTAAATTACTCCAAACAGATCAGCGCGTAGTCAAGTTTCACTTTTTCGTGAGTCTGAATGAATAGCAACGATGAAGTTTTCAAAACTTCCATTCTAACAAAAGGCTGCTTCCAAAAACTGTAATTGCCATGAAGTCTTACAGCATGAAATATCAAATAAATGCTTTCAATTTGATTCAGACGATAGCTGACAGAAATAAACCAGGAATCTAATATTTAGTTTATATATAAACAATAATGCATGACTGGGACATTATACGCCTGCCCTATGTTAAATAGTCTTCTGTGTAGATAGCTTAAATTTTTTCCGCTCAAACCATTTTGCTTCTTTCAGTCTGAATGATCTTGACTTTTGCCCTTTAGCCCCTGAAATTAATACGCTTCTTCCTTACCCAAGTTCAAGCCATCCACAAAGTTTGGGCCAGGTCTATAAATGTCGAATAAAAGTTACTGTGCGGAAAGCATTCCCTTCTTTCGGTCTGTGACCTTGACATTTGATCTTTTTTACTCCAAAATCAATAGCCTTCTTACTTCCTCCAAGTGCAAGCCATCCATACAGTTTGGCTTAGGTAGGTCATGTACAACTAATACTATTGTGCAGAAACTATGTTTTATTCTTTCAGGCACAGTGACATTGACCTTCTACCTTTTGACTCCAAAATCAATAGGATTTTTCTTTACAACAAGTGCAAGCCATCCATAAACTTTTGTAGCCGTAGATGATCGATAACTGCAATTACTGTGTGGTAAATATTTTTCTTCTTTCAGTCACAGTGACCTTGACCTTTCACCCCAAAATTGATAGAGTTTTTTTAACCCCAGGTGTAAGCCATCCACAAAGTTTGCTAACCGTAGGTGGTGGAGAACTCAAGTATTTGCGATGGAACCATGTATCTTCTTTCAGACTCAGTGATCTTGACCTTTGACCTTCTGACCCTGTGTGCAAGCTATTCACACAGTTTGGGAACTGTATACAGTGAAGAACTCGAGTTATTGTCCAGAAACTGTTTTCCTTTGATCCCCAAATCGATAGAGATCTTTCTTACGTTAAGTGAAAGCCATCCACAAAGTTTGGTAACTGTAGATGATGGACAACTAAAGTTATTGTATATAAACCAAACTGGTAACAGACGGACATACATCATAACATAATACGCTCCACATATAAAAATACGGCCATCACTGCTTGATTTTCAATGGAGTGCAATAGAGAAAAATCATGAAGCCATTCCATGTCCATGCAGGGAGGTTTTTAAAGAGGAAATCCATGAAAATGTTCACTTACCTTATTTCACATGTAAATACGGGAAATGTCAATAAATTTCGGAAAAACTCATGCTAATGGAAATAGTTTAGTTTAAACTTCTGAAAATCTTGCGAATCTACCGGGTGTTCCCCACCGCCATATTGCAGAGGTAAAATGCATGAACATCAGAGGATCTCAGAATCAAAACCTTAAGCACAATAAATATTGATCAATATTTACTTTAAATTCAACCGAGTCTCTTTTGACCAACATGGACTTGAGTTTGTGATGATTTCGACCTAAGTGAAGGTAAAAGACAATGCTGCGATTGCTAGAACCATACTTCAAATCATATTAATCATACTTCGTCTGGGCCAAAATTTACTATACCTTGAAATCACATAACTCGAGCTTTATCTTGGCCATAAATTAAAAGCATCAGCCCCTATTTTAGTTTCAGCAACAGGAATGTCTGACTAATAAGTAAACAGATTGTTATGTTCAGGGCATCAACGTACTGTAATTCAGGAGTGTGATCTGTGTGCACCCATGTAGCCATTGTAAAAACAAATTCTTTATGTCACGGACAGTCTGTAATGGCGGTCAACAATGACAATAATACAGTACTATCAATCGATTTTTCCCGATACGGTGTGGAGATTATATAATACATGTTTCCTATTTACTATATGTAATAACTAAAATGCAAGATAGACTTCCTCTTTCATGGAACTTTGCAGCTATCTACTTCTAAAATTATTCCTGTAGTGATATATGCACTGTAGACTTCATTTTGTGATGTCTCGTTATAAATGTGAAAATTTGAACAACTATAAAATATTTACTTGACATATATTCGTCCATTCTTGTTACTCTTTGCTCGATTCTTTCCAAACGTTGCATGGTCCCTTCTGAAAAAAAAGTTATGACAAGACGATTAAGAGTTTACCAGAAAAATTCCAAAGGCAAAATACTCAATGGTCTGCAAGTTATCTTAATTTGTCACGATGGCGTTAGAAACAAAATAATATGCCCACAAGTCTCTTGTCATCTCACATGAAACATTACATTAATAGTTTCATATGTAACAATTTTTCACATACAACGCAAAATAATTTTAAATATTTTCTTACTTTTCCTCCAGTCCTTGAGATCGGTTAATGACAATCCCTGAACAAATTCCATACCACAGTTGTAAAAGGATAGTTGAAGACTGGTATCCTGAGTATAAATCTATCTAATTCTACACTGTTACCCTAATTTAGACGTACTGAAGGCATATACTTAAATATATATATTAATCCACCTGTGTGTGTCTCTGTATATGTACAGGCGTTTACCTTTTACTTGAATTCCTGAAAATATTAATTAAAATCGCTCTTTCAATCATAGAAAGGTTATGTTTATAATTAATTAAGTGTAAAATCATATTCCATATTCAATTTAAAAATTCAAAGTTTGAAATGTGTTGTTGCAAATGAGGTGTTTATCTATAAAGATCAATTGAGGGTAGGTAGATATCGTTTCGACATTCTATATGCTGTATGTGTTAGTTTTTCTATGCACTGAATCATATATGAACAATTTACAACAAGTACTGTAAATATGTTGAAGCTACTACTTTTGACCCATTAGTACCTATGTATGCAATAAATTTTACGTTGTGGTTTCCTTTGCTTAATATGTTATCAAATTAAATTATCTTTCTTCTATAAGGTTTATTTAGCTACTTAAACTATTTTATAATGATGAAAAAGTCCTCGAAAACGTCATAGTTTGCCAATACAACAAAAAAGTTTCAGGATTTGTGCACCCATCCTAATACCTATATTTTAATTACTGCATCGAACTCACGGCTTGCAAATAAACGGAATAATGTGACAGTTGCAATAATATAAACCCAACAGACAAAAAGGAACACTAATTACCGCCTCTGTAAATTGTAAGTATACAAGTGTAAAAGTGTTCGTGGATATTTTATGGCTTATTATTACAGATATTACAAACATTACTGATGCTGCAATGTTTTAATGTAATATAAGTGTGAAAGGATGACACAATGTGTTACAAAACAAAAGTACACCAAAAGCTTGTGGAAGAACACTCAAAAGATATAAAAAAGAACATTGAGAATAACAAAGAAGAAATATATCCAACGGAGGGACGAGGAATGTAAAATGAAACAACCATGGAAACAGTTATTGCACACAGAACATGCCTGACAATCATGGCAAGTTGTTACAATTTATGATTTAATTGATGTATAAAAATTTGTTGTATCACACATGCAAGTAGACAAATGTACATATAATCCCACAGAAATTACATGACATATTATGACATACTGCTGTAAAGTACCTGATCCATGTAACGTGCATTCATCAAATGATGTTGGAATACAATTAAATCCATCAAGTAGTAGATACTGTTTGAGGTGTAATTTCAGCCTTAAAATTAAGTAATAAGCCATTTGTTTCTTTGCCAACACAAATATTTCCAGATTTCAATAAATCCTGAATTATGAATTAAACTTTCCCATTTTTGTCAAGCACATAATGTAACACCATCTGAATACTCCTTACTTGGAACAATGTTGAATTTAAAAAGCACTGTACATCCTAGTAATAGTCCTTTTTGTATTTAATTGATTTCCTCTTTTAATGTATCCATTTTAACGCTAAATGCAAGATTCTAAATACTCATTTCAATATTAATTCAATTTTAAATGGATCGGATCCCATGTAAATATTTGTTCGAAATCATTAAAATCTTTCGCATGTTTAATCTTTGTATCTAATTCGTAAATACTACCCTGTAGCACACCAATATTATTAACTAGGTCTCGATCAATATATACTATTCCATCTGACTGTTTGTTCTATCTCAATCTGTAACCTGTTATAAAAGTCTAGTAGGGATACATTGTTTATCTGTCACTTTTATCATACAACTCAGAGATAGATTTAATGTTGTCTTTGTACTGATTACGATACTTTATTCAAATGTATTTTTGTCCTCTATCATTTTTAGTTATCTCCGTTAAGTAATTATTTTTTTGGCAAATCTGAGATATTATTAGTGTTAGCATCAATCTTATTAAATTTTCAGTACTGATAGAATTTTTTTTTATTAACTTTATAATCACTTGAACGTTTTGATGCATGGCATTATTTAAGTCTGTATTATTGTTCCAGTTGAAATTCCATATGTCACTTTCTAACAGATCTCTCTGTACATTTATCGTCTGTGCAGTTGATTCCAAATACTGCTGAATGTTTGATATTTCTCCTGTTCTTTCTCTTTCGGTTTCGATGATTTGTATAACACTATGTATAATATTTAATCTAAGTATAAATAAGCCCAGTGCGTCTATAATCTTTTCTTGTTCTCATCAATATGATTTTATTGTATTTTTTTGGGTCTTTTACTGCCAATCTGTTTGGTTGTCTACTTGTTCTTTGCCTGTTTTAAAATCTTGCAAATTGTAAGAAAGTAAACTATTAAATATTTGGATACTAATATGTTTCGTAACATACTGTGTATTACCTACATCGATTTATGTACTGGACGTGCTAGATTAGCACAATGGTTGTTATTCACGTGTAAGGCATTGTTAATTTAATAACTTAGTGTCACCTCCTAAACCTCTACGGAATAAAAAAATAACAGTACTATTACCCTCCCAAAAGCAGAGGACCCACTATTCAAGTCAGGCTGGTTACTCTTTTTCAGTCTAATTTTAGTTACCATTGTGTAAAGATGCTACTTATTGCGATTTGATTGGCTGTTAGGCATTGGGGACTACCTGACACAGCGATTGACAGATGAAGCTTAACACCTGATGGACCACCCGTCATTGTTAATTATCAGTAAAGGGAGACTAGTTAACATACTATTCACTACACAACATAACTGACACGTGGGTGTTTTGCTATTCACATGTTGCTTGAAATAGTTATGCAACTTGTGTCCACCTTCTCGAACAGATATATCTCACTTACATGAAAATGTTACAGGCAAACCGTCAAAATCCACTGCTTTCGTATATTAAACTTTTATGTTTTATATTTATTCTTTATATGGTGCCTCTCTGTGACTATTTGAAATGTCCATTAAAACTGTATGAAACAAAATCACCATAAAAAAGCAAAAACATTTCTAACAGCCATAAGATTAAGTTTTGGTGATATTTATCTGATCAAGGTAAATGTGTAAAGTTTTGGGTTTCAACAACCCAACTCAGTATATAATTCTGTATATACTTGTATAGATCTTTGACTATATATATTTTCTTGGCATTATTAGCGGTCATTCCATCTTTGACTTTGTTTATGTACATTTCGAGGTTTTAAAAAGCACCTGCAATTAAAACAACCCTTGTTTAATTTTTGTTGCTGATGTTATAGAAGATGTTTTGAGTTCCTTGGAATAATTGCAATAACCAACATCAAAATCTATTCGCTGTAATGACACTGATAGTTTACTATTTAAACTAGCAATTCATTTGGTAAAATAAAGTTCTTTCTTGGGTGATCCTACTAATTTTCATATAGTTTTTCATTCGTAGAGAAAAAATTTAAACAACCCAGATTTAGAGTTTATCTCTTAAATTCGCACCCTGTTACGTGATTCACACTTGCTTTGCTGCTTCTGTTACCATAATAGATTTGACCTTTTCATAAACTTCTCTAAAATCATTTTCTGATTTAATTCCTTTCCCTCCTCCAAATTTTGATTTAAAATTACGTTTAGTTCCTCACTGTCTCGGTTTTCTGTTTTACTTATTTTTTCCTGTTTACAGTCTTTGTTTTATACGCAGTAACTATAAAAATTAATTTCCCATTATTGACTTCAATTCGACTTATTGTTTTGCGTATCAAGTCATCATTATTGTTTAACTTACTTACGACTGAGGTCACTATCTCATTGTGTTTAAAACTTTCTTATATATAAACATCTTTTTGAAAGTAGCTTGTCCTTCTACACCAAGATATGTGTGTGTGTTGGTCTGATTTCAAAATTGAAAAGTAAATATCCTTCCAATAGGACTACCTTGTAGCTGACGCTATTTAAGACTTGATAATTCTTTTTAATAGCATTCTGTGTGCTATTAGGTAGATCGTTGTAAACTTACTAAATGCAATTCAAATAATCAACATTATGACTTTCTCAAATTCTATGTTTCTTGGTCAGCTTAACAACGTCCTTAAATCTCGTTAGTAAAAAGACAACACCCTGTAGCTGACCGTAAGAACTGAGTTTAATGTTACATAGTAAAAAGTTTTAAATATGTTGTTTTTCTCACCTGCTATTTACCACTGACATTTCACAACATTTCTGGAATTGGATTTTGTTGCGATTTGTGAACAGTAACTACTTCATCTGGTTGTTCTTTGACAACACAACTTAAACAGGTTTTGAAACAAAGTCACTTTTATTCTATCTCAATGCACCACCTACAACTACTGTTCCTGTACCTAATCAGTACTATATTTTCATTGATGGTATTTAAGTTTGAGTTTTAACAAATATTTTAGGCAACGTTGATTTCCCTTGCTCTATCTTATCAGCTCTGCTTTATCTTTTAAATTCCCATTAACATTATTCCAAGTTATCTGGCTAATTCAAATCAGCATATTCAAGCTTTTGAGAAGTAACATATTTAACCTTATTTTAAGATCTTGTTTTGTCTTTGCTATGATCCATTTATGTGCAACAAAATTATATGGCGAAGGCAAACATGAATTAAGGTTATTTATAAATTAATCTATAACACCTTTGAACCAATCTTCTATTTAGTTTAGCCTGATTTATAGGTGATTAGAAATTATCTTTCAAGTTAACATAATTGTTTGATGTGATAAAAATGTTACCACAATTATCTTCAAAATGACTTTTATGTTGGCCTACATTTATCAACCTTATGTTAACAAGTAACAGTAGTAGAATTTGAATGGTAAAAATGTATTTGAAATTTAACAGTAAAATATAAATGGACAATAAGAGGTGTCCTATGTGTGAAGAGATATACATAACGGTTTTCAACTAAACTTTATCAAATTACAAAACTTGTCCAAAAGCATACCTTAAAAAGTGGAGAATACCAATTAGCAGATGAAATGGAGAGAAGAAAACAGGGAACATATAAATGAATACATGAAACAAAGATACAAAAGAGAAAAACCACAGAATATCTGTATTTGCAAGAGTTATAATTTCGAATGCATTGAAACCAAACAGTAAATCAGACACAAGTCTGAAAATACTCGGTTGCCATCTACCTACTTTTGCCGCAGATGGCTGAATTTGACAAACCTGAAGGTTTCGAAGATAATGATCTTCGTGTACATTATCTAATTTCTTGTGCCTCTCTTAACTTATCTGATCCCAAGCAGCATAGAAAATGTTTTCACTGGTCAAATACACAATATACGAAACGCAGTGAAAACAGTATATACAGCAGAAGTACCGTGACGGAACATTCTACACCGCCCATGATTAAAAGTCCTCTATGCAGATAACTAAAATGTTTGAGCAGAAATTTTTTTTTTCTTTCATTCAGTGACCTTGACCTTTGCCATTAGGAGTATGAAATCAATAAGCTTCATTCTTAAGCAAGGTGCATACCAACTACAAAGTTTAGCTGAGGTATGTCGTGTAGAACTAATATTATTGTGTGGAAACAACGCTTTTATTATTTCAGTCACAGCGCAATTGATCTTTGGCCTTTTGTCTGCAAAATCAATAAGGTTCTTCCCTACACAAAATGCAAGCCATCCACAGATATAGATTTTAAGTTATTGTCCAGAAACCATATTTTTATTTCAGTCATTATGACCTTGACCTTTGACTTTTCAATTAACAGAATTCATCCTGACCCCAGGTGCAAGCATGTAGATGTTGGAGAAATGGAGTCATTGTGCGGAAACTATTTTTCTTCATTCAGTCACAGAGACCTTGACCTTTGAGCTTTTGAGGTCGATATCGACAGACTTCTTCCTTACCCCAAATAAAAGCCATCCACACAGTTTGATAACTGTAGATGGTGGACAACTAAAGTTATTGTGCGGAAACAACTTGAGAACAGACGCACACACGGACGGACATAGCATAATATACTCTACTTTATGGCGGGCGTATACAAATCCTAAAAATGTTACGAAGGAAGGAAATTAATGAACACAATAGAAAAAAATGATTTTCAAATGCAAATTTTATCATTGAGGAGATTTTATAAAACATGCTCTAGTACTTTATCTCTTGTTTTACTTCAGTTCAAGTTATATATATATATATAGTACCGTTTAACAGCATCTCAGCACAATAGTCGCATATGGTGCCAACTAACGGGAAAGTTCGACATGAAATTGCAAAAAGAATTAGGAAGATAAAACCTTCCAAATAAATTTAAACAAATAAGAATAAGAAGATAAGATATCGAACGGAAAGAAGTTAACATTCTGTAAAAAGCATATTATGTATGTATAATGGGTCGTAATATGACATGTTTCCTGTTGTGAAATAGGTCATTTGCAAATAGTATATAAGACCTTGAATACGCATTATATTTATTCCAATTTTAAATCCTGTGTTGAAAACATCTGTTTTTACGATCAGCTTTTTGGAATCATCAGATGTTTGGAATAATAGCCGTGCTGAAGTCTTGTAGTTCAGTAATGCTGTATTGCTGTATAAATAATTCGAAAGGAATTATTTATTGGAACATTCGACGAAGTTAAATGGAGTACTCACTAACATTTGGAGTTATATTTAGGACTTTTGGATGCTTGAAAACATTCTCATAGATGATCTGGATTACATTATCGTTGGTACATCAGGACATTCCAGACCCATTCATTCGGAACAATCTTTCATTCGGAACATTCGTTTATTACGAAGATTCATTCATTCGGAACAATCTTTCATTCTAAACAATTGTCCATTACGAAGATTAATTCGTTCGTAACATTCATTCATTCGGAACATTTTATAATTTATATATTTATGACTTGTGATTAGGACACTAATAATTTATTGTATTATTTGGATTTTAACACACGTTACTGTAAGTGTCTTTGATTTTCACATTATTTATTTTGAAATATTCAGGTTTGTCAAATTCAGCCATCTACGGCAAAAGTAGGTAGATGGCAACCGAGTATTTTCAGACTTGTGTCTGATTTACTGTTTGGTTTCAATGCATTCGATATTATAGGGTCGTAACACCACGGGTAGAAATTTACTCATCAGAGATGTTACTGATAAGATAACAAGTTTAGAGAAACCTTCAATATTTTAGCTGATGTAGCCTTGATATGTATTTTATAGTTTTTTCTTGATTTGTTTGTCGTCAATTTTTTCAAACTCACTGTCAGCTAAAGTTGTACTAATTATTTCTTTATACGTTCCATTTGCTACACCAAATTTCAAATCGGGTCTGTATTCTTTAATTTCTGGAGAAACAAAGATGTTGACCTATTTATCGTCCATTAAACCTGACTGTTTTTAATTTGGTCTTGATCCATCTTGATGTGGTAGAAGGTGGTGTAGAAGATTTTAATCGGACTTTTGAAAATCTTTTTTACAATGATGATGTTGCATGTTTTAAAATGCAAAAGCAATACTTGAAGATCATTTTACTGGTAATATTTGCTTTTGAAGGGTTTAAAATCAATAGCTTTCGATGATGAATATAAAAACAAGAGGCCCACCTGGCTTACATAACATAATAGTTTACCATTTCACTAAACAGGCTTATGTAGTATTGGAAGTACACATATAGATATACAAACAATCTGACAAACTTCATATTACGTTATATTACCTATTTCAATACATCCTGATAAAAAAAACTTCTTTCTAAAGATAAAGGGATAATTAAAATGCCCAGTTACTGGCTCATAATCGAAGTCATTGAAGGTCTTGATGATCTGAACCAATTTACCAAATTATATACATGGTAGATGAGAAATATAGTCTCTAGATCTACAGAGGTAACAATGTTAGCCAATCCGATGTGAGGTTTTTTTCTTCCTTTTTCCACTGCCCAAGTAAATTAAGGAACACTTTCTTTTTCCAAATAAAATTTGAGATAATATGAAGATAATACCGGCGACACGTGAATTTTATTATTACTATATACAATGAAAAGCATCTAATTTGCAGGCTTGTTAAATCATACGTTAACAGATCTTACTGATACATTCATGCACTTATTTCTGTTCAAGTTTGCGTTATTGAAAAAAGAACTACCTTAAGAATGTCTGTGATATTTTGTTGTTGTTAAACAAGACCAGTTTTTGACGATGATTATAATCGATTGATTTTTTTTTAATGGTCTATATCTTTAAAATCCTGTGCATTTACAGTTACAAGACTTTCGTCTTAGTTTTATCCGTGTTCTCTTCTTTTATTCTGTTGTCTCTCATCTCCCAAGTTCTTGCAGACTGTTTATATGCTGCTGGAATCATATTTGTTTCTACCATGTTTCGCAGTCTGTTTCCATTGTTCAAAATACGGTTAAAACCATATTTGAGAAATAAGTTTATCTCATAACGTTTCAAGGGTGAACTAAGTTATCAAATAACTTTCTTGTCCTGTTTAATACTTGTTCATTTATGGACTTGAGCAACTAAAATACATATCACATAAGACTATATAGATTTATTTAATCTTGATATTTACTCTTCTACGAATTCATTGTTACAGTGCAAGGAAAAGAAATTCCATCCAATTGTTGATCATATGTTACGATGTATTTAATTGCAACTTTCCAAAGCATTTAAATGTACCACCCCTTTGACTATAACGACATTGTAAACTTTAACTACATCCCCAAAACCCTGATGCATTTTTTATGTTCTTCAAGTCAATACTCAAACAAGTATTTCTTGTTTCTATTCATGTACTGCCAATAATGATTAGTAGGGATTTTAAAGTTATTAAAAAGTATCTTAAATTATTTTAAGTTTTTGTTGTTTTCTGGGTTTTTTTTTTTTTTCCATTCACGTGTCGACAATTGTGATTGGCAGCTTTTAGCAGTAATTTTCAAGTTATTAAAATTATGTTAAATGTTTTGGATCTATATTGTTGTTGCGTGCATTACAAGCTTGTTCATCAGGCAACGATACATGTATTCCACATTCAAATGAAAGTTTTCTTATAGGACAGTAGATATCAAACATGTAGACTAATTTTACTAACACTGGTATATTTTAATATCTTTAATGCCAGGAACTCCCACGTCCAGATAGTTCCCAATCAAGTTCATTCTGCCGGAAATTCATATCACACTGTGTTCTGCATCTGTTCATAAAATCATCACTGCCAAATTTTAGTTTAGTTGTCAAGTACATGTATATTTAGCGACTTGCACGTGCAATAGTCGTTTGCAATATTATCATAATGGAATTTTTAGTTCACCAATACGTTGTTATACCTTGATTTAAAACTGTTAAAAATGGTTGTCAGACAAAGATAAGTAAGCCTGCTTGTTATTTTTTAACCTTAAGTCCATTATTCAATTGTCAAATTTTCATACATGAACTACTGGTAAATTACAAATTATAACATATTTGTCATCTGTGTCAGCCATTTTCTCCACATTTACATTTAAATGTTTAATCATCAATGCTTTCCTATAGATAATAATTAGTCATCGAATATCTCCTTACACTGTTGCACTTGTATGCGAACCATTTACAATTACAGTAATTAGTGTTCCTTTTCTCTATCTTGTTTGGTTTCATTTTAATGCGTCACATTTTTCAATTGATTTATTAACTTTTTTCACTACCAAAATATATAGTGAATATACCTAAAAGTATCCTATTATTCTATTGTCCTCATTCAACAAAAGACATGGAATTTGACACAATATGCAAGAAGTGAACGCCATAACATGATAGATGAATTGAATTTAGTACACTCAAAGCTGCAAACAAACTGTCAGAGATGGTGTAGCCTCACAGACGGACTTGGCGCAGAACAATATTAATTGTACAAGCAGAAAAAGAACTGCTGGAATTCAAACACATTGTCAATAAAAGTCTGGCTAAATCAGACAGATAAACTACAACAGAAGATGCAGACAAGATACTAGCAAACAAATTCAATTTACAAAGAAAATTGATTGTTTTGTTAGCAATCTACAGGACACATAAAGAAATTTGAACAGGTTCTTTATTTTACAACAGACCGAGCAAAACGAATTGGAAGAAATAGATGAGGATATCTAATAAACAGAACAGGACAAGGAAAGAAAGTTAAAAGCACTGAAAACTGAAGAATTTAAAGAAGCAAATGTATTTTGGCATTATGTCCATAGCCAGTATTTTGTTGCTTATTGGTATTGGCTATGTCATTTACAAATTGGAGTAATTGCCAAAACAAACTACACAAAGCGAAAACAAGAAGAACACTAAAATCGTAGAACCTCCAACATGCATAGAATGTAAAGGGTATACCTCACTAAAGGAAAAACAAAGCAAACCAACTGTGCAACATGACAACAACTGCTACATCCCTGGAATTTGTAGATTTTGCGGTATTTAAATGTCAGAGATAAAATGTAATTTATCACACAGCATTAGACTCAGTTTAAACAGTTTTATACAGCATGCCACTGCAAAAAATTAATGTCACAAGATAGGGCCACCGTTTAAATTCTCTTTCAATGAGTTGTTTAGACTCATCCTCTTTCACGGAGTCGTATAGAAGTTGCTGCATTTGTCTATTTCAGATTTTACCAATGAGTATTTAATTGTGCATGAAGTGTTAAAATATAAAATTAGGCTTAGGTAAAATATGTCTCTCCTCATGCTTTTTCAATGTAATTTTGTTCTTACACGTTTTCTACAATATGTGCAAGGTTTTTGTCCAAAATTGCTTTGATGATGTGTACTGCATTATGCAACCTATCAAATAGAGACATGCATGCAAAATTAACTGCTCAGTATGTATCTTCAACATTTAGCATCTAACCTTTATCATAAAGTTTTCAAAAATTTCCTCCTCACCATCTATATAATCGGTCTCTGCGAATATTTATATCTGAAGTATTTACCACCCTCAGGGGTAGTTCACTTTTTACAGCAGATTTTTTAGCTACACTCTGCGATTTGACTTTCTCTACATTCTGTTATCCGACTTTTGCTCTGCAAATTATGAATTCTCATAGACTCTTTTTCTACTTTTGTTACTATGAGGTGATACATAAGTCACACATAAGATCAACCCCTCCCTGGAGTCTTTCTGACATCTCTGGTGCTTTGTTCAATTCACATGGCAACTTGCAATCAAGTTGCATCAGCATATTTCTTTTCTGCTTATCTTGCCTATTCTGTAATGTGCAAGGGTGTTTATTTATCTCTAACAGACTTACTTTTTAATCACCTCTATTTGGCATATTACTTAAATGATTGACGAAGAGAGGGTGATGTTGTGTTAAGACTCATTTGTGAGAGAACTCATTAGGGACTGACCCTTTAATTTGGGGGCGGCGGGGAGGGATGCCTGAAATGTTGTCGAAAATGTTTCAGCCCTCAAATAGCTTCAAAAAATAACCTATTATAGTCATTGTCGGATTATAGAGTACTTAAAATATCCTGGCTCAAAAGAAAATCCCAGGCACCCCCCCCCCCAATTCATTTGAAGTTGGGAAAATCAAGAGATGCTTGTTGAAGAAGCAAACAGGATCACTCTTTGTTGCCTTGAACGATATTGTTGAAGCCAGAGAGATTATAGGCTAGTTCGTGATCAGCGGCAGCGTTTCTTCGAAGTAGAAATTTATTTAATATATTATTGCTGTAGTTGGAATAGTGTGAAAGCCTGATAAAAATGTTCAGGGTAAAATGTCGAAACGTAGCTGTGATTCAAGTCAGTATGAGCCATCGGCAAGCAAAGATTAACAAAACTAAATTTGAGAACTCATGGTTGATGGAGTTTGCCTTGTGAAACACATCATCAAAGGGAAGCATTTTTATTCTTTACACATACTGCAAGCACCTTATGGACTAGAGCCGAAACAAATATCTGAACATTCGAAATAGAATACTTTGTTGCAAATATTAGAATAAAAAATTAATATTCGAATATTGTTTGTTTACGCAGCGAGTTTAGCAGCATTTATTACAAAAAACAATCTAGTCGAAATGTTAACTTTGTAAGGATGAATTAATTACTTTACAAAGGAACAACTTAAAACCTGCTAAACCACCTGAAGTTCACATTCCGACTCAAAAGTTAATCATAATGTCAAAACTCTCAACAGTCATATTGCTGACTACATCGCCATTTCTATTCATTATACTCTTGAAATGATAACTTGTGAAGAACATGTTATAGACTAGGGGTCATATCAAAGTCAACAAAGCATTTACGTATCAGTCAACCAGACCTTCGAAAAAGTTTTGAACTGTTGTTGGACATTCGTTCAGACAGGAGCAGTTGTAGTCAATCCCGCAAACCATATGCCAGTTAACATGACTCTGGAATAGAATCACTTAAGTTGTACGGCAGAGTGTTTGCTGTTACAATAAAGTTTTTTGTGTGCTGTCGTACGAAGTCATAGTTATCAACATATGTTCCAATTTGTGTAGGGATTATTTCACTTTTCTTTCCCATGTCCTTTTGAAAATGACAACTGTTCATTATGAATCCCTCTTTACTTATCAAAATCGAATGGTCTACTCCCAAACTTAGTTGAGGCAGGGAAGTTGTTCCCAGGTATATGGTCAGTGTAGAGGTTACGTTATACCGTTTACAGAAGTCACAAGACCAATTTACACCTATTGCAATGTACATCTTATGTATAAACTGATTTTAGTATTCTATATGGGTTTCAGTTAACACAAATATTTATTAGGTCTGAATAAGAGTTTCTTATGGCTTAACAGAAGACGCCATTTTGTGCATTTTAAAGTCGGTCAAAAATCAAGCATCGTCAGACATGTCAGGCATATACTGGTATGACAAATTACGAAGATCTGTAATGAACGTATTATAATTTAATTAATTAAACTGGCTACATGTCTGTATGCTTTTGACTGTGAACAAATCAGCTGTGAAAGAATTTATTTTTAGATTGTCTCCGCATTTAACTGGGTTTTTTTGGGGGGTTTGTTTGTTTGTTTTTTCTTGGCTGGAAGTGTGGTGGGGTCTGTCAAGCAGACAAAGAAAAGAGGATGGATATAATACCTATCGACGCATATCCGAATGTTTTTCGAATGCATTCAACGAATAATTACATAGGAAAATGTAGCTTTCGTTTCAGCTATGATATAGACATTTATTATTCTGGATTGTCGACATAGTAAGGAACTGACCATTTAATCTACAGGGGTGAGGTCCTGGTATTTTCTTTTGAACCAGGATACTTTTGTTCTTTTACCTCAAGATAATATTTTTTTCAAAAAATATAATGAACATAATATCTTTTTCTACAAACTGGAGCAAGAATATTTTAAACCTATTTGGAAACCGAAAATTGTTTACCAGTTAGGTTCGAGGATGGTCGATTCAACAAATCTGGTAAAACAAAGACTATTGTACTTACCCTTACGGTTGGCGTGTTCACTACTGGTAGAAGGTTGGCCACTTATCGTGCCGTTACTATCGGTTCCAACAAAAAAATGTCTTCGCTATGATACGCCAAAGCTCGATGATAAACGGAGGAGAAGGTAATATGAGACAGCCAGAAAGCGGCTCTCATAACATTATACAAAGAGGAGTGATTCAAATAGGCCCAAGAAGCAGGAATAGCCCTAACATCATCAGCTTTAATTATCACGAAAGAAAGGTCTTTCTCAGTGAGGGACTAATAATATCTCTTGATAGTGAGGACCATCCACCTGGCAGTAGTGGACGCCAAAATATCAGAGGAACCCTTAGTAGGTAGGAAGAAACGCTTCCGACTCTTCCTTCTTCTTGTAGAGGAAGTCAAATAAACCTTAAGGCCCTAACTGGACAAAAGCGTCTATAGTGGTTATCACTAGCACAGATACGGCTTAGTCTGCGGATGTCAATAGAAAGTGGAGCTACTGAAGATAGCTGAGTCTTATCTAGAAACCCAAGGTTGGAAGAACGGAAACCGACTCAAAATGACTTTTGAACCCTAAACAACCCTTTTTCACAGACAAGGTACGAAGCTCGTCCCATCTCCTCGCAGACGTCAAGGAAAGCAGGAACACAATCTTAAGGGCAAGGTTCTCAAATGAAGCTTGACTCAACGGCTTATAAGGGGCTTTTTCAATGCCCAAAAGAATGCACAAGAGATTCCATTTAGGTATTAGTATGCGAAATACCGGTCTCCTTCTGTACCGTTCACAGAAGTTTCTCAACTTTGAATCGTGGACCTTGGAAGTGAATAGCCTCCTAGCCTGGACAACGCAGCCAGCAACCTAGCTTAAAAACTGATCTTGATCGCTTGAGATGAGCCACGCATGAGGATGAAGAATCTGTGGGCTGTTGTGGAGTAAAGACCCCCTGTGCTTCCACTGCTGGTCACTCCTCTCTGGTAATCTCCTGGGTTCGTCTACCAACAATTCGAGTAGGTCGCTAAACCACGACCATTGGGGTCACCGGGGGTCTACCAGGATGAGCCAAGCTGTGGAGATGTTAACTTGGTGGAGCACCTGCCGAGACATTCTGAAAGGTTGGAAGGCGTACTCAGACAGACGATCTCATTTTAGACTGAAGGCGTCCACTGCTCAGGTCCTCTGATCTGGGACTGGGGAGACATTAAAGTGGGGCTTGTAGTTCAGTCTCCCCCACAGCTGGAAAGGTGACTCTGCTACTGACTGATACAGAGACCATTTCGTGAGGACCACACGTTCCCCTCTGGAGAAACTGTTCTCCCGGATATTTCTCTTGTCTGGAATATGGCGGACCCGGAGAGTAATCTCCTCCGTGACTACCCAACGGAGGAGATTCCAAACTTCCACACAAAGAGACGGAGGATGTGCTCTTCCTTGCCGTCTGAGAAACCCTGCTACTGACGTGTTCTTTGAGGCGAGCAATGACTCCCTATTGAGGTTGACTTATCCCTGTAGGACTAGAAACGCTGCCCACATTTGCAAGTTGTTTACATGAACTGTCACTTTTTCCAGAAAGCAAGATTCCTGAAGAATTACGCCATCTGGTGAGCGCCTCAAGCCGAATCTGACGCGTCTGTGTACAGGAAGGAGTGGCATTCAGGTGTCTGAACTGGTACTCCGGTCAGATACCGGTCCCTATTTAGCCACCAACTCAGGTGGTGGTGAGAACCGGATCCCCGGAGGATCTGAACTGAGAGAGGATCCTTGTGCGGTCTTCATTTTGCTAGAAGCAGGAACTGGAGAGGGAGCAATAAAAGTATTCCCAGGGGACCAAGTCCGCTGCCGAGTTTAGGGTCCCTGTGAGCGAGAGATAAAGGTGAGCCGACAACAAGATCTTAGCCAGGAGAGCCATTGTGACGGACAGGATCTTGTCGATTCTGTCCGAAGAAACATGATCTCTCCCGATGCTTGAAAAGGGATGAGATCCAACTTCTCTAGGCTTGAGATAAGACCAGCGGGTTGCTCTGAACCAACAGATGGACAGGTCCTTTAGAAGGGAATCTCTGAGGACGTTGTGCATCAACCAGCCGTCGAAATATTGGTGAATGAGGATCCCTAGAGACCACAGGTGGGCTGCGACTATTACCATCACCCTTGTAAAGTCCTGGAGACGAAGAAAAGTCCGAACGGGAGAACTCGAAATTGAAATACATCCTGATCGAGACAAAACCGTAGGTATTTTCTGTTTAGAGGGAAGAAGGAGATGTAAAGATACGCATCATGAAGATCGATGGAGACCGCCCAGGCGCATGACCTTATCGCGTTCGTGACCGAGGCAGTAGTTTCTATCTTAAAGCATTTTTTCCGAACAAATTTCTTTAAGGCAGAAAGGTAGATTATAAGCCTAAACTTTCCGCCTTTTTAAGACACCAAAGAAATTTGGGAATAGAAAGCTAGAGTCTAGTTGTTTTGCGTCCTCTCGGCTGCGCCGTTCTGCAGAAGGGTGTGCACCATTTCCCTTAAATGTGCCAGTTTGGATTGATGAAAGAAGACGTGGGTCTGTTATAGCGGAGGATTTCCCAGAAACGAAGCCGGTATCCATCCATTAGGGTGGAAAGGACCCACACATCGTCCGTGATGCCCCAGCAAACCCCTGAAAATAGTGCTAGCCGAGCTCCTACTGGGACACAAGAAAGTGGTAGACACGTCTTGGGCCTCGTCTAGCGAATGCCTGGCAAGAGGGAGCATTGAACTGAGGCTGCTTTTGACTGCTGGGGCTGCGCCTGTCTGAAAATTTTCGGAGACGGTAACAAAGGGCGGTCAGGGTGAGCGCGCTTTGGGGCCTGTTTCGACGGGCCAAACACGGATGCCAGGGAACAGTGTTCTTTGTCCCTCAAGTCCTGAGATATCACGGTGGGAATGAGGCCTCTGAAGGGGGTCTCCGCCTCAAGAGAAGCAGATCTTTTGAAGGTTCTTGCTATGGCCCAGCAAGACCTTAGACGTCACCAAAGCAGCGTCACTGCGTGGATGGAGCAACTCGCAGAGAGCGCCATGGACATAGAAAGCACATGCCTCAACGTCTTTGCTACAGCCTCCAGCAAACGTTCAAGCAACGCTGGGCACAATGATTCCTCCTTCAAGAGACTGACGGAGACTGCCGAAATTTGATCGGGATGAGAGGCGTTGGTGACGAGAGTACGGGCCCTAAACTCCAAGACCTTCAAGGCTTTAACCGGGAGGCAAGTCCAGGTCCAGAGGATATCCCCATTTGTGACGCCCCGGCAAGTGGTGGTGGTAGTGGTGGTGCTTAAGAGGCCTAGCCGGCGAGTGGAGTCTATAGCAGGATGCAGAAGCGAGCGACGGAAGGGTAGAGGAGGAGACAGACCAACCCTTTTGCTGCCTAATGTCTTTCATGTATACGGAAACATTTCTCTGTAAGCTCCCAGACACCCACGGGTTGCGGGAGCAACAGATGGCCTGGACGTGCAGCTGCCCCCGACAGTTTCACCAGACTGAAGATAATCTTTATTGTTCTTCGGGGAAGAAGGTGGTAAACCTCGTTTACTGCCTTATCATACGTCCATATTTCTCCCTCCAACACCTGGCATCATAGGTGGGAGCTGTGGATCCAAATGGAGGGGTCACCTTCGCCACTGGTTCCTTAGTGAACTCAGCGTCTAGCGGGAGAGTATCGTTCCCCTTAACTTTCTTGGCCCTGGCTGGAAGGGACGAAACATGTCCGAGGCCCGTAAGATTGGTCCAGTGACGAGGATCTGATGGAGAAGCTCACGTCAGATTTATTAGAAAGCTGCTTTTCCTTCTCAGGAAGCCTCGATTTGCTTGTCACCTCCATCGGAACACTGACCTTGAGAGAGCGGTGCAGGGGGATGCAACTCTCTCTCTCTCTCTCTCTCTCTCTCTCTCTCTCTCTCTCTCTCTCTGAAGTTTTTCCTACCTTGGGCGGCCTTATATGATCTCCGAACCACGGAGGCCACAGAACATTCTTACCCAGCATTAGCATTATACTTCCCCAAACAGGGAAAAGAGGAAACAATCAAAAAGATGAGGAGGAAGAAGGACCTTTATTCCTCATCTATATGTGCATCGACTTTAAGCCAAGTCCCACACCTCGTCACACCAAAGACAACAAATTGGACAACGTCCGTACCGGCACATCATGTGTAGGCTAAGCAGGTGGGGTGAGTGTCCCACGGGGTTTCTTGAGCCTACACTTTCCCACACCTTGCGATATTATACTCTGAAAGAACAAAATACACGCAAAAAGCAAAAACTCCAGGACCAAAAACGGGTAGACAATACTTACCCTAATACGGGAACAATAAAGGGGGATACAATTTACTAAAACACCGCTTGCTAAGCAAAGCGCAACCCACTCCTCCCTCCCCTCATTTACACTCAAATATAGCAAGGAATGAGGAGACTAACACTCGATCAATACAAAAAATATCTGTTGAAACCGAAAACTCGTGCAAATTTTTTTTTTTTTTTTCAGTTCTAAAACCTTCCAATATTAATTGCAGGAGGAAATAATTTATCTTGGACGGGGGACTATGAAAAAGAAAGCAATGCAATAGTAGTGGCTACTATATTACTGTTTTTAAAGTGCTAATTTCAAATTTCTTTATAAATAAAAACTCATTTTTTATTATATATGAATCCTTCATCTTAATTTATGTATCATAATAATGTTTTATCACTTCAAGTCATATCTTTCTGCTAAATAATAACTACTTTGAATTAAACATTGTGCTTTTTGTATTCTAGTATTTAATCTACTCAATCAATAAATATTTTATAAATTTATTATAACGTCTTGCAGCACAATCCTTTACATTGTGAGCGGTAGCATAGTAAGAAAACACTGATGAAGTCAAAAACCTAATGAAGCTATTGATAAATAGATTAAATTGAAAGCAATATTTGAAGAACTCAATTAGATATAGTACCTTCACTCATACTTCCAAGTTGGGTCTTCAAATGCTGTATCTCTGACAAGAGGACAACTTGTTGCTGTGGTAAATCTTGAAATGTTTCATTTAATGCTTGAAGATTTCCAAGGACGCTTTCTAGTTTTTCTTCCATTCGGCCTGAATCACTCTTATACCAGTTTATAAGCTCCAACTGAAGTTTTATTTCAGCACGATCATCAAAGGAGCAATTTCGTAATTCAGTTATTTTCTGTTGAATTCCTTGCCATAATTCGTGCCCTAGAGGCATGGAAAGTCTATTCAAAATAGTTTCCAATATGACCCAAATCTTTTCAAAGTCATAATTCGGCAGGGCAGGATGTGATATGTGACCAACATAATCATTTCTATAGTTTTTTAGTCTCATCAAATCTGCCCCCATGGAATGGTCTGTATCCAATATTTCACCACTCCAATCTGACTCTGGTGGAAAAATCGGGCAGATGTTCCTGAGTAGAGTATACAACAATGTTAGGTCGAATGCTTGAAGGTTAATGCTACCTTGAGATGGGAATATCAATGACCACTGTGGTTCTGTTAATATATGGCGTGCTTTTAGTCTCTGCAAATCAGCACTCCTTGAGTCAAAGAAGTCTTTGGTTAGAAGTTCAGATACAGATAAAAAAGCCTGTAGTTTCTTATGCCATTTCTTTGCGAGATCCTGTAGATCCGCTGCTGATTTACCAACCTGCTGTAACTGATGATTCCATTTCGCCAACTTCTTCCGTAGATTATTGTGCCATGTGCGACAAATGTCATTAACATTTACCTGGCATGTCTTGTGAACCCCTGGGAGATCATTCTTCATATCTATTGAAAGATTTTGCAAAATCTTCTGATTAATACTGTTTGGAATATGTGTTGCCCATGAATCGATAAGTGTGTCTATTTTTGATTGCCAAGAGATGAAAGAGGTCTGTATGTTTGTTTTCAATTCGTTAGACGAATTTCCTTCGTTTTGCTGACATGTTTTTAAGGCATTTTCTAGGTCTCCTGAACCCTGGCTGATAATTGTCTTAAGATTCTGCAAGAAAGTTGACAAAAGACTACTGGTCTTTTCGTTATGTTGCTCAACCCAACGCAGCAGATCCAACTGATTCGCATTGCACATGTGGATAAAATCTTTGGTCCAATTCTTTATAGATGCCAACAATGAAGAATGCTCCGTCACA
This sequence comes from Margaritifera margaritifera, assembly GCA_029931535.1. NCBI lineage: Eukaryota > Metazoa > Mollusca > Bivalvia > Unionida > Margaritiferidae > Margaritifera > Margaritifera margaritifera. The sequence continues at coordinate 3,402,908 of JAQPZY010001636.1, read as the reverse complement.
AGTTTTTGTATTTCATTGGACAACTTGCTCAGTGTGTCCTGCTGGGTTGCATTTTTACTTATTGTGTTTTGTAAGTCCGTTTCCCAGCTTTCAAGAACGGACAGCTGTTGTCTTATTGCCATAGGTGGGCCCCGAATGCTGCGTTTCCATTTGGAAAGTAACGGCTGAACAATTTGCTGACTTGTTACATCCAGCGCCAAACTTTGCTGATTAAACGAGGTCCACAAAAGTTTCAGATCATCTGACCGACAGTGGTCTTTGACTTTTTTCTGCCAAACGTCATGGTAGTCACTCAAACTGCATGTACTTGCGTGGAAATATAGATACTGTCGGAGGACTTTATTTCCGGCGTCCGCTAAACATTTTGCACATCGGAACCAATTCAGTGATTCATTATCCATTCTATGAGACTTGAAAGCCCATGCCTCAGGTATATCTGTAACGACGAAAGAAATACTAAAAGTAAACAGTAAAACAGAATGCATTACGTTCTTATTGACTGTGTTTTACTGAAATCTTTCAAATGTAACCCACACACTAACCATTAACTTAATTCTTGAGAGATTGAACATATTTACATGACCTCTTGTTTTTATTTATTTTCTTGTTCTTAATCTTTCTGTGTTGAAACTGGGTTTCAAATTTGCTATAATTTAAGAAGCATGATTTACATACTTTAAATACATTTTCAATTTTAAAACTGACATTTGCATAAACCTGCACTATAATAAGCAGGTATTTTGTATTTGCAAAATGTATGTGAAATGTGGCTACTAATGTGTGGTATGTGATGCGTGTTACAATCGAATACGGTCTCAAAATTTAAAGTTACTACCCCCCCCCACTCTCTCTCTCTCTCTCTCTCTCTCTCTCTCTCTCTCTCTCTCTCTCTCTCTCTCTCTCTCTCTCTCTCTCTCTCTCTCTCTCTCCTGCAGTTTATATGTGTTTATATGTTCATACTGGCATTGATCTCAAGCTGACTAATGTCAAACTGTTTTTGTTTCTTATGCTTATTAAATGTATATATTTATATATATATATATATATATATATATATATATATATATATATATATATATATATATATATGTATATATATATGCTCACATTCTCGGCATAAGATGGACAAGTCCTATCACTGCCTATCCCCTGGGAGCTATGCCCTGGTTCATAACTTTGAAACTGTTTATTGCCCCTCCCATAAGGTGTATACACTTGACATTACAAGGGGTGTTCGACTGTACAGTCAGCACATATTTCTGGGAATTTCCTTACCCCTCTGTGGTTCTATACATGGAGTCACCACCCATGTACTAAAACCGCCTTGTCAATGTGACACTCCGTTAAGGATCAGTAGTGATAACAAGATTTTGAATATGGCTGCTATAGTTGATGTCCAGGCAAGATTGATGGGCACCTATTTTAATTTACAACAGGCCAAACATTATAAAGTCTTTTAGTGAAAACCCTATATCAATATGACCCACACAGGACGAGTAGCAATAACAAGATCTTGAGGTTTAACCACATTTTAGCTTTATATGAGAAAATATGTCGTATGGAAATACAGTAACGCCATAAAAACATATATTGTACGTTAATAGACTCTGATAACTGCGTTTTTCTAGATATTTACAAGGAAAGTTTCCTAGGGCATACTTTGCCATGTTCACCGGGTAGTTTTGTGATGTGTCTATAAAAGAAATCATTTTGACTTCAGTGTGACTCCACAGGAAGAACTGTGGAAAATGGTAAAATATAGTTCACATTCGTCACATGTAGACTTCTTTAACTTTGAATATTTAGAAATAAGAACATTGAAGGAAAATTTAATAGTTTATCTGAAGACGGTGTGAGAGAAGATAAAAGCACAATAAAGAAACAAGTAAGAAAATATCACTATGAACTATGAAGATCCTAAAATTAGAGTAACCTTGCAAGATTTTCACGATACAATATTATATGCTTTAGTAAATAACGATTGCATGGTTATTACCAAAATATAACCAAATCTTTCCTATTATTTAAATCACTTTTTTGTCTAAGAGGTAGTACATAATCATTAAATAAAACAATACTGACTTCGTCTTCTCAACAATACTTTGGCTACAAAAATAGTTTGTTTTCAAACATTTGGTTCTTTATATAGAACATCCTGCCTTGCCATAGAAATGGGTAGCAGAAGCAACATGGAAAAGTATGGTAGATTTATAGCTAAAAAAGATGTACACTAATCAATAAATATGTTGAACAAAGAGAGAGACAAGCAGTTGTGATGATACAGGGTGTAAGCCTCAGGTACTTTAAACCATGAGGCGAATTCAGAAAAAAAAACAATAAATTAAATCATTAAATGATCAAGGATTCGTTATTATTAATTTTAACTATTCTCATACAGTAAAATGCTTTTCAAATCGACGTGAATGCCCTATAATTCTTGAGAGCTTATGATTTTCAACTGAAATCTTGAGTAAGACTAGAATTGACACCTTTCTCTATGAGGCTGGTCCATATCCTATTCTATATTTCTCTTCAGGAGATGTAATAGAGATAAAATTTGCAATAAGAACTTCAACTTCCGAACACTATTTTACCTGAAATTGTTCTTTTTGATCTTCTAAGGCCCTATGTGGTGGCTGTTTTAGGCAGTAAACGGAAGAGATTGATGATTTAACAGTCAGTAGTACACACAAAAAAACTTACAGAGGAACAAATCCATGCTGAACCATGAAAGAAACACGGATGAGCATGGTGTAAGTAGTTACCAAGGGAAATAGAGTTTACACTTGAACAAGAGGAAAGGAAGCCAGATGGTTTTGAGAGAGCTGTAACAGTTGTCACATTTGTTTGTTTACTCAAATCAGACACAGATTATAGTCGTAATTAATCTCTGGATTTGAAAGAGATGTTCATGAAGACATTGAATAAATTCAACGAAAGATATAAAACAGGTAAGGGCGATATATTAAGGAGTATATGAGCATATGTATAAAATATTCTTGTATTTACCAGGAATCAAAGCAAACTTCTCCCAGTTAAGTGGACTCCATCTCTACTAAATATTACCTCCTGTTTGATGCTTAGGTGTTCTAATAAACGGAACCAAAACTGGATTCACTTACGCAGACATAGTGCGATAAGATGTATAGTTTTGTAGTCATCTTTTAACGGCATAAAGCGAAGGTAAAGATATTTTAATGCATGCTTAACTTTCGTCTCGTATTTACGTATATAAATATACTCACAAAACAAAGTTTGAATTGGTCTAGCTTTAAATGTTGATCAGTGTTTGAGATAAAAGTATAATCAAAATGCCAGTCATAGCGAGAATCAAGAGGCATCAAATCGTACAAATAACTCGAATATTATATATATATATATATATATATATATATATATATATATATATATATATATATATATATATATATGTATATATATATATATATATATATATATATATATATATATATATATATATATATATATATATATATATATATATATATATTGTACATACAAATCTGGAAGATAAACTCTTTTCTACCAATGACGATATAACGCACTGTCAGTCTAAGGAATGCATAATTATACATGCTATGATATTTATCTAAATTGCGATAAAGAAGAATAAGTAATCTTTTCATCACTGAACTTACCTGTTCTTGTTATCCAACTGCCCCCTCCATTTTTAAAACACCCCCTATACGGTGAGGTCTTTTTTGCAAGTTCAAATAGTTGTGACTTATTCAAACAATCATAACATGTCCATGTTTACATTTTCACGAGAGTTCTACAGGTCGGCATTCGTACTAAACAATTTTACTATTTTAACCCGATCTTAAATTTCAAGACAAGCATATAGAGACACCAACACCTGAGGCATGTAAATGATGGCGATTAGGCCCAGGCAGACAGGATATTAAAGTTCAAAGGTTATCAGCACAATAAGATAAAATACTCTTGCTTTAATAGGTAGTGGAATGAGTAGTAAATACAGTGCTAATTCTTGACCAAATTCATAAATTAATAGAAAGCAAGGAAAGGTAAAAATTCCTAAACTACTGGAAAACAAAACATGGGCATATAAAAGTAATAGAGGAAGAAAAAGAGACAAACAATCTAAAATTAAGCCAAAGTAGTCCGTTTGAACTATTGAAAAATAAATATTTGAAATAAATGAAGATTTGTGATACATCAAACAAATAGAAAACGATTGAGCAAACGGAAAGGTGTGATAACATAACTTAATTGTAAAGATTCCTCATATCAAGCTGATCGCAGATTTCCATAGCATCCTATCACATAACAGCAACAATTGGCAATGACACATTTAAATATAAATGCGGAAAGATATTGAAATTTAAATTAACTTAGTCACATGCGAAAACAAAAGTACACCAAAAGTATGTCAAGTAAACAAAATTACATCAAAAAAGAAATTGAGAATCAGAAGAATGATGTGAAACGTAGAAATACAGAAGCTCAACAGGAATTACCTAAACGAGCGGAAGGAAAAAAGAGTAAATGTGCTGCAATTTATGATGTAATTAAATAATAAATAATTTTCACAATCAAATAATGGACAGCAGATTAAAAAGATTTATGAACATTACAACCACTTCGGTTTAATGCTTAAGTTAACTTAGAAACTGAACAACTATTTAAGGAGATGAAAATCTAACATACAAAAATAACAGTTTCACATACAAGCCATTGAATATTTTTTATAAATACACTTCAAAGTTTGGCAGTGATGACTCTATAATTAAATACAGGGCACAGTGTGATATGAACTTTTGTCAGAATAAATTAGTAAAGTTAGTAAAATCAATATACAAGTTTCACGTTTACTTTCAGATAAGAATAACAATTATATATATATATATATATATATATATATATATATATATATATATATATATATATATATATATATATATATGAAACGATTTAATCTAACTTGCAGTTCCTTTACTATTCCGAAAGTAATTACCTAAGATATATTATTGACCAGGAGAAAGAAGAACATAAAACTGTAATCATAGGTTTCGTAGAACCTACACAATCTAATGTGTTAAATATTTACAAATATCATTACAGCTACGGAGTAGATATTGTTGAAAACTGGAAAAAAGTTTCGGCTGATGAAATTGACTCCGTGATATCAAGTAATGAAAATAATGGGATGGATTATTACTTTTCTGCAAGATAGTACAGGCCTGACTGAAGAAGGGATATCAAAAATGAATCAAACTATCAGATCTTATGTGATATTTATTTTAGGTGCTCGTGTTCAAGCAAAACATACAGTACATAATACGTTTCCACTGTGAAAAAGTTAATGAGCTATTAATTTTAAGAGAGTATGATACAACTAAGATAACAATTTGAGCACTGTATTTCAGATTCAAAAATGAAATTAGACTATGTTGTCATGGTATAGTTTTATTGCCTAGGTATATGGTCATCAGATACATTTAAACTTGATCTGAGTACGGAGGAAAATACCGACGAGGTAAGAAAAAGCATGATACAAGCAGCTGTTCAACAGTCCACACATTTCATCAAACGATCTAACCAAAATAAAAGAAAAGAAGGTGGGTAAGAACTATGTAAACAATAGTGTAAGCAATGGTAAATGTAATCGCAAGTGCACATAATTTAGAAGACAAGTATCACTCGCAAAACAAACAAAATCATTTACGGTCATGACGATGATTGCACGAGCTGACCTACTTTACATTTTTAAATAGGCGATTATTTGTTTATCCTTTTTTACTGTGTCTGGTTTAAACATAACTGCAAACAACAAGCCAACTAATGCTACAATAAACACAATTATATGATCAGTCAAAAAAAAAAAAAACTCCCGGTCCAACTATTTTTAAAGGTCAGCTTAATACGCTATCAATAATATCAGGCAATCCTGCTACTGCCTTTCAAGATAGCTCGAACAATGCAATATTGTCATGCCTCGTTAGACGTTATCAATGAATGAGTCTTTCTTGGGTATTCCAAAGGTATCAGCTATCAGTTATCCAAAACAGTTAATCTATTCTTTAGATCTGTGTCTTGAATCTCTAGCTTCAATTCGATCCAGATCTACCGAACTATGGTAAGTTTTATTATATACATAGATTAGCTAAGGCAATACATCTGCCCATTTTCAGGTTTCGTTTTGAGGGAAATATTTCCACATTCTAGCATTCACAAATTATATTAAACCTTTGTATTACATATGCTTCCCTCCTGTTAGACTTCCCTTTCTTATCCGATGTATATTTGGAGAAATATCTATCACAGTCAAACTGTATTTATAGCTTTTTTCTTGATTGCGTGTCAACAAAGTCTGCATGAAATTGAATGCCGCCTAATGATTGATGTAAACTCTTTTGTACGAGAATATTTTCGTCGCTTGCTTATGTAATGTGTAGATAGACTGTTCGGTTAACCATACTTTCAATTCGGAGTATTTTATTTTATTTTTGGTCCAGTTTAATATGTTCCCAAAATTGATTTATATTTGCGTAAGCAACTGAACTTTCGGGGTCAAAGAAAGCCCAAATATTCTCCTGCATCATTCATTTATTTTCCGAATATTGTCACATTTTAAATGAGGCATATTGTATTAAATTGCAAAGCACTCGAATAAAAAGTAATTTTTGTTTATGTTCGTGCTTTGATGAGGATACAAATTTGATCTAACATAGTCGTCTTCACAAATAACCTGCGATAAAGTGAAGGCTTTAAACTTCAAATCTCCAGCATAAAAAAGAGTATTCTGCCTTGATTTAAAATCATCAAAGAATTGCAGATAACTTTCATTGACAATGACGTGGAAATCGATAGCTCTTTTAATCTAACTAGTGAACAAAGCAACATTACAAAATTGTGAGATATCATACAGATATTTTTTATAGTTTCGAAACTATTAAATTTCTAGATTCTTTATAGTGTGGATTCAAGATCTATTAATATTGGCCCATTTGTTTGTTGTTGTTTATATATATATATATATATATATATATATATATATATATATATATATATATATATATATATATATATATATATATATATATATAACGAATCTAGAAAAACAACCCGAATTTACCGAAAGCACTGTTAAATTCAAAACGGTATCGGGAATTGCAAATTATAAATTGTCTCTACTAAATCCAACTTTACAAGAAGCAAAAATTATTAATTCAATATATGTACGAAATCTTGTATTGTACTACGAGAATTGAAAATTGATGTAAAATATAAAGTTTCAGTGTTCAGTGGTTCGCCTGTTGGTCTTTTATCATTTCCCCAGGATGAGTTGTTAGATGTAAAATAACTTATTTATGTATTCCATTTGCCTTAATATATGAGCAAGTGTATACAACACTCCAATGGATCGTCTTTTAGTTATATACCTTAATAGTAATTCTGGGTATCAACCTAGCGTGTAACTTCAATTATTACCTATTCAGCGGTACCAATAGCGCTTTCACAGTAGAGTTTGTTTATAGCAATATGAGTTTCATTTGTTGGATGAGTTCTAAATAAATACACACCAAACACGATTTTGATTGGTAACGCTTTGTAAATAATATCAAATGCTTTCAATTACACAACTGCCTAAGCAATGCGAAGTATACAGATCTATCGCTACGATCCAAAGTAGCATTCTTTCTTTGGTCAGCGATCTGAACACTTCCTTGCTGCAAGGTTTGCAGGAACGGCCAATTTTTGTGCTATTCATAGGCTAAGAAGTATTTCAAATGGCAAGACGATTACTGTGGAAGTACAAAAAATGTGGCAGTATAAATATTAATTTTTATTTCCGGGGAACAAGATAGGAAATTACAATATGTTGTAACTCTGAAAATCATACCGAAATTCGAGTATCCTCTTACCTAACATCTATACTTTCTCACTTGCTGAAAGGGTCAAAATCAGTTTATTTATTTTTCAGATAATTTAAAGTCATTGTCAAATGACATCAATATATACATGATGTTCAATAAATAAGAACTTGAACAGTTTTGTCGAGTGACTGTGGAGAGACTACACTCTCTCTATTGTGATTCAATGGTATTTGATCACGGTTGGATTACTACACAGGACCGACTTCATAATCATCCCATGTGTGATTAAATAGTATTTAATCATGGTCAGATTACTACAATGGCGTGCATTAGCAAAACTTGACTTTATCTTTTCTGTTTGAATGCATTTACTGGAGTGCAAATAAATGGTCACGGTTTGCATTTGAATGTATTATTATCAATTGTTGCTGTTATATGACAGGATGGTATGGAAAATCTGCAATCAAAAGTGTTTACTTTTTTATTAGCAACAGCGTTTGTAAAGTTTTTGTACCACATTTATCTCTAAGCTCATTCGTTTTTTCTTTGTTACAGCTATCACACACCTCCATCTATTTCACAGATTAATTTCACAATAAATTAAAACTGTACCAATTTAACTCAATTGCAAACTACTGGTCTTTTCCTCTCTTTCTCCCTCTGTTACTTTTACACGCCCTTTTTCCAGTACTGAAGTAATTTGGCCCTTTCTGTGTTTTGAAGTAGTTCCAGATTTGGTCAGAAATCATCACTCTACTTAATACAGGAATCCGTTATAAACCACGCAGTTGTAGTAGCTATTACTCTTCGTTTATTCGAATGATGTAACTCCCAATGAGTAAATTCTGGTTATTGTCCAAAATGAATATAGCTTGTGAATTAGATTGTATAACCGATTTTTTAAACATCTTAAGAAATCAGCCTTAAGTTCGCTGTGACACATTACAGCAAAACTGTTATGAATGTTAGCCAAAAATGCTCTATTTATCTGTTTTATTTTAAGTTCTGTCTGAAATGACCTATACTTTGACGGCATTTGAGTGTAATAACCTTGATCATCCACAACATCTGAAGTTTCACAGGAAAAGTATAAACTTCTCTGCCCTAATGTGTTTGTGTAATACAAATAGCAAACTACCACAAGATACCGCGCCTACTTGCGTAGGTTGCCCTGATAAATGTGTGGTCAATGCTAGTTGTATCGAAGAGTAACAGTCAAGAGAATATCGGTGTTACTTTCTTGATATCAAACGAAAGGGGATATACTCCAATACTCCAGAAAAGATTTAATTTACCGATAACATTTAATTATCATAACATTGAAATAAACAACATCAGTCCTGATGGCAATATGGTTAAAACAATGTTACATAAACAAGAAATAAATAACTTATTTGATGTGAGTAAATATATAAGTTTATATTCGGCTAAATGTGGCACTGTGAAGTCCCCATACCTCATTAACTAAAGCTAAAGAGCACTAGTGCAGTTGCGGATTTCTTATATAGCATTGGGTTATATATTGGTAAGTACTTTGATTCGACAAATGATACTTTCTTTCGGATACCTGATATTACTGGGGATTTTACTACTAAGGATGCTATGAAACTGTCTAATTCAAAGGCTACTGGTTTTGATGGCTTGTCGGGTAAACTCTTAAAACTGTCAGTGTTTCCACTGCTTTGCATAGAGCAAATATTGTTATAGACAATTTGAAAAAGCTAGAGTTATCCCCTCTTTTATAGGTCTACCTGTTGTACCTACTATTAGCAAAATTATACAAAGACATGTTTTCGGTGCATATGATGAGTTTACATCAGAAAATAATTTGATTATTGCGTATCGGACAGGCTTTCGCACAAATCATTCTTGCTGGACAGGATTCGTTGATTTGATTTATCACTGGTTAAGGAATGTTAATGACGATACATTAACTGGAGTTTTGTTCTCGACCTAGGTAAAACGTTTGATACCACTTCATAAATTATCAGCATATAATGTTACAAAACCCTCCTTGATATGATTTTCATCTTATCTCAAACTTAGATTACAATTTATGAGCTGGAGAGGTACAATCTCGGAAAAAAACTTGGAGTACGACTGGGATCAACTGTAGACCCCATCTTTTTCATTTTATATACAAACGATTTCCCAAGTGTTTGAAACATTATTCGTTGTCTACTATTGAGAGCAAACTAAATGAAGATTAACAGGGTGCTATAAAATGGATGTACAACAATAAACTTAACTTAAATTTACAGAAAACTCATTGTCTGCGTATCTCCTCAGCATAACGGGAAGACAAATGTGAAGACCTTTACTTAGTAGTTAATGGTACAAAATTAAAACTGTGAAATGTGCCAAACTTTTAGTTATCCTTATTGATAATACTTTATTTCGGTCAATTATCATTAGTAGTAGTAGTATGTACAGTCCAACTTGAAGATCCCCTACACTTTATAAAGTCAATCAACAATGATTCAACAAATACATATATAGAATTTATGAAAAACAGATGAAGCTGTTTAAGAATGGAATGAAAACAAATTTAATTGAATATGAACTAATTCCTACATTTCAAAGGATTAAAGAAAACTGCAAATTGAGAAAATAAAAGTACCACTTTTACACGGTCATCCTGCTGACATGTCGAAACACCTAGAACACTTTAGCAGGCGTAATGTCTTATCTGGGTGTTCTTATTGTGCTTCAATCGACAGACAAAGAACAATATTTAAGACATCTTTACTGTGGCCCTGCGAGTCCAGTTTGCTTACACAAACATGAATCAATTGTGGCAACAAACTAAACAGAATAAAAAGAAAGTGATGTACACCGTATATATAGAATGGTGAACTGAACAATCGACTGATACACTGTACAAGCAAGCGAGAACAAAATTCCATACAAAAGAAGTCATGTAAGTCAAACGGATGACATGTGGCTGGCAGACATGGTGGAGACGCCATAATATCAAAAATACAACAATTGTTACAAATAAATCTTAACAGTGATAGAAATATTCTCAAATTACGTCTGGACAGGGAAAGTAAAATCTCAAAATGGAGATGACATGCACGATGTTTTCAGATAATTCTTCAAAGAGCAAATTCTGAAATAAACCGTTTGATGAAGAAAAGCAATTTTACAAGAAAAATGCTAAGGATTAGCTGCAAAACGAATACACTGAATACTTTAACTTACTCACACACAAAAGCATTTGCAGCGGAAAAATTAAACATAAAACTAAAGTCTAGGCTGGAAATATTTCACTCAAAATGAAACTAGAAAATGGATCAACCTTTTAATAAATTTAATTAACAGTTAAAATAACCCTCATCATATATCAAAAAGACATGACTCCGGTTGAAACAAGCAATAACGAAAGTATATAAAACTATGTATTTGTTAAATATAAAGGACATGATGAATCTCTTATCAGTTGGGAACCAGCTAAAAATATTATGCCACTAAATAAACTTCTGAATAATAGTGCATAAATAGAATTATCAAAGGGCATGAAAACTTTGAGTTTTTTTACATTTAACGAGCTTTTAGAATGAGAAAATGTAAAAAGAAAATGGTGGATTAAACATAAAGAACTTAAGGCATCCATGTTACGTGAATTTATGCTGATCACAAAACTAGTGGAACCAATGAAGGACATCCAAAACAGCACCAGCAAGTACCAAATAATACAGTTGAAAAATGTGATATAGCGACTACAATATATGCAATGTCCTGACATGGAAATAACTGACATTACAGAAGAATTAAAATGAATAACATCCAAAAATATAATGTTAATTCCAGCTTCATCTCTAAGATACTAAAAAAAGCGAATACAATGTATAAGGCTATAAACTAGTCTGTGAGATTTTGAACAAGATAAAATGTTAAGAAAATCGCATGATTTTACTTTTTTCAAATAGCATACAAATAAGGTATAGCAATTACATAATCAACTATGTATTTGTCCTTGACAAATTTGTTACCACATAGAATTTATACACATCTATAAAGCATTATGTCGCAAAGGATTACCGCACAATTAACCAGAATTAGTAGATATAAGAAGAATGTTTACACCATATGGCTGAAGTAAAATCCAGTACAATTTAACAGAGGCAAGATTTACATATTTAGAAGATGCAGTTGTCACAGAACTTTCGTTTTGCACCAGGTAGTAATTAGATAGCTAGTATTCAAATTTTAGAAATGTAATACAGAAAAACTGCCTGACAACATGGAAAAACGAAACACAAAATACCAGGGATGAAAAGAGTGTGCATAGTCAACGAGAATAAAATTGTATTCCTGTAGAGAAAATGAAAGGATTTAAAAAAACAAGTTAAAAAAATAAATGATGAACATTAGGTATAGACATAGGTATAATATTGTATCTTACCCTTGTGAAACGCAGGGGATTCCAGTTCTAAAGTAAAAGACTCTGGTTCAAATGAAATATGATCTACTTCTAATGTGGTTGACGTCATGTTCTTTTAAAAACAAAAGTACATCATCTTATCCTTATCCTGCAACAAATGTTAACTCTCTGCTTGGCCCTGGAATAGCACAGATATATATATACAAATGCACGACACTGAAATTCAATTCTTCACATACCAACATTTTGAGAACTACACTTTAAAATTAAACAACGATTACATTTGGAACCTATTCATAGCACAATCTAACATGAGATTTTGAAGAAACTAAAATGGGCAGTGTGGATGGTAACAGCTATTTGTGTGATTTTCTACTGGTATTTAATAGGTCAAAGTATTCTGGAGGTAGTTAAATCTGTTTACATGTTTCATGTATATTTCCACACGCCAAAACGGCTGCATGAACGATAATCAATGTGATTAAACAATATAATTTGATCTGCAACAATTTGAACATCCCACCAGTCGTGACTGGAGTTACCGCACCAGACAAAAATAGATGCCTGACAATAGACCAAGAACATATAGCTATACAGGAAGATTTTAGGGTTTCTAGACATGATGTTAGCTGCTTATAATAGACATTATGAATATGGACCAGATACTGTTGAATACTAGGACTGATTGTCAGCTAATGAAATTGACCTATGGCAGGCAAAGATGGGCCAACAGGTTGGCTGTATTTGTCTTGCAAAAGTGGAAGTGGACTCACAGTTGAAGGTTTTGCAAAGTTATATTAAAGCATCAGGTCATTTGTGATTTGTAGATTAGGTGCACAAGTTCAAAACAGGGTATCTATTGCATACTCTATTTAGACAGTGTCAGGCACTGTTAAAAGGGTAATGGATATAGTATGGGTTTTTTGACAGACGGTTACAACTCTGATGAAATTATTATGACCAGGTTTCAAAAATACCTATCAACATCAAAAGTGAAATTATAATATGCTGTTGGCCAGTGACATGGTAAATTGTTAGTTATGTTGGATACAATAGCAATTTAAAGCAATTCAAAAGACTCGTTTAAACTGGCATTCAACCCTATTATCCATACCAAAAAGAACAAAGAGCATCATTCCAAAGGTTGAAAAACAACATGTGACCGTAAGACTGAAAAATACAGAGGACAACAATGGGAGTAAAAATTATGTAGGAAAGAAGGATTATGATGACAATCATAATCCTACTGTCTGCTCTGCAAATGCGAAATGCTATCTAGATGTTTAACTGACGTATGGCAATCAAGAAATGCTAATAAAGTTCAATTTAGAAGTGTCAAAAACAATATTGACCATGAAAAATATTAACAACATTTTATTAAAATTGATACTATTAGTCGCAAGTGATGCTATGGTTTTCCTGTTTGAAGTTTACGAATATCTAATCGTGCTAAATGATTTGTTAACATCTTTGACACAAAATGCAAGCAACGGGCCAGCTAGTGCTAGAATAAGAAAAATGGCAGTATTAGCCAAAGATAAAACAACATGTTCAGCTGTTTTCAAAGGCCAGATTATAGCATTGCCAATAAGTCCTGATAGTGTTGCAGCTGCGTTTTTGGATAGCTGAAACAAATACTATCCAATATTTATAAAACACGTTTTAATTTTGTCAACAAACAAATCATCGTTGCCTTTTGATGGAGCAGTACCTAATCCTTCATCAGCTGTTATAGTACCTCTAATAGTGCTAGCAATGGACAGTACTTCCTCCTTCATCAGTTGTTACAGTACCCCTAATATTGCCAGCAATGGACTGAGTAAATGTTGATATTATTATATCTACTACAGTGGCTACATCAGCTATTGTAAAATCATGTTCTTTAAATACTTGTTTCAGCCTTTCACCTTATGGTAATGTTTTCAAACTTTTTCATAAAAATTTTAATATTATCTTCTATCCAACTGTGTTAAATGTTCAACTAATTGCGCTCTTTTACTCTCAACACTTCTCAGCTGTTCTTGCAACATAGCATTATTGTTTGGATTTCTTTCTTGCTAGTGACATGTTTAAAATTATCTAATTTGTTTTTATCAGATTTATTAGATTTTATTTTTGAATTGACAAATTCTACAGCATTTGCTTAATCCCTTAATTCTCTTTTTACACGGCAGATAAAAGTAAACATCCAAAATAGTTTGTTTTATTTTTTTAATGGAACAAAAATAGTATTGAGTTTGAAATTTTTCATGGTAATAATCTATACTACTTTTTTCTTCTTCGAAAACCTGGTGATCAAACGACTCATTTTGTGTCTATTTTTTGCATCTCAATATCCTTGAAGAGAAGATGTAAAACTTTCTGTTGATAGGTTAAGTTCATCTTGATATGGTTCCATATTATGGATGTATTCATAGTCATCTCTCTTAGGATTTTCCTACTCTTCAAAATCCAAGCCAATTTTCGGTTTTTCAAATAGCAAAGATTTTACCGTTGATAGTGGACACGGGTCAACAATATAGCCTGTGTGAAGCATACTCTGCAAACCAATATATCTATGTGTTAACAATGGACCTGTTTTATTTTGAGTTTCATGAGGTATCTCAGTACCAAATGATGTTACACTATTTCTGATTTTGCGATATAATCTGCAATTGCACACCAACCTTCCCCGTGTGTCCAGTTGATGATCTTGATCAGGCGACCCACGCCCATCTGTTTGATGATATTCCTTAACATAATTTAAGGGCAACTAATACGATAGTCTAAGTAAATCAAAACATATTTATTTTCCTGTTCACCATTTTGTTTTCCCTCCAGTATATAATTTTAGGATATGAAATAAAAGTTATAGTAGTATCACTGACTGCTTGGTAACAATCTTTTGTAAAATGAAAACATATTTTTTTACTTCAGTATTATTTACAAAAAGTTCATCATGATTATATTTGTAATTATGAATTAAAATATTGGTGGCTGCATGGCTTCATGTCAACTAGAACATTCAAATGTTTGTTTTTTTTGCAGGAAAATGCATGCGTGCATCCATCCATCCATCTCTCTCTCTCTCTCTCTCTCTCTCTCTCTCTCTCTCTCTCTATATATATATATATATATATATATATATATATATATATATATATATATATATATATATATATATATATCAAGATCGCAAAATCTATTTAATGTTAACTCAAATTGTCCATCCAGCTACACACACACACACACACACACACACACACACACACATATATATATATATATATATATATATATATATATATATATATATATGGACTTACCTATCCATATATCAAGATCGCAAAATATATTTAATGTTAAAACAAATTGTCTTTGTAATATCCAAAAAGGGCTAACATTTACTAAGACGGGTTTGGGTTACTTTCGTAGGAAGCCTGACGAGCGTAGAGAAAACGCGTTCGCTTTGCACCTTAGCAATCCTGGATTCGACATTAGCTTCTAGTGTTTGCAAGGTAAATTGGTTACCCATCCGAGATTTGAGGTTTCCTCCATGTTCTCTGCTTTCCTCTCGATTACTACCTCACGGAAACAGTTGAGGTGATGAGAGCATGTTGCATAGCTGTGAAAACTGTGCAATCAACAGAATTTTTTTATAAAAGTTTCAACTTCAATTTTGTTAAAACGATTACACTCTCATAAAGCGTCCATCACCCGGGGTTCATAGAATATAACATAGGCTGGCAACTATTGTTAATAAAGCAGTCTGATGCTGACTTCGATCTTCGATATCCAATGATAAATCTAAATTCACAAGCTCCTATGGGCCGGGAGAAAGGAACATTATTTAGGGTATATGTTCCCTAATGTACTTTCATTGGCAAGCATTCCATGAACTTTTCTTGCTAATTATGTTGTAAACACTGTGAAATAGGTAATTATTTCATGGTTTAACTTTATATACTGTAATTTATAACCTTTTGTTACACAAGGCGTTTAACTTTCGGGATTTGCAAATTTTATGGGAGGATTTGTATCAAGAGTAAGTCTTCATCAATTTTGCTAACAGCAAAAGTTTCAATTTTCGCATTTTGTCATAAGTGAGCGGACGTCGTTCGAAGGAACTTCCCAGATTTTTATCCAGGAATATATGGATTGGAAAAAGTCGGCAAGTTAGCGTTTCAAGAACTATGACCTTTACCCTGGATATCTCAAATGACATATCAACATTATGTCATACTTATTTACCTCCATTTTTTGATAAGCGAGTACGCCATAAAATTTTCGTTTACTGCAATATTCTGAAAAATACCCCCCCCCCCCACGATATTATAAAGATTATACGATGACTTAAGACTGCTTGATTCCCGATTCCCTCCAATGACATCCCACCACGTGCTGGTACATCCTTCCCGTTCCCGTTCCTAGGTACCTCTGTCCGTATTAACAGGTAAACACTCTTGATACCAATCGCAATAATCAGTTAATATCTGGGACACGAGCATTCCACCCGGCTTGATACCGATCGCGATGATCAGTTAATATATGGAACACTATCATTCCACCTGGCTTGATACCGATCGCAATAATCAGTTAATATCTGGGACACGAGTATTCCCCCCGGCTAAAGATCATGCTGAAGTGGTTTGACGCAATACAACTGAAAGATAGTTGATGTTCTACCACCTTCCATCGATAAGATAGACCATCTGTGTCGTGTTCTGTCTACAAATGGGATAAAGATAGTCATACGATTCATTGATAAAGTGTCAGATGAGAGAGAGAGAGAGAGAGAGAGAGAGAGAGAGAGAGAGAGAGAGAGCTAATAATATAAATTTAAATACATCAATAGCAACCGATTTTTATCGTTTCATTTCATATGTTTTGCCCATATCTAAAGTGATTAATATCTCAATGTTTGGCGATTTGTATGTTTGATATATTGTATCGTCTACTTTATACGCGTCGGACTCCTTCTTATGTTGTGAAAACGTGTTGTCCGACCTCATTTACTCGCGTAAAGAAATTAAACAAGCTTTATCTAGCAACAAAGCAATTCCATGCATACTGATTTAGAGATCAATGTTTATTTCGAGAAGAAGAAAAAATAAAAATATTTGTAAATCTGCAATGCTTGGTGTTATGTGGGTCGGAACACGCTTTGTTATACCCAGTGGTAATCACAGTAACGAGACTACACAAACGGCATATACCATGTAGGGTTCTAACATTCTGCTTTTTTATTTTTTTCTTCGCATTAACCCAAATACCATTGCCACAACAAAGAAGCGTGTTGTTCTTTATTGTAGGTATCACTACACTACTTGAGTCAATCAGCAGTCATTGAATCTTATTGTAGTCCCAAAGATCATCATTAAATAGATCTGAATATTCCTAGAGATTTGTTTACCAGTGAATAATATTAATGTTAAATGCAAAATACTGTTATAAAATGTCACATGGCCTATGCTAATTTGTGTACGTTGTGTCCAGGTTAGTGTCAAACGTAATTTAAATAGTCTTGGTGCATCTGAACTTACAACTAATGTACTGCATTTCATCAAAAATTAAGAATCATGAAGGAAATATATAGAGATCGCAATTAATGTATTAATAAAAATTACATTCGCACTTTTGCGGATATACCTTGATTAGTAATGTCCATCTGTTCATCCGTCAGTCTGTCCGTACGTCAGCCAATCGGGTTTCTTGTGGCCTAACCTCCATCTACACCGACTGACGGAGGTTGATTATATTTTTGATACGATGTATCAGAAACATGTGTAAATGACACACAAGGTTACCAAACATCGATCTAAGCGACGGAGGCAGGTAATGTTACATTTTCACAAGTAATACGGACTCTACTTTGTAACCTGAACTTGCTCTATACAGAAATCAGCAAGGACAATAGTGTCTGGTATAATGTTCCAGGAAGATCAACAAAAGTTTCGAATACGGCATTGTGAAGTGGGGAGGGTGTTACAAAATGTGGATATTTGCCTTCGTTTCTACCTATATTTCGAAGACTGGGGAAGAAGAAAAAAGAATATAGATATAACAGCGTGAGCCATACGAGGAATAATGTGACAAAACTAATGGCGAGTGCCAAAATTAGCAGGCAACTTTAATTCCTCAGAATACCATTCCTGCATTTCCTTCCTTCTTTTTTTTCTCCTTCAGTAAAGGTACGATGGTGGCGATCGATAGCTCTGTAAAGTATTTACCACTAACCATCATTATCATCTTACACACTATAAAAAAAAAACGTCGTGAATACTGCACATGGTATCATATCTATTTGCTGAGAGAAGCCAAATGACAGGCGAATTTTATATGTTAAACCAGATAAACCAAGACAATAATACTTGAATGCATCACCATCTTATATGATGATACAAGAACCTTAAATATCAAGCATTCAAAATTACTGGAGCAATCAAACAAGATTAAGCCAGACTAAACCTGACATTCATCATTTTGATAGAACAATCGGAAAGGGTTGAAAACATAGAAGCGCAAGATGAAGGACTGCTAGCACAGATGGAGAGAAACTTTTATGTAAAATATTGAAAATATTAATGAAAACCTTACCATTATGTGAAAGTTTGAAAAGATTATTGAAAGAAAATATTTGAGACAATATATATTGTAACCACTGCAATAGGTACGATACTATCCAGTTTTTGCACTGTTCACCCCCACCTCACCCCCCGTGTTCCACGTCAACTTCATATACAGCGAATCAATATTTGCAAAATTAAAATATGCTTGAGAAACTTCTCCATTTCAGTGTTTATGTTAGCCATGCAAGTAGCAGCAGCAGCATTACCGGGAATTTTGATTAGTGTAATAAACTGACTTTCCAAAACAGTTGGATATTTTTCTTTCTTTTTGAATACATTATTATACTTGCTTTGGCATTAGTGGGTATGTTATATGTATTCGATCAGAGGTGTAAAGAAACCATCTTGCAAAATTAGAATTGCGTAAACTATATCAAAACGTAAATTATAGTAGCTATAGCAACCATTAGTATCGATATAAATGCTTTTTTTCCCCATTATTCCATCCTCAGGCTTTGTCTACGCTCTGCGGTCGATATTGTTTTTAGACATTTCTAAATAATTTCCATGTGTCCGCTCACTTTTTGGCAGCGTCCGATACTTTCGAAATAAACTATTTATATAGATGTTCTATTTTGTACCTGTGATCCCAAAATACACAGTACATAGCTCTTGATACTTTAGTTTCATCTCCTAGGCTCTCCTCTGCCCGACCGTTCATTGAATGAACAATGAGGTTTCCGGAAAGCAAAAACTGAGTTGAAATTACACAGAAACTGTGCAAACTTGGTTTCAGTCAGGTTTCCAAGTAATGGAAACTACTCTGAAGTTTTTGTGTAGTTTTCTGGGTTTCTTAATATGGAAACTATACTTCCTCTTAGTTTCAGGACAGTTTGGAATCATCAAGTTTCTATTTCACTGAAACTGCTCAGAAACCGATCTGAAACTTCTAGTTTTTTATGTAGTTTTTCATAGTCTCTGACTCTACAAGTTTCCGTGTGGTTTCAAATATTTCAGGAAAGAAGGTACAAAATTATATACGAGAGTAAAGAGATTAAAAGGGTTATGTGAATGCTGAAGAAACCCGATTTTGAAATTAATAAATAAATACATAAACAGGCTGAGAGTTTAAAATTGGCATTACTGATGTTAGTGTTTACGTTTAGCTTCGGCATTTTTTGGATCCTACTAGTTTCCGTGCAGTTTCCACTGCATCTCAAACATAAAATTTCCAGCAGCTTCGGGTTTATCGGAAACCATGAAAGTAGTTTCCGTCTGGTTTTTAGGACCGTTTCAAATTATTAAGTTTCACTTTCACTGGAACTACTCATAAACTTATAGTCTGAAACTTATAGTTTTTATGTAGTTTTGATAACACCAGATTTCACAAGTTTCCGTGTGGTTTTAGTTATTTGAGGAAATGTCTGTTGGTGTTTCAATTTAATTTCAGCATTCTTGGAATCTGCTAGTTTCCTTGTAGTTTCTACTGCATCTGAAACATGAAATTTCCCGCAGCTTCAGATTGTACAGATTGTTTCAGATTTATCGGAAACTATTCAAGTAGTCTCGTTTCATGGAAATAAAGAAGAAAAAAATTAGTTTCATGTGTTTTCCTAATGACGGAAATTACAAGTATCCTGATAATATCAGCAATAACGGAAACATCTCCAGTAGTTTCCGTTTAGTTTCCGTAATAGGAAAATAACTGAAACCACAAAAGCTGCTTTTCAGTGCTAATGATGAACTGTACAATTCACCTTTATGAGAAAAAGGATCGAAACTTTATTAAAAAAGCAGACTTGGCTTCAATGCGATTTATATTTTACGGAAACTTCTTGAAGCTTTGTATGAAGTGTCCAGCGGTTTCAAAAAATAAACGCTATTATTTCAGCTTTATTTATGATACATGGACCTTGTATTAATAGTTCTGAGTACACAAATACAAACCCAAGTGAAACTATTTACGTTTCTGTTTTCCATAGTGCCAGGCTGCACCTGATTCCAGATAGTTCAAGTGAATCTGGAAACAATAATTGTAGTTTCAAGCTTGTTATCAGTCTTTGTTTGTTCTGTCTGGTTCCATAGCACATGTAACAACAAGTTTCGTGTACATTTTATTTGAACCAAACAACATATTTCAGCACTTTCTAGCTATTTTCGTGTGGTAACTTTTAAAGAATTGCTCAATTGTTTGTTTGTATAGGTTTTCTAAAATTTCAAGCAATTATGTAGCTATGACTTTAAAATGAAATGTACCTAAACCTTTCACCAGCATTTTCTGCTAAATTATTTCAGTTATTTAATAGAATAGAACTGTTATATTGTATCAGTAAAACATATGCTCTCTCTCTCTCTCTCTCTCTCTCTCTCTCTCTCTCTCTCTCTCAAGCAAAAGGAGAATTATATACAAGTGTATCTGATTAGTTTGTTTCTATTTTATGTCCAGTAAAATAAAATTTCCATTTACTTAACATAAATGAAGTTTGTCAAACAAATTATAAATTGTTTATGTCATAAGTTTAACCTAATAAGTAAATGCTCCAATGTTGTCTCTGGATTATATATTATATGCGATGAAGCAAATTACTAGAATGCCAAAAAAACAATACTGTGGGTGAGCTGTATCAATCAAACAAGTAATAATTTGGAACAAAGAAAGATTTAAATGCCCTACCTCTTCTTCTTCAACTGTTTAGCGTTCTACCCAAACTGCCCTTTTTAATGACTTCCTATTCGCATACAGAATTTCTCTACAAGTTCTAAATTCCTCGCTGCTAAGTATGCTTTTGCCATAGTTTTTACTGGCAAGGAATCTTTCAAGGCTGTTCTGAATTGATTTTAACAAATCTGCTTCGTACGGTTGTCCGTTCGTTTTCAATACCGTGATGAAGAAGGAACGCAGCATCTCAATTAGTTCTTGAGGATGTATTTCACTAATGTTTCAGTTTTCAGTCTGCAGTTTTTCCTCCAGCCATATTTTTGCATATTTGCAAATTATTTGATGTTTTCTTTTTCGTTTTTTCTGGCACTTTGCCTTACACAAAACTTAGCATTTCTTCCTCCGAAAGCTTTTTTTTACCATAGCACTCCGTTTGTAGCAGAGGGAGACATTTTGCAAGGGAAGTAACGCTTAAATATCAAATTTTTTAAGACCACAAAATTAACCTCCCTTATGTCCAAGATAGATTTTCACCAACCAAATTAGATTATGCACGTGAGTTTGATTCAGAAACTGTACAATATGTAATTATACTAGTGAGTCACCTGGTATAAATGAAAGATTATGATTGGTTACACTGATGTGAAAATTTAGTTTCCATCCTTTTTTTTAGTTCATCCAAATATGATCGCAGGAAGGCTATGTTAACTCTTTGGATTGCGGAACTTTTCTTAAAGCTTTGTTTTTTTACGTTTGAAATCCTTTTTTCTATAGGCTGCGCATATCGACAAAACAGTAGTTTACTTAAAGTCTTAAAATGTTCTCTAACTATTAAACCATCTGATCAATGAACCATATGACATATATCTTCGAATTATTGACTCTTAAATCTTGAAACCAGCAAACTTACGGACCAGTGAATCTTCGGACTAGTACCGTCTATACTCTCGTATAATCCTATACCAACTGCAAACTGCATAGACCCAGATCTGTCGTCGCATATTGCGCCGGCAGATCTGGGTGTATGCAGTTTGTAAGAACTAATCAGTAGAACAAACAACATAGACCCTGATCTGCCGGCGCATTATGCGACGGCAGATCAGGGTCTATGTTGTTTGCATTTGGCACAGCCTATATGCAAGTATATACGGTATGTTCGGACAAAAGAGCCGTAAGATCAATACATATGGGACTAATAAACCTTCGAACCAATGGACTTTCGAAACATTGAGCAGTTACCCTCTAGTCCACCCAGCTGTAAACATGTCCCACGTTCAGATAATGGAACTTTGACTTTCAATTTTTGGCTTCTGGCCATAGAAACTGGGTAAGTCAGTTCTTGTTTGAACTGGAGAAAAGGTAAAACATTTGGATACTACTGTATCTAAATATGACCTAAGTCCCTAACTTGAGGACACAACCAGCATCGATTTTGTATGGCTCATACAAATCAAACTCCTTTACATGGAAAGGTCATTTTTATACCCACCACAACATATAATTTTATCCTTGTCCGTACATCCGTCTTTCTGTCTGTCACACCTTGGTGAAGTTTACGTTTTAAGCCAGTTCAAGCACTATGGTAGGGCATCTATTTTCTGTGAACACCTTTCTAGTTTTCTTTTTAAATAATATAACTTTATTTTAGAAGGTACATTTTACTTTATGAAAATGTAACAAATATAATCATAAAAAGGTATAGAACACTTATCGTTAGAAAAGCTAGCAATACGTCTTAGACATTTCCTTTCTTTCACACATATATGTTCTTACGATATGAAAAATATCTGAAAACCCATGTGAGCTCATTTTCCATACAAGCTTATTATTCAAGTTTGACTATTGTTTGTTTTCATCCCCCAAAAGAATAGCCAATGCACTTGATTCCATTCTCCACGTTCTGTCTGCTCATGTCATGTACTGTTGAGTTCGATTTTGGCGTAAGGTCATCTTTGATGTGAAGAACCCGGAGCAAATCACCGACCTTGGATGGGCGACCTCTTACATTTCGAATTGGCAGTGCCCAGAATCGAAACCAGGACCACGAAGGGCACAGTAAATACGTTACCGCTGTGCTGTCCAAACCCTTCAGCTGTGAAGTGCGTTCGTTAATCAAGTCTTCCTTCGATTAATACATATTTTCCTTCAAAATACCGCTGAAAATTCCCGTACGTTTCATATGAAACGACTTCAGGAACTGATATGTTATAAACGTCGGTTCTAAACATTGTTGACTCTTGTCCAAATGTACATTATAGTTGGTTTTATTAGGATCGACAAATTTACGTTGATTTTCAGATGTGTTTTCAAGCGTTTCCTTCATGGACAGGTGAGAGCCAAGTAGAAACGCCTACAGTGGTTTATTTCATGGAACTCGATATCAATGTTGATACATCACTCATTGCTCGAGTCACTTTGATGGAAACTTTAAATATGACTTCCAAATTGGAATCTCAAGGGATGACTATCTACTCTGTGTGTGTGTGTGTGTGTGTGTGTGTGTGTGTGTGTGTGTGTGTGTGTGTGTGTGTGTGTGTGTTTACAAGCGGTCACACAAATACATGAGAAATATTGGGGTATTTTTCTTCTCCTTCTTGTTTGTCCTCGTCATTTGTCCTCTTCTTCTTCTTTGGCCTGGAACTCAATTGGAATACGGATTTGATCCCAGGAATTTAGATTTTAGAGTTGAACCCTCTAGACCACACGTCTGTGGGCGCTCACACTTCACACATTGAAAATTGTATTTTGTTAACATGGCCACAGCTGCTGCACATAGTGTTTGCATTATATACATGTTTGCATTATATGCATGCACTAGTGTTTCTCAAGAGTCGCTCAGAGGAACATCTTTGACAGTGCCTGGAAACTAGTCCAAAGATTACCCCAAGGCCGCTAACATTTATGAGAATTATCATCGTCACAACTCCAAAAAACGTTCAAAATCTAAGTCTTGACCTTCTGTATTCTACTGATAAGGTAATAGATAGATATCAATTGCTCTTGTCGTGTATGTTTTAAGGTTTATTTTCATCTAAAATCAATCATTACCCACTTACTTTGATAAGTTTTAATACCAGTGACCTCTGATCTTGAGCCCAGGATTAGTCATTATCTATATAACGCACACTTAAATGAGAGCGGCAAAGTTATATATCTTCCATCTCATCATACGCCTACAGTTCAGGTCTGTGATGTTTGTCCTACTAATGATTTCAAGCGAACAGCGTGAACCATCATCGGTTGGCGCAAAATAGACGGTAAATCTGGATCTGAATCTATTCTGTTGACAACTGAGTGAGCGTTATAAACAGTATGGGTAGTAGACTTGGAAAATAACACCAATCTCCTATATTTGATGATTATGTTCATTATCGTGCGCGTTATATGATTCTGACTTGGGTGACTTTTCAGTTCTATTTTTTCGAGTTGTAGTGTTTGCTACATTACTGGAGCAAAGTCTGAATAACGACATTTGATGTTGACTGCAACGATGTGAAGAACCAATGATCAAACTCGTGAGATATATTGATTCAGGATGAGCGCAGCATTTCAATCTTATCTTACCCGATCTCTCTGTTACAGACATTTTGGTGAGAACTCTTAAGACAGAAAATGGATATCAGAAGTAAAATCTATATTAGATGATGTTGGGTTTAGCTATGGAGAAACCAAAGTTGTATGTCAGTTAAATAGTTAGCAAAGACAGTTGAACTACGACTAAAAGATCAATACAAACAAATTTGGGTAGCTAACATCAATACGTCATATAAATGTCCTAATTGCATGCTTTTTAAAAATAGTTTTGATTTAGAAAGATTTATTTTTCATTATAAAAAAAAAAACTTAATTAAATTTAGTACTGCGAATCAAGGGTTTCCTGTTGATACTAGTAGATGGCATAATTTTCCCAATAACGAAAGCTATTGTACACTCTGTCAGTCGCAAGAAATAGGTGATGAATTTCATTATCTTTCGTCGTGTTGTTATTTTCAGGATGAAAGACAAAAATGTATACCTCATTATTACATTTCCAGGTCTCGACTTTTTAAATAGAACCAATTAATGAATACAGGGTAACGTACGACTAATGACAAATATTTGCAGGTTCACTGATTGTGTTTTCCGAATATTTTAATCCCTGTTAAGCATTATGTTATGATATATCACGCCATATTCATGTTCATTTTCTAATATACCTCATATGTTGTAAACTGTGAGTGTAATAAAGTCTTGTTTTGTCTTGTCAGTTTGGGGCAAAAAGTTATAAAAATAACAAATTAAAAAATAATGCCAGCTCTCTGGTAGTGCGCTCGCACGCTACAGTCTTTTCATTGGCTGACAACTTATTTCCACAGTTTATAGTATCACTTAAAATACAAACTTGCAGACTGTTGTGCTTGACTTCCAAGAACTGACCACGTATGATATACTGGTAAAAGCGCTGAATCGCAAAATAATTGTCTGGTATGCCTGCAAAAGTATATTCAAAATCGGCAGGGGCCACGCAATATATTATGTGATGGATTTTAAGCGCAGAAGCATGAAAATAATAAAACGCGTTATGGTTAATACGACTGCGTCAACGAACCTTGGGAGTTGTAAATTTAAAGATTGTCAAGTGCAGCCTGTGCTATAGTTACTTCGAACTGAGTGTATGCACCATATTTACTTACATGCGTGTACTTCATCGTGGTGTAATTTAAAAGTCTCACACATCGTTTGCTTTTTTTAAAACCTAAAAATTAACAGCCCCTGGCTCCAATTTATACAAAGCAAATCTTCCTTTATCGGAATACAATTAATGATTGCTGCAGCTCGAATAAACTTTCCCGACTTTTGATGCTCCGAAAACATCCAACACTAAAAAACGAAAGAAAACTATATTGATTTTAGGTCAACAGGCGTATAGGACATGTTGAGGTATAGGTCTATGCAGATCTGATGATACATGCGGGCTCTGCCAAAAACATTGATATTATGTCAAAAAATTTGCATGCGTGTACTTCCTCGTTACGTAATTTGAAAGATATTACTCGTCGTTGGTATTTTACCTTAAAATGAACAACCTTGCCACTTAATGTTTGATATACATGGCCCAAATTTTTAAAAAAAAAAAAAAAAAATGGAAAATGAAGAAACGAAAGAAAAAAATCTCCCTTTAACGGAATACAATTAACGATTGCAGAGGCTCGAATAAACTTTAAGAAATCGTGAAAACCAAATAAAAAGAGAAATAATAATTTGATTTAAAGGTCAACACGCGTACTTAGGACCTGCTGAGATATAAGTCTACTCAGATCTGATTCCACATCCGGGTTCTGTCATAACATAAATAACTATAGCAGCAAAACATGGAATCGTCTGCGGAAAAAAGTCTACAGCTTTTCTGTTCCTGTAACAAATGCCAAATTTGCGCTACATAGGCACATACAGACACGTACCACAGATACAATCGGGCACATGTTTCACGTGCAAGGTACGCAAATATTCCCTTATGTGCATTATCATATTTATTTATTAGCACTCTGAAAATCAGATTTGTAATGTAATAGCAGGGGCGGATCTAGAAATATATGTTAGTATCGCTCAAGGGGTGGGGGTGGGGGGAGTAGATACGTAAACTAATTGGCGAGGAGTCTGTGGGACTGAACCCCTGGTCGGGGCCGCCTGGGACAAAGCCCCGGAAACTCATACATTTTTGGCGTTTCCAGAGCATAACTTTAACCATCTAACTGTAAGAGAAAACTTACTGCAGGAAACGTTCCGGTGGTTACGCGTTCATTTCTTTTCTTTTTTTGGGGGGGGGGGTGGGGGGTGGGGGGGGTGGGGGTGGGATGGGGTGCTCCTTCCGGATCCCTGAATAGGAATGAATTCTGGTTTACATAATCTTTTCAGCCTACATATACTGTTGAAAGAAACATTGACTAGACCATGAAGACAGTCGATCATCAGACCCGTGAAGACCTGTAATAACGTGTCTTAGGTTTTGTTTTTGACTCCCTTATTGAGTCACATGACGTCTAATATTTTTTTAAACTATCGTGAATCGCAAAATTATGAACAATAAAACTGTTGTCTGGATTTCGCGGCTACACTCAAAGCACTGCAGTGAATCTGTTTTTATTCCAAGTTACCTTTCTCGTCGGTTAAATCCTGTAAACTAGCTAGAGTGAACGTGTCGCAGAATAAACTGACTCTGCTAGAGTCAACGTGTAGCAGAATAAATTGTCTTTGCTTCATAGATGAGACATCGAACAGAATCCATGCATAGGTTGTGGTAGAACAACTTGTTGGCTTAGGGTTATGGAAACTTTTACATATAAAAAAGAAAACTACACAAAACCTTAACGCAAATCTCCAATGTCTGTTACCTTGACCCCATGGTCAAGGGGATGAGTGAGTGTGCCGCAGAATGGATTGACTTTTGCATCTTAAATTAGACATAACAACTATGAACATAATCCATGACGAGAGTATAGGAAGTAAATGAAAACTTTAATCAAACTTTAACACAAATCGTCTGCGTTTTTGACCCCTTGACCCCCCTATAAGCAAAGTGATGAGTGATTGTGTTTCTGATTATTTTCCATTGCTTCAGTATTAGACAGTCTTAGTATGAACAGAATCTATCAAGGGTTAAGGCAATATAAGCAGCTGAAAAATTAGCCAAAACCTAAACACGATGGTTGACAAAGTGACATCCACGTTGGTCTGTTCCACTGAGGTAGACTTAACCACAAAGCATGTACACACTTTCTGAATCGAATTCTGATTCTCCTTCCCTAGTTACTTAATTTGTACAAAAACAAGCAGAAATTTCTCTTTTTTCCGGGAATAACTTTAGGTCTCACTGGACAGTATTTTTGGTGAATTTTCATCTGACCATGACAGACTGCAGAAAAACGAGAATTCTACATTCAAAATACAAATAAAAACTAACCAATGATTTTTACGGAAAGATGCTTGTTAGGGTTTAATTAGGGTATTCAGATTAATTCCTTGTACAACTGAGAGCTTTTAGACTGAACCAACACTACCCCAATCCCTCTTTTTAACGTTTCATTATTGACAGTAAAGACCTATTTTGAACATTTTCCTGTGATAAGGCAGCTCAAAGAATCAACATGGGTCTTATACATGTTTAAAGTTTGCTGGTATTATAACAAATTGGCATGCACCTAATCACCCTTTAACCATCTCGATTTTGAGATATTTACCGCTGTAGATGACATACATAAATAGATATCACGGTACCAATTGTTTTTTCCAAAGACCTTAATGTTAACATTTGGTGAAATAAATATACCTTCTCTCCTATTTTAGCATGCGTGTCACACACTGTCATAGAGAGCAATGTTAGATTGTCAATTTGACAAGGACAGAACCAGGTACTCCATTGTATTTAAGAGAGATAACTCTGCTGGAACTAGACAGAGTAAGAGTTATCCAGTCACAACAGACATTATCACATTTTTAAAAACTCATAAAAAATACAAAACATGATCTATATATGAATTAACATAATCTCACATGTTGCTAAGAGACTCAACTTTTTTTTAAGCCTGTCAGAAACTACAACTCTTACATAATACACCAATCACTGCTAGTTTTGTTGTTTATTTCTGAAAACTATGTGCCCTACACCATAAGCTCCGCCCCCCCCCCCCCCGGGCTTGCGCAATTGGTACCGTTATACCAAATACGTCAACCAAAATCGGCTGTTCATCTTCAGCCCAAGTTATGCATTTGATCTCCGAATGCTAGTCCAACAGTGACAGGCATAAGCCAACCCATTTTCAAGCCTGACTCAAAGTAAATGTAAACTAAATTGCAGATTTAGTTTCAGTGTGAATTTATAAACACAGGGCTCATGCCCTCTACCTTAAAAATTAGATGGATGTCAAAATACGAAACTATCCAGTGAGACCTTACTGTCTATTATGGTTGATGCGCGCTATTCTGACGATCACTCCCAGCGATCTAGCCTTCGCAAAAGTTTGGGTTCGTAAGGGAGCATACTCAATACTGTTTGTAACTTTCCAGATCCAGTGTGCAAATGTTCTCAAACTTGCACAGGCAGTTTCCGAGTTATATCGTCTTTATCGCATACGTCTTTATGAAATTAAAATGGTCTCTCCAGCAGCTGGTTAAAAGTGTATCACAAATATATTCCCCATATGACGGACAGGTTAATAGCTCCTGTTGTAGTAATAACAGCTAGTATAAGTCCTATTTTCGAGCCCTAATTTTTACACGTCGATTCTCCAGCGTGATATTATTTTTTGGAAGCGGTGGTATATCACGCATATGGACTTCATGAATCATTTCCTCTCAGATGGCTCACACGATGGAGCGCCCACCTGGTTCGAGCTCTATTCAATCACACAGATTTCTTTTTTTAATCCGTTTAGAGATTTCTACTCGGGGTCATTTTTTATTGCATTTTTATGTTCACCATGGTTGAAACCCCTTTGCAGGTTCTAAAACCAGGTATTCAGATGAATTCTGTGCGTTAGACCCGGTTAACATATGTACTCATTGCAACGTTGTTATGAAAGTCTATATGATACAACCGAAATTTATTGTTAGAGAAGACATACTTTTCTCACAAATTCTGTTACTAGTCATAGTTGTTATTACTTTATTAGCAATGAAATACCATAACGTAACAGCACTCTTACGAAAATGGACCTGAATAACTGACATTTTGAACACAAGCAAGACTAATGCGGTCACATGGACATGTCACAACTGGATACAGTCCGTTTTAAACTTTTTGTTGGATCAGATCGTTATATCAGAGTCTGCTTTTAACTTTATGATCTGTGCTTTCATTCATATACTCATATGTAAATAAACGTCTGTTGGAAGTAAACAAATGGCACAATAGCAGCCATTATCATAATGTCATGGAGGCTATACTATACTGAGGTGAAGTGCACACGTTTTTCTCAACTCTGATTTCCAGTTTCTTCTTTACTTTTATTTATTTATTTATTTATTTTGGCCTTCTTTGCTTCAATGTGGTGGAACTTACACTTTTGACACACAAAATGTTTTGCCAAAATATTGCATAGCTGGAAAATCAAAGCACTTGCTTGATCACCGTGATGACAGGTATGCACTTTCTCTTTTCTTTAGTTTAAACCACAATCTTTGATCAACTGACGGACAGATTCTGACTTTAAGTGTATTCTTACTGACTGCAAAAAGTATGTAAATTTACAGGTGTGCCAACGCCTTTTGTACTTGAAAATATGTATATATTTCAACGGAGTTTAGTTTATATTAGATGCTAAGGGCACCTGCAACTTGAGTCTTTTGTTATTGGCTGATCTATACAAAGTCGTGACAAATATCAGTGTTTAGCTTGTTCCCCATGACATGTAATGACTCATATCTCTGATTAACATACTAAGTATATATGTTAGTCATAGTTTATATGAACTTGTCCCCTTTTACCCCCAGTACGATACTAATTAGTTTATTTTTAATGAAACGGGTATTATCTTTTCAACCTTGTTTTATGAGTTCTTTTTTCTACGGTTATGCATATTTCAATTGCTTTCCCAAAATCCCACGATCAATGACTTACTGATAGAAATTAATTTTTCGTTTGAAGTATACTGCCGGAATGACGTCATTTCGAAATTTGCTCTTTCCCAGTATGCACCGCTTTAACATAGATACAGGAAGCAAAAGAAAATAGAACTTGGGAAATACCTCAAACAAGACGATCATCGGAGAATTAATTTTCATAACAGACTGATTTTATTGAGGGAATTAAATTCATTAATATTTCTGGTTATTTAACTTTAATCCATTCAATATTCTCAACTTTAAAGAAGATTATACGGGGAAAGAGAAAGAGAAAGCCAAGCGAAAGCCGGCGATTTGGTAAGTGAATGACGTGTTGTGTTCGTTGGCCTGGTAGAAAAAGTATAGGGCGATAGCCTCGTTTCTATATTATCACCTAAATTTCTATCACATTTTCTTTTCAAATCTTTTAAACAGTACTTAGTGTTTTGCTCACAACAATATTACAAGATTTATAAGAATAAAAATACACGTGTAAGATTTTTGCCCTTCTCACCCTTTGTATTGCTGCCCTCATAAATATTATAATTAGGTTGCCCCGCAAAATTCCCATCATCCGCACGTGTCGCCGAACCTTCCAGCCGGCCGCCATTTTGACGCAGGAACATTAGAATTGTATGTTGAAGAAAAAGTTATTTTAATTTTTCAGGTGAGAAGACGCACAAGGTTACATAAGATTTGATTAAAGGAGTCTATTGAAGTGCTTAATATTGCAGATGACGCATACTGTAATTGATTCGTAAGCAGTATGTATGTGTCACTCAAATCGGCTTTGTTACGGTGTTGTAGGTATTTGTATAAAATCGACTTGCAGCTTATTTTAATTTCAGATGTCATATTCTGAGGACCAAGGCCCACCTCCAAAAAGGCGAAAACCAGAAAGCAGTTCGGGTGCAATTCACAACAGTAACTCGACGGACAATGTACGTATCAATGCATGCACAGAAACTAGGACTAAACTTCAGTGTTACCTGTTTTCGAATATCGTTGGTAGGTTGGATTCCCCAGTCGGTGGTCTTATAACACAGGCAATTGTTTCTATCATTAAAAAGGGGTAAACTAATGATAACACCCTCCTCTACTCCCAATTAAAACAAGGTAACTAAATCTCATGGTTCAAAATCTGGCCCTCGACTCCGTGCTAATTTTCTTACATCCTCGACCTACCATGGTTCATGGCCTCAGCTTGAATTTTAACACTTATAATATGGTGAGAAACTATTAAAATCGCCATAAAAAGCGATCAGCTAAATCAGCCTAATTTATTCATCTGTGAAAAATGTTTATAAAATCAACAAATTCATTGCGAGCAACCGTTTTCTGAGCATGTCAAAATTTGCATATTTCAGAAGTATGTCCATGGTTTGTGTCTCTGAAACAAAAGGCCATGTGATGTAATATTGGAATGTGACAATTAGGCCAAGGTGTAGAAATTGATCATTTATGATGTCCCAGTATTATTAATATTTGTGTTTGCAATATATTTAATTTCTTTCAAATGCATATTGACTGCAATAAAACACTTGTAAAAATTTATGACGAAAAATATCAACGGAAAAAAAATGATGCAATTTTTTTATAGCTTTTTTTCAAACTTTTTGAGACAATTATAATATTTAAAGATATAATGAATTTGTAGAAGATTATAGCCTCGAGCAACCACTTTTTGTGCACTTAACGTGAATTTTAACGCGTTCGTTATAATATTGTGATAATCTATTTAAAAAAACCATAGAAAGTATTCAACTATATCTACTTCATTTAATCATCATTAAAAAATTTGTGGCATTCATGTACATTAGGTTCAGAATTACAGTTTTTCCGAGCGTGTGTAATTTTGCTTATTGCCGGAAGTGGCGTCCGTGGTTTGTGACGCAAACTAAAAAGTCACATGGCATATGACCAGAATGTGCCAGTTAGGTCAAGATATGGATATTATTAGTTTATAGCATCTCCATGTTTTTGAAATAAAAAAATTAAATTTAAATCTGATTTTTTTTTTTTGGTAATTCTGTATGCAGTTTGTGCACTTACATTACTGCTTGCTTGTTTTTTACCATATAAATACATGACAGAGAGAGACAGAGGGAGAGAAATTTAAAAATAAACACTGGTGAATAGATACACATTTTATTATAATAGATTCAGTGTCTTTTGATGTAGAATATATGTTCATTATGAAATAATACTGAAACGAAAAAATCAGTAGTGAATATACATTTCGAGTGTAAATTTTTCTTATCTTGTATAAGAACCCCACATGATTAAAACCAAATATCTACATTGGCTGTCACGTTGTATAAATTACCAAATTTGGTTTTCCTGTTCAAGATATGTAAACAAAGCCCTCATGTGATCAGCGGCACTATCTTTAGCATATAATAGAAAATTCAAGCCCACAAAATCGGATACAAATAATGCATTAGTGAAAATATAGATTTTCATTATGATTTTTTTAAATTACATAAAATTACCTTTTTGAATCTCATTTTGTCTGATTTTACTATATAATTAAATGTTCTCAATCTTGAAGAACACTAGTGACACTGCTGATGATTTCATTATCTCGAAACAAGCGTGTTAGATCACGAGAAACATAGCGCATGAAGGAAGGACCCGAACGGCATCGGGTGGTTGGACGATATTTCATGCTATTTCATAGACCAACAAGTTTTCTGGCTTTTTTTTTTGTTTGGACGGGTGTCGGAGAACAACTGTACAAGGCATGATTTATGCGGCAGCGTTACCATTTTTATTCAGGCAGATTATCGGGCAGCTTGCAACTAATTAACAAATTTATTTAGACTAACCTTTGTATCCGGACAGTAAGTATAATCCCTCTTCTGGTTATCCATTGTGTTAAATCCGTTGGAACACTCACTTTTTTAGTATAAATTCCTGTCAGAAAAGAACACCAGTGTATTCAGTGGCTGTTGATCTCAGATTTAAATTGCTGATGCATGCTTGGAAAACAACATAACTCCAAGGTAAGAGTAATGCGTGGAAACCGTCTAGCAAGGCCTGTATCACTGGGAACTGACTGATGCTTGAGTTGGAGCTGTGTGAATGTTGTGCTGTTACAGCAGAAATTTAGGGGAGAGAGAGACATCGTGTCAGAAATGTGAGATAGAGTGAAAGATAAATAAATTTTAAAAAGATGTATTGAGCTGTTTAAATATGCTACACAATAATAATAATTTATTATGATTATTACTAGTAGCAGTAGTTTCAGTAATATTTAATATTTACAATGGTATAAATGGATTGCAGATAATACATACATACAAATACACATTCATGTTAGTACTTTACATTACTTACAACAAGAATATTATTATTATTATTATTAACATTATTAATAACATTTACAGTGGTATTTATTAATACATACATACGTACATACATACATACATACATACATACATTACATCATAAATTAACATTGGAATTTGCTACAATTTTCTTCCTTTTGTCAAATTTGTTTGATAATTTCTTTATGTGAGATATGTAAATGTCTGGGTTCGTTATACTTGTTTCTGAGCTGAAATTCTGAAAGGCTCTGTAGTATCTACCAGGGATCTCTCTTAAGGGTTCCTCATCCTTCATTACTCTAACAAAAGTTTCAATTTCCCTTTTCATTGAAAATTTAGATTTACCTGCCTGGAACCATTTGAATTCAGTGACAGCTTTACAATATATTTTGTCCAAAACATGGCCAACCCCACCAGCCAACTTGCTATGCTTATCCAGAGTGGCATCACTCAACTGATGACCTGCTGATTATAAGCTTTCTATAAAGATAATAAAAAGTAAACATGAACTAACAGGGTTCTCCACAGGATTTTGAAACTTGCAGTCCAGGGCAGCTTCCTTGAAAAAAGTTGCAGTTCCAGCACTAAAACTTGCAGTCCCAATAGCGATATTTTTGTTCCCATTGCAGTAATTTGGACATAATGAGTGCATTGTTGTGTCACAAATATATATGCCACCAGATTAATAATGCTTATTCAGTGTGAAATAGTTAGTATTATAATAAATGAATGAATAATTAAGGCAGTTGATAACCGTGATAATTGTGATTGTTTGTGATGTTACAAGTATAACAATTCTCAATGCCTTTACCTTGGCATTCTTTATTTTTGTGTGCAGCTAGAAGGAATCATGGAAGAGATTACACTTTCTTTTCTACATTAATTTATTTAATTAGCTTAATTCCATTTCAAATCGATACATTTTCCAAGACACTGGAAGTAAGAAACAAATGACCATATTCCATTCACTTTTTATCATTTCATCTTTAACTCGTTCAGCCCCAGCACTGTTATCAGTATCACTGCTGCTATGCCCCAGCAGCACTAAGCTGTATCGAGCTGCTTTTGCCCCAGAGTTTTTACCTATTTAGAAAATTTTGTAAACATCATGCACATGTATTCATTCTTACCTTAATTTGCCTTCTTATACCCAAAAAAAATCCATGAGATTTTCACCAATTGTACCAAATAAATTTGTCTACACAGTCATGTATTTTTTGTGCTATTTTTCCACTAAAATCATTGATTTGGACAGGCCGAAGATGATCGTTCCAGTTTGCTAGATCCGCAAGAACTGTATCATCGTCGCTATCAGCATTCTCCTCTTCTGGCGATTCAGTCTCAGAAACTTCTATGTACGAGTATAAATCTCATAAAATATCCAACTGCCGAACATATCTTTCCTCTGGTTGCTCAATATTTTCTAGATCCAACCCGAGAAACTTATCGTTTTCGCTCTCATAATCATCAAATATCACTCTCAAGTCCGCCATTGTTTACGATTTTTCATGAATGAAACACGCGTAGTAAAACTGCTCTCAGTTAGAAACTTTGGCTTATGAATAGTTCAAATTTACACAAAGGAAAGTAAAATCATTTCTGATTGGTTTAATATCGTCAGATTCTTGGAAAAAACCCATTTGTAATCAATCAGAGACGTTGTTACTAACACACATTCACCACGACTGTAGACGGGATCGGCCATCGAATGCAGTAAACAAACCACAACTACAGGTGGGATCGGCCATTGAATGCAGAAAACGGATCATGCCTATAGGCAGGATCGGGGCCGAATGAGTTAAGCAACACAGCATACTACATTCACTTCTTTCTTAAAAAGACTTTAACAAATTTCTCCACAGCAGGTCTTTTAAATATATATAAGTTCTGGACCTTCCTCCATCACCCTCATCAATTTCATTAATAGTTTCTTGTTTTAAATGTCCACAGCCCTATGTCTTGATACGATTATGTTGAACTTGGACAAGTTTATTGTTCCTTGGGTCACCATTGCATTATTCCTTCTACGGTTGTGACACCATGTTCATAAAGCTAATAATGTTCCATGGTTTTCTCTTTTTCGGGCCATGGGAAACGTCCTATTCCATGATTCGTTCCATGAATCTCTTAGTCTCTTTGGCATTCTGTTTTCTTTACCAAAACTATAAGATGCATCTACTACTTTCTGTCGGCTAGTCTAGTGAGAATCGTGCTCATCTACAGCCATGCGCTTGGCACCACAGAAATTATGTAAAGTTGCCATTGGAATAGTACACATATGATAACTTGAAAACGAAGGTATGACACCGAAAACAGCTGATTTTATGATGATTAATGTGGGAGTTAGTATTCCTCCGACACAAAATAAATCCCCAAGTCTTAGCACTATTTTTCTAAATACGGTATATGATAACATGCAATTGTTCCAAACATTGCGTATGGATTAATAATGTGATGGATTAAAACTGCTGAGTGATGCTTATCAAAGAGAGGTGTCAAAGCACATGCGTCTTTTGATCAAAATGATTATTAGGCACCGACAATCAAAGGTGTCTTAATCTCCTTGTCTACTAAGCTCTAACCTATGCCGCTTCATCTAATCCCATTACAATCTCTTGAACTTTGTTTGATAGCTTGCACACTACATGATTGATACTTGCATTGTATAAATGGATAAAATAAATGAGAATTTCGTCGGGGGAAAAAAACTTGCATACCAAGGACTCGGCTCTTGGCATTTTCATGCGTACAAAATGAAAAGTATGCGTACTTTTACGCTGATTTCGGCGTCCCGGTGAACCCTGAACTAAGCCTTATATTGTTTTTTTTATGGGTTTAGTACTGTAAAAAAACAACAATTTTAACCTCCAAAAGAAACGTGGTTGCTTTCAAATTACTGACCACAGAATATATTAGACACCAAAAACATCATGTTAAAGTAGTATTTCCACGAATTACAACATATTGCATATACTAAGTGTTCATATATTTATGAAACACAATTCTTCCAATTTAAAACAATTAATTTTAGGAATAAAATAAAATTTTCTTTTAGTGCACTTAATAATTCTGTTAGCAAATAATGTACCTTTGAACTCCTTGTTCAGAAATTCATTGACCAGGTCAACCTCATCATTGTTTCCGGCACCTCCTCAAAGATTTAATGTTATATTCCACAGCAAGTCTTGCTGCATTGTCTTCGATACACACCGAGACAAGTCCTCAATAATTTAATCTTCTTTTGTTACATGGGATTGTTTTCTCTTTGTTTAACTGATTCTTGTATGTATGTATGTATGTATGTCAGCTATCCATTTGTACCGTTGTAAATATTATTTAATATCATTGAAAATACTACAACACTTCTGGTCTACTTCGATAACAAAATATCCCTAGCAAGAAATGAATAGCTATTTTTTTGTCAACTAGCAATTTACTGGTATAGCAGAATTGCAACTAGTAAAATGCTAACTTGCTCTTGTCAATTTCGAGCCCTGATTGCTCTTGGCAGGTAATACCAGTGTTCAAACAAAAAAAATGTCACAGGCCCAAAATGGCTTTAAAAAAAAAAAATGCCCTGACTGAAAATCCACTTGCGTGACAATGTCATTTTTTTTATTATCCCCCCCCCCCGCAAAATTTAATTGTCAGTTCCACATTGTTGTGATAGTGTTCTTGATTGAGACTGAACTCTAGTTCACATTCTGCTAAAGCTGGGCTCACAACTAATGAGATTTACAAAATTTCACAATTTTGTTTGCAAGGGTTTGGAATTCTAAATAACTGAGGTATACCACCTCAACTTTTGTGATTTCTGACTATGCCTTCAGGTTGATGTAGTCTATGCATTTTGTCACGATCTGTAGGGATGAGTATTCTGTAGACTTGGAGTAGTTTAGTTTCTGAATGCTGCAGAAATCTCCATGTTTCTCAAAGTTGAAAATAAAAAAAAGTGAGAGAGGCATTGGTCTTTTTTTTTTTAATCAATCAGTAACAATAGTAGCTTCAAGTTTCATAATTAGTTTGTGTGATAGTACTGTGGAGGTGTCACAATGTTACAAAAAACTCTTACTCCATATCAGTAGAATCAGCAGCTACCATCTCTTTGAAAAAAATGGATTAAAATATAATGTAACTATTATATTTCAGGCTTTTATAAGGCGTTAATCCATTAGCTTAGCTCAACAGTCAGTCACATAGGTACTGTTTGATATATTTAACCAGTGCTGCATAACCAAGTCTACATGAGCAAGAAACGCTTCATATTATTCATGTAGTACACATGAACACTAATTATAGGTAACCAATGAAATGCGGAGAACAGAAATAGTACTGTTCCACATTAATAGGTCACATGCTTCTTTTTGTACACAGTTTATAGCTTTTGATACAGTTAGCAGATAGTATTCATAAGGTGGAGAGACCTACACAGGGAGCCCTTTCAGGGGACTGAGTATTAATAATTTACCACTGTCTTTAAAGAACTTGAGAATGAATATGCTGCATTTCATCAGTGAGCTGAAGGTTTCATTCAGGCAAATTAACTCACACTTTTATTTGGACAGGCTCAGTTGGCAACTCATTTAGAATATGGGAGGGACCCAATCTAGATTTAGAGGGGCACTGGGCATCTGGCTATTTGAGTTTTGGAGCTATGGATACATACATTTGTATGGAAATGTTTTTCTTAAGAATGAAATAAATACATTTTTCATGAAATGGCAGTTTAATAATATGGTTACAAAGTACAATAAATTTCTTACCATTTTATCACATGCAACTATAATGATATTTTTTTTTTGACATACGAGAGCTAACATGTATTGTACTACAATTTTAGCATCAAACAGAATAACGAATGTTGCTGAATTAATATAACTTATGTACATGGTCTTCATTACTTTAATAGAAAATGTATTGCATAAATTGAAGCCTTGGAAACAATATAAATTAAATCTTAAGAGGGTATGTTGGTC
The DNA here is from genome assembly GCA_029931535.1 of Margaritifera margaritifera. Taxonomy (NCBI): domain Eukaryota; kingdom Metazoa; phylum Mollusca; class Bivalvia; order Unionida; family Margaritiferidae; genus Margaritifera; species Margaritifera margaritifera. The sequence continues at coordinate 3,363,571 of JAQPZY010001636.1, read as the reverse complement.
AGATTAAGATTTTACGAGTTCTGGTTTCTTATTTATTTTTCTCACCATAAACTTAAACATTGTAGCAAAGAAAATTACTCATATACAGGTGGGTCATTCAAAATTGCATAGGCAAGAAAAGTGGTTTGGTAAGCACTTTAACATGATGGTAAAAGAGCAGAATAACATAATTCTCTGGGTTCTCAACTAGCTAGCTACTTTATGATAATGCCATTGTGTTCTTTTACATTGCCGATAAAGAAATATTGATTGATTTAAAAAGCATAGTGGGGAGTAGACCAACAAGTTGTTTACTGCTGCTGTTATTTTCTGACATTACTGGCTGTGGTGCAAAACAACCATTGAGTGGCAGATCCACAGCAGCCATCTTGTTATCACTTCTTTTGATGTCTACTTGGGCCTAAATGAAAATGGTACTGCATGCACATCCAGTATTGCTGCCACAGTGGCCATCTTGAGAATCTTACCACTATTCATTCTGAATGAATGGTCATATCAACATGGAGTATTTATTAATAACCTTTTTATTATGTCTAGTAGATCATAAATGAGAATTGTGCCATTCAAATTCAGCATGCCTGCCACAATGTCCATTTTGAAGATTTTGTTATTTTTACACCTCCTGAATGGATGGTCATATCAGCATGGGGTTTTCACTAAAAGACATCTTTTGATGTCTGGTTGGTTGTAAATGAAAATGGTATCAATCTGACCTCCAGTGTGGCCACTGCATTGGCTATCTTGAAAATCTTATTATGGCTACTTCTAGATGGCAGGTCATATCGACATTGTGCTTTCACCAAAAGACTTCTTATGATGTCTAGTTGATGCTAAATGGAAATGGCGCAAATCTGATATTTAATATGGCCACCATGGCAGCCATCTGGAAAATGTTGTTATTGTTAATCCTCCAAATGGAAAGTCATATCAAAAGGTGGTTTTCACCAGAAGACTTGTAATGTTTTTTTTTGTCCTAAATTAAAATGATGCTGATCTGATGTCCAATATGGCCACCAAAGATGGCTTTGGCACTCGGCAGGTAAAAGGAAGAAATGGTCTTACCTGAATTCCTGTACATTCTTTTCACTCAATAGAATGTCAGTCACTGATAGGTAATCTTGCTTACTGTAACCTATTGTCGAGTTTAGCATTTTACATCATACAACAACTATAGTGAAGCAAAGTAGGAAACTTTTTGTAACAGTTTTTTCTAGTGTTGATATAATTTTATCAGTATTTTAATCATCTGACATGAATATATACAAAAAATATAAAGAAAGACAGGATTTTCCATAGGATTTTGAACGATGCAGTCAAAGACTCCTTCCTTGGAAAAATTCAGTCCCAGCCCTAAAACTAGGAGTCCCAATAATGATGTTTTTTTCTTCCATGCAGTAATTCAGAACATTGTGTGTGTATTGATGTGTTACTAATATATATGTTATCGGATTGCTAATCCTCATTCATTGTGAAATATTTAGTATTATAATAAATGAATGAAAAGTTAGGACGGTTGGTAATTGTGATAATTTGTAATGATGCAAATATAACATATTTCAGTGCCTTTATCTTGCCATTCTTTAATTTTGTATGCAGCTAGAAGGAATCGAGGAAGAGATTACACTTTATTTTCTATATTAATTTATTTAATTAGCTTAATTCCATTTCAAATCAATACATTTTCCAAGACACTAGAAGAAACAAATGACCATATTCCATTCACTTTTTTCTCAAGCAGACTTTAACAAATTTCTCCACAGCAGGTAGATCAAAATACTTAAGTTCTGGACTGGGGGTTCCTGGGGTTGCCTTTGCATTTTTCCACCCACAGTTGCAACATCATGTGCATAAAGCTAATAATGTTCCATTGTTTTCTCATTTTTTGGCCCATGGGAATATCCTGTTCCATGATTCATTCCACGAATCTCCAAGTCTATTTGGCATTCTGTTTTCTTTATGAAAAATAGATGCATCTATTAATTTGTGTCGGCCAGTCTTGCGAGAATCATGCTCATTGCAGCATTGCGCTTGTCACCAAAGAAGTTATGCAAACTTGCCATCGAAAAAGTACACATACAATAATCACTAAAAAAATGAATAAATATCTCAGCCTGACACAGAAAAAATAGCTGATTTTATGACGATTAACATGGGGAATTCGCATTCATCTGACAAACAAAATAAGTCCTAAAATCTTGGCACTATTTTTCTAAATATGGTATGCAATAAAATACAAGGATGTATAATATAATGGATTAAAACTGCGCTGAGTAATGTTTATCGAAGACAGGTGTCAAATGACATGTGTAATTGGTTTTTTGATCAAAATGATCATTAGGAAGTGAGAGTCGATTAACATGTCTTAATCTGCTTGTCTACTAAGATCTAACTAATGTGGTTTTACCTAATCGTATTAAAATTACTTTGACTTTATTTGATAGCTTGCACACTACATGATTGATACTCGCTTTGTAGAAACAGATGAAATACAAGTTAATATTGCAGACAAAATAAACTTACATACCAAGGACTCGGCTGTTGGAAATTTTGTACGTCCAAACATGAAATGTATGTGTACTTTTACACTGATGTTGGTGCCCCACAGAATTCTGAAAGAGATTGTTTTGAGCATCATACATATTTAGCTTTCAACACACACTTCTCCCAGTTTTTGTCAGTATTGCATATTCTTGCTGGAGAGAAGTTCTTTCACCTAAATATTTAAGTTTAACGTGGATCCTGTTCAATTTTAGCCTACGTTACTTTGTTTCTTTTGATCCTTTGCTATGCTCCTTGGTATTGAAAGTTCTGCCTGCCAATTTTTTGCACGAAAATTTTGAAAAATGGACATTTTTTGGACTTGGGAATGTGGCCAAATTTCACCCCCAAAACAGGTAGAGAAAACAAAACATGAAGGCTCATGTAACAGTGGACTTTGTGTGCCAACTGGTACAGGCCCTCTAACCACTGCACACTTCTGTATTTATCTTGCATGTAATTTATTCTTTGTTATATTTCTTGATAGGGTAGATGTCAAGAAAATTAAGTATGCTACCTAACTAAACACTACATAATAACTACATGAAATCTCTTCAATTTCTTCTTTTTTTTTTTTGCATGCTTCCTGTATCAGTGCCCAGGTGTAGTGACAGGATCGCTTGAAGATCAGACTATGTATACGAAATACAAGCAGAGTGTGAGTCTAAATTGCAATAAAAACAGTTATCCCCCTTTGAATCCCTGCAGTGTGAAAGCTATATAGCAAGGGCCCCTAAAGGACCGGCATTGTTGATCAGGTCATAAGAGCAGCAGTTGGAGTCCATGAAGTTTTATATAATTACAAATATTCTTTTGGGTCTTAAAAATCAGTTAAAGTGATCTGGCTTTAATTCACTATCAAAGACTACAAGCTCTGTTTAGATTTAAGACATTTGTTTGGTCAGTTTTGTGCGAGACCTGAATTTCAATTGATAGGTCGTTTGATTCTCAAGACTTGAATTTAATCATTGTTGATGAAATTCAGGCCTTCTGTGTTCAGAGAAACAATGCTCTAGTACTGACATTAACCTTTTTTTTCTGAGGCAATTTTTGAGCTGATCATAAAAAGGCAATAAGAATTTATTACCATGCCTAATGTTTGATTTTTTTTTTTTTTGTTAAAACCTGTCAAATTATATGAAAATATTTTCCATAAAGTTGTGCATTTATTTATTATGCAATAGCTGATTCATTTCACATAATAAATCATTGATAATAGATTTTCAAGGTACATGTACCAGAATTTTTCATTTGTCATAATCATTTAAAAATTATGCTCAAGCATATTTTTGTAAAATTATAATTTTTACTTTGTGACAATAGAGAAAACATGTTTACATTTATTATACATCAAGTTTCATGATGGTTTCTTACTGAATGATATCAGTTTTTTGGTTAATAAAAAAATTAAATTATCTTCAGTTAAATTTTTGAATTGAGAAGGAGGTACTATTGTTTCCACAAAAAGATCAACGTTTCATTGGTACATTAATTTGGGGTTTTGCTGCCACAGCAGAGTGCACAAAAATTGATACTTTTCAAATAATAATGAATTTAAAACGTTAAAAAAAAAAAAAACAATTTTAGACATAGTCAATGAAAAGTTTGATCTTTTGTCTTTCAGTTTTCCGTTTTGTTTTATATGATATTTCTAGTCCCTTGCAAACTTACCATAATTATTGTATACTGTAACATTTGGGTCAACCAGAATTATACAGCTTGGTTTCCTTAAAAATCTGAACATGTGACATTCTGACACCAACTGACCTATTGACTTTACTGGAGCTCTACTGGTGTTGGTGCAGTACCTGCATGTAACAACCATGGCCACTTTGATAATCATGTTGGCATCTAGTGGAGTTCTAATTTGGTAGTTGTTATTAATATATGACTTGTATTTAAATTATCATCTGATAGAAGATGTATAAATTCAGGAGTGGCAATACTATAAAAAAAAGGTTGAAAGTAGTTTACAAAAATAATGCTTTTAAAACTCGAGATTTTGTATGAGAATTTTTTTTGTATAAGAATATTTCCTTGTCGTCCATCTTCTAGGGAGTTGCTGTAGCTCGGGTGGTATAGTCAATAAGGTGTTAAAAGTGCTGTAAAAATAAATCACATATGCACAGGTGTGAGGATGGATGATTTGCTTCATGCCATCACTTTTTAGCTTTACTGGTCATAGACCAGAAAAGCTTACGGAATGGCCTGTTGTCTGTCGTCCCATGTCCATCCATCCATTAGGACAAGTTTGTTATTGCTGCTACTCCTAAACTACTTGGAGGATTGCCATGAAACTTTATACACACGTTTCCCCAAGGTCTAGTTGGTCTTAAATGAAAATGGTGCTGCGCAGATATTCAATATGGCCACCACAGCAGCCATCTTAAAAAGTCGTATCACCAGAAGACTTGAGATTTCTAGTTGGTTCTAAATGAAAGCAGTTCTGCCCAGACATCCAATATGGCAGTGACCATCTCTATAATCTTATCACTATTCCTCCTGAAGGGATGAATATGTCAACATGGGGTTTTCCTTAAATGACTTCTTATGATGTCTAGTTGGTCCCAAATGAAAATAGTGCTGATCTGACATCCAATATGGCCACCATGGCAGCCATCTTGAAAATCTTGTTATTGCTACTCTTGATGTTTGCATGGGGTTTTCACCAAAAAATGGAAATAGTGCTGCCCTGGACATCAAATGTGGCCACCTCATTGTCGATCATGAAAATCTTGTTGTCTCTACTCCACCTGAATGGATGGTCATATCAACATGGGTTTTCACTAAGTCTATGTATGAAGCCCAGTTGGTCCTAAATGAAAATGGTGCTGATCTGACATCCGAGATGGCCACCACACCAGCCATCTTGAAAATGTTGGTATTGCCCAGCCTCCAGAATAGATAGTCATATCAGCATAGGGTTTCTACCAGAGGACTTGTGGTGTCAGGTTTCTTAAATAGAATTGTGCCAATCTGATATCCAATAGAGCTTCCACTGTGGCCATCTTGAAAATCTTTCTACTACTTCTAGAGGGAAATTCATCACGTCGTTGGGTTTTCACCGAAAGACATCTTGTGATGTCTGATTGGTACTAAATGAAATAGGGTGCAATTCGGACATCCAGTATGACCACCATGGTAGCTATCTTTAAAATCTTGTTATTGCTACTACAAAAAAATGGTAAGTCAATTTGACATGGGGGTTTTCACCAGAAGACTAATTGTGATATCCAGTTGCCCAAGAATGGAAATAGGGCAGTTCTGATTTCAGATATAGCCTTTGTGGTGGCCATCTTGAAACTCTTGTTATTGCTACTCCTCCAGAATTTATGGTCATATTGATATAGGGTTTTCACCAAAAGGTTTCTAATGATACATACCGGTAGTTTGTCCTAAATGAAAATTGTGTCCTGCAAACATTAAATATGGCTGCCACAATGAACATATTGAAAATCTTGCCACTAATTGTCCTGAATGGATGGTCATATTGATATGGCATTTTCACCAAAAGTCTTCCTATTGTGTCTAGTTTGTCTTAAATAAATATGGCACCGATCCTACATCCAATATGGCTGCAAATTTGAAAATCATATGGTGCAAAAAATATCAGAGGTGGTTTCAACACTCCATAGTTTTAAAAAAATGAAATGGTCTTATCTTAAATTCCTGGAAATTCTTTTTGGACATGAGTGTCGGGCCCTTTGAGGGACTGGTCGTTACCAAATGTATCAATCCATGGATAAATAGATGCTAAAAAGGTAATGTCAGGTAGTCTTCAGAACCTGCACTAATTAAAAACTTGTCTAATTGTATACAGGCCCATATGTTTCACCTGAGAAAAAAGAAATGTTATTAGATGTTATCTGCAGGGAAGCCAATAAATACACAGTTAAAAAATTGTAAAATAAACCACGTATTCATGGAACTTGAAAGTACACATTGTTACATTGCTTTGAAAATGTTTTGGTAGAGCTGATAAATAACAATACTTAATCAGGAACAAAATTGCAAATATACGTTTCTTATGCCTTTGTCAATTTTAATTATTTTTTGTTTTAAAAAAAGTATTTGAATATTCATTATAACATGACTTATGAAAAATATGTTTATTTCTTGTAATATTTTTGGTATTTAGTTGGAAATGAGCACAACATTTCATCAGCTGGATGCATTTTTAAGGATCATTCTTCTTTGAGAAAGGACATGAACTTTTCTCATATCAGTGTGTTAAAGGGCCCACACCAACATTTTTACAGCATGAACTACTGAAGTTTCAAGCACTTTGAATAGTACATGTTCTTTAAAATTACTATATACAATAATTATGGTAATTTACACATATGTATATAAAGTAAAGCTTACAGGTGCCCATTATTCCTTATCACTGTTGATTAAGGATATTTTTTTTCCAGTCCAAATTAGAAAGAAAAAAATTGGATGCTTATACAAGGGACGTTTACATTGTTCCTTCATTTAGGAGGAATATTGAAGTGATTTCCTCTCAGTGTTTTTTTAATGTATACTTTTGATTGTTTCAACTTGTTTATAGGGGACTACACTTCACTCGTCACTCTAAACAGGTATTGATGCACTTGTCAAGGTTTGAAATTTGCTTTTTTTGTTTGGTGCACGTGTTGCTTCTTTCAAAACTTTGCTGCACCTTTGGCGGGTTTTATTAATTATATACATGTATTCACAGCCAAAACTGGTGCATTGTGCATGTGTGTACCCAGCTAGAGCATTTCTGCCATAATAAGCCCAGGTGGCTTGCCTAACAAGTTTTATATGCTGGGTGTTTTATGTTAAGGCATTGACCATACTTCTCTCTGTTGTCATTTGATTGTCAGCCCCATGACTTTATAAAGTTGGAGACATTTTCATAAAACAAGTTCATTCTGTGCCTTGTATCCTCATCAGGAGTGTAACTTTGAATCCCCTCAAGTTATTATAATGAAGCTTTAGCCAAATATATATCATATAAAGTCAGTGTTTCAGATTCCATAGTCTCAAGGTCAAGGTCACAGCAAGGGGGCAAAATTTTATTCTGTGACATGTATTATTGTCCAGAGTACAACTTTCAAACCATTGAAGGCATTTTATTACCTTAGCCAGCTGTGCATCACACATGTATATAGATGGTGTCACATACCATACCCTCTACCTCCAGTTAAAGGTCACAGCAAGGTAAAATTTATATCTAACTTGTATCCTTATCTCTGCTATAACTCTTGAACCACCAAGATACTTTAATGATTTCCTGATACTTTAAACAGTTATATATCATTAGAAACTGTGTTGCATGTCATAGACATGGCACCTGTCTCAAGGTCATGGCAAGGGGAAATGAAAATCATCACTTCTAGCTGATGATATTTTAATGAAACTTTAGCTTTTTATAGTCCTGTTTCCTCATCTAGGCTGCAATTTATCCACCCCTGCAAATATTTTGATGAAACTTTACCCAGATCCACACTTTATTATATAATAGTCAAGTTCCTAGCTCAAAGGTCAAGTTCATTAGTGGGGAAAAGGTCACAATACAAGCATGTTGTGTGCTTTTTGTGGTACTGTTGTTTTAGAAAGTTAAGGATAATTATTGGACAATATATATTCATAGAAAACTGCCAAATTTCTGTAAAATGGAGTATGGGCTTCTTGTTGGACAAATAGACTATTTTGAACCCCTGCTTGTGTACTTGAAATTTTCAACATCAGAGTTTTCCCCTAGATTAATAAAATAAGGGATCCTCTAGTTTCTTAAACTTTATACATGAGAGTACAAAGCTATAAATATCGTTCCTCTAGTAAAAAATGTACCTATACTTTTTTAGCTCATCTGGCTGTAAGGCAAAGTGAGCTTATGGTATGGCCTTGTGTGTTGTCTCTATGTCTGTCAACAATACTTGTTGCCACTATCAATGTCATATTTCTGATCCCATTTTGATCAAACTTGGAATATGGGCTTATATCGGCAAAATCCTGGATAAGTTCAGTGGTCAGTGATAACAATTCATATTAATGAGATGATCTTGCTCAACTGAACTTGTTACCACTCTAGAAGTCATATTTTTGCTCAAATTTCATCAGACATGGAATCTAGGCTTGTATGATTAAGATCTCACAGAAGTTTGATAAAGAGTGATAAGACTTTAATCATATGATTCGTATGAGTACAGTTGCCAGTGAAATTTACACATATTAGTGAGGTTGTCTTGCATCTGATGAGATGAGCTTGTCAACACTTTAGTAACTGGTTTATTTTTTTATTTTATTTTTTCTTTCTCACACTTGGCAAATAAGCTTATATCAGCAAGCCATCTTAGTCTTATTATGAGCAAGAGCTATGCTTATTAATGAGGTGATTTTGCATCTGATTGGCTGAACTTGTTTCCACTTGAGACACTATATCGGACTCAATTTTGGTAAAATTGGGAAATTGGCTAATATTACATCATAAACATGCTTAGATCTTGCTCATTATCACTCAAGCTAATGCTGGCGTTTTATTACGAGTAAGATGTGCATATTTATGAGTGATCCTGCCTCTGCATGGCCGAGTTCTGTAATGCCCTAGAAACTGTATTTGTAATAGGACTTTGATCAAACCTTGTAAATAAGTTTACATCATCAAGATCCCAGAAGCATATGGTTATGAGCGAGATCTACACATATTAATAACATGATCTTGTATTTAGTCAGCTAAGTTTGTCAGCATTATAGCAACTACATGTATATATCTAATCAGATTTTGATAAAACTTGGTCATGTGTTGTATTATCAGGTTGTTGGATGAATGGTTTGATTTGTTGGGTTTTGTGTTGCACTTTTAACGCATTGGATATATCATGCCAAGGAAATGAGAGCCAAGTGTGTTTTCCAAGGACACACAGAGGCAGCTGGTCCAGGCTGGTATGGGCAGGTATCAAACCCACGATCCTTGGATTACAATTCTGATATGCTCATCCAACTGAGCTACCATAGCTCTTGGGTGTTGGATGTGTGATTATGAGCAAGATCTAAGCATATTTATGAGGTAATCTTTTATTTGATTGACTTTGCTGGTTACAAATCCGGAGATCAAACTAGGATTGGATTTTGCCCCAGCTTGATTACTAAGTTTGTATCATCATTGTCTTGGGTTGTACAGTAAGTGAGATCTACACATTAATAAGATGATCTTGCATCTGATTGGCAGAACTTGTTATACCTCTAAATCTTGGGACTGTTTTTCATCCATTTGGATAAAACTTGGTCAGCAGGGTTATATTATCAGGATCTCGGAGGAATTCGATTATGAGCAAGAGGCTAAGCATATTAATTGTACCTTTATCTTTGGAAGGAATTTTTATGAGACTGGTAAATTGGGTAAAACTCTCATAATACTATGTTGGGAGATATATACAACTCGGTTTACAAAACTACCTGAGCCTGCTAAGTGAAATGGCCAATTGTTATGCACGTGGGTGAGCGATATCAAATCTGCTTGTTCATGGCTTGAGTCATGGGAACTCCCAAGATTTTTTTAAAAATAAAGGGTCCTTACAGAGAAACATTATTTGAGAATGCAGATTTTCTAATTCATGGAAAACTCTGAACACTTGTGTCAAGAATGCTGCTTCTCATAACCTTGTATTACAGTCATATCCTTATAAACTGTTTAATCCATTTGTCACATACAAAATAACAATGTGGGTGAGAGCAAAATAAAAAAAGATGCTAGTTAAATATGTCTCAAAGTAGAATCATATTTTCATTTGGGTTTTTTATATCGTATGAATGAAGGTCAATAGGTGCAGTATGTACATGTCATGACTAAGTACAGTATATGTTATGTACATGTATACCCTTTTTAGCTGGACTACTTTTTATGCCCTGCCATAACTCTTTGGAGGGGGCATATAGTGTTACCAGTGTCTGTCACATATGGCTAAAAATTTTGTTTACACTTCTCATTTTTTAAATGACTTTATGGATTTTAACCAAATCTGCAATGTAGTTTTATAAAATAAGATGGCATTTTTTGACAGATTTGACTGAGTTACTGCCCCTGTTCCACTTATGACTTTGCTTTGCATATTAAAGCAAGCTCTCTTCAATTGCACCACATTGGCATGTCATATGTATGCATTTGTAGTCATTTTAGAGGCCTTGTCCAATCGGCATGAATTGTTGAAAAAAGTTTGTTGTTCGACATGCATTTCTATTGTTTAAATTTGCCAGTAACTGTTCAGCATAGAAAATGTCAACTTTGCTAGCATATTTGTATCCATATTTAGATGACCTGGTGGATTTGCAGCCAATTACAACAAGTTTTTAATTTTGTTACACATTTATTAACTTTTTTGACTTATTTTAAACATAAACTTTTTTGACATGATTAAGCAAAATCAACTTAGGGTAGAGTAATGAAATTTGGTAGAGATTTCTACTCGACCAAATTTCTTTACTCTTCCATTTTGTATCTAGATGGCCTGACTAGATTTTAAGGTCATAATACGGCAGTAATTTTTCTGTACTGTTAATACATATTTTAACATTAGTGAATTTTACTTTTTGGACAAAGAACCTGGCTAGCACAGTTAGGCGAACACCACTTGAAATACACAAATGAAATCTGGTATGCATGTTTCTCTCCATATGTAGATGATCTAATTTAGACTTTCATGCAGTTGTTGCAATTTTTTAAAATTTTTATAAACTTTTAAACTTTGATATTTTTGGTCAGCAGTACGGACATGTGTTACAAACACAGTTCTGGTTAAAACTTGAATAAGGGCTGTCCAGTTGTGCCAGACACCTAGGAAAATCTGTAAATTAATTTGTTCCTCAGTTTGAACATAATCCAGCAGATTACTAAAGGGGGATAACTGTTAAGTCTCTTAATGTTGCTTATCTGCAATACTTGTATCTTTTCATGTATTGCATTTGAAGTATTTGTTGCCTTTCTTAAATTGGGAGCTTCTCATTTGTGTGCAGCACTGTTTGTTTTTAGCTTGCTAATTCTTGTTTTACAAAATGTAAAAAGATTCCAATATGTTATTGAAGTTTGCTGTGCCTGCACATTTCATATGGGTATTTGGCATTACGGAGAGCTGGAAACAAGATCATGCTAAGTTCCCACTAAAAAAATTTAAATCAGTAGCCAGTTATCTTTGGCTACCACTAATGGGAACATAGTTTCATGATATTTTGAACAACTAATATGATTTTCTTTCTAATACTGCTTTTTTAAGTTCAGCTGGCTTTAAGGCCAAAGTGAGCTTATGGCTGGCCCTGCATAGATTGTTTGTCGTCCATCAGTCAACAATTGCTTATTACTATTCAGGAATCTGATTTGGATCAAACTTGGAATATGGACTTGTATCATCAAAATCTCAGACAAGTTCAGTAATGAGTGGGATCCACACATATTGCATCGGATTTGTCGAGCTTGTTAAAAGTTTCAGGATTACATATTTCTTATCAAATTTTTTTTCAAACTTCAAATATGGTCTCACACTATGACAATCATGGAGGGTTCAATAAAGAGTTAGAACCAAAAATATTGAGGCAATCTTGCATCTGATTGGCTTAGCTTGTTGCCTCTCAGGAAGCATATTTTTTTATCCAATTTTGATCAAACCTTGATATTTGCTTATATCGTCAAGAACTTGGGCAAGTTTGAGTGAGAGTCATGCTTAATACACCTCTCCCTCAATAACTCGTGCACAACGGGGTCCAAAAAATAGACCACACTATAAGCGAGGGTGCGAGTTACAGAGGGATCTCTAAAAAGTTAAGAAGGGTATGTCATCCCTGCTGGACATCGAGAAAACCGCAGTGGGGGGGTGGTAACAGGGCTGTTTAATGGCTAAATACTCGTATAATTGCATTGGGAATACTTGTCAAAAAAGAGCTTTTTTCTAATGTGATTATTCGCTTTTTCATAAAAATTACCTTTATTTTCAAGATACCCAACCTCTGAAAGATCGTTAACAACAGCAGTAAAAGTGGTTTCAACAACACATGGTATGCAAAAAAATTGTGTATTACGTCACGGCTTTTTGTTGTTTTTGATTCACAACAAATCAAGATTCCTTTTTTTCAAAAACTAAGGACATTAATTTTGTGAAACAACAGTCTGCGTCGAAACTCGATTTATTTATTGTTCTATTAATAAAATATGGATGCCGTGATTTCATTGCAAGTAATAGTTAAACTTCTTCTCATCCTTGAGGAATTCTCTGTGTGGCAATTTAGAAATTTTAAGTTCAGTACAAACTCTGAAACTCACTTCTCCGTAATGAACCGTATCTGTGAAACAGCTTTTTATTCACCATGTACTCATTTTGCTTGGTTGCCTTACTATCTTTGATCACATTTGTGAATGAGTAGGCTAATTTAAGGTAGGTTAATTATATTACTTACATAATAATATTTATAACAGTGTTCGATTGATCAATTGAAATGAGTTGACCTGACTCACGGCCCTGACCGCTAGCACTTACGCAGGTAGGATTTGCACGCCTTCTAACTTTTCTTTTATTACACCACTTTTATTTGATTTGATATAAACGACGTAATTAACGTTATAATACAAATGCTTTTAATTGAGTGTAACAACACAACAAATACTAACGCAAGTCGGAAATCAAAAACAGTCGGCACTTAATTAGGTTCTCACAGAAACGCTCACAGACATAGCTGTGATGGTTGAATGATATTTCTCACGTTTGAATAAAAGAGGGCACACAGTGAAACCCGCAGTAACACGCCCCGCGATAACCCGAATTCAGATATAACACGATCATATTCATTCGCACAAGAATTTTTTTTCTTTAAAGTACGAGAAATAGTGTATAAAAAGTGTATATTATCATTTTGGGGGATAGATCGTGCATGAATTCGAGTATAATACATTCGTGGCGTGGTTCCTGAAATTTTATATACATGTATTTTTCTTGTACATGGAAAAAAAAATTTTTTTAAAGTAAGAGAAATAGTGTATAAAAAGTTTATTATCATTTTGGGGAAGAGATCACATATGAATTCGATCGTGGTGTGGCTTCTGAAATTTAACAATTTCACCAATTTCTTGAAGTGTTATGCCAAAAAAAACATTATCCGAAATGTTACTTATTACTGATCCATGAGTAAAGCCAGTAAGTCTTCTTTGTGTTTGTCTTCAATTCATTCTGTATACAATCATTGCTCAAACAATAGCCGATATGTGTTTCTTCTTTAACTGCATACACAACCGAGCATCAGACAATGTGGTGGTTGATAAAAGATTCTCACGATTTAATAAACATAAAAAAACGTAAGCCGCCTACACGTGCACTGGACTTCAATTCATCCTGTATACAATCATTGCGCAAACAATAGCCAACTTATGTTTCTTCTTTAACTGCATACACAACCAAGCACCAGACAATGCAGTGGTTGATCAAAGATTGTCATATGTGGGTGCTTATGTAGAGACTGAGCTTGAGCTCTGTAAGTAACACTTTGATCATTAAGTCTGTGTAATCTATTAAAGGATGCAACTGAACACATGTTATTTGTGCGGCTAGATCACAGGGAGTTCAGATAACCTCTCTCGGTTACTTGGCACTGAACAAAAATCAAACTCGCGGCTCAATCAAAGGGTTGTCATGTGGAAAAGCAAAGACGGCTTGATATCAGATAGTAAACGGTGTTGATACCCTATTCATGCTATACATTAGACGTGTATACATTGTTCTCTGAATAAAGTAAAATACAGTAAAACCCCGCAATAACTCGACCCCGCTTTTTCCGCGATCGAATTGTATGCACCCCAATTGCGGGGTTTCACTGTATTACATTTATGATGATTACTCTGAAACCGAATTAAAAGATAGAACTAAAACACAAATTTTACTTGACAAACTTGTTTAATTGGTTTTTTTTTTTTTAAGTGATACCACCAGTAGGCATTAGTGACATTATCAATGACAGAAATTTCATCGAATATTGTTATTTACAGTGTGCTGAGAAAGTTGTTTGGAAAGAAAATTGAACAAAATATATGACTTCTTATTAAAAGTCGAAAATTTCATGATGTTGATTCAAATTTTTGTTTACTAATCACGGTTTTCAACGATAAAACGAGTGATATATCAAGGTTTCATTTACTAATTTTGAAAGTGATTTTTTTCACATTTAACAAATAGGGGTCAATTTTTGGGGTGTTTTCTAGTTTTAAAAAATGGGATCCATGCCTGACCCCGTTATAAGCAGGTTCGTGAGTTTTCCGGGCGCCAGTTATCAAGGGAGCGGTGTATTGTGATAATCTGATTGGCTAAGCATGTTATCCCTCTGGAGGCCATATTTCGGATCCAACTTTATTCAAACTTGGAATATATGCTTATGTCGTCAAGATATGAGGCATGCTTAGTAATATTCAGGATCCATAGATATTAATAAGGTGATCTTTCATCTGATATGCTGAATTTGTTAATGCTTTAGACTATTTCTAATTGGATTTTTAGTGAACATGGTAAATAAAATTGAATCAAAATCTTTGATCGGTACACTTATGAACAAGACGAGTGCATATTGATTCAGTGATCTAGGATTGGACTGACTGAGTCTGTCAACATTTTAGTGACTATTTCTGATCAGATTTGTATTCAGATGTTCACAGATTTTAATTTCCAACAAAATCAGGGCATTCTGTATGTATGTATGTATTGTTTCCACATGGATCCTATTATTTGCTCATTTTTGTAAGGGGAAAAAAAAAATTTTTTTATCATCATAGAAAAAATAGTAACTCGTGGAAATTATATGTCAGTAACCTAATTGCAATATTGATCTATTTCTTATAATTATTTTGACGCAGATATAAAAGTATGCAGTTTCCTGTTTGTGACTGTTTGAATGAGGTTATTAATACAACAAAAAAATGTAAACTAATTTCTTTGAATAGTGTTTGGCATATTTCTGTATGTGGTATATTGCTTTACAACTACAGTTACTGTGGCCGAGCGGATAGTGTGACACACGCACACATTTGACTTTGGAGCAAAGAAATCCCGAGTTCACACCCACTGGCGGGAAAATTTCTTTTTTATTCTTTTTCCTCCATGATGCTATGTCCAGTACTTTATTACTTTTCTTACCACTTACTAACTTTTTCCAGATTTCAGTTTCTGTACATGTAGATTTATAATCGGTCAATTTTTAATATTTTAATTCTGAAGATTGCCTAAAAATGTTGACATGTCAAGCATAAAAAAAGTAATATTTGGTTAACATTAATAAACATTTTAGCGTTATTTTTTAAACTCGTATTGGTGAAAAATTCTTCAAAACATAAGCAGAATCACAAAAAACTTTAATGGCAGGAACATCTTTTTGACTTTGTTTGAATGATGAGGCAGATAGGCAATCATGGAATACATGCGCTGTTACCGAAGCATGTACAAAACAATATGTTTCAAATGTTAAGTGTTAAGATTATGATAACTTATGCAGTAGTGATTTGGACTCCATATTTAGTGAGAGGGAGGAACTTTACTAAAAACAGTTAATGATCTAGAAGTGCTTTGGAACAGGTTCATCTCATTTTTCTGTATTATGCATAGTATGCAGTAGGAAAACTAACAGAAAACGAAAAAAGTTAAACATTAATTTCATCTGATATTCAAGTTTACTTGGTGATATAAATATAGCGGTATATAATTGATGTACAGTATTTACATACAACAAATGGGTACATGTTTATCCTGGTTCAATTAAATTTGAGATTTTGTATAGATGAGTTACTGATAATTTCTGTTTGTAAATTGGAAAAGACAGGAATTAATTTTGATACAAGGTAGTTCTACAAATTGGTAACATTGAGCAAGAACCTCTTGAAATTGCAAATGCACTCAATGATTAATTTGTGAACATAAACAAAAAACTTGAGGATCTCACAGCTCATAAAAGATTCTCAAGTGATGAATTAAATGAGCATATGTCCTCAAAACTTGGCAAAGAAAACTACTTAAAAATACCTAAAATAAGTCTAGAATTCATTTTAAATGAATTAGACAAACTTGATGTCAGAACAGTTACAGGTCTAGATGGTACAAGTGCTAAATTCCTAAAACTCTCATCTAAAGTGATTGCACCTTCACTTATGTATATATTCAATCTAAGTATTTCTGTAGGTATTTTTCCATACAGTCCAAAACTGGCAAAAGTAACTCCAATACACAAGAAGGGAGATCTTTCTGATATGAATAACTATAGACCTATATTGGTTTTATCATCACTTCCAACGATATTAGAAAGATGTGTTTGTAATGAATTTAGAAACTGACCGGAATCTTTTAATTTACTACATTCACGACAATTTGGCTTTCGTGAATGACATTTATGCCAGGATACACTAACTAGTAGGGGTGAAACAATACACCTGTGCCGCGTAACGATGCGATTCACGATACACAGCCTACAATACGTATCGTTATCGATACACATATCAACTTGATGGTCTTTTCATCTTTAGAAGGTCTGTCAGTAGTAGGATGGTGCCCTTGTATGTGTGTTGACATATTGGTTATTTTTCCTGTATGCAGATTACAGACAGACAGAGACATAGCATCTGCTCATATGCCATTTGATTGAATACCCGACTTAGCATTCATATTGATGGGTTTTTCTTTTCCTACAAAACTTGTTTACTGAATTATTTATAAAAATAAAGAAAAAAGTTCTATGTGAAACGGGATGTTTTTCCTGTAGATGCAAGGCTTAGGGTAGCAACTGCACTAAAACATCATGAAAGGCAAAAGGTAGTTAGCAGATTTTCCGGATCTTAATTCATGACCATGTTTGAGACTTGCTGACGATAATTGCTATCTTTTTAGCTCACCTGACCATAAGGCCAAGTGAGTTTATGATGTAGTATTTTGTCTGTTTTGTGTCATCCATTCACAGTTGCTATTTACATCTTTGCAAGAACCACTTTTTTGAACTTGATTAAATTTTACAGAAAGGATCCTGGCATGAAGCTCTTTCAGATTTGTACAAATTATGCTGATCTGCTATCAGATTATCAGATATGGTTGCAGTTAGTAAAAATAGAAAAAACTTAAACTGCTTCTTTTCAAGAACCAACCAACAGAATGTGATCAAATTTAACAGAAAGCATCCTGGCATGAAGCTGTTTAAAAAAAATTTCAGATGACACTGATCGTCCATCAAATGTGGCTGCTGTTATTAAAGATTGGAAAAACTTGAAAAGACTTCTTCTCAAGAACCACTCAACAGAATCTGACCAAATTCAAAAGAAAGCAACCTGACATTAAAGTGTTTCGCTGTTCAAATGAAGCCATTAAAAATAGAAAAACCTTGAAACAACTTTTTCTCAAATACAACTTGACAGAAATTGACCAAATTTGATTTATTTTAAAAACCATTCTGGCATAGTTGGCTATAAAATTGAACAAATGATGCAACAATGCAGTGAAATCTGACCCACTTAGGCCTCTTGTTAGTTGTTGTCTTCAAATGCTTGTACAGGTAAGTGTACAAAACAGATCTAAAATCCTTTTTCATTACTCTGCACACGTTGACTCCACTGTTGTTTTTTGTTGTTGTTATAAGTGGCAACTACCTACTCTTCCCAAGGGCAAATATATATATAGGAACTGTTTTTAGTACATCTGAGCCCATTATGTCTTTTCAAGTTGACACAGTGACAAACATTTGCTGTCATCTCTACTTACACATCTATGGTTTTGTGTGAAGTTTTCACCGATAGCCTTCCTAGCTATATAGCACTGTCTGGCATTGTATATGTATGTATATATGTGTGTGTGTGTACATACATATACATACACGCTGAAAGGAAAAAGAAACCCATAGTTTTTGCCATAACGCTTTCTGCTTTGTTTTGTAGGTTCAGTAATATTATTTTGAGTAAAATATAATACATTTATGTTTGTTTATACTTTCCAGTACCAAATCTTTGCTTTTCCTTTGTTTTCTTTTAAGAAAGAAAAAGAATATGTATTGTATTTTAACATTATGACCGACATAAAATGATGTTAATGTACTTTGTTGTGGGTTTTTTCCCTTCAGTATATATATATATATATATATATATATATATATATATATATATATATATATATATATATATATATATATCGAAAACTGTGCTGTTAACAACTACATATATCAGAAATTGGTGTTCTTATGAACATAAGTGGCAACACATAATTAGTAAAATGGAAACTGCAAGTGAAAGGATCTGGTCAGCAGCATGTTGAAAATAGCATGTAAATCTGCCTTCTGTGAGCTTTAAATTAGAATACTGTTTATAATACCAAAATGTATCCATTCATAACTTGTAATCTGAGCATCTGGGTGTCCCCAGTCTTGTGAATATATATCAATATATTGTACAGACCTCTTGATGAGCAGTGTATTTATGTATTTTACTCTGACATTTTGACTAAAAATGCATCAAGACGTTCTTAAATGCATTCAAATTATATGAAACATTTTCATTTTAAGCATTTAGTACAGTGTTGTACACGTATTTGTTCCTGCTATAAGCACAGTCCATGTTGTATGATGGCAGATTTGATTAATATGAACTGTACCATTGTTCAAGTTCTGAATGTTCCTCGAATATTTGAAATCATAGTGCTTGATCAGTGTGAGAACATTCACTGAAGTAGAGCCATATAATCAAGTGCACCCTGCACTAGTCTTGGTAACTAAGCTGTTAGACACGTTAAAAAAATGCACAATTAACTCCATGATGATTAAGACTTAGTCTTGTGGCGCAAGTGTTTTGTTTTGCTGTGTTCACAAAATTCCCCACAAATTTTACAAAATGCAATTCCAAATCAGGAAGTAAAATACCCACTTTCTTCATTTCTTATCTAGAACTCTGATTCTTATAATTACATCTCATTCACATTGTCAGAATGGATTTTCTGTCGTGTACCATGATTTGTTTTAAATGCAGTAATATATTACCTGTCACTTTTACCTTGCTTACCTTTTCCAAAAAGGAATTACCTTTGTCCATGTTATAAAATTTCATCATCCCATAGACAGAATGGTCTAGAAGGTCCAGAACAGAAAGAACACGAACCCAGTATGACTCCCATGTGATAGGAATATGCACAGTAGCCATCCTCTTTTTCTGTGGGCACCATTGATTGTTAATTTTTCAATTTCACATTGCTATCAGAAAAAATGCCATTTTGTCATGTCGAAGACATTCTGGCGTCCAGATCTGTTTTTCCATATTTATTTGAGTGATAATACCCTCAGTCCTTTGTATATTTAGTGGTGATGTAAGCTCTCTTCTGACATTTGAGACATAGTGCCATTATTTTACGTAAAGCCTTTGGCCTCACTTGTATACATAGCATGTTATTCCGTCATTGGAGGAAACATGCACTCTTCAAGGAGAAGGTAAATTTTTTACCAGTCACATGATATGTCATATATAAACCGGACACTCGAACCGTTTCAAAGTTATTCTGGTGTTGCAACGAATATGACTTGCATGACAAATAAAGTAGTGTTCAGATTTTCAGATTTGTTGAAAACTTCAAGACAAAGTAAGAGTTTCCAATTAGAGCTGATTCATTATAATGATGAAAAGCTGTGTGCAATGCATATGTTGTTACATTATATTGACAGGAAAAAACTATTTGGAAATCTACTCGGGTTTTTGTGTCTTATTGTTCATATAGAGCTGTCACAACTAGTACTATTGCTAGATGGCTAAAAACAGTTTTAGAACAATCGGGGATTAATATATTTGAAGTTCAAGGTTCATTCTTACAGAACTGCTGTGACATCAGCTGCTTTCAGACAAGGCTGTTCCTTGCAAGAAATCTTAAAAACAGCAGACTGGACGTCAGCAAAGACTTTTCACAAGTTTTATCTGAGAGATATTCAGGACAGTAATAAGGGCTTTGCAGAATCAGTTCTTGCATGCAATACATAATTTATAACTTGTTTGTCTTCACCATTTAAAGAAGTATATGACAGTGATGGAATGAACTGTAATTAATGGTATTATTTGTTCTGATGTTGACTTACAGGTTAACTAATGTTTAGCAATTATGAATACATTTTCCTTTTGATGATTAACTGATGTTTTGTTGCCCATCTTTAAAGATGTTATGTATACATGTGAGGCCGAAGGCTTTACGTAAAATAATGGTCCCCTCATGAGGGGCATTAATGGAGTAAAGCCGGAGGCTGAGCATGTATACACCCACCCTTCCTTTGTTGGAAGTTGAGGTTTCACCACAAAGGGGTTCTCCCCTCCCTTATTTTATAGACAACAAAAACTTCACTTTAAACTATGAAACACACGGTTCGAGTGTCCGGTTTATATATGACATATCATATGACTGGTAAAAAATTTATCTTCTCTTTGAAGAGCACCGGTTTCCTCCAATGACGGAATAACATGCTATGTATACATGCTCAGCCTCTGGCTTTATGCCAATAATGCCCCTCATCCTTCACAAATGCTTGGATGAGGAGACCATTTTTCAGCAATGACCTTCTGTTATACCCATCCCCTTCAGCAATAGGGTAGTTAATACCTATTCTTATTGGCATCCAAAATTGTCACCATCGAATTATTATTATAATAATTTGTTTATGTTTATGGAATTTTAGGGTAGGTATCACCTTCACTCCAGAATTGTTTTGACCTTTATATTTTGAATAGTCATGTCAATAGCAGTCACCCATGTGAAAAGGCAAAACTGGCCTTTGTAGACAAAATAACCTTTCAAACTTGGTTTTGACCAAACACCATGCACTGAATATTATTATTATTATTATTATTATTTTGTTATGCTATCAAGGTTGTTTTATGTGCACTATTCAACAAATTATCATTATTATTTCTATTATTTGTATTATTACATTATCCGGATTGTTTTATATACACTATATAACAAAATCATAAAATACATATACAGCTGTAGATGTTGCTCTCTTTCAAATTTGTTTTTCACACAAGATTACTGTATCCTGCTGACTTTTATCCATCCTATAAATTAAATCATCACTGACTTTAAAATAATCACTGATCTTTGTTTAGTGCACCATAACAGAACAAAAATTTCACTAGTAATTGACAGCTTACATACAAAGAAAAAAAAAGGTACGACTTTTGGGTTGGCCAGCTTGAAATGGCTGTTCACACTTTAAAGACAATATCTGGATGAGCCAGTTGCTCAACTTCCTGAGATCAAATGACAGTTGGCTTAAGTGGGACGCCAGTGAAGAATATGGAATCCAAAGAAGATGTATATGGCTATTCTTTGTGACCCGTGAACTGAAACTTTGACTTCCTTGACAGACAAGTTTTAAATATTGAATGACCCATCACCCTTATGAATAGGAATGCAACTTGTATCTCTTCTCAGAGATGAACTTTGTTCTCAAAATCAGTCATAATATCTCACTTACTCTTTAATAATCCCTTGGATCTGAGTCTGCCTGACTCTCATTTCTGCCATGACACATGACTGCTTTTTCCGCTATCCAGCAAACGAATTGCTTCAGCCCTCTCCTGTAAGGATAAAAACTGCCTGCTTTCGAACCCGACATATCAACATCTTTGAGATAGACTGACAGTGTGACTGGAGTACAGTGAGTACAAGCAAGAAAATTGAAATGTTTACCCATAAGTTCACATGATATGCCTTTATCTGAACAATGTCTTGCTCATCAAACAAAAGTTTCATTTGCATACTCAGAACAGTCACTGTTGATAAACGCCAGTGACTCATTAACGCATTGAGAAACCTCTTTTGGGTTAGGAAACACCTGACTGCCGACTGCAGAAAGCCGGTGACCATTACACACAGGGCATTTATGTAGGAAATTTGCAGGGGGGGGGGGTTAGAATGGCCGTTGTGACCAGGTGACTGAAGAGGGCTCCTCCATCAGATGACCGATGTTCAAGTATGGGTCATTAGAGCGCCATGAGTATGGGGACAGAAATTGGGTCGATTGTATCGAGTCAAAGAGAATTGAGGGGGCTGGTCTTCTTCCCCTAGATGCTTGAGGAAGGTAAAGATGCATTCTCGTCCTCCCGCAGTCTACTACTACGGGCAGTCCCATCACTCGCCATGAGGAGTTGTGGGACAAGGATACCCCTACCCCCAGGTCTTCCCCTCAACAGAGAGGTTGGTTAGTTCTGCCTCTTGGGAGCAAGAGCAGGACAAGGATGTCCTGAGGTCTTGGTGGACTCCAGTTAGTTCGCTGAGGAAAAGGCTGAGAAGGCACCTCTCCTCCATTCTGGTCCCCTGCCTCCTCCCACACATCGACTTAGGCAGTGGAGGAGGAAGAGATCTGGTCTTTCCAGTTTAGAGAGACTCTTGGGAGCTGCCTCACGCCCAGATCTCTGTTTACTTCCCCATTCGGCGCGGAGCCCCGGGTGGCCTAAGGCGCTCGCCTTTACCGATCACTGCCATCTCACCTCTGTCCACATGGGTTCAAGTCTTGGACTCGACCAATGTGGTTATGTGAGAAAGCTTGCCAGTAGCTTCCCGTGGGTCGGTGGTTCTTCCTGGGATTTTCCCGGGTTCTTCCTCCACCAGATATACTGGCCGCCATATATAGCCTATCATGTGCTGCAAAATGGAGTTAAACCCATAAAACCAAACCCCATTCGGTAATGGTTAGGGAGCTTTCTCAAATGTTGCCCTGGACACTTCAAAGGTCTGGATCACAATAACAACCTTCTTGGGGCTGCTTCCTTGGAAGCAGAGACGCTCTTCGGAGTGTGTTCATCCTGATTGCCTCTCGGAGTTTTCTTCAGAGGAATGCAGCCTCAGTCCAGGAAGCAACCCCAATTTAAAAATCCCTCCCAGCTGTCTGTTGCTAGATGAGGCGGTTGGAAGGGTCCAGGGAGGAAGTTTGTGGAGCCCTAGGGATTCGCTCCCTCTCCTGCCATGCATCCCTCTTACTGGGATTCCCATGGGTGCTTGGCTGACCCTCTTTTCAGAGGTTTGGTCAGGCATCACTGAAAGTACATGGGTCTTTTCTGTTTTAAGGAGGGTATCAACATAGTTTCAGGCAGCACCTCTTTTAAGAACCCCTATCCTTTTTCACCAGTCAAAACTAGTTCAATTAAGGGAAGAGACACGCACCTTTTTGTGGAAAGGTGCAGTAGAGGGTAGAAAATGAACAGTCTCCAGCCTTCTACTTCCGAATTTTCCTGGTGTCCAAAAAGGCGAAAAGTTTTATGAAATCATTGAGCTTTCAGCATCGAACAAGTTTCTTCAGTAGTAACCATTCAATATGGGGACTACCGTCTCCGCCAGGAATATAATGCCCAGCAACTGGGCAGTCTCTATTGATCTTCAGGATGCATATTTTCACATCCCGATTTTTCATCCTCGTAGGAAATACTCCGGTTTTGCCTGGATTGGTAGGTTTTCCAGGGTAATGGGAGTAGTTGCCACTCACCTGAGGGCACTGGAGATCCCCATCCTCCAGTATTTTGACAACTGGCTATTGAACAAGAACCTTAGAGTACACTTGCATGATCTGTCCCGCTGCTGATCCACAGTGACCCAGCTAGGACTTGTTCCAAACCTTGAGAACTCTAAGCTTATCCCTTAGGATTTTGTTTATATGAGGATGAACTTCCTCACCAACTTGGGGTAAGTTCGTGTTCCACTGGACAGCATTGACAGAATCCTGGCTCTTTTGGCAGCTCTTCAAGGCAAGAACTTGTTGGATTGCCTTTATCTAACCCTCCTGGGGACCTTGAACTGCATGGAAAACCTGGTTCCGTAGGAAGACTGTACTTGCACCCTCTGCAATTTCTCTTTTTGGTAAACTGGAGACCGTTGTTAGGTGGGATTTCTATAGGACCAGATTTTCATCACCACTTGAATTGGTGGGCCAGTCAGGAGCGGTTTCTGTCAGGAGTCCAAATGTATGACCCCAAATCCACTCCTATCTGTAGACCGACACATCAGATTCGGGTTGGTGTGCTCACTTAGAGCCAGAAGGGGTAATCTTCAGGGTTCATGGTCACAGGAAGAAGCTACCTTTCACAAAAACAATTTGGAAATGAGGGTGTAAACCAAATAAGGAGTCATTGTGTGATGGCTTCTTCCAACAGCACATCAGTAGTAGCATACCTGATGAAACAAGGAGGTACACTTGCTCATTCTCTTTGTGTGGAGGTTTCAGCATCCACCATTTCCATGTGAATTGTCCTCACTATCAAGAGAGCTTATTAATCCCTCACTGAGAGGGACCCTTCACTCATGATATTAATTCTGATGAAGTTAGGGCTATTGCTGCTTCATGGACCTTTCTTAGTACTTTCTCTTTTGAGGATGTCATGAAAGCCGCGTTTTGGCGGTCTCATACTACTTCATCCTACCTTCAGTATTTGGCGCATCAGAGCAAAGGCATTTTTTCCTTGGGCCAGATTGTCATGTATTTTTTCGTACAGGAAAAATTAATTATTAATTTCAGTGTACGAAAAATTATGTGTAAAATAAATAACAATTATTTTTTAGTACTGACCATGTACGAAAAATAAAGGGATCAAACCTGAACAAGGTCTACGTGACACGCGATACTCGACGACCTAACAGTACTAACGTACAAAATAAACGTACAATTTTTGTCTCATTCTGCTCTTATCTCAAGGATCCAATTACAATAAAATATACAAGTACTCAAAAAGACTTTTGTTGTTATTAGTGACCAAGAGAGAGAGAGAGGAGAGATGACTGACTGAAACAATAATGTTGTCTGTGTGCAATATCATGTGTATTCAGATCACACTTATTTGTAGCTGTTACGGTGTGTTGGTTTCCAAAATGATTAAGATAGTCTGTACATGTATTATTTATAGGTATTATTTATCGGTAAATTGTATATGAGCCCCTGTTGTCAAAAAGTTAAGTGCAACTTGTATTCTTAAAGTAACATCATTATCAAATGACAATAAAAAAGAATAAAAAAACTCAAATATACTTGTTGTTTTTAGCGAATGCGTGTGTGTGTGTCTGTGAGTGTGAGAGAGAGAGATGAAACAATGTTGTGTCAGTGTGCAAGATCATATGTATTCAGAGCAGTTTTTATTTGTAGCTTTTGGAGAGAGAGAAAGAGAGAGGTTACAGGGCAAGTGTAATCTGTATTGTTCAGTTACCTGATGTACAAGGGCACTATTATATTCCATTATCAATTAACACCTCTGAATAAACAATTCATTCTTTTTTTAATTACAATATCCATTGTCACAAAAACCACATGGCTAGTGTTATTTATATGCTAATTAAATATGCCTAGGGCTTTGGTCAGGTTATTCCAGTTGACACCAGACTGAGGGCAAGATTTGACCAACGAGATCAAATTAGTGAGGCTGCCAGTAGGGAAATGAGGCTAACCATAGGGAAATTAAAATCTGTCAATGAGCTTCATTTATGAAGGCAATTGTCCAAACAACATGGTTTTTATATTTTATTTTCGTATTATTATAATGAAACAATAAGACTAATTTGACCAATGGTCTGTGGTCTTCACTTAATCATGTACTGAGATATAATTTTTGCTGGATAGGAAAAAACATCAAATGGCATCCGAACTCATTTTAAGACGCTCATGGTGCTTTGTTGCAGTGACCATCTTAATAAAGATCTCTCATTAACGATATTGTTTAAGGATTATGTGCTGTAAAGGCCATTGTCCAGTTAATACAGAGCAGTAGATACTGTAATGACAACAAGAGATTATACGCATCCATCATTATATTTTCTTGTCGATAAAGAAGACAAAGAAGGGCAAATCGATGAATGAGAGTAGATTCTCAATTAACAAAACAATTACCCTTTCAAATGGGGTAATCAAAAGCCTTTCTGCATGATTATAAACGGTGATTATGTCTTTATTTCTTTATCTCTGTGTCATTATTTGATGCCTCGATTAAAAATGTATGCAACGTTAACAAATAGTTCGGGTAAGTATTTAATGGAGGCAATAAATAGTTATGTTTTTCATATGGGTTTATATCATACATATACTCAGCAAACAATACATTGGGCGTTTGACGTATCTAAATTGTACATCGGTATTTTTTCGAAGCTGTTTGGAATGTTAACTTCTCTTGATTCAAATAAATAACATCAAAATGTGCGGTTACAAATATTAATAAAAGAATGAAATGATCAGTGACCTTTCTGCACGATTATAAAGGGCGATTCTTTTATTTTGTAATCTTCTGTTTCATGGTTCGATGCCTCAATTAAAAATTTCCGTGAAGTTAACAAATAGTTCGGACAGGTTTTTAAATGAGGCAACAAATACTTATGATTTTCATATGGGATTATATCAAACATACTCCGCAAACAATACAGTCATCGTTTGACGTATCTAAATCGTACATTGGTATTTTTTTTTGACGCCGTTTGAAACGCGAACTTCTCTTCTTGATTCAAATAAAAAATCATCAAAATACGTGGTTAAAAAAATAAAAGAATGAAATGATCAGTTACTTTTCTGCACAATTATTAATGGTGATTCTTTTATTTCTGAATCTCCCGTTTCATTATTCGATGTCTCAGAAGCTACGAATTTACCCAAAGTTAATCACCATTTATAACATGCTTATCAAAACAATACTTTGGTCATTGGATGTGTCTAAATCGTACTTCGATATATTTTCGAAGTCGTTTTAAATGGGAACCTCTCTTCAATTTTAACATATCAAAATACAAGGTTAAAAAATAATACAAAGATTAAAAAAGAACAACACCTTAATTATATATGATTTTAATCTCTTATTCTTTTTTGTACCCCCCAAAAAGCAATATTTTCAATCTTTTTTGCAAACGTAAAGCTTTTCATTAGAACTTGTATGTACAAAAATTTAACGGTTTTGACGAAAAATACGAATAGCTATGTACGAAAAAATATGATACATTTAATTAATTATTATGTTTGAAGCTAGATGGTGTACGAAAAAATACATGAAATACGGTAGTATCTACATTACATGTAATAAGGATCAGGCAGCAATATCATGGTAACATCAAACTCACACTGTAATCTCCAACTTGGTTTTATTCACTATTAAAAATGTTTCAATTAAAGTTTGAAAAAAAAAAAAACATTTCTTTGCAGTTAGAGATGGCAACAACTCAGAATGGAACAGAGAATGATATTGATGAGAGCTTGTATTCCAGACAGCTGTAAGTCTCTCTCTCTCTCTCCTCTCTCTCTTTCTCCTCTCTCTCTCTTTCTCTCTCTCTCTCTCTCTCTCTCTCTCTCTCTCTCTCTCTCTCTCTCTCTCTCTCTCTCTCTCTCTCTCTCTCTCCCTCCCCCCCCCCACGACTTGGAGTATACAGTGCTCCATCTAGATAGATTTGATACCCACCCAGGCCTGCCCAAGTCAGCTCCTTCAGTGTATCCAATGGAAAGGCACTTTGGTCCCATTTCCTCTGCATGATGCAGCTAATAATGTGTTAAAAGTGCTGTTAACCCCCCCCCCCCCCAAAAAAAAAAATCCATGTAGATAGAAATATAGGTATGCACCAGGCAGTATTGCACCTTGATTAAGCTGTGGGGGGGGGGGGGGGGGGGGCATTGCATGTAACACTGTCCCCCTATAATGGCCAGGATATGGGGTTTTCTTAAATTTAGGGCAACACTGGCAGTTTGGGGTGGGGAAAATGTCTCCAGTGTTCACGCATTTGATCTGTTTGCTTCTCTGAATTCACAAACTATAATAAGAATTTAATAAAATCTATAAGAACTTAATAAAATGTATGTCTGTTAACCTTCAAAATGCTAATTTTTGTTGATTTGCAAATTTAAATTTATTAATTTCTTTTGCAAATATCCTTTGTTTCCACAAATGTTGAGAGTGAATACCTGCTTGTATTGTTCAGATCTAGAAACTGGTAATTTGACCAAATCTGCATTCATGTGCATTTCATTTGTGCTTTATTTGCATTTGAAGTACATTCAAAATTCATGTTTTGCATTCTGTTTGCATTCCATTCAGTGTGTGCATTTCATCTATCATTATTATATCATTTTGCATATTCTCAGAAATGCATTCTGATTTTGCATTTCTTACTTCCATTAATCATTTCCTTTCATTTTCGTTCATTTGGATGAAATGGAAATGCATTTATTTTAGTTGTTTTCCATTTTCAAGAGTGTTAAAGGAAGAGAACTATTGGTGTCATGTCTGGTCTTATTAAAAATGTGCTTTAATAAAATAGCAAATGCATCAAAATACAAAAGACGGCAATGAATTTATGATAAAAATAAACTAGATTTGCAATAATTGCTCAAATATAGTTGTACAGTATTTGTTTGCAAATTTTATTTTTATTTTCTTTCGTTTTAGTTGGAGTTCATTTAGCATTCCATTTGCATTCATTATGCATTCCATTTTTGTTTCACTGGTTCCATTTCAGGGTCTGAAATGATGATGAATTCTTATTTCAGGTATGTCTTGGGGCATGAGGCTATGCGGCGCATGGCCCACTCCAGTGTGCTGATATCTGGCATGAGAGGGTTAGGAGTGGAAATTGCCAAGAATGTTGTTCTTGGGGGTGTGAAATCTGTGACAATACATGACGAAGGCAAAGTAGCATGGACTGATCTCTCCTCACAGTTTTTTTTACGAGAAGAGGACATTGGGAAGAACCGGGCAGAAGTTACACTTCCTCGTCTGGCAGAACTGAACAACTATGTTCCTGTATACAGTAATACCTCTCCCCTCACGAAGGAATTCCTTAAAGATTTTCATGTGAGTATTATTCCCTTGATGTCTGTCTCTTGTGTATGGTCTTTCACTTTTATGAGCATCAAATTTTCATCTTTTAGATTAAAACTATATCAGAAAATTGCAAAAGCAATTTTGAAGGCTTGTTGTTTTTATTGAAAAACATTACTTTCGTTGCTATTGAAAAAAAATCTTTTCTTCAATAGGGGAAGCAGGCTTCCATCACTACAGTAAAATTTGGGGTGTATAGGTATTGTTTTTCTTAGCCCAATGAGCTAAAAAGTAAGTAATACAGTGAAGCCAGTTTCTATAACCTAAATTTCAGAATAATGTATAAATTTGATTTAATTTATTTTTAGACTTGTTCACATATCTTTGCAGTGAGTTGTTTGAAATTGGCATAAAAGTCAATTAAAAAGAACCATCTTGTGTGATTGCATTCACTTCATTTTCTCAGTGTCAGAAACAGCCAGATTAAAACAAAATGGTTAAGAAATGTGAGGGCCTTCACAATGCACTTTACCTTTGAATAACTTAATCCCACTTTCTGGTCTCAACTGTGTATTGCAAGAAATACGCATCAGTGACGATAGTGGCATTAGCATCAACAATGTTAATGTCCTGTGTTCACGTTTTTGATAGCTAATATCTAATGCATAAGTGGCTGTATTCAGCTGCAACTGTGATTAATTATTATATGTGTCAGGTTTTTACCCTGATGTGCAAGGGTTCCAGTCTTGCCTGCATAAGCAGTAAGCTATCATTAGAACACCACTTGCAGGGTCGACAACACATTCCACAGAACTCTTGTTATTATCTCCTAGTACTATGACCACCACAAAAAAAGATTTAGAACAAAAATGAAAATTGTGTAAACCTGTCTTGTTTTGATTTTTTTTGTCCATATTTTATATAAAAATAAATCAGTTTTGAATTTGTAGGTGCCTTAATATAGAGTTCTGAATTCTCTTTCTATTGTAGGTTGTGGTCCTGACCAACTCTTCCCTGGATGAGCAGGTTGAACTTGGCACATTCTGTCATCAGAAAGGAATTAAATTCATTGTGGCCGATACAAGAGGACTCTTTGGGTATGTAGTTTTCTAATGCATTATTTTGATGAATACTTGTGAAAAAATAGTGCTATCTTGTGCATTTGACATGTACTGCAGCCTAGAAAAACTTCATCGGACTCTAGGATAAACAGTTGTAAATTTGAATGACTGTACAATTCTTTATTTTGGATTTTCACACAGAATTCCATCTATGGCATTTTCTTACGTGGGGATTTTCAATGGTAAATAATTTTTTATACAAGAAAGATAAAACTTGGTTGTTTATCTTCATTATCAGTACAGCAGCAATAGTCGCATTTTATAAAAGTTGGACTAGATCTGTATGTTACAGCAGAGACATTACCACCAAATACCAAAACTATATGTCTGCCATTGTACAACTCTTGCCAAGTGCAGTTGGTAAACCGCTTTTAGTAACTTGATTATCAATGAAAGCATCTCATTGCTCAGTTGCAGCAAATCACTTAATAAGCATTTGATTATAGCAGTTTATCTAGAAGTCAAGTGCTTATATGATCAGATTGAGCTTAGTTAACATTGATGAATGTTACATGTTTTGTTATGCTTATGGCAGATTGACTCTGGAGTTAACACTCTCTCTCTCTGTCTCATTTATGGGTGAAGGTGATTCATTAAATTTAGTGGGACATGTGCAATCACATGTCCTGGAGAAAACACTGACTGTCATGATTTTATGTAGCAGCTAAATGGGCTACCTGAACTTACTATCTTTTTAGCCCAGATGCCACATTCTGCACCCTCAGGGCTTGTTCTTAGCAATATTTGTTGTACCTCGTGTACAGAAGGTGATGGTTGTATGAACAGAAGCAAGATTTACACAAATTGAACATGTCAGTTACTTTTTATGATAATTTAATGCAGCTAATTCTTGTTACGAATACACCCAAAGCAACTAAAGCAATGCATTGAAACTTGTTTTTAATTAAGCTTATTGCACTAACTTCTCATCAGCAGAATTTGATTTTATATCAGAAGTAATCTACAGTTAACTTGGTATACAACAAAGTCCAAGGAGACACACAAATTCAGCTTGTTATAGAAAGATCTGTTTATATACATGATATGAAAATGAAGTTTCAGTTTACTGGGAAATGAAAACGTGCAGTGTGATTTCTTCTTATATCCAAATCACTATATGTGTAGTTTTGCTGCACATTAGTTATAATTGGTTGGAGTTGAAGTACTTTATTAGATCACCTAGCCATAAGGCCAAGTAAGCTTATGGTATGGTCCTGTGTCTTTTGTGCATCCATTAACATTGTTATTTTCAACTTTTAAAAAACTACTGAACTAATTCAACCAAATTTTGCTGAGATCATCCTGGCATCATGGGTTTTCAAGTTTGTACAAATTGAACCAGTCAGAAGATTTTGACCAACTTCAACAGAAAGAAACCTAGCATAAAGGCCTTTCAGTATTGGACACATTTTGCTGATGTGCCATCAAACATGGATGAAGATACATAGTATTAAAACAGTTGGTATCATAACATTTGCAATCAGTAGCCCTGGAATAATTGTATTCAGAAAGCATCCTGGTGACCCATATTTCTTGGCCAACTTATCTTGGCTATTTCTGTTAGGTAGATGTCAGCAAGGAGAGCAATATTAGGCCATTTCGACATCTTGTTTATAAACAGTTTAAATTTTTAGTTCATCTAGCTTTAAAGCCAGGTGAGCTTATGGTGTGGCCCTATATCCTCCATCTGTCATCCATCAATCAACTATTCCTCATTTTCAAATAAGCTTGGCAAACAGCGTCCTGGCATGAAGGCCATTAAAATTATACAAGTGATGCTGATTCGCCATCAAATATGGCCACCATTGCTAAAAATATAAATGCCTTTAAAGGCTTAATTTTCAGAAACTGATCCACGGAATTTGACTCAAAACATCCTGGCATAGAGGGCTTTCAGATTTTTTACAAATGCAGATTCACACATTTTTACAAATAATGCTGATCCATCATCAGATATGGCCACCATTACAACAACAACAAAAATAATAGAATATCCTTGAATTTTGACTTCTCACAAACTGATTAGCAGAATTTGACTAAAAGCATCCTGGAATGAAGGTTTCATCTTTGTACAAATGATGCAGATCTGCCATCAAATATAGGCCACTGTTACTAAAAATAGAAAAATATTGATATGACTTTTGAATTTTACCAAATTTAGTGGAAAATATCCAGTGCCTATCAAATTTTATAAATTATGATGATCTGCAATCAAATATGACTTGGTAAAAATAGAAAAACCTTTAAACAACTTCTCAGAAACTGCTTGTCAGAAAGTATTCTGGTATGAAGGTCTTGCAAGTTTTACAAATGATTCTAATTTGCCATCAAATATGGCCACCATTATTAAAAATATAAAAATGTTTAAACAACTTCTTGTCATAAACCACAAGATGGAATTTTACCAAATTTGACAGAAAGGTTTCTGGCATTAAGGGCTGTTATATTTGTAGAAGTGATGCCAATCCACCATCAAAATGGCTGCTATTACTATGAAAGAAACTTCAAAAAATTTCTTACAAACAGCTTAATAGAGTTTTAAAGGAAATCATTCCATCTTGAAGGTTTTTCAGATTTATAAAAGGGATGCCAGTCCACCATCAAATGTAGCTGCTCTCTCATTACAAACAGAAAGTCACCTAAAAAAAAAATTACCTTTAAAAACCACTGAACAGAATTTTAATATTCGTTAAATGATGCTGATGTGCCATCAAAAATGGGTGAAGACCTCAAAAAGAGAGAAACCTTGAAACAGTTGTTTTTATTATATATGTAGTCAACAGTATAGCAGAAATTTCTGTAGAAAGTGGCCAAGTGCCCCAGATTTATTTGCCAACTTCACTCTGATTTGGCTATTAGGCAGATGCCAGGTAGATGAGCAATCTCTGGCCACTTGGGCCTCTTGTTAATAAATTAAAGTGCATAAATGTTCATGCTGTTTCCTTATTCAAAATGTTGTTTCACAGATAATCCATGATGTTGTTGATTTCAATGCACTACAGGAAAAAAACTAATGTATAATAGTTTGGAATTTCCATTTCCTTTGCAGGCAGATTTTCTGTGATTTTGGGGCAGATTTTGTTGTCGCTGACACAGATGGAGAACAACCAGTAAGCAACATGATTGCCTCAGTCACCAGGGTAAGTTTTTGTGTAGAAAGAAACTTGAAGGTACAGTCAGGGTTCGAAATGGCTGTCTGCGCTATCAGATGGCCAGTGACTTTTCAAACAGGTTGGCTCCAAAAGTTTGAACACATTTTCTTTCTGGTGTGTACACGTTACAAGTTTTTTAGCTTATTTGTCAAATCTTCAGCTATTTCCAAAAGAGTGATGTATGCATCAATGTGATTGATCAGTAGAACCAATCAGATAATGTTTTCTGATGTTATGTTGGACTGAACTTAATGTGCTATCATCTGCAAGATGGTTACAATGGATCTATCAGTATTTTGAAAGTTAAATTCAATATGATTTCATGATGGCTCATTCCAATGCCAAAAACTTTGCATGTGAGCTGAAGATAAGAGAGATCATTTGTATGATGATATGATAGGTGACAGTGAAGAAAGTTAACATATATTAGTAGAAGATAAAGAAATAGCATCAGACTGCTATAGATTTATACAGGGTTTATACAGGTCATTGAAAACCTTGAAAGTGCTTGAATTTTAAGATGACATAATCAGGGTCTTTAAAGTGCTTGAAAATTAACATGTTACCTACAAGGTACTTGAAAGCCCTTTAATTTTTAGAGGAATATCAGATGTCACTTGTATAATTTTCTGAAACAGTTGCCATCCAATTGATTATTTGCATTGATTGAAACAGAAAAAGTCCATTTTTGAAACTAAATATGTTTTACTTAAAGAGCAATCAAGGAAAACAGGTACATAATAGATTCATAATTTGTTGTTTTAGAAGTATATGAAATAAAAACTTTATACTCTCATCATCTGTCATAAATTTATCCTTGAACATTTTCACATGGGTCTTGGAAAGTCCTTACAAAGTCAATGAATTTCTACACTTCCAAAGCTGTATGAACCCTGTTGACATCTGCTGTGATTCACATTGTGAAGATGTGTGATCAATCTGACATTGATTCATTTTATATTGAATAACATTTCTGTGTAAACTTATGCATTTAGTTTTACAGGTCTTAGATGTTCAGCTGTGTATGATTTATTCAGATGTAATCAATCACAAACACATAGTAAATGCTTCATTCTTTATTAAAAATCATGTATTTTTGGACATAGGTATATTTCAGTAAATCTGTCACATTGACAGACGGAATAGACCAGTAACTTTTGTTAAGTAGCTGACCTGCCTGACTAGCAGATAGGTTGGATCAGTCTGACATTGATTCATTTTATATTGAATAACATTTCTGCTTAAATTTGTGTTTTGTTTTACATATCTTAGATGTTCAGCTATGTATGATTTATTTTATGCCCTGTCACAGGCACAAACATTTGGTAGGTCATTATCACTTCAGTCTGAATGTATTTTTTGCATCATAAATAACGTTTACAATGGCTGCTGGAGACTACAGTTCCACAAGTATAAAATGATGTAAATTAACAGACCCAGCCAGTCTGTTTTGGAATGTTGACCAGTAAACTGCTTGCATTCCAATCACCCTTGATATGCACATCTTATTATCTTTTCATCCTAAATTGTGGGTATTGGTATGATCTATTTACAATAATATTTACTGTTGATGTTTTATCCTTTTTGATCTTTAATAAACGCTTCATAGGGGCAAGGTGTGTAATATTTAATTGCATTCTTTTTTTATTATAGCTGTAGTTTTAGGGGACACTTTCGACTTTCTGGTTTCATATTCTATCAACTCCACTTTTCATCCTTTGAGCTATGAGGAATTGTCTTGTGTTCATCTGATATGAAATTTATTAAACAGCTTGAATAATAATATATGCCCCAAGCTGCCTGCATCAAGTGTCATGTTGGATTCAGTCAGATTCATAAATTTTATATCAAATGAACACAAGTTTAAGGTCATATTTATCCCATGGTACTGAGAGTTTTGCATTACTCTGTGACAAAGGATGTTGCTATGTGTTACATCATGGTGAGGTGAATGATTTTTCAACATGATGTTATGTCACTTTAAAGATGAAAGTTCCGCGGTTAAATTTGTTTAAAGGATTAAGGACCAACATTTTTAGAACAGAATTTTTCTGTATCCAGAAATTTTGTGAGATTGCTGCAGTCTTGTTCACTGGTATTATTTTTTTATTTTTTTATTAGTCCAATTTAGACTTTTTGTATTATAATGATCGGATTAACTCCATTATAGGATTAACATGCATAATTTAAAAACGACATTCATTACATGACTTTAATCCTGTCATAAAAATGTATCATATACACTCTTTAGTTGAGTCCAACTGGAAACAACATATACCCTGATCTACCGTCGCTTAATGCACTGGCAGATCAGGGTCTATGTTGTTTGTTCTACTGTTTAATCCTAACAAACTGCATAGACCCAGATCTGCCGGTGCATTACATTATGGCAGATCTGGGTCTGTGCAGTTTGCGATTCGACTTGACTTATAAGGAAGTATAGACTGTGATTGTCAAAACAAAATGTGTAAGGTTTAATTGAACTGAACTTGATTGTGAC
Organism: Margaritifera margaritifera; assembly: GCA_029931535.1. Classification (NCBI taxonomy): domain Eukaryota; kingdom Metazoa; phylum Mollusca; class Bivalvia; order Unionida; family Margaritiferidae; genus Margaritifera; species Margaritifera margaritifera. Next base: position 3,327,508 of record JAQPZY010001636.1, on the reverse strand, counting down.
TTTCTAATATAAACATCTGATTACAGGACAAAGAGGGAGTTGTAACATGTTTAGATGAGGCTCGTCATGGATATGAAGATGGGCAGTATGTCACATTCTCAGAGGTCCAAGGAATGACTGAATTGAATGGACGTCCGCCAATTAAAATTAAAGTTCTGGGTAAGTCAGATGACCTGGTTTATGACTTTTATCAACTACTTAGAAGAAAATATTATGATGAATGGTTCTGTAGAGATAATACTTTTATATCTGTTACTTTTTATTGTGTTTGGTAAAATATAGGTATCAAGTTATATACACAGCCTTCTTCTATTTTAAAGTAGCTTGCCCAAAATTAAAAGTACAAGGCCACCTCAGTCAGTGAAAAAATATAACAAAAAGAAATGTTACAGTGCTGTAAAAGTTGATGGCTGCAGCAGTGTTGCATATTGAGCATGGGTTCGTGGGTTTCCCACAAATTTGTGTCCTATGTCCCCCAAATTTTGATCCTGTGCGCCACGATGTTTTTTCGTCAGAAATAAGTCGAAAAATATGTCAACTTTTCATTTATGGATGTCCATCCATGTCTCTTTTGGTGCTATCAATGGCCAAAGTCACGAAAGGTGATAAAAACTCAGATGGCAGTGAATAGCTATTTTAAAACAATGTATCTGCAAATGAAAACATTCAAGGTCTGTGGTAGTGAGCTGAGTTGCAATGTAAAATGTTTGATTTTCATTAGTGTAACATATTTTCAAGGTTAAAGTCAACCCTACAGCAAGGAAGATTTAATTTATTTTGAGGTTGAAATAATGACAAAAGAGAGTAAATTTTTGCAAATACACAATTTGTCATTTAATTCATGATTAGTCAGTTTGGAGGAAAAGTAATTCAGAAAACAGATATTTATTATAATAAATGGTGGTAGATAATGAGTGTACACTTATGTTAAATGAGAGCAAGATCCAGAATGGAAAATTTTGTGGTGTAGCTTATTTCAGGTTAACCAGATATTAAAACATGTTAATATTTTCATTAGTTACTTGAGCACATGATAAAACTGTTGTTGCAATAATGTAAGTGTCTGAGGAAAATATGATAGTGCAGTGCAAACCACAAAGTTAAGGTAGCAAAACTGTCGAAGCAAATAAGATTATCTCATTCTTATGGCACTATTAGTGCATTATGTGTTATTATTTTCCTTTGTCCCTCTAAAATATTGTGTGTCCCCCAGATTTGGAGGGTGGGGGGCACAGTGTCCCCTGCTCTTGGGATCCTATGTGCAACACTGCTACAATGTTAACATTTGTAGAAGCAGAGGGGTTTTGAGCCAGCTGCCAGCAGGTAATGAGAAGGCTGTACAGAACTCAAAATTGCATGCGATGAGCATGGCTTGGCAAAAGAAGAAAAGGTAAAAAAGCACATGCATTCTTGTGGGATACTGTAGTTAATCATCATAAAAACAAAATTGTCCACAGTTTGTCGTTTTAGATTCCTTAAAAAGTTGTTCCATTTATGCTGCAAATACCTACACATAACTATTGGACCTAATAAATGTTAATTACTCTGCAGTTTAACTACAACACAGAGATGCCAACCATTGTAGATTTTGTGGAATTATTACGAATATTTAGAGAAAATTGTGACTTCTGAATTCAGTTGACAAAATTTTTTAAAATCATCATTCAATGGGATACAATTTTGAGTAGGAGGTTTTTATAAGGACACGGGCATACAGATATAAAAAGTACTGCAGCACTAAGGCTTACTGTTGAAATATCTTTGCCCTTTTTCTTGAAACTAGTGGATCTAAATGATAAACCATTACACAGATTTTATTGTATCAACATGAAAAGCAGAATGCACTTTACAATGAATGAGATGATAGTCTCTTGTCAAAATTGGATAGCAGAATGAAAGAACGGTTGTCAATGTGGAATTTTTAAAAGGAAAACTCAACTTTATTATCACTATTATAGCCTTCAAAGCAGAAGCTGTTGTGCTTTAGTGATTGAAAGAATGGACATAGCATAAATTTATCCATTCTGCCTAATACCTGTAATACACCAACAATCCAACTTCCTTGCTGGGAGCCATGGCAGCTCACTTGATTGAGCATCAGACTCATACACCAGGAGTCGCAGGTTTGATACCTGCCCAGGCCAACCCAGGTCAGTTGTCTCAGTGTGTCCTTTGGAAAGGCACTTATATGGTTCATACAACTTTGTAAAATCCTTGAATTTGAGGGGTTGCCTTGAAAACTGCATGAAATTAGAAAAAGATGGTTTTACCCTTGAAAAGTCCTTGAATTTTTCACAAAATTCTTTGAATTTATCTGAGGGAATACAAAATGTTAAAACTGAATAGGTCACTCTTAAAGTTCAGAATATTTGTTATTTAAGTATTTTCCAGAAATAAGGAATAAATTTGTAAAAAAATGGAATCAAATTGGGGGGATCAAACGACACATGACATGGGTAGTTGGAGTAGCATCCATTTGCTGTAGTGGCATGGTAGTTGGTTGTGTTTGTGTTTGTGTTTGCCTATTTATGCAGTAAGCAGTGATAAAGTAACATAGGGAAAGTTTAGTTTCCATAAGAAAAATACTCAAAAACTTTTGGAAGTCCTTACAAACCCATTGAAAAGTTCTTGAAAATCAACTCTCTGGTACTGTACAAACCATGACTTTGTTCCCATTTCCTTGGCATGATATAGCCAATAATGTGTTAAAAGTGCTCTTAAAACCAACAAAACTGAATCGAGTACCTTGAAAATTTCAGTGGCCATATGGCAACCTACTGGAAACTTTCAGTGGTCTTTACAGATTTGAGGTCTTCAAGGACTAACAATTTGGTCACCTTATAGATTGAGAACAGAAATTAATTAAGTGGGGAATTATTGGAAGAAAATGGACACAAATTTGAAGTTTTAGTTTGGGCAAATTGAAGAGTAATTCTTTAAAAAAAAACATGCGGTTATTTTCAATAGAACTGATCATATGCTTCAAATTCAGGCCTGCCATTAAAGTATACTGTTTGGAGTTACCTAAACCATCTCTCTACATATCACTTGGCCTTGGATCCACTGATAAAGGGCCTTAACCTTCATTTTCTTCTGATGATAGTTTATATTAATTAAGCCTTTGCATTAATGCCGTTCAATTGACAGTAATTTTACGGCTGACTACATTTTCCAGTCTCGGTGTCCATATTTCTCCAGATCTATACTATTAGCTGAGGTTGACTGCACAGGTTATGCATTAGACTGGTCACTTATTGATTGTAAATGAGACTAGTCACATGTAAAGATGGCAACTTCATGTGAAACTGGCAGTTTCACAATTGAAAATTGATTTTGTTGTGAATTTAATTAAGTGCATTGCCAAATGTTTTTTTTAGCATTAAACTTGGTAGTACGTGTAAATAGGAAGTGTTGATGTCATTTTCTTCATGCTGTATTATGAATTGAAAGTTGCCAGAGGACAACCAGTTGATGATTTTCTCTACATATTTAGTTGCAGATGCAACCATTTTATTCACAACTTGGGAGTGCTGCATATGTATTGGCTCCTTACAAGATTGAAAAGTCGTTGTGGAAGTTTGTTCCCTGTTTTCAAATAGTGATCATTGCGCAAGGCCTGCTAAGATTCAGGAAAATTTATGTTGGAAATACCTGATAAGCATGGTTCATGGTTTGACATATCTGAACACTTGGATTCTTTTAGAGTTGTTCCATTTAAACATACATGGTACCCAGGGAAGACCCTTTTTAAAAAAATATATGCCAGAGTACTCTGATTACTCCAAGTGTTTATATGAAAACGATACAAAACTCTAAATTGCATCTATGGGTGACTAATCCACACTAAAAGTTCCTTCCCTGAGTCGCAAGTATATTTTACTGGAAAAGTCCTTAACAAAGGCTAACCTTAATTTGTCCCAAATAGAGATAATTTCTGTGAGGTAGGAGTAAGTGTAAAATACATTATTTGGAGATACTGATAGTACAGTGTTGGTTGATTTTTTCTTAACTTGGACAACAAAGTCACCACACATTTATCTGACAGCATAAATGGAGACAATCTTTGTAATGTTTTCAGATTGCTTAGAAATAAAGCACACTTGTAGTGCAAATTCATTGTTTTAAAAATTATCATAATTTAATATTTCTCACATATGGTATTTGATCAACCTAAGTTGACTTTTAGTTTATAAAGTCTTACAGGTATATTGCGTCTTTTATTTCAGGTCCCTACACATTCAGCATTGGTGATACAAGTAAATTCTCAGAATATGTTAGAGGTGGAATAGTTACCAGTGTCAAAATGCCAAAACCACTCTGCTTTGTAAGTAGTTAACTTTTTTTTTTTAACCTGTAAGAAGAGCTGAAATTAAAACCAAAAAATAAAATCTGTTTAAGTATTCAAGGTTTGATCATTATATAGGTACATTACTGTCACCATGGAGCTTTGATGGAACACTATTCACTACGAAATTTTTAATTTAAAATGTGCAAATTGGGTCATAAAACTCTGTGTAAATATGGAGGATTGTGAGATTTCAATCCCAATTTCACACATTTCTCGCAAGAAAGGTTAACAAGATGAATGCCATTTGATCCAGGTTTCAAGGATTTGTGTGTAAAGAATTATGTTCAGTGAATATCTTGCAAGTGAAGTCATTCATGCCCTTTTCAAGAGCTGGAGGGAACCTGTAACAAAAGGAGTTGTTGAAATCTGTTCAGCTCCTTTTAAAGTAACAAAATGTATTCCTGTACAGTACATGAAGTCACTGCATGTTAGAAAAATATCTTTTATTTTACGAATCTTGCATCATTGTTTGATCACTTTGGTTTAAAGAGAGTAAATAAGATCATGATAACGAGGTCATAAATTAAATATCACTTAATATTGAAATATAAAAAGGCAATAACGCTTGGTATAGAAGTATGTATTCTCACAGAGATACCAATCTTTAAATATTTAAAACAAAGGAAGCTAAATTTCACATTGTGTATGTGTCTGTATAGCCCCTCCAGCCCCCTCTTCTTCAAGTTCTGTGTACAAGCACAGGCCTTGAAGGGTAATTTTACCATTGAAACAAAAGTGTAATACAGCACAATCGAAGAATAATTGAGAAAGAAATTAAGAATGAATGCAAAACAAATGCTAAAGAAATGATGCATGCTTTTTAAAGAGTGTAACAATGATTGCATCTTAAAGGGAAAAAAATGCAGAATGTAAATGCAAAACACAACACTGATGTAAAAATCCAGAATGCAGAACAGTGAATGTTGAATGAAATCAGATCCAATTGTCAATCTATTTTATGAATGCATGTGAAAATGTATTGCATTTTAGATTTGGGTGGATTCTAGAAATACCTTGATAGTGTGTTTGTAATAATAGTTCAGCCCCTAACAAAACCAACAAGATTGCATGGTACTGCCCTTGTTACAGTTATATTGTCTAATTTCTCAAAAAAGAGAGAAATAAACTTAAGGGGTCACATTTAATGTATACTAAAATTTTAACTTAAAATGACATAAATGGATGATTCTTGGAACCATGAAGAACTGAGACAGGTCAGTAATTAGCATTAAACATGAATTATTAAAACTTCTTTGCACAGAGATAGAACACTGCAACTAGACAATGAAACTTCCTTACTAGGCTAAACAATTCAAGAATATTGAGAAATAGAGCAGTCTGAGGTTACGTAGCAGTTGCAGAGTGGGAATTACTTGGCAATAGCTAGCAGACTTTTCTCCAATGCTGTTCACTTGTAGGAGGAAACAAATGCCATATATCTTGTGTACCCAATTTCCTAAATTTAACATGTTTAAAATATTGATGAAGAAAGAGAAAAGAAGGGAAGGTTGGGAACAAAATATAGTCGTTAGGAATAGATTTGAGAGACCGTACAAAATGTAATCATCAGTAAAGAAACAGAACTGAAAAAAATTCAATTCGGCTTTTTAAACACCACTTAGTCGGTGAGATAGGTGGATTGTAATTATTGTAAGACCTGCCAACCCTTATGATCTGACCACAAGTCTTACTGAAATGACCCTTAATTGCGGACTTGCATAATAATAGCAAAAATTAAGAAAATATAATTGTTGCAGTCAAATCCGGATACTGGCTTGTTTGTGTTTGATCTGGATCCAGGTTTCATATTAGTTTCAGTGGATTTGGTCAGGGAACCAGACTAACTTTACAGGCAGGAGTACCTCAGATGTTTTAAACTGATTTATTTCATGCAAAATGCCTGCATGATCAAGCTGTTGCTTATAACATTTTCAAGAAAGGGCTTCCTTGAAACGAGAACACGTTGAATGCGAAAGGGAGGAGAAGCCTCTTTGAAAGTTTAAACAGTCAGTACAGAAGTATAACAAGAATATTCAGGTTCTTGGGGGAAAAAAGTAGAAAAGGCAACAATTGTGTTATTGGAGATCATGTCATGTTGATTTGAGTATATCTCACGGCAGGAGAGATAATTGTCATCGCCAAATTAATTTTTAAAAGAAATAAAGATTATGTCAAGTTGAGAGATCTAGCAAGAAGCCATTGAGCTCCATGGGATTTGGAATTGCACTTTCAGAAACTGTACTGGAGGTAATTAAGGTCTAAGTGTACTTTAAAAACTTTCTAGTTGAACATGTGTTTTCCATCACTGCATCAGTCTTGTATCACACTTAAATGCATATTTTCCAAGTTGACAATAGCAGTACATGATATTTTGTTACATCATACTGAAAATTGGTCTAACTTACAGAAAAATATTGACAGCCTTCCTGAAAAGGTATTGTTTGGATTGGCAGGTCTGCATTGTAAGGAAAAAAACAACAGCTAAAGTATTGTGATAGTATGGAGGTCTGAATAAATCTGCATGTTCAAAATGCCTTGTGTTTTGAGAAAAACAAACGAATAGTAACAATGTACATACCAGATCTTAAATATCCATTCATGTTTTAGATGAAAATGTTAACAGGCATTTAATCATTAAGTTACTCTTTATAATCCAAGAATAGATCATGAATAGATCATTTACCAGCACTACAGTCACTATTTCATATACAATATTCTGTTGGTTCAAAATTTTTAATGAATGCTATGCCAAATTCTGTGATAGCACAGAACTGGGGATGAAAACTCGTGCACATTTGATAGTAAATACATGATGGGAACATAGTTTTTCCTTCAAATACATTCCCTGATCACATAAATGTTATGGATCTAAGCCTGCTACCTCCCGAATCCAACCCTACTAAAAAGACAAAAATTCATCTTTTCTGTCTATCTCGTATAGGCAAAGGACAAGTCTTGCCCATTACCTCCCCTTGCCACCATCAGAGGTCGCTAGTTTTTAAGCTTTGCTTCCGTACTGTCTACTTTGTACATGACACCTCCCATAGATCCATGCCAATATCATTGTCAAAATTAGCCATCCATCCAGAAATTTGGACTTGTTGTGTGTTATAATCATTCCTCTACAGGTAGTACATATTATTTTTTTATTTTTTCCAATTTTGTGTAAATTTGTCACATTCTCCGACTTGGACAGCTTATACAACACGCTATCATTGAACGCATATTGTCATTCATGTTTTAGCGCACACTGCCTATTTTTCGCTCGCTCCGTTAGTAACGGGTGTTGTATAAGCGAATTCTTAACACACTTGAGTTGTTAATTTATGCTTTTTTTTTTCTTCTCGTGTGTTATCAATGAAACATGTCAACCAAGTGTATTAAATGTAAGAAATTTAAGGCAAGGGAAGACATGCACGAGTTCTGTTTAGCGTGTACCAAATGTACCTCATCTCTTTCCTGCAGTGTGTGCTCCATTTGGTCTTAAGACATCTGGACTGCTATATTACAGAAAGTGGCCATATGGAAAGACGAGAAGCAAATCTTGCAAAGACAATGCCGACATCTTAAGTATACATCTGAAGTCAGCATCCCTTTCGAGCCTTGTGGGGAACATTGCTGCCTCCTCCCCCTCCTCTCCCCCCCTCAGTGCGATGTCCACAACCGTCAGCTATATTTACCTCAATGGAAATGGAGGAATAAAACGTTAATGTTTTGCAATCTTTCATCTTTGAACTACAGATGCGTCACCTGGTTCAGGAGACGACAATGCAATTATTAAATTCAGGCCAAATTTTACCCTTGTTTCCCTCTCTGGCTTCGACAGGTATTTCTGACTCATTGGGGCAGTGTCCCCCCAATTTTAGGCATCCCAGTGGATGTAAAGCCCCCCACATGTCCAAGTATGGCCTTCAGGCCTGTAAGTCTAGGCGCATGGGGTTTTTGCCATATGCATTGGATCCATCTTATACTGTGGTATTGCCATCCAGCCAGCCTAGCCCCCTCAGTTCAGATATCATATTGATAGATCCATCTGTCCAGCCATGATTATGGCACCATCTGTCTACAACTATGAGGATCTTAGTGACAGATCTGTCCATCTTGCCACGCCTTTGTCTACATATCCGTATTATGATGGGAGATTTTAGTGAATAATCTGTCTGTCCAGCCATGCCCATGGCACCGACCAGACTCCTGGCTAACCAGTCAGTCGTTCCAGTGCAAATTTGTCTGGCTGACTCGGCTTACCGTATGTTCACGGCTTACCCACAGGGGTGTTACTGTGACTTATAGAGATGATGGCATTGCGTCATCTCTGTCACCAGGGATGGTTTATCCGGACATGCAAGCCGAACCTGAACTGGACTCAAGACACAGCGAGTGTGACGATACTCCAGCATAACAGCCCTACTCAGATCCCACCATGGAGCAGACTGAGTTTAGCTTCAAGGCTGCTGTCGAAGAAATATAGCAGGTGTTTTCGGCTTCAGAATGCCACTGACCTCCTAATGCCATGCACAACTATAAGGTCAAAGTGTCGGTAGATCTCGATGATGAGGAAAAGACGCCGTCCTTCCGGCTACTTCCCCAGTCAGCAATGATCAGGTAAATTAATGAACGTCAGTCTGGAAGAATCTGTTATCCAGGGAATGCAAAGGCTTGCTTTTCTGAAAGCCAAGTACCAACAACATTTTCATCATGCTGGTACAAAACCCACTCCAATGCCTTCCATGCTGACCTCCCAGCTCTAGATGAAAATTTAGCAGTGGTTCACATGTCTTCCCTACTGTGTTATAAAGTGGACAAGAATGTGTTCCATGCCACTTCGAAGCTGGTGCGCAACGTTGTCGCCACATCTTCGATGTTAGACTTAGCCTCATTAGCAATTTTCCGCATTAAAATGAGCATGTCTGGGCAGTGACAGCCCAAATTGCTCGATTCATTATCAGTGCAGCTCACCATTCCATGGCTAATGCGCTGACTGCCTCGGCAAATCTTGACCTGATAATATGTGACGCCTGTTTGTGCTCCACGTCTCAAGCCACATCATACCCTGGAATTACAGATGACCCCATTTGGCTCGGCATTTCTCTTAGTGGGCAAAATTGAATATGTTCAGAGGCATGCAGCTCAGGAACTGCCCCTCCAACTTGCCGCTCAACACACTATATTTTAAGACCAATCCACTCCTGCCACAGCGGAGCGACGATAGGCGGGTCAGGGACAAGGGATTTTTTCCATCACACATTCAGTTTAGGTCCCAGCCTAATGTCAGGAGGCAACAACAAAACCAGTTTAGGAGGCAACCTTACAGGGGTGGCAAGAAACCAAGTTTCTCTGCCTCCAAGCCTCCTAACTCTTGATGTTGACCTGCCAACCCCACCGCCAGCAGACAGCATAGTGGTGGATGCCTGACTTCTGCAATTCCAATCTCGCTTGATCACCCTCTTTCCTCAGAACGAATATGTGATCCAAGTTATTTCTGAGGGGCTTCGGATTTCATTTATCCAACCCCCTCCTCTTTCTTCCTCTCCCCTTTACAACAGGAGATACTGTCGCTCATTGACATACGGGCAGTGGAGATTGTGCAAAAACCACATTCTCCGGGGTTTATTCCAGGTTTTTTCTCATCCAAAAAGTGAACGGCAAGTTGAGGTCAATCATCAACCTGAGTCACCTCAACCAATACATTCTTCCACTGAAATTCAAGATGGAGACAGTGTGATTGATACTATCCTCCCTGCATCGTGGAAATTTCTCTGTTTTGCTTACCATGACACAGTTTATCAGTTTTCCCATTTGGTCTAAACATCAAGTCAGGGCTTTTACCAAAATCATGGATTGCGTCGTCACCCAGTTCCAGTCAACTTCATCTACAGCGACGGCAGCGTACATGGACAAAATCCTCCAGAAACATGGTAAGTTCTATTCTTCTCAAGGGCAGAAACGATCTTCTGTCCCTTTTGAATCATTAGGTTTTCTCGTGAACTGGGAAAAGTCTGATCTTCAGCCAACTAAGTGTTTTATCCATCTGGGTATGGAATTTCTCACCAATCTCAATCTGGTATGGCTCCCTCATGTTTGCTTCATCCAGATCTTCAAACTTGTCAAGTCCATTTCCAACAGGACTTGGATTTCCGTGAGTGAGTTATTTTGCAACTCCTCGGATTATTTGATGCGGCAGTGGACTCTATCCTGCTTGGCCATCTTTTTATGCGCCCAAGTCCCCTCAATCATAAGGTCACGATCAAGCACAAGGTGTGATCATTCCTGTGTCAGTGGTGCAACCCAGGTTGGCTCATGACAGGGATTCCTCTGGAGAAACCCCAAACAGAAATGACTATGTACCTATGCCAGTATGTATGGTTGGGGTGACCACCTGTTGCCAGACTTCGCTACTGTCAGCAGCACATGGGAGCCAAGGGACCTGCCTCTCTACATCAACCTTCTCAAAATGAAGGCTGTCATAAAATCCTTTCAGTTCTGGAAGGACCGCCTCCCGAGGAAAACAGTCCTGTTTATGTCTGACAACTCCGTAGTGGTGACCTACCTCCTCAAACAGGGAGGGGGGGGCGCGGCACCAAATCACCCGACGTGCGTTCTGATTTTGCAGTTTCTATGTTGGTGTGACCAACTCCATACCAATGTACAAATCATGCAGATTCCTGACCGACACTCCCTCCCGAAAGGGTCAAGTCATTCATACAGAATGGTCTCTCCATCAAAATCCATCATTCATCTAATTTTCACACATTGTGGGCGTCCGATGATTGATCTTTTTGCGACAAGGTGGAATCGCAAGTTGCCCACCTCATCTCTAGTTCCAGACCCAGAAGTTTGGGCCATGGATGCACTGTCAATCAATTAGTAGGGGTTGTGGGCCTTTACCTACCCTCCCTCAGTTTTGATACCGAAAATAATACAGAAGTTGAGATTCTGATCACCCCTCTCAGATGAGAAGTCCTGGGTCACTGAACTACTCGAACTAGCAAAATCTTCTCAAACAACCGCGATCGCAGGTGTTCCACCCCTGCCTGGACTGTCTTCTTCACGCCTACTTTTGACCGGACAGCCTTGCAAGAGAAAGCATTTAGACCTTCAATTGTGGAGAGAATCTCGCGAGCAAGAAGTCCCTCCACTCCGAAGGCTTATGAGGGAAAGTGCCATGTTTTCACGAACTTGTGCAGAGTCAATAACATCGTACCTTTGAGTGCCGCAATCCGTCAACTGGCGGACTTTTGTTCTCTGGCGCTTCGAGAAAAATTTGCCACCAACTACTATCAAAGGCTACCGCTCCATATCTAACTCATTCCAGCATCATGGCAGAAGAGATATCGGTCATGATAAAGATCTATCAGACCTACTAGCCAATTTTGACTTGAATCGACCAAAACCCCTCGCCCTGTTTCCAAAATGGAATCTCTCCTTTGTTTTGACATGGCTCAATTCAGATAAATTTGAGCCTCTAGCCCTCACTTCGCTGAAGCTACTATCCTACAAAACATGTTTCCGGATTGCCTTAGCTTCAGCATGCAGGGTGAGTGAGATACATGCCCATTCTGTTGACCTGAACTATCTTCAATTCAGACTGGATGGTTCGGTGGTCCTCTTGACGCAACCAGTCTTTGTAGCCAAAAATATGTTACCATCAATTGCCAGAGTCATACACTTCCTCTCTTCCATAGACACCTTCAAGCACTATTTGAAGCACACAGAAGCAAGTCGTGGCGCACACAAACAGCTCTTTCTCCTGGTAAAAGCCAGGAAGCAGGATATCGCCCCTCAAGCCCTATTTTCATGGCTGAAGTGGGTTATATGCTCGATGTACTCAAAGGTCTTGCACAATCAGAGTCGCCTTATGAAGATTTCAGCTCATGAAAGTCGCCTTATGAAGATTTCAGCTCATGAAATTAGAGTGATCTCTGTGAGCCTCGTGTTTGAACGTAACGTTTCTATCCAAGAAATAATAGAAGTTGTTGGTTGGCATGCTGAGTCAACCTTGTCAAGTTTTAATCTCGGAGATTTAGCTTCAGCTGAGACAAACTTTGAATCTGGTGGGTCCTGTGATGATGGCCCAAATGACCACCAGGCCCAATTAAAAGTCAGCACTGCCTATTAGCTTCGCTGGATTCACCAGTGAAATTTTGTCAGTAAGAAGAATTCAATAATAACATCTTAACCAGATATAGGGGTCACAGATCATGTGACCCTAGGCTGTGTTGGTTATCATATTAGGAGAGCGGGTTATCGTTCACATAGGGAATCCAGTCTTTATTCCCTTGAAGGATACCCAAAGTATAGATCTTGTGCTCAACATTCCCCCCTCCTATTACCTATTCTTCTGATGTTAATGTGATCAGGGAACATATTTGAAGGAGAAAGCAAAATTTTTAAGTCAATTATGTTTTTTCGAGAATACTTACTCGATCACATTACTTAAAGATCCTCCCAACCACCCTGCCATGCGAGCATCCTCATTGGTATATTGCTCAGCTTAAAATCTATTGACACCTGGTGTGGTAAGGATAGGTAATGGGCAAGATTTATTGCCCTTTGTCTATATTTGATAGACACAAAAGTTGAATTTTAATCTTTTTATTAGGGCTGGATTCGGGAGGTAGCAGGCTTATATCCCGAACGTTAATGTGATAGAGTAAGTGTTCTCATAGAAACATAATTTACTTAATAATTTGCTTTCAACTTGAAAAGCATTACAAGTCTTTGAACAAAGGTTACTTCTCAGTAATTAGGTTGACACTTTCTATATTTGGCCCATGTCTGTTACTTCTGAGAAAGCCAACTCCAGCTGCAATTTACAAGCAGTTGAGATACCTATCCTTATGATATATATAAGCAACTACATAATGCATGAAATACAAACGGAGTGAAAGCTTGAAGTCCATGAATTAAACCCTTTTCCACCAGAATTTATGAATGTTACATTTATACGGTGAATTCTTTGAATAGGAAATTATGTTAGTTGCCTGAAATAATAATAATAATATTAATGATAATGGTATTTGTTCAAGAACCAAGCTAGAAAGGTGAACCTGCATTCAGAGGACACCTGGGTACAAAGGCCAGTTTGGCCTTTCCCATGGGTGGCTGCTTAAGACCAGTTTGACTGTATAATGAGGGAGGGGGAATTAGGTTTACAAAAGACAGAGGCAGTTTCTTTTGAATTGGTTAAAAAGACTGCACAAATATCAAAGAATTGAAGGGCAGTGTTATCATAGCCAGAGATGTACCATGCACAAAGATGAATCCAAAATACTTTTTATATGCCCACCATAAGGCAGAACTTATTATGATGTCCGTCCATTAATTCTAAACATGTAACAACATTTATTTTAATATGAAGATGAAATCAGAATTATGTTCACTCAAAAAAAACTGGCAATTTTAATTGTCTTCATAAATGATGAGATTACATCTTGGGAAGCATTAAAAAGTTGTTTGATCAAAATTGAAATTTACATTTTTGATAATTATTAATATGCTTATTCACAACGATAACTGTAAATGGGAGGAATGTGACTTTTTCCTGAAGGGTGAGATGGGGTTGTTGACTTGAAAGCATCACCTGGATCTCAATATTGATGATGCAAGAGTTGGAATTGCTTTATATGGGTGTTTTTACATATTCTGGCAACAATATATAGTGTATTCATCATTTATATGAAGACATTGTAATAAAAGCAGGTCATATCAGCATAGATCAAGATTGTAATGCAAAACTGTGATGACATACTGTACAAGCAGAAGTGGTATGTCTCACGGTTTTGTGCAAGACCCTCGAAATAATTAAGCATTATATACATGTAAGTTTGAAATGAGAACAAGCCTGAATCAGTATATTAATGTAATTTATTATTCATGAAACTTTCATGAAATGTGACATTTTCTCAGTCTAATAATTACCCCGTCATTCATAGTTCATTATTATGGCATTTCTTTACCAAGACACCATTTTACACTGCAATAAGATGCTATTCACACCAAGTGAAAGTTAATCCCCTCTATGAAAGTCATTAATTTCTTAAAGTACAGTTTCCTCCCAACACGGATTTAACACCCATGGTTTATGACAATCCGATCTCCACAGTCCTACGTGGAGATTTGACACACACCAATAAAAGTTCATGTTCTGGTGACCTTTGGAATTCCCAGTCCGCTTATTTTTAGTAGCCTATCAGATAATGCATTGCAAATTCGTCTTAGGGAGAGTTATCATTAGTAATGATATTTTCTGAATGATGTGTGTCACTTTCAGAAATTTGAAAGACAGATTTGTGAACCAAAAGGTCAACAGAACATGACCTCATTGGGTTTATGATAAGCAGAAATGATGTTTAAAATTAATACTTTCCTTGTTAGTCATGGTAATTGCGAGTTCATGGTATAAGAATTTATCATTGAAGATAATATTTTCTTCCAAGATCCTCGATACACTTAGTACAGTGTCCCATCAAAGTTCCATGGCAACTGTACAGTATTATCGAGAAATGTGTGCCATATAGATACTGTACATTTTGACACTGACCTGTTTATTTATATACAATATACTTGTTTGTTGTCAAAAATCTTTCTTTCTCATGAAATGAGTTTTACACTGGTTTTAATAGCTTCAATAGAAATTAGCAACAAATGAATTAATAGCTGTCTAAAGTACAAGATATTTCCTAGTTTTTGACATGTTTTTTTTCTTCTAGGAACTGTGTGTAGGATTATTTCATTAATTTGATCATCAGTCATATTAGGGTTAAGCATTAGGGGATATTCTTCCTAAACTTTTACTATAATATTCAAGAAATGTTCCTGGCCATTCATCAGTAAAATTAAAAAGGTCATTAATGATACACAAACAGCATTGTTTATGCTAAATGGCTGTCTTAAGCTGCAATTGCCATGCCAATTTTTTCTTTTTTCTTGCAGAAACCTATAACAGAAGCAATGAAAGCTCCAGAATTTGTTCTGACAGACTTTGCCAAATTTGAACACCCAGGACAGTTACATGTAGCATTCCAAGCCCTCCATGAATACAAGAAAAAGAAGGGATCACTTCCCAGGGCTAGAAACAAGGTAAAACTATTTTTCTTAACTCGCTGTCATTTCATTTTAAAGTTTTGAGTTTTATGAACTGATCTTGATTCATTTCCACCCTCTCTAAGAAAATTAAGTGAGATTTTGTACAGATCATCTTGAATTTTTTCACTGGGCAGAAAGTAGCTGAACTTTAGCTGTCAACTGTTCTAATTTGATCGAATTTGTTCCATTTCCCATTCAATATTCTGAATTCCAAGTTTGAGACCAGAAATTCTGATTTTGAGCTATTAACTGACCATTTAAGTAAAAAAAAAAAAATTATAATAATATGAAAATAAGTTTTGTGTAAAGCAGTGTTTATTTTCATAGGCGCAGCCTTATTTCCTGTCAGAATATAGTTACAAAGACTTTGTACTTGCTTCAAAACTTTGTTTTACAGGAATTCATGTGACTTTCAGTTATCTTACATATGGACTGCCATACAATAACCGCCATTTGTATTTGCTTTATTTATGCTAGGATAATCATGTCACTTGCAGATAATGATTCAAATAAGATGCCTCCACAGAAGAGCAGAAAGTATGTCAGGGATTTGGTAAAGTAGAAATACCAGGATGAGTATACTAGAATATTTCCAGATGTCATAAGCAGTTCTCAATTAGGAGTTGCACCTTTTGCGGGAGTAACTGATACAAGGGAATGTGAGCTCCAAGAAACAACTGTCCTATGGAAAGGCAGTGGAGGACAGTTATAAATTAACTTCATTTTTCAGCATTCTAAACGAGGAAACTGCTGTGCCCAATTCTTGAAGTTTTTTTTATGGAATTTAAAATTGAACAAGAGCTTCCAATCGCCTTGGCAGATCATGTGGGAAGACTGTTAAGACAAATGTTTCCTGACTTGCAAATTGCACAGAAATGTGGCTGTGGTGGAACCAAAATGAGTTGCCCCTGGACCACAGTGAGGACTGCCTAAATCCCAGCCTGCATGAAGGTTTTTCACTTTCAAAAGATGGCAAACAAAATTTTAAAAATAGGTACAAAGGTGCACTCGATTTCAGTCTCGAGTTCTGATATAAGACCTTAATTTAAAGAATTTTTAGTGATGTCCATGCAGTGATCTTTTCATGCAAAGTGCAGTGTGTACAAATCCAATATCAAAGAGTAGTAATTGTGATGAATTATCTTACACAATGTTTTTTCAATGAGTTACACAATTTTTTTCACACCCTAGATTACTAAGTGCTTTTTCACAGCTTTCTAGTTTTAGATATTGCACATTCTTGTCCACTAGATAGTACACAGAAGAATACAAACTGTTTTTGATTATTTTTACAATGATATCTATCAACAAGGGAGTATTATTGTGGGACTCCTAAAGTACTCCAGTAATGCATTTCCCAACATAGGTTAGCTTATGCTTTAAAGAAGGCAAATAAATTATTTCAAGAGCATCAGCTTGGCTGTGTTAGCTTTTGATGAAGGCAGTTAGCTCTGGTTTTACAAAATAATATTGACTTGCTTACAAATGTATGTTGCAGGAAGATGGAGATGAATTTCTTGCTATAGTGAAGGAGGTAAACAGCTCATCAGAGGCAAAAGTGGAGGAACTGAATGGAGATCTTATGAGAGAGTTTGCTTACTCAGCAACTGGGGATCTTTGTCCAATAGTAGCCGTTATTGGAGGGATAGCTGCACAAGAGGTTATGAAGGTTGGTTAGAGCTTTGTAATCTGAATGGTGGTACTGCTGATTGTTCTTGGCAACAGCTTAATGTAGATTCATGTAATAATAATACTGATTATTTCAGTATGTCTACAGTGAAGAAGAAATCCACATCAGTAATAATTATTTATTGAGCAAATAGCAGGTATGGTTATAGGATAGTGTTTAAGTCACTTGCTTTCCACCTCTGTAATCCCAGTTTCAATTCCCAGAGCTGGCACGATTACTATTTTTCTGTGGACACTGTTTGCTCCACCACACAGAACACATGAAGCCTACACCTGCTCCTTTGTGAGAGCCCTGTTTGCAATTGGATAAATTGGATATTTGTTTTGCATAATCACAAAAACTACATGCATGTTTTGCTCCAAGTCCTTCTGAAAGAACGAGTTTAATATGACATAGGGATATGTTGTAGCAATCAGGCCGAGATGTATTTATACATCATCTCAAGCAAGTTCTTTCCCCCACATTAAAAACATGATACATTTCAGTTTTGTATTTATTACATACCCCTGCCCCCTTTTAAACTATCATAATAACTTAACTATACTGTCTATTTGGAGTTCAAAACAAATTCGGATTTATAAAAGTTCAAATTAGTGCATCTAAGAATATCTTTGAAAAGACTTCAGTCAAAATACCCCCACAAAAGGTTTGAGTCTAGGTGCACAATACAGAAAAACGTATTGAACATTATTTCAAATGCCAAACCAGCCATGTAAGATTAAATTAGCATTAATAAAATTAAATATGGAATCACGTCTTCTGTTCATGCTGGTCATGTTTAATAGATGTAGCCTATCAAAGAATATTCTACTTTTAGTTACGGTTAAAATATTTTATATGAATTAAACAAACACAGCCAAGTATTCTAAACATATAACAATATTTCTGCAATGTGAACATTTTAATATGAAGATGAAAGATTCTTTTATTCCATCAATAACTTTTAAACCATGACATAAAATTGTTATTACAGGCCTGCTCAGGGAAGTTTAGTCCAATTTACCAGTACCTGTATTTTGATGCTCTGGAATGCTTACCAGAAGAGAATAGAGACTCCATCCTCACAGAAGAAGCTTGTAAACCAGTGAGTGTTTTGGTCTCTTGTCTTGCCTGCATTTAGGAGATGCAAAGCACAGATAATACTTCTGTGCCAGTGGCTGTGTCACAAAGGTTAATATTTGATGTTGTATGTGGGATACAGTAAGTGCACATTGTGGCATGGTTTACAGGTGAGGCACTGTTCCATCGAATCCTTGTGCATGTTGGCAGATAATCAGACCTGGTTTACAGTTGAGATACTGTATTCCATTGAAGCTTTGTCTATGTTGGCAGATAATCCTACATGGTTTGCAGGTCAGACAGTGTTTTATGCAATCTATGTCTATGTTACAAATAATGAGACGTGGTTTGCAGGCGAGACACAGTTCCATGGAATTGTTGTCATTATTGGCTGATAGTGAGACATGGTTTGCAGCCAAGAAACAGTTTCATGAAATCATGGTCAGTGTTGGAAGATAATCAGACGTGGTGTGCAGACAAGACACTGTGTTATGTGGAATCCTTGTCAGTGTTGGCAGATAATTGGACACAGGTGTCACTTAACAACATTGATATTTCTGTGCTCAAGTTTTTCCAAGTCTTTTTGCATGTCTCAAAGCGTCGCCTGTGGTAGAGACATAGTGTTCAGTAGATGACTTTAGGGTCTGCAGCAGACCTCAAAAATGTTGAAAACACTACAATTTTATTTTGACCTTAGAAACCTTAAAAAAAAAACAACAAAAAAACTGAAGGTAACCTTTAAAAAAAAAAATTGAAAAAAAAATGATGAATGGCTCTACCCCGACACCATCAAAAATGCTTTTTTGCACAAGTTTTTGTTGTTGTTGTTGTTTGTTAGGCTAGCCTAGCAGTTGAGAAAGTGTTTGATTTATGCAAATTAAAAACAATCGATCATTTTATTCTATCATTCATTTCATAGACCCATAACTGCATATTGTCAGATCATCAACAGCTTTGGCATTGCATTCACTTCAATCTGTGTACCATTTGAAGTCCATTTGCTCAGATTAAGATTCTTTTACCAGAAGTATTTTAGGATGCATCGACAGAGTAAGGGGCCATTATGTCATGGTCTCCTCCGACAACATGTCCATCGTAGCCTTTCTCTGATGTCAAGGAGAATCGCATGCCCCTTCTCTTTGCGTGAAGGTGGAACCTCCTTTGCTGGATGTCTCAGAAGGGATAACCCTCCAAGCCAGCCATGTTCCTCGTAAAGCACCACATTCCAGGGAAGAAGAATGTATTAGCTGACAGTCTGTCCAGGTCGGGCAAAACAGTCCTCATGGAATGGTCTCTTAACCGTTCTGTAACACGAGTCCCTTTTCTCTTTATGGGGATATTCAAATTTTTAATAAATGTTATGCTTACCATGGAGATAATCTTGTAACTGCTTTGCGTCTGGAACCTCAAAAACATTTTTTAAAACCTTGAGAAAAAAAACTAAAAAAAACCCTCAAATTTTAAAAGTTAATTTCACTTCTAACCCTGCATCTTGTGTCATATGAGAATTCAGAAACTTGCACATTTTCAGCCGATTAATTTGTATGTAACAATATATATATAGTTCGATCTAGAAGAGTTAAAGGAAGACTGACCAAGTTGTCTTAGAGACTTAAAAGTTGTTTTACTGATACATTGCCATCAAAATTATTATGCAAACATTAAATTCTTGAAAATGTCATTTTAAAAAAAAAATTTGATGGAAAATCATTTGTCTATTTTTTGGGGTTTTTTTTAATCCTTTTGCCTGAAAATGACAAATATTTCTGCCAAAACATACATTCATGTACATAAAAAGAACTTTGCATTTTCTTTCACAGAGGAACTCTCGTTATGATGGTCATATAGCAGTGTTTGGAGAAGAATTCCAGAAGAAACTTGGTGATCTCAAATACTTTCTGGTAAGTATCTCATTCAGAATATATATATGATAGTTTAAAAGGGGGGCAGGGATAAGTAATAAGGCATTGCATATCACATTATGATGTTGTCCATCCGTATGTTCCCTATTTCATTATTGCTCAAAAACTCTAATTATCCATCATCTACCATTACCAAACTTTGAAAGTAGCTTGCATTTCTTTCAGAGAAGAACCCTGTTGCTTTGGGGCTCCAAAGGTCAATGAACAAAGCCACAGAACTTCACTTGTATATGGATACCTTGACAAAACTTTGTAAATGTCGTGCATTTGAAATGAGAAAAATGCCTATTGATTTTTGGGTCAAAAGATTCAAGGTTAAGGACATGCTGACTCTAAGAAGAAAAATGGTTTTTACTTAATAACTTTACTTCTAGATTATATACCTTGAATGAGGTTTGTATAGGGGTTGCACTTAAAGTAATAAGGAGGCCTGTTGATTTGGGGTCAAAGGTCAGAGTCATGGTGACTCCACGAAAAACTGGTCTTGCACAAGAACATTTATTCTAGAGCAAGTTTTTTGACCAAACTTTGTGGATGACTTGCACTTTGGGTAAGAAAAAACCTATAGATTGGGGGTCTTAAGGTTAATGGTTAAGGTCAGGGTAAGCATAATAAGAAAGTAATGGGTTCTGCACAGTAAGAAATAGTTCAAGACTGCATTCTCAATCTGAGGTCATTGAGACCCTTTGGTCAGTAATCTAGAGAGTCAGCTGTGCTCTATTAAATCTTAAATAGATGACTATTAAACACGGGGCAGTTGTATAATGTACCATTCATGTTATTCTTTTTTTATTTCATGCCTCTTGGTGTATGTTATGTACACATGTAGGAAAAATGCAAAATATTTATGTCTATTTGGAAAGGTTTGTTTATATTTTTAGAACTTGACTTTTAATAAGTACTTTAAACCCAGGATTGTGCTGATGTGCAATTAAACCCAATACTTAGACACTGACATATAATGTGAAAGTGGAGATATGTATGACAAGTGATCGTGATCATTGGTTGATAATTGATTGTCATTGTCAGCTGATTACAAAGATTTTTAAAGTGCTCATATATTGTACATCGCCTCTTGTTTGTACTTCCCAGATATTTCTAAGTATATGGTTTAAACAAAACTAAGCAATAGTCTGAGTAGAATTTGAAGCGCATTGGGATGTAGTAAAGTTCCAGTTGCTGCATCTGAAAATATCCATACCCGTACAGTACAGGCCGATTGCATTGTTCTTGAACCAATAAGAAGCACATACCGTTCAAATTACAGAAAATTTTACATTACACAAAATGGCTTAAGCAAAAAATACTTGAGCATAATTAATTCAAACACTTCAGATTAAAACTAACTCAGATTAATGGACAAGCCACGAGTCTTGTTGTACAGTACAGATATTTCTGGTACTATGTGGATTGAACCATGATATCAAAGGCTATTACAAAGAAATAAAATTAAGTGGGTATGTAATGTGTCCTGTCAGCCTCATCACTGGAAACAATGCTTTAGTTGGAAACTTTTCATACTTTATTTTGTCTATTCCTTAGGTTGGTGCTGGTGCGATTGGCTGTGAGATGTTGAAGAACTGGGCCATGATGGGACTAGCATGTGGTAACAAGGGCCAAGTATACATCACTGACATGGACATTATTGAGAAATCCAACCTCAACAGGCAGTTCCTCTTCAGACCATGGGATGTACAGGTGAGAGAGGAAGAGAGAGAGAGATGATCTTCTGTTGATACTGGAGATCCATAAATATTATTGGATGTAAAAATTTTCATGGTTTTGCATTGAATAAATAGCTTCATAACTTTAACACGTATATGCCTTCAGTGAGAGGAAGGAAAGGTGTCACATTTTATCAGAGATGGATCATTTTAGTTGGGGTCTTCAAAGTTGTCTTTTGTAACAACTAGGAAATATACACGAAAATGATTCCCCATACACAAAAGAAAATCCACGGTGTGCTTGATGGTTTTATCACCTTGAAATGTAACAGCATTCACAGATCTTTTTGGTGGAATTAAGGGCTGATAATTGTAAACTTGTGGAATAAGTAATAGTTGCAAATACAGGAAATCACAAAATTTTAGTGGGGCCAAAAATAAAGTGTGTGATTCTAGTAATGTTTTTTTTTAAAATCAGATAGGAAGGTCGTTACAAATTTTAAAAAAAATTTTGTATTATTGCTGTATGAACATTGTCATTTACTGAAAAAGAAATCCAGTATCATTGTCTTCTTCCCTGGGAAAAGTTAACTGTTCAGAGGTGAAGAACAGTTTACAGTCGGTACCAATTTTTTTTGTTTGTTTGTTGCATATGTGATACAAAGGACAAGTTCATTTTTGACTAAAATTGGTGTGATTTTAATATTTTTCTGAATGAATGTACTATGTGAGTACTTAACAGAAGTTTTGTTTTGACATGGGTATTAGTCTTTAGTGTGTTTTTAATGCAAAATAAT
Organism: Margaritifera margaritifera; assembly: GCA_029931535.1. Classification (NCBI taxonomy): domain Eukaryota; kingdom Metazoa; phylum Mollusca; class Bivalvia; order Unionida; family Margaritiferidae; genus Margaritifera; species Margaritifera margaritifera. The sequence continues at coordinate 3,304,940 of JAQPZY010001636.1, read as the reverse complement.
GATGTCATATACAGCAGAAAATATCAAATGATGTGCTTCAGCGTTCCACATATATGTGTGGCGTGTTCTGTTTATGTACTATAGTGTATGCATAGATGTACAAGAGAAAGAAGTTCATATTCTCTTTTCCATTTATATTTATCAATACATATGTTTCTTATTACTTTATTATTCTTAAAGTTTCGTCAATATGGCGAACATTTTGTTTTTCATTATGAGGCTTTTTGCATCAGGCACTAATGGTTCTCAGTTGTATCATTGGGAATTGTTTTCTTTGTGAAATTATTCAATTTATACCAAAGATTTATTTTAGTAATGTAGTGTAGTTGGTTTTGCTATTTTTAGATTATTTAAAGATGTTGAAGTTACTATTTTCAAAATAACATAAACAGCAATGTTTCTTCACCTTCATATCTGAACTGGTCACATCCTATACCCAGTTCATCATTATTACTGTTATTGTTAGTTGTCTTCTGTACTGCTGGAAAATATGGGTGAACACTAATATATATCTATAGTTATGTAGTAGTGACAAAGAGAGAGAAGTGGGGAGGGGAGGGGGGTAAAAAGTTTCTTTAACATAATTTTTTAATAATTCCTTTGCCAGTTTGGGAGTGACTGCCCTTTACTGGACTCTAATGGTAGGGTGATTAGAATCAGGATATATTTCCTGGAAGTAAATTATAGGAAAGACACCTGATTGCATTACAACAGACATAATTTTTCCACGTTTTTAAGCGGAATTCTGCTTTTCTCCTGACTTTACTCCGATTTTTTTCGATATAGTCCTTTTTTTTATCATCTCCATTCCGGTTTTTTTAAAAATGGCCTGTCCAGTCCCATTCGGCAACGATCCTTGTAAAGTATTCGTTCCGTGTATTATTTAACAGACGATCGTTGTAAAGAATATTCTGATTGGTCAAAAGTTTATACTCATCCAATGAATCTTCGCATAACGGAAACTGATGGAAATGGAAAAAAAGAAGCATGCTTGCAAAACATGGCATCTAGAGTTATTGACAGAGACCAGGACACAAAAGGTTTGGATAAAGGTTTCAAAAATGTGTGGAAATGGGAATGGCTTCAGCGGAAGGTCGATGGAAATGTAGTTGGTCAGTTCATAAGAAAACTGAACACTAGAGGACTTGCATTTTGTGATCTTTGCAAGAAAGATTTGAACTACGCCAATCATGGCTGGAAGAGTTTGGAGCATAAAACATTGAAACCTACAACTCAGTACAGGACATCAAATATGGCCTGAAGGCATCTGGAAAAAGTGCAATCAGTTATTTTAAGAAGGAAGATTTCTTACACGAGAGGGCAAATGTAACGCTATGTCAGAATATGTGCACTGCATATCGACAATACAAGGAGGAGCTTGAAAGGAACAAAAAAACATTGTTGAGAATGAAAAGAAAACATTGAACATTGAGCCAAAAAAGTCAGTGGTGACAAAAAGAAAAGCAAAAGAAATCTTTGCCAAGGCTGCAAAAAGAGCAATACTAGCATATCAATATCAACAGTTTGTGTCCAGTGGGGGAAAAGACCAGTGAATTTATGTGATTATGTGTATATAGTTGATGTATTTGTTTTTTTGTTTTTTTTACAAATTTGTTATGAAAAGAGAAAAGTGCAATATAAAATGCGCTGCAAAAATTGACAAATTACTGTGTCTGAATTACTGTGTGAACACTGACATGCACATGTAATAACTTCAGCACTAATATTATTGGAGAACAAGTTGATGTGACAATGAACATTGTGAAATTCTTCAAGTACTGTGTAAAGTTTTGGTAAGTTTGTTATTTTTTCAGATGATTATTTTGTTGGAATGAAGTAAAAACTTTGCAGTATATTATGATAATATGGTCCACCAGGAGCAGTTTTGCGTGTTTTGTAGGAGTCTAAAAGCACCGCCCCTTGATACCCCGTTGGGGGAGGACCCCCAAACCCCCCTTCACATTTTCAGTTTTTTGTGGGGGAGGACCACAATCATGTCTGATCTTATTTAAACTCCAACACACAGCCTTCGGCAAAGATTTGATTGCATGCTTACAAAATAATTTGACATTTTTGTGTAACTTGTGTTATTACTCTTGTTACCTTCTTACTCGTTTAGATTTTCTGCTTGGCATTATAAATGCGTAAGTATAACCATTTATTTTTAAACTGATAGTTATTCTATTAATATTTTCCCTTTTTTAGAAACCAAAATCTTCCACAGCAGCATTTGCAGCCAAAGAGATGAACCCAGCTCTGAAAATAACATCCCAGGAGAACAGAGTGGGTCCAGACACAGAAAACGTTTATACAGATGAGTTCTTTGAAGTTCTAGATGGTGTGACCAATGCGCTGGACAACATAGATGCAAGTAAGTGGGATGCATTAGCAGATTGTGAGACAAAATAGAATCCATCATATGTGTTGATGTGGGAGAGGGAAATCCCCACCTGAGGGTCAGAATTGTAAGTACTAAAGCCACAAGAAACGCTGCAATGTTCATGGCATCATAAGTATAATGATGTCATGTACATTGTTGGTGAGCGCACTCATGTGGGATAGAGCTATCCCTCATGCATGGGTATAATGTTACCCTTGTCCATCCATACATCATCACACATATATAGGAAACTGTATCACACATATATAGGAAAGAGAGAAATAGCTATCTTTTTTCAGCCTGTTATCGTCATCATGAATAATATTTCTGATTTTGTGTCTTGAATTTGTGTTCAAGACTTTAAATCGGTTTTGTCCAGAAAGTGATCTTGAACATTTTTGACATAAATTTTTCATTCATACAAGACATTTAATATCAAAGACAACAATTTTAATTTTGTTGGTAGATGTCTCCAAATATTGTAAAAAGATAATATTAACACATAAAAAGCATTGGTTTAACTGACACACTGCTCTGTGCCAACATTTTTATGTCACACCATAGCAGTGATAGGGCTTATAATGTTACCCTTGTCCATCCATACATCATCACACATTAGTGAAGTTTTGAATGTAATAGTACTTTGGTGGAGAATCATTAACACATTTCTGGTTATTTAATAATTTACAAAATAGTTTCATTAAGTTTGACATTTGCTGACATTAATCGGCACTAAAAAGTCCATAGATGCAAGAGCTCTAAATAAAATAACACTTTGCAGTGTTCAGTCAGGTGATTGATATTATCAGTGTTGTTGTCATGACAGAAGCAAACTTTGATTTATTAGATTTTTTTCTTAACCCTTATTCTTGGGAGCCACAGTAGCTCAGTTGGTGGAGGATCAGACTCGTAATCCAAGGGTCACAGGTTTGATGCCTGCCTAAGTCGGCCTGTGTCGGCTGCTTTGTGTGTCCTTGGGAAAGGCACTTAGCTATTTCCTCATCATGATATAGCCAATAATGTGTTAAAAGTGCTGTTATAACCAATGATAACAAATAAAAACTTCGCCCTTATTCTTCATTCTTCTAGGAATGTACATGGACAGAAGATGTGTATACTATTGCAAGCCATTGCTAGAGTCAGGGACACTGGGCACAAAAGCTAATGTTCAGGTAAGTTCAATTTTTGATTGGTTTTATCTTTCTGATATAATGTTGGTGTGTAATTTTATCTTTTTGATATAATGTTGGTGTTCAAATGGGCTTGATACATTTATTCGAGATTTTTTTTCAAATTCAGAGCAAGAAATAACTTGCCTTTTGAATGTTTATTACTGACTTTTTTGTAGCTATCAGCATAACGCTGACAGCCTACATTACCATGGTGTTGGCAGCAGACCAAACAATTCAACCTTAGATGCAAAATTCCTGGCCTCTACAGAATAATCAGACGACTGTAAAGATGACTGGAGAAAGTATGGGCTCTTTGGATGACAGTTTTCATCAATATTGATCAATCTGCCCAAACAAGATGCCATATGAAGTATCAGTAATATTTGTTTATGCAGGTTAAGGAAACATTACTATCCTGTGGAATTTAAAGTCAGCATGTCGATATGCAGACCCCTGTATCGAGAAGTTGTGCTTATATATAAAATAGAAACAATTATCATGAAAAGATTTTAATGCTGCAGTTTCTGCCAACGGGATAAATAATAGTTTGGTTCTAAGTTCAATATGTTTAATATTTATTGAACCTTATAACCAGTCTATCACCAGTCCAATTGGGTGAAAGCCAAGGTTTCTGAATGAAATGTCATTGCTGTCATTCTGTGGACACGCACAAGGGATTACTTGTGCCTGAATAAAGATTTCTCTTCAAGACCAGTTAGCTTGGGAAAACAGTGACATATTCTGGAATCGTTTTCAAATCTACCCCTGTGGATTGTAATTTTTTTAAATATCTATTTACAAAGTATTTTGGTGGCAATATACAGCAAGTCATGCTTGAATCAAGTTAAAAATGGCGGACTTGCCATTCCTGTCTTTTTTATATACTTTTAGCTATTAAGCCAACTCCTTCAGGTTGGCTCTCGGTTTCTTTTTTACTTTCACTCACTCTCTTTCACACATTTGGAAAAAAAGTTCAGTATGACTGAATTTTTGCCTCATGCAAAAGCATGATGAGATAAATTACTGTATATACTCACTTGTAAGTAGAGTCCAACTGCAAACAACATAGACCCAGATCTGTGGTCACATAATGCACGGGCTGATCAAGGTCTGTGTTGTTTGTTCTACTGATTACTCCCAACAAAGTGCATAGACCCAGATCTGCCGGTGCATTATGCGACAGCAGATCTGGGTCTGTGCAGTTTGCAGTTGGACTCAACTTATAAGCAAGTATATGTTAATGTTAAAATTTTGCGTTGAAGTTTTCGAAAATTACATAGTTTCTACATCAGTGGCAGCATTCAACTGAAACTTTATGATAATATTACATTGGGTACAAAGTTTGTACACTGATATGCTAGGAGTTCATGTCTTGCTTGTCTCACCTGCATAATCAGAAGCTTGGTTCATTATCGTCAATGGTGTTGAAGTGTTGTGTGTTCAAGTTTTTGAAAGTCTCGTATCTTCTCCTTGATTGATGCATTCAGTATAATATTACCATAGGTCCAAAGTTTATATGCTAATATGCTAGGAGTTGCTGTCTTGCCTCTCACCAGCTTGAGCAGAAGGCATGTTTCATCATCGTAAACGGCATTGAAGTTTCGTGTTGAATGTTTGACACAAATTTAAACATCAGATGCTGTATTCAACTGAAACTTTGGGATAATATTACTATAGGTCTGAAGCTAATATACTGATATGCGAGGAGCCTGCCTTACCAGTCTCACCTGCTTAAGCATTATGGTGAACAATGTTAAAGTTCTGTGTGAAATTTTATGCAAGTCAAATATGGGGGTTGTACTTGTCATTGCTAATATTCCTAATGGATGGTCATATCAGCATAAGGTTTACATTGAAAGATTTGTTATGTTTTGTTGGTACTAAATGTAAAGGGTGCCAGTCTGACCTCCAATTCGGTCGCCATGGTGACCATCTGGAAAATCTTGTTATTGCTTCCTCTCCTAAATGGAAGGTTATAGCGTCCTAGGGTTTTCACTATAATACTTCTTACGTTGTATAATGACTTATACATCAAAATGGTGGATTTCCCCCCCTAACTTTCCAGTTCTTTAGTGGACGCTGTATATGTAGTTGGTTCTTAATGAAATGATGCCATTGTGACCTCCCAAAATTTGAAAAATTGCTTAACAGCTGCTTTTGAACAGATGGCCATACCAACTTTTCTTTTTTAGAAAAGAAAAACACTCTTGTAATGTATAGTTGTTCTATATTAAAATGATGCTGTTCGAACCTCTAAAATGGCTGCCTTGACAGGCATCATGAAATTCCCGAATGAATGGACATATCAACATGGGGTTTTTGCTAAAACACTCTAGAAATATGTAGCTGTTTCTTAATGTAAATGGTGCTCATCATGGTACCACAGAGGCCATCTTGAAAATCGGGTTATCACTACTCCTTGTGTAAATGGTGGAATTGACATAGAGTTGTCACTAAAACATGTCTTGCAATATTGAATTTGTTCTGAATAAAAATTGTGCATATCTGACCACCAAAATATCTGACTTTTGTAAAGCAGTTTGAAAACCAGACCAAATTAACTTTAGGGTCAAGTCAAAGGTCATTGCTTGCATTTTTGTACTTAATAGATCTTATGAAAACTGTGACTTTATCATACAAGCAAATTATGATCAGACTATATTTAGTAGCATTCCAATGAACAATTTGATAGTCGGTACTCAGACATGATTGTAAAATGAAAGGTCTTTACTCTGGGTTATAGCTGTGCTGGTTTGTGTGCATGACAACACAAACATGTATGAATGGATTTTTATCAAACCCAGTTTGTGGATGTATATAAAGGAATCCTTGAATGATCCCAGTTCATTAACTTCATATATTTCCAGAAAATATTAATTATACATTTAACCAAACATGGCATGTGGCTATATCTTGACAATGAGACAAGTTCAATTATCTTCCATGATATGAGGTTCAAAGTCGAGAGTCACGACAAAGTATTTTGTACTGCACCTACATGTATAATGTAAATATGTTAATTCTAAGATGCAAAAAAAGTAGATTGGGTATGTTGGAGTTCCTCAAGAATATCAGAGATGGTTTGAATACTTAGCAGTTAAAAGAAAAAAAGGACAGAAGACAAGCAGAGCACAAGTCCCATTGAGGGACTCTTGATATAAAGTTATGGCCCTTTATCACTGGATACACTCCCTTTTATCTCCATAAAGTTTCTCTGTTCAATGCCCTTCAGAATGAAATGTAGCAAGCTGGGTGTTTTGGGATGCACCCAGTGCTATCAGCTGTAATTTTATCAAAGCTTGTGTAAACTGGCTGTTTTACATATTTGTAATATTGTAATTACAGTCTTTTAATGTTCAGTTATAATAAGGTATGTATTGTTCCTCTAGTGTAGATTTAATTGATTTTACATTTGACTTTGAAGCATTGTAAGAGCCTTGCACTGAGCTGCTGGAGCCATTTAGTAATCACCTTTTCTGTTCATCTGTCCATCAGTCCATCTGTCCATCTATTCACACTTCTATAACCATTACACATTATTGGATTCCATTTTGTAGGTGAATTGCCTATTACATGTACATGTGCCATTTAAAGGTTTCGTCTTTTCTGGTCCAATTTTTAGCTCTACTGGTTATAAACCAGAAGAGCTTATTGGATGGTCTGTTGTTCATTGTCCATTGTAAGTCTGACCATTAGCATAAGTTTGTTATCACTACTCCTCCTTAACAACTTGGAGGATTGCCATGAAACTTTACACACACGTTCATCCCATGGTCTAGTTGGTCCTTTAAAAAAAAAGGTGCCCCTTGGACATCCAATATGGCCACCACAGCAGCCATCATGAAATCTTGATATTGCTACACTTCCTGAATGGATGGTCATGTCAACATGGGGTTTTCACTCAAAGACTTACGATGTCTAGTTGGTCCTAAATGAAAATGGTTTCGATCTGATGTCCAATATGGCAGCCACATTGACCATCTTGAAAGTCTTGTATTTGCTACTTCTCCTGAACTAAAAGTAATATTGTAATGGGGTTGTCACCAGAAGACTTCTTATGTCTAGTGGGTCTAGTTGGTCCTAAATGATCAACATGGGTTTTACTAAGCAATTTCTTATAATGTCTAGTTGGTCCTAAATGAAAATGGTGCTGCTCAGACATCCAATATGGCCACCACAGAGGCCATCTTGAAAATCTGTTTATTGCTACTTCTCTTAGATGACTGGTCATATTGATATTATTCTTCCATCTATTTGGTTTTAAATGGAAATAGTGCCAATTTGATATCCAATATAGCCACCAAGGTAGTCATCATTAAAATCTTATCATTACTGCTCCATAATGAAAAGTCATATCAACATCGAGTTTCCACCAGAAGATTTCTTACAATATATTACTGGTCCTAATGGAAAATGGTGCCAGTCTGACATCCAATATGTCCACCACAACATCTAATTTTTAAATCTTGTTATTGCTGAAGAATGTCAAACATGGCTTCAACACTCGGCAGTTAAAAGAAGAAATGATCTTATCTTAAATTGCTGGAAATTCCTGGAATACATTTTCTAGTTTTAATTATTTCACCACATGAAGAGTTGACAGCGCTCCAAGTACCTATACAACTTTACTAGCCATTGGGCAACCTACTTAGAAATGTTAGTGAACATTTAAAATTTTAGGTTGCCAGGTCCTTATAATTTGGTCACTTTAGACACTGAGAACAAAAATCAATTGAATGGTAAAAGATGGGGAAAAAAAAACTAAGGCAAATTAAAGAGTAATTACACAAAAAGCATAAAGTTATTTTTAATAGTATACCTAGCTCTGTCTGACAAAACTGTCAACTGTCACCATCTGCTTCGATCTCAGGCCGTCCAGTAAAAATCACAATTTGGCATTCTTTAAACCATTTCTCTTTAAAATGCCTGACATCATAAATTACTGATAAATGGCATGACCTTCATTTTCTACTGATGATAGTTTTATATTAAAAAAGCCTTAGCCACATCTGCATTTATTCAACTCCCAGTTATTTTTCTACTAAATTTCTTCGTCTCCATATCCATGCATCTCCAAATTCTTACCAGTAGCTGTTGTTGACTTCACAGGTCATGTATCAGACAGGTTGATTATAGGCTGTAAGTCAGACTAGTCACATGTACAGATAGCAGCTTATGTTGGAACCAGCCGTCTCACAATCAAAAAGGGATTATGCTATAAATTAACTGTATGTGAAAAATGCTTTTAGCATAAATATTTATGCAATATTTTGTTTGCTGCATTGTCAACCAGTTGACAATTTCACTTGTTAATTATGAGTTTTTATTTGAAGATGTGACCATCTGAGTCTCAAGTTGGAGTACTTGTTAAAACTGACTTCAATCTGTGTATTGATTACAGGTGGTGATTCCACACATGACAGAGTCTTATTCCTCATCACAAGATCCCCCAGAAAAATCTATACCAATCTGTACACTGAAAAACTTCCCCAATGCAATTGAACATACTCTTCAGTGGGCACGTGACACATTCGAGGGAGAATTTAAGGGGCCAATAGAAACAGCAATCCAGTACCTTACGGATCCAAAGTTTATGGACAGAATTCTAAAACAACAGGGAACTTCACCGGTAAGTATCAATATTGACATTTGAACTAATCATTATCTCTGCTCTTTTCGAAGATAAGTTGGATGTTATTTAGTCCTGCCTATGTGGGCATAATGTCACACAACTGCTCCTACACCTTTAAGATGGAGACTTAAAACTTTGGGATATGATCGTTTTTGGTTTGTAGATGTGTACTACGATTCAGAATTTAAGCCACCCCCTGGGTGTGGAGCTTGGTTGTGGGGTATAATAATAATAATAATAATAATAATAATGAGGACTTTGTATAGCGCCTAATCTTTAGAAGCTCTAAGCGCTTTACAACATTCTACAACACCTAAAAAGAAAAACATATATCATGATATGATTACGAAAAGAAAGAAAAAACAAACACCATGAAATTAGAAAACAAAAACATGCTGAAAATAGTTAAGGTAAGAAAACATTAAGTCTTTAGGTCTATTCTTGCAGTCGAAATAGGTGTGTTTTAAGAGCACTCTTGAATGAGATCACTGTTTCTTTGTGTCTAAGTTCAGTGGGCAATTCGTTCCACGTTGCTGGGCCCTGGTATGCAAAAGAACGTTGTCCGTATGACTTCATTTTGGTATTGGGAATAATGAGAATACAGGTGTTGGAAGAGGAGCGTAAGTATCTTGCTGGTGTGTACACATGGGTGAGGCGAGATAGGTATGTTGGACTGGTGCCAGTCAGTGAAACGTAGCACAGAGAACAAATTTTGTGTTTGATTCTGGATCGAATGGGTAGCCAGTGTAGGGTACAGAGAAGGGGAGAGGTGTGCTCTGTTCGTGGCACTCGAAGAATGATCCGAGCCGCTGTGTTTTGAACTGTTTGAAGTTTCTGGAGTAGATACTGAGATGAACCAGATAGAATTGAGTTACAATAGTCCAGTCTTGAAAGTACTAAGGAACACACAAGTGTTTTAGTGGCATCAACTGAAAGATAATTGCGAATGGAGCTGATTCGTCTAAGCTCAAGGTATGCAGCCTTGCATATGTTCATGACATGTTGGTGCAATGAGAGTGTACTGTCTAGAGTAACACCTAGGTTTCGTACTGACTGTGTGAATTTAATGTTGGTGTTGCTGATATTTATTGTTTGAGGTATAGGATGTGAATGAGAAAGTCTTTGTGTGGTAATCAGAATGGCTTCAGTTTTATCATCATTCATCTGCAGCTTGTTACATGTCATCCATGATTTCACATCGGAAATACACCTCTCTACACCTTGGATGGTAGCGTCAACTTCAGTTGGGTGGCTAGATTTGTATATTTGGGTGTCATCAGCGTACAATTGGTGAGACACTTGATGACGATCTATGACACTTGAGAGCGGTTGAGTGTATAGAATGAAGAGAACAGGTCCAAGAACAGAACCCTGTGGAATGCCAAAACATAGATCAACTGGTATGGGGGCACTTTGAATATATGTAATTGTATATAGAAATTACATGTGATTTCAGGAGTTGTGTAAGGTCATGCAACTCCTACTTCACTGTTTGAGATAGAGATTTGAACCTTTGGTTATGATTGTGGGTGGTCTGTAGTTGTGCACAACAGTTTTGGAATTTTGATCCACTTCTTTGGGGCTGAGACACTTGCATATAGGTACAATGGGGAAGGGGTAGTGATGGTAGTGCTTTGCTCCAGACTTCTAGTTCTTAATGTTCTGTAATCCTCAAAGTTAAATCTAGATGTTAAATTAACTAAATATGATAAATTAGCAACTCAGTGTAAATATTATCCAACAATTTCATTTTTATTTTTGAGTGAATGAAAAGGCCCATTTTAATAAAGGTGAGTACTTTATGATTTCATTAATATGGCCCACCAGGACAGTGGTAGATGCATATTGTCTTGTCCTTGTCCCTTGATATACATGTCCTGCAGCCCGTCCATCACAGATTGGTTAAGTTTTGCATTTAGGACAGTTTTCAGGTGTCATGGTAGGACACTTGTGTTCTATGTGCATATTCTTGTTTTTGTCTCACCTGTGTAAGATTGGCAAGATACAGTAGTCGTTTTTCTGATGGCTTTGGGGTCAACAATGTTTTAAAGTTTTTTAAAGTCAGAAACAGTAATTATACTGGCAAGTATAAGGACATAGGTGAGACATTGGTTTACACAGAATTTGTTTATTATACCTGTTTTGAATATCATCGATATTACAGAATCAGAAGAAGAAGAAAGCACTGCAAAGAAACCATATTGAAACGTGCTGTTGCTGAGATTCTCTTTACTGTAATCAAAATTATTTACTCATCCATTGTGAAGTCAATTATGCAGTTAATGGACTTTAATGAGCGCATATTAAGAGAGTGGCAAAATGAAGAAATGATACCTTTTTGTGGAAATGTTTGTTTTCAATAGTTGTACAGTAATCTCCTTGTTTTGTCCATTGCAGGTAGAAACATTAGAAGCTGTGAAAAAAGTGCTAGTCGACAACAGGCCCAGCAGTTTTGAAGACTGTGTAACTTTCGCTCGTAATTTATGGCAGGAGAATTACAACAATCAAATACAACAGTTGTTGTACAATTTCCCAGCTGACCAGGTAGGTTATATTTCATTAGTTACCTGGGCTGTGTTCAGAAAGGATTGTATTATGCACTGTTAGCATGGGAGGCAGTTTGTCTCTACTGAGCAGCCTGTCAGAAATGGGAAATTATCAGCATGGTGGAAAAATGCTTGCAGTCTAGTTGACATAGCGTTGGCTTTTCCAATTTTTAACTCTACTGTTCAAAGACCAGAAGAGCTTAAGCAACAGCCTGTCATCTGGCATCAATTCATGCATTTGTAATTGTTAGTCCTAAACTACAGAGAGGATTGCAATGAAACTTTACACAGACATTCATCCCAGCAGCCATCTTGAAAATCTTGTTATCGCTACACCTTCTGAACATATCAGCATTGGTTTTACACTAAAAGACCTCTTATGATGTTTAGTTTATCCTATATGAATATGGTGCCAATCTGACATCCAGCATGGTAGCCATCTTGATAATTTTGATATCACTACTTCACCTGGATAGATGGTCCTATTGACGTGTTTTTTACTAAAAGACTTATTATGATGTGTAGTTGATTCTAAATGAAAATGGTGCCAATCATATGGCCAACATGATTGAACATCTTGTTATTGCTACCTCACCTGAATGGATGGTGTAGCAACAAATGATTTTCACTACAAGACTTCATATGATATCTAGTTGGTAGTAAATGAAAATGGTGCTGATCAAATAGACAACATGGTAGTGATCGTGATAATCTTATTGCCACTTATCTTGAAGGGATGGTTGTAATGACATGGACTTTTCACTAAAACACTTCTCACTATATATATGGTTGGGTCTGAATGAAAATAATGCTGATATGACCTTCCAAAATGAAACCATTGGGAAAAATCTTGATGCAGTTACTTCTCCTGTTTGTACTGATCTATTGGGAAGGGGGGTTAAATTTTGAAGAAAAAAAAACATTTTTACAATATGTTAATGTTCCTACATAAAGATCATGCTGGTTCAACCTCCAAAATGGCTGCCTTGAAAGCCATCTTGAAAATCTTTATATGGCTACATCTCCTGAACACTATTGCAGTATGTATCTGGTTCTTAATGAATATGGTGCTCATCTGACCTCAACATGACACTGAAGTGTCCATCTTGAAAATCATGTTATCACTACTATTATTGCATGAATGGTTGCATTGACACTGAATTTGGACAAAAACACTTAGTACAGTATGTACTTGGTTCTAAATGAAAATTATGCTGATTTGTCCACTGACATGACTGTGCTTATGTAAAGGAGTTTGAAAACAGGACCTAATTGGCCTTGGGTCAAATCAGAGCTCATTCCTTGCATATTTGTACTTCATTGAGCATATGACTTGTACCTATACAAATGAATTTTGACCAGACTTCGTATTTAGTTGTTTTTAAGAGTTCAAAGGTCTTGACTCGTGGGGGTGGGGGGTGGGGGTGCATTAGCTCTACTGGTCATAGACCAAAAGAGTTTATGGGATGGTCTTTTGTCCATCGTATGTTGTCCATCCATCGGTCAGCACAATTTTGTTGTCACTACTCCCCCTAAACTACATGGAGGATTGCCATAAAACTTTACACACACATTCATCCTATGGTCTAGTTAGTCCTCAATGAAAATGGTGCTGCTCAGAGATCCAATATTGCTACCACAGCAGTTATCTTGAAAATCTTGTTATTGCTACTCCTCCTGAATGGATGATCATATTAACATGGGGTTTTCACTAAAAGACTTCTTATGATGTCTAGTTGTTGGTAAATGAAAATGGTGCTGATCTGAATCCAATATGGCTGCCACAGTAGCCATCTTGAAAATCTTGTTATTGCTCCTCCTTCTGAATGGAAAAGTCATATTGACATGGGGTTTTCACCAGAAGACTTCTTATGATGTCTAGTTGGTTCTGAATGAAAATGTTGCCAATCTGATGTATAATATGGCTGCCACAGTGGCCATCTTGAAAACCTTGTCGCTGCTCATCCTGAATGGATGGTCATATCAGCATGGGATTTTAACTGAAAGACTTCTTATAATGTCTGGTTGCTCTTAAATGAAAATGGTGCTGATCTGATGTTCAATTAGTCCTACAATGTAAGACGTCCACCCTGATATTTATGATATTTGGGTGCTACATCTTACTACTTAATAAATTGGCGCTGTCTAGCGTGATCCCTGGTCGACTCACGGGAACTGGAGGCCACATTTTCAGGAATATCTCACACACTTGGCAGCCCATATTGACACTTCCACAAATTAAAGTCTAATTGCATTAGTTGGACTTTACTTATTCTGATGTCTTTTCCCTAACTGAATCAAATTCTGACACAAGCAAGTGGATGCATTTTGCAAGGTTCCATTGACTTACATTTCAATTGGTTGAAATGCGATGGAAGCAGAGGAATGCCAGAGTTGATAAAGACGAGCTAATTGTCTTAAGCAAAATGAAGCTGCATAATCGCTTTTATCAACATTAGTATATTTTTCTTCATTTCGTTAAATAAATAAACTCCAACTTTAACCAATTTTTGGCATTCCTTGGCTACCATCACATTTCATTCAGCTGAAACAAAATTTGCATGCATTGCTCACAGTGAGACACCTCTATTAACTGTTAGCTTTTGCCACCTAGTGCCATTTAGTGACAGCTCATTCAGTCAGTCTGATTAAAATACAGATCTAGTTATAAGTAGTAGCTTTGACTGGCACTGATAAAGGTTCATGTTTGTTTCATCTTTGGAATTCACGGCCCACTTACTTTTAGTAACTTATCTGGTCAAGTGTTGCATTTCATGTTAGGGAAAATTCTCATTAAAAACATTCATGTTTAGAATGACGTTTTTCATAAATGTGAATGCTGTAATTTTGGTGAATTGAAAGGTCAACAGAACATTACCTCTTATCATCTCCATCTGATCTCTATTATATTGGAGATCTAGAGTTTAATCATATTGCCTACACGGTAGGATTGTTAGCCTCATGCTAGGCTAATGCTACCTGATGCTAGTCTTAAAGAACATGGCCCTGGTTGCTTTATACCTCATTAATACCTGTACAGATTTGTGTAATACTTCCTTCCCTTTAATGGTTTGGCCATTAAATAACTAGTTAGTGAATAACTAGTCAACACTGCTGTGTAAGGGGAGATCAAGTTGCCCTTGTTCAGTAAAACATGTTAAAAAAATCAATTTCCCAGTAGCAGATATTTAAGCAATTTAAGCAACTGCAATTAAAAAATTAAATAATTGAACATAAACACAAGAGCCTTTACTTCTTTGGTGATTCAGCATTACTAAAAGTGTGGCTTTGTCTTGATAGGTCTCAAAGAAGTCTCACTTTCGAGCTACTTAGCAACCAACTCTAATGGAACAAATAGTATTTTCCCATAAATTATTATTAGGGCCTGTCTTGACAAAGTCGGCACTGCCTAAAATAATCAACTCTGTCAAACCATCCATCCAGCTGTCTGTCCATCCATCAATTTGATTTCCACAAGATTAGTAGGCATTGTATTTGTTTACATTTTTGGGGTTTTTTTCAAAGTACTTATAACACATTATTAGATATATCATGCTGAGGAGATGAGAGCTAAGTTCCTTTCCCAAGGACACACCAAGGCAGTCAATCCGGGCTGGCCTGGATGGTTATTTAACCCACAGCTCTTGGACTACAAGTCCAAAACTCTACCAACTGAGCTACTGCTGCTTCCCGGAAATAATTAGATTTTAATTAAATTGAGTATGCGGCTGCATACTGATGAGACTTCCGAAGCGGTCCAGCATTCTCTCTCATCATTTAGAGGAGTTATGGTTCCTGATTGCCAATCCCCCTAACTTTCATTTCCATAGCTTAACTTTCCCAAGGATTGTTGGATTAAGCCAAATTTGGCATGCAGCTGTATATTGATGAGACCTTCAATGAATTTGACTTCTAATGTTCCATTATTCCCTCCCCAATGAAGTTAAGGGGATGTAAGTGTTTTGTCCATTCATTGCAGTATTCATTTGTTCATTACCCCCTCAATATCTCTGACAATATTTCACCTGCACTTGAGAAATTTGGTATGTGGATGCATCTCAGGACACGTAACTTAGTCATACCAAAACTAGGTGACTGGCCTAATTTGCATGCTTGACTTTTGTATTTGCTGGTGTTTATTACACCCTCAATATCTTGGATCCTATTTCACAAAAATAGGCATGTAGATACATCTGGCTGGAAGTAACTCAACCATACCAAAACTAAGCCATTGTGACCAAATTTGCATGCTTTAGGTTTTATTTTTATTTTCAGTTTGTTTGTTCATGACATCAGCATTACTTTGGACCCTATTTCATCTCAACGAACGTAACTCAGCCATACCAAAACTAAGTTTGACCTAATTTTCATGCTTGAGTGGCTTTTGTATTTTCAGTGTTCTTTACATCCTCAATATCTCAGACCTAATTTCACCAACATTTATGAAAGTTGGTATGTGGATGCATCTCGGGAAGAGTAACTGCCATAGCAAAGCTAGGTCACTGTGACTTAAATTGCATGCTTGATTGACTTGCATTTTCACCTGTTCAGGTATTAGACCACTAATTATTTTGCAGCCAGAGAACCAGTCTACTGGTGGGGGAAAAAAAAATGAGTGTACTAAATATTTTGAGATGCACCCATCGGTTGTTAAATCGATTTAATTTTCTTCCATTATACATTTCATAAACTTCAATCTATTTACTATAGTGGACAACAAAATATTTACTTTTATTTTGATATCCTGTATTTAATTTCTTGCTGACAAAATAACATATGGACTCTTAGCATGAGACCATGTTATTAGGTGCAGATCAGAGAGGCCCCTTGTTTAGCAGCACGAGGCTAAAAAAAATGCTGCAAAACACCTGTTTTTCAGGGCTGAAATTTTTATCTCTAACTGATGAATAGAAGCATGTGTGGTTTGTATGCCAATGTAAAGCAGACATTATTTTTATTTTTAAATATATTAACAGTAAGTTCTGTGGGAAATGAATTAGTGGTCTGATCCCTTCATTCCACCCTCAATATCTTGAACTCTTTTCCACCTACACTTGTGAAAATTGGCATGTAGATACATTTGAATTAAAGTAACTTTACCATATTAAAACTAGATGAACTTGACCTAGTTTTTCACACTTGAGTAATTTTTTTGTATTTTCAGCTATTTGTTCATTACACCCTCAATATCTTGACCCTGTTTTACCTGCACTCATGAAAATTACTATTTTGGGTACATATTGATAACAGTAACTCGGCCATACCATAACTTGGTCATTGTGACTCCATTTTATGCTTGAGTGACTATTGTATTTTCTGCCTTCTTTTTCTTACTCTCTCAATATCATTGACCCATTTTACAAACACTTAATGAATATTGTATGTTTGCATCTATTAAAAAAAACAGTAATTTTACCATATCAGAACTAGGTCATTGTGATGTAATTTTCATGCTTTGGTGACTTTGAATTTTCAGCAATTCATTACTCCCTGATCATTATTTAGGACCCCATAAATATGATATCAGAACTGAGAGGTTTTGGACTGAAATAATGTGATGATGCAAGACTGCTAAAGGATGATATCAAGATTTTTCTCTTCTTTCAGAAAACAAGTTCTGGTGCACCCTTCTGGTCGGGACCCAAAAGATGCCCACATCATCTAGTCTTTGATTCCAATAATGTAAGTCATTTTGTTTACACATCCCTCTCTCTCTCTCTCTCTCTCTCTCTCTCTCTCTCTCTCTCTCTCTCTCTCTCTCTCTCTCTCTCTCTCTCTCTCTCTCTCTCTCATACATACATGCAGGAGACATACACATGCATCATGCAGGCAAAATTGTTTTTGTTTGTTTTTTTAAATATTTTTTTTCAAGTTTATAGTATTGTATTAGTCGATCAAGGCATTAAATGGGTAGTATAATGAAAAATGTTCTTTCCTTTTCATAAATCCTTGTGATAAAATAACCTCCTTGAAAGTAGAAATATAGATGTTAAATTGGGCAATCGTGCATTGCATGTCACAACTGTAGGATTTGGTAAACAGTTTGAATAGCCACCTGGCCAGGAGTAATGTACATTGAGCAACCCATTGCCATACAGTGTCATAGCCAAAGATGATTCTGTATGATAAAAGGGATAATAAATGGACACAAAAATAAAACACTTTTAATTTTAAAAAATAAATTGGATGAGGCAAGATTATATTTTTCAGCATGTTTATACTGGTGTATATTGTCTAAGTAGCCTAGGACTGTTTTTTAAAGGGAAAACTCTGGCTAGGATACATTCTACACACAATCAGTAATGTTAATCTTCCTGGTTATATCCAGATTATTTTAGAAAAATTGGTAAATCTCGTGCGAGAAATCACCCTATGGTTCCTTCTATGTGCATGTGTGTGTGCAAGTGTGAGAGAGATCATTTTCTGATGTTAGCTAAAGATCCCACATTGAAACCAGTCACAAACAATAAAATATTGTGGTATTTATATATATAAAAAAAAAACATGTACGTAATGCTCAGCATTTTATCCACAAGTTTATGTAATGGATATTCCCTAGGATTATAAATGAGACACATGCTGTGAATGACATTTATTTTCACAATTTAACTTTGACTTAACCTGCATTAACTTTGGTAATGTGAGGACCATATGTACCCAATACACTCTAATGTTGTTGTTTGTAATTGGTTGATGAATGAAATACATGAAGACAGTCCACAACATATAGTAGAATATAGTATTGGACAAAAAATATGTTCTTTTTAATCACAGTACTGTACATAATTGATAATTTTAACTTCAAAAATTAAATCTCAGTAATCAAGATAAGGTATGTGTAAAATGTGATTGAATTGATATTGCAGCAGAATCGGCTGGAGAATCTTGAAAAAATATTTTCACAAAACATTATATCTTTTCTTTTGCAATAGTTTATTGATATGATTTTATTTCCCCATTATGTAAAAATAATTAAATTGCATTGTATGTATTGTACATTTTTTCTGACACCGATTTTGATTTTTAGCTTTAGATCAGAGGAGATCATGGGATGGCACATGTTCCATGATCCATCTGTCTGTTAGCACAAGTTTGTTATTGCTGCGTCTCCTAAACTACTTGGGAGAATTAAGATCTTGTTGGTCCTGAATGAAAATGGTGCTGCTGAGATATCCAGTGAAGCCTCCACAGCAGCTGTTGTTAAAATTGTGGTATAGGTACACCTTCTGAACAGACGATCATATCAGTATCAAGTTTTCACTGAAAGACTTGTGATTTCTAGATAGTCATAAACAATAATGGTGCCATCCATTATGGTAGCCATCTTGAAATCTTGTTACTGTTGCTTCTCCTGAATGGAAGTCATATCGAACATGATGTTTTCACTAAAAGACATCTTATGGACTCTACTTGGTCCTGTATGAAAATTGCGCTGAACTTTCAGTATGGCAACCATGGTGGCCATCTTGAAAATCTTGTTATCACTACTACTTCTGAATGGATGTTCATTTTGATGTGTCGTTTTAACGAAAGACTTACAATGATGTCTACAGTGACGTGCCACAAATGATGCAACTCACAGTTGACAATGTCAGTGTCATGAACACTTATTTACAATATGAAAACAACACAACTCGAAAACTAAGTATGGCACTTACTTGGGGTTTTCTGTATTTTATAATATGAACTCTGGACTTTGCATCTCCTGGGATTGGTGTTGATAAAGATTTAATTGCATGCAGAGATATTCTAGGTCTGATTTTGGGAATATTCCACACATTTTCAATTCTGTTGAGGTAAAGTGACTGATGGTCATTCAGTTTTGTCAGTATTGTTTTCTTGTTCTCAGGCACAAGACTATGCAGAACTTTGGCAAGGTGCATTGTCATATTGAAATATAAATTGTTCATTTGCAAAATGTTTTGCAACAACTGGACGTATATGAAAGTTAAAGAGTATTAATGTACTTCTCAATATTAATATTTCCCACAATTTTGACCAATGTACCCACTTGGAGATATGTAATGCAGCCTCAAAACATGACACTATCCCTGACATTATTTCAATGTAGTACTAGTCTTTGTTCACTGGTTCTCTACTTGAATAGATGGTTTTCTTCAGCAATAATAACCTGGCTTTCATCGGAAAATATTATTTTATTCCTGTGTATTTCAACTCTGAGCTGTCTCCTTTCCTTGCACTACTTCATGCAATTTTTTCTGTTAATAGCAGATACCGTCAGTGCTTTCAGAACTCCATGTTTCTTTAAACCATAATCATGCAGTTTGTACTGAACTGGCCTTGTGGATACTTTTTGAGGTGCATATTGGTTGTAATTATCTGTAATCTCTTTCAAATTCTGTCGTCTGCTCTGCTTTACTACTCTCAGAAGCTGACAATCGACTGTAGCATCAATGAGCTTTCCCCTTCCACGGCAGCCGGTTTTTCACATTTCCTTGTTGTTCAGATTTACTCATGAGCCATGAAATTATAGACTTATGAATGCAGAGATGCTCCCAGGGCATGCGATTGTACAAATCCTGCAAAATTTGTTTGAATTCGCGCACTTGGAGAGAAGTGATGCATGAGATCTCCCACAAATTAGTTTAAAGTCACTCATATAGAAATGTACTCTGCACAGTATAGAGTTTTATTTAACTGTTATCCCTTAAAGTACTTGTCATGACATAAGCTACACTGCCGATACAGGTCTTGTAGCACTGTCTTTTTTCAGGTAGGAAACTGTTTACACATCTGAGTACTTTGGCTTAACATGAATGGTTGTTCAACTAAATTTGATTGGCACATTTGGCCCTCCAACAAGCATTCTGTCATAGTTTTAACCTTGCATTCATCATGCATTAACCTTGCATTCATCAAGGAAGTGCTACAAATGCTTGTTTAAAATACCGGCTACCTAGAAAACCCAAAATAGCTCACTCCCATCATGGTTGATCTTCAGATAACGATTTTGTTTAGCAAATACTGGCTGATGATAGCAATGATGACAATGATTTTTAAAGTTTTGAAGTATATTAGATTATTGGAGCTGGGAAAGTGTTGAAGGAAATACCAGTTAGTAATTTTGAAGCCAAAAATTATGTTGAATATGAGTCTGATGTACATGCTGGATGGACAAAAACAGACAGCATGCCATTTAACCCCCTATTCAGTGGTATTTCGAAATTAAATGGAGAAAAGGCAGAATACCAAGCCTAATTAAAATACAGGCAATTTAATAGTAGAGTGCAATTTTCATTTCTTTTCTCAAACATTTCAGCCCTGAGGGATATGTGCTACAAAAATACATAGCACTCTGAGGGTTAAGATAATGTGAATAAATAAGAATCTAAAAAGAAATTAAAAAGTAAGGATATTTATTTGATTAAAATACTCTATCTGAACAAGCGGACTATGGCATTGATGGACTTAAAACCCTAATACAGCATTATGGAACAGATAACAAATCTGGCATAGTAGTCAGCAAAGCACTGATTCAAGAAATTGAAACTTTGGCAGAGCTCATGTTAGTGAAAAATCTTATTTTGGAGCAAAGATGTCATGATTTTATGGTTTTGCGATTCTTTCATTAGCATAAATGAATTTACAGTTGAAATGTCAAAAAGAAAAAAAATAGATACTTCCACTATTTCAAACACTACCCACCAGTGTTGAATGTTGCTCTCATTTGATCTGCATGGTCCACTCCATTCATGTACATGTTGTACAGTTTGATTGGAAGTGTAAATGGAACTTCCTCATTAGAACCATCTTTTTGTTTCCTGGTGACAGATGTGGCATCACTGTCACAGTTAGTAGACAATACAGCGATGTTCTTCTTGTCATGCCACACTGTAACTCTCGTGACTCCCTTTTGTTTGGTTATGTTCTGGCCCAGCTACTTAAGCTTTACTTTGTCTAATCCATTTGGAAGACCCTTTCAGTTTGAACAAACTGTTCCACTGGCATATGTTCCTTTCTGTCAAAACTGAAGGAATAGGTCTGGAGATGAGAAACTGTCAGTGTAGACATGGTGTCAAAGACCAAACAGAGGTTCCGTCAAATCCAGAACTACCCTTCGACCAAGATTCAATTCTGGGTTGTTGTCACTCCATTCAGTATAGATCGGAAAGTTACCAACATAACCATTATGAGAATCAGCTCGAACTCGTACTTTGATCCCTCTCTTGGTAGGTTTTAAAGGTACACCTTGCTTGAAGCCCATTCTTCCTGAAAATCCAATCATTGCTTAATCAGTGGACAGCTCACCATATGGATTATATTCTCATGTGCATGTGGTGCGAATATGCCCCAATATTGGTCGAATATGGGCCCATTTGTCGTGACCAGGTGTTCCTAGCGTTGGATTATTGCTGGTGTCAGCCACATGAAAAGATTTCTGTGGATTTTCAAATCTAGTACATCTAAAAATAATTTCAATGCATGAAGGATGGAAAAGTTTGTCCTTGTACCAATACATATCTTGGGCTGGTGCTGGAAGGACTCCAGTGACAATATGAAGTCTAATAAGGGCTTTGATCTCTTCTGGTGTTGTTGGATACCATGTTTTGTTTGGTGATACCAAGATGCATTTTTGGGCATATGCATTGGTTTGGATTGTAGTGTCTGAGTAAAATTCCTCTGGAAATAACAAATGGAAAAAAACAATTTCCCTTCTTTCCTTGTGCATGTTCATAGTAGGCCCAGGATTTGGTGCACTAAAATCATCGAATTGGATGGGCCAAAGATGATCATTCCAGTTTGGTATATCTGCAAGAACTGTATCATCGTCACTGTCATTATCCTCTTCTGATGATTCAGTCTTGGATACTGCTATGTCCGAGTCTAAATCTCATAAAATATGCAACTGCCGAACATATCTTTCCTCTCCTTCCTCAGTATTTTCAAGATCAAATCCAAGAAACTCCTTGTATTTGCTCTCATAATCGTCAAATACCGCTTTGAAACCCGCCATTGTTTACTATTTTTCATGAATGAAATACGTGCAGTAAAACTTATCTCAGTTAGTAACCTCAGCTTTTGAATATTTAATATTTAACCAAAGAAAAGTTAAGTAATTTCTGATTGGTTCATTATCTTCAGATTCTTGGAAAACCTGTTTGTGACCAATCTGAGACATTTTTACTATGGACCCATTCACCACGACTGAAAGCAGGATCGGCCTTTGAATGAAGTAAACAAGCCACGAGTATAGGCAGGATCGGCCATTGAATGAAAAAAACAGACCCTGAGTATAGGCTTTATCAGGGCCGAATGAGTTAATGAATGGTCATATCAGGATAGGGTTTTCACACAAAGACTTCTTATGATGTCTAGTTGGTCTTCATTAAAAATGGCACCGATCTTGCATCCAGTATGGCTGCCACCATGGCCATCTTGACAATCTTTTTATTGTTCAAGAATATCAGAGATGGTTTCAGCAATCAGCAGTTAAAAAAACAAAACGGGCTTGCCTAAGATTCCTGGAAATTCTTTTTGGCCAGTAAAGTGTCAGTCCCTTCCAGGGATTCTTGTTTTATTTGTTGTTGTTTACCAAATGCAGCCACCAGGCTTATTATTATTACTGTTATTATTAATTTCTTATGCTCAAAATCATGCAGTATATTAGGAATTGAAAAATAAAATTTTCCTAAATAATTAAAATAAGCAGAAGTTCGAAAAAACTTTTTTTTTTTGCCAATGAATTTAACATTTTCATGTTTGATAGTGAAACTCCTGATCGCATCCAGTGTATGAATAATTAATTAATTTTCTAATACTGTAGTATCAGAAATTTTCGTGGGGGACCAATTTTCGTTGGTTTTCATTGTTGCCCTGAACCACAAATTTAAATACCCAACGAAAAATTAGCCACGTATGATGATGACGCCCCCCCCCCCCCACCCCACCCCGCTCGTTTTCTTACTGTGTGTTGTTCCTAGAGATTAAGGAACCTGCTAGTATTTCATAAATCAACGTCAATACTGTAATTTTGTAATATTAGTTTTTACACGTGTTTGTGCTATTTTAACCCTTTAAAAAAAGAATTATAAAGCATTTTATATTGTTTCAATGCACACGTGTCAATAAGGTATCCGATAGCTGTGATTTCCACTCACTGCCTTAAATCGAAATGTGAGATAAGTAAGGATAGAGAGAAACAAGAAAAAAGATAAGGTATTCAAACACTAGTAATGCTGAAAATTAAAAAAAGAATAATACCAAATACTAGTATATGAAAATTAAATTTAATACTTATTCAAATCGATCCTTCACTCTAGTACAACTGTTGAAAAATTTAAACCCTCCTGAAACCACATTTTATCCATGCATTTTTAATCCAAAAGAACAACAAGCCTGTAAAATACTAGACCTATTGCTTGAAGCACTACTATTAATGATACACTATGTATATACAATAATTACATCAGAGTATTAAAGCTCACACTTCACTGATTGTCAGACAAAGCCACTGTATCAACATCATGTCAATCAAGTCTCAAGGTACCCAAAAATGCTTGTCAGGTAAATAATCCCCAAATTGCAGAATTAAACAAGTCGAGCTTTCTCCAAACCACTGATAATTAGGTCCCATCTTTCACTCATTGTCGCATGAGCTGCACTTATCCATTCAGCCCGAATTGGCTTGATTAATGAGGTTGCAATCAGTGATCGTCACCAGTAACATCTTCCTTTTTTTCATGATGGCCTCCATGACCTGTTTAGCATACCAGTTGTGGAAGTGTGATTTTAATTCTTCTTTGTACTCTTTATTTATTGTCAAGTCTAGTGGTTGAAGTTGGTCTGTACATGAGGCAGGCACAAACAAACACGTGATTCCACTGTCTTTCAATTTCATTAGCATCTTCTCACATTAGTGGGATCTAAACACATCAAATATTGCCACCGTCTGCTGATTGCATTGTGCAAGGGGAAGCCGGTCACATGTTTAGTTCCTTTATGGACAGTGGTTCAAGTAAGAGATCATAAAGGTGCACTTGAATAACCGATTGACTTAGTGTTGTTGCCTCTTTTGATGTTTAGCACTCAGATGAAAACACGATGTAAGTGATTGATCTTGACATGCGTTTTATTTGTGATCATATAGGCTGGTAGTATTGTTTTAGTGTTGTTTTCTGCATCGACTTCCATTGATGTTATTCACTTGGACAAAACCACAGTGTAAGTATTGAACTTGTCAGGTCTTTGATTTGTGCTCATACATGTGGAAGTATTGTTATAAACATTCAAGTGACTGCCTTTCGTGGCAGCATAGTTTTATTCTTTTTTATTCCTTATTTTGGCTATTTGTAGAGGTTAAACCACGAAATTAAACACTTGGTAATATGCAAACTTTGACAGGCAAAACCACAAATTTAAGTACCCACAAAAATGTCTTTTTTTTACAAAACCACAAAAATAAATGATATTACAGTACCTGTTTCAACTGTGGCCGACATATTCTTGTGAAAAATAATTCACCAAATGTATGCAACCATAGCTGACTGATTAAATAACAAATATTGAGATTTTCCTTTTGCTAATTAAAATTGCAATCATTGTTGAATGAAAGTACTTTTGCTTATATTAACCATTGTGCATTCCCCACATGGGTTACTCATTTGACCTTATAAGTAAAACCGTCACAACGGATCTATAAAAAGCCACATCTACATAACCCAATATCTGATAGGAACAAATTTTTCCTGGTCATGCATCAATCATTCACAATTGCTGTTTACAACTTCGCAAAAATCACTTAAAAGAATTTTACCAGATTGAAAGAAAGTATCCTGTCATGAAGCTCTTTCAAATTTGCTCAGTTGATGCTGATCTTCCATCAAATATGGCCACCATTACTAAAAATAGAAAAACTTTTCAAATTACTTTTTTTTTTCTTCCAAAACCGCTCTTCTGAATTTGATAAAATTTTATGGAAAGCAGGTACCTTGTAGTGCCAAGTGTATATACTTTAAGCTACGAACAGTTTCTTAAGTTACGTGTTGGCATCAAGTCCCCAGGGTCAGGGATACATCCATTAGACAAATGTGGTTGTATAAATGACTTGTCCTCTTTATGCAGAGAAAGTGATCCTATATCTAAATCACACCAACATTAATAGACAATGTACATGGTTCATACAACTTTGAAAAATCATGGAATTTGAGGGGTTGCATTGAAAACTTTGAATTTTTTTTAAAAAGTTTTATTCTTGAAAAGCTCCTGAATTGTTAAAAAAAAGTCCTTTGAATTTTTCAAAAGCTTCTTGAATTTATGTGAGGGAATAAAAAGCTAAATAAAATGCATCACTTTTTAAATACAGAATTTTTGTTATTTACTTGTTTTCCAAAGATAATGTATAATTAAATAAATAAAATGGGATACAATTTGGAGGATCAAATGACACGAAATGGATTACCAGATGGAGTAGTGTCCCTTTGATATAGTGGCATGCTAATTAGTTACATGTTTTTTCTTCCTCTTTGGTGCCGATTTATACAGTGATAAATAAACATAATAACATATGAAGAAGTTTAATTTCAATAATAAAAAATACTCCTTGAAAACTTATGGAAGTTCTTGAAAACTCTCAACAAGTCCTTGAAAAAGCTACTCATTGGCTGTACGAACCATGAATGTAACAACTATGTTCTCCAAGCTTTTCTTTGCCCTCTTCACTTTCAATATGTGTGAATTTATATTCAAAAGCTGATATATGTCAATATCCCGGGTGAGTGATACGAGGCCCACTTGGACATAACGCATTGGACGATCACTTTGATAATGTGTGTATCATACAAAAGCCTTTGGTTTGAACTTAGGTATTTGATTTCCTAATTCTCTTAAAAAAAAAAAAATTTAAATGTCAATCAGAAGAAAAAAAATGTTCATTAGTACATACCTCTGCTTGGATTCTTCTATTTTAGAATGTTCATCTCGATTTCGTAGTTGCTGCAGCAAATTTGAAGGCTGAAAACTACAGCATCAAACAAGTTCGAGACCGCAAGGCAATCAAAGCCATGGTAGATCAAGTGAAAGTACCAGAATTTAAGCCCAAGTCTGGTGTGAAAATCTCTGTCACAGATGCAGAGCTTGAAGCTAGCAGGAATTCAGGATCCATTGGTAAATAAAAGAGAGAAGGGGTGGAGGATTAAACCATTTAACATATAAACGTTTTTTTTTTTTTTTTGTTGCCATGTTTTGAAGTTACCAAAGGAAATACTTGTTTAGAGTTACATTCTCTGCCCAATTTACAGTTTTGGTTCTTCAAAAGCATAAAAATTATGATTCAAATGTTTTATAGCACAGTAAGTGAAATAAAAAGGTAAGTCTTAGAACTCGTGAATTTGAACTGTTTTTTGACATTCTAATAAATTGTTCCCCCCTTGTTAGGGAATCACGGATGTTGAGAAAGAAGTTATACAGTAGCTGTTCAGGTCAACAAGGATAAATGAGGTTCATAAGCAGTAAATATGATTGTAAACAGAACATACAAAACATCCTCAATTTCAGGAACACAATTAGTTCAGATGCACATGCCATATCAAAGGCAATTACTTTTCATACAATACATGCAATTTATCTGTTGACATTCTGAAATTGATTGCTCAGGTCTGTTTATTTATATAATTTTATCCTTGTGGACCTATTGTGGTTGCCTAGTAACTTGTTTCCATGTTACAAACTTCTTATGAAAGTCTTTTTTAGTTTCTTTGAAAAATTGCAATTGGACCAAGAAGCTACGTTATAAGAATTTAATTAGAAACTTAATGTTCATTATAATCACTAGACTCGTGAGGTCATCCATCGACATGCTCATGGACTCTTATAGTGCCGTTTAGATTATCAACACTTTCTAAAAAAAAAGGATTAATATAGTTTGAAAATTCTGTATGTTTTTCTGTCATCAGTACGACATTCACAGGGGTTTCAATAAGAAATAAAGTAGCTGGAGAAATTGGAAAAGTAGCAGGAGGGTGGGGGCAAAACCTCTTTTTGGTGGTCTAGGGGCATCGCCTCTGGTGGGTGGTAAGGATGGCCTTGTCACACACACACACACACTCCCATAAGCTGGAATGGTGCTAATATATCAGCTAAAGTTGGACCATCTTTCTTTGATGGAGAAATCTGAAATTTGATTGAAAATAATTTTGTTGTGTTTCA
The DNA here is from genome assembly GCA_029931535.1 of Margaritifera margaritifera. Classification (NCBI taxonomy): domain Eukaryota; kingdom Metazoa; phylum Mollusca; class Bivalvia; order Unionida; family Margaritiferidae; genus Margaritifera; species Margaritifera margaritifera. The sequence continues at coordinate 3,277,046 of JAQPZY010001636.1, read as the reverse complement.
GAATTTTGTATAAAATTCATGTTAAGAATTCACATCACTGGTTTTTTTTTCTTCTTCTGATCTTATGGGTTTCATCCTAACATAAGGAAACATTTATCATGTAGAATCATCAGGTTGATTTGTACTGATATTGATATTGAACCATTGCAATATGTTAATAGTTTTTTGAATGAAATCAGTATCTCTTTTTCTTGGCTGATAAAATATCTAGATAACAAAGGTGTTAAAAAATAAGCATGGGAAAATGCAAGTTGCCAAGTGATAGAATAATAAGGAAAATTGTTAATAAATGTTTTTTTTAATACAAAAACTTAAATCAACAATAAAAATAATCGACTTGAAAAGAGAATGTATTGTGATGTGGGCAAAGCCCTGGGCAGAAGATACTGTAGACCTACTTTATAATACTGTATACATGTTTAAAATGTTTAAAAAATTTTTAATAAATTAGACATTATTTTCTAAAAGACTTGAAGGAAGTAGACTCACTTTCAATAAATGTTTAATATATATCACAATATGTCTGTTGTATTCGTGTTGTATTTAATGTCTATATGCTTTTATCTCTTGTGTTTAGGTCAAACTGTAAACAAACTTTTTGACTTGTCAGTCATCACTGGTATCATTCATATATTGTATTAGTAAGTGTCAGCTGGCCTATCCTATTATATTTCTGTTTCATGCCATCCTCTCTGTACTGCACAATTTTTAGAATGCTGTGATAATTTGTTACAAACTGCTTTTTTAGCTCACTGCTACAAAGTAGAGGTATGCTCTTGCACTAACCATGGCATCAGCATCTGTGTCAGCACAGATAAAAGCATATACATATGTACACCCTCATTGAATATCAAGCATTCTTTCTGCCTAGGTCCTAGGCCAGGGGTGGGCAAACTACGGCCTGCGGGGCGCATGCGGCCCGCCAGAGTATATTATGCGGCCCGTAGGCACGCACATGTTGCGATCCTACGTCGATGTTAATTTTGTTCGATTATAATTTTCACTATATTTTTGAAATTTTATTCCGAGTATTTGATTCGAATCTAGGGATATTAAATTGGTTTTTATGGCTCCAGAATTGATTAGTCATTAATCTTCAACATCCCTATTCGAAACTGCGTTTAAGCTCAACCGGAAGTGGCTTTTGTTCACATTTTGAAAGGTTTTGTAAAAGTTATAATTTAAAAGTGAATAGACGTTGATTTAACCATGAGTGCTGCCAAAAAAAGAAAGATTGAGGACGAATGTCGTGTTTTTAATGACGAATGGACTGCTAAGTACTGCTTCACGAACGTTGGGAGCAAAGCTGTCTGCTTGCTGTGCCGTGAGTGTGTGAGCGTCTTTAAGGAGTACAATTTAAAAAGACACCACCAAACAAAACATTTGGATTTTGGGCACAATTTAACGAACGAAGAGAGAAAAAGGAAATGCCAGGAGTTGGTTAACAATTTAAAGAAGCAGCAAACTGTTTTCACCAAACAGTCTTTAATACAAGATGCTGCAACCGAAGCCAGTTTGGTGCTGTCTCATAAGATTGCAAAACAGAACAAGCCTTTTTCTGACGGCGAGTTCATCAAGGAATGCTTGTCAGATGCAACAAACATTATGTGTCCAGAACAGAAAACAAAATTTGACAGCATTTCTTTATCAAGGAGAACTGTAGTCAGGCGTGCTGAAAAGATAAGTGACAATTTGATGCACCAACTTCGAGATGCAAGCAAAGACTTTTTGTGGTACTCTCTTGCGTTGGACGAAAGTACCGATGTACAGGACACAGCACAATTGTTGGTATTTATACGGGGAATAAACACCCGTTTCGAGCTTACCGAGGAATTACTTAGTGTTGAGTCACTCAAAGACACAACCACAGGCCAGGATTTATTCAGTGCTGTTGTGTACTGTGTTGATTCGAGCTTACCGAGGAATTACTTAGTGTTGAGTCACTCAAAGACACAACCACAGGCCAGGATTTATTCAGTGCTGTTGTGAACTGTGTTGAAAGAACTGGGTTGGTGTGGAATAAGATAGCAAGTGTAACAACCGATGGAGCGCGTGCATTCACTGGGAAAAACGTAGGTCTGGTGAAGTTGATGAATAATAAAATTAAAGAAGAACACCCTGACCACACACTCTTACCTCTTCACTGTGTCATCCATCAGGAAAGTCTGTGTAAAGCTGCGTTGAATATCAAGCATGTTATTGACCCAGTTGTCAGTGTGATAAACCTCATCAGAGCCAGGGCACTTAACCACAGGCAGTTCAAGACAATGCTTGAAGATTTGGAAACTGAACATTCTGATATTATCTACCACAGCAGTGTCCGCTGGCTGAGCCTGGGCAAGATATTGAGGCGAGTGTGGGATCTCAAGGAAGAAATAGTTATGTTCTGAATGAACTGAATGTCAAACTTCAGGGCAATAGCTTGTTTGCACATGAAATGTATGTGCATTTAAAATCATTTCAGGCAAAACTCTCCCTGTTCTCCAGGCAAGCAGGTGAAAGCAGGTTTTGCCATTTCCCTTTGCTGAAACAGAAAACCATTTCTGGTGAAATGGCTGACAGGTACAAGGCTCAGTTGGATGCCTTGGTTGTGGAATTTGAAAGGAGGTTCCAAGACTTCAAGAACTTGGAACCACTCTTCAATATCCTCAGTTTGCCATTTAGTGCAGAAGCTGATTCAGCCCCAGAGGATATACAGTTGGAGTTGCTTGACCTACAAGCAGATTATGACCTGAAGGAGAAGTTCAAGTCAGTTCTTCTGCTGGAGTTTTATGGATCTTTGTCAGCAGCAGCATTTCCACACTTAAAAAACTTTGCTGCCAAACTTTTGTCACTATTTGGGTCCACATACATCTGTGAGCAAGCTTTTTCTTGTCTGAAAATCAACAAGTCTAAGAACAGGTCGATGGTGACTGACTGCAATTTGAATGCAGTCATGCGAATCACAACCAGTAAACTGGTTCCACAGTTCAAGAACATTATCCAAAATTGTGAACAGATACATACTTCTCATTAATTATAATTGTACTCTGTGGTCAGATTGTATGTAAATTAAGTTCCTTCTTCTTCATAATTATTATGATAGGTAACAATAAACTTTTGTTGAAATAATTATGAATAGTAAAATCTTATTACCAAATTAGAAACTGTTTCAAGTTCGTATTTTAAAATATAATGTGCATGTGTAATACAGTGTGAATGTGAAATAAAATGACAAATACATGGTTATTATCATTAATTCATATTTTCATACGTTGTAAATTGTAATTGAAGTAGACAAAATATATATGCGGCCCCCCGATAACAATAAAGTTTTCAATGTGGCCCTCCGTAGAAAATGTTTGCCCACCCCTGTCCTAGGCAACAGTTTTGTTTGGGTTTCATAGCACCTACCCCCAGGGGAGGGGGCTAAATTGGTACAAACATGAGCATAAGTTGTAATTTCTTGGTTAAGTTTTTGCAGTTAGCCCCGACTCCTTACACACTGTATAAATACTTTTCCACCTGGAATTATGATGAGTACTACATGCTCATCACCTATGTAGGTCACTGTGACCTATATTTCACACTTCACTGACTTTCATTACATTTAGTAGTTTAAGCTTATTTCTCAAGCCCTGTTCAAGATGGATTCATGAAACTATATGATTGTATGCATCTCTGTTAGTACATGTACCACACCCTTACTCCAAGGAAGGTCACTGTGACCAACATTTCACATTTTACTGGCATAGGTTAAGTTTTTTTGTTTAGCTCCCCTGTATACGTTTTTTCACCCTGTATATGTGCATATATATATATATATATATATATATATATATATATATATATATATATATATATATATATATATATATATATATATACACACACATACATATACTCATATACTGTTATACCTAGATTCATGAAAGTTGGTAAGGGGATGCATCTTGATGAGTAATACACCCTTATTCCAAATGTAAGTCACTGTGACCCATATTTCATGCTTCACTGACTTTGGTTACAATGTTTTTTTAAGTCTATTTCTTAAGCTCTGTTCATGCTAGCATCATTTAGCTCAATGAATGTATGCATCTCTATTAGTACCATACCATTACCACAGAAGATTGTCACTGTGACCTACATTTCACATTTTACTGGCATTGGTTAAGTTTTGCATTTAGCTTATGACCAGATAGGTAAGTCACTGATCTATTTTTCATGTTTCAATGACTTTTGTGAAATGCTGTTTTAAGTATATTTCTCAAGCTCTGTTCATGCTATAAACATCAAACAAGATGATTGTATGCATCTCTGTTAGTACCACACCCATACTGCAAAAGAATGTCGCTGACCTACATTTCACATTTTAATGGCTTATGTTAAGTTTTTGCGTTTAGCTCCAGACCAAATAGGATTGTAGCACCCTGTAGATATGTACTGTTGTACCTAGATTCATGAACGTTGGTGAGGAGATGCATTTTGATGAGTACTACACCGTCATCACAGAAGTAGGTCACTCTGACCTATATTTCATGATTCACTGCTTTTTTTCAGTCTCAAGCACTGGTTATGCCAGAATCATCAAACTAGGTGATTGTATGCATTCATATTAGTATCACATCCTTGCAACAAAATAAAGTTGTTGTGACCTACATTAAACATTTTACTTGTATATGTTTTTTCATTTAGCTCATGATGAAATAGGTTTTAGCACTCAGTATATATACTGTTGTACTTGGTTTAAAAAATTTTTTGAGGGAATGCATCTTGATGAGTACTACACTCTCATCACATGTAGGTTACTGTGACCTATATTTTCATGCTTCATTGACTTGGTAAAATTATATGTTTTAAGTTTATTTCTCAAGCTATGTTAATGCTAGAAGCATCAGACTGGATGATTGTATGCATCTCTATTAATACCACACCCATACCACAAAAGAATGTCAGTGTGACCAGCATTTCACATTTTACTGGCTTGGGTTAAGTTTTTGGGGTTTAGCTCAAAACCAGATGTATCTTGATGAGAATTACACCCTCATCACAGAAGTTGGTCACTTTGACCCATATTTCATGCTTCACTGCATTGATTTTAGTCTCGATCAATGTTTATGCCAGAATCGTCCAACTGGATGATTGTATGCATCCCTACTATTACCAAACACTTACAACAGAGAAGGGTCGTTGCAAGGTACATTTAACATTTTACTGGCACAATTTTGCATTTAGCTCATGATCACATTGGTGTTTTATCTACTTTATAATACTGTTATACTTGGAATCATGAAACCTGGCGAGAGGATGCATCTTGATAAGTACTACACCCTTATCTAAAAAAGTAGGTCATTGTGACCCATATTTCACATTTCACCGGCTTTGGTTCAATTTGACATTTTTACTGTTATTGCTGTACTTCTTAAACTTGGTGATTTTATACATCTTTGTACCATGCCCATCCCCCAAAAAGGTCACTGACCTACATTTCACATTTTACTGGTCGAGGTTAAGTTGTTGTATTTAACTCCTGACCACATAGATTTTTGGCATGCACTGTGCATACTATCCTTTATAAAATCATGAAACTTGGGGATGCATCTTTATGAGCACTATTTCCTCATTTCAGTAGTAGGTCAATATCGACCCAGTTGTATGCTTCACTGACTTTGGGTTGATATTCATTTCTCAGGATTGTTCATGCTGTAATTGTGAAATTGATGATGATGTGCATCTCTGTTACTACCACACTTTAACAACATTGTAACCTATATTTCATCTTTTACTGTCTTTGTTTGAGTTTCTGCATTTAGCTCATGACAACACAAGTTTTTGGCATGTTATATGTATACTATCCTTCCTAGAATCATGAAACTTGGTGAGTGGATGCATCTTGATAAGTTCTATGTCCTTTTTGACAAAAGACATCTCTGTGACCTGTATTTCATGATAGTGCCTTCATTCAAATTTTGTGTTTAAAGTTCATTCCTTGGGTGCTGTTTATGTTCCAATGATGACATTTTATAATTGGATGCATCTCTGTTACTATAATGCCTTTAAAACCAAAGGTCACTGTGACCAACAGTTTATGCTTTACTGACACGAGTTTAGTATTTGTGTTTATGATCATATTGATTCATCCATGCTAGACCTATATACATTCTACCCTACTCAGAAAGACGTTTGGATCAAGGCAGTTGGAAGTAGGAATAAATATGTTTATGCAGTCACAAACTTTCCATATTAATGACTACACATTGTATATGGTCATATGTTGCCCTCGGCAGGGTAACTGTGTATTGTACATGTGAATTAGTACAGGAATTAGGTGAGTGGATGCTGCGTGCTTCTCATGTGAGGCCTCGCCTGTGGTTAATCAAGGTAATTATTGATGCATTGACTATGTACAGCAAGCTGTCACTCAAAGGTAACTCAAAGCCTGTGACTTTCACCCAGCAATATCTGGCTTCTAGGGTTGGACAATGATTTTCAAGCAGATTTGAAGAACAATGATTTTAAAAAATTAATACAAAAATAACATGAATCTATTTATTATCAACTTATTATCTCTACTTTGATATGATAGAAAAGAATGTTCTTTCTATTTTTTATACGTCTTTTGTGTCCTGTCATGGTAGGTACGAAGGTAGGTGGGTAGGTAGGCAAGTATGTGGTTTCATAGTGTCCGTACAATACTGGCCATATAGTGCCAATTAAAAGTAGAGGTGAGCTATGTAATCATGGATTACACTCGAGTTATTTTGTATTTCGCCAACAGTAAAACATTTACCAAGCTTCATTATTAGCACATGATCACTCATGATTGTGATCAACTGGGCATGAAAGGAAAGAAACTAAATATTTATAGTTCTCTTTGACATAGAATGAATATTGTGTCAGGCCAGCCAACTCGGAAAAGCAAACATCTTCTAGGCTTAGACTGATCTGTATAGAATGGAAAAAGATGATCTTAATTGGATAAGTTGTCTACGATTTATTTTTTAAAAATTTGTATATGAACTTTTATGAAGTTCAGGAATTGTAGACAGTGATTCCTGTACAAATATATGTTGAAAAATTGCCAGCTACCAGCTTCTGTTGAAACCCCTGTATTTACCATTCAAATATTTAGCAAATCTGTACAGAATTATGGTGCCATTTGAGCCCACAATTTTGAAATACCCTGAAAATAAGTGGTAAAAAATGTGTCATTATTAGGGCATAATTTTATACTGAAGATTATTCTAGACTTGCTTTATTCTTTCAACAAAATTCATTTTGTTCCTAGATAACAACCAGATAGATACTCTACAGAATTATCTGCCCCCTCTGGAGTCCCTAAAGGACCTGAAATTGAAACCAGTTGAGTTTGAAAAGGATGATGATACCAACTTCCACATGGACTTCATTGTGGCCACATCTAACTTGAGGGCAGAAAACTATGACATCCCAGCAGCTGACAGGCACAAGGTAGGATGTGTGAATTTGTCTCGCTGTTACTTGCTTTGTTTCAGTACTATGAACTAAACTTCATTTTGTAAGTACATGTTAAATTGCAGTTACACTTCAGTTTCATATCACTGCAAACTACTATGAAAAAGAAATTTGTATAAACTAAACTTCATTTCGTAAGTACATGTTAAATTGCAGTTACATTTTCAGTTTCATATCACTGCAAACTATAAACAAGAAATTTGCATAAGAGCAACAATGTGACTGTGCATCACAGCTCTCTCTCTCTCTCTCTCTCTCTCTCTCTCTCTCTCTCTCTCTCTTTCTCTCTGCACCCAGGTAGATTAAACTTCTATGATCATTATGCACATCAGTAAAGTAAAACTTAACTATCTTGTAATGTGCGAGAGTAATTGACCAGCATTAAATTTAACTGATGCATGTACACTACTTGTTTTACGAATGGGATCTATACCTTAAAAGTTGATTGTTAAGCGAAAATTTGTTAAATGAAAATGAATTTCCCATTAGTTTAAAGGCAATAATTTGAGATAGGTGTCCTGAGTTAATACATACAGTATATAAATCATAGTAAAGGAAGGTAAATATATAGTACACGTATATGTCATTATTTATCACAATGAACACTAATTAATTTGAACTGAACACTATTAATTAAAACATACAGTATAAGGGAAAACAGGAACAAAAATGAAAAAAGAAAACAAAGCGACACTATTCCTCATCAATGGGTGATCATTCACTGGTATAGTATGCAGAACAAACAATACAGTACATGTACAAAGGTGGCCACTTGATACGTGAGGGATGGTGGGCAGCTCAGGCAATTTACGCAAATCCGACTTGGCATGCTTTCATTGTAGCGAAAATTCATTCGGCATAATGAAAAAGGTGTAATAATTTTTAAAATGCGCTAAGGCAAAGTTTTTTTAATTAAACGCTCATAAAACGAGGAGTTGGTATATATATAGGGGGTATCAAAAGCATTGGGGCCAATAGTTAAAAAGTAGATAGTACAAGTAAAGTTTGTGGATTGGAGTCTTAGAATTAAAATGTCCTTAAAAGTTACTTACCTTTTCCCTATGCTTTAAGACTGTAGCGTGTCCCTTAATTAAGGCTGCAACGTTTACAAAGTTGGTAAATGTGAAAACAAAAATGCATGTGGCTCTTGTTGGCACAGTAACTACCCGTTACAATGAAATTATATATTTCCACATATTTGCTTAAGAGGATTGTTTAGTGGGATTTTTATGTTAACTTTTTTCTCAAAGTAGGCATCTATTGCTTTCACATTGAATGTGGCATTGCTAGGGAAAAAAGTGGAAGTTGACAAGATTTGGTTATAGCACACATTATGCAACATTATAAATCAGGTTCATTTAATGACAATGTTGATAAATATTTTGTTAAACTTCAGAATTTAACCTTTTAACAACATGTTTTTCTAATGTACCCTTTGATTAACATCATATCAAGTTTGTAAGTCACTGCATGATTTCTTAGTCATTGTAGACTCTACAAAAGCATCCCATGTGCATATCTGGTCCCATTATCAAGTTTTTTATAATGTGCATATATGTAACTGTAGGAAAAATATCACGACAATCCATGGGATGTTGTACTGAAACTGTTAGACATATTCAATAAAGACATGTTTTACAACCTGAATCCTGTCATAATAAGAGGTAAAAGACGTACAGCATATGAAACAATCACAAGTTGTGCGAGGTACGGCATGCACTCTTTAAATGCAGTCAGCAGTTGAGCAAGCCAAGCAGGTAGATAGGGGGAAAAGTTGAGTTTCTAATCGTTTCAATTTAAATTGCATCATTTTGGTTATTTTAAACCATTTACACATTGAGATGTTTTGGTAAATGTTGCAGCCTTAGTCTTAATATCCTTATGGCAAGAGACAAATTAAAAAATTTGGCAAGATACAAGTTATATTTCTGATACTTCCACTTTATGATGAAATGTTGAACCTTTTTTACTTTACAGAGCAAATTGATAGCAGGACGCATCATCCCTGCCATTGCCACAACCACAGCCATGGTGGTCGGACTTGTGTGTATAGAATTGTATAAGGTAGGTGCAAGAAAGGGTTCTATGCCGACATTGCCACAACCACAATCGTGGTGGTCGGACTTGCGTGTATAGAATTGTACAAGGTAGGTGAAAGAAAGGGACTATGTGGACATTGCCACAATGACGGCCATAGTGGTCAGACTTGTGTCATTGGATTGTACAAGGTAGGTGCAAGAAAGGGCATATGTGGGCCTTGCCACAATCACAGCCATAGTTGTCATTCTTGTGTGTATAATTTGTACAAGACAGGTGCAAGAAAGGGCTCGTGTGGATATTGCTGCAACCACAGCCGTGGTGGCCAGACTTGCATGTGTAGAACTGTCAAAGGTAGGTGCAATAAAGGTCCCATGTGAACATTGCCACAACCACAGCCATGGTGGTCAGACTTACGTGTGTCGAACTGTACAAGATAGGTGAAAGAAAGGGCCCTTGTGGACATTGCCACAACCACAGCCATGGTGGTTGGACTTGTGTGTATAGAATTGTACAAGGCAGGTGCAATTAAGGGGCTGGAATTGATGATGATTGCAGCAGTAGAAGTACAATGGACTGTAATGGCCAATAGATTGTGGATATAGGACACACAAAAAACACATTGATAAGCCATTTATGTTGAGATCGAGATTTTTCTAATATCCTAAATAAAAAATAAAAATTCTTAGCTTTAAGTTTTCATTTCTTTAAGCCAGCATCGAGTGATCATTCTTCTTGTGTTGGAACTATTAATTTTTAAGCCAAAGATGAGTTTTTTTATTTCTTATATGCATACACTCGCAAGACTGCACAATTACCTTATTTTGTGCTCTTGTTTTTTAGAATGTCAGCAAGATACAATTTCCTTACACAGCATAAATCAAACATAATTTTCTCCTAAAGCCAGAAAGCCAGAAATGGTTTGATTCATAAAGTTCACAGTATTCATTGACTGGAATATAACACTATGTACATGTATAACTCCTTAAATTTACTTGTTGCTTTTTATAAGGGTGTTAAATCAGAATGAAACTGATTAAATTCCAATAAATAATATATGGGTAATTTGTGTGGTCTATAGTTAATAGACCTTCCAATTTTTATGTCGCCTGTGAAGTACAGGCGAAAGATAGGGATCACTTTTCTAGAGGCTTTGTCATCATTCTTGGCATAGGCATCCACATGAAGTTTTTGCATTTAGCTCAGTTTCTCTGACACTGTTGTATGTACAGTCATGAAACTTGATGAGTATATTTGTCTTAAAGGGTACTATTACCATGGGCAAAAGTGGATCACAGCAACCTACTTTTCACACTTCAGTGAATATGTTCAGTTTTTGCATTGATCTCACTTTCTATGACACTGTTGTTTTTATCCTAGAGGGTACTGTTTGCCATAGGTTCAAGTAGATCACAGTTACCTACTTTTATAGCAGTAATACAATACCTGCTATTGTTGCATTGCTTTCCTTTTCCAGGAGTCATAGTCCAAGCTAATTATTCCCTCCTCCAGTGAGTATTTAAGGGCCAGAATAGAAAAGAACATGATCCCAGTCTAACTCCTTAGACACAGCCAACATATGGAATGCCATCCTTTTTTTCCTTGGATGACATACGTGTTACATGTGATCAGAATTTGCCTTCGTGTTCGGTTTTAAATGGGGTTGTTTTTGGCATTTCACTTACCTTTTGGTATTGATGGAGTGTTTGTCTCAGTCCTTGCTTTATTCGAGCGTTATTTGTGTTCTTTTTGTAAAGAACATGGGAGTTCAAATACCGGTTACCTGGTTTGATTATCGGTCTGGGGACAAGGAATAGGTTGTTTCTATATTACTGTTTAATCCCAGTTGGGATAGGGAGTCAGGCTATACTTGTCTAACTAGGGAGGGGTTAAAATAAGCATCTCCCCCTCGCTTTCTAAGAAGTGAGTTTTCCTTCCCCACCCCCATGGCACCATAAATGTCCCTCCCTTGGTTTCAAGGTAGGGTGGACATGAAAGGCCATGGACATGCTCTGTCCTCGGCCGCCACTCACCCACTAGACAGTTTAGAAGGGATGAGCATTCCCATTCGCCTAGGAGGTAAACTAGTAGGGTTAGTCCCATCACCCTCCATCAGTGAGTTTGGGATGAGGGCAACCACATTTTGACATTTCCCTCTCCAGAGAGAGATACTAGGAGGCACAGTCCTTCTTTTACCTTCAATCTTTGACACATCAGAGCAAAGCATTTTTTTGTTGGACCCTATAGTGACAGCACAACACGTGGCCCAACCTTCTACCAGCTGATGGCAGTGAACACTCTAAATGAAAGGGTAAGTACAGTAGTTTTCTATACCAGATTTGTTGAGGCCATCAAGCTCCCTCCTAACTGGTAAATTCAACTATGCAATAGTTGCAGGTAATGTATTCTATTAAAATGTAGTTGTTGTTTTGAAAGGGGGGGGGAATGGGGTGTAAAACTAATTTTAATTTTATGTAATACTTACCTGCTACTATTGCAAAGATTCCACCTTCCCACACACCACTCTGATATCCAGTAATCTAGGTCCAAGTCAGAAGAGGAAGGTATTCCGTGTGTTTGGCTGTGACTAAGGAGTTGGACTGTGATCATGTTCTTTTCAATTCTGGCCCTCCAGTACTAATAATTGGAGGAGGGAATAATTAGCTTGGACTGGGGACTACAAGTCCCAGAAAAGAAAAGCAATGCAATAATAGCAGGTAAGTTTATGCATTTATTTAATTTATTTTGATGTTCTTGTACAGTCATGAATCTTGGTGGGTGTATTCATGTTAGATAGTACTGCTCATGAGCATAAGTAGGTCACAGTAACCTACTTTTTGTACCCCAGTGATTACATTCAATTTTTTCCTTCAGCTCAATTTCTTAGACACTGCTATACAGTCGTGAAGCTTGATGGGTATATTCACAGGGTTTGCACAGGCCTGGAAGAGACCTGGAATTTTAGGAGGATCCTGGAAAACTCCTGGAATTAGGTCATAAGGGCGGTGTTTCCCCTAGGGATGCAAGATTGATAGTCAAAAATCCCCTTGGTTTCAGAACTGGGGGTCAGATTGGGTAAAAAATAACAAATCTTGGTGTCAGAACTGGGGGTCAAATTAAATATTTGGGGGTTTCTGACGCACAAATGAGGCTAAAGGGAAACACTGTAAGGGGTTTTGTCCTTGAAAAGGTGTTGAATTTATATCTATTTATTTATATATATATATATATATATATATATACTAGATTTTTGCCAAAACGTCCTTGAGCTATTATAACTTGATAAATAAATGGGTGTTCAGAGTTTATTCAAAAGAAAAATGTTTTTTTTTTTTCATTTAAAAAACATGATAGATTATATTGTAGGTGTATTAGCATTACCTAGATGAATTTGTTGTACTAACACCTGTTAGAACAAGACCACTGGGAACCAGTCTGATTTTGTCATTTGGAATTGTCAGACTTTTTCCTGGAGTATACCTTCTGGAAAAGCACACGGTCAGTGAAGCGGGAAGAATTCTTGGTGAATGAGTAAACATGAGCAAGGGGCAGTTGTTTTGACAATATCAAGTGGGATTATGACCCCACTTTTTAAAGACGGGGTGAAATGTTTCAAAGGAGATAAAAGGAAAGCAGCATGTACTGTGTATGAGAGAATATTATTGATATCTCAAACGTGGGGAAAATTGCCGTAAAATCTAGCCTTAAGGGTGAGAAACAGATGAAATGTCCAAAATCAACCCAGTGTGACACTTAAAACTTTCTTTGGTCCATCTTCCATGAAACAGATTCACAAAGATGGAAAGGAACAACAAACATCAGAGTTATCAGTACCTCCTCCACTTTTGCAACAAAGTCTGCTGCTTCATGCAGCACTGGAACCTTCATAACAGAGATTGACATTCTAACATTGGAAATATTATAGACATCAAAACTAATCACAGATCACCATTATCAATTTTCAGAAAATACTTATAAACTTTTTCAAGCCAGGTTCCCAGGCAGTGACGTAAACAGTTTGCATGAAGTGATTAGAAGGCAGCATACATGAGTGTGTTTATCATTTTAAGCATTCACTGAAAAACAGTATTTCAGGTCCGTTTGTTATACAGCTGTGATGAAAGTCTGAACAAAAAGGGTTAAAGAAAAGCAAATGGATATTCACATTCGATTTTGGAATGATGCATTCCACAAAGTACAAATCATACATTTTATGTCTGCTTTTCTTAGTAAGTAAACTACTTAAATTAACATAAAAATTGTCAGAACCTTTTTGTTTTCTACCTAAATTGCAATATGGAAGAACTGAGGAAAATGTGAGAATCTCAGTTGCGATGTTCATGATAATTCCAGTTTACTGACTTATGTGTATTGAAATGTTCTGTAATATGATTCAAAAAGTTTCCGATGTGAACTATTTTGGTCAGTTGTGTTTTCAACTTTTGTTGTTTGCAAATGCTGAACAGTATTTTCTCGGCTATTTCAATATAGATTAGATCTGCCAAGCCGAAGTTTTTGTCTCTTGATAACAAAATTTCTTTAAAAAGAGTAATTGTTCGGGTAAAAATACTCCATGAAAATTTTTTTAATGTCCTGGAAATTTGTTTCACCAAGTCTGTATAAACCCTGATTCATCTTTGCCGATATTACTCACCACAGGCAAAAGTAGATCCGAGTGACCTGTGTTTCTTGTTCTGCTAACTTTGCAAGGTTTTTATATTGCACCAGGCCAGAGTAGGCAGAACAAAGCATTCCGCAAATTTTTGTTGTATTGTATCTGTGTCAGAAAGGAAATATATGCATCGTTTTTTTTTTCAGATTGTTCAAGGACATAAGAAAATAGAATCATATAAAAATGGATTTGCTAATTTAGCTCTTCCATTCTTTGCCTTCTCAGAGCCAATAGCAGCACCCAAGAATAAGGTATGTTGTGGCCAGAATAATTAAACTTCTCCAGCTATGTCATAGTTTGTGTTTCAATGGGATTTTCAATGCCCAGTTCTAATATAATAGTAATATGTTATATTGAACAGGTTGTGGTCCATACCAGTTGATGTTTGTTTTTTTGTTGTTTTTTTTTTTAAATGAGGAGGATATTAAAGTCTCTTTTGGTGTCCAAATATGGTGCTGCCTGTAATGAAACTGAAAAATAATAGTTTAATAGAGAGAACCTGTTTATAGCCAGGGATTGGTGGGGTTTTTAGGGGATTTATTTCCTACTTTCATTGAAGGTCATTTCATAAATTCTAGCAGTCATCAGCATTACACTATGGAATAAAACCCTTCCCTCCGATCATGAAGTAAATGGCATTACACTATGGAATAGTAAAACCCTTCCCTCTGATCATGAAGTAAATGGCATTACTCTATGGAATAATAAAATCTTCCCTCTGATCATGAAGTAAATGGCATTACACTATGGAATAATAAAACCCTTCCCTCTGATCATGAAGTCAACAGCATTACACTATGGAATAAAACCCTTTCCTCTGATCATGAAGTCAATGGCATTACACTATGGAATAATAAAACCCTTCCCTCTGATCATGAAGTCAACAGCATTACACTATGGAATAAAACCCTTCCCTCTGATCATGAAGTCAATGGCATTACACTATGGAATAATAAAACCCTTCCCTCTGATCATGAAGTCAATGGCATTACACTATGGAATAATAAAACCCTTCCCTCTGATCATGAAGTAAATGGCATTACACTATGGAATAAAAACCCTTCCCTCTGATCATGAAGTCAATGGCATTACACTATGGAATAATAAAACTCTTCCCTCTGATCATGAAGTCAATGGCATTACACTATGGAATAGCGAAAATCCTTCCCTCTGATCATGAAGTAAATGGCATTACACTATGGAATAATAAAACCCTTCCCTCTGATCATCAAGTCAATGGCATTACACTATGGAATAGCAAAAATCCTTCCCTCTGATCATCAAGTCAATGGCATTAGACTATGAAATAATAAAACCCTTCCCTCTGGTCATGAGGTCAACAGCATTACACTGGAGTAGGAGAAGGCTTCCCTTTGATCATGCAATCATCAGCATTGCACTGTGATGTAATAAAACCCTTCCTTCTGATCATGTAGTCCTCAGAATTACAGTGAAGTAGTAAAACCCATCCCTCTGATCATGTAGTAATCAGCATTACACTGTGAAGTATTAAAACCCATCCCTCTGATCATGTAGTCATCAGCATTACACTGTGGAGTAGTTAAAACCCTTACCTCTGATTATGTGGTCATCAGCATTACACTGTGGAGTAGTAAAACCCTTCCCTCTGATCATGTAGTTGTCAACATTACACTATAGATTAATAAAACGCTTCCCTTTGATCATGAAGTCATCAACATCACACTAAGGAATAGTAAAACCCTTCCCTCTGATCATGTAGTTGTCAGCATTACACTGTGGAGTAGTTAAAACCCTTCCCTCTGATCATGTAGTAGTCAGCATTACACTGTGGAGTTGTAAAACCCTTCCCTCTGATAATGAATTCATTGGCATTACACTATGGATTCATAAAACCCTTCCCTCTGATCATGAAGTCATCAGCATTACATTATGGAATAGTAAAATCCTTCACTCGGATCATGAAGTCGTCAGCATTATGGGGCCCTGGGTAGCTGAGTGGTCTGAGGTACTTGTCTTTACAGATCACATACATCTCGCCTTTGTCCACGTGGGTTTCGAGTCTCGGCTCGACCATTGTGGGCATGTGATAAAGCTTGCCAGTAGCTTCCCATGAGTCGGTGGTTCTTCCTTGGGTCTGCCCAGGTTCTTCCTCTATCAAATATACTGGCCGCCATGTATAGCCTATCATGTACTGAAAAATGGCTTAGACCCCACAAAAGCAAATCATCAACATTATACTATGGAGTACTAAAACCCTTCTCTTGGATAATGAAGTCATTAGCATTACACTGTGGAATAGTAAAACTCTTCCCTCTGATCATGTAGTCATCAGCATTACACCGTGGAGTAGTAAAACCTTTCCCTTTGATCATGTAGTCATCAGCATTACACTGGAGAATAGTAAAACCTATCCTTCTGATCATGTAGTCATCAGCATTACATTGGAGTAGTGAAACCTATCCCTCTGATCATGTAGTCATCAGCATTACACCGTGGAGTAGTAAAACCTTTCCCTTTGATCATGTAGTCATCAGCATTACACTGGAGAATAGTAAAACCTATCCCTCTGATCATGTAGTCATCAGCATTACACTGGAGTAGTGAAACCTATCCTTCTGATCATGTAGTCATCAGCATTACACTGGAGTAGTGAAACCTATCCTTCTGATCATGTAGTCATCAGCATTACACTGGAGAATAGTAAAACCTATCCTTCTGATCATGTAGTCATCAGCATTACATTGGAGTAGTGAAACCTATCCTTCTGATCATGTTGTCATCGGCATTACACTGGAATAGTAAAACCTATCCTTCTGATCATGTAGTCAATTGGCATTATAATGTGGAATGTTTTTTTCTCTCTGATAATGAAGTCATCAGCATTACACTGGAATTGTAAAACCCTTCCCTCTGATGATGAAGTCATCAGCATTATACTGTGGAATAGTAAAACCCTTCCCACTGATAATGAAGTCATCGGCATTATACTGTAGAATAGTAAAACCCTTCCCACTGATAATGAAGTCCTCAGCATTATACTGTGGAATAGTAAAACCCTTCCCACTGATAATGAAGTCCTCAGCATTATACTGTAGAATAGTAAAACCCTTCCCACTGATAATGAAGTCATCGGCATTATACTGTGGAATAGTAAAACCCTTCCCACTGATAATGAAGTCCTCAGCATTATACTGTGGAATAGTAAAACCCTTCCCACTGATAATGAAGTCATCAGCATTACACTGAAATAATAAAACCCTTCCCACTGATAATGAAGTCATCAACATTACACTGTGGAATAGTAAAACCCTTCCCACCGATAATGAAGTCATCAGCATTACACTATGGAGTAGTAAAATCCCTCTGATCATGAAGCACAAAACAATTTGTATAGAGTTAGTGTTTTTGTTACCTAGACATATATTAAATAGTTTCTTGTATCTTGTATACACAAAATGTAAAAACTTGAGTTTATGAATGATTTTGCATTTAAATAAGTAAGAAAGTTCTCAAAAGATATCGTAATTGCTACATATTCAGAATTTTCTTTAACCAATTTTTCTGTATTTCAGTACAATGATCAAGAATTCACACTTTGGGATAGATTTGAAGTTCAAGGAGAAATGACATTGAAAGATTTTATGGATTACTTCAAGGTACATTTTTTATTCTATGAAAACAAATTTAATCTTCCATTTCTGACAAAAAATAATTATCACGGGGACTAGAGCAAATGTACATTTATCTATGATGCCTGTCTAAGAAAGATGACTTGGGCAGTTGTAACAATGACAAATGGTGTAGCTTAGATTGCAGTATTTCAAGAGTAGTTATTTCAAATCATGAAGCATAGGCAAGGAAGTTGTATTTAATATGTTATTAGCTTTGTTGAATAGTCTGTTTAATTTTCGTCACATAGTATTTATTTTAATTTGCATGATGGTTTATGTTAATCTAAGTTTTGGCAAGCCTAATCAGCTTTATCTCCTTTGAGATGTTCATTTTCTTGTGTAAGAAATATATGCAATGAAAACCAGTTCTCCAACAAACTAAGAACAGTCATGGGAAGTCTTCAACCTATGCGACTTAATTTCAGAATAACATGAGCAACAAAAATTCTCATGAAGTAAAATCTGGAAGTTCAGGGGTTACTGTTTGTCGTAGATGTTTCTTTTACCTTTTTTTTTCCCCCTCACCTTGCCAAAGAAATAGGAGGGATTTACAGGGTTCGTACAAAGTTTGGATAGTATGGGAAAAAAAGAGTGCTTTTTCCAGACCTGGAAAAAGTATGGAAAATAAAGATTTTGCCCTAAAGGTCTGGAAAAAGTATGGAATTTTGGGTTGCTGTGTTTTATTTTGCTAAAGACACTCGTCGCATGGGGCGCCAATTGGTCTAGTGATGGCCCTGCTGGTTCATTGTAGTTGGCGAGACATGTGACCTATCACCTACTTATGATTGGTTGATACTGTTTTATGTTATGCGGATACCACATGCTCATTTATAGTGATACAGACTTCGAATACATGTGCCAGAGAGGTCTGGAAAATATTGCAATCCAGTCTGGAAAAGGTCTGGAATTTGTTTTACCAACAGCTGTATGAACCCTGATATAGCATTTACCTGTTTGCTCATTCAGTCATATGTATATTCACATGTGCATTCATTCATAATACCCTCAGTATCTCTTGGACCCTATTTCACCTACACAAGGAAATTCATATGTGAATGCATCTCGGGAAGAGTAAATACCAAAACTAGGTCACTGTGACATAATTTTGAAGCTTAAGTATCTTTTGTATTTTCTGTCATTCATAAGTTACACTCATGATGTCTTGAACCCTATTTTACATACAATCTTGAAAATTGGTATGAGAATGCATCTCAGAAAGAGTAACTCGGCTGTACCAAAAGTCGGACACAGACTTCATTTTCAGGCTCAAGAGCTGATTGTAATTTCAGCCATTTTTTTTTATACCTTCAATATATTGGGCCCTGTTTTACCTGTACTCATGAAATTGGTATATGAATGCATCTCTAGTAGAGGAACTCATCCATACCAAAACTAGGACTGGCCTAATTTTCAAGCTTGAATGCAATTTGTGTTTAAGCCATTCGTTAATTACACCATCAGTATATTGGATTCTTGGATCCTCTTTCACCCTAACTCATGAAAATTAATATGTGAATGCACCTTTGCAAGAGTAATTCAGGCATACCATAACTATGTCAATTTGACTCCATTTTCTTGCTCGAGTGATTTGTGTATTTTCAGCCATTTATTTCTTACATGCAATATCTTACACCCTATTTCACGAAACTCATGAAATATGATGAGGGGGGGGGCCTCAACAATATCTAAAACTAGGTTGCTGTGACCTAATTTTCATGTTTGAGCAGCATTTGTGTTTTCATCCATTTGGTCCTCAGTATCTTTGACACTATTTCATTTACACTTTTGAAAACTGGCATGTTGATGCATCTCGGGAAATAACTTAGCTATACCATTAGTAGGTAAATGTGACCTAATTTTGATGCTTTAGTGACTCCTCTATTTTCAGCCATTTGTTCATTTCACCCAGATAATCTTGGACTCCGTTTAAACCCTATTTCACCTGAACTCATAAAAATTGGTACATGGATGCATGCTAACAAGTATATCTGAACCATACCAATACTACAATCACTGTGACTCGGTTTTCATGCTTGAGATACTTTTGTATTTTCAGCTATCCCGTCATTACACCATCAGTATCTTGGACCCTATTTCAGCTACACTTGTGTAAATTGGTATGTGAATGCATCTTAAGGAAAGTAATTCAACCATACCAAATCTAGGTCACTGTGATCTAATTTTCATGCATTAGTGACCTTTGTATTTTCAGTCATTCATTTCTTAAGCCCTCTATATTTTGGATAATTTTTCTCCAACAGTCATGAAAATTGATAGGTGGATGCATTCTAACATTGCATATTATGTTATAATGTTGTCCATCCATCAGTTACCAAACTTTGTGGATGGGTTGCATTTGGGCTAATAATGAACCCAGTCAGTTTCTTGAGAAGGTCAAGGTCACTATTAAAACAAGGAAATAGTTTCTGCATAATAACTCAATTTCTCCACCATCCACAGGTACCAGACTTTGTGGATAGCTTATACTTGGGGTAAGGAAGAACCTTATCGATTTCAGGGTCAACGGTCAAGGTCACTGTGAGTGTAGGAAGAAAAATTGTCTCCACACAGTAATTAATTTGAATTCTCCATCATCTGTGGTTACCGAACTTTGTTAATGGCATGCACTTGATGTAAGGAAGAACCTTAATGATTTGGGTGTCAGAAGGTGAAAGTTCAAAGTCACTCTGAATTTTTTTTTACAAAGTGGTTTCTGCACAACATTAGTTCTTCAAGACATACACCAATCAGACTTTATGAATGGCTTGCATTTCGGATAAGGAAGAAGGATGTCAATTTTGGGGTCAGAAGCTCAAAGGTTAGGGTCACTGACTGAAAGAAGAAAAATGATTCTACATCACAGACCTGGCCCAAACTTTGTGGATGGCTTGCACTTCGGTTAAGGAAGAAGCCTATCAATTGTGGGGTTAAGGTCACTCTGACTGAAAGAAGCAAAATGGTTTCTGCACAAAAATCTCATTTATCTATATAAAGCACTATTAAACATGGGGCAGGCGTATAATGTGCCTACATAAAGCACTATTAAACATGGGGCAGGCGTATAATGTGCCTACATAAAGCACTATTAAACATGGGGCAGGCGTATAATGTGCCTACATAGAGCACTATTAAACATGGGGCAGGCGTATAATGTGCCTACATAGAGCACTATTAAACATGGGGCAGGCGTATAATGTGCCTACATAAAGCACTATTAAACATGGGGCAGGCGTATAATGTGCCTACATAAAGCACTATTAAACATGGGGCAGGCGTATAATGTGCCTACATAGAGCACTATTAAACATGGGGCAGGCGTATAATGTGCCTACATAAAGCACTATTAAACATGGGGCAGGCGTATAATGTGCCTACATAGACGACTATTAAACATGGGGCAGGCGTATAATGTGCCTACATAGATGACTATTAAACATGGGGCAGGCGTATAATGTGTCTACATAGAGGACTATTAAACATGGGGCAGGCGTATAATGTGCCTACATAGAGCACTATTAAACATGGGGCAGGCGTATAATGTGCCTACATAAAGCACTATTAAACATGGGGCAGGCGTATAATGTGCCTACATAGACGACTATTAAACATGGGGCAGGCGTATAATGTGCCTACATAGATGACTATTAAACATGGGGCAGGCGTATAATGTGCCTACATAGAGGACTATTAAACATGGGGCAGGCGTATAATGTGCCTACATAAAGCACTATTAAACATGGGGCAGGCGTATAATGTGCCTACATAGATGACTATTAAACATGGGGCAGGCGTATAATGTGCCTACATAAAGCACTATTAAACATGGGGCAGGCGTATAATGTGCCTACATAGAGGACTATTAAACATGGGGCAGGCGTATAATGTGCCTACATAGATGACTATTAAACATGGGGCAGGCGTATAATGTGCCTACATAGATGACTATTAAACATGGGGCAGGCGTATAATGTGCCTACATAGATGACTATTAAACATGGGGCAGGCGTATAATGTGCCTACATAAAGCACTATTAAACATGGGGCAGGCGTATAATGTGCCTACATAGAGGACTATTAAACATGGGGCAGGCGTATAATGTGCCTACATAGAGGACTATTAAACATGGGGCAGGCGTATAATGTGCCTACATAGAGGACTATTAAACATGGGGCAGGCGTATAATGTGCCATTCACGGTACTCTTGTTTTTCTAGCTATTCATTTGTTTCACCCTTTATATCGTGGACTCTTATTTCACCTAAACTCATGAAAATTATTATGTCAACACATTTCTGGAAGAGTGACTCGGCCATAGCAAATACTAGATCACTGAAACCCAGTTTTCATGTTCCAGTGACTTCTGTTTTTTGGCTACACAGCAGCCACTTGAAAATCTTGTTATAGCTACCCTATATACTTGCCTATAAGTCAACATTTTTTTACCAAAAATTCGATTCATGCAGAGTAGGGGTCATCTTATAAGCGTGTCATACAAAAAAGTTTATAAATTTAGGGGTAATATTCAAAAATCTAGATGTTTGCAGTACATACAAATACTGTCAATTCCAATATTTGTGCGTTTTCATGCCACTATTCCCATCCAGAAATGCATGTATGGTATGCACTGTGTTTATCCATTTCATGACGGTATTCATTACACAATACTTGTATTTATATTAATTTGAAATTATTACCAGTAAAGTAAATGCTGCCCACCACAAACTGAAGTGTCCATCAATGTTGTTTACCATGGGTGTTTACTAGCAAGTGCATGTATATTGCTTGCATTTTCGTCCAAATCTAAAGCGCCTGTATTTGTATTATATTTAGTGTTTTGCTGTATAAACACTGTTTGTGTTTGATGCAATAAAAGTTTTTATTTGATTTATATTATCCTTTTCCATAAGCCAGATCTAATTTCCAAGTGATATTCCCAAGATATCTGCCAGTGCACTTGGGCCGATAAGCCCTTGGCTTGTAAAAGCAGCACCCACTTTGTTTTTAAGTTGACAATCCTTTGATCAAGCCACAATTTTTGATACTTGTTCAGTGCCAAGTAGAATCCTACAACACACTGTGCATTTGACCTTAATCCCATAGCTTGTAAAGGCAGCAACCTCTTTGTTTTCCCACATGACAACCCTTTGATCGAGCATGAATTCGATACTTGTTCAGTGCGAAGTAACAGAGGGTGGTCATTTGAATTCCCTGTGATGTTGACACACAGTTGACACCTGTTCAGTTGTATCCTTTAATAGATTTAATAGACTGTATGATCAAAGTGTCACTTACAGAGCCCAAGCTCAGTCTCCACATAAGCACCCGCACATGACAGTAAAGATGAGGAATCAGAGTTGGATGATATTTACGACAACCAGATGACGATGGAAAATTTCAGAACTTTATTTGGTGACTCAGACAATGTGGACGAATTCTTTGGCTTTGTACCAGATGACATTAGACAGTGACATTTATAGGATACTGTGAATCACAAAAGTGTGGACTTTACTTTCATTATTTATTTGTAAGACATGTGGAATTAACGTATTACGGGATATTGTTCATTCGGATCATTCTGGGCTTCTATTTTTATACCGGTATGTGACGTATAATAGAATTCATAGATTTATCATATAAATGGATTTAAAATTTCACGCATTAAGGACTTCAAGTGATTTTCGTAGGAAGATGGATAAAATATAAGTAGTCAGTTTCTTTTTTTGTGATATATATTGTACTCAATAATATAATTGTATTTTACACTGGCTTTGTGTATATATTTGCTATCGACCTATCTGTTCATCCATCCTTCCATCCACGACTTATAGGAGGGTCAAAGAGAAATTAGCTTTTTGCAACCCTAAAGGGGGAGGGATGAGCAGTACTTCTAGATGGAAAGTCATATTAACATGGGATTTTAGCTAAAAGACTTGTCATGTCTAGTTGGTCCTAAATGAAAATGGCGCTGATCTGATGTCTGACATCTTGAATATTTTGTTAGCACTACTCGTAAATTCCGGTCATATCAACATAGGGTTTTCATCAGAAGATTTCGCATGATGTCTAGTTGGACTCGAATGAAAATGGTGTCACATGGACATCCAGTCTTGAAAATCTTGTTATTGATACACCTCCTAAATAGAGGGTCATATCATCATGGAGTTTTCACAAGAAAGACTTCTTGTGATGTCTAAATGAACACAGTGCTGATCTGACATCCAATATGGTCACCATGGCACCCATCTTGTAAATCTTATCACTTCTCCTCCTGAATGGATGATCATATCAACATCGTTTTTTTCAAAAGTCTTCTCATGATGTCTAGTTTGTCCTAAAAGAAAATAGTGCAGATCTTATATCCAATATGGCCTCCACAACAGCTAATGTGAAAATCTTATCGCTCAAGAATATCAAAGATTGTTTACAATACTCAGCAGTTAAAAAAAAGAAATGGTCTTGAATTCCTGGAAATTCTTTTTGAACAGTTGAGCATCTGTCCCTTTGAGTGACTTTTTTTAGCTATCCATTTGTTTCACCCTCTATAACTTGGAGTCCATTTCACCAGAACTCATGAAAGTTGGTATGTGGATGCATTTCAGGAAGAGTAACTCAGATGTATCAAACACTTGGTCACTGGAACCCAATTTCATGCTTGAGTGACATTTGTTTTGTTTTTAGCTCTACTGGTCATAGACTAGAAGAGCTTATGGCATATCTGTTGTCCATTGTCTGTCTGTCCATTAGCACAAGTATGTTGTTGCTACTCCTTCTAAACTACATGGAGAATTTCCACGAAACTTTACGCACACATTCATCCCTTGGTCTAGTTGTACCTAAATGAAAATGGTGCTGCTCAGACATCCAATATGGACGCCACTGCATCCATCTTGAAAATCTTGTTATTCTGAATGGATGGTCATATCAACATGGGGTTTTCACTAAAAGACTTCTTATGATGTATAGTTGGTCCTAAATGAAAATCATGCCGCTCAGACATCCAGTTTGGCTGCCACAGTGGTCAGCTTGAAAATCTTTTTATCACTACTTCTCCAGAATGAATATCATACCAACATGGGGTTTTCACTGAAAGACTTCTTAGGATATCAAGTTGGTTTTAAAGGAAAATGGTACCTATCTGACCACCAATATAACCACCAAAATGGCCATCTTGAAAATCTTTTTATTGCTGGATGGCATCCTAAATCTATATGGTGCCAGTCCAATATCCAATATTGGACTCAGACCTTGTTTTACCTAAATGTCATAATTGGTTTGTGGTGAGTAACTTGAGCATACCAAAAGTTGGTCACTGTCACCTAATTTTCAGGCTTGAGTGACTTTTTTATCATTGTCCAGTCTGTATATTGTCCATTACTCTAAATGTGCACGTTGGCAAAGGTTTTCTTGTTCATGAGTAAATACCCTTTTTGTTTGTTTTTTTTAAAGAAAAAACACAACCTGGAGATCACCATGCTGTCCCAAGGGGTGTCCATGCTGTACTCTTTCTTCATGCCTCCAGCTAAACTGAAGGAGCGGATGGATCTGGTGTAAGTATATTAAATGGGCTGTGTTCTATAACCAGGCATTTGAATTTTCAAGACTCGCTGTGTGGTCAGTGCAGGGAAATAATTTAAGGGAACTTTTATGAGAGTTAGCTTTCTTTCCAGTCATTGATGGTTTTGCTACAGACATAGAACATTATGGCTTTACTATGTTCTATGCCTCAAAGAGTGAAAATTAGCACATGATCGTTGTCTCGTTTGAAATAAATCACATCATGCATGTAATAAAGGGGAATAGCATCATGGACCTGGCATTTTATGTGCTATTTAAGAGCCTTTTCAATTTTTATAAACCGATCATACGGTGGAGCATATCATGTTATGATGTTTGTCTGTACATTCCTTATTTCACTTCTGCACAATAACTCAAGTTCTATACCATCTACCATTATGAAAGTTTGTACTTGCATTTGGAATAAGGAAGAAGCCAGTATATTTCAGGGTCAAAGGTCAAAGTCACTTTGTCAGGTTGTAAATCACAGATCAGGACCGGACCAAACTTTGTGGATGGCTTGCACTTTTGGCTTGGAAGAAGCCTGTTGATTTGGGGGTCAAAAGCAAAAGGTCAGCAGGGTCTATTCTAGGACATGCAATTATGGGATACATGCTCATTTCTAAAAACAATTGTGCCAAAAAATCAACAGAATATGCAAAAATCATGGATCCTATTTTCATGCCCCACCTTTACATCTTCATTAAATTCCTCCAATATTCATATCACCCCCCGCCTACCCACCCCCTTTTTCAAATTGTGGGTGGATGGGAATTTCCTCCTTTAATTTTCAGTTCTAGAATAACTCTGGGTCAACGATAACGGTCACTGTGACTTAAAGAAGAAAAATCACAGACCTGGACTAAAACATTATTATTATTGTAGAGGTGCTAAATCTTCGTCAATCAGTACTTGTTTTCCTTGCAGCTTTTTCATCGTTTGATTGTCACCAGAATTCCTCTAAATTTCAGTATGACCGAAGTTGTGAAGAAGGTGTCCAAAAAGAAAATTCCTCCTCATGTAAAAGCTCTAGTATTGGAGATTTGCTGCAACGACAAAGATGGTGAAGATGTTGAAGTTCCCTATGTCCAGTACAAGTTGCCAGCTCAGTGACAAGGAACACTAATGATGAATTGTACATTATTTGTTGAATAGAGTGGAGGAAAAAGCCAAATTGTGCAAAGCTAGTATATTCGGGGGAGAAGATCAAAGGACTTGTATATTTATTTTTGCCATTGTAAATATACTCTAGCGTTTATGTTCATTCTTTCTGGATGGAATGGATGTTGTTTGAGGACACAGATCCATAATCACACTGGATGCATGTACCAGCATTAAATGTGAACTTCATATAAATAAAAAAGGAACCATAAATCTATATACTTTTTGGGGTTTTGTAAATTATTTTTTCATGTTGTCTCTGTGAGTACCAGAAGTCTAATAGGTCAAAGGAGGTGTAACAGTTACCATCTATAATTGCGTATAAGCTGGGTCCAAATGCAAACAACATAGACCCTGATCTGCCATTGCATTATGCACCGGCAGATCTGGGTCTATGCAGTTGGTATTGGCTTATACGCGAGTATATACGTTATACTAAGGTCCTTGCAGAATAATTACTCCATTTTGTGTTGTGGAAATAAACCTTTGATACAAAGGTTCAGTGGGCTTTCATAGCTCATTACATTACACTGATCTCACTCTGTATGAGGTTCTAGGAATATCTAATAGTTCAGAGTTTAAATGTGTACTTTTTTCAGAAAAAGAAAAAAAACTTTTCTTTTCTGTGAATGATTATATATGTGACCTCATCAATTTCTTTATGTCTATTAAAATGTAATTTCTTTTAATATATATAAATATATCTTTTTTTTATTATTCCATGGTGATCACAATAATATTCAATTCAATTTAAGAACATGCTTGCCTTGCACATCATAGTTTAATAGTCTTGTATCATCAAGACATTAGTTTGATTATGAGCAAGCTCTAAGGTCATCTTGTATCTGATTTTCTGAGCTTGTTACTACTTTGGAGACTGAATTTTGCTCCAGTTTTGCTCAAACATGGTAGTAAGTTTAGATCAACATGGTCTTAGGTTCTAAAATAAGTGAGATGTGTGCATGTAAATGAGGTAATCTTGCATTTGATTGGCTGAGCCTTTTACCTCTCGAGACTTTATTTCTTGTCCCGTTTTTATTGAACTTGTTCAGTAGGTTTATATCGTCAAGATCATGGACGAGTTAATTTATGAGCAGGATCTATGCATATTAATTATACCTTTATCTTTGGAAAGAATTTGTATGAGACTATGGTAGAATAGGTCAAATTTATGAAATAAAGGTTGGAAGATTACATAGGGTTGTGTTCTTACAATACTACATTAGCCTACTTAGTAAAAATGGTCAGCTGGGTTATGAAAGCAAGGTGTGCAATATCAGGCCTACTTGGGCCTATTGTTTCTGTATTAATTGATCAGCACATGAAACAAGTATACTTTTTTTTTTTTTAAATCCAGTTAGTAATCCTAATCATATGTGTTTGACATCACTAACGTAAATTAGGCCTAGAATTTAACATAAATTTCTTCCTAGTCAGAAGGATTAGTAGACTAAGAAATTTACTAGTCCTGCTGGATCATCACTAGGCCTTCCCAAAAAAAACTTACTGGCAACAACTGAAACTTTTCTAGCCATTGGACTATTGAAATTACAAAAAATACTAGTCCAACCGTAAATTTACTAGCCTCAGGCTAGCAGACTACTGCTAATTTCAAGCCCTGTAAATAAACTTGTCTGCACAAATTGCCTTTATCTTTTGATAGTGTTTATTTGATGCCTCAAGATTTGTTTTTTCTTGGCAGGAGAATTGTCCAAATGCTGTCCCATCATCAATCATAGTGCTATTACCTACATATTTCTTGCTGTGTGTTGGATGTACATGTTGGAAAGCCTTCTTTCTTTTACGCCTACATTATCATGTCAGTTGTTCCCAGTGGATAATTTCACAGTCACATAACTGAAGGGGACAATACCTAAGACCAACATGATAGAACATGATAGACTAGGTAGATATTAAGGAAAACCTTGAAAACTTTAGGTACTGCAGGCTGAAAATTGCTGTTTGACTTTTCAGTTCAAGTTTTCAAGGTCAAAGGCAAGACAAAAAGATATATTTTGGGTCATTATATCTGGAATTCATTGCTAGATTTATGCAACGGACCTAAAATGAAGCAGTTTCATGGTTTCACAATGATTTCAGTAAGTCACAGATTCTTGGTACTGAAAGCGTAAAGCTCATTTGGCAACTGTAATTTATATTATCTCAAATGCAAATGAATATATAAGGTATTTGCCAGACATGTCTGGTAGGTCAAAGGTTTTGAATGGCACATACTCTGAGTAACTGGACATTGGTTATAGGAGTTCTCAAATATCATTATGTCATTTTGTCTTTTAATTTTTGCCTAATAAACACCGTAATGATGTAAAATTCAAAAGTCACTAGGTCAAGTAAACAGATTGTTTCTTTGTGAAGCAATCAATAAAGATGTTACAGGCTAGGCTTAATTCAAAGGTGACTACATTGTTTCTTTGTTGGACAGTCAATAGATGTGTCGGCAACTAAGTATGTTTGGTCATTATGTATTCTCAATTGTTTAAACACTCTATAGGCACAAAACACAAGACAAAAAAGGTGTTAAGCTTATCTCCTGTACTTTAAAAAAAATATAATTGAACTATTGCCTCAGGGTCTGTACTACAGATATTATTACATCAGTCCCTCACACCGCATGTTTTATGTTGCAGTGTGTCAGCGCATGATAACTTTAAAACAATATGTGAAGCCTAGACTTGAATTAAGAAAAAAATATACTAGCAACAACAACTAACTTTTATTATCATCCTCAAAGACTTGTTTGGGAACCTGATAAAATAAAACTTCACCATCTGACTTGACCAGATATGCCCGTTAATTAGGTGTTATGTATTTTCAAGGTAGTGCATCAGGTTGTTGTCAATTAAAAATCAATTTTTAAAAACTGTAGAGTGGAATAAAATACTGTTTTGGGGTGAAATTCTATAGTATAGTTTTCCAAAAGAAACAATTGTTTTATAAATAATTAGTTGGAAAGGAAACCAGTTAATCATGAAAGGATAATACTATTACTAAAGCAGCAGCAGATCTGGAACTGAAAATGATACATTAGGTATATCAAAGTTTTCATTTTTGTCACAACTTGTTATATCTTTTTTGAATGTTTTTATATTTAATTCACAGATATATGGCCACCACATTAATTTTCAGGAAAAATACAACCAGCAAGAACCATCAGAATTTCAGGAGCTCTGATAGGTATATAATTCACTGAGAAAAAAAAATCCTTAAAATTTGTTTAGACATATTTTGTAACTGTGTCTATTTGTAGCAAAAAGAAACTGCAATATTTTGTTTCATGTTGGAAGTCTATATGTTGGACAGAGTATGTCGACACTATTTTTTTATCATCAACTTTAAATATGTCACTACTGAATTTTAGCATAATGGAGATGTTTGCAAGCAAAATATTGTAAACGTGAAATGGCTCACATTCCATACACCTCATTGTGATTTGCCATCTGTCGGCTGCATACAGGTAAATTTTTGTGTGAATTTAAGATGAATCTAGTAATTGAAACTGTTGATTGCAGTTTTTCATAATGTGAGCCTTTGCTATAATTATTGTAGCATGGACAGGAGGGTTGTGTTACAACCAGTGGATGTAAATATACATCATGGCTCATTATTTTCTTTGTCAAACATTAAGTGAAGATTTTTTGAAACTGTAAGTGGATTATGCCCCTTTCATAAAAAAAATAAATAAAAAAGTTGCAGTTGTTTATTGTCTTAAGCTTTTGAAAGTTATTAGTGGAATGTATATGTGTGTGTGCATGTATGTATGTATATATATGTGTGTGTGTGTATGTATGTATTCATGAATGTATGAATATATTTATGCACACCTGTTGGTTGTATTATGTTGCTGCATTATCTCATCAGCTGCCTACTTGTCCAGCCCAAAACTTTGCAAGCCATGGAGAGATTTTCATAAAACTACCCAAATATACATCATGACTAGATGGTGTGCCATGTACCAGTCTCGCATCCTACTTGAAAGACAGGGTCAGAATAAGGAAAAATGTAACTCGGACATGTTTCCTTGCCCAGACTGCAGCTGTAGGACCACTGAAGATACTTTCACAAAACTTTGCCCACATACATCATGAATAAATACTGTGTTGCATAGCGATCCTGCCTCTATGTCAGGGTTAAGGTCTCAGCAAGCGAAAATGTAATTATGTCACCAGTTTCTGCATAACTTTTACCCACAAAAGATGTTTTTTAGCTCACCAAGTAAGCTTATGGTATGGCCCTGCATCTGTCATACACCGTCCATCAACATCGACTTCCTCCACCTGAATCGTGCATACCTCCCAAAGGTTGAACCTCGAATAGAGTACATACCCTCCCAATGTCCACTGACAGTGAAAATCATTCTTGTCATGTGTATGAACTTCCACTCGGTCAGACAGATTTTATTTTATTTATTTCTGTGAACTCACTTAAAACACTTTTTGATGATGTACCACCAGAGAAAATCTAAACAAAAAATTTTGTAGGGTTAATGGAGTTTATACAAAAAAAAAAAACATTCACCATATAATTTAAGGATATTATATTTATTTACAATTTTTATTTTATATACTTTTACAGAATTTTAACGTCTTTACCTTTTATCTTGTACTACCTAAGTTTGCATTTATTTTAAAGGGTTTAACTTCCAAAATTTCTTGTGCAATTCTGTATACAGTAAAACCTATCCTGAGAGAACAATTTTGAGTGACCACCTGTCTTGAGATGCAAATACAGTAGAACCTGGCTTGAAAGACTGATTTTGGTGGAAGGGGTGTTTTTTCAAGACGGGTTCTACTGTATTTGCATTTTTAGAACTTTTAATCGGTGCCATATAGCCAGCATTATGCTGACATGCCATTTAACCATAATACATATATATTCTCAAAACTGCTGTGCTAAGTTGGATCAAATTTGGTGGGAATGTTTCTCAGGACATGGTCTTCCAAATTTGTGTACTGGATGGCTTCTGCAGCAATGGTGTGGCTGTCATAGCAACCAAAATGGAAAACCGATTTTGGACATTTTCTATCAAAATTGTATCTACAGTGGGTCCCTAGCAATACTATGACAACATTATCAAGCTACCAACCATCAATTTTGAAAATCTGTAATCATCAGCCAAAAGTCAGTAATTGGAATCAAAATCTTTAATTATCCATTTGAAAAATAATGTTTTATACATACCTTGGAGTGATCACCAGACCCTTAGATAATATTGGTTTGGTGGGAACAGTTGTTTCCAAGTGTGTTTTGATTTGTGTGTATGCACGTCACATTTTTAATGTAGTTCATGTCAATATCCAAGTCCTGTACCTTGCAGTATGCAAATGAATCACCTCTTTTAGATTCTATCATATATGGCCATTCTTGGACGTACCTGGTTTTGAACTTTTGAAGGGATTTTTTCATCCCCAAGTTTGAGCATGCTTCATGGTTGTGATTAAGATATTTGCTCATGCATGCACATTGGAGAAGGATAAATATATGCAATAGCTAATTGGTTAATACATTGAAAGAGCCAGGCAGATGCACAGTATAAATGTGGTTGGGACTCTGGTTCTGTTTTCAGTTGGTAGCAGATGTCCAAGGTACGAGTGAAAGGGCAAGCTTTGTTCTGGTTAAGAGAATGTCACCTACCCAAAGCTTACATAGCCTTGTCTCAAAATCTTTAATTTGGCTTGATTTATATGTATCCATAAAAGGGATAAACAAAATTCTTGAAAATTATTGAAGTTTATAAGGGTTAGCGTCTCTGCTTTAGCAACAAGATGGAAAACGGTGGTGGGGTGGGGGGGGGGGGTCAGCCTCTTTTCAATAATTGCTGAGCCAATTTTGATCAAACTTTGAGTGTATTTTAGGACATGCTTTATCAAAATTTGTCCATAATGGCTCCCTATCACTGGTGTGGCTTCCATTATAACTATGGTAAACCAATTTGCAAGGATATGCTTTATCAACACTGGTCTGTGGTGGCTCATCTGGCAACATGTTACCTCCTTAGCTGTCGGGTGGAAAATTATTTTCTACTTCTGTAGAACATCTGAATCAGTTTCAGTCAAACTTAGGAGGAATGTGTCTTGGGACATGCATAATCTTAATTTATTGTGTCCCAGGTGACACGGCCATGCTGTGGCTTTCATAGCAACTATATGGAAAACATTTTCAGCTTCTTCAGAACTGCTGAACCAATCGTAATCAAACTTTGCAGTATTATTAGGACATGCTTTGTCAAAATGTTATCCGAAGTGGCTCCCGTGGCAATGATTTTGCTTCTTGGAACAGATGGAAAACCCATTTTTCACTTCTTCCTGTAGAACTGCCGAGTCTGTTTTATGAAAACTTCGCAAGATTATTTTTAGGACGTGCTCTATCAAAATTATGTTCAAGGATGTTCCTCTAGCAATGGTGTTCCTTCCATTGCAACCATATGAAAAGACTTTTTTCAATTTTGTAAGAATAGTCTAGCAAATTTTGATCAGGCTTGGTTTGAAGGTTTCTTAGGACATCAGAATTGTCAAAGGTGGCTCCCCTAGCAATGTTGTGGCCTTATCAATCGGGTGGAAAACAAAGTTTGGACTTTTCTAGAAGAGCTAAACCAATTTTGATCAAACTTTGTAGGAAAGCTCTTTATAGGACATGTACTGTCAGAACTGTGTATGCGATGGCTGCCCTAGCATTTGTGTGGATTCCATAGCAACCATATGGAAAACCTATAGTCAGCTTCTCCTGAGTGGCAGAGTCAATTTTTATTTAACTTAGTAGGAACGATTCTTAGGACATTTTCTACCAGGTTTGACTTCAGTGGCTCTCGTAGCATTGGTGTGGCTTCTATAACAATCAGATGGAAAACCTACAAAGTACACTCATTTCCCATACAAATATGATGGATAGACGGCAGCCATCTTGAAAATCTTATCGCTACTCCTACTGCACGGATAGTCCTATCGGCATGGGGATTTCACCAAAGACCTCTTATCATGTCTGGTTGGTTCTAAATGAAATGGTGCAGCCCGGACATCCAATACGGCCACAACAGCGTCCATCTTTAAAATCTTATCATGACTCCAGCTGAATGGATGGTTATATCAATATGGCATTTTCCCTAAAGACTTCTTATGATGTTTGGTTGGTACTAAATGAAAATGATCCTGATGTGTATTCCTGTATTGCCACTATGGCAGCTATGTTGAAAATCTTGTTGTTACTCGTGCTAAATGGAAAATCATATCGACATGGGGTTTTCACCAGAAGACTTTATACCGATATATATAGTTGGTCCTGAATAAAAACTGGTGTCGATATGACCTAAAATGTGGCTGCCACAATGAACATATTAACAATCTTGTAACTATATCAGCTGAATGGGTGGTCATATCAACGTGGGATTTCACCAAAAGTCTTTTTGTGTCTACTTTGCCCTAAATTAAAATAATGTCGATCTTGTATCTAATATGGCTGCCACTTTGACTAATTTGAAAATCTTGTCGCTCCAGAATATCGGAGATGCTTTTAACACTCGGCAAGTAAAAAAAAAGAAATGGTCTTGTATTGACATTCTAGAATTTTTTTTCCAAGCCTTTGAACGTCGGTCTTTTCGAGGGACTCGAGGTTTTTCACGATTGTATGCATTTTTTGTCTTTTTACAATTCGACTTTATCTTTCCTTGTTCCTTTATCAGGATGGCACTATACATACAATCAACTTTAAACGTCGATCCTTTAATTTTATTTGCTGAATCTCTCTCGTTGTAATCTGTATTTTTCATCTCGGTTTTTAATTTTTGTCTTTCCGCGCAATTTCATGCTTTCTTTCATCATTTATATACGATAAATAAGAGAAATTTTAAATATCTTCCTCGTAATTCTATTTGCTTAGTTATTCGATTTTCGGAAATCAACTCTCTCTCTCTCTCTCTCTCTCTCTCTCTCTCTCTCTCTCTCTCATTGCGATCTAGATCTTTTCGACTGGAGACAACGTTTGACGCACAAGGAGTATTTAAAAAGTTCATGATAATTAGTGAGCTGAACATCCAAATTCTTTATTAGTGAACCGTGCATACTTTCAAAGTATTCCCCATACACCTCTACACACTTTCTCAATCTAATAATCCAACTATTAAATGTCATCTTGTATTCACTTTTTTGATATGTTGTTCATACACTGGAAAACTTCACTTTCAACCGCATGACGGCTTTCAAATCGTCTGTGCCACAGCGAAACTTTGTTAACGGGATGCAGCTACGAATCAGTTGAATCTAAATAAGGGCTGTGTGGAGGATGTGGGAAAGTTTGGATGCAGTGCTCCTTCAAGAAGTTTGTCACGACTGCAGATTTATGCCCCGGTGCTTTTTCATGGAGTAGATGAATACCTCCGATACGAGTGGTTAAATGTCGAGTGACACTAGCAGAGTCGGGCACAGGTACCTGGACGACCGGGCTTTTTGCATCAAATAACAATACGTATAAAACTCTCTTAACAGTCCTAATACGTCAAGCGATTTGTCGTTTCAGCTAGTTCTCTCCGATCCAAACTTTATTATTTCTCTCGAGTCGGGTTTAAATATGTAAATCCAGGTTTCATCACCTGTGACAATCTCTTTCAAACGTTTCTTGTCATATCTGACGAGTAGCTGTTTGGCGATTTAACGTGCAGCTGCAGATCATTTTACAGAACGTTATTTTATCTATCGATCAGTTTTAAATTTATTGACAGGTTCAAAGACAAAAAAGTGTAGCAAAATATTGAGAACGTTTCTAATATCCCTCGTACGTCAATAATCAATATCGCACTTGCTAACTTCCATCCGTGAAATACCAGTTAAACTTGGAGCACGGCCCAACCGTGGGTTACCAAAATTTAGAACTCAGATAATATCAGACGAGAAAGCTGTCATCATATAATAATTGATGTCTAATTTGTGATCTACAGGGTGTCTTGTGTACGTATTTGCACCAATTATTTATAATTGTCATCATTGATTTTCTTCATTGGTTACTGCCTCTATTATTACGAAAAGTAACTAGCTTTGAAGTAAAAGACTTAGCTTTCAGTACATTCGGTTTGCGACTAGAATTACACATTCCCAGCTTGATTATGTTTCTATGCGTGTTCTGTATTAAAACTTGCTGTAGGTTTATTTGCGTACGGCCCCCCCCCCCCCTTTTTCTTCTTCTTCTTTTATCCTTCGAAAGATAATATAATTTAAAAGTGTCTCTGCAGATAAAGTAAGTAAAATGGAAAACATCTCATCCAGGACAAAACTCAATAAACCTATCAACCTATGCCCTTATGATGTCACTCGTGTAAACAAATCCTATAGGCACTTGGCACAATAGTCGCTAAATAAAGCGCGTTTTGCTCTCTGACGATCTACTGGTACCCGCCTATCTGCTGCTCCCACTCGCCACACTAAGAATCATTAAGGGTAATAAAAGTGGTCAACATTCAGACCACGAGAACAAGTAAACAAAGTGAAATTGCGCCTAGTGCACGTCATGACTGTCGTGACTGAGATAGGTTTTAACAATGTCACTATACGTCGGCTTGTTAAAGATGCCAATTATGTGTTAATTGTTAGGTCAGAGGAGATAAATAGTTTATTTATCGATATCAGGCACATAGGGTTTGATACAATGTCCTTGATTTTAATAGCCTCTGTTTAAATGTACCACTACAACAATTGGGACGATCAGCTAGCTGTTTGTGCATCCTATTGAAGTCCTATGAAAAGCATTCATATCCTTTCTTTGATTTTACCTGAAGATTTGATCATCATTGAAGAATGTTACTGGCAATAAATAGAAAGCAACATTAAAGTTGAACAGAAAATAATTTTTATTCTTTGGGTTCAGACTCTTGGAATTTGCGTACATTAACAAAACAACAACAAACAAACAAACAAACCGGGAATGTGCCTTGACCTTAAACCAAAACATAACTGTCCAAATATCTAAAACCAGGTGGGAAAGTTCAGACTAAACTCGAACAAGCAATGCATATATCTCCCCTCCTTCTCTATCCCTCTATTATCTATATACATATAAACCTGCGACCACGTGGATATAACATCCACCTAGCGACCACAGCTTTTCCATCCCCCGCTTTTTTTTTTTACCTGCTGCGCTATTTTTCGGTCTCGTGGCGCATGATGTACTGCGTATACAGCGACCAGCTATTGTTATGATTTTTGTCTGTTCTTTCCGCTTTGAAGACAAATCACCTACACTCACTTTAACCTACATAAGTACGTACGTATGTATGTTTGCATGTATTTGACAAATGTCGTTTTACGATAATGTTCTCCGTCTTCGATCAATCTGCATGAATCTGATGACTTTTACCTGTATATAAAGACCAACTTCATCTGGTCCCCTGAGTGGTCGTTATATGCAGGCTCGTCGACAGAAATTCCTGGCCCCTGGGCAGAGAAGTCATGGGCCCCAAAACTAGTTTGTTGGGTTTTTTTAAATATAAAAACGTGTACAGATTTGCATATAAAACCTGTAGTAATCCACCATAACTAAGACTCTTGCAAGGACCACATTTTAATATTCACTGCAAAGATTAATTTATTTTTGTACAACTGAGTTGACGGCGGGCCCCAAGAAATCGCCAGACCCCTGGGGAATTGCCTTCCACCACCCCACCCCACCCCACCCCACCCCCTTCCCTGGTTTTATGCAGGTTTATATGACAACAGTACTGTTCAGAATACAAGTTTTAAATTACTAGTAAAAAGTTTAAATCTGCCAAGAAATTGTGGTTTAGAACTTTTGGCACTGTACCGATTATAAAATGTATATGTGTTGATTGTTTACTCTATACTGCACTGACATTATCAAGACACTCCTCGAATAACCGTGTATCTGTTACGATTAGCTATAAACTTAATCTAACAGTATCACCATATCACTTTCTTTATCGACAATAACGAGATATCTAAATTCCGGCCAGAGGATAATTGGGCACATTTGTGTCATACCGAGAATCTATCGATTTGAAAGCATCTGTTTAATAAAAAAGAGGGGGTTGGGGAAGTACTTTTGCCACCATGTGCATCAATGCAATATTACAGTTTCAATATGATTGTAAATAAGATTCAATATAGCTCTACTGCAAAATGATGTCACTAATGTAAACAATGGTTGTTAGGCATACAGCAATGGTCCAACTGTGTTGATGGGTGTAGATGGTTTTATGTTTTCAACCTAATTACTGTTCAAGATACCTTAATTTTAACATCTTTATCCCAACGGTCACTGTAGTTTTAAACAAAAACTTGGCAAAAGTTGTTTTAACTTACCACGTTTTGTAGTAAGGAAGTCGGACTATCACCATTTATTACTTTCTGTTTTACTCTCTACTGAAATCAAGTAAATATAATTTTTAGATAGTTTTTTATGATGATATAAATAATTAAGTTTCAAACAAATTTCAAATGACTTATACATTTTAACAATGAAATTCTTACAGATTTTATTGGTAGTATAAAGTCAAAGGTTAAGCTTAATATTTTACGCGTTTTTCTTTTTTTTAATCAGGAACATGATAGTACTTTGTTCTAGAATTTCCCTTGACATTAGTTTAACAGTATTCGAAATACAAAATGAAGCGTCAGGCACTTTATTTCAGCTTTTAACACCACAAATTTGTTTGTATTATCATTAACTCCAAATCTTTTTGCATTATCGTTGACTCGACAGAACCACGATTCACTCCCACCATGTAATGCACCTTATGCGGTCAAATGTCCAAAGTTCCGGTCTTTTTTTTTTTTTTTTTAAACTGATCACTTTCATTTATGCATTATGGGATTGCGAACTGCTTGCAAGAACTACTTAAATCCGAAAATGAAGAGCTTGACAACGGAAGTGCTCCAATGAGCAGGAGTAATTTTACATTTTACAAAAACACATGGTAACACATTTTTGGCGAAATATTTTACTTAATTCAAATTACGATCAAAATATATATCAGTATGAATTTAGTAAGTCATCACAACAAACAATATAAAGGGGTCAGGTATGTAGAACTATTTGGTTGGATTCTTAACATACACTTGTTTGACGAGCTGTTCGGTGTATCCAAAATTGTATTGCGGATCGCTACACTGGTACCTGTTTGTCTGCTGCGCTCGCACACTTGATACACAAACAACCGGTAAAGACTAATGCAACGATGAATCATATGTAAATCTGACATATTTTTCTTTTGTCCCGTGGATAAATTTATACTTCTATAGGTTTATGAGGGCGCATTCACCATTTTAAACACAACACATTCCTTACCGTGTTGTTGACAATAATATACCCTGTAGTAACGAACAATCTAACTAACCATGCAACATTGCTCAGTCACACGATCGCTAAATCCGGCGGCATCAGTATTTCGTTCGTTTTCATTAAAGTCATGTATCGGCAGATACTGCCATGTACAACGGCGTCAGTATTGGATCGCAGTCCAAATAGACTGTTTGCATCAAGTGATCCTTCGACTTCAGACGCCCACTCTGCACCATCGCCGCTAAGTAAGCGCCTCTGCTATCTGGCGATTTACTAATCCAGTTTTGGATATTATCCCTACGCCGACCAACTCTGAGGTCACGTCTGTATGTTAAGAGTAACAAATTAGTTCCAAATACATGGCCCCATTACTTTGTTTATTTTCATGTCTCGCTAAGGTCAATCTAATATATCTCATGATTGTAATTTTAACTAAGCACTACTGTACTGTTCGTAAAAAGAAAAATGTTTAACGTGTGTTTGCAAAGGGTAAAATTTTCTGTGCTTATTGGAGCACTTCCGTTGTCAAATCTTTTAGTTTCGGAGGTGCGTACATTTTCAGGCTGTTAAGCTCTTCAATTTCGGAAGGAAGTAAATCTTGCATGTAGTCCGCAATCCCATAATGCCTAAATAAATGTGACAGGTTTTGAAAAACACCGAAATTTATGAAGTTTGCTTCGACGTCAAGAAAAAATGTTGTCCGCAAGATTTTGATCACGTGACCATGCAATATAAGAATTGTCACAATATAGCGAGCGTCCAGTTTGTAATTATTGTATCTTTCGTCGACCTATTTCAGACGCGAAACGCCATTATGTCTCCGGTTCTTGTAGATTACTTGGTGTAAGTTTAAGTTTATTGTTTTCATCCAGCTGAAGTTTTGTTCTCTCTCTCACTCCACAGGGTTTTTTCCTTTTACTTGTGGAGAGAGAGAGAGAGCATATATATACCTGCCTACCAAGTGAAAAAAGTATGAGTCTTATTGTTTCGCATTTATTGTTTATTGTACTATATATGTATGTATGTGTGTGTGTGTGTGTGTGTGTGTATATATATATATATATATATATATATATATATATATATATATATATATATATATGAGATCCTTTCTATGTTTTATTGTATATAAAAGAAATTAGCAAAATGACATTTTTTTTAAGGCATATTGTTTTTTTGCTTTATAGAGCAGTTATACTTTTTTCTTCATTCATATAAAGAAATCAAGGTAAATTCTAAGGTACGAACGTTTATTAGACACAAACAAAATGATATTCAGTCTCTACGATAATGTCACAAAATGTACATTTTCTTTCATAGTAAAAAATAGGATTACATCTCCCTGTGTTAACTCTAAGATTCAGACAACTTTCACTTAATTTACAAAGTAAATTTAAATACAGTGAGTTTTTATTAATGCCTAAATATGGTTCTTCTATATGTTTTTCTATCGGATTATAACCTTTTCTGAAACCGGCTTGTTTATCATCAATTAAATTGTTTTGTCCAGACCACTTCATAAACTCTTATTCAAAATAATTGTAAATACGAATAACCACAGGTAATAAACTAATACCCCTATATTTAATTGGAATATCTTTATATTCTCCTTTGTGGTAAAGGAATTATTATAGATGTGCACTTGTCTTTTGGAAAATATGAAGCTGCAAACACAGCATAAAACAAACGAGTCAACAGAGATATACGATACAATTCGGGAGTCTTAATAAATTCAGGTTCC
The DNA here is from genome assembly GCA_029931535.1 of Margaritifera margaritifera. Classification (NCBI taxonomy): domain Eukaryota; kingdom Metazoa; phylum Mollusca; class Bivalvia; order Unionida; family Margaritiferidae; genus Margaritifera; species Margaritifera margaritifera. Next base: position 3,236,458 of record JAQPZY010001636.1, on the reverse strand, counting down.
ATGCCATCAATATCAGCTGATGTACCAAATTTTAGATAAAAAATAACTGCTCTTGATCCTATTGAATTTAATTTCACTAACAAGAGCCGCGGTAGCGCAGTTGGTAGAGCGTCGGACTCGTAATCCATGGGTCGCATGTTTGATACCCACCCAGGCCAGCCCGGGTCGGCTGCCTAAGTGTGTGTCCTTGGGAAAGGCACTTAACTCACATTTCCTCTGCATAATGATACTGTCAAGTATATCATCATAAACATTTTAATCCGTCGCATTACTGAATGATAATTATTGCATCTATATTTGGATTAAACACTTCTGAATAATATTGAAAAATCATGAAACCATGTTTTTTTAAACATTTTGCTGGAACCAAAATCACCTTTATATCTGAGTATATTCCAACAATGTTTCTGGAGTCCTTTTCTCCAATGCATGTATTAATTGCACCTGTGATTTAATTTTTTCTATTGTTATTTACTTTGTTTACTTTTTACAGCAAATCATGTTTCATATATTCATCAAAATACGATTATCAACTGAATAATCTCAAATTTGTCAGGTCCCTTACAGCCATTCTTTTAGCAGTTTCACAAAATTCATCAAACCCTGGTTGCTTTTCAGTGGAGAGATTTTGTGTACATCATACATGATCCTGCAGCTTTCTTTTAATCCGGAATTTTGAGCAGCTGTTTTGTGAGGTATACACTAATTCTTACACAGTATTATTACAAAATTACACGCATTATCTGAATCTCTAAAATTATCAATGAAAAATACGACAATGTTGATTCAAACATTGTTGACAGTAATGATGTTTATCATCAATCCATGTAAACTTCAATACGATTTCAGATTGTTCATGAATAATGTTTAGCATGAATCTTGATGATTGCTGTGTCCACTAGCAAACTCACGCAGAATGAATACAAGTGACTTGTATTGATTTAACTCTTTCTGTGATATCACAATGTGATATAAAATTCATTACATCACAATCTGACACAAAAGAAAAATGAAATGTACAACTGTTCATGCAAAATTATGTGCAAATTACCTATCCCTCTTATCATCAACAAGACGGCTATTTACAAGACGTAAACTTAAGATTTGCAATTATATATATATATATATATATATATATATATATATATATATATATATATATATATAGACACACACACACACACACACACACACACACATTACATACAGTTGCCAATTGTATCTTATCATAATATTTGTGATGCATTTTGGTATACCTTGTATGGATCTGTTTAGTGATTACTTTTTATTTTTGACCGGATATCTAAGAATTACACGCCATTAGTTATATATAATATAAATTGACATTTGCTGAATTTATTCTTTCAGACTAAATTTGTATTTAAAAAAAGGCAACTATTGCCAGAAAATGGAAATGCTTATCCGTGCCCCCATTTCGTTTCTTCACATATCATCAAACTTCAAGTTGAAATAATCCAGTTGCATAGGACAGAGTCCTCGCACCGTGATGTAGCTACATTCGTGTTCACCCACCCATCGCATTAAAATCTGCCGATACTTCACTTCTATTAAGCACTCATCTATTTTAAACATCCACTTTTTCGATATCGTAAACTAAATTATTGTAGAAATAAAACTTTTTGAGCAGCCACCTGTTTAAGAGACCTTTATCATTTTACAGAAGTGGTTGGCTTTCCAAGATGCAAATATTTGACTAAGTACGGACGTTTTGTCTCTATTATTACACGTGGGATAAAATAAGATGAAATCAGTATAGCTTAACCTACAACAGTGTTGTGAAACGTTTAATAACGCGACTCATTTACACAATCATTATCAAAAGAGAAAATTGTAGATTTACATTTACATTTTGTGTAACAAGATAAGGTCTAGCGGTGGTCCAATGCCATTTATTCAGCGGTATAAATAATCAGGTAACCAGTCATCAATATCTTGTAATCACTCTTCATCACTATCTGAACTAGGCTCAGTTTCTTGCCTTGCTCTTTGCAGATTCTTGATTAATTCACGATCGTTAATTAGCAACCTTTCCAAAGGCGGTATCATGAACTGAAATTGTTGATCTGTCAAATGCTTCAAAAGGTTCAAATCTGCATCAAAGAAATGCGGCAAGTTTTTGCACCTCGCGAAATCAAGCATTTTTCGCAGCAATGAACGAACACAAACGTCTTTGTCCAGTCGCTGCCACCGGGGCGAGTGGTCAATCACTGCGTCGACGTCATGCATGAGTACTTGCTTTAATTTGTAAGGATTGAACACTTGAAGTCTCCAGTCCTGCTTGCACAGCGAGTTGACCACCTTCATTGAGTCCATTCTAAGTCCTTTGTCAGTCTTGGAAATTTTCTGCAATATCTTTTCCTCCCATGGTAAGAAACAGACCCTCCACAGAAGGTCTGAGGTTGGGTCACGATCTGGAATGTTGAGTTTTGGCACATAAAGTGGGTCATCATCGGAAACTAAAATGGCCGGAATGGCGGTCAATTTTAATTTTGAAGTATAGATTACTTCAATAGTTTGCTCAATCTCGTCGAACCTGAGTTCTGGTTTGATTTCATCCTCGAATGAATGCTTCTCGTATGCTTCTTGCATGATTCTGTATACTGCCTTGTAAACCTTGTTCATCGACACATGCACGTCATCTTCTGATCTCAACAATTCAAATCTGTCTCGTCTTTCATAGTGTTTCTTTAAAGGTAGCCGTACCTGGATGTATTCCCTCCCCAACCTTTCTATGTCCCACTTGAGATATCGTATAGAACGTATTGGTAGAAAAGCATATGTCTGACTCTTACATTCGGTGTGCCACGCAGCAATACCATTCACTGGTATCGGAGAGATTATTTCCAGACCGTAGTCGTTTTTCTTAAAGAATTTCGCTACATCTCGCAACTTCATCATATTTCTGAACATGGTCATCATCTTTTCTTTCGTCAACGTCTGCTTCAAAAGCCGCATTTGTGACTCCTTGTCTATGACTGCTCTGTCTTCCGGAATGGTTGACATTGTGTTCTCCCTCGGTATAGTAGAAGCCTTTGTAGATAATTTGGTCGTGTTTTTCGTGATGGCGGTGGGCTGTCTTTCCCTGGTGGAAGAGGCGCTAGATATCTTGGCAAGGACCATCTCTATCTCTCCTAGAAGCTTAGTTCCTTGCACGGTCTGGGTTCTCTGCCGGGTCATGCCTGGAATGTACTTGTGGCTAGTCCTGCTGCCGGAAACCGCCATAACTCAGCGGCGTTGGCTGCGGCGTCACAGAGCCTTTTCAAGAAAGCACCGCTTTGGTTACATGACCATCTTTCCCGTTGTCTCTGAAAGAAGGTAACAAAAATTGAGGAACTTTGCAATAAATCTTTCGAATGATACAGATTCAATAACATGTACTTAAAAACATGCATATGAAAAGCACGTGCAAAATGTACCCTTAGAAAGATTGGAAGAAAAATTCTTTCTGTTTCAACTTTTAGTTGTAAACCTGATCTTTATTTCTGCTCATTTGTGCACTTAAACATTTTCCAACTCAATCCCATTTGATCCAGTATTCGTGTGCCATTTAATTAAAAGAAAGACCTGATGCAAACAAATGTCCACTGCACAGAATCTATGCAGCACCCAAAGGCACGTTAACAGTAGTTAATGTTCGCCCTGAGCGGGGCAAGTGGTGTAAATCAAGAGAGATACTTTCCAAACACAACTGTCGTGGATTCAAGTCTACGTAATGCGTTTTCCCATGCCTTATGAAAAACTGAGATCCTTGAACACTAACAACACTCGATTTTCATTGAACTTGGTGGTCGCGAGTAATAAAATGATTTTAACCGTCTGTTATATCAAGATTCGATCCAAAAGCAGAAAGTTGGAAGGGGTTCTCTCACCAGATCCACAAAAATAACCACCGAATCAGCCTAAAAAAAAAACAAAAAAACTACACACTTCATAATCATGTGTGATTCGAAAAAAAATAATATAAAATAGTAAGATACTGAACGCAATATTCCAAAATATACGTCCAAAGCTCAAAACATTGAATAACTCTGCTCAAGTAACCACAATCGGAGCTTTGCATATCGCAAAAGAATAAAAGAAACAAGCTTTCAAAATTGTCTGGTCAATTGATTTACTTTACCAGCATTAAAACTGTAATGTCCACGCAAATTTTTTTGTTGCGATGATAAGGTACATCGACCTATGATAAAGGTAGTTCAAAATTTATATTAAGTTTAAATGTTAGTTATTTAACTTCGCTCGCACAACAAATTCTCAAAATTTGCATTAAGTATATTTGACGGTGTTCAACGCTCGCGTATTGGCTTCGAGGTTGCGAGAACCGGAGCACACTGGTGAAAATTATTGTCCTTTAATGGGCGATTATTCACCCTTGCAAGTATCGAACCCACTGCATGGGAAGTGCGTAAAAAATATGTTAACGCTCTGCCATTTAGACGACTTAACTGAACGAATATGTAGTACACTTTAGCTGATTTAGGTTGGTAATGGTTGCTATATTTCTTTCTGCATATCACGACCAAGTCAGAAACAATTTGATTAGTCATTATTACAAGATTAGACGATTTATCTTTCATCACCCGCAATGAAATTCTTTGTCCCTGCACATAAAACACTACCGTACTTATCTGTAAGACAACCACTTTAAACAAGAACAAGTAGCCAATGACCCTCAAATTTATGATTTTATCATTACATTACCACTAACATTCAGCCAATCAGAAGTCACTATTTCAATGCACGTGTGCATTTGTTAAAGGGGGGGGGGGGGGTATACTTACCTTGTTCCTAACGTACCATTTGATGTTTTACAATGAATAATGTACAATTGTTCAGAATTGTCAAGCTTTTTAACAACTCTGAAATATATCGTAAATAGAATCTTTACCTTCATACCCTAGACTTTTTAATATTTAATTTTGAGAAAACTGTATTAATATGGCATTCAAAAATGCTAAAGATATCTTGAACGATAAGGTCCGAGCAAACCGATTGTTTTCACCTACCGGAAACAAGTTCTGGCTGAACTATACATTTTGTAATGGATAGACTTCGAAAACGAACAGTGAATTCACAAAAATACGTGGCAAATCCAAGTAAAACAAGGGCATGTTTCAGCATATTTACACAAACATTCGGATTCCAAATTTTACGAGCAAGTTGATTTAACGTGAATAAAAACAAAGGACCCCCACGTTGAATTGCAAAGCTGTGCTCGGGTTGTTAGTCGTCTATACCATGGACCTAAGATACAATAGTTCGATTTATTGGCTGAATAATAAGGTAGAATTGCCTGCTATAACTTCTGCTGAATTTTGTAACTATATATATACACTGTATTGAAACAGTGTTCGAATTAGACCTCTCAGGTCGATGGATCATTGAAACACTTGTAATTGTCAACGTAAGATGGGACTGCGTGGGAAACAATAATGTGCAATTGTAACGGGCCCTTTATAGATCATTGACTCTCACAGAGGGGCACAGGAGGGTAATAATCTCATTTATCAGTTCAGATTGATATAACGAGACCTTAGTGCATCGTCGTCGAGTTACCGTATCTTTCTTCCTGTAAGTAACTTGATCATGTTAATTCTTAACTTGAGAGAAGTTCTTGAATACTCTGATTAAATCATACGAACAACGACAACAAAAACAAAAAATTTGTTGCGTTTAAATTTCGCATGTTGAAGACACCACACCATTTTAGCAAACATTGATTCTGCAGATGTTTCAATGTCCACAATCCTAATGTTATATGGCCTTTTTATATAAAAATAAATAAATTATTAAAGTAAGAAGTTTCCTTGTTATGAACTATATGATAATGGGGAGGGGGAGTTTTGCTTCAGATGCGAAGAATATTTATTGGAATGCAATCGCCATTGAGAATACTGCCATCCTGTCACTAGCACGTTATAAAAGAAAATGTCTTATCAGTTTGACTCGTGGGGGAAAAAAATGTAGAATTTACACGAAAGCAAAAACTTCTGATGCACCGGACAATACGCGTTTGCCATGGACTGAAAAAAGTGCCTTAATTTTAATATTTTCGTGTATTTCAGGTCAGTATAACGGCAAAAGGGACACTCATTCTGTGGATATTACAAGTGTGCCCTCTCCTCACACAGACCCCTTGATATGCAGTTCCTTTTCGACATGTAATGGGAAAGGAGAAAACGCAGCAACTGTCAAGAATTTAACTTAGGACATTTTCCGCCACAAGTTAAGTGCACGCAGTGGCGGCGCGAGGGGGGGGGGGCATTGCCCTCGGGCGAGGGGGTGACGTCGGGAGGTCGGAAGCTTTTTTTGTGCTAATCCCCCCTTCCCCAATCTAAGCCCCCGGTTTCAGTGCTTAGATTGGTGGGGGGAGGATGGAGGTTGGCAACTGACATAAAAACTGTTCTCTGTGGCAAAGTAGGGGACGCCACTAAAGAACATTGCCCCCGGGCGCCGGGGGGGGGGGGGAGCATTAAAAAACATGGCCCCCGGGCGCCTCAAACCCTTGCGCCGCCACTGCGTGCACGTTCCACTGGACTTAGATATCATACATGTAACCAGGTAGGTTGGTCAGTGAGTGGTCTTGGAAATCTGTCCTCTATAACTTCCATTACTGGACCCTCCATCAGAGAGTCAACAGCAGCCAAGAATCAAACACAGGAAGACTAAATCCAAAAGTGAGGAACACATCCCACTAGACTGAACGGTCCGGTGTGTATGTGCATGTATATTAAATTTACAACGAGGTCGCAATGGCTCAGTGTTTAGCGTGCCAGACTCTCAATCATTGCCTCGGCACTAAATAATCTTTCTTATATTAAAGTGTTTTTTTAAATACCAATCAATCAATTAACGAATCAATCTTTATTACATTTACGAGTTTAATAAAGACACCCAGATCACAAAACTCTGCAAGTCCCTTTCAAGCCTTGGGTTTCTATGCGAAAATATACGGTTTTTTTTTTTTTTTTTTTTACAAAAGCCTCTTCTCCTTGAAGGTATCAAGACACAGATCCGAGATTATCTCTCAAGTATCATTCTCTTTGATTCATATTACAGCAAATTTGTTTGCCAATATCTTGTGTATGGAATCTCATTATTTATAACAAGTTCAAGAGGATATATTTATATTAGATCTGGAAGGAATGTTGTGTAAACTTTGAACATTCAGTTCAATTCAATTTTCGCTTCTTTAGGCTCCATTATAAATTACATTGACTTTTGAATATAGGTATTAAACCCCCTCTTCATCGAGTAAAAAGAAGTATTTCTCTAAATTGGTAAGTATCATGCACCAATGTTGACTATTTAAACCATACAGACTTGCATGTAAAGACGTTTATCTAGATCCGAACTACATTTTAGGGATTCTCAATTTGTATAGTATGAATAAAGAGTATTGACCTATCATTCGAAGTTTAGCATATTTAATTAGGACTGTAGTAAAATGTAAACAGAAATCCATTATTATTAAACATATATATGTTGTTTCATCAAATAATGCTGACATTGTTTAAAAAGAAAATAAAAAAGAAAAACAAGAACAAAAAAAAAAAAAAAAAAAAAGAAAAAGAAAACGTACATAAATACTAAGAGGTGGAAAAAGAAAAGAAAGATATTTCCAGGAAATGACAAGGTACAATTCGATATGAAAATCTTTTCGACAGAGCTCTTTGCCTAAATGATCGCATAAGCTGATGTGCTTTACCTTTATAGCACTGCAACCTGAATATGGGATCACCTGTGCACCTGTTATAAGGCTACGCATATCGTATTATCAGAGGGGGGGGGGATGCTGCTGTCACAATCTTTTTCTGTAGGTCTGTGTTTTTTTAAGTATAGAAAAGCAGTATAGTGAAAACCATATGTGGTTTGTTTGTCTAGAAAAAAGATAAAACGACTCGAATTGATTCTGAAAGGTAAACAAGGCAATGAAACAGAAAAAAGGTTAACATTCTAAAATTTTCAGATGACTATATAGCATTTTAAACATGAAAACTGCATTTTGAAATATGTTTAAAACATAATTGTTTCTTGTAAAGCGCAGTCAATTAGCTTTTGATAAAGAACCTAAACACAAATTAGTTGTGTCTGGATGGTGCAGCTCGCTATTCACATATGCAGTCCCAGGTTCGGTGCTAGTTTTCGATACATTCACTAGTAAGTTGTCGCCCATCTTAGATAGGCAGTTTCTTCGAGGTTTTCTGTGTTTGAGGCACATCTACGACCAATCAAGACGATCTATGAAAAAATTTCAACACAAAATAAATGAAGTGTCCTCAAAAATGCGCTTATCACGAAGAATTAAATAGCGTCATTTCACGCTGTTACACCTGATTAGGCTGATACTTCCCAGGTGCGGTAGCTAACCCCCAACATTCCGATATCAGTTTTTATCCAATATTCACCACATAGGTAATCATTGGCAGGTGAAGCTAATCCTGCTCTTCACCCCCCGAGAGACAGATACCATCCTGTCAAATTGTTAAGGACCTGGTCCCGCTTCCATATAACGTCTCAGCCTTGAGTAAAAACTCAACTTAAAATTTGAACTCTGATTATTTGTAAACTACAGAATTATAACGGTATTAAGAATAAACGCTTGTGAAATGTTCAAGTATTTAATTTTTTTAAAAATGATACTTTTACAGAGCTAAGAGTCCAAACAATCTAAAATCACATAAAACTTTACAGGTTGGTGTGCATTTATTTTGCGATACTCCTAGTTGAATTTATATATATATATATATATATATATATATATATATATATATATATATATATATATATATATATATATATATATATATATATATCCTCCAGAAATGTCATTAGATAGACGAGAATGGGGAAAAAGTATCCGGGCACTAAATGTACATACAATAATAGTTGAATGAGTATTTAAATATTTATCAAATTTGCACAGATTGAAGATCACAGACTCCTTATCTTAAATAATAAAGAAAAGTATATGTTGGGTGAATGTATTGTTTTAAGTATAGCACAATTATTAAGATCACATCGGTTTTCCGCAACAGAAAGCATGCTCGGCCGATTTACGGCAGGTCGTAATCGCAAATGATTTTCCAAAGTCTTGAATACTTTTCGTTAGCTTTATCATTTTCTTTGAAAGGACTGTTATTGCGGTTATTACAATTTTATAAAGGTTTTATTTTTCATTATTTTATAAGAGAGAGAAGTCGCAACAGTATCATTTTACACCCCATGTCTCCCATATTTAATAGCACTACAATACATAGACAACACATACCTCATCCTCGTAGACGGAATGAAGCAATTAAGGCCCTTAACCACATAATTTTTTTTTTTTTTTTTTTTTTTTGTTTTTTTGTAAATACGGAATTCCTTATAAATTTATTCCAGCAAGATTGACTCTCTTTGGATACCATTCTTATAAAAGAGGAATATTCTTCTTACTTAAAAATATTGCTGTCAACATTTTTATTTTATTGCAGTAAAAATACATTTTTCTTCTCATTTTGTTAAACTTTCAACATAGTGATTTAATTTATTTCCTTTAAACTTAAATTTTAACGTCGAACACTGTTGCTATGTTGGTGTCTGTTGCTAGGCTTTTCTCTGTCTCTTTAATGTTCCGCTCCCGAGTTTCGCAGTTTTGCACAAGGTTCAAAACCTAACGAAAAAGTATTCTCCTGATTTTCCCCACTGGTAATCCTTGTATTAAAAAACATAAAAATGTATAACCTATGAGAAGTTTAAAGTCCATACAAGTTTCTTTATTTTCATATATGAGTGATGGAGGCTTATGTGGGTTTTGCAGTGTAGCTAGGCCTAACTTCTGATGTGCATCCCGCAGAAGATTGCAAGCTCTGCATAGTTAGTTTCACTTTCTAAACTTGACGGCTACATTTAAAATAAAACCACGCACAAACACAAAATAAAGCAAAACAAACGAGTAATGCCTACACTGTGAAAATTCATATCAGTATTCCAAGGGCAGGCAAAGTTAGTGTACTTTGTGTATTTCAGATACATTTCCCCAGCACACAGAAGAGGTCATTTGCATCAGCGGTCTGCTTTAGGCAGCACATGTTTTTTCTTGTAATATTGATCCGAACTAAATGTCAATCCAAGTAGATTAAAGACATGTAAATGTATGTTAACTTTCTCTACATTGTGAGAGTTGTAGAGCAAACAACTTTGCCCTGTGCCTTCTCCACTTTCAACGGTGCTCCATAACTCAGGAGCGGAATCTTAAGTTCGGTGTATGACGTATGGGCAACTATTACGACGTTACAAATTAAAATGTTTTCGCATGCATCCAATCAGAGCAACGTTTATACAGTCGGGTACTGGATCTACCCAGTTGTTCGTATACAGACTATACAATACACCTTGGTAATATAAGTGACGTCATATGTATGACTTTATACTGAAATGATCACGTCATTTCGAGCTGCGCAATAAACGATGGTTTTACAAAAGCGGACTACCTTAGACTCACGATTTAAAAAGAACTGGCTAATTTGAAATTTTACATTCAGATACTGATCTTAAACTTAATTTAATTTTTTTTAAATTACAAAGGGACACAATTTTTGGTTCATTACTTACTCAAGTCGAGAAGTTTACGAAAGCCGGGCCTGGGATCAGTACAATATCGATTTCTCATATATTTACGTCTGCTGCAGACAGCAGTTTTATATTAAAATTAAATTATGCCGACAGGCCTATGTGATATTAATCTCTCCTGTCTATCATTGTATCGACCTTCGTTATGAATCGGAACATAATCTAGACTTTCTGCCAATAATAGGAATAAAACACCTCTAAAATACAATAGCCACCATTGCATATATACGTGCTATGTTTACAAAATGACGTAATATCAACATTACGCACCATCAAAGCGTTCATTACAGCGACTTATCGACTTAGAAAACTTATTCTTGGCCGAAATATTACCGAGTTTATTTTTTTCAGGCATGAACGTACAAAGAGAAATTTCTTTTAGTGAAGTACTGAAATCTAAAAATTATTTCGTAAAGACATCATAATGTTTTTTACATGTTTCTATTCTGCTTAGCATACTTTAGCGTGTGACTGAGTTCCCGGTCATTTTCTGACGATTTCCTTTGTTGTTTTAGCTGCATCACTCCCAGGGCCGGTGCAAGGGTATTTGGCGCCCTAGGCGAACCTTCAGCCTTGCGCCCCCCTCCCTCCCCCATAATTAACTTTCGAAAATGAATATTGTACATTTATTCTTAACTTCTGTTTTTCGAGTTCTATTTTTAGACTCTTATTATCTTCTATTTTACCCTATTTCTCTTTCTTTTTTATTCATTCAGTTTTATCCCCCCCCCCCCAAAAAATAAAAAAAAAAAAAAATTGCCGCCTTAGACGACCGACTAATTTGGTAAAATAAAGAGGAAGAAGGCTTTCTCAAAATTTGGAAAAGTGATTTGATTTACTATTCAGGTGACGTAATAATTCATTGTGATGACGAGATGACATTATGCTTCACGTCAACATGCAACCGGAGCAACCTCAGCCTTTTCTGTTAAGCTGGAGAAAAAAGAAATTAAAAAAAACTCAGATGTACAAGTCTGATTGATTTCCCCATTTTGGAAGAAAACAAGAAACCAAACAGCACAAAATTCTTGCGCAACAAAGTACTACGCTGCCTATGATCTGTTTCTGAGTGTATATGGAATAAATTACAGTTCAGGCAAACATATTAAGTTAAGAAATATTTTGTTAGCTGAAGCTATTTTTTAATTTAAAAAAAAAATAAATAAATTTAAAAAAAAAATAAATCAATGCTTTAGTTTTCACATTTACAGTAACGTAGCATGTGCCCTCATGCATGTCGTAAGAGGCGACCAGTGGAAGTAGGAACCATGGTGGTTCAGTAGTAAGCGTGCCATATTTGGGACCGAAAGGATAAGGAATCAGTCGGATCGTCTACTGTGGTGTGTCCATGGGCAAGGCACTTTACTCCATTTGCCTCGGCACTAAATAACCTACTTATGTTGATGTGCCGTAAAAAAAAGAAGTAAACCTTCTAGAGCGATAGAGCGACCAATGCATCATTTTACCAGACACTTGTTATGGCGGAGATCTAACGGAGCCACGCGAGAGTCTGGTTGAACGAGACTAAGATGGATTTCGGTAGAAATTCCACAAAGTGTTCCGATTGCTTTTCTTATTAGAGGACGACATAACGTTCACTTTATTAGATATGGTTTATTTGATACAGGTATTGTTGCGTGGTTTCATTTCTTCAAGCAAAGATTACTTCCTTACTGGACTGTCTTTCTCAGTTTCATACCAGAAAGGCTCACTGTGATGGGGGAATGGTGTACCTGGGACGCATGCTTTGAAGAGAACAGTATACCCGACAAGTCTGGCCCAACTCACCTGTGTGAAGAGCAATCATAATGTCGGCCTTTCTCGCTGAATGGGAAAGTGCTGAACTGAGCAGTACTGCATTCAGTGCTATGAAGAGTTTGGCTGATTTTGAAGGAAAAAAAATGTGTACCGGCAACAAAACAGGTGTTTACGTTTTCAAGTTCTTGATGTTATTGGAGCTGGGGTGCTGTTTGTATCTTAGTACACTAAAGAGTACTTCCTTTAGCAACTGGTTCTCTGCCAGACAAAACATGTAGATAAAAAATAGTGTGCGCGGCTACAACTGTTTTTTTTTTCTTCCCGTGTTGACAAGGTATTATCACGAAAATCTTGATACATGCTGAAAAATTGACGGAACCAAAGCACCTCATTTGCTTTCCCCAAAAAATGACTGGATACACACCAAACTTTGGTATGAAACTTCATACTGAAAAATTAAATAGCCTTATCAAGTTTGTACTTTGATCAAGTATGAAATCCAAGAACATTTCTGCCATTGTGACCCAAAATAAAACAGAATTAACAACACAGAACATGTTTATCAACGTGAAATTCAAAATGGCCTGTGTCTGTATTATACAGCTCATACAATCAAATGCTTTTGTAGAATACATGTCACAAACCAAAATATTTACATGTACAAGACTACGCATGCGTAAACACAAAGCTCGTGTATTCAGTTCATATAATTGGCATACTATTTTTACATAAAGACAGCTTTACTGGTGTCTGATTCTCGGTATTGCACTAAGAAAGTAAAATCCTGGTAAGCTTGAGTTGAGGGAACATAGATAGCTAACTTCACTGATGAAGAAACCAGTCTCTATGATGTTCTAAAGCTAATAATTCGTTAGATTTCCTTTTCATGTGAGCATGGTTGCTTTGGTCAGAATATTCAGTGGTTTTTTTATTATTTACTGAACCAAAACTGATTTGCCAAACAAGCGTAAGTTCTCCTTCTTTTGTTATAGAATATTATAAAAAGGAGAGGGCCTTTTTCAGAGGATATTGATTCATTGGACAATATGCTAGCAGATAAAACGTCTTGAAAAGGGACTTTTTTTGCTGAACACCCGAGGAACTTTTACCCTAATGAATATCTAGCTTGTATTCTACTCTTTTGTATCACAATGTACAAGAGGATTGAATCTTTGAATTTTGTTGTCATACAAAAAAATTCAGTTCTTTTAAATTTTCCTCGGTGTGTCCTTGGGAAAGGCACTTAGCTCCCATTTCCTCAGCATGATAAAACTAACAAAAAACAACCAAAAAAAAAACAAAAAAAAAAAACCATAGGTGTGACATATGTAACACTTTGTCCTACGTAAGGTATAGGTATTGAGTCCAGATCAGCCCCAGACCACTAACCTATCTCGTCCATAGGTGTGACATAGGTCAAATGTTGTTCTACCTAAGTTATAGGTATTGAGTCCAGATCTGCCCCCAGACCGCTAGCCTATCTCGTCCGCAAATCATAGGGTGAGACATAGGTAACATTTTTCCAACAGCGTTGTCAACACAGGAGTCAACGTTACATTTTTACAGTTTGTTCAGTTTCTCTGACATTGTTGTATGTACAGTAATAAAATGAATGCATGTATTATTCCTGTAAGGTGCTTAGTATAACCACCACAGGCAAAAGTTGGTCACAGTAGCCTACATTTTACGCTGTTCTTGCAGTTACTGTTTTTCCGACACTGTCGTATGTATAGTCCTGAAACTTTATGGTTTATTCGTCGTAGAAGATGCTACCCATTAAAGGCAAAGCAGATCACTGTTACCTACTTTTCACGTTCCAGTGATTACGTTAAATTCTGCATTTAGCTTTTTTCTTTAACATTGTTGTATGTACACTCGTGAAACTTCGTGGTACGTTCACCTTGGAGGGTACTACTAGTAGGCCATAGTCACCTACTTTTAATGCTCAAGTGATCATATACACTTTTGTCATGAAATCTGATCACGTATGAAATTACTACAGGCAGAAACCAGAATGTATAAGTAGAAGTGATTTACATGTACTTTACTCTACTGAATATTTTTTGGGTATTTGCATATAGTTCAGTGTCCTAGATACTGTTGCATGTCTTGAAACTTTATATATGTGCATTTGCCTTTATCTCTTAATGTTAGCACCCATCAAGAAAATATTGAGGTTATAATGGCCTGCTTTTTTTGCTAAAGACGCTTTGCCAAGTTTTTTCTTTTTTAGAGTATATCACGGCGAAGCAGGTGCAACATTTCATAGTGGGTTCATTCTTAGCACAGACCTTCAACTGTTTCTCAATTATACGCCTGAAAAAGAGAAAATCTTTAATTTGGATTCATTTCATGGATAGGAATCACAGTAACAACTCTGTTTCATGCCATTTCACTCACGTCCTCTTCTGATACTTTTCTAAAGTACCGTTGTTCTTGTTGATATGAAAAGTGTTACGGTACATATAAATATGAGAACTAATCAATGAGTTCACTGCAATATTTTCAAAAATTCGCCCTTTTATCCACCCACCACTTCCCAACTTAAGCGTAATGTGTTCAAAATCTGTATTTCACACACTAAGATGAAAATTAACAAACTGGTTAATGCAGTACTAAAATAGATAATTACCGAGTTGTCAGATTTGCATCATGTCTTAGAAGATGTAGACTGCTGCAATTTTATGCACTTTTATTTAATATACTTACCTGTGCATATATATATATCTTCCTGGGTATCCGTGGGAAATCTTAACCTTCCATCGGAGTAATGAACTTTGTTTAACGTCGCCAACTCCCCGGATTATACATTGATAAAAGAAGAATTCCAGTTATTGATACACCGTGACGCTTAATATAACATCATACAACAGGTGGTTGTCAGTTACACTGTGACAAATGAAGTCCGTATCGGTCGATAGCTGCAATATGTTATCAAATACCACATATGGTCCTAAAATATCATATCGTCCAAGCTGAAAATCTCAGATTCAGTAAGAATTATTCAGTTTATTGCTTTTTCACTTCATAAATCACCAAGGCAAACTTTTGTGTCCCGTTCGACCACCCTAAATCCTGTGTATGGTAGGTAACAGTTCCAAAGATAGCGCATTCCATAGGCGTGTATTGGTACGGGATGCTATTGTTTTTGCGCTGCATGGGGTATTTCACAATACATTGTTGTCAACGAATATATTTGAACTAATATAGCATGTACACGCTAAGGTTGACTTTGTAACTGTTAAATAGTTAGAGCCTAACTAAATCAGCACTGTGTATTCAAAAAGGGAGCATGCAATTTCAGAAAAAAATATTCAAAGAGAAGTTTATTGTTCTGAAGCTCAGTAACCACTGGCTATATATTTAAAGATAATTTCTGGTAATTATTTAAAGAAAGGTAGTGATAACAATACCCATGAAAACTGTATGGAATCAGTATTGGAGGAAAGGTGGAAATGTTCTTACCTTGAAATTTGTACGTAGTTAATTTACACAATTGGTAATTGAGTCTCGCAATTACCTCTTGAATACAATTACAGTGAGATAAATATTGTTGGATTTAACAAGTGAAGACGCGCGTACACGAGAGAGAGAGAGAGGAGGATTGCACGCATACATGTGTGTATGTATGAGAGAGAGAGAGAGAAACAACGACTACACTCCAAGCACTTAGCGCTTGAGACAGACAGCGAGAAAGACAGATGAACAGACAAAAGGAGACAATGAAATAGAGACAGAGTTGTATCCAGTGTTGGTCACATGAAGGTGTGTGTGTGTGTGTGTGACCTCCCTGAACAGTTTCGCTTCCACTGCAATCTGGTGTAAAAGTCTATTTTCGACTTCTCTGGTACCATGCGACCGATTATAATTAGATATCTGTAATTATGGGACCGATTATAATTAAATCTCTGGAATCAGGAGACCGATTATAATTAGATCTCTGGAATCATGAGACCGATTATAATTAGATCTCTAGAATCAGGAGACCGATTATAATTAGATCTC
Source organism: Margaritifera margaritifera (assembly GCA_029931535.1). Classification (NCBI taxonomy): domain Eukaryota; kingdom Metazoa; phylum Mollusca; class Bivalvia; order Unionida; family Margaritiferidae; genus Margaritifera; species Margaritifera margaritifera. The sequence goes on along the minus strand of JAQPZY010001636.1, from coordinate 3,220,060 downwards.
TGGAACCATGGGACCGATTATAATTAGATATCTGGTATCATGGGACCGATTATAATTAGATATCTGGAATCATGAGACCGATTATAATTAGATATCTGGAATCATGGGACCGATTATAATTAGATATCTGGAATCATGAGACCGATTATAATTAGATCTCTGGAATTATGGGACTAATTATAATTAGATCTCTGGTATCATGGGACCGATTTTAATTAGATATCTGGAATCATGAGACCGATTATAATTAGATCTCTGGTATCATGGGACCGATTATAATAAGATATCTGGAATCATGAGACCGATTATAATTAGATATCTGGTATCATGGGACCAATTATAATTAGATCTCTGGTATAATGGGTCCAAATTGCATGTTCTACCGAGGTTGTCTTTTTTTAACACCAATTTACTCCCATATCAACTTAAATGTATGGTTCTGCGCAGTGCTGTACTACCCAATACGCAGACTAAGCACGTGCTTAGGGCACCAGCAAAGCAGGGGCACAAAAAAGAAAGAGAAATTACGGTTTAGTATTGTTTTTATTTTGAATTACAATGGGGGGGGGGGCACCATAATCTTTTCAGTGATGAGGGCCTGTAAAGGTCTTAATCCGGCCCTGGTTCTGTGGAACGCGGTACCCCGTTTCGGGCCAGGGTATTATGATGATGATATCATGTACCAACGCTGTATATGACTTCCAGACAATTTGAACGCCAGAGCTACACCTTAATGCCGCCGCCGCCAGACACAGTGACATATATCCATGTCTCGCCAGCTCGCAATTTGTAAAATGCAGGCTGGACAAAAAAACTATTTTCTGTTTCTCTCCTAAATCCACTTGGTAAACTGGGATCATATTGGACAGAATGATCCAACTGAATTGTTCCTCCAATACCTCTCTCGCCTGCGTTAACACAGAACGTAGGTATCACTTTTCCTGTGGCAATGGTGGAGTCAACAAGACGTTGTTTTTTGCAGATACTGGAATTAGCTGTGAAAAGTTCTCTCCCTTAGCATAGCCGTCAGGTTTGGCGCGTATAAGGTAGGACAGGGACTCAGTTGTTCACACTGACGTGTACCGGTAATAATGGTAATGCCTCTTGGTTGTAATTCTATTGAACGAAAATTTTGGAAATTGGGGATTCATATATATATATATATATATATATATATATATATATATATATATATATATATATATATATATATATATATATATATATATATACCGTGAGACTACAATTTTCGGCAGTGTCTTCTGAGTTTATGAATGGTTTATTTTAAAGGTCATCCGCAGAAGGAATGTCTTGAGAAATGCAGTACCTATTATTAAATCTAACAACTTAATTGTTTGCGAATGTTAACTGTTGGTTAGATTTATGTGCAATACGACAAAATTTATACAGTCCTACCGGTTGGTAATGAAACTGTTTTCCAGAACTAAGGAGTAGCCATCTGCAAAGAAACGTGTCGTAAATTTGGTTTAAAATTTTTTGCTTTGAAGTTGTTTATACTTTGTAAAATATATCTTAGTGAGGGTTGTAAAGGCCCATTGCGGAGATTTGATTTATTTGGATTTATTAGATACGGGTAGTTTGGGGTTCTTTATATTTCATGAAGTAAAAAGAGTTCATTCTTATTGGACTATCCTTCTCAACTCCATACATAAGAATGGCGTATCCGGCACGCACAATGTAAAATGTGTGCCGGACAATATTGGACTATCCATGTTAAGTTTATTCAAAAGGAGGGTTTACTAGATAGGAGAATGGTGTATCCGGAAAGAGCAATATATAAAGAGCAATATAACCGACAAGAATAAACTGCTATCGATGTTATTATGTCTCCTTTCCACTTTCTCTGCACGCGTAGTTAAGGGTGGAGATTGGGGGTTCGGTGGGGGTGACCAACTGAATTATGCAAACAGCTGTTTTTAAAAAAAATGCGTGATCTAAAGATTAAATAACAATAATTCATGTTATCTGCTCCTTGGACAACCTTCAAAATTCAGACATGTATTTTACCAGTAGTCCGTGCGCAGATACATCCGACAATTAGGTTTAACTGGAAAGGGGGTGGGGTACCACTTTGGCAAAGTACACCAAAGTTCATAGATGCGTACATGCGTAGATACATCAGACTGTATTGTATCGCATCTGAAAAATTCTAAGTGACCGATCGAGTTATCTCCAAATGTTATGTTATCCTTGGTGGGTACTACGTATTGGCAAAAGTAGGTCATAGTGATTACAGACACTTTGCATATGCAGTAATGAAATTATCATCCCAGGCAGAAGATACGTGTATGTAGAGAAGTGACATGCATGTACTTTTCATGATCCATTTAATATTTTCTCCCTTTTTTTTTTTCTTTTTTTTTCAATTATATGTAGTACAGGTTCATAGACACCGTTGCATGTATGGTCATTAAATTTTATGTGTGCATCCACCTCTGTCAGCAATGTTATCACCCATAAAATGTAATTGTAGTTGTAATGGTCTATTGTTCTTGCTAAAGTGAATTTTCTAAGTTTATGGATTATGTAACAGCGATGCAGGCGAGACACAGCAATTTTACAGAATTACCTCTTGGTTCATTCTTAACGCAGGCCTTAAAATGTTATAAATGAAAAGCGTAATAGATGATACAACGTATTAATTTGGTTTGATTTCACACAGTAACAACTCTGTTTCGTGCAAATTCACTTCTCTTGATATTTTTCTAAAATACCAGTCTTATTTTTTTTACAGCCTTTTTTCGACTTCTTTCAGAGACATCCCACTAATTTTGATTAACATGGCGGATGTGATTCTTGGGACGAATTCTACCCATATTTGTGCTGCCGCCTTCGTGTTATCTCCGTCGTATCATTACTAACCAGGTTTTAAACTTTTCTTTGCTTTCATTCTAGAAAGGTTTATTCTCAAAATAAATCAATAAAATGCTCCTGAATGCTTGGTTATTCCTAAAATTAGTTCTTGTAACTTTTTGTCATATTCTGGGGAGAATTAGCTGATTAGAGGCATAAAGTCCTATGAGCATAACAGTGTATATCAGACTAAGGGAGATAATTATCAAGGAACATAAGTACCTAACGGGTTTTCTCCCTTCTACATACATGTTTTTAAAGAAAAGTCACTCGGAAGATCATATTAAAATTATACCTTTAAATTAAGTTTCCTTCAACACATTTCTTGCAATCTTTATATTAAAAATATTTGCAAAAAATAGCTGGTAATGTGTTATTGTATCTGAAAATTACCGTGGCACGATTGATCTGACGTGTCATACTCACTAGCGATACAAACTCACTCCTCTGCATATCTACACAATATAGTTTCACACTCATTTCATGGCCTGACCATTAAAAATTAATGTTCAAGCTATATTTTTCTTCTATTTTCTTTTAAAATATAAATGGTAAGCTTTTCATTTGTAGAAAATGTTAATACAAGCATTGATACTACTGTACAGGTTTAAATTTTGACATTTTATTTGACATTTAGACACATTTTATAGTGAGCACTTTAATGAGGCAACATTCAATAAAGACGAGATTATATATATATATATATATATATATATATATAAGAGAGAGAGAGAGAGAGAGAGAGAATATGTCTCTAAACGTTATTACACACACATGGGTCATTTATTTCAATATTTAACAATACTAAACAACACAGATGTTATGTATGATGTTTACATACTTAACTTTGTTTGTATGGATATTGGAAAATACATACTTAACTTTTGTACAGTTGTTTACATAGTATTTCGCAATTAGACTTTTGTGGCATATGTCAGGTAGACTAGTATTTTTCCATTAGAATTACTAATATTCTGATGTGACATAGGTCATGTAGGCATGTGTTTTTATATATAGATTTTTTGTAAACAAATTCATTCCCGTTCTAGAATTCAGGTTCTAAAGATCAGACTGTAAGGAATCTATTTCATGAATTACAGTTGTGTTGTTGAAATCAAATATAATTTGAGAGGAAGTATTTGTTACAATATTCACTGGTAATAGTAAAGTGCTCATTGACTTTTTGATTAATATATGATTTTGGGATTTATGTTAACTCATTCAAATACATTCTGGATTACATCTTTGTGGTACATCGGGACATTCAAGGTTTTGGAATTCATTTGGAATATTCTATTATTTTGGACTTGTGATTAGGACATTTAGGATTATTTGGAATTTAACTCACAAATTGTAAGTGTCTTTTCAATTTTCACTTTAATTCTCTGGAAATAAATTGCTTGTTGATTTTACTTGATTTTATTGGTTTCACTTTCTTTCTGTTATATTTTGATAAGACCTAGAGTCGTAGCACAGAAATATTCCTGTTATGAACAGTTTACATGGTTGTGAATGAGTGCATGTGTATTTTTTGTAATCACAGAGCAAGTTATAAAGTTTAAGTTATTTGGTCAGCGATATGACGGAAATGATCACTCTCCCATAAATGCCAGTTTGTCATGTAAACATCAGTTACAAATTCTTGACTTTCAAGATATACTCGTCTAGCTATAAAGTCTTGAAGGATATTGTAAGTGTGAACTGGAATAAGCTTGGAGTATTTATGTTCAGCGCGCGATCCGATGAATGGATGAGTAAATGAACTGCAGTTTAATTTCCCATGTTATACAAGAAAATATGGAAATAATAAAATAAACACTAATTGGAGGCCATTCTGGGCGATCTTTCTTGTTTTTCAAAAAAGAAAAGCTGTTCTGTTGTACTCTATTATCTCGTCTCTGAAGAATAAACAAATATTACTTATCTCCATGCCAACCATTTCTGATATTTTCTGATTCTTCTCCTGAACTCCACTGCCAAATTTGATCGAGTATGGCTGGGACAAGTTTCTTGCTATATGTTTATTATTGTTGTTGTTGTTATTATTATTATTATTATTATTATTATTATTTTGCTCTCTGTCTCTAGATATCATATTGTTTTTGTGGCAACCACTTTAAAACCTACTTAAGATTTCTTCTTCTTCTGGAAAAACATACTTATTATGATCAAACTTTGTAGGAGTACATGTACCCTCTGATACATTCAATAAAACGTGATTTTAAGGTATTTCGATTGTTTCATTTCCTAAGCAAAACTGTGTAAAGCAATTTTAATTTCACCACAATTGCAGGACCAATTATTATCATCCATGATTTGTCCACATTCATCTACTGAAGTTGATCAGTGTCCTGTTTTAACCTTTTCAACTATTTAAAGTGCTTTATATCAGCTTCATTTGGACATCTTGTTATTTCATCTCCTCCTCCTCCTCCTCCTTCTTCTTCTTCCTCTTCTGGAGCTGCGGTGGATCAGAGGTTAGCGTGCCGGACTCACGACCGAAAGGGTGCGGGTTCGAGTCCTACCATCGGACCAGCCTGGGTCAGCTAACGTGGTGTGTCCTGGGCAAGGCGCTTTTACTCCAATTGCCTCGGCACTAAATAACCTAACTGTGCTGCTGTGCCGTAAAGCACCAAACCAAATCTTCCTCTTCTTTTTCTTCTTCTTCTTTTGCTCTTCTTCTTCAAATACATGTGCACATGCACTTTGATACTGTTTGAACAGGAGTTTTTATCTATTTTAACCATAAATAAAACGTTTCAAATTAGATTTGTTTTATTTGAAACAAAACAACAACAACAACAAAAAACCCCCAAACCAACATGTTATTGTTTTGGGCGAGTAAGTCTACCAGAATTTGGAAACACAGTAGAGGTAGGTGGCAGCATCGCGCATCGCTTCTGGTGTGTAGTAGTGAAGCAGACGGCTCTTCCAGACAGACCACGCTGTAGCGTCAGTCAACTTGGGAATAGGACGGTTCAGGAGAGTGATCGGGGTACCAATCTTGTAGTGGTTAGCCACCCATCCGACTGCGTCCTGTGAGATATTTGGAGGGAATTTTGTATATTAGAGCGTATAAAATGAAAAGGAATAATAGACAAGAATAGTTTTACCCTCTAAACATGTCAAGTATATACTTGACCACTGACATTCTCACACGCCCCACCTTTAGGGACGCACATGTATAATATTTAAGTTGCAGATCTTAATCCTTGACGTATCCCAAAAGTCTTCCTCTTCTTAATAAAATACTAAATGTTTACTTTAAACGATATAAAATAATTTATGTCATAAGTTATGCTCCTCTGTGAAAACCAAATTGTTTGCCAATGCACTGGGGCAAAAATATACATATTTTTATGTCTATTTTTAACGGTACAGCTAATGTTTCTTTAAAGCAAAGACGCAGAAAGCAGGCGAGTATGAATTGTTTCATATTGTTGCGCATTAGTTTTTAATTCACGATTGCTGACTGATTCATTTTACAGATCCAACTACACGTCAGTAGTAAGAAACATAACAGCAAAAGCAGCAATATAATAGTTTTAAGGAGATTTCATGGTTCTACGATGTTCGCTGATAAATAAAACACAAGACAATAAAGCTACAACAATATGTGCCATACATTTTTGAAGAAAAACAAATATTGATAATCCTTATTTGTATGTCATTAAATTGTCCGCAAAGGATTACTTTCAAGAAATAGCGCTAATATCGGATTATCTATCGAGAAATGCATTCTGTTATGTGTTTCTCTTCCCCTGCAGAATATATAGGCATCATACAATTTACCTTAATTCCATTGAAATCCACTGAGGACAGGCATGTGCAGACTTCATCAGATGGTGGGTTTTGCAGGACTTTGGGCCATTCGGTCGCCTTGATCTTTTCCCACAGATCCTGCATGTGGAACACGTGCGCAACGCGCTCGATGGCCGACCAGTGGGGGCCTAGGCCGTCTTTGGAATTTCCAAGCGTGCTGAGGATTTTGTCGACAACGTTCATAGTGCGGGTGTGGAAGTCATCTCCGAAACCATCCTTTGGTGCATGTTCTAAAACGGGTTGGTCAGAGAAAACATCTTGGTTCACTGTTGGTACAAAATTTATTTCCATAGCTTTGGGGTTGAAGAGTTTGAGTCCTTCCATGGTCATAGAATGGATTGAATGAGCGATAGTCTCGTTATAATTTGGCGATAATTTCATGGAAGGAAAAGTACTGGAACAGTTGACGGTGGGTTTCACCGCGGATAATCCAGCGATGGAAGTACAGAAAAGCGCTGCTAGGAATAATGCCATGGTGAAAGCTCCTTGATTTCCCAAAAGCGAATGAAATCCTCGTCAGGTGACTTCCAATTTAAAGAAATACGTAGCACAGGCAACCTCGTGATAAGACGGAGTTAGATTATTATTGGCAATAATACTTCAAAATTTCGTGTCATGCTCCGGAAAACTTATCTGTCTTGTCCTGATAAGTGACTCTCACCTGCTTCTTATCCAGTAATGTGTGACTATCACCTAGAACGTTATTAATACTTCAAATATGGTGGTATTTGTACTATAACGAGAACATTTTCTAAGTCCGTAAATGAAAAAATTATATTAATACATAGTCATGTGAGTCAACGTTATACAAATAAGTGTAAAGAGACATGACTATTTTTGGCACATCCGGGAATGTAATAATTGATCAGTCTATTTAATAATGCAGTTTAGGGATGGAAGACTACACACACTCTTTTCAGTGGTATAGATTAAGAATATATTGTGAGCAAAATATTAGCGTTGTATATAACATCAGTGTGCCTATAAGTTGCATATAAAGGCACTAAATCTTTCGTTTGTTAATGTCAACGAACCTACGTCCCATATCAAAGCTTACATAGTCAATGTGTTTATATACGTAATAGTGCAGTCAACCTTCCCACTGTAACAAGGAATACATACAATGCACATATGAATGACACATGGTCCTCGTGACTCATAAAACACATCTCATGACCCACTTGTATTCCCCGTTTATGGCGACAATATTCGACTACAAAATGGGATAATTCATTACATATATCTAGGTATGAGCAGATTTAAACGGGTTGAACCAGTCAAATTGGTCTGGACCTTTTAGTCTAATGGTATGTGCGCCTGACTGTGAGATAGACGAACCGTGTTCGATTTCCGACCGCAAGAGCTAGACTTTGTATCCCCAGCATTTACGTTTCAGACCAGAAATATGGCTCAGCCTCAATTACTGCTCAGATGTTTCAGTGACCTTCGTTAAGCTAATTTCGAAAAATGTACCCGTTTCTTCCCATCATAATCAAGATAAAAACCAAACCCTCCAAAAATTAAAGGTAAACTCTTTCTTGTCAAAATGCCAATAGAAAAGTCCGAATTTATAGCTTCAGAATACTGAGGAGACCGGGGCTAAGTCATTTACTTTCAAAGGGATGCACAGCCTTAGTACTTTGAAATCTAAGACTAAGTTTAGAGGCTCCAGGATGCGCACGAACGGCTGACAGATGCTGGCTATTATATATATATATATATATATATATATATATATATATATATATATATATATATATATATATATATATATATATATATATATATATATATATATAAACACACACACAATATGGATCCATTATTTTCTGGACTTGTACTAAAGGTTACGACTGTATATACCAACAAATCCTTTAATAAAGTTTGGTAAATCTTCATGTGATATGTCATACTTCAAACTTTCTGTTATTCACTTCATTCTAAATCATATAATAAACTGAACCGGAAAAGCAAACTGTCATTTGACTAATACTATTTTCCACGCAAAACTAAAAAACTATATACGTCCCATTTCATTTACAATATATCGATTACATCAGCTCATCTTGAGACAAAAATGTAATTTAAAAAAGATGACATGTATGTATGTATGTATGTATGTATGTATGTATACATACATAACATATATATATATATATATATATATATATATATATATATATATATATATATATATGTATATATATATATATGGGAGAGAGGAAGAGGAAGATAGAGGGACAGATGTAATTTTACTTACAGGAACAGACACATGCATACATACATGCATACATACATATATACTTACCTACGTACGTTCGTTGGTTCGTTGACCATTTAGAGTACAATGAAAGTACATTACCCTAATTTTGGGTTTCTTGCTTCATGAGGCTTAGGGAAAGAAATGAAGGATGTTTACTTTGCGAGAAGGTACGAGTAGCATAAATTTTAAGAGTTCTAACATAGTATATATTTTTTTCACACCAACCCATCCACTGTTATAAGGGATACAACAACACTAAAATAGAAATTCTCAAATTTCTAAGGCACTAGCGCAAAACTGCTCTATTGTATAAAGATACGCAAACATTAAAATCAAAATTTATATTAACCAGCGCGGCAAGACTAGGGTTTTATTTTGCAAAAATTCATTTTCACTATGGCAGTTAGTGAGCATTGAGTGCAAGCACAAGCGCAGAGAATCGGCGAAAGCGGGGAAGCGAGCACAAAATAATAATTTGAATTTTTTTGCAAAAATATAAAATATGACACGACTGTACATTATTTTGAAGTTAACAGTTTTCAGAGAGGTGATACAAATATTTAATGAGATTAACATGAAAACAGCAATGTGCGTATATTGAGACAATGCCTATTTGCTTTCAAGTTTTGACGGGGAAAAGTGTGATCAAAGTTAGTTGTGTCGAAGACTATCACTCAAGAAAAACAAAAGTGTTAATTGTTGATTTCAAATATCACTAAAGATATACTCCAATGTTTTAGAAAGGATGCTGTTTTGCAGATTACATTTTATGATGATAGCATGGAAATGAGCCGCAGTACGTTGAAAGCGAAATGATTAAAATAGTACAGTATAAAGAAGGAGTAAACAAGGTATTTGATGTACATTAATACACACATTGATATTCGGCTAAATTTACACGACGGTTTCATGATCTTGTAAACTTTACAAAGTTAATCTACAATGATAAAAATGCAAGTATTTGATGTAGATTAATACACAGATTTATACTGGGCTAAATTTACATGACACTTTCAAGATATTGTAAACTACAATGACTAAAAAGCAGAAATATAATTTATAGAGAACCAAGATAGATTTAAAACAGCACACGGTAACTCGTTATATCATTCTATAATGTAGCTGTTTAGATTTAACCATAAAAATGACAAAACTTGACATAAATCTGAAATTATTCATAACTTTGAAAGGATTGAAGAACAAATTTCTGAAAAGACTCTAGTTTATATTATTTTGATTTCTTTCCTCACAGCACTTACAGACATGTACACAATTACAAATACGTTTTTGCGTGACAACTGTTGTATTGAATTAAATCTACACTTCATCCAGACATTTAAAACAACAATACTTCAACGGATTCATAAGAACATAAGAAGTGAATTTTTAGCTAGTATGTTTGTAAAGGAAGAAAGCATATCGACGAGAGGGTCATAAAAATGTCCTTAAATTAAGGAAACAGTACAATTCATTTGAAATGATGGCTTTAACACCTGATACTAACAATTTTAAGTGATCTGCCAGGATTCCCACGCTGAGAGGGGAAGGAAGAGTAAAAGAATATTGAATAGACCAAAACTGGATTCAATGCCATCAAGTTAAATTTGTTAATACTACAAGATAACAAAATGCGCAAAAAGCAGACTTTGCATTCGAAAAACAAATAGCATCCAAGCGAGAACCTGCATGTACCCACAAATAAGTTACATATGCAAAGTATTTTTTTCCTGAATTCTTGTTTGCTTTTGTTGGTTTTTACAGCATTTTAAATACATTACTAGCCATATCATGTCGAGGAAATGGGAGCGAAATGCCTTTCCCAAGGACACACTGAGGCAGCCGATCAGGGCAGGCCTCGCAACCCTTTACGAGACCGACGCTCTACTATCTGAGTTAAATTATTATTTGGAAACAAGAAAGATATTCAATTGTTTCAGTAATTCATCCTACGAATAAGAAGCGAATGAGTCTCTTCCACATACAGATTGATAGAAGTGTGTGTGTGTGTGTGTGTGTGTGTGTGTGAATTGCTTTATTCCGGAAATAAGAGGACCTTGTCATAGGATCCAAAGAAGGATTTTTTGAAAAGGAAGGACATGTTTGGAGTCATGTATACCAGTCTTTTTCTTTTTTACTCATACTGACTACATATATTGAAACTTTTTTCCGAATTTAGTAGGCAAAGGTGATGATCTGTAAAAATTCCCCTTGTCAATGATGTAGAAAAACTGATTGGTGCTTGTAAAACACGTATACCCACTGTGCAGAAAAAACCCGACTAAGTTCGCAAATTTCAAAAAAGTTAGGACAATGAAGAAAGATAATTTTTTTTTCCTCTTAATATCTTTTTTTCTGGAGACCTTACAGGTTTCGATCCTGTTGTCCTTACGTTATAAATCAAAACTGAATAAATAACCGAATGATCAAATCAGTAACAGAAATAATAGTTGAATCTGTTTAATTTATTCAGTTTTATTACAAAATATTTTCTAATTTCTCATCAAAACAATATTACATCCTTCATGCTATCAATTGCTTAAATAGATCGAAGAATTATATTTTAAACAGACATAAGCGCTATTACGTGAAATTGTCTTTTTTTTCTGACACTGTTACATAAGTCACAAATTCGATGGAATTAATTGATTTAGGGATAAAATAATTAAATAAAGTCTAGTTCCACCGAATATACTTTCTTTGTAATCTTTCTAATCTGAATTTTACAAAACAGTTGAAAGAAGGAAAGGTAATTTCTTATACTATACTCCAGATATTAATAGCTATGACAAATTAAACTTGAGGAATTTGACTATAAATTTAGGTCTATACTAATATAGCCCTTTATTTACTTCATGAACAATTAAAGTTTAGAAGTTTACTTGGTTTTTGGTACCATCAACAAATCTTTTTGAGTTTTAACTAGAGTTATTTGCTAAGGGTGCATCGCAAGGGCCTTACTCACTATAATTGGCTTTGTGGGGCCTTGAACAGAGGAATTTCCGCTGGCAAAACCATAGCTAGGAGATTATTGGCATTCAGGGGCCGTGACTCTTTCTAAATGATGACGAACAGAAGGACTGATGGACTGACCGACAGACGGAGTGAGGGTAAAGGTGATATAATTCTTCCACATCGTTTTGGCGGGTATTAATTAAAATCAACGCAGCCATCATTATTCAGCGCCCACCAGGGGCAGATCCAGATATGGAATCAGGACACAATTAATACTTCCGGTTCAGTACCCAAGAATGTAGTCCGAGTATATTTTTAGATCATTTTTTCTCTCAATTTGGTGGTGATGTATTCATTAGATTTAGTCATTCTTAGTATTAATTTAAAGGAAATTGGTTATTGTTTAGAATATGAGCATTATAGTGTGGTTGTCTGTGTGTATTTTGGCGACAGTGCATAGTGAGTAATGAGGCATTGGTGCTGATCCGGAAATGAAATCTGTGACTCATTGCACGTTGCTTTGTTTACAGTCCAGCCATTCATAAGAATGCCGGTTAACCTATGACAAGAACTTCAGCGTGAGTTCACCTTTGAAGATACTTTACAGCAACATATGATTTATTAGGATTTGGGCACAGTGGAAAGTTCCGTACTGACAAACAAATGTAGAGACTATATAGGAAAATTAATTGTGGTCTTATTCCATATATCGTGAAGGTGTGGGGTGGGGGGGGGGCGGAAACAAGTAGGCGAGGCATCTTTGGGACAGAATCCCTGATAAGGACCTAGGGGACGAAGCCCCCGGAAGTTCCTGCATTTTTAGTGTAACCAGGGCATCATTTTAGCCATCTAGCTGTAAAGAAAACTTACTCTAGAAAATGTTCCGGTTGTTTCGCGCTCATTTCTTAAGGGGGTAGGGGTGTCTGCCACCCCCTCCGCCCCTGCGCACGCACGAAAACTCGCACACACTGAAGAATGCGCCTTTGACTAATAGTCTGCAAGCCATTGTATTCCAATTAACAAGCACTCGTGAGTTAAATTACTCTTTTCTTACATTTCTTTAAAAAGGGGCAAAATCAAATTTATTGCAGGAACTAGTTCCTTACTTATGTTTTATAATAACTATCTATAGCTCTTATCCACACCCCATTAACACACACACACACACACACACACAAATGTATTTACCCTAAAAAAATACCACCCTCCTTTTCCGACTGTCAATACAGTATTACTAAAGTTATTGTTTAAAGTTAACTTCCAATGATCTTTCGTATTTCCCGGTTATTGGCAACGGAAACTGTAATATTTATTTTGCCGCTGCCAGGAAATACATACAGTGTTGCATGCTTGTCATCGCTATAGATACAACTGGGTTTTTGCTAGGAAGGGTTGTGGAAAGCGATAATCGATGCAGGCCTCTATCCTTTGTAGAGTTCTTTTGTTATGGCGGTCTCAGCTTCCAAATGGATTGTTTTGGTGTTTAGGTTAGAAATTTTACAGGGTTTGTTGGTAAAATGTAGTCAGATTCCAGTTTGTCAGAGATAGAATTTCCTATGGAATATCAACTAAGTAGTTAAATCACATACTCTAGAAAAGTCATTTTGTAAACAGTTCAAATAAGCATTTTATATCGTATTAACACACTATTGTTTTCAATATAATTGTCACCCGTATGACCTGCGTCAACAATTGTTTTCCAACGTTTTATTTTTTCTTCTTGCTGTCTTCAACCTATATTTGGAGAATATTTATTTCTATAGCCATCTTATTCACGCACTCTCATCAATTTCTATCTATGCTTCTTGCTATTCGCCTCTTCACGCTTCATCATAAAGATATTTGTCAATAACGTAACTGAAAGACAGTTACAATGCTAAAAAATGTAGACACACACACACACACACACACACATATATATATATATACATATATTCAAATTCACGAAACATATTTATATAAGGCTGTGACAAAAGTACAAATGTTAACTGCAAAATGATACTAAAAGCACGTTCTATTTCACATTTCAATTTTCAAGTTTATTATAAGCTATAAAATCATGTATCAGCATATAATTATGTGACTGAAGCGTCATCTCATGGAATATCGTAGATACTGTAAGTGAGGTAAAATTTTCATTTTTCTGAAAATATAATGGTCTCCTTTATGTTGTCATCATCATCATCGTGGTCGTCGTCGTCGTCATTATCATCATCATCATTATTGAACTTACATGAACTATGTCTATAGAATTGTGACCATTTTATTAATAGCAATAATTATTACATTTTAAAAAAAGTTGATTATCATCTCAAACGGCACATAGATATTGACAGAGAGAGATATATGATAGACATAAGGGTGGATATGTAGATAGAAAAACAGATGGACGTTCGCATAGACAGAATTACGGAGCTATGCTCTGATACATACATACATACATACGTACATATATATAGTGACAGACGGACAGACAGAGACAAACAGATAAATAATTTCCTACGCAATGGTAATGTTTAAATTTCCTTGCACTGCATTACCTGCAAACGCTGCACATTTTCAGAATCGTAAAAGAAATTATACCAATTTAAGGTGTGTATAACATGAGGAGGAAAATGTTCTCGAATGGAAGATATTGATTTGTATTTGCGTCAGTGGCGGCGCGACGGGGTGGGGGTGGGGGAGGCATTGCCCCCGGGCACTGGTCGAGGGAAGGGGGGGCACGCCGTCGGGAGCATTTTTTTTTTTTACCTGTAACCCTGGCGTAATAGATGGCCGGGGGTGGGGTGGGGTGTTGGAGGTTGGCAACTGACATTAAAACTGTTCTCTGTGGTAAAGTAGGGGCGCTACTAAAAATATTGCCCCCGGGCGCCTCGAACTCTCGCGCCGGCACTGATTCACGTTCGCGTTTTACCGCAGAATTTCTTTTATAAAATTATACAAGCTTGATGCCGTTTTGGAGAGATTTCTATTTGTGGATTATGTTTTGGTATACAGTAGATATAAAATGAACCCTCAATAAAATAATAGAAGTTTCTTACGATATACGTCAATCAACAGCTTTCTAGCAATACCAACATTTATTCAAGATGTGTTGAATTTACCCCCACCCCACCCATAAACATTTAGCGCCCAGAATATCAAACATTTTTTCCTTTCTTTTTCCGCCACATTTTTCACAGAGTGAAACTTTTATCACAGAATAAGCAAATAAAGTTTGCAAGTATTTTTATATTTTTATATCGACAGAAAAAAAGCAAAACAAACTTTTAATTGGATTCATAGGAAGAAATGTCACGACTATTTGAACTGCATCTTCTATTTATTTCAGTCACAAAATATAAGCAAGAAACACGTTATGCATATGTTCCAAATATAAATTTGCTAAACAAGGGTCCCAGCTGACAGTCTTTAACATTTTATCATGAAAAAACATGCTCGTTTTCTCATTATATGTACAAAGATTTGAGACTGATTCTCTCTCTCTCTCTCTCTCTCTCTCAATGTAACTTTTCTATAGCATACCCTTTATTTAGGTCGGCAAAAAACAGCTTTTATTAATTAGAAAGAGAAAATAAACGTTTTCCAACAGCTGACTTGGGGTAAAGCGTGCAAGAAACGAAAAAAGCTAACATTATGTCTTCCAATGCAAAATAATTTTTATTTTCAAATGACAACATAAGTTTATTGAAAGGGAATCGCTTTCCATTCACACAATATTTTGTGTATAATCATGATGAAAGAACAAATTGTGAGGACAAAATGGATGTAAATTATTTTCTACTTGGTATTTTATTTTTCAAGTTAAATAAGATCTGCAGTAAGTATTATTTGAAAGACGGGATACATTTTAACAAAAGAACAGCATCTATTTGAGAAAACTTACCCATTTGCTAAATAAATTCTAATTCGTAACATTTTGGAAATATATTCTAATACCTACCCATCTGGAAATAAATTCTAATACCTACTCATTTGTAAATAAATTATAAAACATGCCTTCAACAATATTGCAAAGTGTTGACATTTCTGTCTGATTTCGATTATGGTAAGTCGTTGATTGCGCAACTCGCAGATGTATATCCAATAAAGCGTGTGAATATAACAATAGAAAACAAAATCCAGGACTGAGAAGATTTGAACTTTCCTAATTTCACAAAAATGAATAATCCTTAGGACATCACATCTAACAATAGGTTTGGCATACTCTTAAAGAAATATATATAACAATTCATTGAAGCAATTGTGAAATTAAAATGTATATTAAATTATTTTGAACACTTTCACGTCATTGGATCTTCCTTCAAACACAAGAATCGTGTCGTTCCTATCATTCAAACATATACCACGAGGATTCTTAGTCCCATGGACGCGTGATAGTAACACACCGAGTTGTCTCCCTTCTGGAGTAACCTGTATGACAGTGTTAGACTCATTTCCACAGCAGTAAATGATCCCTTGTTTGTCTACCGTGATCCCTGACGCGCCTTTCAGATCATTGCTTTCAAATGTATTCAGTTTATTCGCTTTCATATCCATGGTTACTACTGCGTTCTTTTTAGTATAATATATCATTTGTCCATCCTGACTGACACAGTGTGTATTATTGAACTCCAATCTGTCATATGACATAATCCTATTGATGATTTTATCTGAAGTGTCATAAGTAAGCAATGAATCTCCATGAATGTCTACAATAATGTTTTGTTGGTATGAAGCTATTCCATAACAACATGTACCAAGAGATATGCTCCTCAGTGGTGTCAGTGTATTACTAACAGACACAAGGCTAATATCTCTATATAGTGTTACAGCCACAGTACTTTCATCTACACGACAGATATACCTAAGATTATCGTCCATTTTAAGATGTGACACAAACTGAAAACGTCTATTAAACAGCTTTAATTTATAATTTGTCTGATCACAGAGCACAAGTCTTTCATCAAAAAGGAAAACACCCGAATATATATTGCATATTTGATCATCACTGGGAATCTTGGCATTAAAAGAGATCATTGAATTGGATTGAATTGTTGGTATTTTCGTTGTTGCAAATGACGAGTCAGAGGATAGTTTAGGAATCTTGACCACCCTTCTTGTCAATTTACCGATGGATGACAAGGTTTGAATGATTCCTTCACAAGTACTGTCAAGATGAAATTCTAATTCAACAATTTCAGAATTATTTTCCATTATTTTGTATCTTTCCAAATATTTAGTGACTTGTCTGGATACTTTGGTCATTGTGATAAATATTTTCGTATCATCTTCTAATTTTCTACCGTCCATTAGCATTTTTTCTGACGTTTCAATGGCAGCTATTGCGCTCTTACATTCCACAATTTGATCTGATATTGTCACCATTTCTTGCTTACACATTTGATTCAATTCTTCAAGAGCTGCAGTCTCCAATCTATCAATAAGCTCTTTGATTGTGACAGTACATTCATGAATTGACTTAGTTATTTCAATCTTTTGCTGCTCAATGGATTCTGAAGTTTTAGATCTACTTTCAAGCAATGTGATAAACATCTTTCTAGTTGCATCTAAGTTTTCGGATATTTGCTTGTTATCTTGCCCTTCTTTGGTACTTTGAGATAAATCTTTAATAAGCAACAGTTCCTCACATTTTCTGTGATCTTTGATGGCACAGTCACTGCAGCAAGGCTCTTTGTGATTTGAACAAAAATATTTGTATTGTTCCCCATGTATAGAACAGCAATACATGTCCGCCTGAGTTGAATTCCAATTTTTCTGCACATGTATTGACTGATCAGTGATTGTATGATCCTTGCTCACCTTAAAACTTTTGTGATAAGCGTAACATATATTACAGAGATACTCAGAACACGTGACACAGTATGCCGCAGAGACATTCTGTTTTTCAAGAATTAAACATGGCTGGCAATAAACAGACTCATCCTTGTTGGACTGAGTTGACGCCAAAAGCGACGAAACGATGGAATTTGTAGCAAGTTTAGCGGCCCACTCATCTGGTGTCTGGTCGGCAGAGGGGGCAGGGGTGGGGTTTCTGCAAACGGGACACGTAATTATGTCCGACTGTGTCCCCACCTCTCTAAGACTGCGGGCATGTTTGCCGATACACTTCTCACAAAATGTATGTAGACACTCCAGTACTTTCGGCGACTCGAATGTTTCCAAACATATTGGGCAATTCAAATGTTTATAAGTAGCCTCCTGAATGTCTGCCATTGTGACGTGTACGTATGGTTGTTTGTTACACGCCTATCGTACGTGTCTGATGGGAGAAAGTTCACTGACAAATTCTGAGGGCGTGGAAGTAGAAATTCAAAAAACTTCCTTGTTGCGATATTGAAAGAACGCTTAACGATACCTTCGAATGACAATTATTCACAGTGTCCTACAAGTCTTCTCAATATTGCTTCATATTCTGATACTTTACCTCCTTCACGTACTCAGTATGTACCGCCATAAACACAGATCTACGGTCCAAGCATGACATTGTATTAAAATCTGTCATGTTGATGGACTATGGTAATATATAACTGAGTACATGGTACCCAGTACCAAGGAGAATCACGTGGTCTGTAAAATCGATATCGTGGCGTAGTCATATGACTCATTAGGCAGGAACGTTCGTACAGCCAAATATAACTGTTCAAATATCATATGGGCTGTGGGTGAAGCGTTTTATCAGATTGCAGCCGTTGTATGAGGCGCCATAGCGGACAAAAGTTGGTCCAATGAGAAAGTAGTAGTCGAAATTTCAATGTTGAATGTCGAGAATTTTCATTTCACATGTTGAATCAAAATATCTGTGTTCAAATTTCTATTTTCTAGGTTGAGGTTTTAGATTTTATCTGTAGAATTAAACAGCGGTTGTTGAAAGTTCTATTTCCTGTGTCGAGTGTTTTAGATTGTATCTGTTAAATTACACAGCGGTGGTTGAAATTTGGATGTTGTATGTTGAGAATTCCAAATATCCATGTTGAATCAAATTATTTGTGTTGCAAATTCCATTTTATATAATGAGTTTTTAGATTTCATCTGTTGAATTACACAGTGTTGGCTGAACGTTTTATTGTGCTTGTCAGAATCGCTATTTTTATATGCTGGAATGATATATGGGCGTGAAAAGTTACATAAGACGATGAGAATGTACACGTTAACAATTAAAAATAATATTAAGTATTAATACGTATCATTTATTATTCAACTGCAGTTTATGCATTTACAGTTTGAAAGTTATCATTCACTGGTCAAAAATTACTATGAATTTCATCGCTAGAACGGATACACTTCTAACAAAATGTATGTAGACACGGATCGCGTTATTTTTAAAAATAGAAGCTTCCCGTTGATTGTTTATCATGGTGATGCGATATCTCCAACTATTAGTTATCTTACTACTCTTTATTGAAGAAACTGTAACAAGTGAGCTGCAGGACTATATTTTAAGTATATATCATGATCTACAACTATTACAAAATTGTGCTGAGGATGATTTAAATATCTTGGAGTTCCTGGAACGAAGATTCGAGGACCATGGGAGGTTAATTTTGATCATCGTTGGAATATTGCACGAGAGCAACACCCAGGTTATTATTATTAGGTGCCGTACGTGTACATGTATTTACAATTGTGAGAAGGTGGATATGAACAAAACTGATACGCGATTCTTCATCGGATTATCATAGAGATGATAATTTTCGATCCCTTCTCAGGCCCGCGGAGGGGGGGGGGGGCCATTTTCCGGGGCCTGGTCATTTCTAGGGGGGGGGGGGGGGGCGCCGTCAACTCAGTTATAAATTTTTTTTATGAATCTTTCCAGAAAATATTAAAATTGGTTCCTTGCAAGAGTCTAAGTTATGGTAGATTATTGCAGGTTTTATATGCAAAACTTAACCGGTTTATATATATATATATATATATATATATATATATATATATATATATATATATATATATATATATATATATATATATAAAATTAAAAGCTTTGGGGCCCAATGCCTGCTCTGTCCAGGGGGGCGGAATTTCTGTGGGCAGGCCTGTCCCTACTACACCATCCTGTAATACATATTTAAATGTTGCGGAGTAAATAAAAATACAAATCCGTTGGATGGAGTTTGCTAATATATATATATATATATATATATATATATATATATATATATATATATATATATATATATATATATATATATATATATATATATATATATTCCTGAGTTTATGTTAGAAGGTGGGAAACCAAGTCCTACAATATAAGACGTGGATCCAGATATTTTTGACCGAGACTGTCTCATAAATAAATATCCAAGTCCACATCTTACATTGTAGGATTGTAGGACTAGTGGGAAACTAACATTTACATTATCTATGTTATTTGTGATACTAATTTTCCTTTATACTTATGCTGCTTTCATGATACATGTTAATTTTGCTGAAGCCTACAGCAATCGTTATGTCGTGGAGAATGGCATCTTTTATTTGCCAATTGGATAGCAAAGATGAGAGGGGGGGGGGTATTTGCTTTTTTAAACTATGGACTTCTATATCATTGTTGGATCTTCAACTCATACATATTAAAGCCCCGAAGAAAAATGCTGTAGATGGTAAGTTTTTCTCACACAATTGCTAGAGTTATAGGGATATAAGGGACCGACATGTATATTACAGGTGGTGGGGAACTTGGGATTTTCTTTCGAACCAGGAATATTTTTTTTATTTACCTAAGATATATATTTGTTAAAGGAATATAAGGAATATAATTTTTTCTACAATCAGAGAAATAATTTTTTTCCCCAGCTATTTGTGGTTCGGAAATTTTGTTAAAGGACAATATGAGGTCTCGTCGCCCCCCACCCCCCCTTAAATTAAATGCTCAGTCCATAATGGACTATATGCTGTTTTCCTGTTACACAAGTTCATTTTCGTCAAGCCTTCCATTATTTCTTGGGGGGGGGGGGGAGGAAGATAGAGATAGAGAGAATGAGCCTTGTTTTATTTATCCCATATATCATTCATTGTTGGATCTGTAACTTACACCTGTCCTAAGTCCAGGAGCAAAATGCTGGGAAAAAATAGAAAATTTGAGAAATATGCTGGATAGTTGTTTGCATTCAGTTTCAACTTTATCTGTCAGATTGAAATAATAAATACTCACAAGGAAGAACAAACATGTTTAAAAATACAAATCTTTTCAAGTTTTGACATGTGGTGGAGCATATCTCCTCACATGAGTACTACAGTTAGAGGGAAAATGAAGAAAACTCCAGCAAATGGTCTTCAGAGTGCACAGTCCTGAACTTTGTATGATATAGGATTACTTTGGTCAGTGTTTAGGTACAACTCTGTGTTAGGTTAACCTTTATGACTAATAATTATAATGCACCATGACATTTCTTTAATTTTGTTTTAAAGATGATGCCTAACTTAGAAGATACCTTCATGGCTGTGTTGGTGTGTATTCAGCAAGTTTTAGCAACTCTACGCGAGTGTCTTGTTCAAGACCCTACTCTACCACAGCGATACTACCCAGACACTGAAAGAACTGGTGGGAGACCAAGGTATCTCCTATTTCTCTTAGATAAGCCCATGTTTGATGACGAGTCCTTTACCCCCCCCCCCCCCCTTGGAAAAATGTGGAAAGTTTTTCAGCACTGAAGTCTTGTCAGTTGATAAGCTACTAGTATGGCCCCATGTATCATACTAACAGAAATGCTCTATATAGATGTTATGTGCTTATTGTTATATTTTTAGCTATAAATAACAGAGTTCATGTGAAGTGCGATATATGTAATTCTGTATTGTTTTCATCTTAAAATTTCCAGATAGGTTGAGTGATGTTTCTGCCTAGAAAATATTGTCTCAAGGCTAATGGTTTCATTATAGGTAATATCACTAAATAAGAAGTTATTCTGTGCATGGAGAACCTGCTCTCTTGAAGAAGATGGTCTCCTATTGCTGTGGTTTGCCAGACAGGTTTGACTGCATTTACATTTTATTTTACAGATATATTATTTCACGTGAACAGCTATGTCAGTTGCGGGAAACTGGAATGAGCTGGAAAGCTATTGCTGCCCTTCTCAGTGTGAGTGAGAGGACTCTCCGAAGACACCGATTAAGAACTGGTCTCCCACCTTACAGATACAGTGACATTTCAAATGATGATTTGGATAGAGCGATCTGTAACATTTTGAGCCTCATGCCAGAGTCAGGGGAAACATATGTGCAAGGCAGTTTGAGAGGCAAGTATTAAGTTTGTGGGAATTGGTGTTGACACGGTGTTTAGGGTGCATGTCCTACTTGAAACAGGCTCAGAATCCTCCCCAGACAAAGCCTGAACTTGGCTGTTAAAGAGTCTCACAAGTCAAGGCATTAAAGTCCCATTCTTTTGGCACTTTATAGGCTTTTATGCACCAAAGAAACAATCAGATAATTCAGTAGTCACCCAAAAGGAAACAAACCCACATTACTACTACTGCTACTAATACTTGCAGTTGTTATGGTAACTGGAGGACATCCAGTAGTAGTAGTAGTGCATGTACAAGTAGTTGTAGTAGTGGTAGCATCCTATACAACACTTTTGAAAGAAACCTGCCACAACTCAGGGGATAGGAGTATTTCTCCCCACAAACACTAATATATATACCAATGATAACTGAAGAATGTTCTTTACTACTAATGTTTTCATCGCCTGTCTGAAGTATTATATCGCAGGAAATGCAGCCTAAAATGTTTCAGTATTATCTGATGTTCTATAGAGATTACCAGTATCTATAAATCTGGATATTTATGATGTTTACCATGCAAACACCCCTAATAATTGATGGTACTAAGTAAATTAGGTGCACAATTTAACAAGATGATGTTATCAGTATCCCCTGCTCCAATAAAATGTCTGTTAGGAGAGAGAAGAATTTGTCGAAGGTGCTCACTTATAGGAAGTTATTATTTACAAAAGTAACCAGGAAAGTGATAGACATGAGTGTTTGCCTGATTAATTTGTGTCAGATTCTTTATTGGTATATTAGATTCTGGTGACATGGATGAGTAACAACAGAAATAGTAGCATTTATTTGTGTAAAAAGACATAGAACAAATGTTCAAGATATTGAGTTGATGATTGGACCAGCCAAATGACAAAAATACAAATAATTCAACCAGAGAAATCTTGTTATGTAAAGACACATCTATACCTCTAGTCTAATGAGTTTATAAAGTCTCATAATCATATCTTGAACAATTTAGAGTACTGGTACAAAATGGACGTGTGAGTGATGGATGAAAAAATGGATGAGATTAAATATCCTGAAACACAAGAGAACTGTGAGTAGCAAAAGTCAGATCTATACCAAAAGTCTAATATGTGTACCGAATTTCATACAAATATATTGAATGGTTTTGGAGTTCGCCCCAAGAAAGCAAGTGTAGATAATGAATTGATGGATGGACATACAAAAACTTTTTACAAAATATTGAAAATAAAGATTTGTAATTAGTAAAATGGCTCATTTATTCCACTAGTCAAATATGTATACCAAATTTTATAAACGTATCTTTGACTTTGGAGTTATGCATCAGAAACAAAACTGAATGATAGATCAATATAGAAATAGATGAAAACATTGAAACTGAATGATTGTGTTAAGCAGAAGGCACATCTGTGCCACTTGTCTTTTATGTGTACCAAACTATATGACTAGTCTAATATGTCTACCAATTTTTATAGGGATATCTTAAATGGTTTTGGAGCTTTGCCCCAGAAACAAAGGTGTAGAGGGATAGACAAATAAACAGGCACACCTGCAACACTCTTCTAATAAGTCTACCAAGTTTCAGAGAAGTATCTTTAATGGTTTTGCAGTTAATGCTCAGAAACAATAGTGTGATGGATAGATTGACTGACAACTGCTTGGAACCCATGTCTATATCCTCCACCAATTTTGTTGAGTGGTATGTAATAAATGTTGACAGCCCATTTTAAATACAATTCCTGGTAAGGAATAACTGTGTCAACTATATTATGTTTGTAAAACACAATTCCCTGCAATTTGTTTATTTTAACACTTAGCCACCCCTACTACAATTGCTTCCCAGGGCATGACCCAGAGCATCTAATTCTAAGCCACCCCACTATAATTGCTTCCCAGGCATGACCCAGAGCATCTCATTATGAAACCTATCTGAAATATGTTCACCTGTAAGTCAATGATCAGAAACTAATTCTCAAATCAGTCGTCTTAAGTTATTTCAATTTTATGTAAAACCCACCCACTGCATACTCTATCCCCTAGAGGTTGCATCAAAATTCTAAAACCACTTTGCACACATGTAGACACAACCAATCATATCCAATGATTTCAACAATATATCTACACACTCGTGAAAGCATGCATGCATACACACCTGTTCATAATTGGCAGGATAACAATATATCTACCTTTTCTGCAACAAAGTACAAGGATAATAATGATAGAGTGAAATATGTCTCATATTTTAATATTCTACCTACAGGGCATGGTATTAATGTTCAGAGATGGCGTCTTAGAGAAAGATTACGCATTGTGGACCCTGTTGGTCGAGCATTGAGACAGAGGAGAGCAATACGTCGGAGAAATTACAATATCACAGTACCTAACCAGCTTTGGTATGTTTATGTGTACGTACCTTAACATGATGCAAAACATGCATCAAGCTTTATTAAAAAAATTTGGTTGGAAATTATTTTAAGAAAATGTAAAAATGGGCTAGTTCAGCCAGTTTATGTTCCATGCCTAACATGTTAACGATACAGAAAGTATCAGTGTGTAAAATGCAGGATATTTAACCTTCACAATATGACCAAAAGTGCGGTAAGCTCTGCACTCTGTAGTGATGATATACAAGTGAACCAAGTCTCATCCCTTACTAATAGATGGCTTCAAAGTTAATGAAAAAAAAATATGTGAAGGAAAACACAAAACAAGGATGTGACTTTAATTTTGAAAGTAGGACCCTGAATGTGGTTTGCAACATGCCTTATAGTGATGATTCCAAAATTTTAAAGGACTTTCAAGTTATAAATATGGAACGAAAGTGCAGTGGACAGACTGACAGATAGAAATGCCAATTTAAATGTCTTGTGCTCTTCTTGAAATGGCAGAGTACAAACAGTAACAAAAGTTACATTCTTTTTTTTAAGAATTATCTTTCATGTCAAAACATGCATATCTCAGGAGTTTAATGTAGAACACCCTGAATTTCTTTGACTTGTTATGTTCAAAGAATCAAAAAGCCTTAACTTATTTTGAGTGTACAGGAAGTTATCCACATGTTGCAAACACAAGCTGGCTCAGTTGATGGCATGATATGCTCCATGACTGGGATAAAACAAGAGGCCTTGGAGAATTTAACCATCTACTAGTATCTTGCTTACCCCTTAACAGTATCAAACCCAGGGCAATGGATGTGCTAAGTGAGCATGCTTTTACTGAACTGAGAAAGAAATTAGCTGTTGACATAAAATTACAGTTAGATGAATAAGTATTGACAATTGGTTGAAATTTAAGGATCGCTGATTGGTTCACCATAACCAATCAATGATCGATTTTAATCAGTTGCAGATATTTTCTCTGTTTTAATTCAAAGGTCATTTTTGCATCCTTTATAATGGTTTTCTTGCTTATACCATGTACAGCGGAATGGGTTTACCTGCAAAATTGTCATCTGCCATGTTGTTGGCACATGGGTTGAACTAAACATGAAAAGGCTATATTACTTTTAAGTTTTAAACATATTTGACTTTTCCTGAAAAATTTGTCACAAAAAGTCGAACAATTAAAGAAAAAAAAAAAATTCAGTTATGGTCTATTATGGCAAATCATAATCAGGTGCTTGATAGTTTGACTACTCTGACAGATCTTCAGTTATTTTATTGTCAGACTATTGTTATGAATAATATATTACAGTTGCATTGGAAACATAGTTCAAACTAAGTGACCAAACTCTCAACATATGCGGCTCTTTGTCTATTTCACATGGAAGCAAGTCTTAATTTGGCTGCCTTTTGCTTCATTTATGTGGAAAATATCTGTAATACTTTCCTATTTTCCTGTACTATTGCATTGTACCAAGTGTATTGGACTGAGAGCACACTAGCCAGTACAATTGTCAAATCTGTAATTTGACATTCAAGTTTTTTCTATTTTTCTTTCAGGCACATGGATTCCAACCACAAGCTAATTTCTTGGCGTGTTGTGATTCATGGCTGCATTGATGGAGCCAGCAGATGCATCATTTATCTTAAATGTTCATCAGATAATTTGGCTCAAACTGTCCTTGGCTATTTTCAAGAGGGTATAAGGGCATTTGGCATGCCATGACGAGTTCGAGCAGACAAGGGAGTTGAAAATATTGATGTAGCTCGTTTTGTTATTAATATGAAAGGTGTTGGTAGAAGAGGTTTCATTACAGGAAAGAGTGTCCACAATCAACGCATAGAGCGACTTTGGGCAGAGACAAATAGAGTATTGTCTAGCTACTACAAAAGACTCTTCAAGTTTATGGAAGACTCTGGACTTCTTTGCAGCTTGGATGAAGTAGATCTTTACGTCCTCCATTTTGTTTTCCTTCCCCGAATTCAGCGCTCTTTAGACGAGTTTCATAATCAATGGAACTATCATGGACCGAGTTCAATGGGCCATCAATCTCCTCTTGCCCTTTGGATGCAAGGTGTCCTCCTGAACTCTGCCAATTTAGGTCATGATGCTGTTGATGTAGAGAGTGTTGGTGTAGACCATAATGGACCAATTGGAGATACCAATACTGAAAATAATGTCCAGGTGCCATTCATGAATATATTTTTAGCCCCAGATGCATTAAACCACCTGCAGGCCCTGTGTGATCCTTTGTCTGATGATGGTAATCATGGCATAACCCATTTTGTGCATGTAAAATGTGTGGTTACACAACTGTTGACTTTATCATGAACACATTCTAAAAAGTATCTTTTCTTTCCTCTGAAAATAAAGTTAAAAAAATATCGGTGCAGCGATCACATATTTTTTTTCTTTAAATATTAGGTCATGATCAATGGTGAAGATGTACTTGAACAAATGTCTTGTTGTGGTATACTTTCATCCATATGATATGCCCCAACCAAAATAATGCAATCAAAGGGCAATCTTAATAATAAGAGATCATTTCACCCTGCTTTCACTGTAGTACAATGGGTACTGCCTTAAATCGTCTGTCTGGGGAGTTGCAATATGTAATGACAAGTGTGACTGAGTTCTTTGTCTTTTTCTCATATTTGGTTATTTTGTTTTTACTGCATGACAAGGCTCTACAAAATGTTTTCTGAGTCATCTTTTTTTACAATTAATTTCTGGAGATTCAGTCATTGCTTTTTCTTGTGAACTTTTAGTGAATATTTTCAAGTAACCTCTGTGGTTTTCTACATGATGTTTCTGAATGACGAATGATGGTGATATTTTTAAAAAATAGTGTTGTTAATCTAGATGCGTGTCTGACATTGTTCTGTGGGAAGGACTAGTGAAGATTCAGCAGGTCTACTAAATTCTCAATATTCTAGTGCTTCTGGCTACAAGGAAATTTTTGTTAAATTCTAGGTTTGGATGGGATGTGTGAAAAAAATCTAAGATATCATATAACATTTGTATTATTTAATACAAAACAATAGCTTTTATCACAAAATTATGAAATCATGTTATAGGAAGATGACATGATTGAATGTTATGACTTTGTTGCAAACAATCAGGAGAAACTGACCTAAACACAAGAAAAGCTAGGACCTGCATGTTCAGCTCACAATCAAAACATTGCTGAAAAACATGTGACCTTGACCCCCAAGGTCAAATTTTTAAGTTAGCATGGTGCAGCATTGTCTCTGTTGATATGATTCATCCCACTTAAAATAAAGCATTAACTCGATTTTTCTATACAACTGTGACCCAAATATGAAAGATGCAAGAGTGCATGTGGAAGAATGGTTTTAATTTCATGGTGATTCCCCCAAAGTATGAATAAAACTCGTTAATGGGTTTAGGAAATATAAGCAAAAGAAAAAAAAAAATTAAAAAAAAATTACACGACTATTTTCTATGAATGTGACAGTGACCATAAGGTCAAAGAGGCAAGTGTGCACATCAACAAATGAATTGTCTTAGTTTTATAATGGCTCGTATCAAGTATCCACAAATCAATCAAGAAGTTAGAAAATATAAACAAATGAAAACATTAATAAAAACCTTAATGTAAACTTTATATGACTGTGCTACATTGCAACTTCCAGAATGTTACATATTTTTTAACATTATGCTCATAAACATATCAAATAGGGCATCAGAATGCAGAGGACATATTTAGTGATGGAATGATGTAATAATGAATGTTGACATGTAATATTATATTAATATGCGTATAGATTCACACACATCAAATTTGAAGATATAAAATTGCAGTATTCCAATATCACAAATATCCAATTTAAAAAGAAATATTTGCCGCTGTAAAGACACAACCCAGAAAATACATACTGCACATACAGAATGTTGCAAAATAGTCAATACAAAAAACTGTGTTTTACTTTATGTGAATCATTTTCAATTCATGGGGTATCAATTTATGTGGGCAAGCTGACCCCAAAGCCAAACAAAATATGAACCAAACTGATATTCAAAGTGTGCCTCCCACCCTTCTTGCCGCATGCCATGCTAAAGCATTAGTTGTTTGTTTTAATACCAATGGTATTTATAGTTCTAAAAAATATATATACGATACATTTTTGAAACACAAGGAACAATGAAAATGTATTAATTACAATCAATTCACTTGCACAATTTCGTAAACTTGCAGCCTCTGCACTAATGTAATGAAATCATTAGAAACTGACAAGTTTTAATTGTATATAGCGAGGGTTGAAGCGAAGTTCAATTGCACATATATAAGTTTACTGTTCAGACATTTTCATTCAAATTTTACTTTTCCATTTATTTCAACTGGTGTTACTGAAGTTTTAGTTATCCACCAGTGGGATTTGTCTCTTCTTTTTAATGTGATATCCACCACTGTGCCAGTACAGTCAATGAAAATGACAGTTTCATTATTTTAATACTCAAATATATATTTTTACTTACATATTCCCTTTTGTTATTGTTGAGTGTGACTTAATTATTTTTTGTAATAAACTGAGGCACCCCATTAACAGTTTTGTTATTCAGTTACTCAGAATATATAGGCTCACACATGCACTAATGTGTGTTGAATACAATAACATCTAATTATATATACACCAATGTTGATAGTCATATTCACACGCTTTACTGAAGGCCATCCAAGTAGTATTTATTATTTGACATTGTACCATACTGAACAGATTAATGTAAAAGCAATTAGTCTGATTCAAATATAAAATCAATGCATGAATAAAAACATTTTCACTACATTTTTTATTATATTGATCACAAATACTATTCATTATTCCACAGAGCAAAACATACTACAAGAGCACACTGTTACTACTGTTTTTTATCATATATAACTGCTGAATAAACAGTCAACCGATCAGTTCTGCATTCTCCAAGCCCATAATAAAAAAGTCCAACTGTAGCAGTACTTTGTCATGTGTGGAGATAATCCACTTTGCGTTAATGGGCTTAACGGTAGATGTTTTCATGTGAAACAAGACCTTATTTCATAGTGCACCTCCACCTCCTCTGCCTCTCGTTTATTTATTGTGCAATCAACTGGGCCAAAACCACTCATGAATGTGTGACTCAAGAGTCTCCTTGGATAACTTGTTCAAAGATAAATCTTGGGGTATAGTGCATGCTGCTGGCAAAAAGTATGAGACCATTTTGGAAATGAATGATGGTATCATTTATGATATATATATATATATATATATATATATATATATATATATATATATATATATATATATATATTTATATATATATATTTTATAGAGAATGTCGCTCTATATATTTTATACTGCTTTTTTTTTAAAATTACAAATCCACAAAATGAAGTACCTACAAGTATGTATTGTTTTTAAGGAAGCCATGAAATTTGATACCCATGAATATAATGTGATTCACAGTTGTTTTCTTCTAATGAGGGACAACTGTTTATTATTTCTGGTTTAGTGTTCATGATTTGTGAATGTAGCAATCATAGAAATGGCAGCTGCCATATTCCTTTGGAATGTGTTGTAGCCATTCAATACTGGAATCTTCAGTTCCATACTGCAGGTGTTTGCGTATGGAAAACCTGCAGTACAGAGCTGTGCCTCATCTCTTAAGTCCTCGGGGTGTATAAAGGACAGCTGAAGTGGAAAGGTGAAACCTAGTGGAGGCACATCATCTGCTCCAGTTGTGAAGACAAAAAGATCCTTCAGGGTCAGAGACATCTTTCCTTGACCTTCTAAAATATGAAAGAATATAGTTTAACCATACATTGTCAAAGTAGCTGGTATCATTCTGAAAGATAGTTATGCAGTCTACAAACATTTCACACCCAGATATTATTCATTACTATGATGGAATGTGTAGCACAGAAATCATACATTGTAACAGTATAACCATCTTTGCTAGCCAAGTATTGTCAATCCACTTTGTTCCACATCAACCCTTGGCATATTTAGCTGAAACGGTATCTACTGCCCCACTTCTGATTGGATGGAGCTGAAAAAACTTATCCAATCAGATTCAATGTTACATTTACATTGGGTGATTGTAAACGACA
The DNA here is from genome assembly GCA_029931535.1 of Margaritifera margaritifera. Lineage (NCBI taxonomy): Eukaryota > Metazoa > Mollusca > Bivalvia > Unionida > Margaritiferidae > Margaritifera > Margaritifera margaritifera. Next base: position 3,189,411 of record JAQPZY010001636.1, on the reverse strand, counting down.
CATAACACAGGTAAGTTTCTCCAATTTAAACACTGAAAGAAAGTTTGATTTCCAAGTCAATGACTGTGCACATCATGGAAATCACCTTATTGAATACCAAACATGTCAAAAAATGAGTTACCTCATTGGTTAACCGATTTCGCTGCCTATGGGCAAACTCTTATTCGCAAGACGGCATTTGTTCAAAACACCATTTCAGCTAGCAATGTGGAATGAAGTAGATTGACAAACATTTTCTAGCAAAGATGCAGCACATCATGCATGTGGAACCTATGGCTTGCGGGTCACATCCAGGCCATGACCTGGTATTATCCGGTTACATTTAAAAATCTCTATCTGGTCTGCGCCATGGAGGAAGTTGCACATGCCTGCAGTATATCCTGCCTTGCAAGAAGAACTCTTCTGTCAACACAGTTGCTGTTGAATTATGTTTTCTAGGTAATGTACCCCCACATAAAGAAAATGTGAGATTTTCATAGCTCTTTTTCATACATTTATACTCAGTGACATCTGTATTTAATTCAATATGTTCTGAATAAGTTAAAAGTATACCTTCCAGATCTTGTAAGAAATCTCTCCAATACACTAATATTCTCTCCTCTGTGTGTCTTCTGTTGCTTCCTTCAGCTGACCACTTCACATCAAACAGGCTGTCCATCTGCAAAGCATGGAGAGGCTTTGTGGAGAAAATAAAAACCTCTTTCCACTGCTGCTTGTTTTTCTTAATTTCATCCACAAGTCCCATGGTCTGAAGTCCATTCTCAAATCTAAAACACATAAATAAAGAAAATGAAAAAAAAATTTGTATGGAACACAGATGCCCCATTACATTGCATGAAGTGACCTAAACACAGAAAATTGAACCAAGGTGCCATAAGTGGACAATGTTAACAGTGTATGCCCATACTGTCATGGTGTGGCGTAACAATAAACTTGGCAAAAAGACACTAGAAAACATTAGAAGTGGAGATAAAAAATGGACCATATGATGGGACTATTGATGCTCTAAACTGGCTGACATATACATCATATAAACATTGCTTCCCAAGCATAATGTCCTCTGTGTGGAGGTGTCTGCTAGGTCAGGTCTCAATGCAGATGAATGGCATGTATGCAAATAGTTACTAAAGTGGTAAGATTTCAAGACAGCCACATTACTAACCATTTTACAAGTCAGAGTGATTTATATCCTATAGAAGACCAAATGATAACAGCGTAGTAAATGAGAAATATTCACATGCACTTGAGGCCCATCTCTACAGATGCTGCCCCTTGGTCAGATGCCAACTAGCCCAACATGAAATTAGTATATTTCAACCATTATTTGTGTTTGTGAGTGGCGGTGGGGTGGAACCATTACATTAGTATATTTCTACCATTATGCTCCGGGTGGGGTGGGGGAGCATAATGGTAGAAATATACTAATTTAATGTTGGTACCACCCATTATATACAGCAAATTATTTGGTGCAGGCAGCAAGGACCTATAAGAGGATCCCTTTAGTAGCTCTTCAATTACAATTTTAGATTACATTAAGCTTGAACTTACAGACAGATGAGAAGTCATGATGCCTTTTGTGCAGGCTTAAACGACTATAAACGGAGTCATGTGTACAAACCAGTTCTTCTCAAGAATCTGATGATATTAGTGTCAATAACCATTTTATTTAAGTTGTGTATTTTTTAGATCATTTAGTAGTGTTGGTTACTAAGGGAGGACTTGAAACAGAGATGGCAGCTGAATTGGTTAATTCATTACTATATTGTAGTAGAGTACTTACTGTTCAAATGGTGACAGTATTCTGTCACATACCACAAACTTTGTCAAGGATTTCACTAATGTGATCTGTCCCTCTAGAGTAAACTTCAATGTTAGACTCGTACATCCAGCCAGATTGATTAGTTCGACTGCTTTAAAAACAGCAGCCTTGAAATCCTCTTCATTGGAAGCAGCAGCTATCTGTAATTAAGTTTAATGTCGCTAAAGGTATTGCTCCATATTTTTTAAATCTTAAAATACTTAACATTCCAGCATTTGCTGTATTCTCAATATTTAATCTAGTGAATGTGATGCATCATATTGAAAGATATATTGATGCGTCTTCTAAGACATAGTCTTGGCCCAGTGAACAGACATATCTGTGCACTAATTTAAGTAATGGTGGCTACAGCGATAAACGGCTATCTTGATAGAAAAGTGGAGAGGAGGAGGATCAATTCTGAAGTATACCAACAATATATTGGAAGCTACTCTTTTCCTTCTTGCCATGCCTCACTCACGCAAACATTCTAATTGTGAACACGTGTCCCATAATATATGATTAACATTTTCTAAAAGTGTGAAATTGAAGACTTACATTTTTATTATTTGTGTCATAAAAGTCTTTTGTATGTGTGTGTGTATATATATATATATATATATATATATATATATATATATATATATATATATATATATATATATATATATATATATATATGTATGTATATATATATCGGCACATACATCTGATTCAGTTCACATAGACCATAATGTCAATGTCTGTTAAGATCGGCAAAACACACTTACATCCTATGAACGACCTATCCAAGAGAGAATCTTAAAGACAATGAAAATAATATGCTGTGCACCATTGTTCTTAACAAAAATTGTTCTTAATAAAAATGCCCTTTGAAATACATTATTTAATATACCACCACACACAGGCTGGTTCCATAGCCCACAAAATAATTAGTTTGCTGTGCCTTAAAATCAAGTTTAACTTGCATAATAATTAGTTATAATCAACAGCAGTATTTATTGAAACTTAACCGCAAAAAAAATAGTTGTCTTGCAATAACCATTTTGAAGATGTCAAGGAATTTAGTTGAACTTTGGAATCTGCTGTACTAATAAACCGATAAAATTTTGTGCAAAAGAATACAAAATTGCTGCTGAAACATCTTGATATATGCAAAAAGAAGTATTCTGGTTCCCATGTGGATATGTAGTGCATATGCTAACCTAAATAAATTTTGATGCAATCTGCAACAGGACTTTGACAAATGGAGGTATTTGGGATCATAATATTGGCTCCTAGTTGATATGAAATATTCAAACTTTTTGCATTTCTTAAAGGAGTAGGCAACATAATTTGTATGTGGTTACATAGAAATCGGCAGTATTTGCCCTTCTTCCTTTAGAGGAGCATGTACGGCAAATATTTATATGAACGAAGTGCATATACATTTGGACCACCTCGGCTATTTATGCAAAACAAAAATATGCCTTGGATGTATGTCAGTGCAGTAATTTACAGAAAAATCATAAATTTTGTCACCAGGAAATTTCTTTGCAAACAAGAAACCATAATCTATTCAGACAAACACATCTATGATTGGAATGAAGTTTCAAATGAAAATATAGTTTGATGCATTTACAACTTCTCAGTAAATCATTGTTTCATATATAGCCAAGTTGGTCTACATTCGACATACGATCCATAGGACTGACCTCAAAGTTGCTAATGTGCACATAAAGTGATTGCCATAGAAAAGGGAAGTAAAATCTTTGAATCCATTTCCTCTTTCTTCACAGACTTCAATTTTACAACCTTTGAAAGACCACTTGAAGCATTAATGAAATTGCAAGCAAAATATTTTATCAATTATCAAATGAAGATGTTTTCTGTACCATTTGCGTCAATGTAACTGGGGCCGAGATCTGCCCATAATAAAATCAAACATTTGATAAGTGGATGACAAATTTTGGAATATTTTTAAAAAAAATTATTGCCAGGTTACAGAAGCAAGATACCGAATTTGACAGACAGAAACTTCGTTTGTTGGTTTGGTTTCATGAGTGCAGAGGTACCTGGTTTGACCAAAAAGGGAAAAAATGCAGTATATTCAAACTACAGTATAAAAACTACGTTTTTCTTCCCTAATCTGTAATAATTGCAATCATCCTGTTCCACTTATAGAAGTCAAGAATAAGCATAACTTTATGCGCTCTAATTTACAATAGATATATTTTTGGGGACATTATTATTATTATTATTATTATTAGTGCAGCTTAAAAAAAGACACATTACACAACATTTTATTAAGCTATCCAGGGATACCAGTTTTGAAAATCCAGTGCGACTAAAAATTAAAAGAAACACATCCCAAACGTACACAACAAATTATTTTTAAAATTACCAACAAATTCATCCTAACTCAATGATAAAATGGAAAAAGGGGTTGTGAAATTTTGTTCTCCAGTAATTGTCTTTAGACAATCAGCAACAGTCTTTCTTTGAAATTTGGTATTTAATTTATCACCACACATAGGCTGGTTCTGTATTCTGTAGCCGAAAAAATAATTACTTGGCTGTAACCATATCTGTTGTCCAACAGACAGGTGTATATTTTGTTAGCCTTTATTCATTCCAGTACTTCATGTATACTGTTGGTCAATAAAACATATATAAATGAAAAACCTGAAGTTCCAGATCAATTAGGAAAATTCTGAAATGAACTGGAGGATCTTGTGTTGGAAAGCTAAAGTTAGCAGAATGTCTAATCAGGGACATAACTCATCTAAATGATTACATGGAATGCTGGAAATCAAACTCATTAAAGGGCTTAACAATATAAAGCACCAAACCAAATTTGGTTTAAAACCAACATTCCTTAATAAAGTTGCTGGGGAAACAAAAGGATTGGCAATCAGGGGCCATAACTCTTCTAAATGGTAATGTGCAACATTGGAAACCAAATTAATTCCAGGTCTCATCAATAATAATAATAATAATAATAATAAACACTTTATTTTATGAGGGTATCTCACTCAGTATAATATACTATTCTCCCCCTTGACCCTTGGGATACATTAAGTATAAAAGCACAAAGTGTATACAATATACATTAACAGAGCAAACTGGAGAGCTAGTATTTCAATATTTCATTATTTAAAATGACGACTGCTCTTCAAGAAAATGGTTATACAATTTTGTTTTGATCACATTTAGATTTGTTTCTGATATAATGGTTATTTGGAGTTCATTCCATAAAATAGCACCAGAGTAAGTAAATGATTTATTAAAATTATTTGTTTTTGGAAATGGTATTCTGCGCTGATAATTTTTAATTGATCTCAATTTAGGTACCTTGGTGCTGTTCTTCTGACTTAAAATGAAACATGCCATGCAAATATTGTGGGTAACATTCATTATTAACTTAGAACATTAACAATGATTTGTGGTAATCTGTTTTTAAATTTCAGCAATTTCAATTCAGATAATACAATTTTGGAAGGTGTATCCAATGGTAAATCTAGGACAATTCTTGCTGCCCTTGTTTGAAGTTTTTGGAAGAATTAATGCACTGTAGAATAATTTCCAATAGTTGAGTGGTAGATAACTTGTTATCCTCTGTAAAAGATAAATTCTTCAGCTTACAACAGAGCAAACATGTTTCACTTGCTTGCAAAAGTCTATATTTTAATTAACGTGAACTCCCAAAAGTTTTTCTGTGTCGACATTTTCAATTAGATTATTTTCAATATACAGCTTAAGATTTGGATTTCTGTTCACTGATAATCTTTGTCTAGTTCGAAGCAACATTGCCTTGGTTTTTATGGCATTGACAACTATGTTATTCAGTGAGCACCAATATTCAACTTGATCGCAAATCTTCACCCAATTGAAAGTTTAACGTTTTAACATTAGAATCAGACTTATGCAAAGTAGTATCATCAGCATATAGATCAGTTTTTGAATGTTGTACATTCAGCGGCAAGTCATTTATACACAATATGAATTATACAGGCCCTAAAATAGATTCCTGTACAACTCCTTTGTTGATGGACATTACCAATAACAACTTGGTGGCTACTGTCAGATAAGTATGATTTGAAACATGAGAGTGATAAGCGAAAACATTTGTATTTTTCAAGTTTCCATGCAAGTATATTATGGTCAACTAAATCAAAAGCTCTCTTGACATCAAGATACATAGTTACAACCAATTCTCCTTTGTGCATAGCAAGCAACCAGTCATCAATGAGTTTTGTTAACGCAGACTGACAGGACTGGTTCTGTCTAAATCCTGATTGGTATGGGTGAATTAAATAGAACTCTGAAAGGTAAACTTTGACATGTTTGGAAACACGTCTTTCAAACAATTTGGATATGATTGGCAGAACAGATATTGGTCTAAAATTATCTGGATTCGATTTTGAACTCTTTTTATAAATTGGCATAAGCTTGTGAATATAAAGTCCCATACAAAATCTTGTTGAAATCAAACAAACCTTGGTAAAATTTGCAGAGAACACCTAAGTCCAGAGGATGACAGGCAATCTGAGGGGGACACAACTCCTGAAAATTGTGTTTTGCAAGTATGGAAATCAAACTCTTGTATGGTCTTATCAATACAAAGCTTTATGCCAATTTAGTTGAAGTCCAACAATCCTTGGGAATGTTAAGCTGCAGAAATTAAAGTTAGGGTGATAGACAATCAGGGACCATAACTCCTCTAAATGATAACAGGCAAGACTGAAAATGAACATTTTTAATTTTCCTAAAATCCAACGAAACCTATCAAAGTTATCTTGTAGAAACCAAACTCTATACAAACATACTTCATCAAGTGGGATTCCACTCTGCTTTCATGAAAATTAGACTGAATTTTAAGCATCCTTCAAAATAATCTTTCTATATTTAATAGGAACGATTTCACTCTTTTTTCTCTCTATAATCAGCATTTCCAAATGCAATTTATTATTTGTGCAGTCCACAGCTATTTTAATTAAGAACAAAAAAGGCATGACACAATTATAATACATGTAGCACAACAATAGCACACTGCTAAACAATTTTTACATGTGTAGAGAACACGGTTTTTGTGAACACTTTTTTTAAAAATTACGGTCGCAGATTTCACATCTACAAAGAGACTACAGCATTTGCTGAATACTGAGAAGTTGGGAAAGTCTTAATAATGCCTGCTAGTGTTGTGATTATATGATTCATTCAGATATAGTTTGCAGCAAAATCAAAATGTTTTCAGCTGTGCATGATCCCTTTGTTGGCATAAGATAATTTGTACATTCTACAAAAGATTATTACAAAAGTTATATACCGCTTCCACTTGCTCACGCAGCTCATAATCAAAAATCTCATTGGGTGTTGGCTGCACGGATGCAATCCCTTCAGCTAGAGCACTGTAAAGGGTATTACTGATAAAGTTCGGGTATGGCCCTCTGTGTACAATAAAGTAGGCTAACATTTGCCCAACTTTGTAGTATGTACATTCAGTTAAACCTGCAATTAAAATTTTTTTATAGTTATGATGGCCATTTTTAAAATGTGGATGAGCATCATTTGTACAAATTAAAAGGCTTCTATGCTAGAATGTTTTCTGCTAAGAGTGGTCAAATTCAAGATATCTGTGTTTGAGAAGTCACTTGAATGCTTTTATATTGTTTAGAAACATTGGCAATATTTGATGGCAAATCAACTGCATTTGCACCAACTTTGGAAGGGCTTGATGCAAGGTTGCTTTCTGTGTTTTTGTGTATATATTGATACAGTTTGGGTTTTTGAAGTTGAAAATGACATAATTTTGATAGACGAGATATTATACTCAATGGGTGCTGGAATATATACAATACATATATTCAACTATATATCAGATCCAACTGCAAACTGCATAGACCCAGATATGCCTTTGCATAATGCACCAGCAGATCTGTAACAATGCAGTTTGTTAGGAGTACTCTGTAGAACATGCAGCACAGGGTCTATGTTGTTTGCAGTTAGGCTGAACTTATGAGTATATTGAGTATATATGGCACTGTAAATGAAAAATGTCACAAAAATAATGTATCAAATTGACGGCATAAATGTACATTGAAAAAAACTTTCAGGCCAGAAAGTATAGCAAACAAATGTGAGTATAAAATAATGTGAATGTGTCTCACTCGATTGTTTTGCATTATTTTTCATCACATTATTTTCTTGGTTTACAGTACCATTAACTCACCTAGCCTTACAGGCAGGCGAGTTAAAAATGCAAAATGTGCAACTGAGAAGAAATAGTATCATAACAACCTCAGTGGATTAAATATCATTTACAGACTTGTATGCCTTCACACTTTAAACTGCTTGGTAATGTCAATGACCAAGGATACTTTACTGTTCATATGGAGTAAGAAAAAAAATATTTAAGGTAGATTGTACTCACATTTGGTGCTAATTAATAGGAAAATCAATTGGGACAATTATTTCACTTTCTACATAAAATATAGGATAAATATAGGGCACATAGTGAATATTTTCCAATGCAAAAAATGCTTCCCATATATTATAAACAAGGCATAAAAGGACATTGTATTATGTACACAACTTATATTTCATTTTTCCATATTTAAAATTTGTCAATTACATAGAACTGAACTGAAAGCTGGTATAGTCCCGAAATTTAAAGGTTGAAATTATCTAAAATGAAAGAATTATAAGACAATTTTCTTAATGATAGGACTGGTATAAGATCCTACATTTTTTAATAGAAATTATAGCATGAAAATGATCCATGAAAACAAGTTGATTCCTAGGCAAGAACAGTTGCTGTCAGTATTGCAATAACTATTGACTCTAGGATCCTAAAAGAAGTTCAGGAACCTAGAACTTAACTTTAACTTTCAATTGTTCATGAAGTAACACATAATGGTCCATGATTAGGTTGTAAATCTGGAATCTGATTTTAGGATCAGCCAACACATACCACATTATATCTCGCACACTTTTTAGGAATCTCGTTATCTCCTTTATGTGTGCGTGTACAAAACAGTTGTATGTTTTACTTTGAAAACATTACTAATGATTTTCCTACTCTCTGATATTGTTCTTTTCATATTAAACATTGTTGATTAGGTGTATCAATTTATTATGACCACGACATAAAATTTTATACTGAAAATTCTATGTTCTATAATTATGACTGATGTGGTTGTTAAATACCTAACTTATTTCATTGAAGACTGGATTCACAGCATTTTCAAGTCAGACTCTCTGTATTTAAAGCATCTAAGATTGTAAATGACAGCTACATCGGTGACACAAGCTGGCAATAATGCAAACACAAGTATACAAGATTCCTGTGACAAACTTATTGCAGTATAGTTGATATATTATATGCTGTATCTAAATTGTATATTTTGGTCTCATGCATTGTATTTGCATGCGAAATGTGGATGTTATTTTTATGCAATAAATACCTGATTAATTATGCCATTTGACTGCTGCTGGGTTATGTTACATTTGATAGAGGCCAAGACAAAAAATGAAGAAATGGAAATAAAAATCACCAAAAGAGTTTTGAACAAGAGGCCTATATTGGTTTTCATTCCTCTCAATGGGGTTTAGCTGGTTTTTAACTTCATTGGCACATAAGCTAATAAAAATCATATGAATGTTTCTAAATATTTATAGCTAAAAGATTATAGTTTCAGCCTACACCTTATGCAGCTTGTAACCCCTACTGATTTTAAAAACAAAAATAATCAAGGATATAAAAAATGTACAAAACTTATTAATTTCATTCACTGATTTATGATTTCAAACTCGACTGTTGCAAAACGGTCCCTAACATTGTGACCTTCTTTGCGTTTTAAAGCAAACAGAAGTTTTCAATGTTAATGAAGAGCCTGTGAACTGTAAATTTCCCAATGCTGGAAGAGTCCATTTTCAGTGCAGGGGTGGATGTAAGGGCTACCACACTTTGTAATCTGCATCCAATGTATGCATAGTCTAATTCTAATATTCCCCCCCCCCCACATGTAAATAGAGGAGGACAAATATGCCATGACATGGAAATGTTGTGAAAATATACAGAATTATCCGGAACTTATGAAACACTATGAACTACAACACCCCTGTTGTGTGAACAACACATACTCGCCTACGCATGTACGGATGCAGTGTTAGTGTTGAAGTTCCCTTAGGTTTGAAACACAAAGGTGACAATGTTAGGTAACACTTAGTGGCAATCGAGTTAGAAATTATAAATCAATGAATGAAATGATTAAGTTTTGTGCATTTTTGTATATCCTTAATGCTTTTTGTTTTTAAAATTGGTAGGGGATACAAGCTGCTGAGGATGTAGGCTGAAACTATAATTAACAAAACAGCAAATTGAAAAAACCTGTACTTCTTTATTTTTGGATCACTACATACTTAAATGGTGGTTAGTGACAACATACCACATATGAAAAATGAGACTTACACTTGTAATCAAGGACAAGTATTTTTGCATTGTCTGGACCAGTAAATACTGGTAGTTCCTTAATGGCTCTGAGGGCAAGTCGCATAAATTCGCGTAGAGGGCCACCAGCATCAATGCCATCCTCACCCGAGAACTTCACATCCAGCTCACACCATGAGTTGAAATTTTTTGTGCAAATCCACGAAAACCAATATCCAGAACATTGTCTCTGTGAACATTTACAATGTTCTTGTGACTTGTAACAACTCTGGATTCAAGTTTACTGAGGATCTCTGACAGGGATTCCCTGTGTTATAAAAGTATTACAAGAAGTGAGCAAATGGTCAGAAAGTTTAAAGTAAACAACAATTTTGAAGACTGTAAAAGCCAGTTACTGAACTTTATATAACAGCAATGAGATGGAAAGCCTTTAAAGAACTGTTAAAAAAAGCCACTGCAGAAAGGCTACACCAAAGTTGTAACAAATAAATCAATGCAGTACAATTGTGCACAATAAAAGTGCACAAAAGTGGGCAATAAGGAGCACATCTTTGTTGTACCCGAGTAAGGTTTCCCCATCAGGCATTTTAAGATGCCGACACAGCATGCTTTTCTTTCTCTTTACCAGGCCATTTTTTTCCCTGCATCAGGCCGTTTTTACATTGTGCAATGTCTTTTTCCCAACAATTTGACCTTTTTATGGTAATGTAAATGGTCACTCATGTGCTCAAATCAACATTTTTAAAGATCGTAAGAAACAGTATACATTATCTGTGCCCATAGCTTATGTTATTCATTGTATAACAGACCACCTACATCAAGTGGTGATGCGTAAAGGCCTTTATTGAAACTGACATGTAACTGACTACATCTAATGAATGGGATTATCTTTCCAAACGTGAATTTTCTTTACAACTGATGAACTACATATGAAAACATTGGGTTTTTTTAAAATTGTATTATGTTAACTACTCCCTTTACAGATTACTTAATTGTACAAACAACAACAACAATAATAATAATAATACTAATACTAAGAAAAATATCAACAATTCATGATTGTCCTTTTCATAATGAGACACATGTTTAAAGTGCCCTTTTTGGAGGATAATTATTATGCCCTTATGAGATCCTGGTGAAAAATACTTTAGAGGCACAAACGTTTTTCTTGCTAGAACTATGTGACAAAGTATAAATTATTGCCACAAGTATGCCAGAAAATTACTTTAATCTCTTTTTACAATATTATGCTACAATCAACACACAGCCAGAGAAGCCTTTAATTTTATTGCAATAAACATACAGAATTTATTAAATCCTTTTTTTAACAATAATAAATTGGTTCTTGATTTTTGGTTAAAAAAGTTAACTCCGCAAAGACATAAAAGAGGAGTCTTAAAAACTATGGCAGGTTGAAAGTGTAAACATTATGGAAACGAATGTAAGAATTTTTTTTTGCTTAAACACCTAAGGAAGATGGTAGTAATTAAGTGTGCTTAAATCTTGTAACATTTACTTGTCAGAACTCTGGAAACATTTTTCCATGCATTCATCCCTGGGACAAGTAAATTGCAACAGTTACTCACTCCTGTCATCATTTTACTAAACACAGTACACTTCTCTTCTACACTGCCTATGCTCTTGCAAAAAAAAACACAACTTGATACTAAAATGGATAAAAATCATAAAAATGGTAATGTTTGTAGCAAAGACAACTGGTTTGAAACCCATGTAATAAATGGAAAGAGATATGATACAAGTAAAAACATAATAAGCGACAAGATTTGTAAATTGGGAAATTGTTGTTGAACTTCTAGCCTTCGATTTCTTAATAGTATTCGTTTATAGCACAACCTTTCAGTAATCTAGGTCTCATTTATTTGTGGAGAAATTTTCCTTTTCAACAGAGTATAGCACATCCTTATAAGTTGGACATGTGAGATTTTAAGAGACAGACAATGTCAAATATATGTGATTTTTCATCTCGTCAGACTGTGTAATGCTTACCATAGGTCACTGGTATTTTCGAGATACACAGCTTTATTAATATATTGTCATGCCAAAGCAAAAGACCCAGTATATGTTTCTATATGTACCGGTAATTAGTTTTCACAAGAAAAATGTTTGTAACTTACATCTGAAAGATTAATTCCAACCATCTCTGCAATTTCCACTTAGCTTACATACTAAATAATCCATTTCATTAAAACAGCCATCTCAAAAGAGAGCTACCAAGGGGCGCCTAGCAAAGGAAAGACAGCTGATTGTTAAAAAGAATTGGATTGTTTCTATGTCATTACCCCAATTAAATTTCAACCAATCAGCTGCTATCATTATTTATGTGCTTTATAAATATATTACTATGGTATGCATTTATGTGAAAGCTCATGGGAATCAGGAGAGATATATAAAATACTTATTTTGATTGTAAGATAGCAACAGATTTCTTATGAAAATGTAAGTACACACATTTTCGGACCAAAGAAAAATCACAAAATGTGGACATTCTCTGGTTCATAACTTCTTAGAGGTCTAACTCATACAGATGTTTTGTAGGTCATTCAAAGAAAAAATGTCTCCACATTAAAACGATGCCTAGATTACTAAAAGGTGACACTGTACATGCGAATACCATTAAGAAATTGGTGTGAAAATAACACAATATTTTCATGCTTTTTACCGATTTTGCATTTGGTACTGGTGTAAAAAAAAGAAAAAGAAAAAAAGGATATCTTCTTTTGTGACATTCTACGCTAAAAAACAAGTAAGTTTAATAGGGATAAGTAATAGATAATTGATGCATGTTAGATGTTAAGCAATGTTGAATTGTGGCACTTCTTACAGGCAGAAAATGCACACAGATTTGTTTTCAAGGTGCAAATCTGCATCTAATTGGATTATGGACGAGTAAGTACTAAAGTTTTACTTGACCCAACCAACTTTTACCCAGTCAGGACAAGAGGACGAGTGGTTTTTCTGAGCCCTGCGTGTGTTCTGATATAAACAATATTTGCAATACATGTATCATAATTTCCAAAGTACATCTAGTTATTGTCTTATCTTCACATTTATGGCCAAAAAATAATAAAGTGTCCTTCAAAAACAAATGCAGTCAAATTCATGCATGACAGACAATATCAAATGGATAAGTTCCCTTCTGATTGGGCATGTAAATTACTCTTACACCTGCTGGTTATGAGTTAATTCTTCATGAAGTTGTTCAGTTATACATGAAAAGGGCTGCTCTTCAGGCGTCAAATGTGACTGGATGTCAGACCTGAAAGGAGATATTTTTGAGTAAAAATCAAGAACTTTAAAACTAATTTCAAGTTTTGTTAGCTCACTGACCTACACCTTACACCTTAGGAGGCTTCAATATATCTATAGAAGCAACATTTATACAAGGCATGGTTAAAGTCCATAAAGCAGAACAAAACCTGTTGTGTGGAAACCACGTATTGCCAGAGTCAATATATCTGTAATACCTAGTGATGATATGCAAAATTAGAACTGAAATTATTGTTTGTAAACCATATTTTTAATATACATTTAAAGTAAACTTGACCTTTGACATAGGAATTCAACAGATTCATTGTATTTTATGGAATATACTGCAAAACTTAACTTACTGTTCATTAAATGATATTAATTAGACTAATAGACAAAGAGACATTGACCATATCATAATACACTCTTGCCTAAAAGCAGGTATATGGAAGAAGAAAAAAATCAACATCACAGTAAACTTGACTCTGGACCTTTCCAACATCTGAGCTGTGTATACAAAGTAGAGAAGATAAGCAAGATACCCTGCAACAGTCTTAAAGAAATCAAATCAATTAACTCTACAATGACATCCACATGTTAAAATAATACCATGAATTCTTATATAATAAATTTGTTTTACAGAGGAATGCCATACATTTTGAATGAAAATGCACTTCCCAGAATTTTGATTTTAAAAATGCACGATATGTCCTAAAGCCTGACCAATATGTAAAATTTTTGACTGCTAGAGAACACAAATTTAAGACATGAGGAAAAATGATTCAACTCTAGTAACATAAGAAAACTCATTGACAATTCACAAATCCAAGTACTACCTAACTTATTTCTTCTCTAAAACAATAAACTTGATACTCAAGTAGTAACTGTATTTTGATCTCTGACTTGTGAAAGATCTGGTTTCACTGTTACAATCAATTAAAAGTTGACCTGCATAGTATTATCACATTAGTATTTTGTCTCAAATCAAGCAATGTGGGCAGAAGAAAATGAAAAAAGGCACACAAATCCTACCTGCATAAGAGCTTGCACTCACAGTTGTGTGTTAAGTCAACTAATTTCAATTGAATAATCGAACACTGAGAACACTGTAAGTACATGTAGCATAATTAAAATATCTAACTTATTTCAGTACGTTACGATACTCATTAAGAAATGTGATGAAAGATAGCAAAGGAAATGAGTAAAAGGTGTACTAGGTGCATGAAAAACAGTTTCACAGATAGGATTCATTATGGAGAAGTGAGCTAGAAAGTTTATAGTGACCATAAAATTCCAAAATTGACACTCAAAGGTTTGTTCAAGGGTGAGCAGAAATTTTGCTGTAAGTTGCAATAAAATCATAGCATCAGAATTTGAAATTATATAGGAATTTAAAAAAACTCCAGTTTCAACGTTTTTGTTTCTCTAAATAACTCACTCTCTTTTTTAAATAAAGAATCTTGTTTTATTCCGAATCTACAGTAACACTAAAATGTATTCACATTCACATGCAAAAAGCATGGATGTAATACACAATGTTTTCGCTGGTACACATGATGTGAGTTGAAGTAATATTTTTAATGATCTTTCAGAGACTGGATATATGGAAAATAAAGGTAATTTACACAGAAAAGCAACGAACTTCAATATAAAAGCTATTTATTGACAATTATTCTCAACGCAATTACCCCGTATTTGCCGGCCTATAAGTCAATGCGGAGTATAAGACGAAGCCAGATCAACACCTTGGCTTCGTCACTTTCGCTAGTAACTTCCGGTTTCATGAATATTAATGGTATTACTATGCTATTCCAGATTAATTGGGAAAATGATTAAGATGGTCTGCACATGTATTATTTATAGGTATTATTTATTGGTACATTGTATGCAACGATTTTCACGTACGAAAAATTATATTAACATATGGTAAAGTAATTTAAATGACATAATCCATATATAAGTTGATTCGGAGTATAAGACGAAGCCTAGACTTCCAGGTAAAAAAGTATCGACTTACAGGCCAGCAAATACGGTACTAAACAAGTTTTCAACCACTTAAGCCACTCCCCACCCCACTTCACACTGATGATGTCCATCCCTTTCTTAAATTTTTCATAGGTCACTCTGTAACTTGCGCAATGTTTTTTTACCATGCTGAGCACGAGTCATTGAGGGAGAGGTGTATATCAGTGAGATATAACTTTAAATATACCGTATGGAGTTTTTGGCTAAATAATCTATTTGAAAAATTATTTCCTTTGCTGTTAACTCAACTTTGATAATACCATTTACTATTTACCAATATCTAAATTAAAAAAAGAACTTACGTGTAATTGGTCTGTGATATTTCACCAGTGTTAGGGTGAGAAAACTCAGGTGGGTGGATTACACAGAGGACTAACTCTGAAGACGCTGATCTTGAGTGATTGTCAGACTTGAAAAAATTGATTATTGTTGATAGTCTAGATACCTAACAATACAAATTTACTAATTAACAAAAAAATTAAACGTGCTACATTAGAGCCCAACAAATTAAATTGGGTAAACAATTCACTTCTGTACTAAAAACTATTCTGCTTGTGGAAAAACACATTACTTACCTAAAAGACTTTTAACTAGATGCTTAAGATACACTGCTTTATGTTGTTTAATCACCTGCACCTCAACTTGAAATCACTATTATTTGGGGGGATTTTTATACTGAAGGCTGCACCTATAGTGCTTATTCAATTTGCACATACTTGTGAACTTCAAATTTTTTTCATAAGAATTTGTGATACTTTTTAATATATTTGTATTAAAAATGAAAGGCATTTATGCAGGGTTCTGTCTAGCTGCTGAGAAAGGAACATTCCTAACAAGTTTGATCAGTCTCCATGATTCTGTAACAGAACAAGCAAAACAGGTCCTTGACCTGGTTGTTACATAAGCCATTACTATAAAAGACAATCAGGAAATAAATCTGATACTAGATGACTTTTACCCAACATGTTTAGCCATTTCCAGAAGCTGAAATTAGATTTTTACACCTGGTTACCATGGAACCTACACAGTTGCAAGGGATGCCAACTTTGAGATAATTTTGGCAGAGATGTCTTGACAAAGACTTTTATCGAGTTTGATCAAAAAATTAGCCGGGCATCATCGAGAAGCAATTATGGTAAGCAGTAAGTTTTACACATAATAGCTATGGAAGCCATATGATGCACAACAGAAGACTGGCCTCACCAATATAGCTTGCTTGACCTTATTGGCAGTTTGGTCGATTTATTGTCACTTTTATCACATTATTGACTATAGTGGGCAACACACTTTATAGTCATTGTATATTCTTGGGCAAAGTTTCATTAAAATATCTTAAGTGGTTCCAAAATTATATTGCAGACAATAACACAAAATAATTATATTTTACCTTGCCATGACTTTAAGGCATGGTGCATGTTTATGGTATGTGAAAAACATCCTAGTCATGATATATAATTGGACTAAGTATCATAGAAATGTCTTCTGTGATTTAGAAGTTATGCTCTGGACAAGCTACAATAATATTCATAGAATTACATATTTTCTTGTTCTGACCTTGATTATGAGGTGTGATGGACGACTGGGGTAGCTATGGTATGTGGCACACTGTCTGCTAAAGATATATACCTGAGCAAGTTTCAGAAAAATCTCACCAACCATTACAAAGTTATTGGCCAGAGAAGCAAATGTCAAACAATAAAAGGACAGGGAACTTAAGACGGACATATATAAAAAGGGATTAAGATGGACGTATATAAAAAACAATCAAGATGGAATAAACACACGTGTTCCAACCATAACCACAAAAATTCAATGACTGACAATTTTTAGAACAGAAAACAGGTACAATTTGCAAAGAAAATGCAAATGGCACATAAATCTATTCATCTAATCTACAGATGCATAAAAAACTAAATGAAAGGTCTAAATCCAACAAGTATACAAATGTTGTAAATGAAATACTGAATTGGTATGCGAATCTTTTCAGCATATTTATATATCAATAACAAGAGACCCTTGAAGGGACTGGTGCTCTGCTGGTCGAAAAGAATTTCCTGGAATTCAAGACAAGATCATTTCTTCTTTTTAACTCCTGAGTGTTGAAACCATCTCTAATATTTTGGAGCATTAACAAGATTTTCTAATTAACTGCAATGGCAGCTATATTGGAAGTAAGATTGGCACAATTTTCATTAAGGATAAATTAGATAGCATTAGAAGTCTTTTGGTGAAAAGCACATGTCACTGTGACCATTCATTCATGAGTAGCAATAACAAGATTTTCCAATTTTCAAAATGCTGAACATGGCAGCCATATTGGATGTCATATTGGCACCATTTTTAATTTAGAACCAATGAGATATCATAAGAAGTATTCCAGTGGAAACCCCATGTCAATTTGACTATCCGTAGATGGGGAGTGGCGATCAAAAGATTTTTAAGACAGCAACCTTGGTGACCATATTGACTGTCAGAATGGCAGCATTTTTATTTAGGTCAAACTAGATACCACAAGAAGTCTTTTGGGGAAAACCATATGTCGATATGACCACCCAGCTAAGAGGACTAGCAACAAGATTTTGATGATGGCTGTTGTGGTGGCTATAATGGATGTCAGATCAGCGCCATTTTTATTTATGATCAACTACACATCATAGGAAGTCTTCTGGTGAAAATCCCACGATGATATGACTTTCCCTTCAGAAGTAGTTATAACATGATTTCAAGATGGCTGCCATAGTTAACATCAGATCAGCACCATTTTGATGTAGGACCAAGTAAACACCATAAGAATTCTTTCATTGAAAAAAAAACACATTGATATGACCATTCATTTAGGAGGAGTGATAACAAGATTTTCAAGATGGCCACTGTGGATTTCCCAGCAGCATCATTTTTATTTAGGACCAACTAGACGAATCACCATGGAATAAATGTGTGTGTAGTTTCATAGCAAACATTCAAGTAGTTCTGTTGGGCAAGTCATTACATCTGAAATTCCTGGGACATCTCTGCCAAATAAGGAATGGACAATAGAGATAATAAACTTTACTAACAGATAGACAGCTGACAGACAACAGGCTATCCCATAAGTTCTTTCATCTATGACCAGTAAAGCTAAAAACATGCCTAGAAAATTTTGATTAGTTATCATATGACTGTAATAAGCTATCACGGTTTTCACCAAATACGTCCAACATAATAAAGAAATTTTTGTTTTTAAATTAAAAAAATTAGCTGCATGTCATATAATTCTAATCAGGTGATGTTCATATCAATAGAAACAAGCCTGCAAATTATCATTTCTCTACATCATGCAGTTTTTGTGTTATCATGCTACATAAGTAGGGAAATCAAGATGCCCCCTCTGTACTTGCTGTTGGGGCAAGTCCTTACATCTGAAATTCCTGGGACATCTCTGCCAAATAAGGAATGGACAAGTCTGTTATTGTTGAATCCAAGCTATAATAAAAGAGAAACAAAGCAGCATAAAAAATTCAAATAATTAGAATACTTACGGGTAAAATGAAGATAAACAAACATCAGATATTAAAACTATATGGATAAATTGCTGTTGGATTGGTCAAAAAGAAAAGATTTTTGACAAAAAACATTGAAGAAAACAATCCTTAATATTTATGGACTTCTGGATTCTAGTGACTTCCTTTCATGTACCCCCAAGATCATAATTAAGGAAACTGTCTATGAAGACTATTACAACTAAGTACATATTCCCTATTTCCATAAATCATTACTAATGTGCATCAGAGACACAATACAACATTTGGATTTGGTTGGACTAAGCCCACTTTTAAGGTGTTTTATATAGCAGCTTTTGGATATTTTTTGTTAGGCAATGAAAAAAAGTGTCTTATTCAGTTTTTATACCCTATGAGTATTATGTGGAATATATATATATATATATATATATATATATATTTACTATGCAATGCACATAACAATACATACTACAGGGAGGTAAGTCCATTCATGAAAGGTAAACAAAGAACAAACACGATAAAAAAAAGAGTGATTTATGTCAACCATCTGTCTACTTGTGGTTCACAAAGACCTTGATCTTTTTTTCCTCACATTACAATGGTTATTATAAAGTCCCCAATATGTGAAACAAGGTGGACGTATATTTAGTATAAATCAATTTAAAATGCAAGAACTAAAATTCCACTTGCTGCATCAGTGACCTTAACCTCTGGCCTTTAGATACCTTTATTATTAGGTTTCTTTGTATAAGGAGCCACATAACAAGGCTTAGTGGAGATGTATTAAACGCACATCGCAGATAACAAACACAGTGAAGTTGCTGTGTTGCAACTTGGTGGTGACTGTGTTGTCACAGGAACATTGTATGTACCTCTGTCACCCTATAATGACCAAGATACATGTATTGATATTTTTTGAAGTTAGGAGGACAATGGCAGTTTTAGGTGACAGAATGTCCCTGAGCGCACTCAAGGTGCAACACTGCTTTGACTTCTGATCACACTAACCGATAGGGTTATGTGGCAATCCACAAATTGTGCAGGGTAATTGAATAATAGCAACCCATACACTAAACTGGAAAAGGTATGTAAGACAACTCTCACACTTCCATATGGAAACCAAATTGTTATTAGAGAAACAGACAAAAAGGTTGAACATAACCATAAAATAATGTGCTTGAACATATATTACTAAAACAAAAAGGAAACAAAATACATAGAGGATATGTTCTTTTCCTACATTAATATCGGATATATTTCATCGTGTGGTACAAAAAACATGATATTTTAATGAATGGTGAAGCCACGAGTTAAAATATATAGGTTTTGGTACCACAAGATGAAATATATCCAGTATTTACACAGAAAAAGACAATGTTCTTTTTATTATATACCAAAACTTGCTCCAGATGAAGCTTTGACGATTAAACTCGCTATTCAGCACACACACACCCATTTCGATAATTTACATCACTTTCATAGGTTGATCATATAAATATCAGTGATTTAAGAGAGCGGTATTTTGGGGATTACTTAATCTGTTGCAGTAAATTACATTTTTGACATTTTGTAAACTTTTGATCATATCTGCCTACAAAGCAAGTCCGATTAAGCAATGCATCACAGCAGGTTTATCATTGTTGTCAAGGAAGTAAGGGGAAATAACTTCATTGAGACGCGAACGGCGTTGAGTCAAATTTCTTCAGCAAAAATTAATTTCCCTGTCTGAAAGGTAATGCAGTTTCTATTTATTTGTTGTAGCTTTTAAAGTGCTCGTTTTTGTGTTTGCAGGTATAACTTCTGTAGCACACACAATCAAGCGTCGCATGGCATGATGGGAAATCTTATGTGAATGTGAAAATATACTGATATATTTTTCACATGTGAAAATATAGGAATGAAAAATATGAAAATTATTTTGCCAATAAGTACCTGTATTTCACACTTAAGTATATAATAAATTGAGGCATTGTCATCTGGACTATATATGTATCCAGATGTACTGATATCCAAATTGACATGTCAGGTATCCACTTTCTCGGAAATGATTAATCCAATTTCTTTAATAATAAGTATCAATTGGTTGGGGTAATGAAAGTGTTAGGATTTATTAGATTTTACTGTCAGATTTATAGCATTCTTGTTAAAACATTCTTAATTGACAAAATTGTGGAATAAAGCTGTTCATCAACTGGTCTCCTTAACTTCCATCATTCAAGAGTGGACAGCACACGTATCTACTTTTATCCAAAAAACATTTCTGTAGGTTTTGACACAAGTAGCTTTTACATTATTTATTTTGTTTTACTGATTTTATTGTAAATCATGTTTACTTACCTCTGTGAAGTATGCAATACATCAGGACTGACACGTTGCAGAATCTGAAATTATAAAATAATCTTAAAATTACAAAGTAACAAGTTCATTATTTTAAAAAAACTGAATGACTAAAATAACTTATACTGATTAATAAGTTTCTGAAATGTAATTCTTTCAATTCAATAATGTTATCTTTCATAAACTGTAACTGAACCGCAAAGCACTTATAATACCTCAAATATTTTCATCTTATTGAAGATTTTCTTTGTCCACTAAAAAAAAAAATATGAACCAAAACTTAATAGCCCATATCCATACTAACAAAAGCAAATTTTAAGAATTTTTAATAATCATGCTGTCAAGTCTTTAATGATGTGATTTAGATTCTGATTCCCTGCAACACTCATTCTTATGACATACTTTATTTTTTACTCTTGCCTAATTTACACATGAAATAGTATGATTTCAAAATGTTATTTTCATTAATGTGTGGCATTTGAATTCCATCATAATGTGAGAAGTGATACTCTTCATTCTCATTAAAAAGCATAATTACAACTATCCATACAAGGGGCAAGGATTGAAAAAGAAGGATTTTCATTATTATTTTTATTATCATCTGAAAGTGAATTTCACAGTCAAATATCACATAGGGTCTTTTTTTTTTAAAGAGCATTTGTGAGTTTGCTTATATCTGTCATACAAAAGCTTTATGTATCCATGCATGGATGTATGTATGTATGTGGTTTAACAGCACATGAGCTATACAGTGCTGATAAAATTTAGGTTCCAAAAATGTAAAGGCAAGAAACGGAAGGAATTTAAACTCATCAAAACAAGTGTATACATGAAGTCCTCAGAATATAAAAGATAAGCACACATTCCAACAAAGACACAATAAAATCTATCTATGGAGAGAGAGAGAGAGAGAGAGAGAGAGAGAGACCTCATTTCCTTCTGAAAGGAGGCCAACAGATGTTCTTACATACAGTGGCTTATCTTTGCATATCTCTGTGATAAAATATCCTGTCATCTGCTGGCCAGCCTCTAGAGATGGTGGTAGAAGTCTCTGATGGACAGAATGCAGAAGCTCTAAGCTGAAAAAGACAAATCTTATATGTGATTACTACTTCAGCCTTGAAGTAATTATATTTTTTAATTTCATTAATACAATAAGCTTTGAAGCTATTCCATTGTTTAAGATTCACTAAAGTATTACAACCCTGAGAATCATGATTCCAATGAAGCAATAAATAAAAATTTACAATTTTCCACCACACATCACAAGCATTTAACATGCCATTTTATTCTCCCACACACCCCCCAATTTGTAGAAATTATGGGGAATACTGATAAGTTCCATCTGTATATTCATCAATTAGCACATTTTTATAATAGCTGCCTGGGAATTAAGCAAATTTGATAATTATTTTGCCGATGTCATAAACTTGTGCAAGAAAGGTATTATTTTTTTACTCCTCCCATGAGGTTGCGGTGAGGAGTTCAAGGTCAAGTTGACAACAACAACAACAACAAAAATCATGGACATTTTCTTTCTTTTTTATAAAAATGTGTATATGCAGTCCTATCTGGCAGACACATTGTATATTATAATGGGTTAATGATTCTTACTCCTGGATCATGGTCTTTTGTGGCGGTGCTGGTATGGGGTGGTGCTGGTATGGACAGTCATGGTGGGAAAGGGGGATGTGTCAACCATTGCTGAGCACGCAGTGGAGAGCAAGAGAGTTAATGTAGTGCTCTGAATTGTATTGGGAAAAAACCCAGTTAACATTAAAAAGGTATATGTGACACACTCAATTCATGGTTGTGGACATATTCATGTTTATCCTATCCCTGGAGAAAGAAATCACCAAAAATGATTATTACTGATAAAAGCTTCATTTTAAAGTTTTGCAGACTTTTTCGCATGTACATTGTAATTCGTCTGCTACTATTCTCTGTAGAGGTACTCTAGGAAGTTTTACATATTCAATAGACAAATTGACCAGCAACTCCTGTCAAGAAAAGTTTAACTGACTCCAAACCTTAATGCTCACTAAAACTATATGATAAAAGATATTTGTGTTATTCATGTAGATGATGACCAGTGCAAGTACTGAGAGCTGATGGACTTTCAAGAAGGTACAAATACAGGCTTTCACCATAATAACTTAATTATAATGTACTGGAGCATAGATAAAGCCAAGCAATGAATCAAGTTCATAACTGATTGTCATGAGTCAAGACTCACGACTTATTGCTCTGAAGCGGTGTTCATTATTCAATATATGATGATCACTGACAAGCATTACTGTATTACATGTACTGACATAGATGTTATGTGAAATATTGATATACTTTTACGAAATGCATTTATTGTAATCAATAGACATTTTGAATTTGAATCGGAATAACTGTGTAATATATACACGATAAGACACTGTATTAAAAGGAGTGCGTGAACATGCAGAATTCTAATCATCATTAATAAATAATGACATATATGATAACTTCAGTGAAAATATTCCTAGAGACATGCACTAATCTAAAGTAAGAACTTAGGGCATGAAAGCATCAACTGTTACCTACTAATATGGCATCTTGCCATAATAAATCAAATCATGAAGCATCCACACAAAGATATTGTCCTAAAACCAAAATTGCTTGAGAAACTGACCTAGTTTAATATGTCATAAATGCTCGTAATGCAGGTCAGTGACATGCTTTTCATATGATGATAGTCCAGTACAGTATTTTTCCCCTATCAAGCCAAGCTTATTATGAATTATTATTATTATTATTATTAATGTATTTTACAACAAAATAAGGTCATGTAAGATACAAATCAAAAGACAAATGTTCAGGTGATAAAACTGCCTAAATGTTGTCAAACGTGTCTGGCAGCCTCATCATCAAGATGGGCTTAGCATTGTATAATGATCCTTACTATATGGTTCAATGGGAAAAACCGTGCTTGTAAATAAACATTTCAATGTACCAAATACTGACTCAATTCCCCTGAGAAAATAAAATAACTAGCTGCTGCATGAAATGTAGGTCATATTGACATTTTGGCATTACAATTTAGTACAATAAATATTTAATAGGCATAAAATAAACAGATGCATCGACCTTGGATCTGGGCCTTAATACAGAGGAAGTCATTATGAATAGCCTCTTCTGCTGCCCTACTGATGTGATGATTTTGCCCTTTTGTATATTTTTAATACTGTTCATTTCATTTTTACAACTACCTGACATTGAAAATATTTTGAAGCAAAAGACCAATAAAAAAACAAACAAAAAGAGACAATGGCTGATGTACAGTAACCAATCTGGAAATTATATATTAAACTATTATTAAGGTGAAAAGCTATATTGCGATGATGTCTTAACACACCAGCAAAATGTTTGTACAGTATAACTTGTCTCAAAAGACCACCTGTCTTGAGACATGATACTCAATACACAAACTAATCAAGCAGTTATATAGAGAAATGACCTCCAAAATAACGAAACATTTCTCTTGAGATCGTGTTTTATTGGCACAAGGGGTGGTCTCCAAAAATATCGATCACTTTAACATCACAGCTCAAAGTGTTCATAAAATTCTTCAATGACAAAACTGTATTGTGTAGGAAAACATTTTTTACAGTTACCTGCAGGAATCTGGCAATTTATCACAAAAGATATCACGAATTTTCTGAAGGCTTTGATCATATGACCATTCTTTCTGGAAATGGATGCCCTGCTTATAGAAGCCATCCTGGATCAGCTTGAGTTTGACGCCCTGCCTTGGAACCAGCTCTATCCTGGGATCTGGGATCAATACCAGATCCTTAACAAAGGGACCACTTCCACATTTTAACTGAATCTGCCGCCTATAAATATAAAGATTGAAAATGAAACAAAATCACTTTATCTTTGTGAACCATGTATGTCCCCATTGCAGATATGCAGACCAAAATAATCAGCATGAAAGAGCACATTCCTACATATATATTATAACCCTATGAATGGAATTCCTATTATCTACCTTGATTCTTGTTTATGATGGATATCGATGACCAATGCTGTTTTTCTAACTTTTTTTTAGAATCTAGTTAAAACAGGCAGTGATAAACATATCCAAGCACAAAAACTTGTTCATGCACATGCATGAACATCAAAATATTAAAAAAATTCCATCTTATTCTGTATTGCTGCAAAGAACATTATTCCACGTGGGTTTCAATTATCGTAATCTGACATTTATAGTGCATTAATAATAACCTATATTAACGATTCTGCATAGGGATCTTACTAAGCTGCTGTTAACCAGCTGAGGAAAGTATTGACGTAATTTACACCCTTAAAAAAAATTCAAAATATGCCAAGTTTCAAGACTAAGGTGAACTAAAGTTATGTTGCATAAACCACCTTGTCTGCAGATATATGGCTTGACAGACCGAAGAACATCACTAATGTCATATACCCTGTATTGTACCTTCAGTCGGGAGGATACAATTCTGGAACAGTTTAAAGCATACATAAAAGCCATTAAAATAACATATGCAAACACAAACTGCAATCTCTGTGCCTGCAAATAGATTCAATCTATGCAATTTTCATTGTTCAGAATTACCTTAATAGGTATGGAAACCTAGGTAAATAGTGTGTTAATCTTAACTTAGACTCTGATTTGCACTGTTATAATAGATTCATCAAATGAAATGCTGAACCAATATTTTAAATGGGGATACATGTAGTCGAGTTAGAAAATTGTCAAGCAAGGACTTTTCATTACAAATATACGGTACTGTATTGACAACTTCAAGAATGGAGTGTAGCAATAGTTTTCAGCTTACCGTTGACGTCTGTCATTGTGTCGCCCATATGTGAAGTTTCGTATAGCAAATGATGGTGCTTGGCTGGTGCTTTGGCTGGTGCTTTGTTGTTGATGCTGATGGTTTGGTAGCCTCAAAGAAGGTATTCTTGGTCTGGTTAAATAAAAAAAAGTGTGCAAAAATAATTAACAACAATTTCTATATAATGATCTTGTGCACTTTCATGTTAATGAACTCACGGACTTCAATTAATTGTTATCAAGTTTTGGCAATTCTTAGATATAAAAAATAAATGAATTTTGTCAAAATCATGCTTCTTTATTTGTTAACAACATTTATATTTCTCTGATTAACAATTTCTTTGCACTTAAGATTTCCAGTCTGTAATGAAAGAAAAAAGTTGTCAACCATCTTTGGGTCTTGTGACTACCTCATTTCTATTGCCATAAAAAAGAAATGCCAATAAAAACGTAAATCAAATGTAGTATCATATATCCAGCATATATTAACAGTGTTGCACCTCGGATTCCAAGGGCAGGGTATACTGTGTCCCCCACCCTCCAAATTTGGGGGGCACACAACATTTTAAAGGAACACATCAAAAATGGTAGTACATAATGCATTAGTAGTGCCAACAAAATGTGATAATCTTATTTGCTTCAGCAGTTTTGATACCTTAACTTTGTCGTCTGCACTTTTTCCTGGACACTTTACATTAATGCAATAAAAGTTTCATCACATGATCAAGCAACTAAAAAAGATTCACATATTTGAATATTTGGTTAACTTTAAATGACCTGTACCTTGGAATTTTCCATTTCGGATCTTGCTCTCATATTAACTTTAATGTTCACGTATTATCTACCAGCATTTATTATAGTAAATACCGATGATTTCTTAATTACTTTTCTTTTCAAAATAATAAATCATTAATTAAAAGACAAATTGTGTATTTGCATACATTTAGATTCTTTTGTCATTAATTCAATCTTAAAACAAATTAAATCTTCCTTGCAGTAGGTGTGACTTTAGCCTCGAAAATATGCTACATAAGCAGACATCAAAAACTTTACATTGCAACTCGGACGACTACCAAAAACCTTAAATGTTTTCATTGCCATGTACATTGTTTTAAAATGGATATTCATTGCCATCTTACAGATTTTATCACCTTTAGTGACTTTGGCATTTGTTAGCACCAACACACCTGTGGATGGACATCTACTAAAAAAAAGTTTTATGTGTATTTCTTGATTTTTTTTCCTGACAAAAAATCGGGGGTGGGGGATATCAAGATTGGGGGGACATAAAGCATTATATAGCACACCTGTCACAACTTTAGGGAGGAAATAAGTCCATGGCAGAGGTGTATTAGAGAGGGTTCAAAGAGTTCTGCTAAACCCCTCCCCTTTTGGAGCCATAGCAAAAGTGTGGATTTTTAATTATAAAAAATCCGGCAAGCTAGCCACTTTAGATGAAAACAAACTACTCCTTTTGAAAATCCTACCCAATATAAACTCCCAGATCCTCCAATCAACTGGCCTATCAATGATATCTTGATTAAACAAAACCAGCCAGCCTCCATGTGGATATCATTTAGAAAAGTGATGTCTGCTTATATACCAAGCTTTACAGGCAAACATGAATGGCTCATTAGAGAAGGATGACTAATTACCGACAAAGGGGTTGGAGCTGAGGTATCTGAGATTTTGGTATCATAGGTGGGACATTCAGTGGCAAAGCAATTCTGGGCACCCCTCTCAATAAAAATAGTTGTTTGATGGGAATTTTGGGCCCCCACTGCCCCTGTCCCCTCCACAGGGGTTGCTTGCATGGTTGCTATGCCACTGATTCCATTTCTTATACAAATAAAACCTGTATTTCATACTCCAAAAATCTGTACATGCTACTCATCCTACACAAGATGAGACCAAAGTGTGACTTTAAACTGTCTTTAAGAAAACTACTGCAGGTGGCCACCTACCCTGACACTTTAACGGGTCATATTCTCCATGCAGGGATTAACAAATGACATAGTGTTGAAACCTTTACTAAGAGTCAACTACCTTGAAAGACCCTTTTTTGATAACAGAAGGGGTGGTCTCTCAAGATAATTTATATTTTAAAACTTGTACTGAGAGACCATTCTTTTTGCCAACCAGAAATACTTGCTCAATACAGATGATCTCTAATAAAGGGTTAAAACATCATATAAAGTCTATCTTGGTGCATAAGAATTAAGTTTTAATGACACGTGGTCTTCTAAAACAGTGTTCCCCAAGACAGATTTTACTGAATTGTACTCTTTCTTATAGAAAAATCCACTCATCCTTCTTTATCTACCAACCATTTCTTAGGAGATGTATGTAAAGCATGAAGTTTATCAGGGCTTGAAATTGCTGCTAGCAATTCTGCAAGTTACAATTCTGATACGCCAGTAAATTGCTTGATGATAAATAAAAAAAGAACTATCAGTTTCTTGCTAGTTATACGTTGTATTTTGTAGTCAGAATACAAAATATGCTAGTGGTTATTGAAAGTAGCCAAACTATCAAAATACCCCTTGTATAGAAAAAATTAAATGTATGGGTCACGCATTTAGCAATTTCCATGGGCCCAAAATTGCTATCTTTACCACAATGGCAAATATAAAAAGTCACTTCAAATTTTAATGCCTTTTTCAAAAATAAATTTCTGGAAAACTGGCTGTAAATATGGAGACAAATGAGAAACTTGCCTATGTGCAAATCATTCAGGTTTGCTTACGTTAGTCACAATTGTATATAAAGACTGATGAAGAATTGCAGTTGCAATAAAGTTTTAACACAAACAATAAATATATGGAAATTGGATAGGTTTGTCTCTGTACATTTTAATATGCTCATTTAAAAAACAAAAAAATTAGCCCACATTCAAATCAGAATACCTTTTTTGCAAATATTCAAACAGAAAGTACATATTTGAATATTATTTTGTTTACATTGTGAATTCTGAACCATTTTCCAGATGAAGGAAACAAGGTGAAATGTAATTATGCAATGCCTATTTAGTCTATATGGATACAACGTAAAACCTGTCAAAATTATCAACTGACATTCCTCACAATATTGCTGTTTCTATTCATTGTCAGTCAGGAGCTCTGTTCATTAAGAACATGGGATAGAACTGGGGTTGTCATATCAAAGTCAGCAACACCTGTATGCATCAAGGTATCCAAATTTAATTCAATTAAATTGTCCACATTTATGTCTGATTTTTCTAGTGAATATATTACTTCTATGAGAATTTTGTGGAGATTATCCCACCTTGAACTGAAGTAATTTAGAGTTACTGCCCTGCTTTACCTATACAGTCTATACACAATAAAGAAGTCCATCTTTAGTATAGGAACGTTTTTTGGTCACACTGATTTTTAGCTACTTACATTTAGATGAATTAGTTCACAGTGTATCAATATGTCTTGGCAGGGAGATGGGGGGGGGGGGGGACACACAATATAATAGTTCACAACAAAAAAGCATTGATTTTATAGCTTTATTAACATATATTCGAATTACATCCGAATACTAATCTTCAAACAGACACATTCGGTAGACTTATTCCTGTCAGCTGTAACATTATGCATGTATCCATTACCTAAAGAGACTCCTGACTTCGTCCTGAACTGTGGTAGGGAGCGCGGCTCTGGATCTAACAGACGACCGATCTGATCCGCTGATGTTTGATTCTACTGCTCTTCTGCTTCCAGCCAACAAGCTAGCAGCTGACTCCAATCCATGTGTGTCGGCTGCTAAATTCATTAGAATATCGCCGAAATTAGGGTTTAAGCTTACCCGCCATGACATCTTATCATCAGCGGAAACACAAGAATTTGTACGTTAATATATATATATATATATATATATATATATATATATATATATATATATATATATATATATATATATATATATATATATATATATATATATATATATATATATATATATATTAGATATATGTGGTTTATCTAAAAAAAAAGTGTAGGTTTAATACTTTTAGCAGAGGTGTACTTGTATTAACGCGTTACGCGCATCTTGATCAGAGAAAACGCTCACAACGACAAGCAGCCTCCATGTTTAAAAATAACGCTCACGAGAGCGACCTCTAGCGAATAAATTCTTAGTAATTCTCGACCAGTGAATGGGAACTTTCAAACTGTAAAGTGCATAACACGTAAAGGCGACTTATAACTGAATACACAAATGATACATCTTGATACTCGATATTGTTAAAATGAACATTCTCATCGTGTAATGAAAATTTCAACCACCGCAGTGTAATTCAACAGATACAATCCCTAAAACTCAACATATGAAATGGAACTTTCAGCACAAATAATTTGAATCAACATATGTAACTGGAAATCTCAACATACAACGTTAATATTCCAACCACAACTGTGTAATTCAGCAGATAAAGCCTAAAACCCCGATATAGGAAATGGAACTTTCACCCATGACTGTGTAATTTAAGATATAAAATCTCAAAGTCCGACATATGAACTGGAACTTTCAACACAAAGAATGTTATTCAACATGCGAAATTGGAATTGTCGACATACAACATTGAAATTTCAAACACCACAGTGTAATTTAAAAGATAAAACCTCGATCTAGAAAATGGAACTTTGAACACAAATAATATGATTCAACATGTGAAATGAAAATTCTCGACATTCAACATTGAAATTTCGACTACTACTTTCTCATTGGACCAACTTTTGTCCGCTACGGCGCCTCATAGCCGTTGAGGAATTATAATATCTCCCTTTTTGAAGAAAAATAGACAAAAATTTGACTACTTGCCTTTTATAGCGTTGGCGGACGGGGCTGCAATTTATACGTATCGTGATAGAGATAATAATAGTAATAATAATAATAATAATAATAATAATAATAATAATAACGGAAGTCACTACGGATTTATTACATATTCAAGAGATATTCCATTCTATTTTTGTGTTCGAAACAATTCACTCATGTTTAAATTTAGAAATAATGAATTTCCACGTATCCATTCTATGACCATTTCCTTTGATGTGTACCCAATCTTCATAGACTTAAATGATATGCTGATTTGCTAATACACGTTCACGTATTAACGTCTATTAAAGATACAACTACAGCAATATCATTGTTGTCATCATTATCATCGTCGTCATCATCATCATAATCAACATTTACAAAAACAACAACAACAAGAGTAACAGCTTCTAATACTGTTGCTACTGCTTCTACTTGTCTTACTATTACTACTACAAATACTAATGCCTACATAATTGCTCCTATGCTATCCCTGGAATTGTGTTATCGAAGAAACAAGCACCTGTTCTTATTAAGCTAGAATCTTCTTTTTTGCATAAATCCACACACATATGTACCAGAATAAAATAGAAAATGACATAAATATGCAAGGACAATGGGTCCGAATATGGAGTAGGTGATTCCAACTCCAAAAACCCAGACAATGCAAATTACAAAAGAAGAAACCTCATAAAATTAGTATGTTATAGGCATCCATCTCCAAAAATGAAAATAATGCAAATAACAAGAAAAACAATGTTATGAGACTAGTGTGGGATATCTCTTGGAAGGAACTCCTTTAGAAAATCTCATTCAGATACAATATTTAGGTGTCACAATTACCAGCGATCTGAAATAAATCCTTCACATCTCCTGCTATAATTTGACCAAATAAAAATGAACTAGTAAAAATTGGCAAGAATTTACCTATTATATAGCCTGTACTCGGCAAGAATATACCTTCTTTACACCGTGTACTCGGCAAGAATATACCTTCTTTACACCCTGTACTCGGCAAGAATATACCTTCTTTACACCCTGTACTCGGCAAGAATATACCTTCTATGTACAATGTACTCAGCAAGAATATACCTTCTTAACACCCTGTACTCGGCAAGAATATACCTTGTTTACACCCTGTGCTCGGCAACAAATTACTTACTATATACCCTGTACTCAAACGGAATGTTACCGTTAAAGATTATTTCTTATTAACGATAACGTCATTGTGATATAGCACCGAACCAAACAAGATCAAGAAGGAGGAGGAGGGGGCTTAACTTTCACAGGACCGAATTTTTTTAATAATTTAAATCTGACTGCATGCTCGCAATAGACAAGAAGTAGACTAGTAAGGGCAAGGACCGTTGAAAAAATGCGGCATATTGGTACATTGACGGAAGTCACTGATTGGACAAAGTTACGGAAATAGTCTATAAAATGGTGAAAGATGGTTCTCTTAATACTTTTATTTCTGGATGCTGGTGTCAGGCATAACATAAATCATGATGAAGAATGCATTGACATCAGCAATGTCCTATCTTGAATACATGATATTACATTAGATTTTAAGAATTTTTCTATATGGTGTGGCAATTCAGTCAGCTCCAGATAAATGCAGTCAATACTGATAATTTGGAGCACGGCTGGCGCAGTTGTAAGGCACTAACTTCTCATAAGTTTGTAGTCTTTGGTTTGATCAACGTTGCAGCCACATGGTTGCTCGTAGTTACTTGGTAGATTATATGGTTACTCCGTTTCCTGCCTTTTTGAGATCATTATGCTCCAACATTTTGCCTCCAAAAATGCTTAACGTGAATGGCCTCCACTGCTCCAGAAACCGAAATGAGAATACCCCTCCCCCTTTAATTTAAAATTGACTGTAAATGTCATAAAATATTCTAAACAACTGTATCCATACAAAGATATAAATGCTTTTCTTTCACTTTTTTTTAGTCTGAGATTCATTTTTCATCTTTCTGGGTTGCAATTCTTGCAGCGGGACAACAGTCCAGTACTTGAAAAGGTACCAATAAGGTTGCGTTATCCATCGATCCGATATAGTGATGTTTGCCATTGATTATAAAAATCTCAAAATTATTATCGTTTTTTCAGTTTATTTTTTAAGTCAATTCATTTGATTCCTGTTTCGCCAGTATGACTTTTCCTCGAGAGACTTTGTTTTAAAGGTCTTTTGAATATCGATTGGCATTATTACTATGACACCCGTTATGTGAAATATAGTGAATTCAAGTCTAATATGGACAGTGATTTAAATTTTAATAAATAAAACTATCTTTCTTTGTTTCATGGAATAATGAAGATCTTAAAATGTATAACAATGACAATGACATAAACTAATATTGTAAAACATTTGATAATATTACATTGTACGAAACTTGGAGGACTGATCAGCAGGAATTTTTGGTGATTTCCTATCAGGTCATGGACACTTTTCATCTATCAGGCCTAAGAGACGCAGATTAGGTAGAAATGCAGGTGGTATTTCGATCTTTATCCATTAAACACTGATATCAGAGGAAATTGTATCAAGAACGTGTGAGAATCTTGAAGAATGTGTTATAATATTTTTATAAAGACAAGTGAATTTGGTATCGTACCACAAAATATCATGTGCTTTGTGTATATAACCCGAGATAATTCTCCTATATATAACGAGGATGACAATGATGATGTACGATTTTAAAAAGTAGGTTTGAAGATTTTAACGCTAGATTTAATATCTTTTGGATTACTTTCCCGGCGATGAATTGACACGTGTATTTGGATGCGATATACCTACGAAGGTGACAATTTTGATATACCTCGAAAAAGTAAAGATAGAAAACATAATAAATTTGGACTTTCGTTGACAGACCTTTGCTGTAAGCATTCAGTACATTTGCTCAGTAGAAAGTTATTTGATTACAATGTTGGTGACTACCTGCATTCCAAATGAAGGTGCTAGTAGTAGATTACATAATTAGTACCTCTGATATTTTTCAGTTTGTATGGGATTATGGTGCAGGTAATATATATGACTCTGTACATTTTCCATTCTATTGCAAATTTAAATTTAGAAATGATTCAGAAATGGCAAACGTGTTCTCCTTAAATAATGATGACATGTTTAATTATGGAGGTGGTAATGAAGATAGCTGTGCGTATAGAAAATGGACAAGTTTATATGGAATATTGTGAACATTTTAAAAGTAGTATTGTTTTTCTGTCTGAAACAGTTTATAATGTTTTAGGCACCTCAACTGATGCAGCAGTTGATATATAACTATATTGTGCACGATGTAGTTCATTGTATGAAAGTTACATCAGCAACATTGGTAGACAAGGAGAAGCAACCCCTTGGTGGGATGGTGAGTGAGAGTGTGAGAGCACCGAAAGTACGCATGGTTGAGAACTTTTCGTATAACCAATCGTGCAGAGGATCTTAATATCTATAAACAACGCAACAGCATGACAAAAATATGGTTAGGGTAAGGAAAGATTTTTTTTCAAAAGTATCGATAAAGAGCTGACCAGTCACGAAATAACCCTGCTAGGTTTTGGAAAATGTTAAAACATGTAATAACGTAACGAAAAACCTTTCTCAGATTACTAGATCTCAGTGGTTCGATTATTAAGAAATGTACTTACTGGAGATGTCGAAACTACTTCAAGCGATGAAACAGAACGCAAAATCGAAATTAATCATAATAATAATGAAATTTGAATGAACTAATTACTATGGAAGAAATTCTACATAGTATTAAAAGCATTGCTTCAGGAAAATCTAGCACACCTGAGGGCTTGATAATTGAGATGTTCAAAGAAACTTTCATGAATATTGCACCCTTCTTACTGATTCTGCTCGATAAAATGTTTCACTCTTGTATAATTCCGGAGGAATGTGGCAAAATTACCATTCGTCCATTATATAAGACAGACTCAGTTCAAGATCCCAACAATTTCAGAAGTTTTTCGTTGATAGAAACATTGTGTAAAATTTGTACAGATGTATTGAATATGAGACTAATTATGTGGTCTGATGATAATAATATTATTCATGAGTCACAAGCAGGTTTTCGTATTTATGAGTCACAAGCAGGTTTTCGTATTCATGAGTCACAAGCAGATTTTCGTATTCATGAGTACAAGCAGGTTTTCGTATTCATGAGTCACAATCAGGTTTTCGTGTTAATGAGTCACAAGCAGGTTTTCGTATTCATGAGTCACAAGCAGATTTTCGCAGAAGACATTCCATAGTATATACAGCAGACAATAAATTTATTCTACATTCAATTGTACCTAAGTATCTGCCAAAGAAGGATGATAGATTTTATTGTTTCTTTGTTGAATTTTCTAAAGCTTTTCATACCATATCTCATATGAAACTTTGGATCTCGTTATCAAGAAAAGGTTTTCATGGTAAATTCATGTACATACTGAAATCAATGTATTCTAGTTTGAAATCATGTGTCAAATCTCCTAAAGGTTTAACATATTATTTTCCTGTCAAGCAGGTACGATATAGAGTTCTCAATGCAATTTTGTTCTCTTTATTCATTAATGATCTTATTGAAGCAATACATGTTAAATGTCCTCATGGTACCTTTATCAATGAAAACATAGAGGTATGTTTACTATTTCATATGCCGATGATGTCGCAAATTGGGCTAAAACAGTGGTTTTATTACAGAAATATATAGACATTCTAGATGAAGTTCTTAAAATTCTGGTATGAACATCAATCTTGATAAACGAAAATAACCTCTTTTTTTGTTGTTGTAGGAATGACAAAATGTTTGAGAGAATGAAAAATATTATTTTAGTAGTTAGTTGGTTGAATGTGTTTCTTGGTATCAATATATGAGTTTAGTGATATGGACTACATGTAAAACATACATTGACTGCACAGGCTTAGAAATTTATTGAGTGTATTTTAGATATCAGCGTAAGCTTCGCTGCTTCGGTAGTTTTAATATTTTTAAACTTTTGGATAGCATGCTCAAATCATTTTGTGTTATTGTTCAAATGTCTACGGCTACGAATATTCAGATGTAATGGAAAAAGTACAACACAAATTTTGTGAACTGTCTCTCGCCCTCAATGAATAGTGCTTATGCAGTTAGAGAATGTAGCAGACACACACTGCGTTACCTATTATATACGATGTATTAAATTTTAGCTACGTTTAATTACCATGGATCAAAACAGGTATTCCTATAATTGTTATCTGTTGTTAAAGCGCCTTGATGAAAATAATCGTATAACATGGGCAAAACGTGTGTAGAAATTACCATATTCTTATGGGCTTCGTTTTGAATGGATTGATCAAAGTGTTCGAGATATTTCAACAAAGAGGTAAAAAATTTATGACACAAAAATGGCATAGTGAAGTTATAAGTTTTACGTGAGTAAGTTACAAATGTTTTAAGGCTTTTAAATCCTGAAAAGTTTGTATCTATAGGACTGATATTAAAATTTAGATATGCAACTTTTAGATTTCGATGTTTGAATCATAATTTAACGATAGAGACTGGTCGACTACATGGTTTGGATATATCTGATAGAATCCACCCATATTGTAACAAGAATGGATTAAGAATTGAAAAAGATTAATATCAGTTATAGACAGGGCGGTGGCTACTTACAAATAGACTACCACTGCTGTGAAATCAGCGTCATCATGTCGCGCCTTTATCGATCTTAAATAAATATTTCTTCTAACATTAAATAAAAATGTAGTTTGACCAAATTTTGTTAATTTCTGATTATTTTGTTATCTGCGTCTTAGTTGTAATCACAAAATTTCCAGACGAAAATTATCGATCGGTATAAGCTTGTACCATGGCGGCCGAGCACTAAACTGAGTCGAACAAAGCGGATGTTGGGTCTACTCATTACCAGTGCAAGTGTAGGACGATCCTTTTCCCCAATACACTGCACTATCATTGTGACAGTATAGTGCGACATTCAATAAAGTTACAGTATATCACACTTCTTGGTTGGCATCGTCTACAAATGTTCACGTACTTTAGAGCTGAGTTTTCGGATGTATTTCCTGGGGTGGTTATATAACGATCTTGCAAGAAATACTGATCGAGGAGCAGCGAAATAAACCTATCAAATTCTCAAAAATGTTACCTATTGCTAAACTGGCGGTACCGCACACCTACACGACCTGTATTTTAAGCATAGTACAAGCTGGTTGAAAGGTAAGAAATTTATATAAATAACAGTTTCCAAACAGTAGCAATCTCATGATAAATCAGTAGTCAAAAAGTCTGTTTTCTTGTCTATCTGAAACTCTATGACTACTCCATTCGCTGTTTTACGCTTAAAAAAAAAAAAAAAACGCTTGCACTCGTACATGACAATAGTCATCAATGTTTGAAACAAGGGACACTTGGTAATCTAATC
Source organism: Margaritifera margaritifera (assembly GCA_029931535.1). Classification (NCBI taxonomy): domain Eukaryota; kingdom Metazoa; phylum Mollusca; class Bivalvia; order Unionida; family Margaritiferidae; genus Margaritifera; species Margaritifera margaritifera. The sequence goes on along the minus strand of JAQPZY010001636.1, from coordinate 3,151,981 downwards.
AGCAGATATATATTCACTGGAAATTTTACTCCAAATGACAGCCAAAAAAAACTTTTTTGTGCTTTTTTTCTTCCACTCGTACTGGTTGACTTTAATTGTTCATCAGGTCTATTATGGGGCTAGTGTGTGTACAACCTAGAATAACAGTTGAAATTGATTAATACTCCCCTATATGTACTGAAATAAGGAGTACAATATCATGCAAGGCAATGTATTGTAAAGGCAGCTGTTTGTGAAAAATGAATAAAATTAAATGGACAGACTTGAACACTGAGTGGCCAAACAGAAGCTGATGTGCAGAATAAGCTAGACTATAAGATAAACAAACTTAAGGTACCACCTATCTGCCTACCGCCCAACTCCAAGAAAAGCACAAGCGCCATCTAGCAGTTTTCTTTCTTAACTATAATAAACCATGTTCAAGATTTACTTTTATTTTCGTTGTCAAACTTTCCAGTGTGACTGTTCATAGCGTTATCTCCACAAATCTCGTAACAAGCAAGGTGATGTCCTATACAGTTTTAGAACTTATGATAGTTTTGTTGCATACTCTGCATATTCTTATTTAGTAGCCCTCTTAATTTCTGCTATATTTCTATTCGACATGTATCCAGTTCAAAATAATCCCTACCTGACATTTCTCAGTTATTGAACATTCATGAGCTAATTCGATAGAACCAGAGTCGCTTGATAATTATGTCACACTGTTAACCTTCTGAACGGTTATCTACTCATACGTTGAAAACAAATATGATGAATTCTATCACGATCTTTGTGTTTGAAGAAACCAATCTGTTCTCTACAAATACCTCATTATATAAATACGGCCAAAATATAGCACTATTCAAGAATGTAAGTTAGTGTAACTCTTGCGTATAAGGAAGCGCTAAGCGGCTATAAACTTTATTGTTATAAATTTCTGACAAATATAGATCAATATATCACAAACATAGTATTTTTCATTGCGCGTGTGTATGTGTTTGTGTGCGTGTGTTAATAAAGGGCGAATGTAGTCTGCCTAAAAGCGTAATCCATACACAAGCATTGTTATATGAATCAACTCGTAATGATAACGCCAAAATCATAGAAACTGGCAGGTATGCATTTTGTTACGACTCTAGGGGTAATGTAACAGAATAAAAGACACAAACAAGCTTTCAAGATTAAAATGCAAAACTTTAATTTCCTAAAATATTAAACAAACAATCAAAGTGAAAGAATTAAAATAACTTACAGTATAGAATATCCTAAAAAGTCCTAAAATGTTTTAAAGTTCACATCCTGTTGTTAATCAGAATAATCCGGATGTGGTATTCCGAATGAAAAAGCCTGTAATGTGCTGAAACTGATAAGTTCTGATGTAATCCAAAATAATCCTTGCAAGTCTGGAATCTCACAAGTTTTAGAATAATGTCCGATAATTCCACGGAGCTGTATAGTAATTCAGATGAATTACTAATTAAATAAATTCCACACAGAACTGAATAATTTCAATAACCTCTCCTCGATCAAGCAACTGTAAAGAATGATAATTCCAAAGATTATTCCCTATATATCTTTACTAAGTGCGTAGAATTAAAAGGGAATATCCTTTCTTCGTCTTTAATACTATGGTATTTCAAAATAACACAACCCTCTAAGAACCAATCAGGAACTAGGTTACGCGTCATTTACCCAAAGGTCTAGTGTACTAAAAATCTTAAAGAGTAAACATAATGTTATTGTGTAGTATGGAATGTGACCTTTCAATGTTGATTTCTAAAAAGTACAAAGCCAGATCATGTGACCACTTATTGATCGAGCAGTAGTCGTATCTATACTGATATGCTAACCCCTATTCAGACTAAAACAGAAATCATAAATTAGTAAATTAAATCATTATAAAAAGGTAAAAAGGTATAATTCCGTAACAATTTGCAATGCCAACTGACATGCCTTTTACGTCCTGTTTATTCACTGGAAAATGGTCTGGGCCACAACTCCAGAAACTTATATTGTACATTGGGGTTACCTCCCTTATACCATGACTTTAGCAATATACCAGCTGTTTTGCATGTGAGCTAATGTGTTCTCCAGAACGTGCAATATTTATCTTGCCTTTGCTGCATCAAATCCAATTTATCATTAATGTGATAATTGTAATAATGGAAAACATGCTCGGTATCTTAAAGTATGTACAAAGGCTTGGGTTGGCATATAAGAAAAAACAAAAACAAATTATTTTCCAACAACTGACTTTGAGTAAAGCATGAAAAAAGGAAAAAAGCTAGCATTGTGTCTTCCAGTACGTATACTTTTAATTTCACATGACAACATAAGTTTACTGCAAGGGAATCACTTTCCATTCACACATTATTTAATTATGATCGTGATGAAAGAACACATTTTCAGCACAGAATGATATAAAAATGTATGTTCTATTTCGTAATGTAATGGTCTAGTTCAATAAGATCTGCAGAAATATGTATTAACATGTAATATTACACACAAGGAATGAATTTTACCAAATAAATAAACAGCAGTTATTGCAGAATATATTTGGAAATAAATTCTGACATATGCCTTGGAAAATATTGTAACATTTCTATGTTTACATTACAGTCTAATTTCAAGCAGGGCAAGTCATTCCTTTCACAACTCGCATATATATATATATATATATATATATATATATATATATATATATATATATATATATATATATATATATATTAATGTGTGTTAATATAACAAAAGAAAAAATGAAGGATTGAAAAGACTTTAACTTTCTTAATTCCACAAAAGTAAATAATCATTTTGAAAAATTGCATTTAAAAACATGTTTGCCATGCAGATAAAGAAATAGGATAAACATTTTATTAAAGAAATGAAATAGATGAATTATTTCAATACTGTTGCAACATGTCTGTGATTGATGTCCTATTGTCTAAATGATCCGGATAAAGCTAGATTACTTTAGTTCTCATAACTTTTAACTGAATAATCATAAATGTCCTTTGAAGAGTGGCGGAAATAGTAAAACGTTTTCAGAGTGTCTGAAACAGTAAAATAAAAAGTGTTTTAAAGTCTTATATCCTCGCTAGTCTGGAAAAGTAGTCAGGATTTTAGATTTTCCACAAATCCAGAGGATACGGAAAGTAGTAGCATAGCAGTATATTGAACACTTTCACATCGTTTGATTCTTCTTCGAACACAAGAATCACGTCATTCCTGTCATTGAAACATATACCATGAGGATTCTGAAGTCCATGGTCGCGTGATAGTAACACCCCGAGTTGTCTCCCTTCTGGAATAACCTGTACCACAGTTTTGGACGCATTCCCACAGCAGTGAATAATCCCTTGTTTGTCAACAGTGATCCCTCTTGGGTCTAAAACATCATTGCTTTCAAATGTATTCAATTTATTCCCTTTCATATCCATGGTTACTATGGTGTTTCTTGCAGTGTAATAGATCCTTTGTCCATCCTGACTGACACAGTGTGTATTACGTACATCCAATTTGTCATATGACATAATTCTATTGATAATTTTATCTGAAATATCATACGTAAGCAATGAATCTCCACTAATGTCTACAATAATGTTCTGTTTGTAGGAAGCTATTCCATAACAATGTGTACCAACAGATATGCTCCTCAGTGGTGTCAGTGTATTACTAACAGACACAAGCTTAATATCTCTATATACAGTTACAGCTACAGTTCTTTCATCAACACGACATATGTACCTTGGTTCAGAGTCCATTTTCAGATGCGACACGAAATGAAAACACTTATCAAACAGCTTGAGTTTGTTATTTGCCCAATCACACAACACAAATCTTTCATCTAAAAGGAAAACGCCTGAATATATTTTGCATATTTTATCATCATGGGGGATCTTGGCACTAAAAGTGACCATTGAATTGGGTTGAATTGTTGGCAGCGCCATTTTGGTCGTTGCAAATGAAAAGTCTGACACTTGTTTAGGAATCTTGACCACTCTTCTTATCAATTTACCGATGGATGACAAGGTTTGAATGATTCCTTTACAAGTGCTGTCAAAATGGAATTCTAATTGAACAATTTCTGAGTTATATTCCATTGTCTTGTATTTTTCCAAATACTTGAGAACTTGGCGGGATACTTTGGTCATTGTGATAAATATTTTCGCATCATCCTTTAATTTTGTACCACCCATTAGCATTTCTTCGGACGTTTCAATAGCAGCTATTGCGCTCTTACATTCCACAATTTGATATGATACTTTTATCTTTTCTTGTTTACACATTTGATTCAATTCTTCAAGAGCTGTAGTCTCTAGTCTATCAATAAGCGCTTTAATGCTGGTTGTCCAATCTCGAATTGTCTTGGTTATATTAGTTTGTTGCTGCTCAATAGATTCTAAATTGTTTGAACTACTTTCAAGCAATATGATAAACATTTTTTTCGCTGCATCTAATTTTCCCAATACTTGCTTGAAGTCTTGTCCTTCTTTGGTACTTTTAGATACATCTTTTACAAGCAACAGTCCCTTACATTGTCTGTGATCTTTGATGACGCAGTCGCTGCAGCAAAGCTCTTTGTGATTCGAGCAAAAATAATTGTATTGATATCCATGTAGAGAACAGCGATACATGTCCGCCTGAGATGAATTCCAGTTCTGCTGCGCAGACACTGACTGTGCAGACGTTGACTGCACAGTGACTGAATGATCCTTGGTCATCTTAAAACTTGTGTGACAACTGTAACAAGTATTACAGAGATACTCAGAACACGTGACACAGTATGCCACAGATAAATTCTGTTTTCCTAGAGTTAAACATGGCTGGCAATAAACAGACTCGTCCTTGTTGGACTGAGTTGACGCCAAAAGCGACAAAACGATGGAATTGGTAGCAAGTTTAGCGGCCCACTCATCTGGTGTCTGGTCTGCAGCTGGAGCAGGGGTGGGAATTCTGCAGACGGGACACGTAATTATGTCCGACTGTGTCCCCACCTCTCTAAGACTCCGGGCATGTTTGCGGATACACTTCTCACAGAATGTATGTAGACACGCTAGTACTTTCGGTGTTTCGAATGTTTCCAAACATATTGGGCAATTTAACTGTTTACAAGTAGCCTCCTGATTCTTTGCCATTGTGACGTGTACATATGTGTGTTTGTTACACGCATACCGTGCGTGTGACGGGATATAGTTCATTAAACAAGTTATATATGTAAAAGTAAAAGTCGAAATTTAAAAAAACTTCCTTGTTGCGATGTTGAAAGTACGCTTTACAATACCTACTGTAGATTATTCACAGTGTCCTACAAGTCTTCTCAATGATTCATATTCTGATACTTTACGGTTTTACGCACTTAGTATTACTGTAATAAACACAGATCCACTTAGCAAGCAAGAATTGTTTTACAAATCTACCATGTTGATAATGTAATGTAATCGTTGAACTGAATACATAGTACTAATCGGAATATCGTTCGGCCTTTTCCGCCAAATGGGAGAAAAAACCTCTGATGTAATTCACTACCATTAAGAACTATATCTGGAACTACTTTTGTTTACACAGCACAATATGGCGGCGGAAGGAGACAAAGTCACAATCGGAAACATGGTCGACCTCTTCTGTCGCAACATATGTGGTTAACTTCGCCGAAGGCGAATTACCAAACCCATCAAATTTATGTGTATTCCTACACTTACATCCAAAGTTTTTTTCTCCGACTTAACAGAAAAGTCAGAGAGATGTTCCGATTGCACATATTACATAGCAGAATTACGTAAGCTGTAATATCGATACCGTATCACGTAGTCATATCACACAATAGGTTGAATTGTTCTAGATTATTGCCTATGAACGAAGCATTTTATCGGAATGTGACCGACGCACGACGGTAAATGAATACCATATAATATGTGTCTACTCGTAAGATAAATAATAATAATAATAATAATAATACATTTTCCTTGGATTGCGTTGATGGACAGGGATGCAGTTCAAACGTATCGTGATACAGACTTTGATAATAATAATAATAATATGAATAATAATAATGGAAGTCACGGAGGATTAATCACGTGTTAAAGTGATATTGCTTTTTATTAGTGTCTGTGAAACAATTCAGATTCAAGCGTAAATTAAAAACAGAATGAATTCCCTCCGTTTCATTCCAAAACACGTTTCTCTGAAGTGTGTTCATTCTTCTGAGATTTCAATGATATGCAGAATTATTATTCGACTTTCGCGCATTTCGATAATGCATTCTTTATTTCTCCTGTAAGTTCTATGAAAGATACAATTACAACATGACCATCATCAACAACAAACTGCCGTATATACTCACTTATAAGTCGAGTCGAACTGCACACTGCACAAAATCAGATCTGCCGTCGCATAATGCGCTGGCAGAGCTTGGTCTATGCAGTTTAATAGGAGTAATCAGTAGAACAAGGAACACAGACCCTGATCTGCCAGGGCATTATGCGATGACGGATCAGGGTCTATGTTGTTTGGTATTGGACTCAACTTATTAGCGAGTACAGACGGTTTTTCTTCTACTATTACTACTGCCGACATAATTGCTGCTATGGTGTCCTGGACTTGTGTTATTGGAGAAACAAGCAGCTGTTCTCAATAATCTGCCAGTCTTGATTTTACTTTGTATTTATATATTTATTTTTGAGCATACGTCCACACACATATGCACCAGAAAAACTTTGACGAAAAGTCAGAAGATACCAGTAACTGCTCCCATCGTTATGGACACGGTCTTATTTTGTTAATTTTTTATTGTGCAGCTGCTTTTGTGTCTTGACAGTCAATTCAAATTTATAACTGTGATAATGGCAACGTACTGAATATTTGGTGATAAGAATTGTAATTACAGCAGTTTTCTGACGATTGATAAATAACAAGGATCAAAAGCTATAATGGTTAGCCAAATATTCAAGCATTGGTCGTGCAACCTTAGCGACGATTTTTATTTTTTTTACAGACCGGTCCGTCATACCTGATGAGGTCCGAAAGCCAGACCATGACTATTAAAACAGTCGGACGCGGAACCGACCAGTCAGGTTCACATTTGGACGCCTGACACGGCTGTAGCTACAAACACAGCTCACTTTATCCTCCTTTTATACCACAGTCCAGCTTTTAATTGAAAGGTTATTGTACCCTCACACGTTTTTACACGAGAAAACAGCAGCGAATAAACTATTTGTACTTCACTTAAATATCAGCAACATTCTCAAAATGAACATGGTGCGTGAGGCTGTGTGGATCCAAATCAACATTAAAATCGTTCCTCTGTAGCCACAAGTAAGTCCATGTTCTACCAAACTTCTCAAAATGTCTTCCTTAAAGACTCTTGGGTTAAAAATCTTACAATCTACCAACTGAGCTAGAAAAATAAAACTAAAGAAATATTATTACCCTAACTTTATCGTTTCCGCATATGATGAAATATCAATATTATCCGAGTTATTATCAACAAGATAATTAACTTATAATTTATAATAAAAATGTGTGAACTGTATTAAAACCTGGAGAGTTCCATGGTGTTCACGGATAAGAAAGTAAGCGATGGTGACACTCATCCCTGAATTTTTTTTATCAAGGATTGAGATTTCAAAATGATTTTGTTTCAATAGGATGTCCAAATTTGACAAAATACAACATTATGCTGAATATTAACAATCATCAGACATAACTGACGAATGCCATTGACACTGGAGGAAAGAGTGGTTTTCGCAGACTCTGTATGTGGTGTCAATACAAAAAAGTCTAGATTGATTGATAAGCTTTACAATAGTAATGAAAAGATCAATGATCTTTAAATAGAAAATAATCATTTTGAACAGGCGATTGAAAATATACCAAAGGAGTAAATGCGAGCCAATCGACAATTTGCTTGAATAAGAACAAGTATACGAAGACTACTTTGACAAGATACAAGATTTCATTGAAAAGGAATACAAAAATGAGGGGATGAGGAAAATAAAAATGGAGAGGGCGGTTCATTTGCTTGAAATCTGGTGATAGAGTTAGGCTAATAATGATCAAGTTCTTTTTGACACCCACACCCACACGCAACACGTGTGCAAAAACAAGAGCAAAAACTAATGTCAACAAGTACCGACACCAGGAATACTGCACCAAAAGCATGGACAACAATGGATAAGTAACAATAGTTACCTGACTTAGGATAAGACCTGAGATGGAAATAGATCTTACCATGGAATGTCAAACGGCAAACAGATGATATGCAAGTCAGATCAAAGTTTTGTCATATTACGTTAGAAACTGCTAAAGTATTGGTCAGAAACTGAAACCTATAAATTAAACAATACCCGATGAAAGGGAATGCCAATATTAGGCATATTTTGAAGCAAGAATTTGAAAGACAAAAATAAACAATGAGGAGGATATTTGCGTAATAGACGATTGAAGAAATATCAGAAGGTGACTATTCTGACACCTTTGACTTTCAACTAGAAATGCTCAAATATTTTCAGTCTGATGTCGACACTTCTCCATGTTGTTGCTGAAAATTTCAACAGCTGTTTCTCGAACAGTGTTATCAATCCTTTAAGGAAACGACCATCATACCCACGGCTTGTGGATTGTTGTACCGAAATAATTTCATCCCGAGAACACACTATTGTCTCAAAAAACTGTGAATAATATTTGGCAAATGCTTTGTCTTGTTTACATTATACAACACGTCAGAAATGGTGGGGAAAAGAAGATTGGTCCTTACCGTATCGATCGTTGGAATTTGGAAAAACCACAAATAGACAGGCCATCCCAAAAACGACTCGGAGCACATCGACGTTGAGCACATTCACAAATACGAAGGACTGATAAAATATCGATATATCTGATCAATACCTTGAATGATGTTGGTTTAAAAAAATACATTATAAATTTTACCAAACCTAGCATACGAGTATATCTTGGCATTGTCCGAAACAATTTAAATATTTTTATCCATGATATCGGACAAATTGGTGCGGACAAAAAGGTATGGTCAAAATGGTATGGTTAAGTTATATTTTTACTTTGTTGTCGTTTATAGTATATATGTTTAAATTTTTAAAAATCTGATTTCTTGATCATGTATTATTGTTTTTTCGTCTAGACATTCGTGTCAATTCACAATATGTTTGAGCAGGAATTGGGTTCATTTAAATTTAAATTTAATTATTTTTTTAATTTTCTTTTGTCACTTAAGACTAACTGGCTTGAGCATGAATTTGTTTTATCTAGATTGTTTTTATAATTTTTAGAATATTTGGCTTAAGCGCGAATTGGTTCCGATTCGGATTTCTTTCTTCCCATTGCTGTAGTTAATTGTTTAGAAAAGTACAATGTCTTCAATAATGTCATTGGTATAGCCCATCCCATAATCACAAGACTAGCACGCAAACTGCAACAGGAACAGCATAGCACACAACTGCTGTGCCGTCAGCTGGAATTAGAAGTACTGACTGGGAAAAAGAAAAAACCTACAATCGCATCAATGAGGCATTGCATACTATGGTGTCCGACTACAACAACAGACAGACAATTGCATTCTTAGGAGACATTGCTCGGGTTTTGAACATTAATGTTGTGTGCAAGCATTAAGTAAATTAACAGTTTTGTGCCTGAAAACTTTGTTTAGGAGACATTTTAGCCTTATATAACTTTAGATAAAAACTAAATAAAACTTGATTTTACTATTTTAATAAACTAATCAAATTTATACAATATTACTTTTATTATTTTGCCCATACAATCGTGACAATACTATTTTGACCATACCAATTCGTCCATATCATTTTGTTCATCTACCATTTTGTCTGTACCTTTTTGTCCGCACCTATAAATCATATATGTACTGTATACTGTACTCATATAGCGCATACATGATTTGTAGGTACATTGTAAGCAATGATACAAGCCCCGTGCATGTGATTCTACCAGCGGTGGGACAAAAGTACCATTTTTACAGCCATCTACACACATACCATTTTATAGTTGAAATCTACTGCTTTTGAACATTAACAAATTTTTATATAACCCCCCCCCCCAAAAAAAAAAAAACCGGTAATGGAGACCAGAACTGTTCCAGCAGTTGTTGAGACTGGTGCAATAATGCACAGCTAAGTAAGCAGATTAAGAAGGTTAACATGTGTACACAACAAGCTGTTAATTGATTACCTTGTTGTTGTAATCTGGGGAGTTTAGGCCAAATGCTGAATGTTTTTTGAGGAGTTATAAGTAATAAAGAGATGAAAGATGGTCTATTATGCCTTTGAGTCTGATTAAAAATTAGCCGTCCTTTATCGAAGGCCAGATAAAAAGGAAAAACTGAAGAAAAAAAAGAAAAGATTTTGGCATAAACACTTGAGTAAGTATTTTGATTTTGGACACAGAATTGGAGTCCGAGTTTGTGGAATTGGATTGTGAGCTTGTGATTTTTATTAAGTCACCAGCCCTGGGTCTGTGTCTGAAATAAATTTTCTTTGAGCACTGTGTGTACACAGATGTCAGACATCAAGAGTATTATTTAACGCCTTTACTGCATGAAAAATTATAAAACATGTATATTTTTAGCTTATGAAAATTAAAGTTAGGTTCTTCAAATGTAGGGTTTCATTCCCCAAAATTTTACCTGGAATTCCATGACTATTGAAAGCAAGTATGTTCGTATGCATACAAAAACAGCCTGATTATATTTTCATGCCATTGTTGCAATTTTTCAACAATTCCTAAAATTGCTTAACTTCCATTACTTATATTTTTGTTTGGTCAGCAGCAGGGACATACATGTTTTACAAACACAAATCTAATTTACTTTTTTTTAAAATCTAAAAATTATTATTTGTTCTGCATTCACATATTTAATGAGATTTCAAGAATAAATTACACATTATTTTCTTGCTATTGTTGATTTTCATTTTAGTGAATGAAGACTCATGAAAGATCTCAAAGGCTTCAGTCATAAGCCATGGTTATTGTTCCTCTTAATGCAGTAGATGTTTTGTCAAGACTAGTACATGTATGTACAAAAACTTCTTTATTATATTCTTGAATTATTCACTAGTACATATCAACATTTCAAGTTATTGTGCCTTGTAGTTTGTCTCTCTTTTTTTGTAGTTTAGCTCACCTGGCCATAAGGCATAATGAGCTCATGGAGTAGGTCTTTGCCCATCATGCATCATCCATCTGACATCTTTCGACAATTGCTATTTCAACTTCTTCTAAAACAAATCCCAGATCAATTTCAACCAAACTAGGCACAGAGTATCACATTCTGGCACAAAGGCATTGACCTTTGACCCCAAATAGATAGGCTATTTCCTTACCCCATGTGTAATCCAGACACAAAGTCTGGTAACTGCATATGGTGGATAAGTAGAATTACTGTGCAGAAACCAGACTGGTAACAGATCGCTGGACAGGTGGACAGATGGTGTGCATATAAAAATATACAAAAATTCGATATACACAGAATTCACCAAAATTTCACAATGCAAACATTTTCACTATGTATGGTAGTAAGTATTCCTGATATCACATGTAGTGGTATTAGTTTTGTCCTGGGATGAAGTAGGCTGCAGAACTCAGAGAAAACCACTCAACTTTGATGGGCACTAAACTCTATCCAAATATGTTATGCACATGTTTTTTGGTAATAATTTCTTTAGTGGTAATCTCCAAAGAACATTGTCTGCAGTTTACTTTTGCACATTGTAGGTGCAGTCAACTTGTGAAGTTAAATCTCTTTAAAATTACTTACAACAAATAATTTCATTGACAACACATGTATAAACAAAGCAAACAGCTTTTCCATGGTCTTCAGTTAGATTTACACAAATAAATTATACATACACACTACTTAGTTTACACTGTCACACAATCTTCACCCACTTGCATAATATGGAAACCATGTGCTTAACATAATTTGATTTGTTTTATTACTGATTACAAGCAAACATAACAGACCCTCATTTTTTGGTACATTATCTGATGGAAGATCTATATCTACAATTTTTGCAGTTTGGTACACAATTTACCATGTAATTTACTGTAATTCTGATGAGAAATGACAAAGACAACTTTGTAATAATGAATTGTAACTTTTTATTGTTCCCATTATTATTCATTTTGGTACATATATGAAGCTAAAATCTGTCTCGAGTAAAAACCACACTAACAGTTAAAGAAATAAAGAAGAAAAAAATAAAATCTGTTTGTAGTAAAAACCACACTAACAGTTAAAGAAATAAAGAAGAAAAAAATAAAATCTGTCTGTAGTAAAAACCACACTAACAGATAAAGAAATAAAGAAGAAAAAAATAAAATCTGTCTGTAGTAAAAACCACACTAACAGATAAAGAAATAAAGAAGAAAAAACTAAAATCTGTCTGTAGTAAAAACCACACTAACAGATAAAGAAATAAAGAAGAAAAAAATAAAATCTGTCTGTAGTAAAAACCACACTAACAGATAAAGAAATAAAGATGAAAAAAATAAAATCTGTCTGTAGTAAAAACCACACTGCTAGTTAAAGCCTTTTCTGAAAAAAAACTAAAACAGCTTTTTTTAAGACTATATAGCAAGCCCAAAATTAAGATGCCAACAAGAAAGTGAAAAGCAAAGAATGGACAGTATTTCTTTGAATCACAGCCTTCAACAGGTTATATAGATCATGACATATAGAATATGAAAGAAAAGGCAATCTTAGTACTGAAGAAGTTGGTCACAGTCTACCTGGATGGAATAGAATGTGATATATATTCTTTGAAATATAAGCTTATCAGAATCTTGAAAATACAGATTTGGTCTTACTGGATTGAACAGCATATATTCTTTGAATTACAAATTTGTCTTAGTGCTGAAGAAGCTGGTCCCAGTCAACCTGGTTGGAATATACCTCTATATTCTGACACAATTCATAGTTTTCTTTCAATTTTTCAGTCAATTCTACTTTCTGTCCTAGAACACTCAGTATTCAGATATCTACTGGTTTAAAGAATGGGTCTGAATCATTGGAACCATAACGCCAGTTGTTAAATCTGTCAACACATGCATGGAGAGAACATTCCTCAGCATGGAAATCGCAAGGTCTGGCATCCATATCTACATATACATTGAAAACCAGTAATGATTATGTAATTATGTACATGTATATAGATTTGTATAAAGAGTGAGAAAGAGAGTGAGAGTAAAAAGAGGACTTAGAAAACTCATAATACATGAAAAGTTGTAGTAATTTCTCTTTTTACATGATCTTTGATGGAAGCTAGAAATCACAAACTTTCTGTGTAAAATTATGTACAATATGAAAATGTAAGGAAACCTGTATTTAACTAGAAATATCAGTAAGTGGCAGCCGACCCCCTGCAAGAGAATTTGCTTTAAGGTATGCCCACGTCTGTATGCAACATTCAAACAAGACAGTAAACACATGCATAAAAGATTGTACAAATTCTTTTAAAAAATGGAACTATTGCTTCCTTGGCAAGAAAATCTAGTCAGGTGAGCAATATATGTATGCAACATGCCTAATAAATTTCATTTCTCTATCATGTGGTTTTTGTGCAATGATGCAAACATGAGTTTCATCCAAAAAAGTATGAATCCAAAAGTTCAAAACTTTATAACAATGAAGATCTGCTTTAGTGCCATAAAATCGAATCTGGTAGTCTACATATGCAAATAAACATGATTATACAATTGAATCTGGTCATCTACATATGCAAACAAACATGATTATACAATCAAATCTGGTCATCTACATATGCAAATAAAATTGATTATACAATCGAATCTGGTCATCTACATATGCAAACAAACGTATACAATCGAATCTGGTCATCTACATATGCAAACAAACATGATTATACAATCAAATCTGGTCATCTACATATGCAAACAAACATGATTATACAATTGAATCTGGTCATCTACATATCCAAATAAACATGATTATACAATCAAATCTGGTCATCTACATATGCAAACAAACATGAGTATACAATCAAATCTGGTCATCTACATATGCAAACAAACATGATTACACAACTGTATGTCTTCATTACAAGTAGTTTGTGCACAATTGTAATAACAAGATTTAGTCCCCAAAAAAGTTCAATAATTTATATTGTATGTCATCCACATATAGATACAAACATACCCAATAAATTTTATTTATCTTTGTCAATTGGTTTTCGCATGATCATGATAGCATGGCTTTTAATCCCCTTCTCTTTGTCAATTGGTTTTCACATGATCATGATAGCATGGCTTTTAAACCCCTTCTCTTTGTCAATTGGTTTTCACATGATCATGATAGCATGGCTTTAAATCCCCTTCTCTTTGTCAGTTGGTTTTCACATGATCATGATAGCATGACTTTTAAACCCCTTCTCTTTGTCAACTGGTTTTCACATGATCATGACAGCATGGCTTTTAAACCCCTTCTCTTTGTCAATTGGTTTTCACATGATCATGATATCATGGCTTTTAATCCTCTTCTCTTTGTCAACAGGTTTTCACATGATCATGACAGCATGGCTTTTAAACCCCTTCTCTTTGTCAATTGGTTTTTCACATGATCATGATAGCATGGCTTTTAATCCCCTTCTCTTTGTCAATTGGTTTTCACATGATCATGATAGCATGGCTTTTAATCCCCTTCTCTTTGTCAATTGGTTTTCACATGATCATGATAGCATGGCTTTTAATCCCCTTCTCCTCAAAGGTAGGTTAAAAAATATCAGAAATTTCTTTTTAAAAATTGAAAAACTGCTGTAATGTCATGGAAATCTTGTCAGGTCATCTAAATATGCATACAAACATACCTACAAAATTGTATTCCTCTTTGTCAAGTGGTTTTGTGCAAACTTGCCAAATATGTTTTCACCAAATAAAGTCTCAGTCCAGCAGGTTCAAAACATTTTTACAAATGGAAACATGCTACAGTGGAATGAAAATCCATTCAGGTTATATATATATATATATATATATAGAGAGAGAGAGAGAGAGGATATTTGCTTGAAACAACTGAATAACTGATGTATTTCATCAAGTGGGTGAAAATACTAAAGTTTTTCACCCACGAGATGAAATATATCCGTTATTCACTCGGAGGAAGCAAATATTCTTTTTTTTTTATGCTCAAGCGTATTGTCCAGCAGTTTGTATAACACTATGAAGTAGCTGATTTCTTGCTGCATCCCACGCGATAATGTCAGCAATTTACCGTTTATGTTCTGCTCTGTTTTGTGTATAGTTGCACATAAAATATCAGTAGTTACATAATGCTCCTTCCCAATTCAAGGTAAAACAGCAGATAAAGAGAAAATGAAAAATTTTTTTTTTTTTTTACCTATTGTTGGATTTGAACCTGGTTCGCCTGGATGCAAAGCAGCCATCTTAACCTTTACACCACACAAGCGTCCTAAAGAGTTTGGAATTTCTTATTTATAACATTATCAATGTTTATTGACGGCCAGTGAAAAAATATAGTGAAATATCACAATTTTACTCTGAAAATCCAGTAATTCACTGCCTAGCATAAAATAAATATAGATACGTGTGTGTGTGTGTGTGTTAAATCAACAGGAAATCAGTAATACATGCATACTTTATTCCTTCAAGAGTTTTCATATTATCATCATGGATGCTTTTCAGTTAGGTTCATTATACTTTCAAAGTAATTTTTGTAAATAAAGAATTTGATGTATTTGATAGGGTAGGATAAAGACTTCTTTACAGTGATATACAATACCTGTTTGACTGACATTACAACTAAACATCCTTCACAGTCCTAGACTAAACAAAACATAACAATCTGGACAGAAATGCACTCAACACAGTATGTTATTAAAGTATATGAATGTATTGATACAATGTATAAAGTAGTCCATACAAATTTAAAGTATATTTTAAAATTCACCCAGGATATGTTTTACTAACATATTTTCATAACATAACCATAATAAACCTATATTGAGTGCTAATTGTTATATTTAATTTTATAAACTTATTCGCCAGTTATAAATGACAAATTATTCATGTTAATCGTTTTCTTATTTTGATAATTTTTATAAAATGTTCTATTAAAATGATGCATCTTGTATTCTACATTTTTTATAATCTTGTTTTACATTTTTGGCAAGGGAAAGAAGTCTGTGTAATCTCAAAACTGTGATTTACAATAGTCAATATGATAGGTTTCTTCCATTACATTTCTATAGAGAGGTTGGCATGTTGAAAAGAGAACAAAAATGATTACATTGTACACATATATGCATACAATTGAGCAAATTCTTAACTGTGCAAAATTTCATTAATATCTGGAAATCATGCTCATAATAAAACTCACTAAATATCTTGATGATAAAAGCTATCTATTAAGTTTCATGCAAATCTGATCAGAAATAGTCACTAACATGATGATGAGCTCAGCCAGTCAGACGCAAATTCACCTCCTCATTATGAGTTGATCTTTCTCATAACTGTACCCATCCAAGATCTTGATGATGTAAGTCTATTTACCAAGTTTACATTATCAGATCAGAAATGCAGTCTCCTGAGTAGTAACAAGTTCAGCCACTCAAATGCAAGAACACCTCATTAATATGTGTGCATCTTGCTCATTACTGAACTAGTGCAAGATCCTGATGATGTAGCACAAGTTTAATCAAAATCTGGCCCTGAGATCTCAAAAGCATATGAAGTTGAGTCAAGCACTAATTTTAACTCCAAACTTTAGTCTAGACATTGGGTTTGGAGTTTTACTTTATTTGTAGATCTAAAAAGTTTGGAGTAAAGTTTCTGACTTAAAACTCTAGTTCAAGATTAAAAATACTGAGGCTGGTTAGAAGTAAATTCCAAACTGAAGCAAATATGGTGAGCCTTTGCAAGCAAAATATTGCAATTATTTGACGTATTTCATAGTTTTGGGGAATAAGCACAAATGCAAGACTGTATCTATCACATGAGAAAAAATATTGATTTTATTTGACAAAACTGCAGAAAACTGCAGTAAAATGACACTGATATATATTCAGAATTCCATCACTGAGCCTTTGCCTCACATGATGTCATGTGTTTTATTATGGTATAGCAAGTATTTTCACTGACATAAAATCTGGCGACTTGCTTTAAAAATAGGGATAGTAATTCTGGTTAGATATATGTTCACAACTGTGGACCTAGATAGGTTATAATATTCACATAAAAGATGTAAATTTTAACTGAATTTTATTTTTCGCTATCCCACTCTGAGACAGATGAATCACTCAATTTTCTCCACCAAAAAAATTTTCTTGTTATTAAACACATAGGTCAACTGATAAATAAAAAACAGAACAAAACATCCATTTTGGACCCTACAGACAATTACAGGAGCAAAGTTAAACTTATCATAAAAAACTTGCAGTATTAAATGATTTGTGTGCATAGAGAGCAAGACACTTTTGAACCCTCACAGTTTATGCAAGGATGCATAACATGGTTATGCATAATAAATTTAAAAAATAACAAAAAGGTGCTGCAAGTAAATAATGACCAAAAAGTAATCATACATTGTGTAACATTGTTACAACAAATCCAAACCATGTCTTTGTCAATGAATAACTAGACTTTAATTAATATATGTGTAGTCAGCATGAGAAATGGGTAGCTAATTAATATTAATATTGGTTATGTTCTACTTTGTATAAAACCTTGTCAATGAATAACTAGACTTTGATTAATGTATGTGTAGTCAGCATGAGAAACAGTAGCTAATTAATATTAATATTGGTTATGTTCTACTTTGTATAAAACCTTGTCAATGAATAACTAGACTTTGATTAATGTATGTGTAATCAATGGATATCTAGGCTTTGATTATGCATGTGTAAATCAGTGTGAGAAACAGGTAGCTAACATTAATATTGGTTATGTTCTTATTTGTATAAAACCTTAAATGGACAAAAATGTATGGAGGTCTTGTGAGTGCCAACAATGTTTTACAATGAAAATTTTCTTTATGCTTAAAAAAAACTATTAAAAATGTTTTGAAGTGAGAAATCTAAATGTAAGTCCAAATAGGATATGAAACAATTTTTCTTACTAAAGAATCAACCGTAATTTGGGTGGTTCACCCAAAACACATTGTGGAAAATCCAATATAGGAATTCTGAAATTATAAGGAAAAGACAAGTACAATAAATAAATGAAAGAATAAACTTGAGCTATTAGAGATGGATGCATCACAAAAGGCTCCATCACCTAATGACAATTTATTTAGCAGAACCTTGAACAGAGAAACTGTGTTGGGAAATGGCCTTAAACAGAGAAACTTGTGTTGGGAAATGGCCTTAAAAGAGAGAAACCAGTGTTGAGAAATGACCCTTAAACAGAGAAACCAGAGTTGGGAAATGGCCTTAAATAGAGAAACCAGTGTTGGGAAAAGGTCTAAAACGGAGAATCCAGAGTTGGGAAATCAATGTTAGGAGCAGATATGCATTCAGAAGCCATCACTCCTATAAATGAACATGTGGAAGGCTGGAAATCCAAACTGTTCTAGTTCTCATCAATATAAAGCTACAAGCCAAATTTGGTTAAAATCCAACAATCCTTGGTAAAATAATCCAACAAAAACCACAGTCAGGAGGACTGATAATCAGAAACCATAACTCCTGTCAATAATGTTGTGGAAAAATACAAAATCAAACTTATTCCAGGTCTCATCAACATAAAGATGCATGTTTAATTCAGTTGAAATCCAACAATCCTTGGTAAAGTAATGCTGCAGAAACCATATTCAAGGATATGTCAATCGGAGGCATAACTTCTTTAAATGATGCCACAGAACAATGGAAACCAAACTCATTCACGGTCTCATAAAGCTGCATCTTAAATATAAAGCAGCATGTTAAATCTGGTTGAAATCCAACACACCTTGGTAAAGTTATTGTGTGGAAGCCAAGGGCAGGAGGATGCGCAATCAGAGGGCTGGCTTTGATTTTGTGGGGTTTAACAACATTTTGCAGCAAATGATAGGCCATATATGGAAACCAGTATATTTGTTGGAAGAATAAACCGGTAAGACCCACCGACCCAAAGGAAGCTACTGGCAAGTTTTCTTACATACCCATGTTGGTTGAGCCAAAACTCAAACTCACCTGGAGAGAGGTCAGATGTGTGAGTGATCTGTAAAGGCAAGTACATTAGACCATTCGCTCACCTGCAACCCCGCAATCTGAGGCTATAACACATGTAAATGTTGTTGTGGAATAATGTAAATCAAACTCATTCAAGGTCCATCAACATCAAGCAACATACAAACTTTGCTGCAAAAATCAAAGTCAATAGGACAGGTAATCAGGGGGATAACTGTAAATGATGCCATGGAACACTGAAAATCAAATTTATTCAAGGTCTCATCAATATAAAGCTGCATGCCATAACTGACTGAAATCCAACAAACCTTGGTCAAGTTATACACAGAACACAAAGTCAAAAGGCTACACAATAAGGGTGAATAACTCCTGCAAATGATGTTGTGAAATGGTGGAAATCCAACTCCTTCAAGGTCTCATCAATATTAGGCTGCAAGCCAAATTTGGTCGATATCCAACAATCCTTTGTAATGCAGCAAAAACAAAGGTTAGGAGGATCAAACATTAGGGGGTATAACTCCTAATAACGATGACACAGAAGACTGAAAACAGAACTCTTCCGAGGTCTCATCAATATAAATCCACAAGCCAAACATGGTTAAAATCCAACAATTCCCATTAAGGCTATCATCCAAAAACTAAATTGCAGATGGACAGACAGAAAACATGATTACCATAGGGCTCTGTTGACTTTGTGAAGCAGGTACCTAACGAACAAACAATGAATGAATGAATAAATCTCATATAGATAACAAATAAATAAATAACTATTACATTCATATTTATCAATATTAAATGTTCACTATTTATTGGTGCTTGTGATACTTGTACATGGCCGAATGGCAGCACAAGTCTAATTGAAAGTAAGTAAGTCAAGGTGCTTGTGTCATGGTACAATGTCACATTAAAAACCTAATCTTTCCAACTAAGAAATTCAATGTGGCTGAAATAGTGTTAACTTTGCCACAAAACACTAATCAAACATGTGAGACATATCAGTCTTCTTTTCATTTTCATACAGCTATTATTGTGTTGATTTCAAACAAGTGGTCCGTGGATCAATTACTCAGTTCCCACTCTTACTAAGCCAAAAGCACTTTCATAGATCAATGACTCAATGGCCGAGAAAGATGGGTGGAGTTTCAACCAACATCTATCTGCAATCCAATCAGTCTTCCAGGAAAATAAAAAATCTATTAAAATATAAAAAAGTGGAATATAAAACGTTCATTAAAATATCAAAAAAGTGGAATATAAAACATCAATTAAAATATCAAAAAGTGGAATATAAAACATCAATTAAAATATCAAAAAAGTGGAATATAAAACATCAATTAAAATATCCAAAATCAAAAATAAATGATAATGTCTGAGGGAGAGCAGGGCAAATTTAAAGAATGGAAGAACACAATTTTGTCAATACTAATTCACAATATAGTCTTTGTGACATAGAGTGTCATAAGACTGGGCCTCTAAAATAAAATTCATCTTCCATACACTTCTGGTTATGCACTTTCTCAACTAATGTAATTTTTTAACAGATGATGATGTTTGAGATAGAGGGTCTGCACTATTAATCAAACTTCGAAATTGATCATGATATATTCCATGATGCACTGTCTGAACTTTAATTTCAAGGACATTTATTTTACTGCTTGTATCTTACAGCCATGAAAATGTCATTCTCAACAATATATATAAGTTCGATTAGTAGAAAGAGGTTCCTAATCCCAAACCACGAGAGTGCACTGGAACACAATGGCTGCATTCAGGAGGACGGTTCTTGACACCTATGCACCTTCTGGAATCATTCTCAACTCCCAAACATCTAGAACATGATTACTGGAATGAACTCTCATGCTGAAAACTGCATCTGTGTTCTGTAGGTGTGAACCTGGAATAATATGGCAGCAAACAAAATCATCTAAGGGATCTGCATGTTTTTATTTTATTTTTTGCATGAAAACGGTGGTGTTTTAATACTACATGTTAATGTATAATGTCCAAGATTTTTTTCAGACATTATAAAGTACTTATTTTACAAAATGTGTTATATGCATCTCTCGGATTACCATGAGCAAAGCATATAGTCTGACAGTAGCATCATGTTTCCAGCTAAAAATTAATTCACTAAACCAATGAAAACCTCAACTCCACCTTGTCCCAGTATTCTTAGACACTGTGGGTAATTTTTAATTTTCAATCTGTGGAAAATTTTATGAAGCCCTTAAAAAATAGGCACAAGGTAACTCATGATTGTCTACTTAATGTGCCATATTTAAATTTGTTTTAACATTAGATAGTGACCATCGTGCAAGCTGTGTTCTCTCTATTTAAGATGCCAAGAATGTGACTGTGACAATGATTAGCAGTTGTCTCCAAAGCAACAAATAAATCTGGCCTTCTGAGCATTTCTGCAAACTTTTTTCTGAGAAAACTGAGTCCCTGATATAACTGTATACAACATTGAAAAAAAGGTTACACTACTAGTCAGCAGCAACTATAAGGTGAAAATCAGTGGGAAGCAGGACAGACCTCAAAATTTCTAATCACTAAATTGGTTGTTTAAATGGACATGAATTACAATCTGCAAGTTCTGATTTGGTGAATCTGGCAACTGCGAGTGCCAACCTAGTCCAAAATAAAGAACTTCAAAACTGTCACATTCTTGTTAATTCAAAAATATCACTAAAGTTTGAAATAAAATATAGAAAAATAGATTTACCTGGCAGATGTGGTTCAGTTTGAAGTGCTCAAGCAGCAGCAGAATACGACCTGATATCGCCTTCATGATGATTTCTTTGTGGTGATTCACATCAATACCAAGCTTCATCAACTTTGACACAGTCATTCTGTGGTAATGGAAGTAAACCACCATTATATAAATGTCAACAATTTCCATAAAATAGTAAGTGCAGGTTCTTCTTTCTTAAAAGAAAAAAGTATATTGTTGATTTTCCCAGTTAATTTTAGGACTGTTGTCTCTTTTCCATGTTTAACGGTCAAACACAACCCCCTCCCCCATGAAAAAATAAAGTAATAACCATACTTAGTCATTCCCTTGTACTAAACTGTATTCAATTTTGTGTGCAATTGATTTAATTATTTTTTCAGGTGTTTAAATAATTATAGGTAAAGAATTAATTCTTTTTTTTTCTTAGGTACCAAACTATTAGCAAAATTTTCATTACAAAAAGTTCTTTGTACCTAAAATTAGAATGCAAAAATATAGTTTTGTGATCAAGTCATGACAAATTAGAGGGTACGGAAAATGGCAGATAATACAGTACTGTGCTGTAGAGTGAATTTATTCTCTGAAATAATACGACCTCCAAATTCAGATCACTTTTCCCAGTCCTAACAGTGATCTTTATTGGAAGATATTACTATATACAGTGAAAAATGAGTAAAAAGGACACTTAAAGGACCACAACATTTTTTGTGAACTGGTGTCATTTATATAGAGGCTAAATATATAATTCTAACACCAACATGTTTTGTCCCCCTACACAATGCATCGCAGAAAGATACCTGTTTTGGAGGCCTACATATGTCAGCAACAATAATGACATGTATTATCTAACATTCCAATGTCATTACATAAGTGCACAGCCAATGGCTGAGCAAGACACTCACCTGTATGCAACTAATACTTGTATTACCATTTTGTTTTATGTGTCCTTGTCTTATGTACTATCAGGTACCAACTGTGAGCTCCTTTAAGTAATGCATAATCTGCATCATAGCCTGCTCTTAGTCCAAAATTGGTGCTTCTGCCTCTTGCATAATATAAATTTTGATTGTTAACCTGTAACTCTGTAGTACCTTTTTTTTTTTTAAACCTAAATACTGAATTCACTACGGTTGTTTTAAATCATGCCGACTTTAAATAAATCTTATCTTATCTTTGTTGTACATGTACTATTAAGTCAACAGAGTGAAATCATTGTAAACAATCTGAGTTTTCTTTATCCATCATGTTAGAATCAAAATAATCACTTAAAAAGAGGTTTCTATTTTGAAAAAATAAATACTGGTTTAAATGTTGCAATTTTTTTTATATATTATCCTCCAGCTGATATGCTTCAGGATTATTTACAACTGCAACATTACAAACAGGTATATATTTATTGAAATAAAATCCTCTTTTCAAGTCATTATTTGTTAAATAAAATTAAAACTATAAGTGTAAAATAGTTTTATTAAGGTAGTCCACTTTTGTAAAATGAATGCTTCCGGCACAGCTCAGATTGACATGATCATTACATTATGACATCACTGATATGATGTAACTTTGGACAAAGACGTTATCGTAGGACAATTAACTCTGGGAGAAAATGGACATAAAATGATGTGGTTGTCACTTCGGTCTCTTATTAAATAATGACACAGAAAAATTCATATACAATCTTAATAATCACAATAACAGTCCTGTGAATGAAAATAATAGAGTAAAAAAAAGTATATAAAACCCATGGAAATATTTATGACCTGGCATAAACTGAATACACAGATTTTCTGTTGTGGAAAACCACTGTGATTTCAATAACTGTGTCATACTGAAAAAAAATCACTCATCAATATACTTTTCTCTGTGTACTGGATAAGAGGAATCTATTATCTTCAAACTGTACAAATGTGATGGTTTTTAAATACTCATTCACCTGTTATTATTTTATAAGTATATGTAATTAGTTACAGGGCACTTGTTCTAATTACTTTTTTATGTAATGATCGTTACACAAGGACAGATGTTCAACCAAGAGTAGCACAAGAAAATGAACGCCAAAACTATAAATATTTTGGTGATTTGGATTGCTTGTAATGAATTTTTAAAAAGTTAAATACTACAAAATTTCACAAGCCTTAATGTTGATCTCTTCATGCATTGGTTATTGATATGGGGGTGTTAGTGTACACATAATTTTCAGATAAATCTTTAGTTTACCAAAGTCTAGATATATGGTTCAGCATCTTCAATAATATTTCATGAAAGAGCATTCATCAATTTGAGGTGAAATTTTGTGATAAGTAAACTGAAAAAAACATAGAATCTGCAACTTTTTCATACTTCATACATGCATTACCTTGCAAAGAATCAAAAACTGATATAATGACATGGCATGATTTTGTGGCTCTCCCATGAATAATGGTGAAAATATTTTGAATAAAGGCACACCATACTAGTCAAGAAAGGGAAAATCTGATTGAAGACCTAAAACACTGGACAGATGATTTAGCATTTAAATAAGCTAGCGAGTTTTTTTCCCAGTACACTGTTCATCATGCATTCATATCATTATGTCAACAAACCAGGTAACCATCGCTCATGCAACTGTACAGTCAGTCCATAATTGTCTCACGGGATGGCAAAGTAAAGTGCAGAGAGCATGTGCCTTTACTGTCCAAGTGTTGCTATAAGACAATTTGTGCCCAACCTAAAACCTGGTTTACCAAAGAACAGTTTGGGTGGATTTGGGTTGCAAGATCATTATCTTACATTGTTTGGCACTGCAACGAACATGCTTACAATATTAGTTAAAATTTGGTCTATGGAATGAATGCAGCTTTCAATCAAATTCATTTCATAACTGCAATGAGCTTGATTCTCACCTTTCAGTTGTATTTTAGATGATACATTATTCATTATTGCATGCTTTTTAACCTGGAGATTTGGAGGGTAGGGGGCAGGGATTTGCATTTACTTGCTGAAATGTGGACAAACATTCATAAAAAGGGGTGCAAATCCTCCAAAGATGTCAAAACGAGGGCCCCTTTGCTAGAAATATGTGAATGAAAGAGCGTTAGATAAACAATTAGCGCGTCAACCATGCCCCATGGGCATTACTTGTATACACATACACATATCCATATTTGTATATCAATACCTCTTAGTAGACGAAAGACTACCAGCTGTATGTGAATGCATTTTAGTGGCGAGTCTTTGAATATTTACATCTACATACATGTACTGTTCTGCATCAAGCGGTAACTTCAGTGTGTTTTCTCAATAAATGATATTTCATAAAAGAGCTTCTTGTACTAGTTATTAATTTGTCATAGTTTCCCTTTAATGTTCTACACTGTTTCTAAAACCTTCTTTAAAAAAATTAATGAAAGCAGAATACAAATACTTTTATATGTAGACTTAGAAAATGACTGATTATTTGTGAGTATGATAATTTTTAAATGCGCCAAATTCGTCTATATTGTATTGAAGGCTGCTCTTTCAGTTGCTGTTCATGCCATAAACGAAGTGATTTTTATGAAAAAGGTTACTTTCTTTGTCACTTTTTTTGTGAATCTATGATCAAGTACCAGCCGCGGAGTGACAATTTTAATCTAAAGTCAGCCACTACGCTTGTTAACAATGGTCATTGAGGAAGGTTTTGAGCTTTTTAAGCCCTGATGTTTCAAAAGAAGCATTAACTTCTGAATGAAAATGTTTTTGCTGTGTGTGCTGTGGAAAAACAAATTTTGGACTTGTATTATGGAATGAGAAACACAATATGGTCAAGTTGTGATATTTTGCACAAAACTGGTTTCTAGCGGTATATAAAATAAACCACATAAAAATTTTATTCTCCCAATCTTGCAATGCAGTGCATATAATACAAGTCTATCGCAGCAACACAAAGCTATTACTTGTTTATGAAAGCTGTATTACACTACAGGCTTTTTTTTTTTAAATGCATCTTTTTTTGTTATAAAATGTGTTTATTACATGCAAACGAGAGAGAAAGCAGGTGAGAGAGAGATTATGTACCATAACTTTCTATTGATGTTACCCATAGCTTTTATCGCTAACTTGGAAATAGGCATCGACAATTAGAGAGTATGCATTTTTGAAATGTGCTATGTTCATCTTCATTTTGGAATTCATCTACTGAAAAAATTTATAAATAAAATTTTGATTCTGCTCTTTTTTAAATATGTAAATTGCTGCTTAGCAATTCATTTTGTATTTAACAAGAATTTATATAATTCATTGGGTTATTCACCTGCTATTAGTGTCATTTGTCTTATTTTCTTATTATCTATCGTTGAATCTGGTCATAATTAACCATATACAAACTTGATGCTTCAGAAATTGAATAGACTGAAAGTCTAATGAGTGAGAATTACTGCAATAATCAAGGTGAACCTGACAATATTCACGACCACCTTAGAATTAATATAAATGGTTCAAAATAAACAGCAAATAATTGAGATTTACAACCTCTGAAGTCAAAACCTTTCCACCTCCAGGTCGGAGTAGTTAACAAAGTTCTACTAGGGATACCAGTTTAAAGCCATGAAAACATAAGAAGCCACACATTTACAGCAATCAGTGAAGTAACGGAGACAGATTTTATAGCCTTGGCAAACATGCGGCTTAGCAATTTCGTGTGATGTGCCAGGCATTATTGATAGATATGATGTGTTCAGCTTGCATGTAATACAGTACAAGTTAAATAAGGGGGAGAAAGAAGTATGAACAAGAAGAAATTACACTTAGATAAAGCTAAAATCATAACGAAGTACAAAGCTGGAGGCTAATTTTATTATACAGTAAATGTAATCGTATCTACCACAATGCTGTTTGGGCAATTATGGGCATCATTTCAGTAATTTCACATTGTTGGTCTAACTGCTAAACCCAGTATAAAGATGCTTTTTAATCCATGTTCTTTTGTGACAAAATGTTTTATTTGTATTCACGTTAACTTCTTAAAGAGGATAATTGGGTCAAGATGTAACAAATTAGTAGCTAAACTGATAAACAATATTAGCTTGACATTCGGGGACAGTTTGCAGTATTTATCATGAGGATTGAAAGAATGTAATGTTCCAAATAAATTGTATCTGCATTAACTGAAAAGTTTATCTCTGGCCGAAAATATTTAAGTGAGTACACTTTTTATCACTTTCACCTGTCCATTTGGTATTAAACTCATCAAATGACCAAACCAGCAATCCTAAGTATATTTTTTTAAGCTGTATGTCATAGAATGCAGCATCACGTCCTTTGTATAGTCTGGGTAAAAACAGTAGGTCTATGGTAAAAGTAAACACGTGTCTAGTTCCAGAAAAAATATGTCGCATGGACATGTATATTTGACTTGCAATTACTAAACAGGCTGGACTAGTAGAGGTTGTATATTGGATAGTGTCGAGTATATTTCATTGTTTGGGAACATGTTTTCAAAAAGTGACTGGGAGAAATGAAAAAATAAATCACTGCATTTCGTGCATTAATTTTATTTTAATAACGGAATCAAACCCGCTAATACGTGTATTTATGTGTGATTTCTTTTTCCTTTTGTTTGTTTAAAAACAGAATCTCTCTCTCTCATTAAAATTACTATAATTAAACTTTGTATAATTTGTGAAGCACCTAAATAGTCTCATGACTCTTTGCTTGGAAATTTATCTTTCATCTCTTGCAATATATGTATGTGAACGAGTTTTACTGGACGAGTCTTTGAATATTAAACGGCATTGTGCACAACTTAAAAAGAGCATTCTGCACCGTGTACAGCAGCTGAGCCGACAGGTAAGTTCCATGTGAGGTAGTGGGTGTCCACTATTACATAATTTTATTGCTGCGACTTTCAAATGGGCAATAAAACTTAATCCGTCCACTACGAACCATGACGTTTACAATCCACAATGACCACTATATCCAGGCAGCGATGAACACAACGTGAAAAGGATTAAGGTCCACTGTGAGAAAGTGGATTTTCACAAAAATGTGATGCATGTACTGTAACTTGTGCTGCAATAAGCACTTTAAGGATTAGGTGACAGCAGCGACATGTGATAATATATCACCATCATCGATACAAACATGAAGGGCTTCATGCCAGGAGGCTTTCTGTCAAACTTGGACAAATTTTTACAGCATTTTTTGAGAGTAAGTTTTAAGGTTTTCATATTTTTAATAATGGTGCAAATGAAAAGCCTTTATGTGAGATTGCTTTCACAACTGGTAAACTTCTATTCAGCAGTTTTTGAAACAAAGTTGTTTAAATGTTTTTTATATTTTTAGTAATATCGATTATACTTGATGACAGATTGATGGCATCCTTTGTAAAGACCTACACTTCAGGATTCTTTCTGTCAAATCTGGTCAAATTCTGTTGAGCACATTTTCTTCAGTAGTTTGAAAGTTTTCCTCTTTTTAGTAATGGCAGCAATATTTGATGATGGATCAGCATATTTTGTACAAAACTGAAAGGCCTTTATGTCAGAATGCTTTATCTCAAATTCTGTTCAAACAATTTTCTTTCTTAAAAGTTGTCTTAAGGTTTTTCTATTTTTTACTAATGGTGGTCAGATTAAATGGTTTAATAAGCATCATTTGAAAAAATCTGAAAGGTCTTTTCAGCAGTTTCTGAGAAGTCATTTCAAGGTTTTTCTGTTTTTAGTAAATGACAAATATATAGGATGACAGGATCAGTGTTATTTCTACAATCTTGGACAGCCTTTATGTCATAATGTTTTCTATAAAATTAAATTAAATTCTATTCAACAGTTTTGTGAAGCAGTAATTTAAAGGGTGTTTTATGGCGGTGAGTATCGGTATCCATATTTGATGGTGGATCGGCATCATTTGTACAAACTTGAAAGGTTTTCATGCTAGAATGCTTCACTGAGTTTGGTAGAAACTGGTCGAATGGTTTCTGAGAAGCTAAAGTTAGCAATTATTGATGGACGATGTATGACAGTCGCCAGATGGAGAACCATATCGTCGTGGCATCAGTTTCGGAGCATCATGTGTTTCAGAGCAGCAATTTTATTTTGTTGGTATCACGTGATAACATGCAGCTGATGACGCAATTTACAGAAGTTTTGTTGACAGTCCTTTCATGCTTTGCTACAAGTAAAGAAAATGCTTCAAATTCATCTAAGTGCCGTAATTATACACATTATGCATAACAATTACCAAAAAACATCAAATTTCCTAAGACACTTTCATACCCATTCAAAATACCTTTTTTTCCCCATAATATCAATGAATTGAAACATTTGGTGCAACTTGATTTGTTGTCGTCTGTCAAATGAATAAAATCAGGTGACTTCTTATCTCCGCCCACTGCGCAGTTTTTTTTTCCTACGGAAGCCCATTAAGGGAATAATTATAAATTTTGCTGTTTAATTTAATGGGACACTTTTTATTTTTTTATCTCCTTATTTGATGTTTTTAATACAGAAAAAAAGAGTAATCGATTTTAATGAATTAAATTTTAAAAAATTAATGATAAATACTTATATATTGGAAAGTTAACATTTACATAATTTTTTAAAGAAAAAGTATTAAACAATTTTAAGCATGTCATAAATGCATTACGCGCATTTTTCCATGATTTTCAGAATGGTGGAAACATGCATCGACACTATCATCGTTATGACCAAGAAGCTTTAACTAAAGCATACATGGATGTTAAGGAGAAATAAATGCAAGTTAAAAAGGCGGCAAGGTTGCATAGTGTTCCAGAAACAACTTTACGCCAACGTGTCATTGGTGAAGTGGACATTGACACCATTAAATCGGGGCCAAATCCATTATTTTCCTTGGAGCATGAAGCTAGGCTTGTAGACCACATTTCTCTTTTGGCGAAAGTGGGCTATGGTTATACCCGTTCAGATGTATGTAATTTGGCCACTGACTATGCTGTTGACATTGGACTTCGTCAGAAGGATAATCCATTATCACTGCAGTGGTATTGCAACTTATATCGTGATGGCCTAATTTAACTGTTAAAAAACCAAGGTCTCTCGCAATCGCACATGCAAAATCGACATCAAGAGAGAAAGTAACCGCATATTTTGAGGAACTGGAGAAAATCATGAATACTTATAACCTGAAGGAGAAACGACAGTACATTTACAACATTGATGAGAAGGGCATTTCCAATAATCATACCCCTCCTTTTGTAGTCGCCGATAAAAAATCGAAACCTGTTGCAATTACCAGTGGAATGTCATATAATGTGACTGTTTTATCTGCCGGGAATGCTTTAGGTACATCCATTCCGGCTTATTTTATATTTCTGGGAAAGCGAATGAGAAATGAATTGCTTGAGGGTGCAACAACTGGTGTTTCTGGTACTGTTAGTGAGACTGGATGGTCCAATGGTCAAGTATTCAGGAAATATCTCGAGGAACATTTCATCAGCTATGTACAAGGGCGTGATCCATCTCAGCCACTGCTTCTGTTGTATGATGGACACAGATCACACGTATCTTTGGCAGTCATTGATTGGGCAAAACAACACAACATCCTTCTTTTCGTATTACCGCCTCATACTAGTCATGTTCTACAACCACTTGACGTCGGATGTTTCGGACCATTTCAGAAAATATACAATAATGAAAGGGCAAAATTCATTCGAGAAATGTCATCATCATCTGTTCCTAAGCACGCCATATGTGACATAGCATGCAGAGCCTACAACTTAAGTCTGTCTGGTACAAATCTTCGATCACCTTTAAAAAAATGTGGAATCTACCCCTTTAACCCATCTTCTATAGACTGTGCATCATTCATACCAGCTACAGTATTCCAACATGAAAGCAATGACTCTGATTCCAACAAAGTTAACATCCATACCATCTCTCCACAAAATAACGAATGTTTTATTCCCAACGAGGACAAAGCAGTAGGTTGTCATGCTCTAAGTCCAAGCACTCGAGCTGCTGGTTTCTTCAGCAAGAAGGAGAGTGTATTACTGGACAAATCAAAGAATACCACTAAGAAACGCAAAGTCCTAACGGCTATAGTTGGTGGAAAGCCAATAAGAGAGGATAGCATTGTGCAGGAAATAATTGGACATCTTGAAATGCAATCGTCAAAAAAAGCAAAGAAAAATGAGGAAAACGGAAAAACATACAAGCCTAAGGAATCTTCACTATCTGAGGGTTCAAAAAAGTCAGGGAAAAAAATAAAGCTTACACACCCTATTAAGATCCAGTCAGATGGTGTTAATATGTCTGGTCCATCGGGCAAGCATGTAATATCAGTACGGGAATCGGAAGACTCTGAGTTTGTAGATGACGGTGAACCCTGCTGTGTATGCAAACAAGAACAGCCAGATGCCATGAAACACAATGATTACATCGAATTCGTCAGTTGGGCACAGTGTTGTGTTCAAGGATGCAGTCACCGAGTTCATTTGAAGTATTGTACCGAAGTAAGAGTCTTGAGGCGGAATGAGATCTTCAACTGTCCCTGTCATCCCAAACTGCCAAGGAAAACTATGGCAGACTGTAGAGATGTTTAAAGAAAGTTTTCACATGTGTACATATCTAATTTAGAAGTTAACAGTTAAATTTTCTGTTTGAACCAGCTTAAAAAATTATCCCTCAACATTTGTTAATTTCTTTCTGTTAATAAAACTAAGCAGAAGAGATAGAAATACAATAAGAAAGAAAAATATTGATTCATACTAAGATGACAATTGTTATGTTCGCCATTGTACCCAGTTTGTGCCACCATACACAAACGATGGCCGCGAGTGGCGCTGCGCTCCGAAACAGATGACGTTATAAACAAGGTAAGCGAAACGGAGTACGCATAAATAAACTCTCACGGAACAAAGGTCAGTTTCCATAAATAGTTTAAAGCTTTGACTTTCAGTGCCGTTATAACGATCATTCTAAGTGTAAATGAACTTTTAATAAAACTTACCTTGTTTACGAATTATTCCGCGATTTCTTCTTAAGGGCTCCGAAACTGATACCGCGAGGATACATAATAACCTCACTTGGCCTGGCTTACCCTCTATTTAGCTGTAATAGTCTCCCCACCACACATTCTGCATCAGCCATACTTTCTATTAAGATCATCTCAGCTGCTGATCAGAATAAATTAGAGACCACGCTGCTTTATTTTCATTGTCAACAGTTCATCACAACTCCAAAATCCGGTGGCTATATTCATAATCACACAGATGCTTTAACATACGGCATTGAAGAAAAATCAAACACTTCAGTAATTGATCTTATGCGACTAATAAATGGATAGAACTCTGACATGCTGCATCTTTGAGGAAAATCGATACCTTAAATCAAGCCCCTATTGTTGTAAAAAACTTCTGACCTGACATTGAACACTATGCCAGTAGATCAGGATCTTTACTCTTTCTTCTACTTAGTGATGTTCCAGAAATAAAAGTATGGAGGAGCTGGAATGCACTTTATCAAAGACTCCAGTCTGGATTCCCCCAATTTTTTTATATTAAGTTATGTGCCTTCCATCACCACCCACCCCATCCTTTCATTTTGAAGCAATCCTTGTTTCTTTTCTTGAACAGTGGGATCTTGATCAGTGTTGGATGCACACAATACAAAGGTAAATACAGTAAATGCACAAAAGGATAGCGACAGCATGGGTACAGTAAATCGTTAACTCAGAAAACTTCCACAATAATAAAGCCATTGGAACTTTAAATTTGTAATCTTGAAGAATAAATACATTTACAGACACAATTAAAAATTCCTAAATAGAACCTGCTGCCCAGCAGAAACAAACCACAGTGCCGAGATTAGTCCTACTAACAATTTAGATGAGTGCCAGGACAGTGGTGCTCTAACTAAGTAACGGAGGCATTAAATTATTAACAACAATACTCGTACTCGCAAACCTCAAAACAGCAAACAAATTTTTACAGTTGTAACCGAAACACTCAAAGGGCAAGGGAATAATGGTTATGTTAAACATTATTATAAAAGCAAAGATTTAGCTCAGAAGCGATTGTTATTGCTTTCGTCTCCTAGATGTATCAGCGGCACACACACACACACAAAATTGACTCGGAAGATTTAATTGTATTTCTCCTACTGAACTGTATTGCCATTGGTGCAGGAGGAGACATGTTACGTTACACAGATATTCATAGACAGGCAAGATCACAATCCCTACAGTTTCTTTGACAAATGCAGCAACAACTATTGACTTGTTTGACAGTGACTCATAATTTCTCACATGGAAATGCAAGGACTAACCTGTTCAGTTAATGTTAAGTGTGACTATTTTCTAATACAAGAATTACTGTAAAAATGAAAACAGTATACAGCCATAACACAGTATACAGACATAGCACAATATACAGACATAGCACAGTATACACACATCACAGAGTATACACACATAACACAGTATTCACACATAGCTCAGTATACACACATAACATGGCATTCACACAGAGATAGATGGTCATATTGACATTTTTGTAATGTTTCATTCTAGATTTGGACTTTCTTGCCAACAGAGGGGCATATGTATTTCAGAAACACAAACAACTTTCATTCTTCACAGTTTTCAAAATAGTTTTTGAATTTTGCCAGGATGTTGAAAGAATGTTATATTATGAAGTTCAACAACAGCGTTGTAGCAACATTCCAGCGATTTCACAAAATCACGTTGCCACAACGTTATATAACAAGGTTGCTACAACTTTACTGCACCGTTGCTGTAACATTGTTGCAACGCTGAACTGTTAGCTGGATAGTACAGTCTACATACATAGCTCAGTATGGTACATGGACGTTTCGGCCCAAGACATTTCGCCCCACATTCAGTGGACATTTCTGCATTTCTTAACTATCTACAACGACCTCTCCATTCCCAACAGATATGATTACCTTTCATCATAAAGTTCAGTTTTCATAACTGTGAAAATAAAAGTATCGCATTATAGAAAATAATGATCACTGTAAACAATAGTTTCATTTTCTGATCAGTCTTTTTACATAAACGAAGAAAAAGGGGAAAATATTGTCAGATATAATGACAGGCTGAATGTAAATCAAACACATTGAAATGGGTCCGTAAATCGAACAGTCTAAGTATAAGCCTATTCTTCTTCTTCTTCTTCTTATTATTATTATTATTATTATTACTATCTCCTTCTGATAAGAGGATAACTTGTCTTACTATCTCTTTTCTTTTCTATACTCTTCAATCAATCAGTTGCAGTCGTTAGGTCCATACACTAGAGGGTGACGATACATGGAAATAAATACATTTTCTCAAAGATATGTTTCAAAAATAATTATAATTTAAAAAGAACACCGTTTTAAACGAACATGATTATCTAGCAAGTGTTCTTTGGGCTTAATTACAACCAGGTAGCTTGTTTGATCTTCGTAGTTAGAGAATCCACTCAATGTGGTATTGATGTATTTAAGCTGAGGCAAGGTTTTGAGCAAATCATGGAAGCTTTATTGCAAAGAAAATACAATATTAGCACATATGTTTTGAATAAAAATAATAATTGAATTGAATTTAAACATTTATATTTATTAAACGATGTCAGAACATACAATGTCATGGTCCGAAACGTCCAGTAAAGTGGGGCGAAATGTCCATTGAAGTGGGGCGAAATGTCCATTGAAGTGGGGCGATATGTCCATTGAAGTGGAACGAAATATTCTCCCATCTAATATACATTTCTTTGAATACCATTGGATAAGCTAGGTCACGTGCAGACCGTATAAATCACGTATATAGCCTGCGTTAGTTTGTATCCATTGTACGTCCGCCATATTAGATTTTGCCAAATTCATTTGTCTCTCGCAAACTTCATAAGTTCCGGGGTTTTTTTCAAATCCGATCACTTCTATCTAGGCATCATGGGATTGCGGACTATTTGCAATATTTACTTACGTCCGAAATTAAAGAGCTTAACAACGTGCAAAACTACGCACCTCCGAAACTGAAGATTTGACAACGGAAGGGGTCCAATAAGCGGCCTCAGACTACAATTAATTTTACTATATAGTCTCTACATTTGTTTGTAAGTACTGAACTTTCCACTGTGTCCAAATCCTAATAAATCATATGTTGATGTAAAGTATCTTCAAAGATGAACTCACGGTGAAGTTCTTGTCAGAGCTTAACCGGCATTCTTCTGAGAGTCTAGCCTGTAAACA
The DNA here is from genome assembly GCA_029931535.1 of Margaritifera margaritifera. Classification (NCBI taxonomy): domain Eukaryota; kingdom Metazoa; phylum Mollusca; class Bivalvia; order Unionida; family Margaritiferidae; genus Margaritifera; species Margaritifera margaritifera. The sequence goes on along the minus strand of JAQPZY010001636.1, from coordinate 3,116,912 downwards.
AAGCAAGATGCAATGGGTCACATCTTTCACTTCCGGATCAGCAACAACGCCTCATTACTCACTGTGCACTGTCTCAAAAATACACGCAGACAGCCACACCATAATATTCTAAAGAATAAACAATTTGCTTTAAATCAATACCAAGAATGCTTAAATCTAGTGCATACATCACCACCAAAATGAAAGAGGAACAAATGCTCTAAAAATTTACTGGGACTACATTCGTAGGTACTGCACCAAAAGTATTAATTGTGACCCGAGCACTATCAATGGACAATTTTACGTTTTGCAAAAACACATGTTAGCACATTTATTTTTAAACCAAGAATTGTTCTTAGCTTAAATTACAATCAAGAGATATATTGGATTGACCTTAATAAGTCATGAAGATAAACAAAGTAATCGAGCCAAGTGTTTGGAACTATTTTGTTACTCTTAACACACAGCGTGACCTCTGAGCTGGTCGGCGTAGGGATAATATCCAAAATTGAATAGCAAATCGCAAGATAGAAGAAACAAAAATTTAAAGACTTATTAATTCCAATATTGGAATATGTGTATAACAATATATTAATGAATAATGAGATGACTGAAAAAATTAATGAAGGTATCATAACATTCATATATAAAGGAAAAGGGGATGCTGAGGATTTAAAAAAAAAAGACAAACTGGCGACCGATTTCACTCCTCAGTACTGATTATAAAATATTGAGCAAAGCTTTAGCTAACAGATGAAAAACATGCATGGGGAAATTGATAAATATAAATCAAACATGTGGGGAGAAAGGTAAAGGCATCGCAAACATTAACTATAAGAACAGTCATAGAATATATAGCAAAATAAAGGTGACATAGGAGCTATGGTGTTATACGATCCGGAGAAAGCTTTTGATCGTATAGAGCAGAGCTACATGGAAAATATACTGACACTATGTTGATTTTGGAAATATCTTTCGCAAATGGGTTAAAATATTATACACAAATATAACCTCTACAGTCCAAATAAATGGCATGCAAACAAAACGTTTTAACATAGAAAGATCGGTAAGACAGGGATGTTCCCTGTCAATGCTACTTTATGTTTTAGCAATAGAAGCGTTATGTATGAAAATAAATAATAATAGAAATATTCAGGGAATTAAAATACCCAATTTAGAAAAGGAATTAAAAATGCTTCAACACGCGGATGACTGTACAAATTTTATACAGGATAGTTATTCCTTCAAACATCTAGAGAAAGAATTTGGGGACTTTGGAAAGGCGTCAGGTTCCCAAATTAATCACAGTAAAACTGAGATACTGTTAATAGGGAATTGGCGAGGCAATCACCCCGGATTTCCCACAAATTTAATAAAAGATCAAATTCAAGCCCTAGGGATAATTTTTGGAACAAAATCAGTTGAAGCAAATTTTAATAAGTTACTAGAGAAAATACAAACCCATATAGAAATATGGTCGTTGTCGCCGCTAAATCTAATGGAAAAGTGCAAGTGGCTCAAACATACATATATAGTAATCTTTTATATATACACACATGGAATATCTATATAAAACAAAAAGGGAGGTTGGTTTGGGCATACCATATCTCAAACATAAGAAAATAACAAATATTTTAAACAGAATAAGAAATTTTAGTACAAAAAACACTACGTGGGCAGTTTTATATGTATATTTCTATGGATACGTATTAAATAACATGCCAGCAATATATAGGAATAATAAATTAACTAAACTGATAGAACTTCCAAAAGAATTGAATTGGATTAAAATTATAATTATTAAGTATAGAAATGATGATAGAATTTGGAGAGAAAACCAAAATATATGTATATATAATATTATAATTCAGGAGATTAATAGAAAGGTACGGTTTCAGGTAGACTCCAAAAACCCAGGGGTAAACTGGGACACAGTTTGGAAAAAATGGGAAAATAAAGTCTACCACAAAACAAAGTTACATGCTCAAATATCTTCACGACGCATGGATTACAGTAGAGGAGGATGTACGTAGACATTTTACAGACCACATTTCATTATGTCCATTATACAAGAGAGCTCCATATAAAAAGAAACACGTAATAATGAATTGCAGCGAAACGGAAACAGAAAGAAATAATATAATAAATAAAATACAAAACCAGTATGGATCATATCATAAAGATAACCTCTTATATATAAAGGATATTGAGAATAATAAAATATATGAGAGGATAATAATTTATATTACGAACACAATCGGAACATGTTGAAAAAATATATACATTGCGGCAATAGAATCTTAAATTAACATTATAATATGACATTTTGTAATCATTCACACTTTTGATTTTACAGACATAAAGACAGTATGATATGCAATAAATTCCTAAATACTATTATATGAAATTCATGGAAAGGTACATACATTACCTTTTTGCATAATAAGCAAATCTTTCCAGAAACACGGCACGGGATAAAACTGAAGAAGTAAAGTAAATAAATTTAAAACTGAGTAGTCCTGTCTGCCTGAAACGTTGGGGGAGAGGTAGCCAGGGGGAGTGGAAGGTTGGGTTAACCATTCCCTTTAGGGGGAGGGTACCTGAAGAGGGACCTAGCTAGCAGCTCCTCGGGAGCTACATATCTCCGCCTACACAGAGAGAGAGACAGGTCTGCTAAAATGTATAATATATTAACAAAAAAGGAAAAAACTCGCAGAAGCTAACATAGATTAATAACATAGGCAGGACAGAAAAGAACTAAACGTATAAACACGGGGGTGGGGTGGGGGTGTATGTCCTTCAAGTAAATAATGATGACGGTGCGACGCCAATTCTATCAGGCACACGCGAGGTAGTACGGATCTCACTAGAGTTACTGAAGACGGAGGCATACCTTTAATCAACGTAACAAAACACAAATACACAAGAGAATACAAAACACAATATTAACAACTGCGAACAAGTTCCGACCTTAACACACAACACGCAATCAGACTTAACATATAGATACTATCTATCAACTATTATTATTTTTCTCTTGTTACTTTTTTATTTTTGGTTAAGTTTCTTTTTGGAATAGCAAAATAACAGCAAAAAAAATGATTAAATAGATGGTCTTATGACCATGAATATCGGAGATTGGGGGAGAACATAGTATGGCCATTGGGATGGAGGCTTATGGGTATACCTCTCTCCCTAGGGGAGAGGTTGTATGGGTGAAAACCCATCCGATCCGCCATCACAAGCCAGAAATGTCACCCCCCTAACTCAACTTACATATAGTATATTTGATCATTCCGTTATTTTTTTTAAAAATAAACATTAATACAACTCTATTATGATCAGACATAGATAACCAGTCCATACAAATATATACCGGGTTTATAGCAAAACAGAAACAATATAGCATTGCACACTTATAGCATACACTGGACTAAATTAGATCCCTGGCAAGGATCTCTAAGAATAACCTATCCAATACATGGCTAGGAAACCAACCGAAATGGGTAATGCCTGAGGAGGGGAGTACTAGTCATTGTAAAGTTTCTTTACACTGTACAGACATATTACTATACAGACATAGCACTATACAGACATAGTACAGAGTACAGACATAGCACTATACAGATATAACACATAGTACAGACATAGAACACTGTACAGACATAGCAATCTATACAGACATAGCAACATATAACTCGGTTATACATTAGAAATATTAAAATTACATATTTTTTTTATATTTGTACTAACTGAATCAACCGCAATGGCTCACATACACCCAGGCACTCACCCTTAACCCCATTGGCCATTACACAAAGGTCAGCACAAATGACTGCATATGTATGAAGTTTGGTCACAACATATTTTAAAATGTCATTGTAATTGAAATTTGTGTATCTTTGGCACCCTCCCTTGAAACCAAGAGTAGGGGAGTAAATGATGATACTCCTCTCGCAGATGGTTATGCCTGGGGCAACATGACTACAAAATTGTCCTGTATTTCCATCCAGCTGTTTAGGAGGAGATGTGGTAATGGATGCAGGGAAAGACGGATAAAGGGACTGATGGATAGACAGACAGATGGAGGGAATAACAATATCACAATTGCTTCTTGACCTTAGCTGTCGCTGGAAAAGCACCGAATTTCACGGAAAATAATTTACCTCTTAGGCGAGCTGTAAATCAAATATCGCATAACAGACATTCGATTGGTTTGCCGATCAATCAGGTTTACCAAATCAAATTTCAATTCCACTTGTTTGTGATGGTTAAACTGCCGGACAGGAGTCTAGTTGGTCACCTATGAAGCTTTTATTATATAACATATTTCCATTTCAATTTTTTTAACATAAAAAATAGCATCTCTAGTCCAACTTTCATGAAAGTTTGAACACCGCTGTTAATCGCTATGACCTCTTGCATCGAGGAAATAGCAAATGATATAGAAGTAGTGAAGCTACAATCGGAACACGATCGGGTCTTTCCGCCAATGATTGGGAAAATACTTCGGAAGTACTAATAGTAGCTGCATTATACATGCATGTACTTGTTTACCAAATGACGTCAAGTACAGATAATACACAACATAGCGTTCATTACGGCAAGCTCGATTGAAATGACCTATGTTTGGCCGAAAGACTACCTAAGTTTCTTTTTTTCAAGCGCGAACTCACTCGAGAACTTTCTTTTACCAAACTTGTGCAAATAATTCTATAAATGTATTATAAAGCTTTTTGCATGATTTTATTTAGCCTTGCGTGCTTCAGCGTGTGACTGAGTTCTTCGCCATTTTCCGGCGAGTTCTCCCATTTTACGCTGTACCAATTCATTCAAATTATTTCCTAGAAGGAATTTTGTAGACAAGTCACTAGGTTCTCTGATTAATGGAACTAATAAGTAAGCGGATCAGTCTCTTTATTTTGTGCTAGAGGTCAATTATTATTGCAGGTTCCCTGTTGCTGTCACCTGGTTTTAATAGGTTTCATCAACAAGAGGGGAGGCGTAGAGGTTTGTTTGTTTGTTTGTTGTTTTAGATTTTAAAAAAGAAAAAGAAAATATTTCAGCGGGAATAATGAGGATGAAAATGTTGTAGAATTCGTCTACACCTAAACATCTAAATAAATGAATTGATTAACTGGTTAATTGATTTGGTTAGCCTGAAAAAGCCAAGTCTGCATTATATGCAATGAAAGAGTAGGTGTTGATAAATCTAAACTGGCCACGTCGTTCAAACTATAAAAAGTCTGTATTTAACACAAGACTTTTGATGAGAGTATACGACATAAATGTAAACAATACACAATTATAAACCCAAACCGAGTATAAAATCAAATACAAAACCAACAACAAAGTTTACGATAGGTCAGGGAGTGGGAAACGAATGAAAAATTGGGACACAGAGAAGATATATACAAAATTTAGCGCATATTTTGAATTTAGATTTGTATATATTTTTTTTTTAAAATTTCTATCGCACATAGTTGGCCAACCAATCCTGAATTTTTTTTACAAAGTATCAGATATAAAAAATATAACCTTTCAGAACTCTATCATTCCCAATTCCACCCCACTCCCTAGACGAAGATGCTGTTATTTCTCTTGGTACACAATGTTGCTACGGTAAAATTAATATTGTATGAGAAATTCTACCAGAATACTATTTGAATTCTTGTTGAGGTACAAAATCAGTCTTGAAATCTAGCTCATAGTGTATGTAAGAATAAGAACTTCCACTTCTTCGATTCCATCCCCCACCCCATTTTCTAGGAGTGGGGAATGGAATAGGAATACTGGAGAAAAACCGGACAAGATAAATAACTTACCAATACTAGCTTTTGCAGGGAGTGACTAGTCGTAGATCTGTACCGCTCTACTCCCTCACTCCTAAGTTACTAAAGACAAATAAAGCCTCAGTTTTTTTTACTACTATATATAAAGAACATAACCATTAATCTTTTCTCTTGCATTTAGAAATCGACCATGTTTAGCCAAGTTTAAACATTAACTGGAGCACTTGGGAATGACTTAGAACCCTCGGGCTATAACACTTTTGTCGTATTCATGCAATCGTCTTGTAACTGATCATGTAAGAAAACTGATCATCCCGAGTTTGTAAAGTTCAAACATTTGCAGAAACACTCAGGAAAAATCCCGGTAAAATCATGGGAATAAAACGCCTTCCTCGTATTCCAGCAAACATTTTCTAATTGATCATATAAAAATAACGATTAAGTGTCGAGTTAGCCAAAAGTAGCGAGTTATCCGAGGCGGTGCATATTGCTGGAAATACATTATTAGAAGTACATGATTTCCGGTGGTTACTCACAGTTGACTTCTGATTTTTCCCTGTAATAATTGTCATTTTTCAAATTTCATGCAGAGACAGTCATACGGGATGTGTGGAACCTTTATACATGAAAGCAACAGATAAATATTGATTGTGGTATTAGCGAAATTTGGATGTTTCAGAAACAAAACAAACATGGAGTAAACCCTCACGCAGGGCAGATAAGCTAACACTTTGAGTGAATATATCGCCAAACAAAACTTGATGATGATCGTTTGCGTAAAAATGATCAAAACTTTCATTGGTTTGCAATATTATTCACGAAAGAGTCTGTTGATTGGGTTTATGATTCTGATTGTAGCTAATAAGAAATTGACCCAGATATATCTTGAAGCGGTCAGTGCAATATCCAACTTTCATATGTTCCTTATCAACAATTTACTGAAAACCTTGATTTTAAATTGTCAAACTTGCCCAAAGAAGCTTATATACAACATAGCTTAACCTTACCCACAACAATGAAAGTACCGTTACCTGGCACCAATAGGTTCATGCTAAGAGAGCTAAGGCAACTGATGCCTACAAAACAGAAAAAAGCGTAGAAGCAACATTTAAATATCACAACGACAACGACACTTTACAGACGTAAAAAAAAAAAACGAATGATCAAATTATTATTAGGAAAGAAGAGAATATCATATTCAACAATTTGGTAACTCGTCAGGAAGATTGCTCTCAGGATTGACCCTCTACCCCCCCCCCCCTCCGCATTAATTTGCAGAAGTAATAGTTGTATCTGTTTTAATCATTCAGTTTTATTTACAAAATAGTAGCTAATAGCTAATTGCTCTTCAAAGAAATATTGCATCCCTCATGTTATCAATCGCTAGAACAGACCGAAGAGTAGTGTTTTTAAGAGACATAAGCACCGTTATAGTAAAATGTCTTATTTCTGACCTTGCTACATAAGTCATCAATCGAAAAGGAATTTATTGATTCCGAGAAAAAGAAAATTTAGCAAAGCCAAGGCTGTACCACTGTATATACTTCCTTTTTGAATTTTTCTGCTATGAATTGTACAAAGCAGTTGAAACAAGGAAAGATTATTTCTTATATTACATTGCAGTGATTAAAACTTATTAGTGAATTTGAGAAATGTAGTAAAAATCTCCACTGAATCCTGTTTGACCTTAAATTTCGGTCTATATCTTAACATATTTTATCTTAACATCAGGATCAATTAAATTCTCGAAGCTTAATTGGTTTTTGTCACCATCGTGTCTTCATATGTTTAGCATAGGAGCTATAACAAAGAACAAAAAATGCTTTCGAGTTTTAACTAGTACTATCGGCGAAGGATACATCGCAAAGGGCCTCCATCACTACAATTGGCTCTGTGGGGACTAACGGACTGATTTAATGACGCATAAGGTGGTTTCTATAAGGCTCCCGCATCTCGATTCAGTGTCCTAATTAAAATATCAGCACAGGAAGCCGTTATTATACAGCACGTACGCACCCACGAACACTCTCACACGCCCAAGCATGTGCGTTCGACTAATACTATACGTGCCATTGTCTTCCAGTTTTTAAGTACTCTTGTGTTGAAGCATTTATTTAGTAGGGAGGAAGTCACAAAATCCAAGTAAGAACCAATATTTTCATGCCGCAACTCATTTTATAAATATTTTATAATAGCTTCCCATTCCTACTCGACACACACACACACACACACACACACACACACACACACACACACACACACAGACACACCTTTTTTACCCGAAAAATAAATGAACACCAATATGTATTAACTAAAGTTATGTATTAAAGCTACCTTCCAATGATGACAAAATCGTCTGTATTTACTGTGTTTGAAAACCAAAACAGTAATATTTATTTTGCCGTTTCCAGAAAAGATTTAAATTATGGCTGCCTAAGTTTATCTTATCCAAATTACTCCGTCTGTGCATAAATCAGTGTGGCCCAAATATGGTGAGTACTACAGGAGTTGAGGACAAATAAACGGTAGATAACAATTCAACAACCTTAAAGATATTTATCAATAATGTATATCTTAACAACAGTTATAATTTAAGTGTGACACTTTCCCTTCAAACAATATTTTATAAAAGGTCGTGAGGAAAGAATAAATTTTAGCCCCACAATAACACTTAAAGTATGTTCTATTTCATATTTCAATTTTCAATTTTCAACTATTTCTTGGATTCCTTGCCATTTAGAAACAAATTGTGTAGATTTTCATCTCATTTCAAATTGAGTAAGATATTTATTCTGACCTTCACAGATGTTTATCCAATAAATCGTGTTATTATCGGAATAGAAAAACAAAAGATGACGATAACTTTCTTAACTACTAAAATCGATGACATCTAACAATAAGTGTGGCATACTCATAATGAGATGACAACGAGATACATTTATCACAAAATTCATCTGAGTTCGATCAAGAAAGATAAAAAACAGTTCTGGTCTGCTAATGCAAACTTTAGACACAAGATGTGTTACAAATTGAAGAGAATGTTTCAAACTGCTGATACAATCCGAAAACTGAACTCACACTGACCAATCACGTGACTGATGCGTCATCTCTTTTGATACTTTAGGGCGTGGATACTTTAAGTAATGTAGAATTTAATTTTTTTTCTGAAAATAGAATGGCTGTCCTTTTCCTTGTTATCATCATCATCATCATCAAACTTACGTGAACCATGTCTATAGAATCGTGACCTTTTTTATTAATAACATGAGTATTAAAGAATAAAAATGTTGATTATAATCTCAGATCGGACTTAGATATTAGCAGACAGCTATACATGTAATAGATATAAATATGGATAGATAGAATGATTGATGGATGGTCGCAAACACAGATGGATATATGTTCTGATAGATTGTTACAGACGGACAGACGAAGAGACAAACTGGGAGATTATTTCCTGGGCATAAATGTTTAAATTTCCTTGCGCTGCATTGCCTTAAAGTCTATATATCTTTAGAAATGTAACGTGTGTATAAACTGAGAGGAAGAGTTTTTCAAAATTTAGGATCTTCAGATTTGTATTCCCGCTATATCGCAGAATTTGTTTTTAAAGTTAAAGACCTTAATGCCCATCTCTCTCTCTCTCTCTCTCTCTCTCTCTCTCTCTCTCTCTCTCTCTCTCTCTCTCTCTCTCTCTCTCCTTGTGCATTGTTATTTGCTATGCATGTGATATAAGATGAACCCTCAGTAAAATAATCCTGTCTAACCTCTTCATTACGATGTGCTTTGTAGAAACACGAAATTTTTTTAAAGAGCTGTTCAATTTACCCTACCCCCACCCCGTTAAATATTCGGCGCCCAGAATATTAACAAATATTTTATTTCATATATCCACAGAAAAAAAAGATCAAAGCTTTTTTTTTTTTTTAAAAAAAAAATCAGATTCATACAAAGAATGGCACCACCATTTGAAATGCATCCTCTGTTTACTTCTTTCGTTGTGTAGTTTTTAGTAGATATAGGTCACAGAGGCTCGTATCGTTGGTTACAATTTACTTACCATATATATATATATATATATATATATATATATATATATATATATATAGAGAGAGAGAGAGAGAGAGAGAGAGAGAGAGAGAGAGAGAGAGAGAGAATTACAAATATACACCAACTAGAGCGGAAAGTGCTAACCCTGGATTCTACAGGAGAATGCTTGATAACATTAACGTACTTTTTAAATACGAATAAATAATATATATATATATATATATATATATATATATATATATATATATATATATATATATATATATATATATGTTTGTGTGTGTGTACAGAAAGAGAGAGAGAGACATACATACATACGTACATACATACATACATACGTGTGACTGTAACAAGAAAAAAAAAACGAAGGACCGAAAAAGACTTTAATTTCCAAATTTCACAAAGGTTAATAATCCTTTAAAAAAATTGCATCTAAAAACATTAGCCATATTCATAAAGAATCTGATGAACTGTTCATTAAAGAAATGAAATCAATGGATTACTGTAATAATGTTGTGACATGTCCTATTTTCTAAATGATCAAATAAAGCAAGATTGCCCTGACACTCATCACATTAAGCTTGAAAAATCATTTTAGAAAATGCCGTTTGCAGAGTGTCTCAAATAGTGAAATACAACATTTTGTATTAAATTATTTTGAACACTTTCACGTCATTCGATCTTTCTTCAAACACAAGAATCGTGTCGTTCCAGTCATTCAAACATATACGACGAGGATTCTGAAGTCCATGATCGCGTGACATTAATACACCGAGTTGTCTCCCTTCCGGAGTAACCTGTATCACAGTTCCAGATTCATTTCCACAGCAATAAATGATCCCTTGTTTGTCTAGCGTGATTCCTGATGCGCCTTTCAGATCATTGCTTTCAAATGTATTCAGTTTATTCCCTTTCATATCCATGGTTACTACTGCGTTCTGTCTAGTGTAATATATCCTTTGTCCATCATGACTGACACAGTGTGTATTATGTACATCCAATTTGTCATATGACATAATCCTATTGATGATTTTATCTGAAGTATCATACGTAAGCAATGAATTTCCATTAATGTCTACTATAATGTTCTGTTGGTAGGAAGCTATTCCATAACAACGTGCACCAACAGATATGCTCCTCAACTGTGTCAGTGTATTACTAACAGACACAAGGTTAATACTTCTATGTCGAGCTACAGCCACAGTACCTTCATCTACACGACAAATACCCATATGATTATAGTTCATTATTAGATGCGACACGAACTGAAAACACCTATCAAACAGCTTTAGTGTTTTATTTGCCTCATCACACAGCACAAGTCTTTCATCAAAAAGGAAAACCCCAGAATATATATTGCATATTTCTGTATCACTTCGAATCTTGGTACTAAAAGTGACCATTGAATTGGATTGAATTGTTGGTATTTTCGTTGTTGCAAATGACGAGTCACATGATAGTTTAGGAATCTTGACCACCCTTCTCGTCAATTTACCGATGGATGACAAGGTTTGAACAATTCCTTCACAAGTGCTGTCAAGATGAAATTCTAATTCAACAATTTCCGAATTATTCTCCATTGTCTTGTATTTTTCCAAATATTTAGGGACTTGTCTGGATACTTTGGTCATTGTGATAAATATTTTCGTATCATCTTCTGATTTTCTACCGCCTATTAGCATTTCTCCAGACGTTTCAATGGCAGCTATTGCACTCTTACATTCCACAATTTGATCTGATATTGTCACCATTTCTTGCTTACACATCTGATTCAATTCTTCAAGAGCTGCAGTCTGCAGTCTATCAATAAGCTCTTTAATGGTGACAGTCCATTCTTGAATTTGGTTATTTCAATCTTTTGCTGTTCAATGGATTCTAAATTTTTTGAACTACATTCAAGCAATGTGAAAAACATTTTTTTCGCTGCATCTAATTTTTCTGATACTTGTTTGAAGTCTTGTCCTTCTTTGCTACTTTTAGATAAATCTTTTACAAGCAACACTTCATCGCATTTTCTGTGATCTTTGATGATGCAGTCACTGCAGCAAAGCTCTTCGTGATCGGGACAAAAATATTTGTATTGTTTCCCATGAATAGTACAACGATACATGTCCGCCTGAGATGAATTCCAATTTTGCTGTGCAGACACTGACTGCACAGTGACTGAATGATCCTTGCTCATCTTAAAACTTTTGTGACAATCGTAACAAATATTACAGAGATACTCAGAACACGTGACACAGTATGCCACAGATAAATTCTGTTTTCCAAGAGTTAAACATGGCTGACAATAAACAGACTCGGCCTTGTTGGACTGGGTTGACGCCAAAAGCGACAAAACGATGGAATTTGTAGCAAGTTTAGCAGCCCACTCGTCCGGTGTCTGGTCGGCAGCGGGAGTTGGAGTGGGATTTCTGCAGACGGGACACGTAAGTATGTCTGACTGTGTCCCCGCCTCTTTGAAACAGCGGGCATGGCTACAGACACACTTCTCACAAAATGTATGTAGACACGTTAGTACTTTCGGTGACTCGAATGTTTCCAAACATATTGGGCAATTCAGCTGTTTATAAGTAGCCTCCTGAGATTCTGCCATTGTGACGTGTACATATGGGTGGTTGTTACATGCATAACCTGCTTGTGTGACCGGACGTTCAGTAACAAGTTATATGTAAAGCGGTAGAAGTACAATTCAAAACACTTCCTTGTTGCGATTTTGATAAAAAAAACTTAACTATACCTTCAAATGACGATTATTCACAGTGTCCTACAAGTCTTCTCAATGCTTCACATTTTTTACTTCTTCTGTACCTCTTTCACTTACTGAATATCTACCGTCATAAAGACAGGTCCACGGTTCAAAGAAGAATTGTGTAAACGTCTGCCCTGTTGATAGGCTATGATAAACTGAGTGCATAATTCCCAGTACAAAGAAAGATCACGTGCTCTGTACTATCGATATCGTAGTACAATCATATGACACATTGTATAGAAATGTTCTTACAGGTGATTGGCTGTGGGTCAACCCTTTTATCTGAATATGACCCTCGCGCTAAAGTTGAAGAATAGTTATAATCTGTTCCTCCTGTCAAGATAACGATATAAGGAAGAAAGAAAAAATAGAGCACTTTCCTTGATTGGGATTCAATTGTGATGGAGCCATTAATAAGAATAATAATAATAACAATAACGGGAGTCACAGAGGATTTATCAGATATTAAAACTATAGTGTTTTTTTATATCTGTGTCTTCAAAACAATTCAGATTCAAATGTAAATTAAAAAAGAGATTGAATTTCCGCTGATCCATTCCAGAACACTTTGCTTGAATGTGTACTCCATCTATATAAACTTCAATGATATGCTGAAGTGTTAATGCACGTTCACGTATTTACTAAACGTAACCTTCATGTCTACGTATTTTCTATTGTAGCTACAGCTCCACAAGGTCATTATCGTCATCATCATCATCATTATCATCATCAACAGCAACAACAACAACTACTACTACTACTACTACCACTACTACTACTACTACTACACACTACTGCTACCACTCGCACGGGTCGGCTACCTCCGATTGTTATCGGGGATGGTACTAAGCTTCCATTTTCTTGGCATGATATAGCCAATAATGTGTTAAAAGTGCCGTTAAAACAAACACACAAAAAAAAACCAGAATAAGAAGAAGAAAAAAAATGCTACTTCTACTGTCGACAGAATTGCTACTTTGATATCCAGGAATTATGTTATCAGAGAAACAATCAGCTGTTCTGCTTAAGCTAGAAATCTTTGATGTTTTTTTATGAGCACAAGTCCACGCACATATTTACCAGAACATATACAAAATGATTTTAATAATGATTGAAATCAATTAGGACAATACGCACTAAAACGGAGTATATGATTTCAAAATGATGCAAAAAACAAGAGCAAATATTGTATAAAATTAGTATCTCATATTTCTTGGACGGAACGCCTTTAGAGAATCTTAAAGTAATAAAATATTTAGACGTCACAATTACTAGCGATCTGAAATGAACCCTTCACTTTCGAGAAATATGCAACAAGGCAAATCCTACTTTAAGGCCTATTAAGATCATCTTGCCACAAAATGTGAAGGAATTCGCTTTCCAAGTTTTTTTTTATGTTGCACTGTTTGGGATCCCCACTCCCATGCATTACAGGATGAACTTAAAAAAGTCCGAAAGTTAGCATCCAGATTTGTTACATCCAGTTATGACTACACACCAAAAAGACTGGTCTCAATATCGAATAAACTGTCTTGAAAGCCCTTAAATAAACACAACCTGACAAAATCAAAAAGAACTAAGTAATTGGATAGTTACCAATTTATATTTTTCCAAGAACGATCAATGATTGCAAAGTTTTCACCACAACTATTAATCACAACCGCTGAATCTTCGGAAATCCAAACTGATACCTGTTCATAAATTAGTACGGTAAGATTTTGTCTAAAATATTTATTGTTTTTCTTTTTGTTTTTTTATTGTTGACGCTGCGAGTTGCATCAATGTCATCGTGATGTAGCACCGAAATAATCTAGAGCAAGAAGGAGGAGTAGGGTCGATAACTTCCACAGGACCATGTTGTCATGTGTTAAAATTAATTTTAATGAATAAATATTGTCCGTCTCAAAAATGCGATATCTTTGTACATAAATGGTATAATTGAGGAAAGTCAATGATTAGGTAAGGTTATGGAAATTGACTATCAAATGGTGCAAAGATCGTTCACCAAACACTTTTTTTCTGGATGCTTATGGCAGGTATAAGGTAAAGCATGATTAATAATGCTTTGATCTCACCTATGTTCTATTAAAAATGCATAATCTTGCAATATATTCAGAAGAATAGCTTTTTAAATAGTGTGGCAATTGCCAGATCCTGGTGAATGCCGTCAATCCGGACAATTTTTAGCACCGCTGGCGAAGATGTAAGGAACCAACTTCTAAGTTTGTAGTCCTTGGTTTGTTCCATGTTGCCACCACGTGGTTGCTCGTGCATAGCATGTAGGTTTTCTGGTTACTCCTTTTTCTGCCCTTTGAGACCATTTTCTCCAAACATTTTGCCTCCAAAAATACTTAACCAAAATGGCCTCCAATGATCCAACCGCCCAAATCAGAATACCGCCCCCCCCCCCCAAAAAAAAAAAGCACACACAGACACATTTAATTTAAAATGTAATGTCAATGTCACAGTGCATTTAAAAAAAAGAACAAACAAACAAACAAACAAACAAAATAAATAAACAACGAAGCATCCATAGAGAGATGTGTAGATGTTGTTCTTTCCTCCCTTGATTCTTCCAGTCTGAGGTTCATTTTTCATCTTTCTGTGAAGCAGTCCGTGTGGTGGGGCACCAGTCAACTACATCAGAAGGTACCAACAAGGTGGCGCTATATATCGATCGGTTAGAGTGCTGCCTGCTGTCTCTTCAGTGTATTGTTTAAGCCAGTTGATTTTTTATTCATGTTTCGCCAGCATGCCTTTTCTTTCGAAGAGTTTGTCTAAAAAGTCTTGTGAATATTGATTAGAATTGATACTCTGACACCTATTATGTGACATAAATACATACATACATACATACATACATACATACATACATACATACATACATACATACATACATACATACATACGTACATAACGAAAGAAAGTTAAAAACAACGCAGTCTCGCTCAATCAAACTCTCCCGTAACTGGGCGTCAACCTATCAGTCACGTGAGAACCTGGTTGAATGATATTGACATGAGGACAACTATATGATGCACTGCCTGTATGACAGGCTCGAATCAAACAATGTTGTCGTGAAAGGTCCTGCTGAGCTTCTAGTTTTGAATTTGGAGGGTGTGGATTTATACAAATATTGTCATGACTTTTCATAGCGTCCCTTAAAGTAGGCGTCCTACTTGAGTGTTTTTGAACAACACATGTATTGTTATACAAGAGATTTAAAAGATCACTTCAGCGTCGTCGAAGTCGTCGTCATCATCATTGTTGGTGAGGTTGCACCACATTCAGTTTCCTCTTAATTTCATGACAGAATGTTTATGTTAGTGCCGTTGTAGGCTTTGCTATGTTAGGCAAAACACCGAATTCCACTGAAAATAACTGACCTCTTAGTCGAGCGGCTGTAAATCAAGTACAGAAAAACAGTGATTCGAATGTTCCTCTAACCAATCAGGCTTACCAAATAAAATTCCGACTCCCACGTGTTTGGGTTGCTTAAACGGCTGGACACTAGATCAGTCGGTCACCTATGACGCTTTTATCATATAACATGTACAATTTAAAATTTTAATAAGATCTCTAGTCCAATTTTCATGAAGGTTTTATTAACACCTCTGTCACTCACCATGACCTTTTGCATTGTGATTAAACGCAGACTTTAAAGAAATAGAGAAGCTACAATTGGTACACGTTCGTACCATTCAGTCAATGATCTAATAAGCGCATCGGAAAAACTACAGCAGTTGCCATTGCATATACATATATTTTATTTACCAAATGACGTCATGTACACATCACACATAATCGTTGCGTTCATTACGGCGATAATATTGGAATGACTTACCGAAGGGCATTACCAAAGTTTCCTTTTTCAAGCAGGAACTCACAAAAGTACATTCTTTTCCTGACCTTGTGCATTAATTCAATAAATGTATCACAATTCTTTTGACATGGTTTGATATTGACTAGCGAACTTCAGCGTGTGACTGAGTTCTCCGCCATTTTCTGGCTATTTCCTCCTTTTTACGCTGCATCAATCCGCCAAAGTATTTTCAAGAAGGAATTTTGTATAAAAGCCACAAGGTACTCCGATTGGTGCAGCCAAGAATAACAGGAGAATTCTTCTTTATTTTTTGCGAGAGGTCAATTGCTATTACGGCTTCCTGGTTTATGTCAGGTGGTTTAATAGCTTTGATCAAGAAGATGGGAGGCAAAAAGAGTTCAAAAATGGGAAACAAAATATTTCAGCAAAAATAATAATTCAATTTTGCAAAACTCGGTTACACAAAAACACAAAATAAAACAACAAATATATGAAGAAAAAAAAAATGTATCAGGTTAGCCAGAAAAATACAACTCTGTATTAGCTGCAATGGAAGAGTATGTGTTGAAAAATTATCAACGTCCTTTAAACTCTTATTTGTATTAAAGTACAAAATTCAGTCGGGAGTATGCTCATATTTGAATTTTTAAAAATTGTATTTACCTAAATTTGTGTTCCATGTAATTGGCTATCTAGTCCCGAAATTTATTCACGAAAATTGGAAACACATTGACTAGGAAACAGATTGCCACACATGGAAACTAAACTTTTAGAACTTTATCACCCCCATTCCCCCCCCCCCCTTTTCACAATTATTGTGCTATCTCCCTAGGTACGATACAAAATCAACTGAGTAAATTATATACGATAAATTCTACCAGAATATTATTTGAATTCTTGTTTACGTACAAAATCAGGATTGAAATCCTGTTCATAGTGCAGATAGGAATAAGAACTTTCATCTTTTCGGCAAAACCTTTTTCTGCGTGTGTATGTGCGTGCGTGTGTGTGTGTGTGCGGAGGAGAGTGCAATGGAAATACTGAAGAAATATTCTTACCATTATTGACTTTTCCAAAGAGGTCTAGTGTTAGATTTGTATCACTCTGCTCCCTTACTCGTGACTTACAGAATATACTATAAGTAAATAAAGTCACCATTCTGTTGCTCCTATATATAAAGAATATAGCGTTTAATCTTTACTCCTACATTAGGAAATAAAACATATTTTGCTAAGTTCAAACATTAACTGGAGCACTTGGACAAGACTTTGAACCCGCTAGCAATAACACTTCCATCGTGCTCAGGCAATCGTTTTGATCACTTAAGAAAACCGATCATACCGGGTTTGCAAAGTTAAAACAATAGGCAGGAGCTGTCGGAAAATAAAATAAACTTTAAGATCATCAGATCGTAACTTTGTTCTCATGTTCTCCAACTGATTATGTACAAATAACGTAAGTCGCAAGTTAACCGAAAGTAGCGAGTTAACAGAGACAGTGAAGGTGGTTGCACCTTCATTATTAGAAAAACGTCATTTCCGGTGAATACTGACCGCGGACCTGTCATTTTTCTCTGCAACAATTCTCATTTTGTAAATTAATGTAGTGAAAGTCATCCGGGATGTGTGGTACATTTATATATGTCATGATTTAGAATAACAGATGGCTATTGATATTAAAACATGATCATTTTGGTGTATTAGAGAAGAATGGATATGTCAAAAACTATACAAATAGTCTACTTCTTACTTATTGTTACTCTGCAATCAGATTTAAATTATTAAAATAACATGGTCCTGTGAAAGTTATGGACTCTACTCCTCCTTCTTTATCATGATTTTTTCGGTGCTACATCACGATGACATTGTTGCACCTCGCAGCGTCACAATACAATTTTAAAAAAAAAACAATAAATGTTGTAAACAAAATGTTACCGTACTAATGTTTGAACAAATCAAGTATCTAAAGTATGGCTGCCTCAATTCATCCCATCAAAATAACTCCATCTGCGTATACATGAATATGGCCTAAATATGGCGCGTAATACAGGAATTGAGGATAAATCCACCGTAGAAAAAAGTGAACAACTTTAAAGATATTTATCAAAAATGCATCATAAAAACAGCTAATATTTACGATACTCGCTTTAGCTTCACACAGTATTTAATATAAGGTTTTGAAGAAAGAACAAATTTCAACTCCAAAATTTTACTAAAATTATGTTCAACTTGATATTTCAATTTTCAAGTTTATTAAAACCTACGGAATAATGTCTCAGCAAGTAACTATGTGAGCCTCGGTTTTCGAAACAGACTATAAATTTTGCCTAAACATATTTTATTTCTTAAATTGGTAGTTGGAGATTACAAGATGTACAATATAGAAGGTAAATGATTAGAACGAAAGTCAATGGCTTATAATGCTCTTCTCCTTTGACGATATAAATATTGTAAATATATACGAATATATGGTGGACGATATAAAGTTTTAATGCCAACAAAATTTATTACTGAATAGTCCAAGTAAAGAGTCTCTTGGTTAAACAGTAGCATTTAGCCAGGGTATATAAAACTCGAGAATAAACAACGAGGGAGTACATAAAAGACTAGGATAAAGACAAGAAAGAAGTTAAAAGGAAAAATTGTCAATTAAAATATGTCGAATATTGTTTAGAAAGTTGAGAATAAATAATATATAAATAAGGAACAAAAAAGGGAGATTAAAAGTGAACAATACTTTCTTCTGGATCGAGTATTTGCGGAAGCGATGTAACATCATTTGGAAAAATAGGGGAATTGCTGTTTACAGCTGTTCATCACCCATGGAAGTGCAAGAGTGTGATTAATATGTGTTCTTAAGTAAATCGTTTGGATATTTTAATAAATTTATTAACTGCATCGAAAATACGAATGTTTACTTCATACAGAAGCGTTGTATCACCATACAAGAAGGTATTTAAACTTAAATTACCATATGGTGTGAGGGACTGAAACAGCTCGATGCATTGTTCTTGGTAATAAACGCAAGAAAAAAAGAAGTGCTGTGTACTTTCTACAGATCCACATCAACAAAGAAGTGATCCGATTATATTCATTGGAAATAAATGTTTATTAAATGAACTGCAATTTGTTCTAAGTCGGGTATGAAAATTTGAAATTTCCTTCCACCTCAATAACAGTGTGTGGGAACAGGAGTGTCGCGATTACTTAATGTGCTTTTGAAGTCGTTAATGAAGTAAATGCGACTAGTCTCAATATATAATGTATTTCATTCTCGAATGGCCGAAGGAAGAAACGAGTTGTAATAAAGACTGGTTCTAGCATGTACTGATTGGAAATTGATTACATTACGCAATGTATAGCGAGTGATATCATTAACTGCTGGTGGAATCAGAGATGTGAGATATGGAGGGCTTGAACCAGTTGTCATTTTATACAAAAGTGTAAGTTTGTATTTTTGTCATCCGGATTCAAGACTTTCCCATCCTATTTCTAGGTGTATCGCCTCAATAGATACTAATTTTATTGTACTAGTCACAATTCTGGTTGCCTCATTTTGTATTTTTTCGAGTTCTCTTTTCTCGAGTAATGTGCAGTTGCCCCAAACCACATTACCATATTCCAGAATAGCTCGTATAAAAGATGTAAATATAATTTCTAAAGATTTCCTGTCATGTTGGAATTTGAGTCTACGCATTATATTAATTTTTGATTATGCCTTTTCCTTTATATAGTCTATTTGTTTTTGCCATGGGCAGTCATTCCAGAGAAATATTCCAAGATGGTTGTGTGCGTCAGCTTCCTTAATTCTATAGTTGAGCATATATAGTTGTGGATTGTAGGGTTTATTAATTTTCCAAGAAATAGTCAGAGATTACGTTTTAGAATGGTTGAATGATACAAACCAATTATTTGACCACTGAGAAAACTTTCCAGTCAGAGTTGAGGTTATGAGCGGATACGACGGGATTGTCAACGATTAGAAAGAGTCTTGTATCATCTCCAAATAAACTTATATTGGAATGTATATCATATTCAATATCATTTAGGTATATCAAGAAAAGTAAGGGACCTAAAACGGATCATTGGGGCACACCAGCTTTAATACGCCTCCACTCTGAAAACACGCCCGGAAGTATCACTCGTTGTCTTCTGCTTTTAAGATAACTAGAATACTAGTTTTAAAGGTTTACTGTGATGTCAGTATTTTTCAATTTATGGACGAGTCCTTTATGTCATACGTGGTGAAAAGCTTTAATTATTACGCAAAACCCAACTCTAGTTTCCTTACCGGAATCTATTGCGTTGCAGAACATATCCTAGAGGTATGATTATTTATTAACTGTAGAATTATCTGGAATAAAGCCAGACTGGGAAGGTGTAAAAATGTTATTTTTACAGAAATAATGACATATACGTCTGTAAAAACCAGTCGTTCAAAAACTTTGCTAACAGTATGTAGAAGCGATATTGGTCTTTAATTAGATACGATAGAAGGGTCACCAATCTTTAAAGTCGGACATACGTTTGCTTCTTTCCAAGAGTCTGGAAAGGTGGCCTCTCTAAAAGAGTGGTTAATAAGTGTACAAAGTGGATATGAGAATTCCTTAGCCAGCTTAAGCAGAATACAGTTATTTAGACCATCGGGACCAGAAGCCTTGCAAAGAGGAAGGTTTTTGATAATATTTTGTATTTCGTCAGGCATTATTTCTGTAGAACGTAAGCTTACATCCATATATTACAGTATATCTAGAAGGTTAACATTTGTTTCATCTAGTACAGTTTGATCTATAAAAAAGTCGTTCAATAATTCAGCTTTATCAACTTCATCGATGATTATCGAACTGTTGTCTGAAAGTATGGAATAGAATGTATACGGTGAGGGCTGAAGAGTATCTTAAGGGCTGACCACCAATCTTTCGATGATGTAGTGCACGATTCCAGCTTTGGTTCTAATTTGTCCGTATGCAGCTGTTTGGTTTCTCGAATCACAGAGATTGTTTTGTTCCGCAGGGAACGAAATTTAGTCCCATGAGATTGTAGATTAGATTGCTTAGCTTTTCGATAGGGTCTCTTACGCTTGCATATTGACCTTTTGATTGCCGTGGTGATCAATGTAGATTCTGATGGTTCAATCTTTTAACAGATCTGTTCGGAATACATTGGCAAGATATCAAGACTATGTAGTCAGTGATATTTTTTTGCATATTTGTCAATATCGTCACATTTCAACCAATCACAGTCGTTAGCGGATCCTTTATGTCTCAGGAGATTATAGTCGCCTTGGCCGTATGTCCATATATGCCTAAAATTACGTCTGTAGTTAAATGTCCCATAAATAGGGCAATGGTATCTAATATCTTGATGTAAGAAAGAATCTCCATCCCCGCTGAGAATTAAGCTTTCGTTATTCATTATAAGTAACAGATCTATCGACGACAAAGAGTTTTCAGTGAAATGAGTGGGCCGATTAATGCATTGGTGAAGGAAAAGCTCATCATATACTCATCATATACTAATTTCATTTTTGACCTGAGAGTGGATTTAGCATATTGAAGTTAAAGTCCCCTGTTACAATTATATCGATAATGTATCAACAGCAAGGTGTATGGAGTCGTCTATCATTGAAGAATACGCGTTGTGTGTATTTGGAGGTCTATAGAATAAGCCTACCAGAATTTATGTCTGTCTAAGTGAAAGTTCAGTCCATAAGCATTCTAAAGCATTTAGTTCAAGATTCTGTCGCCTTTGGATATGAAGCGACTCTTTCACATATATTATGACACCACCGTGAATATCGCCTACACGATCTTTCCAAACTGGGTTGTGGTAAATTGGAGGGATAGGTCATCAGAAGAAATGGAGGGATTGGGCCAAGTTTTAGTGAAGGCCAAAATATCAAATTCCTGCAATTCTGCATACAGTGTATCTAATTTGGGCAAAATAAATTGAACAGTATAGTGCATAATGGAGTGATGGTGTAAAAAGTCAAGTAGATTGCGAGAAGAAACTGACGAGCTAGATGTGTGGTATGAAGAACTACTTAAGGAGGCTATAGGATCTTGTCCCAGATTGGGATGAATGTCACCGGCTAGTATGAGTAAGTTCAGGAATCACGTGGTCAAAACTAGGGTAAATAGAACACGCACAAGAAAAAAATGTGAAACTGATATCATTTAAATAAGAATTGTTTGCTAGAGCACGTCTAGAGTTACATATCAATTTTCTCCTATATGAAATCAGTGAGAACTTGCGCATTTCGGACAAATCGGATGTAGTACTATCATCGCATCTTTGGATCATGATCATAACCGAACATAAACCAGTAGTGTGGATTTTAGATTAGGACGATAGAACCTCATGATGGCAACAATGATGCTTCTACAAAATTTTATGTAATTTTCACAAGTCGACGAAGAAACAAGTGAGTTGCCACCATGAAGATGCGTTCCGCCAAACCTACACTACATAAATATACTTGAGTGGTACCAGTGTCATCGCACATCCGCATGATTTTGCTCCATAAGGACGAGTGACACAGTAAAGAGTAAAAGTAAAAAAAAAGTGAAAAATAAAAGATGCAAAACAAAAATAATAATGAATGAGAAACCGTGTCTATAGAAAGGTCTTTCATCCGTAAGTTGTGATCGGTATGTGAGGATCTTAAATGTTTACATTAATGTGCAAGATGGCGTTGTAGTATAAAATATCTTGCTTGGTGATTGAAGTTTTGAGTTTCAAAGGGATCTTGTAATGAAATAAGGCAAAGATGCATACAACGGTTTTTGTATGATACTGTCAGGTAGGAAAAAGGTAGTAGTCATAAACAGAGATGCAGTATACAATTTTGTTATCATAAGTTTTTGCAGACACTTCAAGTGAATACCTACTGTTCGATACCTGTTTAATCTGAAACCAAGTGATATGTAGATATTAGGAATGAGAAGTTAGTAAGAGTAAAGGTTACAATTACGTAAAGATGGTATTCGTGAACCACGTCTTTCTATACAGGTGTTAAACTTATGGCAATAACAAAAATATATAGCACAAATTTGTAAACATTCCTCTATAGAAAGAAGTGTGCAAATGACATAATCTGAGAGATTAGCAATCAACAAATAATGTGCGGAAAGAAGCTACGAAAGTGTACTGTAATACATAGAGGATATCTACTTCGCAAAACATAGATTTTCTGTTTATTATATATATTTTTAAGGCAAAACCCGTCGATTTGTATAGATTTGTTTCTCCATTCTGTGTCAATGCGATTAACAGCTGCATTACTACATTGATAACAATAAGTTCCGAAATTTTACAGTAATTTTTGGACAGCGACCTTTTACAAATTTACATTGTACATATAATGCTTAAATTTGTGTATTTTGTCAAATTAATGACTGTTTTTATAAGAAAATGAAGAGATTTTTATTTTCGTTTACACATTTCTTCCGCGGATTGATACAATGAACATTGCTGGAGTGGGACTACAGCAGAAACATGACAGAACGGTCCAACAGACTTCAGAGCGTAACATTATTAAACAACGTATTTTAATGACTGTGAGTTTACTTGTAAGGATTTTGGTTTCTATTTTGGTTTATTTCTGCGTTCAGACGTAAAGTTTTGCGTGTTGGCAAGCTTGCAGTCTATTTTGGTAACAGACGCTGCACCTTCATTTAATTTGTCACTTTATTTCGCTTTCCAATTGACACTAATCAATGCCTGATTTCTCCATCGTTTTCAGACATGATTTATGATTGTGATGACAGTTAAAATTGCAACTTAAACAATTTGATTACTATATGTAATCAAGAGTTTTTCTTAAAAATGTGTACCGTTTGCCATAGAGTGTAACAAGTATACAATACTGTATGGGTAACAGAGAATATCGAATAGCATCAGGTCATGCAAGGTCAGTTACTGAAAATTTGCATGATTCATGTGGAAAGCTAATTATAAAAAGGTTAATACCTGAAGCCTACTTTTGTTGTTTTGGGTTCATTTTTTGGCATTCTTTATGGCGCATTCTCATTGATTACATAAATGTATACTAGAGGGTCAACAGTCCTGAAACATTTTAAGATCTATTTATCCTGAAGTGGAGAGAGAGAGAGATAAACAGACATACAGATCTACAGACAGACAGACAGAGGAAGGAAAGAAGTAAAGTAGAAAGAGAGAGAGAGAAGGTAAAGAGGAAACAATTAAAAAGGCATAACTATGGAAATACAGGTCTCAAAAACTTACAAAAGGGCAGATATACTTCCTAAATGGAAAAAGAAAGTAGTTCCCAAAGTGATATCTCCACTGTGGTGATAAAAGTGGTATCGCCACTGTGGCGATATAATTTTTCTCCCACTGATATATTTCAATATCTCATTATGAAATATATAATAAAAATCATGAATGTCTAAGTATTTTCGTTGAGAAAAAAAAATTCAGTCTGATGTAAGGTCGAGAGGGCGCATGTTGCAATATTACAAATAGAAAATCAGCAAAATCAGCAACATGAAGTTGAGAAGGGTGTAATGAAACATGTAAGAAGACAAGTAGTAATAAAAGAACAACATACTTATGTTAGGACTAATTGTGGCTCTCGTGGGTGATGAGAAAATGCTTACTAAAAGGTCTTTCGTGGCTATATTGTGATCAAAGTATGAGGATGTTAAATGTTTACAGAAAGGTGCATAATAATGTTGTTATATAAAATACGTATCATTGGTGCTCACATTTTGAGTTTCAAAGAGGGCTTGTAGCAAAGTAATTCAAAGATACATAAAATGGTTTGGTGGCAAGAAAAATATGGTATTATTACATGGGAACAAGGGGATAGCCCAACATAAAGGTGCAATGCACAACTTTGTTGCTACGTAATTTTGTTACCATGTGAATTTAGTTACCACATAATTTTACTTAACATATAAAACAATTATACTATAAATTGTCGCAGATATTGCTAGCGAATACATACTATTAAATACGTGTCTATACTAATATCAATTGATATATAGAAATTTAAAATAAGAATTTAGTAAATAGACAATTACTGAGAGCGACGAAGAATTCATTAAACATTTTCAAATTGTAAACTCTAGCAAAAAATGTAGAAATATGTATAATTTGTCGTAGCATAAACTAGCAATTTCTTTGTAAATTAGGAAAGTAATAATGATATTTACTAATTCTTGTTATGTAGCAATAAAGGTTATTTAGAGATAAAATTTATCAGCCACTTCTTTCTGCACGGGTGTTAACATTTTTAAAGATATGAAATATTGTAGCACTAATTATAAAATTACTTCTTTAGTAGTGTCCAAAATGATACAATCTGCGAGATTAACAATTAAAGTGCTAAAGAAGTTTTGAATATGTACTGTATTACAATTCTGACTAAAAACTGAAAATAAAATGTCAGTTGGGTGCATGGGCGAAAGGGAACATGTTGCGGATACAAAATAAAAAGTCGACAAAAATAGCAAACTATGTCGGCAAGTAAGGAGAACTATCGAACCAACAGAAAGGGCAGATAGAAATAGAACAACAATATCAATAGGTTAAGACGTACTGTGACTTTCATGGGTCATGAACTGGAGTGCTCTGGTAGCTCTTTGAAAAGAGAATTTGAATCTACACCAGGATGAAGTTCCGCCAAGTCCTCAACAGAATTGATGAGAATTGATGCGGTGGATTTTTAAAGATTGGTCTTTTACCAAGATCGTCCCATCAAATATCCAGGCGCTAGCTAGGCGATAGGATTTAACTAGCTTCCGAGCTTCGAAAATCAGCTTACTTCTATGTCTGGTTAGATCCTCATTAATAAATATTCAACCGCAACCCTTGTCCTTGATATGTGTACGGGCTGAATACAGTTTCTGACATGCACGATAAGTGGCAAATTTGATAATTATATCCCTGGGTTTGTGTGACTGGCCCTTACGTTTGACCCTGTGTGATCTGTCAAGTTCCTTTAAGTCAAGGTCGAGGCGAAGGGATTAAGACATTTTCAGGACGTATTTGTCAGTGTCCTTATCATGGTTTTCTGGGACTGCTGTGATCCGGGGGGGGGGGGGGGGTGTTTCGGCGGCTATACTGTTCTGCATTGTCTGCATTTAGATGTAGTTTCCGAATGCTATCTCTGAGTTTAGCGTTCTCTGACTCCAGTTGTGTAATTCTGGCTCCTAGGGCCATACTAACACCATCTACTAGAGATTTAACTATGTTATGAAGCTGGGTACTGAATGTTTCCTGCAGCAGCTCAGAAATTTTCAGAAGTTCTTTGTACGCTAGTGTTATAACACTCTGTGATGACGCTGACCCCATCGCTTGTGCGTCTGAGTTTTCTGAGGTTCCAGGGAATTCTGACATTTTCACTTGTTCAGATTCACTTTTTATTCTATTTTATTGTGTCAAGTCCATATTCAGGAGATGTAAGCTCTCTTTTCTTGTTAGCTGGCTGCCCCAAGGTAGATGAGATTTCACTCATACTAAGTTTAACTTTCTGCTGAACACTACTTTCTACCTAACATTCTGCTGAACACTAAACTAGGAAAGTCTCGTGCCTGACTCAGTTACTGGGTTTAAGACGTGTAAATATCGTACAGTTTATAAATAGGGCAGCTAGGTCGAATAATATGCACATGCCGACGACTGATGAATGAAAAATGTATTACTTGCAATCAGTATCTTGGGCAGCAGAATGTATATATAATATATAAACAATATTGATCTAACAAACTGCTCATATAATAGACCTCAGGCTAATTACCTGAGACTCTACATATTTCTGTCCAGCTCGAGGAGAAAACATCCGACCATCCGCCATTTCATTTCAAACAGAGTAAATCATTTATTGTGAATTTCGCAGATATTTATCCAATAAATTGTGTTAATATCATAATAGAAAAAATAAACAAAACATGAATATAACTTTCCTAATTACTAAAATCAATGACATCTAACAATAAGTGTGCGATACTCATAATGAGACAACAACGAGATACATTTATCACAAAATTCATCTGCGTCAGATCAAGAAAGATAAACCACAGTTCTGTCCTCTAAATGTTAAATTTAGACATAACTTTTCTTACAAATTGAAGTGAGTGTTTACAAATCCGAAAACTGAGCGCACACTGACTAATCACGTGACTGATGCGTCATCTTATAGGATACTGTAGATTATTTAAGTGAGACAGAATTGACATATTTCTGAAAATATAGTGGTTGCCTTTTTCGTCATCATCATCATCATCGAACTTACGTGAACCATGTCTATCGAATTGTGACCGCTTTATTAATAACAATGATTATAAAGGTATAAAAATATTGATTACCATCTCAGATCGGGCTTAGATATTAACAGAGAGACATACATGTAATAGATAGAAATATGGATAGATAGATAGATAGATAGATAGAGTGAGAGATAGACGGTCGCAAAGATATATGTTCTGATAGATAGATAGTTATAGACGGACAGACAGGGGGACAAACATACAGATACAACATTTTCTGTGCACAAATGTTTTACTTTTCTTGCGCTACATTGCCTTATATATATATATATATATATATATATATATATATATATATATATATATAAATATATATATATATATTCAGAAATGCAAGGTGTGTAAAAATTGAGAAGGAAGAGCTATTAAAAATTGAGGATGCTGAGGTTTGTATTCGTATTTTAAAGTTTATGAGTAAATGCCTTTTTGGAGATCCCTGTCTTTATGCATTATATTTTGGTATGCATGCCATCTGAAATGATCTGTCAATTAAATTTTGAAGTCTGACATCTTCATTACGATGTCCTTGTTAGCAATACCAAACTTTATTAAGGAGTTGTAAAATGTACCACCACCCCCACTGCATTAAACAATCAGCGCCCAGAATATCGACTTATATTTTATTTAATTTATCTACAGAAACAAAACTTTTTTTTCATCACATTCATACAAAGAAATGGGACCACCTTTTGAACTGTACCCTCCATTTATTTCTTTCGCTACGTACATGTAGCAGATATAGGTCATGTTAACAAGGGTTCCGGCCGACAGTCTTTAACAATTTATCAAGTAGAACATGCTCGTTATCTCAAATGTTTACTAAAGTTTGATGCCTTTCTCTCTCTCTCTCTCTCTCTCTCTCTCTCTCTCTCTCTCTCTCTCTCTCTCTCTCTCTCAATGAATCTAATAAATGTAACTGTTATTTCACAGGCCCCTCGTTTGGATTGGCTGATAAAATCTTTTATGAATTAGGAAAACATGTTTCCAATAGCTGACTTTGGCTAAATTATGAAAGAAGGGAAAATGCTAACATTTTATCTTCCAATACATTTACTTTTAATTTTCACATAACAACATAGGAGACAGACCATTTCATTTTTATTATTTATTATTTGTATTTATTTATTTACTTTTTTGGGAGGGGGGAGGCCCTGCGAATTTTTGAAAAAAAATTACGGCTCTCAAAAAGCTTGAAAAATATATTCTTGTTCTGGTTTATATCAAAATAAACTCCTATTACATCCATTATATCAGCATTATGTTAGTTTAAAAAAGTGATTTATTTTGAGGTTAAGACCCCCCACCCCCAATCGAGGCTGGACACAAAACAAAAAACATTGCCCCCCCCCCCCCGACAATTAAATGGTTGGCCCCAAAGCTGATTGAAAGGGAATTGCGTTCCATTCTAACAATATTTGTATAGAACTGTGACGAAAGAACAAATTTTCAGCACAATATGATCCAAAACTATTTCGTATTTTAATTTTCAAGTTTATTCAAATCGACAGAAATATGTATCAATATGTAATATTTGAACAATGTGATAAATTTTACCAACAAAATAAACGGCAGGTATTTTAGGATACCTAAACATTTGGAAATAATACCTAATACCTTCTAATACCTACCATGCAAAATATGGTAAACTGTTTACATTACTGCCTAATTTTAAATACAGGAAGTCATTAATTTTGCAGCTCGCATATATATATATATATATATATATATATATATATATATATATATATATATATATATATATATATATATATATATATACGCAATATATATATATATATATATATATATATATATATATATATATATATATATATATATATATATATATATACGCACACACACACACACACACATTGAAACGTGTGAATGTAAGAACAGAAAATATCAAGGACTGATAAAGACTTTACTTTCCAAGTTTCACGACGGTGAATAATCCTCTAAAAAATTGGATCTTAAAATACATTAACCACATTCATAAAGAATCTGATTAACGTTTCACTAAAGAAATTAAATCAATGGATTACTTTAGTAATGTCGGAACATGTCTGTGGATGATGTCTTATTTTTGAAATGATCAGATGAATCTATATTGCTTTGCCACTGATCACTTTAAGCTTGAACAATCATAAAAAGTGCCGTTCGTAGTGTGTCCGAAATATGGAAGTCAACATTTTGTATTGCATTATTTTGAACACTTTCACGTTATTCAATCTTTCTTCAAACACAAGAATTGTATCGTTCCTGTCATTCCAACATATACCACGAAGATTCTGAAGTCCATGATCACGTGATAGTAATACACCGAGTTGTCTCCCTTCTGGAGTAACCTGTATCACAGTTTTAAATTCCTTCCACAGCAATAAATGATCCTTGTTTGCCTACAGTGATCCGTAACCCGCCTTTCAGATAATTACTTTCAAATGTATTCAATATATGCCCCTTCATATCCATGTTTACTATGGTGTTTCTTGCAGTGTAATATATCCTTTGTCCATCTTCACTGATACAGTGTGTATTATAACTAAACAATTTGTCATATGACATAATTTTATGGATGATTTTGTCTGATGTATCGTAAGTAAGCAATGAATCTCCACTAATGTCTACAATACGGTTCTGTTGGTAGGAAGCTATTCTGTAACAATTTGTACCAACAGATATTCTACTGAGCTGTGTCAGGGTATTACTCAGAGACACAAGGTTAATATTTGTATGTACAGCTACTGCCATAGTACTTTCATCTATACGACAAATATACCTTAGATCAGAGTCCATTTTTAGATGTGACACGAACTGAAAACACCTATCAAACAGCTTTTGTTCGTTATTTGCGGAATCACACAGTACAAGTCTTTCATCAAAAACGAAAACACCTAAACATATCTTGCATATTTAATACTCAATGGGAATCGTACCACCAAAAGTGGCCATTGAATTGGGTTGAATTGTTGGTAGCACCATTTCGGTCGTTGCATATGATACTTTAGGAATCTTTACCACCCTTATTGTCAATTTACCGATGGATGACAAGGTTTGAATGATTTCTTTACAAGTGCTGTCAAGAGGGAATTCTAATTCAACAATATCCGAATTATTTTCCATTGCTTTGTAGTTCTCCAAATACTTTAGAACTTGTCGGGATATTTTGGTTGTTGTGATAAATAGTTTCGTATCATCCTCTGATATTCTACCGTCCGTTAGCATTTCCTCAGACGTTTCAATGGCAGCTCTTGCGCTCTTACATTCCACAATTTGATATGATATTGTTATCTTTTCTTGTTTACACATCTGATTCAATTCTTCAAGAGCTGCAGTCTCCAGTATATCAATAAGCTCCTTAATGGTGGTGGTCCAATCTTGAATTGACTTGATTATTTCAATCTTTTGTTGCTCAATTGATTCTAAATGTTTTGACCTACTTTCAAGCAATGTAATAAACATTTTTTTCACTGCATCTAATTGTTCCGATAATTCGTTGAAGTCTTGTCCCTCTTTGCTACTGTTAGACAAATCTTTTACAAGCAACAGTTCGTCACTATAATGTAATCTTTGATGACGCAATCACTACAGCAAAGCTTTTTGTGATTTGTACAAAAATATTGCATTGTTTCCAATCAACAGAACAACGCTACATGTCATCCTGAGTTGAAATCCCATTCTGTTGCGCACATACTGACTGTGCAGTGATTGAATGATTTGTATTGAACATAATAGGCCATAAAATTTCCCCACCCTACCCATATTACCCACCTCGTTCCACAGTTATGGCAATATATCCCTTGGCACACCGTGTTGGTACTGCAAAATCACAATTTAGTAAAAAAAAATGTGATAATTTAACCAGATTATTATTTGAATTCCTGTTTAGGTACAATATCAGGATTGAAATTCTGTTCATAGTTCAGATAAGAATAAGAACCATCTTTTCGGCGAAACTTTTTCTCTGTGTTTTATTTTTTTGGGGGTGGATGGGGAGTGGGGCATGTAATGGGAATGCTGAGGTGGCAGGTTATAGTTTCTTAACTTAAGGCTATGATGTAACTTTTCAGGTATTATCGTTTATTAATTAAAGATACGGATATATTTGTGAATTAGGTGTTTCGGGCTTTCGGGCTTGTGTTCTTGAAATTGATGTGAGGCATGTACACCTCCCAAAGTCGATCATGCCGGAATTGCAAAGTTCAAACAATTGCTAGAGCAGTCGGAAAAATAAAATAAACTTTAAGATCACCCTACCTTATTTTTTTCCTCATTTTCTCTAACTCATCATGTAAAAATAACATTAAGTGGCGAGTTAATTGAGTTGGTAAAGGGGATTGCACCAACATTATTAGAAAAAAACATCATTTCCGGTCGATATTGACAGCGGATCTTTCATTTCGCTTTGCGTTCATTCTTTTTATCAATTTAATGTCTCATTTTTCTGTTCAATGTAGTGACAGTCATGCGGGATGTGTGATGCATTTGCATAGGTAAAGATATAGAGAAAAATATAGGCATTGATATCAAAACGTGATCATTTGTTGCATTAGAGAAAATTGGATATGTCAAAAACAAAACAAATGTGGAGCAAACCCTGGCACAGGGAAGATCAGCTAACACTTTGAGTGAATTCATGGCCAGGTAATTCATGGCTTAAGTTTATACAAATTAAAACAAACAAACAAACAAGCAAACAAACAAAAAAACTTACACATGTCCAATTTGCTGGAGGTGCCAAACAAAACCAACACCGAAACCAAACCGTGCAATGACGGAAAAGTGACGATCGTTCAAGTAATCGTGATCAAAACTGTCATTGCTTTGCAATGTCAATGACAAAACAGTCTGTTGATCGGGTCACTGATCCTGGGAGTAGGTATGAACAATCTGACCCAGATTTATCCCAAAAGGATCAGTGCAAAATAAAATTTTCACAGGTTTTATATCAACAGTTTATTGAGGGACTTGAATTGTCTAACATACCCAAAGAAGCATATATAGAAACATTGCTGAACCTTACCCACAACAATTAAGGTACCATTCCTTGGCACCTATCGATTCTTCCTGGCAGGGCTAAGGCAATTAAGGGATGTCAGCAAAGATAGTAAATCACAAGAATAGCACACAACACAATACAGTAGCCACCTTAAATATACGAAAGACTGCTATGTTTTACACATGAAAAAAAAACGAATGATTACATTATTGTTATTAGGCAACAAGAAGGATATGACACTCACCAATTTCAATAAATAATCAGGAAGATGACACTCTGGATTAATCCGCCGCCAACCACCTTAATTGAGAAAAGTTATACTTGTATCACTTTCATTCATTCAGTTTTATTACAAAATATTCGCTAAACTCTTTTCAAAAGATGATAGTATTCTTCATTATATCAATGCATTAATTAGACAGAAGAGTTGTGTTTTAAACAGATATAAGCGCCGTCAAGGTAAATTGTCTTATTTCTGACCTTGCTACAACACAACTCACAAATCGAAATGAATTTATTGATTTTGAGATAAATAAAATTAAATAAAGTCTAACTTGTACTACTGTATACGCTTCCTTTTTAAATCTTTCTTATCTGACTTTCTTTATAAAACAGTTGAAAGCATGGAAAGGTAATTTCTTGTACTACATTCTAGACAATAAAAGTTATGACACTATGTAGGATTTTGATAAATGTAGAAAAAATATCTATTAAGTCCCGTTTTACATTAAAATTCGGTTTATATTTTATCTTTTACTTCCGGAGCAATTTAATTTTAGAACTTGAACGAATATTTATCACCACCTTACCGTCACATTTTCTCCTCACACAAGGAACACATGATTTATAGTTTTAACTAAAACTATTAACATAGGATGCATCCCAAAGGGCCAAACTCACTACAATTGGCTCGTTAGGGCCTTGAACAGAGGAATTTGTGCTGGGAAACCAAAGTTAGTTGAATATTGGCATTCAGGAGCCATCACATTTCTAAATGATGACGGATAGAAGGACTGAACGATAGATGGAGTGAAGGAAAACGTGGTTTCTATGGGCCATCCGCAATTCTATGAGGGGTTTAATCAAAGTATCAGTACAGGAAGCTATTATTCTTAATCACGTACGCACGCACCAACACTCACGCACACTCAAGAATGCGAGAATGCCAAATACTCTACTTGGTATTGTATTTCAGTTATGAAGTACTCCTATGCTGAAGTACTCCTGTCTTCCATTTCCTTAGTAGGGAGGAAGTCACAAAATCCGAGTAAAAACCTATTTGTTCTTGCTTTAACTAATTCCTAATTATGTTTAATAATAGCTACCCATATCTTCTGATCCCCACCCCACAAAATGCGCACACACACACAATACCTTTACCCTAGTAAATAAATTAACCCACGCCCTTTCCGACTATCAATAAAGTATTAGCTAAAGTTATTTTTATAGCTAACTTCCGATAATTACAAAATATTTGGCATTTCCCGTGCTTTGAAAACGGAATATGTAACATTCATTTTCCCGCCTTCAATAAATATTTAAAGTATGGCTGCCTCAGTTCATTCAATCAAACTTACTCCATGTGTGCATAACTCATTGTGGCCTAAATATGGCACAAAATCAGGAGTTCAGGACAAATCCATAGTAGAAAAAAGTGAACAACTTCAAAGATATTCATCAAAAATGCATTTTAAAAACAGTTAAAATTTACGATATTCTCTTTCCATTCACACAATATTTAATATAAGGTTGTATGGAAGGAACAAATTTCAAGTCCAAAATGATATTAAAAGTATGTTCTACATCATATTTCAATTTGCTAGCTTATTAAAACCTACTGAATAATGTATCAGTATGCAACTATGTGAGTCACGGTTTTCGAAACAGACTACACATTTTGCCTAGGTATTGGAAAAGTCTTGTTTTCTTTTCTTAATTTATAAAATATGACATCAGCCAACCCATTTGAAGGGCATGTTATAGAAAAGTTACATTTATGAGAGAGAGAGAGAGAGAGAGAGAGAGAGAGAGAGAGAGAGAGAGAGAGAGAGAGAGAGAGAGAGAGAGAATGGATGAGATTTGTATTCGCTTTTAACGCAGAATTTTTTCAAAGTTTAAGAGCTTAATGCCTTTTTGGATCCCCCCCCCCCCCTCTCTCTCTCTCTCTCTCTCTCTCTCTCTCTCTCTCTCTCTCTCTCTCTGCATTGTGTTTTGTGGTATCTATGTAATATAAAATGAATCCTCAATCAAATAATCTTTTCTAACATCTTCATTCATTTTTCAGGAAGAAAAAAGAGACACAAAACTTTTATAACAAGAGTCCTTGGAAGGGATTGACGCTCTACTGAGCGAAAAGAATTTCCGGGCATTCAAGATAAGAAAATTTTTTCCTTTTAACTGTCGAGTATTGAAACCATGTCTGATATTCTTCAGCGATATCAAGATCTTAAAATTAGTTGCTGTCGTACACATATTTGATGTCAGCTTGGCATTGTTTTAATTTAGGACAAAGTAGACATCATTAGAAGTGTTTTGGAAAAACAACCCATATCGTAATGATCATCCATTCAGGGGAGAGTCCTGACAAAAACATTTTTAAGACATTCGTCATGGCAGCCATATAGGATGTACATGTACAACTGGCACCATTTTCATTTAGGACTTGGTCAAAACCCCATGTCGTAATGATCATCCATTCCGAAGTAGTGAAAAAAAAGATTTTAAGACAGTCGCGGCAGCCATATTGGATGTATGACTGGCACCATTTCATTTAGGACCAAGTAGGTATCATAAGAAGTATATTGGTGAAACCCCATGTTGATATAACCATCCATCTGAACAGGAGTAGAGAGAGATATCAATATTTTCAGGACATGACTTTCCATTCAGGAGTAGCAGCAATAACAAGATTGCTGTGGTGGCCATATTGGATGTCAGATCAGCACCATTTTCATTTAAGACCAACTAGACATTATTAAGAAGTCTTCTGGTGAAAACCCCACATCAATATGACTTTCTGTTTAAGTCGAGTTGTGATAACAAGATTTTTAAGATGGCTGCCATGGTGGCCATAATGGATGTCAGATCAGCATCATTTTTACTTAGAACCAGTTAGATATCAAAACAAGTCTTTTAGTGAAAACACCATGTTGATATGACCGTCCATTCATAAGAAGTAGCGGAACAAGATTTTCAAGATGGCTGCAGTGGCGACCATATTAGATGTCAGATTGGTACCATTTTCATTTAGGACTAACTATACGTCAAAAGACGTTTTCAAGTGAGAATCCCATATTTAAATGGCAATGCATGTAGTAGGAGTAGTGATAACAAGATTTGCAAGCTCGCTGTCGTAACGGCCATACTGGACGTCAGATCGGCACCATTTTCATTTAGCATCAACTTTACATGATAAGAAGTCTTTTAGTGAAAACCCTATTTGATATGACCATCCATGTAGGAGAAAAAGCGAAAACAAAATGTTCCAGATGGCTGCCATGGCGGCCATATTGGACGTCAGATCGGTACCATTTTCATTTAGAATGAACTACACATCACAAGACGCCTTTAAGTGAAAACCACATGTTAATATGACCATCCATTCGTTGATATGACCATCCATCTAGAAAATGTAGCAATAACAATATTTATTTTCAAGATGGCTGCCATGGCGGCCAAATTAGACATCAGATCGGCAACATTTTCATTTTAGCCCAGCTAGACGAGATAAAAAGTCTTATAGTAAAAACCCGATGTTGATGTGAACATCCATTCAGGAGGAGTAGCGATAACAAGATTTTCAAGATTAAAGTTTAATAAGATCGGCAGAAATATTTATTAATATGTAATATTTGAATAAGTTCGCCATATTATTTCAAACATAGGATGAATTTAAACGAAAGAAATAATGCAGTAACTTCTAAAGAATACCTACCCATTTGGAAATAGATTCTAAAACATACACTCAAAATATTGTATAATGTTTACATTTCTGTCAAATTTCAAATAGAGCAAGTCATTATTATTGCAATTCGCATATATATATATATATATATATATATATATATATATATATATATATATATATATATATATATATATATATATATATAAGTCATACTCGTAAACAATCTGATGAAAAGTTCATTAAAGAAATTAAATCAATGGATTACTTCAATAATGTCGTGATATGTCTGATGATGATGTCCTATTTTCTAAATGCTTAGTAAAAGCTAGGTTGCTTTGCCACTCATCGCTTCATGTTTGAACAATTTTAAATAAAAGTGCCGTTGCAGTGCATTAAAATATTGTATTAAATTATTTTGAACACTTTCACGTCATTTGATCTTCCTTCAAACACAAGAATCGTGTCGTTCCTGTCATTCAAACATATACCACGAGGATTTTTAAATCCATGATTGCATGATAATAATACACCGAGTTGTCTCCCTTCTGGAGTAACCTGTATCACAGTTTTAGATTCATTCGCACAGCAATAAATGATCCCACGTTTGTCAAGCGCTATCCCTGACGCGCCTTTCAGATCATTGCTTTCAAATCTATTCAGTTTATTCCGTTTCATATCCATTGTTATTACTGCATTCTTTGTAGTGTAATATATCCTTGGTCCATCCTGACTGACAGAGTGTGTATTGTGCAAATCCAATTAGATAATCAAATTCATGACTTTGTCCGAAATATGATAATAATAAGTGAGCAGTGAATCTTTCGTCACAATTTTACGCGTGCCTACAATAATGTTATGTTGGTAGAAACTTATTCCAAAACACCAGTAGCCGACAGATATGCTCCTCAGTGGTGTCGGTGTACTACTCACGGACACAAGCTGAATATTTGTACCTACAGTTACAGCCACAGTACCTTCATCTACACAACAGATATACATAAGTCTAGTGTCCGTTTATAGATGTGACACGAACTGAAAACGCCTATCAAATAGCTTGTTATTTGTGATTCTGGAGGAGGGCATAACACTGGGGGCGAGGCTACCTGATGGTTGCTCCATTTATACGGTCGAATGTTGGGCCATCAACCAAGCAATCAAATGGCTCCAAGCAAACCACACATCTAAAGCGGTTATAGTTAGCGACTCCCTCAGTGTTCTGCAAGCTCTGGACCAGTAGAGAAAATATGTTGCGAGAAGTCTACTTGAGACTCAAAACCCTGGAAGAAAACAACCATAACATTGAATGTATGTGGGTGTCCTCCCACATAAACATCCCTGAAAACAAAAGGGCAGACAAGGAAGCTAAGAACAGGCTAAACGAAGCTATAGTATGATTAGGCATAAAATTAATCAAAAATGGCAGGGGGAATGGGACAATTCCCCAAAAGGGCGCAGGCTATTCTACATGCAGAAGCAAGTTAGCAGAAATTCTCTTGCCCCTAACCTGGTAAAAGCACATGACTCCAAAGTAAAAAATAGAATCAGAACTGGCAAAACACTACTAGCCAACAGATTTGGAAGATTTTTACCAAGTATAAAAGAGCTAGGAATAAATTGCCCACACTACCCAACCCAAGAAAAACTCTGCTACATATTCAACGAATTGCCTAAATACATCACAGAACGAACCAAATTTCAGGATAGACAGAAGACAATAAATGCCCCAAACAAGTACCCGGATTTTCTAAAGACACAAAGCAAAAATATCAACTCGGTGGTCTCGAATATCATAGGGTACGTCTCAGACATTGGGAAAGGAGGAAACATTTAAAACCGAGCAATGGACTAAACCACCCGAGCCATATGCATACACCTCATACTTAACCAAATTTAAGTCCACCAAAAGCAGAACTTGTCTTGAGCGAGAGAGGAAGGGCAAGCCAAAGAGGGAAGGGATAGTATGTCGCGCCCATTCGGGGTAGCCAGTTCGCAACGACCGGTCTATCCCCGACATAAGAGTCGAGAGAACCTCTACTCCCTTAAGTAAAGACAAGTCATGAAAAGTCATGAAAAACAAACATTATTCAAATACAACCAAATGAATAAGTAATAATACCCACTTAACACAACTCCCTAAATCAATTTACTTAAAATATTTGTTGAAAAATAACATAATTCCCCAACCACATAAATATATGTCCTTGAGCATGTGTACTTATCTTCCATTATCACTTTCTCAACCTGTAACGCATCCCAGTCCGATGAAGCCACTAACAAATTGCATGTAAACTCCTCCTACTACAGGAATTCTCAAATTAACACAAGGAGTTGGAATCCTAGCAGGCTACCTTTACGTCTACACCCCAATAAAATTAAGAAATATAAGGTGGTCCTAAGCCCAGACCATCATGGCCGGCCGCACAAGGTGGCAACATTAATTTGAGAAACTCATAACTGCCCCACACCTATTAATATGAGGTGGTCCTAAATCCAGACCATCATGACCAGCTGCACAAGGCGGCAATCATTGAAAGGAAAGAAACATCCCTCAACTATAGACAAACCCCACACCTAAACCAAAATGAGGTGTTCCTAAACCCAGCCCATCAGGGCCCACTGCACAATGCAGTAACTGACTAACTGCAATAGTTGCATAGACACACAAATAATAAGGAAATTCGCCATACCAACAAATATCACTCCTTGAAAACTCTGTCTCTCTAATAACTATCTTTAACATTACTACTTAAGCCAATAGTACAGCGATATGTCAAATTACAAAAATATAGTGTAAGACGACAAATTGTGTATACCTTTCGGCACACCAATCAAAATTTATAAACTCTGGACGACGCGGATCCCCCAGGGACGAAGGCGTACCCCTTGCCGAACTCTTTGCCTCAAATGTCTCGTCGGACACACAACCATAAGGGTAAAAATTTTAATAAGTCGTACATGGCTGTAGGGCCGAAACACGACTATAATGTAAGATCAGTCAATCAGTTGTGCCATTCATCGTTCATCGTGTGTAAAGAATAAAGAGGAATGGGTAAGCTGATGGAGGCTATCAGCTTGATGGAAAGGGTACAACACCTCTTGGGTCGGGTGGCAGAATTCGAGTGCTACCCCCACGCCAGACAAGTAAAGAGGGAAATCATCTCTCTGAGAATTGCCAAAGAATTTGTCAGAGAGGTGATGGAAGTGGAAGTACTGAAGATCAAGACTTTGCAGGCGGAGGAAAAGAGGGCGAATCAGCAGAAGGAGAGGGAGCGCAAGAATAGGGAGAGGGAATTCCCTCTCCTTAATGCCAACTGGATGAAAATCCAGGAAATGTTTCGCAGGTTAGGTCAACCAGATTGGATGCCGGAGGAGAAGGAAAACTGGGAGAAAGGTGTCAACGCGTCTCCTTTTAGGCTAACTGTCTCCGTCCGCCGATCCAAGGTGTATATGGATGAGATGTGTCCTTGCTGTCGAGCCCTACCCGGGAGGTGTAGTTGTCCTGGATATAGATAAACATTATAGATCCAGGACAAAACCAAACGGTCCTTTTCAGGGCCACCGAGATCTCTAGAAAAGAGAGATACTAATCTTATTTGCCAAAACCTTGTATGTATGTATGTATGTATGTATGTATGTATGTATGTATGTATGTATGTATGTATGTATGTATGTATGTATGTATGCATGTATGTATGTATGTATGTGTTTGTTTGTGTATGTCTTTCCCCACAAAAAAACAAAACTTAAAACCCCTTCTCTCTTATGTGTGATAGTATATAAGGATATAGTTGTGTGTCTATAAACACTTCCTACCCTTGTGTGTGATAGTATAGTATGTTTGTATGTTTGTGTGTAAGAGTGTGTGTCTATTTCATCCCCCTTCTTTTATATCCTACCCCTCTTCTTGTGTGATTGTATAGTATGTGTGTGTGTGTGTGTGTGTGTGTGTGTGTGTGTGTGTGTGTGTGTGTGTGTGTGTGTGTAAAACACTCCTACCCTTTTTCGTTGCTGGATAGTATATGAAAAGAGACTGCTGGATAGTATATCTGGTGCGATGCGATTGTATCTAAACATTTTACATTAGCATTCCCGCTTCAGGCCATAAAACCGTTTGAGGCTGTAAATTCTTAGACCCATAGGTTTACATGTAGCGTCACTATGGCCTTAAACCTACTATGTAATGTTAATTTTCCACTGAGGCAATAAACTTTGAGGCTATGATACCATCCCCATGTTAAACCTATGGACCATTTTAGCATACAATTTCCCGTATGTACCTATACTGGCGCATATTGAGGCCAATTCTAACAATGTTACCATCTAACTCCAATTGAGGTCAGCCACTTCTAACGATGTTACCATTTGAGGCTATACACTTTGAGGCTATAATACCATAATAATCAATGAAGGAAAAAAGTATGTCACCAAGACCTACTTTTGCCTCTGATGAGTAGTGCCCTTCAAGATAAATATACCCACCAAGTTTAATCAATGTGCATAAACAACGGTGTCAGAAGAACTGAGCTCAATGCAAAACTTTAGCGTAATCGCTGGAGCATAAAAGGTAGATTACTATGACCTACTTTTGCCTATGGTGAGTAGTACCCTCCAAGATAAATATACCCATCAAGTTTCATGGCTGTACATACAAGGGTAACAGAGAAACTGAGCTAAATGTAAAAACTTAACATTACTCGAACAACAGTAACAACAACAATGCCATCAGAAAAGTGAAAGAATTCAAATCAATACAAAATTTTCAAATGTTAGACTATAATGCCCAAAAGACGTGGTTTATAACATTCAAAGTATGAAGAATTCATTTTCTAGTTATAATTATCGTAGGTCATGAGATTGGAATCGAAATACTTTTACAATTAAAAAATTATTACCATAATCACAAACAATTTTGACAGAATTAGAAAGAATCAATTCCTAGCATTGCTGCATTTTCCTAATTACTAAATATAAATTTCTAACAAATATATAACAATCCGTTGCACTATATATTTCCAATTTCACAAATATAAAATGGATAAGATGGCTACAATGTTTTCAGATACTTATCATGATCATGCTGACATAGCGTACGAGAAAACTACTTACAATCTACAAAGAACAAAGAGGCAAAATCTATCATTTACAAAGATTAAGATAATTTCATACCTGTCATGAAGAGAAAAGATTGCAGAAACAAGCATGCTTGGGTCTGCCTCCCAAGAGCCGCTTATATAGAGTTCCCAGTCCGGAATGCCAAACGTTGCCGAAAATGAACAGACAAGATGCTATTACTCAGTACATTCCTAAGTCTAGAAATAAGGCACTTTATCCCCAGTGAGAGTCAGTGCTTCTCCTTACGTTACATTTATAATACTACCTGTTTTTGATTAAATAACGGAAAACGAAAGAAAGTCAGCTGACTGACTACCTGTACGGTAACAAATTGTACATGTTCGTAACTCACAACAAGCAAAAGAGAGTGAGAGAAGAAGATAGTTGGCTGACTTATCAAGATGCTTCTTATTTTATATCTTTTGCATGCAATACTTAACAGTCAAAATGAAATTGGATTTTATTAAAAATCGTAGCAATTTGAGTTGTAACACACTACTACAACATCATCATCATCATCATCATCATC
Organism: Margaritifera margaritifera; assembly: GCA_029931535.1. Classification (NCBI taxonomy): domain Eukaryota; kingdom Metazoa; phylum Mollusca; class Bivalvia; order Unionida; family Margaritiferidae; genus Margaritifera; species Margaritifera margaritifera. The sequence goes on along the minus strand of JAQPZY010001636.1, from coordinate 3,074,676 downwards.
ATCATCATCATCATCATCATCATCATCATTACCAACAACAACACCAACACCAACTTCACACTACTGCTACCACTCGTCTACCTCCTGCTACTACCATAGGCAGTAGCTCAGTTGGTAGAGCATCGAACTCGTAATTCAAGGATCGCAAGTTTCATACCCGACCAGGCCAGCCCAGGTCGACTACCTAGGTGTGTTCTTGGGAATGGCACTTAACTCCCATTTCTTCGGCATGGTTTAGTCAATAATGTGTTATACAACAATAAAACTACTACTACTAGTGCAGACAGAATAGCTGCTTTGCTCCCTTGGAATTGTGTAATCGGAAAGACAAACAGCTATTTTGCTTAAGCTACCAGTTTTCATTTTTTTTTTTTTCGTAAGTCCATTCACATATGCACCAGAACATGATTTAATAAACTAGGACAATGGGTACAAAATAGGAGTATGTGGTTTCAAAATAATGCAAATGGTAAGAACAAAATCGCATACAATTAGTATCTCATATTTCTTTTCTTGGCAGGAATTCCTTTAGAAAATCTCAATGTAAGAAAATATTTCAGTGTCACGATAACTATCGATCTGAAATTGAACCTTCACTTTCAAGAAATATGCACCAAGGCAAATCATACCTTGAAGCCCATAAGGCGTAACCTATCATTTTATCCACAAAAAGTGAAAGAATTAGATTTGGCTTTTTAAGTTTTCGTTAGACCTGTTTTCGATTATATTTGTACAGTTTGGGATCTCCACTCCCATGCATTACAGGATAAACTTGAAAAAAATGCAAAATATAGCATCCATATTTGTTACACCCAATCATGAATACACACCAAGAAGAATGACTTCAATATTTAATAAACTGTCTTGGAAAATAGGCATATACATTTTACACGGAATTAAAAAACAGACAACAAATCTCCTGCTACAATTTGATCAAATTAGAAAAATGTAATGTCAATATCATAGTGCATTCTAAAAAAACATAGAGAAATGTCTAAATGCTGTTCTTTGCCTTTATTAGGTTGAGATTCATTTTTCCTCTCTCTTTGTAGCAGGATGCAAGTCAGCTACTTCAGAAGGAACCAAAATGGCGGTGCTATGTATCGATTTGATAGAGTGCTATCAGTGCATTGTTTAAGCCAATTCATTAGATTTGTATTTCGCCAGTATGCCTTTTCTTTGGAAGAGCTTGCTTAAAAAGGCTTGTGAATGTTGATTAGCATTTGATCCTCAAACGCCTATTATGCGAAAGACATACATACATAAATACATACATACTATATATATATATATATATATATATATATATATATATATATATATATATATATACACACACACACACACACACAGAAGGTTAAAAATAACGCAGTTTCGTTCAATCATACTCTCACATGACTTGGCGTCGTCGGTCTATCAGAGTCACATGAGAAAATAGGACGACTATATGATGCGTACACTGCCTTTATTACAAGCTCAAATCAAACTATGTTGTCATGAAAGGTCCTGCTAAGTTTCTAGTTTTTAATTTTGAGGGTGTATTTATACAAAGATCATTATGAATTTTCATAACATGGCTTGAAATACGTTTCCTACTTAAGTGTTTTCGAGCAGTACCGTTACTGTTTTACAAGAGATTTTAAAGATCACTGCAGCGTCGTCGAAGTCGTCGTCCTCATTATCGTTGATGACGTCGCACCATATTCAGTTTCCTCTTAACTTCATGGTAGATTTTATGTTAGTGCCGTTGTAGGCTTTGCTATGTTAGGCAAAACACAGAATTTCGCTGACAATAATTGACTTCTTGGCCGAGCGGCTGTAAATCAAGTATAGAAAAACAGTCATTCCAATGTTCCGCTGACCAATCAGTCTTACCAAATCAAATTCCGACTCCACGTGTTTGGGATGGTTAAGAGGGGTTAAGCGGATATACAGGAGCCCAGGCGGTTACCATATAACATTTACAATTTCAAATTTTTTATAAAATCTCCACCCAATTTTCATGAAATTTTTGTTAACACGTCTGTCACCCGCCAAGACCTTTTGCACTGAGATAAACGCAGACTTTTCAGAAATAATGAAGCAACAATCGGTCACTTTTCAGTCAATGATCTGAAAAGTGCGTCGAAAATACTATAGCAGCTGCCATTGTATATACATGTACCTTGTTTACCAAATGACATCATGTACACATCACACATAATCATTGCGTTCCTTACGGAGACAAGATGGAAATGACTTATTTCTGGTCGAAACATTACAATTTTATTTTTTTCAAGTATGAACCCACTAGAGGACTTTCTGTTACTAAGCTTGTGCAGATAATTCAATAAATGCATCATAATTCTATTGACATGGTTTATTTTGCCTAGCGGACTTCAGCGTGTGACTGAGTTCACCGCCATTTTCCTGCGATTTTCCCCTATATACACTGTATGAGTCGATCGAAGTATTTTCAAGAAGGAATTTTGAAGAAAAACCACAAGGTACTCCGATTGGTGAAGCTGATAAGTAGGCGGAGCCATTTCCTTTTTTGCGAGAGATCAATGGCTATTACAGGTTCCCTGTCGATGTCACGTGGTTTAATAGGTTTGATCAAGAAGATGTGAGGCGCAAAGCTTATTTCCAGTTTCAGATTTAAAAAGTGTAAAACAAAATATTTGAACAAAAATAATAATGACACTTTGCAAAAACTCGATAACACGGAATCAAATAAATCACAGAAATAATAAATATAAATGAATAAATAAATGTATTAGTTGGCCAGAAAAAAATTAAACTCTGTGTTAGCTGAAATAGAAGAGTATTTGTTGACAAATCAAAATTATGTACGTCCTTGAAACTTAAATTTGTATTCAAGTCAAGAACTCGGTGAGAGTACGCTTATATTTGGATTTGTTACACTTATTTATTTTGGAAGTCTATATAGAAATCGTTCTTTAAATATCAAGATTATTCAAATCTTATTGTTGCACAACGGACTGCGCTCCTCTGTGGACAAACGTTAGTGAATGTATGAAAAGAAAACTAGTTATTGGCTATAATAAAAGTCTTCGTTTACTAATAAGCCTCCCAATATGTAATAGTGCCTCTACCATGTTTGTAAACTATAATGTATTCAGTATTGAAGAATTAATGAGAAAGTATGTGTTTTCAATGATGACACGAATATCTAATAGTAAGAATTGTATCTTGAAATCTTTGTGGAATTAGGATATTTGTTTAAATTCTCAGATTATATAGAGATGGAACAAATTACTCTTTTAATGTCTTACATAATTTAGTTCTTAACAATGACAGACACATTCTGTAGCAGTAGATGGGTCTGTATATTTGTACATAAGACACCTAATAACTTTAATGATTAAAATTCCTTCTATATTTTATATTTAATTTAGCTGCATGGACCATGCAGTCTGAAATAAAGAATTCTTATTTTATCACCCCCAACCCCTCCCCCCCCCCCCTTTTTTTTTCTTCTCCACAATTATGGTGTTATCTCCCTTGGTACAGAAAAAATCAATTCAGTAAATTATATACGAGAAATTCTACCAGAATATCATTTGAACCCTTGTTTAGGTACAATATCAGAATTTAAGATCTGTGCATAGTACAAATAATAATTCAAACTTGCATATTTTTGGCACAACTTGTGTGTGTGTGTGTGGAGGGGGTGCAATGTGAGCACAAAAGAAAAAGCGGACAAAAGAGATAACTCTTACCAATATTAGCATTTGCAAAGAGGGTCTGGTCTTAGATTCGTATAGCTCTTCTCCTTGACTCGTGAGTTACAATATATACTAAAAGCAAATAAAGTCATCATTCATTTACTCCTTTATATAAAGAACAGCGTTTTTTCTCTTACCCTCTGGTTATAACACTTCCGTCGTGCTCAGGCAATCGTTTTGATCATGTAAAAAAGACGATCATACCGCGTTTGCAAAGTTCAAACAATTGCAGGAGCTGTCGGAAAATAAAATAAACTTTAAGATCATCGGACATTAATGTTTTTTTTTTTTTCATGTTCTCTAGCTAATTATGCAAAATAACGTTAAGTCGCGTGTTAACAGAGACAGTAAAGGGGATTGCATCTACATTGCTAGAAAAACGTCATTTCCGGTGCATATTGACAGCGGACCTGTCATTTTGCTCTGTAATAATTCTCATTTTTCAATTTAATGTAGTGACATCTATACGGGATGTGTGGTACCTTGGCATAAGTAATGATGTGGAGTAACAGACCGGTAGTGATATTAAATTGTGATCATTTGTTGTCTTATGGAAAACTACATATGTGAAAAACTAAACAAATGTGGACTAAACCCTCGCACAGGGTAGATAAGATAAATTTCGAGTGAATTCATGGTCATGTATTCATTGTCTAAGATATCAAAAAAAAAAGAAAAAAATAACAAACAAAAAACATGTCTGAGTTTAATTAAAATGCCAGTACAGGAAGCAATTATTCTCCATCACGTATGCACGCACCGAATAATACTATATTTGCTATGTATTCCAGTTATAAAGTCCTCCTGTGTTGAAGTACTCTTGTCTTGCATTTCTTTAGTAGGGAGAAAGTCACAACATCCGAGTGAAATCTTTTCTTTTTTAAGGCTGGAACTCGTTCCTTCTTTATGTTTTATAATAACTACCCATATCTTCTGATCTCTCCCCCCCCCCACACACACACACAATTTCTTTACACTAGAACATAAATTAACCCACACCCTTTCCGACTGTCAATAAAGTATATTAACTAAAGTAACTTTTTATAGCTAACTTCCAGTGATGACAGAATACTAAGTATTTCCTGTGTTTTGTAAACGGAATCTGTGATATTTCATCATCCCGCCTCCACTAAATATCTAAAGTATGTCTACCTCAGTACAGCCAATCAAATTAGTACATCTGTGCATGACTCAATATGGCCCAAATATGGCGCGTAATACAGGAATTGAGGACAAATCCGTCGTAGAAGTCACAGGGGCTCGTATTGTTGCTTACAACTTATATATCAGTCATACATGTACTATATAATACTACAAGGGAGGACACTTCTCTCCTTTCTGGCGCATCCTATTTAAGAATCGACGCTGATATTTCGAGCTACACATCGCGTGGCGTAATAAATTTGGTACCGATGTTTAGCTCAGGCATTCGACTTTTTATGCCTATACAAAGTTTGACTTACTACCACACCTATAAGGAATGCCAGACCATTTTCCCACGCTACAGCTGACATGGCCATGATCGCGCCCGCTTAATATGCAAGTGCAACGAGCCGAATGGAATACGGCCCTCTCATTGGTCTACCGAATATGACGTACTACGCCTACTGATTATCTAATTTTCAGTCAACCAATAAGGGGCCAGAATTCCATTCAGTGCGTTGTAGCTGCATATTAAGCGGGCGCGATTATGGCCATGGAATTCCTTAAAGGTAGTATTATATAGTACATGTATGACTGATAGATAAGTTGTCAGCAACAATACGAGCCCCTGTGGTAGAAGTAAAGTGACCAACTTTAAAGATATTGATCAATAATGCATCTTACAAACAGTTAAAATTTACGATAGTCACTTTCCCTTCATACAATATTGAATATAATGTTGAGATGAAAGAATAAATGTCAACTTCAAAAATATACTAAAAGTATGTTCGACTTCATATTTCAAATTTTCAAGTGTAATGTATCAGCATGTAACGATGTGAGCCACGGTTTTCGAAACAGAGTATAAATTTTGCCTAAAGAGGTTACATAGTAATTATTTTAGGATTTCTTGCCATTTAGAAACACATTGTGTAGATTTCCATCTCATATAAAATAGAGTAAGTCATTCATTGTGACTTTCGCAGATATTTATGCAATAAGTCGTGTTAATATCACAATAGAATACAAACATGAGTATAACTTTCCTAATTACTAAAATCGATGACATCTAACAATTAAGTGTGCCATACTCATAAAGAGATCACAATGAGATACGTTTATCACAAAATTCATCTGCGTCAGATCAAGAAAGATAAAATAGAATTCTGGTCTGTGAATGTTAAATTTACACACAAGATTTGTTACAAATTGAAGATAATGTTTAAAGCTGCTAAAACTGAGCGCGCACAGAGACCAATGACCAATCACGTGACAGATGCGTCATCTCATTGGATGCCGTAGATACTTTAAGTGAAGTAAAACTGACATTTTTCGCAAAAATATAATGGTTGTCTTTTTCGATGTCATCGTCATTATCGAACTTACGTGAACCATTTCAATAGAATTGTTACTTCTTTATTAATAAAAACGATTATTCAAGTATAAAAATGTTGATTACCATCTCAAACCGCACTTAGATATTAACAGACAGACATACATGTAATATATAGAAATTTGGATAGATAGCTAGTTTGATTGATGGACGGTCGCAAATATGGATGGGTATATGTTCTGATAGATAGATAGTGACAGGCGGACACACAGAGAGATAGATAATTTCCTGGGCATAAATGTTTAAATTTCCTTGCGCTACATTGCCTTAAAGTCTATATATTTTCAGAAATACAAGGTTTGTATAAATTGACAAGGAAGAGCTTTTCAAAATGAAGGATGTTGATATCTGTATGCGCGTTTTATCGCAGAACTTATTTTTAAAGTTGAGAAGCTTAATGCCGTTTCGGAGATCTCCGTCTTTGTACATTATGTTTTGGTATGCATGTGATATAAAATGAACCCTCAATGAAATTATGATGTCTAACATCTTCGTTACGAGGTGCTTGTTAGCAATACGAAAGTGTATTAAAGAGCAATAAAATACCCCCCCCCCCATTAAACAATCAGCGTCCAGAATATCGATACATATTTTATCATATTTTATTTCATTCACAAAGAAAACACTTTTCTATCAGATTCATGCGAAGAAATGGGGCCACCATTTGAACTGCATCCATCCGTTTATTTATTTCGTTATGTATGTGTAGTACATATAGGTTAGGTAAATAAGGGTTCCAGCTGACGGTCTTTAACAATTTATCATGTAAAACATCCTCGTTATCTCATAATTTGTACAAAGACTCTCTCTCTCTCTCTCTCTCTCTCTCTCTCTCTCTCTCTCTCTCTCTCTCTCTCTCTCTCTCATAAATATCACTTTTCTATAACAAGCCTTTCAACTGGATTAGCTGATACATCTTTTATGAATTACGAAAAGAAAACAAGACTTTTCCAACACGTGACTCTCGCTAAAGCGTGAAAGAAAGGAAAAAAGCTAACATTATGTCTTCCAATACAAATACTTTTAATGTTCACATGACACATGAGGGACCGACTATTAAATTTTCCGGGAGGGGGGGGACGAGGGGGGGACGAGGGGTAGGCTGGGATTTTTCGAAAAGAATTTTCCGGCTTTCAAATAGCTTGAAAATATATTCTTGCTCTGATTAATAGCACAAAAAAATCCTATTATACCCATTCTATTACTTGAAACAAAATAAATTATCTTGAGGTAAAGAAAAAACCTCGACTAGAAACAAAATCCCAGACCCCTCCCCCACCCAAAAAAAAAAAAAAAAAATGAAATGGTCGCTTACTAAATTGATTGAAAGGGAATCGCTTTCCATTCACACAATATTGTTTAGCATAATCGTGACGAAAGAACAAATTTTCAGCACAATATGATCCAGGCTATTTCGTATTTTAATTTTAAAGTTTATTAAAATCGGCACAAATAATTATCAATATGTAATATTTGAATACGTTCTCCATATTATTTGAAATATGGGATGAATTTTACCAAACAATTACCGCAGTAGCGTCTTGAGAACACCTACCCATTTGGAAATAAATTCTAAAACTGTATAGAATGTACTCTGTATCTTTGATATGCCACGAGTTATATAAATTTTTCATTAAAAATGACAAATTTATATAACGAGTGGTATATCAAAGATATAGCGTACATACTATACATATATTTTATTTATACTAAGTACAATTTACGTGTATTTGACATTTTCAAAGGGAGATAAAACTGACGGCCATAAACTGTGCAAGGTGAAGGGAGTGAACTCTTCACAACCCCTCTTATTTATGTACGCCCAAAAAAGTAGTTCTTTAATGATTCTTAATTTTGTTTAAAGTTCATTTGTGATAATTTATATAGTTTTTTTGTATTTAATAAATGATATGATCAAACAAAGCTGATATTTAACTTTCAATGTGTTTTAATAATGTAAATGCAAACATCGAATTTGCAGCGTTCTGTGTCATGAACAGTGACAGCACAGCCAATTGCAACGAGTGTCAGGACTCACGTTACTAATTTAACTCCCATAGTAAACCTATGGAAACATCATGATATTAAAAATTCAATAACTTTAAATTTCTAAATGCTCATGATCAAACCTATATTTATCAGTATAGACTCATCCTTGATGCAGGCTTCTGGGTTAAGAAAACCACATGAGCCGCGGCATATTTTGGTTCTACATGTACATGAAAAATGTGTTATCCATTTTGCACCTAATGAATCAGGTGCTACTGTTTTTATTGATTGTTCCTAAGTCAAGTCTATAAAAATACTAAAATTGCATCAATATAATCTTGTGTCTATTTTCTTTAGGTATAGATCGGATAAGCTCTCAAAATAATTGTTTTACTAAAATTTTACTTTTCATTATTAACCAATTATGGACCACCAAACCAGTATATACTCTATTGTACCTTCACATATTTCTAGACTGGTTCACAGTTGTTCCAAATAATTAGTACCGTGAGTCCTACAAGGCATATCGAATGAAGTCAGAAACCTCAAAATAATAAAGGAACAAGACCCTAACTACAGTTCATTCAAGTCTTGACTGTCCATATTTCGCTCTTCCTACTGACTGTCAGTGTCACTTTCTATATTTCTCCTACGTTTCAGTTGTGGGGCTCTAGTATGAGAAGTCGACTGTTGAAAAAAGTTGACCCAATTAGGAATCTCATTTACGTTGTTTTGCGGGAGGTTATAACAAACATATTCTGTAATGTGATGTTTGATCCATAGAATGGGTTGCTGATAATATAATTCTGTTGTATATTACATGCTTGGGAACTTGAGATATTACAGTCTGATGCGGTGCAGTTTGAAATCTGTTTGTTGACAGCATCATTACTCGGGTGGTCGGTGTTGCTGAAGCAATTGGAGTATGTCTGTTGTTGTTTTTCACTGATGTTTGAGTAGCTGTTTATAGACTGTATATTTGTGTGGCCAGAAATTTGCATAATGTCAGTCGAGGGAATGTTTTTGTCTCTTAACTTTTGAATTATATACTTTCTCCTACTGATGTTTGTCAATTTCTTTCCCTCTGTCATATTTGTTTTTTTCTTTTCTTTTCATCATGCATCCTAGTTTGTTAATTCCGACGACTTGTTTTCTAAACCATTTTGGGTTTGTAGCTGTGATCGGCATAGTATTGGGTGCAATATAGAAGGGATCTTCTGGTTGACAAAATTCTGCTGGTCTTAGCTCTGCATACCTTTCTAGATATCACTTTGATCTCTCTCGTGGTTGTCTTTGTTTTGATACATTTTAGGAATAAATGACCCTGATGTCTTCTACAATTGTCTCCTGTTCTTGCTTTTGTCTGCCTTTCATTGAGTTTAAGGTACTCCTGGCCATTCACATCTTTTTTTTTTTTAGTATAACATCCCCCCATTTCAAATTGTAATGTTAAGTCACTCCCCTCAAACCAAAATGCAGAGTTGTTAAACCACATTGTGTTAACAATGGCTTCACGTGTTTCCATCCGCTTTAGTTTTTTGTTATACAAAACATTTATTTCTTCATCTGTGATTGTCTGACTGCGATTGGGTTTATTTCCTTTTCCTTTAGATTATAAATCTTTTTGCTTTGCCTGAAGAGCTTTTCTTGTTAGTGTAAAATTTGTGTCATTTCCTCTTATTATTGTACTTTCTTATTTCTTTATTTTTAGGTGGCGATCATGATGGTGCTTCTTAAGCTGTTGGGCTCAAACTCAGATCCATCTTTTTTCCTAACACTGAGTATAAAACCGGCCAGGTGCTGATCCAATTCAGATCGGGGAATTTCGTGTAATTTTCTATATTCATTTTTTACTGCAAGAATTCAGTCACAAGCTTTACACCAAAGAGTGTCTTTTGCATTTTGCTTGCTTTCTATAAATTTCAATGTCATCAGGCTCATGATGTACAAATCTGTCTTTACTGACAGTCCCACATTTGGACACAGAATGATCATTTTCATTTCCAAATTTCTCAGCCATGCCTCTATCAAACTCTTCAATTAACTCACAGTTTAGTAGATTGAAGGTTGCTTCATCATCATGCTCCTTTTCTAATGTAATTGTTTTCATTTTCTACAGAGTTGCACAGAATGTTTGCAGATTTATTGCAAGAGGAAGAGGCTGGAAACAGCAGTGTTCACAGAGATGACAGCAAACGACAAACGACACAGGGTGAAGCTCAATAATATTTATTTCCTGGACTCAGTATGTTTGGTTTTATTTGTTTAACAAGTTTAGTTTATATAAAAAATTGAACATGACAATTTTCTTCTTGTTATTTTCTTCTTTTTTAATGTAATATTCCAAGAAATCCATAACCAAGTTCAGAGAGTATAGTAGCTACGAAACATGATCATTATGCGTATTCATAAGCCATGGGCAAATCACAATTTGATATACCTATACTATGGGTATATCAAATTGCTTTATACTAACACTTCAAAAGCCATGTTATTTTTAATGTATGTGGTATAAATATATATATATATATATATATATATATATATATATATATATATATATATATATATATATATATATATATATTTATATATATATAGTATGTGCGTTGTATCTTTGATATACCACGAGTTGCATAAATTGTCACTAAAAGGAAACGAGGCTTACATATATTTTATTTATACCACATACAAATACACGTACTTGTGTTTCAACGGAGTTTAAGATTGACTACAGGAGACTGTGTATTGACGGAGGGAGTTAAGTCTTCATATCCCTTCCCAGCGTGTCCGCTACACAATGCAGTTCTGAATGGATTGTAGCTATTCACAATCCTTTAGGAAATTGTTAATTTGCTTCTTCTTTTTTTTTAGCTTCTATTTTCATTCATATTGATTAATAAAAAAAAAGAAAACAAGAAGAGTCATGCAAGATTAAAACATGAAATTTGGTTTAGTCCATAAAGGAGAGCACTACAAATATTGCATGGCTAGCGTCCTGAGCAGTGAAAGCGCGGCCATTCGATAACCGGCGACTACATCGAAACGAGCGGGAGAATAGGCAAAGCGAAACGACGAACCAACAAGAGGTAATGTAAGCATTTAAAGTTATTTACAGTTGATCTAAGGCATTGTGATGATATGCTTACCTTTACCATAACATATTTTTATCGCCTCTCTCTCTCTCTCTCTCTCTCTCTCTCTCTCTCTCTCTCTCTCTCTCTCTCTCTCTTGGTCGGTTTGTCTGCCAGTATTACCATCATAACGTTAGCACATAAAGGCATAAAAAAAAACACTTTTTGCATACAGACAACATATAAAAACATGAAAATATCTCACAAACAATATCAAAGACAAATGAATTATTACACACAAAACAACATGAAACATTAAGCATAGATTCAGAGAGAGATAGAGATCTGGGTTAATGGACGGAAAACTGACATACTGACTGAGCCATCAACACAGAGTGAGAGAGAAAGAGGGGTGGGGGTGGGGGGGTAGAAACCTAAACACATTTTATTATTTTTAAACGATAAGTTTTAGAAACTTATTATTGGTTAAAAACAACAACAGCAACAACAACAACAACAAAATAATTAAAAAAATAAAGCATGAAATAGATTACACAGGCTATTGCAACTTTTAATTATTGGTATCGTGTAACACTGTTGAAAAATCCCATAGAACGTGTACACACATCATTATAAGGACTCGGATTCTTCTGGTTACTTGGTGTAAGTTCAAGTTCAAGGCTTTCATCCAGCTCAAATTCTTTTTTCTCTCTCACTCATGTATTGTTGTCCGTTTCAGCATGAGAGAGAGATAATAGGGATACAGAGGGGATTTTGGGGAAAAAAATGTTTAAATTGTTTAATTCATTACAAAACGAGGATTTTGTATTTATTTTTTTATTGATTTTTTTGTTGTTGTTTTTTTCTTTCTCGTTATTTTATTAATGATTAATAAGTGGAAATTAATCACTAATCTAGAGAGTATAAAATCAATAGTCTTCTGTTGACAGCATAATTTTACGTATATTTTATACGCCATGGGCGTTTCACAATTTGATATTCCAACAGTATTGGTATATCAAACTACTTTATACCAACACATTAAAAGCCATGTGTTATATATATATATATATATATATATATATATATATATATATATATATATATATATATATATATATATATAGAGAGAGAGAGAGAGAGAGAGAGAGAGAGAGAGAGACAGACAGACAGACAGACAGACAGACATTGAATGAGTAGCTGTTACAAGATTAAAAAAATTAAGGACTGAAAAAGACTACTTTCCAAGTTTCACAATAGTGAATAATCCTTTAAAACGTGCAGCTAAAAATACCTTAGCTTATTCATAAAGAATCTGATAAACTGTTCATCAAAGAAATGAAATCAATGGATTACTTTAATAATGACGTGACATGTCTGTGGATGATGTCCTATTCTATGAATGATCAGATTAAGCTACATTGCTTTGACGCTCATCACTCTTAGATTGAACAATCATAAAAAGTGATGTTTGCAGTATATCAAAAATAGGGAAATCAAACTTTTTTATTATATTATTTTGAACACTTTCACGTCATTCGAGCTTTCTTCAAACACAAGAATCGTGTCGTTCTTGTCATTCAAACATATACCACGAGGATTCTGAAGTCCATGATCGGATGATAGTAATACACCGAGTTGTCTCCCTTCTGGTGTAGCCTGTATCACGGTGTTAGACTTCTTCCCACAGCAGTAAATGATCCCTTGTTTGTCTACCGTGATCCCTGACGCGCCTTTCAGATCATTGCTTTTAAATCTATTCAGTTTATTTCCTTTCATATCCATGGTTACTATGGCGTTCTTTCTAGTGTAATATATATTTTGTCCATCCTGACTTACACAGTGTGTATTAGACCAATCCAAGGTGTCATATGACATAATCCTATTGATGATTTTGTCTGAAGTATCATAACAAAAAGTGAGCACTGAATCTGTCACTCCTCCACAGATGTCAACAATAATGTTCTGTTTGTAGGAAGCTATTCCATAACACAAGTGACCGACAGATATGCTCCTCAGCTGTGTCAGGGTATTACTTACAGACACAAAGTTAATATTTGTACCTACAGTTACAGCCACAGTACTTTCATCTACACGACAGATATACCTAGGCTCAGAGTTCATTTTTAGATGCGACACGAACTGAAAACACCTATCAAACAGCTTTAGTTTCTTATTTGCCTCATCACACAGCACAAGTCTTTCATCAAAAAGGAAAACACCCGAATATATATTGCATATTCTATAATCATTGTGAATGTTGGCACTAAAAGTGACCATTGAATTGGGTTGAATCGGTGGCATTTTGGTTGTTGCAAATGACGAGTCATATGATAGTTTAGGAATTTTGATTGCCCTTCTTGTTAATTTACCGATGGATGACAAGGTTTGAATGATTCCTTCACAAGTGCTGTCAAGAAGGAATTCTAATTCAACAATTTCGGAATTATTTTCCGTTGTCTTGTATTTTTCCAAATATTGAAGGACTTGTCTGGATACTTTGGTCATTGTGATAAATATTTTCGTATCATCTTCTGATTTTCTACCGTCCATTAGCATTTCTCCAGACGTTTCAATAGCAGCTATTGCACTCTTACATTCCACAATTTGATCTGATATTGTCACCATTTCTTGCTTACACATCTGATTCAATTCTTCAAGAGCTGCAGTCTCCAATCTATCAATAAGCTCTTTGATTGTGACAGTACATTCATGAATTGACTTAGTTATTTCAATCTTTTGTTGTTCAATTGATTCTAAATTTTTTGATCTACTTTCAAGCAATGTGATAAACATGTTTTTCACTGCATCTAATTTTCCCGATACTTGTTTGAAGTCTTGTCCTTCTTTGCCACTTTGAGATAAATCTTTTACAAGCAACACTTCATCGCATTTTTTGTGATCTTTGATGACGCAGTCACTGCAGCAAACCTCTTTGTGATTGGGACAAAAGTATTTGTATTGTTTACCATTGTTTAGAACAGCGATACATGTCCTTCTGAGATGAATTCCAATTCTGCTGTGCACACCCTGACTGTACAGTAATTGAATGATCCTTGCTCATCTTAAAACTTTTGTGACAACTGTAACAGTTATTACAGAGATACTCAGAACACGTGACACAGTATGCCACAGAGATATTATTTTTACCAAGAGTTAAACATGGCTGGCAATAAACAGACTCGTCCTTGTTGGAGTGAGTTGACGCCAAAAGCGACAAAACGATGGAATTGGAAGAAAGTTTAGCAGCCCACTCATCCTGTGTCTGGTCGGCAGCGGGAGCAGGAGTGGGATTTCCGCAGACAGGACACGAAATTATGTCTGACTGTGTCCCCTCCTCTTTGAGACTGCTGGCATGTCTACAGATACACTTCTCACAAAATGTATGTAGACACTCCAGTACTTTCGGTGACTCGAATGTTTCCAAACATATTGGGCAATTCAACTGTTTATAAGTGAAGTCCTGAGTTTCTGCCATTGTGACCTGTACAAATGGGTTAAACGCCTACCGTACTTTTCTGATGGGAGAGAGTTCATTTAGCATGTTGTTTATGTGGAAGTCGAAGTAGAAATTCAAAAAACTTCCTCGTTGCGATATTGAAAGAATGATTAACTATACCTTCAAATGACGATTATTCACAGTGTCCTACAAGTCTTCTCAATGCTTCATATTCTGATACTTTACGTGTTACGTACTCTGTATCTGCCGACATCAACACAGATCCATGGCGCAAGCATGAATTGTTTCACAAATCTACAATGTAGATAGGGTAATGTAACAGATAAAACGAGTGCATAGTACCAATCGGAACAATACTCGACCTTTTCCGTGAAGTCGGCGATAAAAGCTCAGATGTAATTCGCCACCATTGAGAACTATATTCGGAACTACTTTTTTACACATTGGCACGATATGGCGGTGGTAGAAAACGAGTTAGTCTGGTTCCCTGACCGCTCTCGAATCCGTTACGCTTCGTTATGAGAACTTAAATCCTAAACCTTATTCTCCATGACATTACCTTATAGTAATCATTCATTAGTTAAAATTTGCTTTTAATTTGTTCATATTTATCGAACATTTTGTAATAACTTAAGAATCACGGACTCTCCAACTTTACTTTTGCAAAGAAAACTTCTGTATAAAAAGACTAAGCTACGCCTAGTTAAGGTCTGGTAAATAGTATTCACAGCCCCACGCCATATATCCTCGCATGGTAAATAAAAATGATGCACCAGGTTATATAAGGACACCGCGTGTGATTTAACGAATACTATGTAAAACTCATAATAGTTTATCGCTTCCCCTCAAAAGACTTTTTAACACTCATAGACCCAAATAGTTCCCGTTGTAAGCCAAGCTGATCAAAATGTGTGTTTATTCTCCAAATACAATTTACAACGAAGAGTAACGGAGTGGAGCGGTCAGTGAACCAGACTAAGATAAAGTCACAATCGGAACATTGCTGGCCTGTCGCAACATATGCGGCGAATTTCCAAACCCATCAAATTTATGTGTGTTCTTACAATCACATCCGAGTCTTTTTCTCTGACTTGACGAAAAAGCCCGAGCGATGTTCCGATTGTACATAGTACATAGAAGAATCACGTGGTCTGTAATATCCATACCGTAGCGCGAGTCATATCACTCAATAGACTGAATTGTACTTATAGATAAATGGCTATCGATAAAGCATTTTATCGGAATGTGACCGTCTCGCTGCGATAAATGAATGCCATATAATATGTGTCTACTCATAAGATGACGAAAAAAATAATAATAAAACACTTTCCTTGTACTGCGTTAATGGACAGGGATGCAATTCAAACGTATCGTGATAGAGACTAATATTAATAATAATATTAATATTAATAAAGTAAATCACGGAAGATTTATCACATGTTAAAGCGATATTCCTTTATTTGTGTCTTCAAAACAAATAAGATTAAAATGTAAATATTTTTTTAAAAATTAAAATATAACGACTTCACTATGATCCATTCCTGAATACTTTGCTTTTAAGTGTACTCATTCTGCAGAGACCTCAATGATATGTTGAATTGTTATTGTACTTTCACACATTTCGAAAACGTAACCTTCCTTTCTACTGTAACTTCCAACTTCCATTACAGATACAATTATAAGAACATCCATATCATCATCGTCGCCAACAACAAAAAGAGAAGCAACAACTACTACTTCTACTACTACTGTCTACATAATGGCTGCTATGGTGTCCTGGAATTGTGTTATTGGAGAAACAAGCAGCTGTTCTCAATTATCTACTAGTCTTGATTTTGCCATTTATTTATTTGTTTTTGGGAATACGTTCACACACATATGTACCAGACAGTCTTTGTTGATAAAAGTCAGAATATGCTAATAACTGCTTCTACCTCAGAACTAGTAACTGTTTCTATCTTTATGGATACGGTCTTATTTTGCGAATATTATGTTGTACAACTGCTTTTGTGTCTTGTCAATCTATTCACATTTATAACTGTGACGATGGCAACGTACTGAATATTTGGTGGTTAGAATTGTAATTACAGTAGCTTTCTGACGACTGATACAAAACAAGGATAATAATAATAAGGGAGAATAACAATACTGGGGGAACGAATTCCCCAGTCAAAACGATCCCTGCCTCTCATGGCCCGTGAAGTTCAAGTATTGGTCCTGCAAACTTAAGGGCTATTGGTAATGTAAAATTCAGCACAGGTGGTGGTAGTGGTGGTGGTGGGGGTGGGGGGGGGGTACTCTGATTGTGAAGAAATGGCTAAAAATTAAGCTAATAGTGATGTCCCATTTCTTTCAGTTAAGTATCCTATAACATTTAGCAGTGAGTGTATGAAAGAATAACTTATAATAGCAACAATTCCATACCCCTTTTGACCACAGATTTTGATGCAGTGTACAGCAATATGGAGTCTGTATGCAGTGAAAAAGAAATGTCACTAACACTTATCAATAAAACATTTAGTGGCAAGGAGAAGTGAATTTTTTGTGTAACTTGCAGAAACTGAACATGAGCTGTTTGTCTGCACATAATGTTTGCAAACAAAATGGAGTTGTATCAGTCCTGAACAACCTTGACAATAGTGCCTAAAAAAAGTAGGGAGGCCTGCACTAGCCATATGCAGCATTTTATGATGAAGATAGTGACACAACTGTACATGTATTTTGGTAATAATATTAATGACACAATTTTCAGTCCCACACATTATAATGACCCCCAAAATTAACAGTCTGTAATATTTTCACATTCTCCGTTCACATTTCTTTCTATATTTACACGTGGCTTATTCGACACGCCGTAGAATCCACTGTACAAAAGCATATATATATATATATATATATATATATATATATATATATATATATATATATATATATATATATATATATATATATATATATATATACATGTATACATGTCATATTCCCGTCAATAAACATGTTGCGCTATACTTAGTTTAAAATTCACGATTACTGACAATCGTAACATCCAACAGAATTGAACGAAGTACTTTCTTCTAAAGTATGCAACTGCTCATATATCTTTCCTGATCAGTTTGTAATTTTGTTAAAATTTGTCTTTTTCTTAATTTGAACTACACACTGGCTTAAGTGAAGTGCCTTCTCACAAACTAGCGGAAACACATACAACAACTACAATAGTTCTCATACTTACAAGCAAATTCAACATATATCCCATTTATACATACTTATAAGGTTTATTTAGGATAATGAGCTAATGTCAAGTACTTTTCATTATCTTTAGACGGATATTAAGAACGAAGGACGGACTGATACTACGTACAGATATAAACTTCAGCTGAGTAATATTTACAAAACCACATGCGGTGAAAGAATAGGGGAAAAGAAATAAAATGTAAACACACAAATAAGTCATTTCATAGTATTTATTTCAGGAATGTTTATGAATTTTCTTAGCTATTAACAGTACCGTCCACAACTGTACTTTTAATACGGAAAATTTGATAACCATCGGGTTACAGGTATGAGTAAAATATGACTGTCAGTCATGGGACCGAGTTGATTGGAAGATGAATATGGCAGCCCCTATTACATGGCATCATGACGTTTGCCACGTGCATTGTACGCAAGGCTCAGTGTATATGAAAAATGTAACGCTCGTTGCATCTTGCTTAGTCTTCATGCAACACGATAATTACAATGCAATAGCTCAATTCTATCTCTATGCCGTGATCTATTCTGCGTAAAATGCAATATCAAAATGCCTTTTAAGCTCTTATAAATGTCTTTTCCGCAAAACAGATTGTACTTGCACATTTAAATTGCAGATTTTTAAGTTAATAATTTATAACTTTTCACTTATTGCGTACTATAAATGATATATGGCTATACCACACCTCCCACCCACCCAGTTAAGCCTATTCGCATTACCAATAGCCCTTAATGACAGTTTTTTTTTGTTTTTGTTTTTTCAAAGACCAGTTGGTCATACCTGAAGAGGTCTGAATGCCGGGCCTGGCTATTAAAACAGTCGGGAGCGGAACCGACCAGTCACGTTCGTATTTCGACGACTGACACTGCTGTAGCCAGCGAAAATTACATAGTTTAGTTAATCCTCCTTTTATACCACAATCCAGTTTTTAATTGAAAAGTTATCGTTCTCTCACACGTTGTTACACGAGAACACACAAAAGCGAATGAAAATATTTCGACTTCACTTAAATACCAGCAACGCTCTCAAATATACAGGGTGCGTGAGGCCGTGTAAATCTAGAATTCTAGAACATTAAAATCGTTCCTCTGTAGCCACGACTAAGTCGAAGTTACACTAAACTTCTTAAAACGTCTTCCTTAAATAAATAATTTTAAAACTATTGTTCTTTGGTGGTAACAATGAATATTTCAACGAATATTAAACAGGCATCAAGAATTACAGTCAATATATCTTGGACTTTCTTTTAGAAAAGGACTCTTACTTTAATTCTGAGTGAACGCACAATCCTTATTTCGGAAGATTAAAGACACCAAGTTGTTGTTTGTTGGTTTAACGGCATTTTTAACACATTATTGACTTAAAAGTATGCCGAGGAAACGGGAACTATGTGCTTTCCCAGGCACACACCGAGGCAGCAGGCCCGAGTTGGCCTGGGTCGGTATCAAACCCGAAACCCTTGGATTACGAGTCCGACGATCTACCCACTGAGCTACCGCGGCTCCCCTAAAGATACTAAGAGATACAATTTTAAAACAAAATAAAAATAATGTTCTGATCATGTCTTTATCATCTCCGCGTCTGATGAAAATATCAATATTGTCTGAGTAATTATTAAGAAGATGATCAACTTATAATTTATATTTTAAAAAATTGTGAACTGTGATAGAACCTGGAGAGCTCCATGGTGTGCCAGGAAAAGAAAGTAGACCTGGAGAGCTGTATGGTGTGCCAGGAAAAGAACGTAAGCCACGGTGATATTCGTCCCTGTAAATATTCATCTAGGATTAAGATTTCAAAATGATTTGTTTTAACAGGATGTACAAATTCGACACAACACAACACTATACTAAATATGACCTGAAACATATCAGAGAAAAGCCACTCGCACTGGAGAAAAGTGTGGGTTTTAATCGCAGACTCTTTATGTGGTTTCAATACAAAAAGCTCAAGGTTAATTGATAAGCTTTACAATAGTAATGAAAAGATCAATGATCTTGAGATAGAAAATACTCATTTGGAAGAGGCGATTGAGAGTATAAGGAGTAAATGCCAGCCAACTGTCAATCTGGTTGGGTAAGAGGAAGAAAACGTAAACTGCCTTAATAAGGCACAAGAATTCATTTAAAATGAAAACAAAAACGAAGGGGTGAGGAAATGAAGATGGAGAGAGCGAATCATTTACTTCGAATCTGGTGATTAAGTTAGGCTAATAATGACCAAGTTCATTGCCGCGCGCGTGCACACACACAAACACACACACACAGACAAGAAGGGAGAAAAACCAATCGCAAAAGCACAGACACCAAGAAGACTGTATCGCGAGCAAGAACAACAAGGGATAACTAACAATAGTTATCTGGCTTAGGATAAGACCGGAGATGGAAATAAATCTTACCATGGAATGTCAAACGGCAAACTGATGATATGCAAGTCAAATCAAACTTTTGTAATATTACTTTAGAAACTGATATAGTATTGGTTAGAAACTGAAATCTATAAATTAAACAATACCCAACAATATGGGATCCCCACTATTAGACATACCTTGAAGCAAGAATTTAAGAGATAAAATTTGACAGTGAGGGCGATATATGGGTAACACACGATTGAAGAAGTATTAGAAGGTGAAGAATATATAGATAAGGTTTAATGAATTTGTTTATAAGTTAGAAGATAAAACTTGCAAAGCAGTCATCTATGAACTCAGCTGTGAAGCGACGACGACGTCAACAACATTCTGTGTCGCCCGACACGAGGAAAGCAGTATTAGCACAAGTTAAACCAAGCGATTTTGATGATGAGAAATGATCGATCCCTGTGCATCATCACCACCTGGAGATATCGTAGGGTGAGCTGGAGAGATCTTAGATCGTAGGGCGAGCTGGAGAGATCGTAGGATGAGCTGGAGAGCACGAGCTAGAGTAATCGATAATTAGTTGTATAGGGGAATTAAATGATGGATAATCAGGAAACTGTAAAATAAGGTCTATAAAATATCAGAAAATTGCCTTTTATAAATAAATTCATAAATAAATAAGTTTCTAACATAGCTTGTCTTTTTATATCTTTCTTAATTTTGATGAAGTAATCTCAGGGGCTGAGGTTAGTCATATAATATCTACATCTCCTGTTCGCATTGGTTGACTGCCATCAGATGTTGTACCGATTTTGACTAGTATACATGAAAGATAACAACAAATTATATATAGATAAAACCTATATCAAATAAATATGGTTGCCTGGGATTATATACTAAAATGTTCCTGTTTGCCACCGGTTTGGGTCACCGTGCGGACCCCGTGAGATACAGACAATTCAATAAGTGCTAGCCCCTCGTTATACATTAAAAACTGTCTTGAAAGACCACTGCAGTGAGAGACCACCTGAGATCAGGTTCCTAAGCACAGATTGACTGATTATATATAGTGTTATTACTTGTAATGGGAGACCACCAGTCTTGAAAGACTATATTATTTTGCAGAAGGGGTGGTCTTTCAAGACAGATTTGACTGTACTTTGAAAGTTCGCACAGAAGTGATATGTGGAAATCTCCTGTTTTGGGGACACAATTTTCCAAACAAAAAATACATTCACATGTATCATAACCAAATTAATTTGTAAGTCAAGCTTGTTACGAACAACATAAAATGAAACAGTTCAAACAGAAGAAAATCGCTTGTAAATTATTGATAGTTTGTCAAAATTTAGGGCAGAGTCTTCGTTCCAATTCGAGAGAGACTCGTGTTTGTCCAGGACACAAATTATGTCATATGTGTCATCACGTCATCGATTTAGATTATCAGTGTCACACTCGGCGATGCATCAGTGAAAAAAATCATGAGTTGGACAACAACAACAAGAAGAAAACAACACGAAAATGTCAAGTGGGCTTTATATTTCTTTACTTTGAATGTTCACATGAAACGTGAAGGATTTTTTCCTCACTTTTCAACAGAGAGGAAAGCAACACTTAGTGCTACCACGTTTGCCCAATACACAATACAATGACCCAGATGGTATGCGAACGGAGCAGCGGGAGGGTTTCTACGCATGGTACCAGACCCACTATTTTGACACCTTTGACTTTCAACTAGAATATCGACACTCTTCTACGTTGTTCCTGAAAATTTCAGCAGTTGTTTCTCGAGCACAATGGTATAAATCCTTTCAAGGACGCATGTATCATCATCAGGGCTTGTAGATTGTTGTACCGAAATAAATTCATCCCCGAGAACACACTACCTATTGTACTACCACAAATGTATCAATCTGTGAGTGATAGGTATTGCAAAGGCTTTGTATTGCTTACATTATTTATGCAACACTCAAGACAAGTGGATACAACATGCCAGAAACGGGGAGAAATAATCATCCCTTACTCAGTTGATGGTTCGAATTTGGAGAACCCACGAATTTCATGGCCGTCTATGGCATGGATGCGAAACTTGTTATCCTAATCAAGAACTGAAAATCCGTAAACCAGTTTGACCATGGTGTACCTGTTTGCAAGAACTCACCAACGACATCAGAACTTAGAGGCCCATGCATATCGCGTGGTGGAAATGTGGCACGAAAGCAACCGACTTCTAGAAATTGACCCTGAATTTTGACGCGTCCACGAAGACTACAAGGTAGTCGACATCAAACCTGTTGGATCCTTGAAAGCATTTATTTGGAAAACATATAAATACCATATGCCTGTTGTATGATGCAAATGAACCTAAAGGGGATTAAATCAAGTATATCGACTTTTGTTCGTTGTGCTCTTGGATATACAAATATTCTCGATTCTCGATAGGCCACCCAGAAATTATCACAGATCACATCGCAAGTACGAAGGACTGATCAAATGTGAATATATCTGATGAATACCTTGAATGACGCCACTTAAATAACTTTTGTTTGCAAAAGAAATATTTCATTGCAGATTTAACTAAACTTAGCATATGAGTATTCTTGATATTGTTCGAGATAATTTCAGTGATTTTTTTTTGTGTGTGTCCATGATATCAGGTTGATGGTAAAAGGCCATGCCAACGAATTTTGTACTGCACTTACGGACATCATGTGGACATGGTAACTCAGACGTGTAAGGAAATACTTTTATTACCAAATCTGGTATGTTGGAGTTTTTAAGAATATCAGAAAAGGGATGGAAGAAACGGACTTATCTTCAATTCCTGTAAATTCTTTTTGGCCAGTAGAGCATCAGTTCCTTTGAGTGACTCTTGTTTATCTCCATATTTTATTTGATATACTTTGAATTAATTTGTAACATATTTTACCCCTTATCTTTTATCTTGTGCTCTAAGTTTATTGGAAGCGTTTATCTTAAAAGTTTTTTGCAATAATTTTACTTGAACATTTGTGTAACTTGACTTTAATTGGCACTAATGTTAAACCATTTATATATACATGTATACATATACAAACACATAAACATTCACAAACGATTCACTGTTTGTTAACTGTTCTCTCACACATAGTACTTGATTCAATAAACAGTTGTGGGCTCAAGTTTATTAAATCTGTCTGGAAATTCTTCTCTTGCATGCATATACATAGATGCACATCTGATATACATCAAAAGTATACAAAATATACTTTTTATTTGAAGGAAAAATGTAAAACCATAACTATTTGCAGCTTATGAAATTTAAAGTTTTGTTCTTCAAATTTAGGGTTCGACTCCAAAAATTTTACCTGGAGGTCTGTGACTAGCCAATCTGAAATTCTATTCAAGCACCGATGTCTGTATGGATATGTAAAAGACCTGTTTGGATTTTCCTGCATTTTGTGCAATTTTTCAAGCATTTCTTAAGTTGCTGAACTTCTTCTACTTTTACTTTTGTTTGGTCTACAATGGAGACATGCATGTTTTATACAAAATAAGTTTGCTTTTCTAACAAATATCATTTGTGCTTTGTATTCACATATTTAATGAGACCACAAGAACAAATTGCACTTTATGTTTTGCAATTACCAATTTTCATTCTAGTAATGAAGACTCATGAAAGATCTCAAAGATTTCAGTCATAAGCCACTGTTATTGTTCCTCTTAATGTAGTAGATGTTTTGTGAAGACTAATATGTACAAAAGTTTCTCTATTACGTTTTTGAATTATACACTGGTAGATATCAACATTTCAAGTTATAATGCCTTGTGCTTTGTTTTTGTTTTACTTTTCTTTTTCTTTTAGCTCAGCTGGCCATTCAGTCAAGTGAGCTTATGGTATGACCCTTTGTCTCTCATGCATCATCCATCTGGCATCCTTGTGAAATTGCTATTTCAACTTCTCAAAAACAGTCAGAATAATTTCAACCAAACTTTGCACAGAGTATTGCATTCTGGCATAGAGGCTTTCAAGTTTGTACAAATGATGCCAATCTGCCATCAAATATGGCCACCATTACTATAAATAGAAAAACCTCTATGTGACTTCTTCTGCAGAACTGCTTTACAGAACATAATCAAATCTGACAGAAGCATCCTGGCAAGAAGACCTTACAAATTTGTACAAACAATGCTGATCCACCATCAGATATGGCTAGCTTAACTTGAAATAGACAAAAAATAAAAACAACTTCTCTCAAACTCCTCAGCAGAACTTGACCACATTTGACAATAAGCATTCTGATGTTAATGTTTTTCATATTTAAGCAAATGATATAAATTCACTATCTGATATGGCCACCATTACTAAAAATAGAAAATCATATAAACGACTTCTTCTCAAAAACCACTCGACACAATTTGACCAAATTTTACAGAAAGCATTATGGCATGAGGGGCTTTTAAGTTGTATAAATGATGCTAATTTGCCTTCAAATGTGGCTGCTGTAACTAAATATAGAAAACCTTTCAAGACTTCCCAATAACTGCCAAACAGAATTTGATCAAATGATGCCATTCCACCATAAACATATGGCTGCCATTACTAAACATAGACATACATTTACACAACTTTATCTTTAATAGAAACATTGAATGTCATATAACCAACTTTGACGCAAAGCATCCTATCATTGGGATTTTTCAATACTGGACAAAGGACGCTGATGCATGATCAAATATAGATAAAGATACCAAAAAAAGAAAATAAAGAAACCTTGAAATGGCTGTTCTCATAGCATGTGCAATCAACCGCATTGGAGAAATTTCAACAGAAAGCATCCTACCAACTCAGATTTCTTGGCTAACTCTTCTTGCATTGTCTGTGAGGCAGATGTCAACCGGGTAAGCGATTTTGACCCTGCTTGGGTTTCCTGTTCTTATGCATTTGAATGATCAGACATTTATGTATTTTAATGAAAATCTTTTTGAAAAATACTTAAAGGTCCAGTGCAGAATATTCTGGAATGGATAGAGTAAAAATACACCTTGGGAATTACTACAGTGTCAGTACCAGCTGTGGATTTTACATGGTAACACAGTCTTTTTCATTATACATGCTTGATATCAGTGTTTTCCTGAATAATTACAAACTGCACACATTCATACTAATATCCATATAATTCCTTCTATTGTGAATTGGTTAAATTGCTAAAATAGCTAAATATTATTTATATCAAATTCTCACTCTCATCAGTTACAACTTAAAATTCTATAGTCAGTCCTTTTTTGATGTAGTCAGCACATATATCTTGTTGAATATTAACACTCATATTCTAAGAAATCTTATAACATGGAGATCGTTTGGTATGGGACAAGTTTGTCAAAGTAGGATATTTGTTCTATGAGCAGGAAATGTATTGAACTAAGTCTTGAATGTTTAGTTGTTTTTCAATACTTTTGTTGAAGAGCTGAGGTATGAAAAAGACTGGTTACGGTACATGTATACCAATAAATAAAAATGTTATATCCCATGCATTTTTACAAAACCATTCACTTATTTTGAAAATTTCCAAGACTCAAATTCACAGATTATTTATTGAATTGTATTTATGATACTCTAAAACTTGATTTGTGGCAAGTGTTTCGGTTATTCCATTTTATTCTATCTATCTGGGGGAAGGGGAAATGTACTTTCTATGTTTCACTGTTTGCAGCTGGGGCATCTTGATTTGTTCCTGTCTCTCCATCCATCCATCTGTCCATCTTGAGAAACTTGTTGGCAAGATTGTGTATAAACAAAAAATTTAAACAAATACTATTTTATTAGCTTATTTGTATGCATTTGTATATGACCTGATTACATTTTCAGGCCACTGTCACACTTTTCCAAATTTGTACAGAATTTTAAATTTAGACTTATTTTAAGAAAAACCTTGTTAGCATATTTGTATTTATATGTAGAAGGCCTATTTAAAATGTTTTCACCTTTTTTCACAGCAGAACAACTTTTCATCTTCTAGACATTCTTGAACTTTTGGGGAATTATTTGTAACAAAATCTTGTTAGTATGATTAAGTACAATGCACTCAAGGCAGACAAATAAAATTTGATATGCATTATTATATGCATATTTATATAACCGGAATAGAATTTCATGCTATTTTTCATATTTTTCTCAATTTTTTTAACTTTTAGACTTGGAGTTTATGGTCTGCAGTGGGTACATACATGCTGTACAAATGCAAATCAAGTTCTGCATGGGGTGGGGGTCAGTGTGAAAAGAAATTCAGCTGTCTACTTATGCATCTCTGTCTCTGCAAATGAGACAAATGGTCAAGCAAAAATGATGTTGAGAATTTACAGGTATATTTCTAAATTTAAAATACCTAAAAAATAATGCATACTGTCTCAGAGAACTTCATTTTAAGGAATAATTTACAATATTTCAAACATAATTTATAATGGCTAAGAGAACTTTATTTTAAGGACTGTTCAATTAAATGTATTCAGATCATTACACAAATTAAAAATCACCATGCAGCGAAGAAAAAAAGTGATTTCTATAAACATATGTTTAGTACCAAAATCAACAGAAACAGAAAAGTGACAAGAGCAAGAAAATGCAGGATATGAAGTACAAAAACCAAGAAAAAGGTAATTTACATATTTTTAATTCAGTTTTGCACTTTCACTATTGGCATCTGCTCTATTTGTAAGAATTGTGAGATATAGTAGCCATTTTCTGCCACATGCAGCATTATTATTTTCAACAATGTTTTAAGTTTTGTGTTAAAGTTTAAGATATACTTGCAAGCATATACATGCAGGTGAGATACCATGTTGTAAGGAATACTTGCAATACAGTAGTCACTTGCAACTGATGTCCATTTCTACACTGAACAGTTAAGAGGCCGAGACTCTGACCTTATCCTCAATAGCATCACTTTGGTTGCCTTGTGCTGAGTTTGACCTCAGATGGCGACTAATTAAATTGTATGGTTATATCTTTCAGTAATTATATGAAGCCAAAATATTAATTGACATTGTAAATATTGATGGATTTATATTGCATAGCTTAGTGTAATATTTTTATACATATAAAAAAGGTAAAGACTGAAGAAAGCAGGTGCAATCAAACAATGGCTTTATAGTCATTTTTCAGACAAGTTTACAGGGAGAGAAATGCATCTAATTCCACAAGCCATAGGTTAAAGGACACAGCGATGGCATTGGAACATTAGTCATGAGCTGTGTTATTAAGCAAACATGACATATACAAGATGGACTTCAAAGCATGACAGTCAGTGGGGCTCTTGACAGAAGGGTTCAGGCCGTTTTCAGATTGCTGACAAATAGTTCTTGAAATCTAGATGAACATACATCATATCGCTACAACATTCCAAAGTAAGTGTTAATTGTCGAGAAGGAACTTCTAGTCCACGTATAAAGAGGAAGGCTTGACATTCTGGCCCCACAATGTCAATGTTGACAACTGGGACTTCAATGTGAAAAAAATGGTGTGCATGTCATGTAGAAAGCCAGGATGAAATTGTATGGGAGTCGTTGATGCCAGAAGACCTGTTTTCACTTCAGTCCTGAATCTGCCTTTCAAGCAATGTAGTATATTTGCAACTTGACCAGACTGGGGCAGTTGTTTAAATGATGGCTGAGATCTCTAACTAACAGACTGACAAATGTGGCAACTGTATAAGAAACCATTGATGGAGCAGGTGAAGGAACACAAAACTCTTCTGGCATGCCTCCAAAGCTGGAATGCCTCTCTGGATGCATGGAAGGCTGAGTCTTCTCTGGACATCTTTGGTTCTAGAAAAGAAGACAGTATTTGTGAGCATGAATATTCAAACACAGAAGAGTGGTGTGATCCAGAAGCCTTCTGTGATGCATGCAGCAACTATGGAGGTGAAGCAGGTGGTGTGGGATACTGAACATGACTGGCGGTCTGCCCAGGCTGGGACACAGTTATCTCTAGGCGTTCACTGTGTGTATCATTGACAGTCCGGGACTGGCACCGGGAATCTGAGAATGGGCTGTTGCCATAGGTGGTACTGGGTTGTAATGGAACCAGGGTATGTGATGGACCTGTCCACTGCTGGTCAACATTACTTCCTCACATCTGATACTGAGTAACATAAGATTGTTCATCAATTCTGGTGCCAGTTATATTAGGCGTTTGAATCCAAGATGAGACTGGAACAGTCATGGCTGGATGTCTGGCGCTATCTATGTCAAGAAACTGGAACTCTGTATGCCAGGAAAATAGATAACCATACCCGGTTCAGGAAACTGAAGTTAAAGGTTGAGGCTGTGCCAGGTCTGGTGTGGTCAGTTTGTGGCTGTTGGCGATGTCTGGTACTGGCCAAACTGGGAAATATCACTATAGCCAGTAACAGGGTGTGCCTGTGTTGTCAATATATCCACCACTGATCCAGGTGGACCATTGTGCCATGTCAGTACTGGCCCAAGGGTGCAGTAAAGAACTCTTCAGTCTTTGGTGACAAAGGCAATGGCAGGGCTGGCACTGTGAGAAGCTCGTGATTTTTGGATTGCCAAATGTCTTTTGAATGGGTGAGCTTTCCGACTTTCATGATTCAATTAAAAAGGAAACTGTCAACTGAGGCGGCAGCAGCAGGAATGCTGATAGTGTTCATATCCTTGATAGTGCGCTTATTAACTCTCTCATGTCTACTTAAGTTGTTTGGCAGCTACAGTCACCCATATGCCCTCAGACCAGCTTGAACACATGTCACATATATGGCCCAAATTGAATTGCAACTAATACAATTTATACAGGTAAGGGCTGTTATATTAAAATATACATGTGCCTTGGGGATGGGAGTTTGAAAAAATATATGCAGGGTATTTGGGTTCAAAATTAGTTCTGCTCTGGTTGTTTATTCAATAAAATATCTTCTATGGAACTGGCTGGGGAAGTCTGCCAAAATGTGCAAGCCAAATGTGTTATAAAAAAACTTCCACTTTAGAAATTCCGTCATCAAACACAAATTGTTCTGCTGCATTGCAGTGCAAAGTAAACAGTTTATGAGTGGACAAGAGCATCTCCGTGTCTATCACTTTGATTGGATGTGTACAAAATATGTTCTCATTGGTCAGCTTTAAATAGGTTGTGGCAAGCCTAGAACATAATGTCACTATAGTAGCCTGGTCCCCAGCCCTTATGCATGTACAACATTACTTTAGTGCCATTAGACAAAGAATGACAGGTGACCAGTCTATTATCACAATGGTCAATATTGATTCATAAACAAAGTTAAATTCTATATATAAAAAAACTTCTTGTGTCAAAAAGGAAATCTGTATCAGATTTGGTCATAAACGTTGACACAGCACTGGTACAAGATGGTCGTAGATACATGGTACAGCTACTAAGATAGTGGTGTCTTTTTATAATAGGGTCACATCTGGATATATTATGAATGTTGTAATGTCAGTATACGATGACCTTACCTATAAATAGGGTCCACACTGGACTCAAATTGTTTGGTGAAGTAATCTCTTTCCTGCCTGAAAAGGATGAAGTAGTTAGAAAACAAGGAGAAGTGAGTGTAGAGAGGTCAAAATTTACAATGTTTAAAACAGTCACTTAAACAGACCTTTTTACTAATCATTTCAGCCATATGATATAAAATAAATAGTAATTGAAGTTTGTGAAGAAAACAAAATTTCTAGTTTACTTCAGCAAAATTATTTTCTTTACCATTTTTGACGTAGACAGAAACAACAGATATCAAGGCACAGCCCTGTCTTCCTACAGAATGAAATATGAAATAAAACTTCTTTATATTTATTAGCAATCAGCCTATAAACCTCCATGGAGTAATAATTTGCTCATGATTGGGCTATAAATGCATGTAATTTCACTTAGTCCTTCATGCTTCTTGTATTAATTTTCAGCAGGAATCTCATAGATTGAAACGTAATTGCCAAGTAATCCTTCAACTGACACAAAAGCTGACAAAAAATCATGAAAATTACTATATTGAAACTGTTAAAAGCTCATTTAACAGAAAAAAGACAAGCTGATATTGTGTTCAAAATATAAACGCTTTCAAAGGTCAGAAAGGAGTGGAGTTATGTCGACTTAAGACAGAGTGAAAGTCAACTTCCCTTTCTCTGCACATGTGGGT
The DNA here is from genome assembly GCA_029931535.1 of Margaritifera margaritifera. Lineage (NCBI taxonomy): Eukaryota > Metazoa > Mollusca > Bivalvia > Unionida > Margaritiferidae > Margaritifera > Margaritifera margaritifera. Next base: position 3,044,135 of record JAQPZY010001636.1, on the reverse strand, counting down.
GAAATGAGGCAAGTATTTTGCATGAACTGCCCCTAAGTGTGGACCCTGTATATGAATATTCTTTTATGGCTCCTATGAACAGCATCAAAGTGAGGGATCAGTGTAGTATTTATGACAAAAGATTGGCTGTCAATACTAATTAGCACTCAGAAGAAAAACTAGATGCAAAGAAAGAATAAAAGAAACAAAGTATAATGCAGATTGAATCAGACAATTGTAACAATCCTCTTTGCATGTCATGGTGTTGCATAATGACATGTCCACACCTTGGCATGTTAAAACCTATACAGGTCAACAGCTGCCCATAATGTATCCATTTGTTGACTCTGCCAGTAAGAGGCACTACTGCACACTACACAAAGCTTAATGTTGCAATTGACATTTACAGTAGTAAAAATAGGAGCAAGTTTTACTGGATGCAAAGACTTATCATCATATATCCAATGAAATTTCCTATTACCATGTTGAACAGAAATAGTCACTAGTCACTGAATCTGGTAGCCAAGTATAGATATGTATTTAATTTTGGAACACTGGCACATGAAGTGTGCATAAGTAAAGTGAGACTGATGAATTATTTTATTGGCTATCTAATGCCAGGGCAATGGGGGTAAAATGACCTGCCCTCTTACACTGTGTCTATCATCAATTTAAAAGTAACATGGCTTTTAAATTGTTTGTAAAAAGCAATTTGATATACCAATATTGTTGGTACATCAAATTTTATTTGCCCATGGCATATGAATACGCATATAATTATGGTTTTAACAGTATATTACCGGTATTGCTTGAGTGCTCCCAAGATCAGTGATGAATTTCCACTTTTTAATCATGAATAAAATAATAAAATAAAATACAAAAATATTTTTAATCCCCATTTTTTATATGAATTAACATGTTACATATGTCACTGAAATCTCCTCTGCTTTCCCTTCTCTCTCTCTCTCTCTCTCTCCTGACATCAGGAATGAAAAATATACATGTAAATCTGTGGAGTTTAGAGAGAAAAAAGAAATTGAGTTGGATGAAAACCTTGAACCTTAACTTACACAAAGTATCCTAGAGGAACCCAGATTTGTTGTAATGGTATGTACACACTTTCCACAGGACTTTTCTACAGTGTTACACAAAACCAAGGATACAAAGGTGCAACAGTCTGTCAAGATGAGAAGGCCATACTGTAAATTCCTTGGCTGTATTGTACTTGATGCTTTATTTTGTTTTTGTTTTTTAACCTATAGTGAGATTCTAAACAGTTCATTTTTAAATATTAAAATGTCTGAAAACCTCTCTCCCTTTCTCTTTCTCTCTCACTGCTTTGGTTGGTCAGTCATTATGTCAGGTTTACCTCATTTGATACAGAACATGTTCTCCCTCTGTGTCTCTCTTTGGATCTATGATGGTAAAACTGACAGACTAATCGACCAACAGAGATGGACAATAAAAACAATCTTGTGGTCAGTTCTCCGCATCCCCCTCTCTCTCTGTTGGCTGGTTGGCCAGCATGATCCCGATCTCAATCTCTCTCTGGACCATCGTCACAAGCCATGGGCAAAAATCCAGAAAAGAAGCATAGTGGATTTTCACCCATGGCATGCGATGATGTCTCTGGATTTATGATGGTAAATCTGCCAGACAAACTGACCAACATAAAGAGTGACGAGGATAAAAACAAGTTTATGGTCAGTAGCAATGATAGGTAAAAGATGTTAATGACTTAGATCAACTGTACATAACTTTAAATGTTTGAATTACCTCTTGTTGGTTCATCATTTTGCTTAGCCTATTGACCCCCCACTTTTCAATATACTCGCCAGTGATCAAATGGCCATGCTTTCACTGTTCAGCATGCTAGCAGTGCAATGTTTATAGTGCTCTTCCTTCTTCATTTAAACCAACTTTCATGTTTAAATCCTAAGTGTCTCTTATTTATTTAATCAATATGAATGAAAATAGGAGCTCAAAAAAGAGCAAATTACAATTTCCAAAATCTTAACTCTGTTGGAAACATATGTACATGTATATTGTATGTGGTATAAATAAAATATATGTATAGTATGTATGCTTTATCTTTGATATACCACTAGACTAGTTATTTACATTTTTCATTAAAAGGAAACTTGGCAAACCTTGTTTCCTTTTAATGAAAAATGTATACATCTTCTGAAATGTTGAAAACATAATCAAACAATTGCATAGGAAAATTATGAACATCTTGTGCCCAATGTCTGACATGTCAAGTTAGCAAATGATCAGCAGGTCATTCAAGCTGCAACTGTCTGTCATTCTGGCAAATACTGCCATTTTGGGATATCTTACCCTGTATAAAAAGAAAAATTCTATCAGTGGTTAACTTTCACCTGAAATAAATTCTATGAGTGGATCCAGAAAAGCCATAATTGCATCTTTGGATGGCTACCCAAATTCAAATCTGCCTTTCCCCGATCCCATGTATATTTAAATGGAACATTAAGAGAATTCTGTATTTGCAAGGCCTCAAGAAAGCATATGCTTCCAAGCATGAGAGGAAGTAGTAACTGATGATTGATGGGATTTGGCACCAATCCTTCTTCCAAGTGGAGATCACTCTAGTCTGACTTCCTCTTTTCACTTGGGATGGGTGGATTTGCAAGGTAGTAGATGTACTTTTAATGTATTACGATTGGGTAAGGTATTTGAAGAAGAAATTGAAAGTAGTAGTTATAGGGTTTAATGGCACATCATAAAAGGTCACAGTCTCCAGAATCTAATCAGGCCTCGGGACCCACTAAGAATGTAAATATCTTATTTGGTCTGGTTTAGGTTCAACTGTTTTTTAACTATGTTGTTTACAAGAAAGTGTGATGGATGAACAGACAGATGACAGACATGGACAGACAGACTGACAGACAGATAGCACAAACCAAAATGTCTCTTTCTTTGGCCAGTGGGTGGGAATGAGGGGACAATGATTTGTGCTACAAAATCCAAACAAGAGTGATTTGACCATCACATTACTTGCCTTGTCCCGTATTTAGTATTTCTCTATGTAGGCACTAGTAGGAAATGGTTGACTCTGAAGAGTATAGACCGATGGCACTCAATGATCTGGACCTTTGGTCAAGGTACACAGTCTTAAACTGAACTTACTATGCAGAAACCATTATTTTCTTATCAGACATACCATCACTGTGACCTATGGCCTATAGACCCCAAAATCTTTAGTTTTCATTAACATCCTAAGTTTGGTCAAGGAATTTACTCAGAAGTTATTTTGCAAATCCCATTTCTCTTTGAGACACAATGATCTTCACCTTTGACCCCAAAATTAATAGGCCTCTTCCATGCCTAAAGTGCAAGTCCGCCACAAACTCTGGTCAAGATATGTGATCTAGCACTAATGTTACTGTGCAGAAACTATTTTTCTTCCTTTATTCACAAAGTTTGGTAACTGTAAAATGTGGAAACGTAAGTTACTGTGCAGGAACCATTTTTCTTCTATCAGTCACAGTGACCTTGAGCTTTGACCTTTTGACCTCAAAATCAAAAGGCTTTTTTTTATCCCAAGTGAAAGCCATCAGCAAAGTATGGTCCAGGTATGTGATGTGGGACTAATGTTATTGTGTGGAAACCGTTTATATTCTTTCAGTGATAATGACATTGAACTTTGAGCTCTGACCCCAAAATCGAGTGGGTTTTTCTTTATCCCAAGTGACAGTGAACTTGATCTTCGACCTTTTGACCCAGAAATTGATAGACTTCTTTCTTACCCCAAGTGCATGCCATCCACAAAATTTGGTAACTGTAGATTGTAGAGAACTCAAATTATTGTGCAGAAACCATTTTTCTTCTTTCAGTCAGTGACCTTGATCCTTGTGCTTTTGACCCCAAAATTGATAGTGTTCTTCCTTACCCCCTACCTTACCCCACGTGCAAGCCATCCACAAAGTTTCGTAACTATTAATCCTGGAAAAGTTAAGTTGTTTTGTGGAAACCATTTTTATTCTTGCAATCACAGTGACCTTGAACTCTGAGCTTTTGATCCCAAAATTGAAAGGATTCTTCCATACTCCAACCACATGCAATATCTACAAAGCCTGATAACTGTAGATGTTGGACAACTCAAATTACTGTGTGGAAATTAAATTGGCATCAGAGAGATAGATGGACAACATCGTAATATAATATACTCCATGTTATGGTGTGCATATACAAATTGTAAATTTGCCAACATTTATCAATGCAAATTTTGTCCTTATATACAGTATTAAGCATTCTTGACAACCCATGTAGTGGTATTAGTTTTGCCTTGGGATGAAATGGGCCACAGAACCTGGAGGAAACCACATAACTTGGTTGGGCACCAAACTATGTCCAAATGTATTTTGCATGTTTGTCAGCAATAGCCATTAACTTCTTCGTTTGTGTAATCTGTAAACAAAAGACTAGAGAACATTTTTTGCAGTTTACTTTTCCATATTTTGTGGGTACAGTCAACTTGTGAAGTTGAATCTCGATAAAATTATTTACATGAAATAGTCTCATTGACTGACAGCATGTGTGCAATCAAAGCAAACAGCTTTTCAATTGTCTTGGCATAGATTGACAAAAATAAATCAACACACAACTTAGTTTACACTGTCATGCTGCCTTCAACCAGTTGCATAATACAGTGACCATACATCCTTTGCCATATTTCAACATCTGCTGAAGATAACTGTTTAAACCTTAGCTTGAGCACAAGGTAATTGTCTCCAGAGAACTCTTTGTCAAACCAACTTTGTTTGCTTGACACTGTTTTGACTGAAATAAAATGCACAAACAACTGCAAACAATGAAGGACATGATCTGCCATCATATCAATTTGCTGTTTGTTCTGTTACTGATTTCAATTTAACAAAACAGACCCTTATTTTTTCAGCACAAAGGTAGATCTATATCTACAGTGTGTGCAGTTTGGTGTACAGTTCATTTTGAAAGTTAATGGAATTCTGATGAAATATGATAAAGACTTTGCAAAATAGAGTTTAAATTTTTTAATTGTTCCCATTATTATGTATTTTGGTACATATATGAAGCTAACATCTGTCTCAAGTAAAAACTACACTGACAGTTAAAGCCTGTGCTTACAAAAATGAAAACTGCTTTGTACAAGACTATAGCAAGCCCAAAGTTAAGATACCAACAATAAAGTTAAGGAGCAAAGAATTGGCAGTATTTCTTTCAATACCAACATTGAATAGGTTATGCAGACTATGACACATAGTCTTTGAAAGACGAGGCAATCTTAGTGCTGAAAAAGTTGGTCAGAGTCTACCTGGATGGAAAAGACTGTGACATATATTCTCTGAAACACATGCTTATCTGGATCCTGAAAATAATTATACAGTTGATTGGACTGAGTACACTATCACACATATTCTCTGAAACACATGATTGTCTTAGTGCTGAAGAAGCTGGTCCCAGTCTACCTGGTTGGAATATACCTCCATATTCAGCCACAGTTCATAGTTTTCTTTAAATTCTTCAGTCAGTTCTACTTTTTGTCCTAGAACACTCAGTATACAGTTATCCACTGGTTTAAAGTCTGGGTCTGAACCGTTGGAACCATAGCGCCGATTGTTAAATCTGTCAACACATGCACGGAGGGAACATTCCTCAGCTTGGAAATCCCAAGGTCTGGCATCCATATCTACATATACATTGAAAACCAATAATGATTATGTAATTATGTACATATATATCTCTGTGTGTGTGTATGTAGAGAGAGAGAGAGAGAGAGTTGAGCAAGATTATAAGAAGGAACTTACAATCACAACACATGAAAAGTTGTCATAATTTCTCTCTTTGAAAGATCTTAGATAGAAGCTAGAATCACAAAATTTCTGTATAAAATTATGTACAATATGAAAATATAGGGAAACCTGTATCGAATTAGAAGTATCTTTGACAGCTGACCCCCTGCAAGAGAAATCTGCATTAAAGTGTGCCAACTTTTACATGCAACACTCCAACAAGATGTGAAAGTTTCAAACAATACTTCAAACAATTCAAAAGATATAACAGCACAGGAAAGTGTGGTATAGTAAACAAAATTTAAAACTAGATTTGTGTTGGAACACGTGCATGCCAGATCAGCTATATATAGATACAAAACGAGCCTACTAAATTTCATTTCTCTATGTTGTGGTTTTTGTGCAAAGAACCAAAAGTTCAAAATTTTATAACAATGAAAAAACTGCTCTAGTACCATAAAAAACTAATCAGGTCATCTACATATGCAAACAAACATGATTACCAAAATCTATTTCTCTATATCAAGTATTCTGTGCACAACTGTTTTAACTAGGTTTTCACCAAACAAAAGTCCAAGTCCAAAAAGGTTAAAAAAATTGAAAAATTGCTTTGTGGTATGAAAATCTAATCAAGCCATCCATATATAGATACAAACATGCCCAATAAATTGAATTTCTCTATGTCAACTTGTTTTTGCACAACCATGATTACATGGTTTAAACCAAGTTCAAAAAAATCAGAAATTTAATTTTAAAAAAGGAAAAATTGCTGTAATGTCATGAAAATCTAACCGTGTTATCTAAATGTACATACAAACATGCCTACCAAATTTTATTCCTCTATGTCAAGTAGTTTTTGTACAAACTTGATAATAAGGTTTTCACCCCAAAAAAGGTTTAAACAATTTTATAAAATGGAAAAATGCAACACTGGTATAAAATTCTGGTAAGGTAATATATATATATATATATATATATATATATATATATATATATATATATATATATATATATAATAGAGAGAGAGAGAGAGAGAGAGAGGGAGGGAGGGAGGGAGATGTAAATTCAACAGAATAAAGAATAATCAGTAATATTTTCAAACTTTATTCCTTCAAGTGCTTTCACATCATCACGATGGATGCTCTTCAGGTAGGTACATTATACATTCAAAGTATTTTTGCAAATAAAGAATCTGATGTCCAGGGGCAGATCCATGGGTGGGTGGGTGCTATGTGTGTGTGCGTGTGTGTGGAGCTGGTGTGCCACCCCACCCTGATTTCCTGTTGAATTATATACATACATATATATATATATATATGCATGCAAACATCTCTAATAAAGTTCATTTGTCTATTTCAAATGGTTTTTGCACAATCATGTCTTTTTACCACAAAATTCTAAGTTGAAAAAGTTCACAAATTCATTAAAAAAATGGGAAAATTGCTTTAAAATTATAAGAATTTTAATCAGGTAATATACATGTGTTTAGAAATATACCCACATTTGTCAAATCAAGTAGATTTAGCTCTACTGGTCATGGATCAGAAGTGCTTATGGGATGGTCTGTTGTCCATCGTCTGTCTGTCTTTCAGGACAAGTTTGTTATTGCAGCTCCTTCAAAACTACTTGGAGGATTGCCATGAAAATTTACATGTACATTCATCACAAGATTTAGTTGGTCCTAAATGAAAATGGTGCTACTCAGACATTCAATATGGTCGCCATCTTGAAAATCTTGTTGTAGCGACTCCTCCTGAACAGAAAGTCATATCAGTATGGGGTTTTCACCAGAAGACTTATTATGGTGTCTAGTTGGTCTAAAAATTGTGCCGATGTGATATCCAACCCCAGTGGCCATCTTGAAAATCTTATTGCTACTCCAATGAGATGGAAAGTCACATCAACACTGGGTTTCACCAGAAGGCTTCTTATGATATCTAGTTGGTACTACATGAAAATGGTGCTGATCTAACAGCCATCTTGAAAATCTTGTTATTGCTACTCCTCCTAAATGGAAAGTCATATCGACATCGGGTTTCATCACAAGAGTAATTATGAGATCTAGTTGGTCCTGAATGAAAATGGTTCCAAGCTGACCTTAAATATGACTGCCACAATGAACATACTGAAAATCTTGTCACTAATTCTCCTGAGAGGATGGTCATATTAACATGGGGTTTTCACAAAAAGTCTTCTAATGGTGTCAAGTTTGTTCTAAATGAAAATGGTGCTATCTTATATCTAATAAGGCTGCCACAGTGGCTAATTTGAAAATCTTAACACTCATGAATATCAGAGATGGTTTCAACACTCATCAGTTAAAATAAAAAAGGTCTTATCTTGAATTCCTGGAAATTCTTTTCATACAGTAAAGTGTCAGTCCCTTTCAGGGATTCTTGTTTGGGAATTGTGCTCATAAGCTTCCTTGGATGAAAGGATTTACATCCATACAGACAGGTCCAAATCTTGTAGTGGGGGCATACAAAAATGGAGAGATAACTCAAAAAGTTCTTTTATCTGACAAAGGTTCACTTCTGAACACACAAAAGTGTGACAGACAGATGCACAAGCAGGTGGATTCATGTATACTCCCCTCCTACAACTCTGTTTACAGGGTGTAAAACAAACTGATAGGGATCTATGATATTTATTAAAACTGAAATTGTTTTTAAAGAACTTAGTAAAATGAAAATATGTTCTTTCCAGTCCTTAGATTCGGACTCCTTGGGTGGGATTTCTTTAGCCCATACGTGTGAATGTGATTCTGTTACTGTTATTTTCACTATATTCTTCATTCTACAGCAAGCAATAACTATTCGTAAATTATATATGGAATATTCTTACCATTTCCATATGCCCAGTCATCATTGAGCCGATGCCGAACTTTCTGGTAAATAGCAGACATGGTTTTCATGTTGGATTTCCGCCACTGCCGACCCAGATATTTGGTCTGCATCTTCAGTAGCTTTAAGATATACAGCTGCATCATGGCATGCTTCACTTTCAGTGCCCGCTTCAGGATTGGGGCTGATTTAAATACAACCAGCATCTGTAAACACAGGAGGAACAAATATGTAAGCATTCACCTAACTATGCCCAGCATAGACCAATATCTACTATTATACAATATACTCAAAGGTCATGGTCTATTCTATTTGCTTGAAACGAAACAAGAGAACCTCTTTTTGTCAAGTCCACCCGTCTTTTATTTCGCAAGAAAGTAAAAAGAATTTAAATGGAACTTAATCTAACAAACTTTAATACTGACCCTAATCTAGGGTGTGAACAGACGTGTGGGTGAATATACAGATGGGCAGATGAATGGATGGATGGACACACATGGACATTGCTCAACACTGCATATGGTTTTTGCTAGCCTGCAATCGTACACTGTCCCCAACACAATGCAATTTAATCAAATGTTTCCTCAATTACTAACTCTGTGTCCACTCAAAACACATCGTTTTATAGTGTCTCAAGATTATAATGATTCATTAGTTTACAAACTAATCTAACAACCAATTATTTTATCTACTTAGAGTGTTACTTGTTATATTTTTATTTTATTCTTTTTCTTCCATTATAAATTACAAATGATTCATTTTAATCCCTAAAGTGTATTTTTTTTATCATTTTTTAAATTGCTTTATTGAAATGTATGCATCTTGTATTCATATTTTGTCTTTTTATCTGGTTTGCATTTTTTTTCAAGGGGAAAAAGTCTTTGTAACCCAAACCTGAGATTATCAATAGTCAATATCATGGGTTATTTCCCTTGCTTTCCTTTAAGGAGAGAGAGAGAGAGAAGAAAGGAATTTAAAAGAGAACAATTTGTTTTTACAAAGCATATGAACCGAGAACTATTTCCAACTGCACTGAATTTCATTCATATGTGCAGATCACACTCATAATAAAATTCACTGGATATCTTGATGATATAATCCTATTTACTAAGTTTGATAAAAATCTGATCAGAAATAGTCATTAAAGTGTTCACAATCTCAGCCAATCAGATGCAAAATATCGTCATCAGCATGTGTTGATCTTTCTCATAACTGTACCCATCTAAGATATTCATGATTGAAGACTATTTACCAAGTTTACATAATATCGACTCAGAAATACAGCTTCTAGAATTGTGACAAGCTCAGCCATTCAGATGCAAGATTACCTCATTAATATGTGTGAATCTCACTATTACCGAACTCGTGCAAGTTTCTCATTAATATGTGTGAATTTCACTATTACTGAACTCGTTCAAGTTCCTCATTAATATGTGTGAATTTCACTATTACTGAAATCGTTCAAGTTCCTCATTAATATGTGTGAATCTCACTATTACTGAAATCGTTCAAGTTCCTCATTAATATGTGTGAATTTCACTATTACTGAACTCGTTCAAGTTCCTCATTAATATGTGTGAATTTCACTATTACTGAACTTGTTCAAGTTTCTCATTAATATGTGTGAATCTCACTATTACTGAAATCGTTCAAGTTCCTCATTAATATGTGTGAATCTCACTATTACTGAAATCGTTCAAGTTCCTCATTAATATATTTGAATCTCACTATTACTGAACTCGTTCAAGTTCCTCATTAATATGTGTGAATCTCACTATTACTGAACTCGTTATCAAACTCATGTAAGATCTTGGTAATATAAAAGTTTGATCAAAACTGGATCAGAAATATGGCCTTAATAGTGGTAACAAGCTCAGCCAATCAGAGTCAAGATCACCTCATTAATATGCATGGCCTTAATAGTGGTAACAAGCTCACTCATTATCAAACTTGTCCAAGATCTTGATGTTATAACCATATATTCCAAGTTTGATCAAAGCTGAATCAGAAATATGGTCTCCTTAGTGTAAACTTACTGAGTCTATCAGATGCAAGACCATCTAGTTCTTATGCGTGGATCTCGTCCATTTTCGAACTCATTTAAACTTTTGATGATATAAGCATGTATTCAACATTTTATCAAAACTAGATCAGAAATATGAACTCCTAGAGTAGTAACAAGCTCAGCCAATCAGATGCAAGCTCACATCATTATCAAATTTATCCACGATTCTGATGATATAAGCCCATATTCCAAGTTTTATCAAAATCGGATCAGAAATATGGGCTACATAGTAGTAACAAGCAATCATTGACAGGTGGACAACACAACAGACACAGTAATGTTGGCTAAAAATATATTTTTTTTACAATTTTAGCATCAGAAACTAATTAACGGAAAGATCAAGTGTACATTTGTACTTAAACTTTCATTTTCTCAGATCTATAGCAACTTTTAAATTACATGATAATGAAGCGCTTTTATTCCTCGTTCATTTTCCTCATGACTTAAAATACACATTCTACCTACCATGGTCCTGGAGTGTTTCCACTTGGTCAATTTATTTAATATGCGTAACAGGTTGATACATGAGAAAAGATTTCTCCAGCAATATGGCTGGTTGTCTCCCTTTTCCTACAAAAGTGAGAAGAAAAAAAACCATGGTTAAAATAAACTTGAAAAAAATGAAATACCAAAACTAAATCCAACTCTCATTTAAATTAACTTTGTGATTATGACAGAAACTTCACTATCCAAAGACTGATCATGAAAATTTTCAGTTCTAAGTTGATGCCAAAATTTCCCAAATTTTGCCCTGAAAAAACTTACATGATAAATTATCTAGTGTACCAGATAACTGCCACATTAAGGATTTATCCATTGTGGATCTGGCTCCTATTAAACTGTAGTCATTACTCATTATTAACTGATATTTTGTCAATAATTTTCTCTCTTTCATAGAAATTTTTCATTTAATTATGCAATTCTGCATGTTCCCTTAAGAAATGTAGTCCCTTAATCGTTTATTCAACATAAAAAATACGTTATGCTTTGGGATGTCAGCAACTTCAAGACAAAAATCTGCTAACAACAACACAAGTCTCTAAATTTTCAATTATCAAACATGTAATTTTTATTGAAATGAATTGTAATCTGAAAATTGTGACCGCCTTTGGAAATTCTGGAGATTGCAGATGCCAACACATCAATTCATCCAAACATCCTCCCCATGTCCCCCCCAACATTTCTAATATACACAAATATAGACTCGATTATCCTAACTCCCAATTATTCAAAACAGTCTTGTGTCCATCAATGAGCTTAGAAGATCAAAGTTCACTTTTAAAAATAGAAGACCTTGCATGTGTGCTTATTTTTCAATGAAATTTATGAAATGAGTCAAATAATTTCTATATTTGGCGAGCCTCGGCAAGCAAAGGACTCAAAAAATTTGACAAATTTCATATAGCTTTTGGGAAATTTGCTCAAATATAAGATTCTATTTATCACATGACAAAGAATACTGATTTTATTTGACAAAACTGCACAACAGTACAGTGAAGTTACATTGATATACATTCAGAATCCTCTGTCACTGTGCCTTTGCCTCACTTGATGTCATCTTTGATGTCATGATGTGTTATTACTGTCTAGTGGGTTTTTTTCACAGACATAAAATCTAGCAACTTGTTGGATGTTAATTTTTGTTAATTATATTTCGTGATTGTGGACCTAGACAGGTTATAATATTTACATATAATCTGGTAAATTTTAACTATTTTCATGATCCCAATCTGTGATCACTGAATCATTAAATGTTTCTCTACCACTACAATTTACTGCCAAAAACACAGTGGTCAAGTGTTAATTAAAAGTTAAAACAAGCATCAATTTTGGACCTATAGACAATTACAGGAGAATATTACTTATTATAATTAAATTAAAAAAACTTGCTATATCAAATGATTTATGTGGACAAAGAGCAAGACATTTTTACAGTTTATGCAAAGATGTATAATATGATTATATATAGTAAATAAATAAAAGAACAAAAAGGTGCTGAAGGCTAATAATGACCATAAAGTAATTATAAATTGTGAACATTGGTAGAACAAATCCAAATGATATCTTTATCAATGAATATGATTGTGTATGTGTAGTCAGTGTGAAACAAGTAATCGACATATTATATCTGGTTATGTTATAAAACCTTAGATGGACAAATATGTACCAAGGTTCTGTGAGTACCAACAGTGTTTTACAATGAACATTTTCTTTATACATTAAAACAAGCGTATTAAAAATGTTTGCTTTGAGAGATCTAAATGTAAGTCCAAATAGGATATGAAATGATTATTCTTACTAAAGAATCTGCTGTTAATTCAGGTGGTTCACCCAATACACACTGTGGAAAATCCAGTATAGGAATTCTGAAATTATAAGGAAGAGAAAAGTACAATAAATAGATGAGAGAATGAACTAAGACAAGTACAATAAATAGATGAGAGAATGAACTAGTGCATTTAGAGATAGGTGCATCACAAAGGGCCCCACTACTTACTATGATTTGTTCTACAGGATATAAGTTAAACAGAGAAAAAGGTGTTGGGAAATCAATGTTACAGGAAGATGATCATTTAGGCTGACATAGAAAGATGGAAATCCAAACCATTCCAAGTCTTATGAATAAAAATATGCCTGTTTAATCTGGTTAAAATCCAACAAGCTTTGGACAAGTAATGGTGCAGAAATCAAAGTAAGGCAAAAAATGGCAATCAAGAAGCATAACTCCTGTAAACAAAGCAGAATTAAAGTCAGGAGGGCAGGCAACTAGGGGGAATAACTCCATTAATGATGCTATGGAGCACTGGTAATCAAATCTATTCAAGGTCTCATCAATATAAAGCTGCATGTCAAGTCTGACTGAAATCCAACAAACCTAGGTTAAATTATGTGCAGAAAACCTAAGTCAGGAGGCTGGACAACCAGGGGGCATAAATGTTGTGGAGCAGTGGAAATTGAACTTTTCAAGGACTCATCAATACAAAGCTGCATGCCAAAATTGGTTGAAATAAAACAATTCTTGGTAAAGTTATGCTGTAGAAACCAATGTCAGTAGGATGGTCAATCAGGAGGCATAACTCCTGTAAATGATGACAAAGATGGCTGAAAATTGAACTCTTCTGACATCTCATCAATGTAAAGTCACATACCAATTTTGGTTAAAGTCCAACAATTCCTAGTAAGGTTCTTGTGCAGAAACCAAATTGATTTTTATGGACAGACAGACAGACATGATAACTATAAGGCTCTGCTAACTTTGTTAAACCGGGACCTCAGTAATCAATCAATCAATTAATCAATGAATAAATCCCATAGAGATAAACAATTGAATAAATAACTACTACATGTATAATTATAAAGATGAAATGTTCATATTCTATTGGTGCTCATTTCAAGGTACAATGTTACATTTCAAATTTAATTTTTCAAACTTTTTCAACTAAGCCTGGGGCAGAAATAGTGTTAACTTTTCCACATTTCATAAATGTGTTTGTTCATCATGTTAATTTCAAACAAGTGGTCCATGGATCAGTCACTTAATTCCCACTGTCACTAAGCCAAAAAGCCAACTTTCATCTGTCAGTACCAAAGGAAACTGGGTGACATTTCAATTAACACATATCTGCAATCAATCAGTCTTCTGGGAAAATAAAACATCCAATAAAATGTCAAGAAGCAGAATAATAAATGATAATGTCTGGTGGACAGCAGGGCAAAGTGAAAACACCATGAAAATATTGTAAGATCGCAAGTGCATAATTTTGTTAATACAAACTCACAATAGTCTTTTAGAATACAGTATCATAAGTATATATGTATTAGCATTTAACAGTACCTCAGCACAAAAATGGCTATATGGTGCCAATTAAAAGCAATATTCTAGCAATGTAAAAAAGAACTGCTACAGTATCATGAACCTAAGGCACAGAAAATACAATTCATCTTCCATGTACTTCTGGTTATACACTTAATTCATGCCATATATTTTTTAAAAAGATAATAAAACATGAGATGAAGAGACTGCACCAGTTGCTTGACGTAACCAGTGACCACAGGATCATCACTTATTCTTGATTCAATGCAGTATTTGTGTGAGTTGCAAAGACAAATGTACATTACATAGCATGTTATGTTTTTTCCTCTGTCAGTTCATAATATACTGCAGAGTTGAGAAAACATAATAATGATCATGTGGTAAACAATTCCATACAGCAACTAGTGCAGACCCTAACTAACCATGATTTCAAGGGATGTAATTATGAAAACTAATTACATCAAGTGAGAACTATCTCTTGTGGTAGCAATACATGACAGTCATTTTTGGGGTTTCAAGGGTATGTATGTATGTAGTAGCATTTTATGGCAACTCAGCACAATAGTGGGTATATGATGCCAATGGTGTCGAAAAAAGGTAAAATTCCAAATATGTAAAAATGAAGAATTACACAACAATTTTAGTAAGAAAGGGAGGTAATTATGAAAACTTGTTACATCGAGAACTATCTCTTGTGGTACCAACACATAACAACCATTATTTGTTTCAAGGGAGGTAATTCCAAAAATGTATTACATCAATTGAGAACTATCTCTTATGTGACCAATACGTAACTCACCCATTTTTGGCTGTTACATAGGACACAATATTCTGATTGAAGAACTTGAGCACAAGAGGTATGCAGTTTGCAAATACAAGATGCTGACTCATAAACTCAAACTGAAAGGAAAATCAAAGAATTCAGAATACTGGTGACTTTGTGAGTTCAAATAATACTAATTTACATAACATCAATTAGAAGAACATAACTCAGGAGAGATTGCTATTCATGGTCCATTTAATTATTCTAAGAATACTTCACTAAATAATCTTTATAATATTTTCTAAAAACCTCAACATATGAGTAATTTTTTTATTTCTGAACTGCAAAAATTCTAACATTTTAACCACCATCAAGATTTTTATCCCTTCATAAATTGAAACTAGTTCATAATCATCGACATAATCAGCCATATTTGCAGTTAATTTTTGCATTCAAGTGTGGCACTAGTGTTAGTCAAGTTCTTGTCATTTAAGATCCCAAGAATGTGAATGTGACAATAAAGAATGGTTATTTTGAATGCAGCCCAGTAAACTTGGTCTGTGTTATGTATTGGCTTTGCTAAGTGAAATTAAATGTGCAACAGTAACATTACCAATAACATTTTCTTATCCTCAAACACCAAAATGTTATCCCTTGGTGTTGTTTGCCTCTTGTGTGTGTGTGTGTGTGTGTATATATATATATATATATATATATATATATATATATATATATATACATATATAGTACTTTATATGGGAGGTAGCACATTACAATACTTTAAATAGGAAGTAGCAAATGACAAACAAGAGACCAATGCAGGACACATGCTGCTTGTTTGACCCGTGGTCACCCTTGCCCTAAATCCCTAAACATTTTGTAGAGGGTCACTCTTTCATTTGCTAGATTCAGAGCAGATTGTAAGGAAGGTGTAAATTAAAGATATGTGACTATGCTGGCACTAGAATTTTCAAGTTGCCATCAAAGTTTGCCCTAAAAAAAACCCAGATGTTTGATTACTGTGTGCTCCAGAAAAAGGCTGCACTCTGGAATTTTCCATTCAGGATCCTACTGTCATTAAACTTCACCCATAAATAATTTTTTCTTTCATATGTTTCCTCTTTCACAGAAATTTTTGTTAAACTTGTAAACATTTGATTCAATGCAAACTGAAAATTAAAGCAAATCAGAGTCCCTAATATCATTTTATACATCTTTGAAAACAGGTTACACTACCATTCAGCAGTTAATACAAGGTAAAAATCAGTGAGATGCAGAGCAAGTCTCAAAATTTTAAATAACTTTTTCATTGAAATGAATTGTCATCTGAAAGTCTGATCACCTTTGACAATTTTGGCTATTGCTAGCACCAACATAGCCTGATACAAAGAACTTCAAAACTGTCACATTTTTGTTATTTCAAATTGCAAGTTATTCATTTGTCAAAAATAGCACTAAAGTTGAAATAAAATATAGAAAAATAGATTTACCTGGTAGACGTGATTTAGTTTGAAGTGCTTAAGCAGAAGCAGAATAAGACCTGATATCGCCTTCACGATGACCTCTTTGTGGCGATTCACATCAATACCAAGCTTCATTGACTTTGTCACTGTTGTTCTGTGATAATGGAAGTAAATCATACACAACTTCAATAAAATAGTATCAAGTGCAGGTTTATCTTTTTCTCATGGAATAAAAGTATAATTTTGATTTTCTCAGCTGTATTCTCTATTAAGAACATAAATTAGAGCAATTTTAATGTTACAATAATTTTTTCTATTTGCATGTATAACAACGCTATATAGAGTTAAATGTCATGTTGCACACCCCCACCCTTCCTGCCCAAAATAATAACCATAATTCAGCATTGGTTTTACTGCATTTTTGTATAATTTTTGCAAATTATTTTTTCAGGTGTACAAATAATCAAAGATAAAAATTAATTGTTATTTTCTTAGGTACCTAAAATTTGCAAAATATTAATAATAAAAAGTTTTCAATACAAATAATAATAATTTTCTTTTAATAACAATTTTTATAATTTGGTGATGTATGAAAAGTTAGAGGGTATGAAAAATGACAGATAATAAAGTAATTTATAAAAGAGCAAATTTATCCTCTAAAATAATACCACGTCCAATTTCAGATCACCTTTCCCAAGTACTATTAGTGATCCTTATTGGACGCTGTTATTATATATAGTGAAATGTATCTAAAAAAAGGCCACTTAAGGGACCACAACATTTTGTTCTTTGTAGACAGGTGTCATTTATATACAGGCTAAATATGTAATTGTAACAATGAACCTGTTTTGACTCATTATACAATGCACAGAAAAAAAGGAGTATTTATCTGGTACAAATGAAACATCTTTTGGAGGCCTGCATGTGTCACCTACAGTAAAGCTCTGTATGATCTAACATTTGACCATCATCACAAGTGTGCAGCCAATGGTTGAGCAAGATACTTGCATGTTACTGGACTAGGTCAACAGATTGTAGTCAGTGTAAATAAGCAGAGTTTTCATTATCTATCATGTTAGAATCGAAATAATGACTTGAAAAGAAGTCTTTATTTCAACAAAGATAAACATCTGTCTTCTGTGTTGCAATTTTTTTTACATGATGTTCCTCGAGTTTCTGTGCTAAGGGATTATTTAAAACTGCAACATTAAAACAGGTATTTATCTGTTAAAAAAGATACCTCTTTTCAAGTCATTATTTATTAAAAATTATAATTGTAAAATGGTTTAATTAAGGCAGTCTGATTTTGTAAAATCAATGTTTACTGTACAGCTCAAAATGACATGATCATACATTATGACATCATTAATATGATGTCACTTTTTACCTAGAGGTATCGTAGTGCTATGAACTCGGATAGAGACTGGACATAAGATCACATGGTTGCAACTTCTTAAATAAGGACAAAGAAACATTTTATCAACTGCAATAACAGTCCCGTGAAAGAAAATGATAAAGTCAATGTAAAGTATATTAGACCTTTGGAAATCTTTTGTAATTTATGACCCGACGTACATTGACTGTGTAGGCTTTCTCTTTTGGAAAACCAATTTGATCTCAATAACTGTGTCCTACTGAAAACAATTAATTCGCCAACATATACTTTTCTTTGTGTACTGGATAAGAGGAATCTATTATCTTCCACTTTGACAACTGTTTAAATATTCACTGAACCATTATTTTATATGCAAGTAGTGGCTGGGTACTTTTTCTCCATACTTTTCTATGTAATGACTTGGGGATACATATTCAGCTATGAGAAGTGCAAGTAGTGGCTGGGTATTTTTTCTCCATACTTTTCTATGTAATGACTTGGGGATAGATATTCAGCTATGATAAGTGCAAGTAGTGGCTGGGTACTTTTTCTCCATACTTTTCTATGTAATGACTTGGGGATAGATATTCAGCAAGTAGTGGCTGGGTACTTTTTCTCCATACTTTTCTACGTAATGACTTGGGGATAGATATTCATTCATGATAAGTGCATGAAAATGCACACTAACCTATACAATTTTTATATATTTTGGATTTATTTGAACCTTAACTACGTAAACATTTTTTTAAAAGTTAAATACTCCAACATTTTAATAATAATTCATTAAAAAAGGAGGTTATATATTCAAGGTGAAAGTAATTTTTGGAATAAAATGTTTCTTTGATTATACCCAATCATAATGCCCTAGGAGTATAACCACTACCTCACAACTACAGCCCTCCTGAGATGACTTTTTAGCATGATTCATACAGGTAAAATATGACAAAATTCAAGGACTTTTCAAGGACTTTATTTTGATTTTCAAGGAGTCTTATATCTGAACTCACCATAGATATCTACATTTGGAACAACCTTCAGACTGACTTGTGGCTCATGTAACTGCGTTTTCCTCTCCCGATAAAGTTCACTAACATAGGTACAATAAACAAAAAGTCAAACTAACAAAAAGTTTATTAACAAGTTCTTCCTCGGTACTTAATTTCCCTTCAGCTCCTTGATCTTAGCATCCAGCTTATTGCAAAGACCTTCATAAATTCCAAGTTTCTCCTGAGCTCCTTTTCTGTTAGCATTGGCCTGTGCAAGAAGTTGCCACTTTAGTGTCTTTTCTGCTTTTAAAGACAGTTCATCTGCTTTCTTGACAAGTATTTCATAATCTAATCTGGCCTGCTTTTTTCTTCTTTTCAGATCTTCAATGTCATCAAGAACATGCTTTCTTTTCCTCTGCCCAGACTCAGACTGCTTCTTTTCCCTCTCCTTCTGTAAATAAGTTTCATACTTCTGTCTTGCTGAAGCTGCACTTACAAGAAGCTGATTGGTGATTGGAACATTCAGTACTCCTCCCACATTTCTAACATAATCACATATGATCCTCTGTGCAACCACACTTTGCCCCTTCAAATTTTCACACTCTACTTCCTTGTTCACAGAAAAGCCACGCTCCACTGTTGCTTGTCCATGGGAGAGGGTCAACAGGAGCTTAACAATCTCCAGCAGCTTCCCATACCTAGCATCTGACATGTGCTCCACAAAAAATGTGTCCAGTCTATCATTGTATGGATCAAAGCCTGTAAACTTATCAGTACCAATAACTATTATACTGTCCAGAAAGTCATTATATTGTTGCAGGATGACTTCACCATCAAGCACATTGATTCTTTTTGTTGCAATAATCAACTTCATAAGTTTCTTAAATTTGTCCCTGCTGAGATTTGTATGTCTGGTCATTTCCCTTGGACACAAAGATACCATATTTCTGACCAAAGAATAAGTGATTGGGGATTTCACAGTAATCTTTTTCAACACTTCAATCACAAATGCCATACATTCCATTCTGAACTCCATTACTTCCTTTTCACTAGTGGTTGCACTTCTCAACTTTTCTTCAGCTAGTAAACCGATGTCCACTTTCTTGTATGTCAAAAGATTGGTCTTCTCTAAATCTATCCTTAGCAACATTTCTGGTGTGGTTGCCTGGTCCAAAACTTCAGGCTTGACAACTTTCCGCATCAAGCATTTGATGACTGTAGTCAAGTCATCCACCATAAAAGGCACCATGGGCTTATCTGTTTGGTAGTTAGCCAGGAAAGGCTGCTATATGGTTGCAATGAAACAAAAAAACTCTAGCTTTGCTCTGATTAGCTTGTCCTTCACTGCTTGACTTACTACATCAAATGATTTGTTGGTAGGTTTAGGTAACTGTTTTGACTGAACCTTCTTGACATAAAGTTCAACTGAATCCCACACCTGCAATGCTCGCTGGGAAACGGGTACGTTTTCTAACCATCTATGGTCTACAAATTTTAGTGGCATGATTGTAGTGCCAGCCAATTTCTGGTAATCTTCTCTCCTGGCAGGTGAATCTTTAAAAAGATAGTACAGACTGCGCAGAAGTGAAGCGATTCCCCATTCCGTAACAAGTGCACCTGCCTTAAATGCATTATGCAAAGTATGCAGTCCACATGAGCCAATATTAATTAAATCATGGCCATAGTCTGTATTTATCTGGCTTTGGATAATGTCTAAAACTTTCCAATTCACATTGGGCCCGTCCATACTTATCTGCACCATGTTGTGGATATTCAAGTGGTTCATTGTTTCTTCTCTGAAATGATCAACTATGTCATCAGCTGTAGCATGGCCTGCAATCAGAGAGGATAAATACATATAAATCTTCACCAATTGCCTGGGTCCATGCTAAGTAATAATTAATGTACAAAGTGTCAATTTATTTATTTTTAGTTCATGCACTTCATTATATATGTATGTATGATTTATGCTCATTTAGTTTATTTTTTTATTCACCTATCTTTAGTAATTCCAAGGAAAATGTGAATGCAATCAATACTTCTAAACTTGAGAGCTGATGAAAAAAATTAAAAGAAAATAAAAATAAAAATAAAATAAAAATGACATTAATAAACAATATAATTACCTAAAAACTGTGATCCCAAGTATCTGGTCACAACCTGGTTTGTCCCACCATCCCAGAATCTGACATGTAAGTCCATCTGCTTTTCTTGCATTTTCTTGTTCAAGGATTCATCAAACAGAATCACAAACACACCACTGACACTTGATAGAATTAATTTTTTAAGGTGTTCCGCAATACCAAAAACACACAAGTAAGATGTTTTCCTTTCTGCACACGAAAACTTTGCAGCCAGAGCACTGTCTGGGAACATAGCATGAAAAACGTCAGCAATATGTTCATTTGATTTGTAGGATGCATGTGTGACCACAGTATGCAATGTCCATAAAATTTCTGACTTCAGAACATCGTTCTTGGAAAGGAAGTTGGAAATATCTGCAGATGTTGACTGTGTGGTTGAAGCTGCATCAGATGGGGGTGGGGGTAACATCAATCCCATCATTAATTTATCGGAATGCGACACTGTCTTAGATTTAATGTCAGTGTCACTGGCACATGTCTTGATTTTGTCTGTTTTTATTCCAAAATAATCCAAACTCATTGCTGACACTGACGCTTCAATTTTCCGGTGTTTTGCACCTTTACGGTGTGATTTAAGGGCACTCTCACCCATAGCCCCAATGTCTATAACTTTGTTGCACACACAACACAAAGCTTTATATCTGTCCTGGGTCTCCTTGACCCACTTATAGGAGGCTTTCCATTCACGATTAAAAACCCACTTCCCTGGCGGCATTTTCATGTAGAAACAAGGCCACAAGGTGCGATGTAAGAAATAGAAAGCCGCCATATTGCCATTCCCACAATGCTGCTAAACGGAAATCTTGAGTAATCTCCCTTTCCTTAGTTACCGACCAAGCCACAGAAAGTAAAAGGCATATAGTCGATCGGACATTTTCTGAAATATTTCCACCGATGTTTCTTTTTATACAAATATTTTGGTCTTTTATTTTCTTAAAAATTCAAGCACTTTTTAAGGATTTTTGCTCATTTTCAAGCACTTTTTAAGGACTTTTTCCCACTGACATTAAAAATAAGCACTTTTCAAGAGGATTTTCAAAAAATAAGCACTTTTCATCCAGCAGTTGAAAATTCAAGTACTTTTCAAATCTGTGCGAACCCTGTTTAGGTATAAAAAAGCCAAAAGTTGTCTGCCTACATATGTGTGAGTCGGATTAGAGTGATCTCCCCTTGGATATATATATTATAATTAGGAAAGAATTATTGGAAAAACATATTTTACTCCAAAACTTGGTTTCTTGTTTAAATGCATTGCCCGATCATAATACCTTAGGAGAATAGTTAAGAGGTGGAGGGAGTTACATCCCCTTACCCAGGAAAAACCTCATCTCCAGTCCCCAAAGGTATGTGATGCAGCTTCCAACTCAAGAGAAATGTACAGGCTGGATTAATGACTCCATATGCCCAGATATGGTTGACTGGGAAAAATGTTACTACCCCATAAATCCAGTGGAAGTCGATGGACTGCATCACTGAGAAGTTGCCAAACAACCTGATAGAGTAGCCTCTAGCACTGCTGCTATAGGTCCCACCAGGTGAAACTCAGCCTTTTGGGATGAAAGATCATGGAGATAAAAGCTACAGATAGTCGTCTCTGTCCTCCATTCCATGGCTAGTATAAAATCTGTCAAGGAACAATTGTGCTCAAATGCTATGGTCCTGGTGACTGCCCTAATCTCATGAACCAAAATGTGCAATAAGTTAATTTAATCTTGGGTTAGTTCTATATACACAGAGCAAATAACCCATCATATCCAGGATGACAGAGTCTGATTTGAGATATCGACCTTTCCCTCTTTTAAAGGTATAACTAAGACAGATCTCACTCTTTGCAGTGGCTCAGTTCATGTTAGGTACCACTTCAAAGCCCTCACTAAGTCCTGCAGATGACCCTGAAGTGAAGGGTCTAATGACAACAGTGTTTCACTGCAAATCACTGATTACCCATGAATGGAATCCTGTTCTTACCATCACAATGGAACTGTAGATAGTTCTGATCAACCGACAAGGCATGTATTTTACTGAATCGGTCTACTGTAGGTAGAGCAACTAGAAAGCTGGTTTTATGAGAGAGATGAGCCAATGATGCTCTACATAGTGGCAGAACCCATGGTAAATTCCATTTGGGGCATACGGCCAATGCCTCTTGTTGTGATAGATCAAAGTTTACCAGAAGGCTTGAGAGGTCTTTGTTTTTGCTATATCCTCCCTTCCATTATGCTGAAATATGTCTGAGATTGTGGAATGGTAATGTTTTATAGTGATTAGTGCTAACTTCTTTACCTTGAAAAGCCACAAGAAAAAGCTAGCTAACAGGAGTAACAATGCTTTAAGCAGCATGATGTGTTCCCACTTGCACCACTGAGAGACTCTCCACTTACTGTCAAACACTTTCAGAGTGATGGGCCTTCTCACCCAAGCGATTATGCCCACCACTTGTTTTGATAAATGCTTGCTACTGAGGGCTTGTTTGATATCCAGATGTGCAGGTTCAATAAATCTGGATTCAGATGAAACACCTGCCATCAGGGTTGTTTGAGCAGGTGAGGAAGACCCCAATTTTCCTTAGAATTTCCACTGTCAGGTTTAACAAGTAATTTATCCATGATTTTTCTGAAGGGAACAATCAGGATAAGGTCGCACTCCAATTCCCTAACCTTTTGCAAGATCTTTCAGATCAGAGGTGTTGGAGGATAAGCTTTGGAGTCCATACCATTCCATTCTACAGAGAAAGTGTCAACTTCCCAGGTCTTCAGATCCTAGACTAGAGCGACAAAGGTTGGCAGTTTTAGGGGTGAATGAATCATTTGCTTTGGATTAACTGATTCTGGCCTGACAAGTCTGCCAATACACTAAGCCTGCCCTGGATATAATGGACTTCAATGTAGATATGTCGTTGATAACACCACCTGGGAAAATCCCAAACCAGGAGGCACAGGTCTGGGGATTTGGTCCCCCCCTGGCCTTATGAGATAATTCACCACAGTGGAGTTGTCGGATAGTATGAGTATGCCATTTTCATGTAGTGTATCCTCCCACTTATGACATGCATTCACTATGGCTTTCATCTCCAGGAGAGTAATATGCAAAGATCAGTCCTGAGGAGGTCACAACCAGCTAGGAGGTGTGCACCCCAACACGGTTCTAGGGCAATTTGGAGATGGACAATTCGGAGCAGACAATTCACAGAGGTGACAATTCGGAGACAGACAATTCGGAGATGGACATTCCGGAGAATGGACAATTCAGAGACAGTAAATTCAGAGATCGTAAGGAATGCTTTCAGAGATGGAAAAGTTGAAAGACAGATGGATGTTGCGGATATATAAAGTAAATTGTTTCACTGAGCACATGTTAGTTAAGTGTTAATAATACCCAGTGACAGCCGACGGTTTCGGAAAAAGCTATAACTTATGAAAATATCAATCGCATGTACACAAAAGAATCGTCTTATTTAGTAATTGTTAAGAAGGCGCGTAATTATATCATTATGTAACAGTCTGTTTTTGACTGTGTTGCTGCATTTCACATCATCTTTTCATATGCCTACTGAAAAAATGCGGTTGAACATCAAAAGGTTTATGTCTTATTGAGTAGACATTAAGACATTGCCTATGGGTTATGTTGGTATTACATGGCAATTACTATTATTCAGTGATAGAATCTGGATTAGGAAAAGGTTTAAAAAATGCATTATAACTGGTAACAGTTAAACACACACACAGTCATATGTTGTCATGTAACTGAACCCATAGACATTTCTAAAAAAAATCAATTCAATTTATCACATTTTTATTCTGTCTCTGAATTGTCCATTCTCCGAAATGTCCATCTCCGAATTGTCTGTCTCCGAATTGTCCCCTCTCCGAATTGTCCACTCCCAATTGTCCGCTCCAAATTGTCTGCCTCCAAATTGTCCAGATACCCCCCAACACTATGTGCTGGCATCCATACAAATCATGATTCCCAGAGGCTTGACCTGCAAGGGAACACCTGCCATAAGCTAAGAGAGGTTCTCCCATTTGCTGAGATGTATCCTCATATAATCGGAGACTAGGACTGTTTGCTCCAGTGTGCAAAGCTTTGGTCACCATTGGAACAACAGGATCATTTGCAGTGGTCTCATGTACATGCAACGAGGATTAAGAGATACGCTGCTGCATTGAGAAGACCCAGTATTCAGAGGAATTCTCTGGCTGAGATGTGACACTTAGCTTGTACACCGCTCCCTCGATAACTCGCACCCGGATAACTCACGAATCTGCTTATAATGCAGGGTCAGGCATGGATCCCATTTTTTTACTAGAAAATACCAAAAAGATTGGCCCCTATTTGTTGAACGTGAAAAAAATCACGATCAAAATTAGTAAATGAAACTTTGATATAGCGCTTGTTTTATCGTCAAAAACAGTGGTTAGTACCCAGAAATTTTAATCAACATCATGAAATTTTCAACTTTTAATAAGAAGTCATATATTCTGTTCAATTTTCTTTCCAAACAACATTTTCAGTACACTGTAAATAACAATATTGGATGAAATTTCGATCAATGAAAATGTCACTAATGCCTACTGGTGGCAACACTTTAAAAAATAAATACCAATTAAATAAGTTTTGTCAAGTGAAATTTGTGTTTTAGTTCTGTCTTTTAATTCGGTTTCAGTGTAATCATCATAAATGTAATATGCCCTCTTGTATTCAAATGTGAAAAATATAATTCAACCGTCCCAGCTATGTCCGCGAGCGTTTCCGTGAGAACCTAATTAAGTGAAAACCATTTTTTGATCTCTGACTTGCGGAAGTATTTGCTGTGTTGTTACACTCAGTTAAAAGTAGACATGCATTGTATTATCATGTTAATTACGTCTTTTGTATCAAATCAAATAAAGGGGATGGAACAAAAGAAAAGTTAAAAGATGTGCAAATCCTACCTGTGCAAGAGCTACCAGTCACAGCCGTGTATCAGGTCAACTCATTTCAAATGATCAATCAAACACTGTTATAAATATTATTATGTAAGTAATATAATTAAACTACCTTAAATTAGCATACTCATTCACAATTGTGATCAAAGATAGTAAGGTTGCCAAGCCAAATGAGTACTTGGTGAATAAAAAGCTTTGTTTCACAGATATGGTTCATTACGAATAAGCGAGTTTCAGAGTTTGTAGTGAAATTAAAATTTCTAACTTGCTATTCAGAGATTTCCTCAAGGATGAGAAGAAGTTTCACTGTTACTTGCAATTAAATCACGCCATCCATATTTTATTAATAGAACAATAAATAAATCAAGCTTCGACATTGACAGTTGTTTCACGAAATAAATGTCCAGTTTTTGTAAAAAAAGGAATCTTGTTTTGTTGTGAATCAACAACAACAAAAAGCAGTAATGTAATACACAATGTTTTTGTGCACACGTGTTGTTGAAACCGCTTGGACTAATGTTGTTAACGATCTTTAAGAGGTTAGTCTTAACCCTAGTCTGACTCCCACCCATGTGAGCAGACAACCTTTGACTTTTCTATAGCTAAAGTTAACCTGGGAGGGCTGGATTTGTGAGGTAGTGGTCGTACTACTAAGGTACGACGATCAGGTAACATATTTGAAGAAGAAATTTAGTAATGAATCCACTGAAAAAACATGGAATCTGTAACTTTCACATATTTTAAACTGGTTTAATGGCATGAACTAATTCTGTGGTTCTTCTATAAATAGTGGTGAAAATATTTTGAACAAAGGCACATCAGAGTCAAGAAAGAAGGGGGAAATCCGATCAGGGACCTTAAAGCTGGGCAGATGTTTTAGCTTTTAAATAAGCTGAATTGTTTCCCAGTATATTGTTCATTGTACACTCATATCGTTATGTCAATAAACCAGATCACCATGGCACATGCAACTATACAGTTAGTCCATAATGGCAAAGTGAAGTGTAGAGAGCATGTGCTCTCACTGTCCAAGTGGTGCTGCTTTAAAACAATTTTTGCCCAACCTAAAACGTGGTCTAGCTATAAAAGTGAGGTAGACCCCATCAAAATTCAACACAATCTGTGCATGTTTCAATTCAGAGAATGCAAGTCTCATTATCAAAAACACCATGTTACAGTGTAAATAGACCACAACACATAGGTTTCACAAAAATTAAACAAGCCAAAATGGACATTTTAGGTCGATTTGGGTTATAAGATCATTATTTTACATTGTTTGGCGGGGGTGGGAGTGGGGGGGGGGTACATGCTGAAATGTGGGCAAAAATGTATGAGAAGGGGTGCAAACCTGCCAAATAAAAAAGTCTTGTTCCTTCAAAAAATGTCTCCTCATATCACATATCATTCTCCTCAAAATAAACACTAACTGTATACTTATGAACAATTAGTCTCAGAAATGTGTCTTCTCCTCAGCTCCAATTGTGTAAAATTAAAAACAAATTCTGAAGGCCAAGTAATTCTGTATGGCAGATAATTAGTGAAAAAATTACCCAGTAATGTCTTTAATTTATTCATACTCTAAATTTTTCATACACCATCAATCCATGGAAATATTAATCTTTTGATACTTTGGTACTTTGATTTTCATTTTCCATACAGAACATTTGATTTTGATTTTCCGTACAGAACATTTTTTTTCTTTGTAAAGATATTCTGTGCTTAAAAATGGACTAAATAATATACCGTATATACTCGATTATAAGTCGACTCGACTATAAGTCGACCCCCCCCTTTTCATGGCTGCAAAAAGCCAATTCAGCTATGACGATCCTATAAGTCGAGGTGTTTTTTGCAAATTAAATCCGTCTGCAAAGGGTGACATGTCATCACTGAGTCAGAGCTGCACTTAGGAAAAATAAACGAGCCAAACTGGATAGATAGATAGACATATAGATAGATTGGACAAATAAAAACAAAAACCAATGTAGAATAAATACAATTGTATTATTGAGCTGAATATGTACAAAAAAATTTACAACTTACATTTTGTCCATCTTCGTGTAATGAAATCCATATAGGTCACATACAGGTATAAAATTGGTATCCTATAAATGTCACTGTCTAATGTCCTCTGGTTCAAAGCCCAAGAATTCATCCTCATCATCAGAGTTACCAAATAAAGTAATAAATTCCTCCAATGTCATCCCGTCATCGTAAACATCGTCCAACTCCGAATCTATTTATATGATAAATCCACGAATTCAATTATAGGTCACATACCAGTATAAAAAAAGAAGTTCAGAATGATCCGATTCACAATATCCCGTAATATATTAATTCCACACGTCGTGCAAATAAACAATGAAAGTTAAGTCCACTCTTTTTGTGATTCACGGTATCCAATAAATGTCACTATCCAATGTCATCTGGTACAAAGTCCAAGAATTAATCCTCATTGTCTGATAAAGTTCTGAAATCCTACATCGTCGTCTAGTCATTGTAAATCGTCGTCGTCTAGTCATCGTAAATCTCGTCCGACTCCGATTTTCGGCTTTACTGTCATATGCGGGTGCTTATGCAAAGACTGAGCTTAGGCTCTGTGAGTAACACTTTGATCATAAAGTCAGAAATCTATTAAAGTCTGCAACTGAACACATGTCAATTGTGCGGCAAGATCACAGGGAGTTCAAATAGCCTCCCTCTGTTACTTGGCACTGAACTCGCGGCTTGATCAAAGGGTTGTCACGTGGGAAAACAAAGAGTGTGGTGTGTTTACAAGCAAAGGGATTAAGGTCAAAGTATATGCACAGGAAGTTGTAGAACTCTACTTGGCACTAGACTGGCGGCTCGATCAAAAGGATTGTCAACTTGAAAACAAAGTGAGTCCCTTTACAAGCCAAAGGCTTATTGGCCCACATGCACTGGCTGATAACTTGGGAAATATCACTTGGGAATTAAATCTGACTTGTGGAAAAGGAAAATACAAATTAAATCAAAACTTTTATTGCATCAAGCACAGTCTTTATACAGCAAAACACAAATATTAATACAAATACAGGTTGTTCGGACTTGCTCGAAAATGGAGGCAATATACTTACTAGTAAACACCCACGGTAAACATTGACGGACACTTCATTTTGCGGTAGGTAGTATTTAATTTACCGGTAATATTTTCAAATTAATAAAATCCAAATAACTGTAGATACATGTATTGTGTAATGAATACCGTCATGAAACGGATAAACACAGTGCATACCATATATGCATTACTGCATAGGAATAGTGGCATGAAAATGTAAAAATATATGAATTGACAGTATTTTTATGTACTGCAAACATCTAGAGTTTCCAACATTACCCCAAGATTTTTTTATTTTTTTAATGTCTCGCTTATAAGATGACCCCTACTCTGTATGAGTCCAATTCTAAGTAAAAAACGTCGACTTATAAGCGAGTATATACGGTAAGCAATATCTGTACCAGAAATTACACAGAAAGAAATTTAATAAAAAGTGCATGGAAACTACAGTAATACAGTAATGAATATTAGACTATCTACAGCTATGGGTGAGATTTAGAGACAATATTTACATCTGCATAACCTCCCCTGGTTAAACATAGAAAACTTACGGCATTTCCTCTGGTAGAAGGTCTGATAAAATGTTGATAGAGTCTGTCTTTGTTTTAGAGGTTGGAGCTGCAGCCAAGAGTATCTTCAGCAAGGCAATCTGAATTCATTTCAAAGACAATTTTACTATAAATTTGGTCTTCTTTGGTGTTTTATTGCACAGCAACATAAGTATATTATTTAGTACCAAGGCATTTGGAGTAAAGTACCTTGTCCAAAGACACACCACAGTAACTGATCTGATGGTAGGATTTTGGTCACGAGTCTGGCAAGCTAAGGACTAAGCCACCACAGCTTCTGCCTCTTACAATATAAGGGTGGGCACAATGGGGTCTATTCTACATCCCTGAACATGCTGGGGGTTGTCAATTTTGTATGTAATAAATGTCATGGTCCAGTCTAAATTGATAGATAAGTCAAATATATATATGAAATGGACTTAACAACTCAAGGCAGATTCATCAGTAAATTTTAATGATCTATTGAGACTATAATCAAGGGCTACTAAGGGCAACATACCACCTCTTGATATATATGATGTACAGTTGCCATTTGGGTGTATGACTTAAGAAATGAATGAGATCAAGAGAGATATCTATTTCACAAGATTAAAACCTGTCCACAGTGGTGTGAATTTCCATAATCAAAAAATGCATTTCAATATGCTAAGTGATGATCTGAAACAAAGATATGTCAAAACTTACCATGTACTGTGGCAGATTGGGCAATATAGCTTGATACAAGATCTCTTCTGGTGTGGTAGGTACATCTGTTTCTGGCTGAAAATTAGAATACCAAAGTTATAAGCATGGTTACTTTCTTTTCAGAAATTTTGGTCTGTACAAATGATAGGTTCAACAGTTCAAGAAAAAAATTATAATTTTTTTTTTAAAAAGATTTTTGTAGAGTGATCCCTCTTTACAACACTGATGATGGGTGCCATACAAGTTTACCATGTTATAAGTTTACCATGTTATAAGTTTACCATTTTATAAGTTTACCATGTTGATAGTTTACTGTGTTATTAGTCAGGTCATTTTATGCTGAGCAGATTATAAGCAAGATTATTCAATACAGGTATGTTGTGTACAAAACAACATTGTGATAGGTTATCTTTTATTTCAAATCACATTATAATGGATTATACTCAGCAAAGAAATAAAATTAAAGAAGTTCAAGTACCTATTTTAGAAATAAAACTGACTTAATGCATTGTGATTTATGCCGATGCCTGCCTTGTACACTGTATATGGGATTGTGCTGAAGTGAGGCGCTTTAAAGTGAGGGAAAACTCTTTTAAACAAGAATGACTCTTGCTTTAGTTTTCTTCTAAAAATGAGCAGGGCTTATATCTTTGTCAAAAGCTATTCTTCAATATAAATAATTAAGAAATGGAATGAAAGTTGAGAACAACTATATTAGTATGTACTATTCTCAGGTTATCTCTTTTATTTTCTCCAAAGTCTGGCTACTTGCAAACAGAAACCAAGATTCTAATTAGAAAATTTGGGGCTTTCAAGAACAAAAGCAGGTATTTTTAGTTATGGAGCAGGGGGGTAATCATATAAAATTATTTTATCAGAAGCTATCTCATGAATAAATTAGATATATACACCGTTCCCTCGATAACTCGCGCCCGGATAACTCGCGAACCCGCTTATAACGCGGACCAGACGTGGATCCCATTTTTTTTAAACTAGAAAATTTAAAAAAAAAAAAATTAAAAAAAAAGAACCCTATTTGTTGATGGTGAAAAAAATCGTGATCAAAAATTAGTAAATGAAACCTTAATATATCTCTCGTTTTATCGTCAAAACCAGTGGTTAGTACCCAGAGATTTGAATTATCATCATGAAATTTTCGACTTTTAATAAGAAGTCAAATATTTTGTTCAATTTTCTTTCCAAACAACATTCTCAGTACACTATAAATAACAATATTCGACGAAATTTCGATCAATGAAAACGTCACTAAAGCCTACTGGTGGCAACACTTTAAAAATAAATACCAATTAAAAAAGTTTTGTCAAGTGAAATATGTGTTTTAGTTATATCTTTTAATTTGGTTTCAGTGTAATCATCATAAATGCATTAAGCCCTCTTGTATTCAAACGTGAAAATTAAAATTCAACCGACCCAGCTATCGCCGCGAGCTATTCCGTGAGAATCTAATTATGTGCCGACCTTTTTTTGTTTTTATCTCCGACTTGCGGAAGTATATGTTGTGTTGTTACACTCAATTAATAGCAGACCTGCTTTGTATTATCACGTTAATTACGTCTTTTGTATCAAATCAGACAAAGGGGGTGGAATAACAGAAAAGTTAAAAGGCGTGCAAATCCTGCCTGCGTAAGAGCTAGCGGTCACGGCCGTGTGTCAGGTCAACTCATTTCAATTGATCAATCGAACACTGTTATAAATATTATTATGTAAGTAATATAATTAAACTACCTTAAATTAGCCTACTCATTCACAAATATAATCAAAAATAGTAAGGCAACCAAGCCAAATGAGTACTTGGAGAATAAAAGCTTTGTTTTACAGACGCGGTTCATTACGGAGAAGCGAGTTCCAGAGTTTGTATTGAACTTTCTAACATGCTACTCAGGGATTTCCTCAAGGATGAGACGAAGTTTCACTGTTACTTGATATGAAATCACGGCATCCATATTTTACTAATGGAACAATAAATAAATCGAGGTTCGATGTTGCCGGTTGTTTCACGAAATAAATGTCAATAGTTTTTGAAAAAAGGAATCTTGTTTAGTTGTGAATCAACAACAACAAAAAGCAGTGACGTAATACACAATGTATCGCGTACACGTGTTGTTCAAACCGCTTGGACTAATGTTGTTAACGATCTTTCAGAGGTTCGTTATCTTGAAACTAAAGGTAATTTATACAGAAAAGCAAACAACTACATTAGAAAAAACTCTTTATTGACAATCATTCCCAATGTAATTATAAACGAGTATTCCGCCATTAAACAGCCCCGTTACCCACCCCCACCCCCACTGCGATTTTCTCGATGTCCAGCGGGGATGGCATCCCTTTCTTAATTTTTTGAGGTCCCTCGGTAACTCGCGCCCTTGCTTATAGTGCGGTCTATGTTTTTGGACCCCGTTGTGCGCGAGTTATCGAGGGAGCGGTGTACTTTTAACTGCAGCATCTACTGAAACAATTTTGAATACAAAATTTAAATCATAATACTTGCAACTACCTGTGTTAACCTGAAAGGACTACAAAATTTTAAAAGCAAAAGAGACATCCTAATCTGAAGACCATGTCCTGCATGTCAAGCCTAAAAAAAACACCTCAATAAATAAGTAATTTAAAGGTTTTTCTATTTTAAGTAACAGCACTGATATTTAATGATAGATCAGCATTATTTGAACAAACTTGAAGGACCTTCATGCCAGGAGGCTTTCTGTCAAATTTGGGGAAATTCTTAACAGCAGTTTTTGAGAATAAGTTGTTTTAAGGTTTATCTATTTTTAGTAATGGTGGCCATCTTTGATAACAAATCAGCATAATTGCACAAAACTGAAAGGCCTTTATGTGAGAACACTTTCACAACTAGTCAAATTCTGTTCTGCAGCTTTTCAGAACAACTTGTTTAAATCTTTTTATATTTTTAGTATTAGCAATTGTACTTCATGACAGATTGGCATCCTTTATACAAACTTTAATGGCCTTCACATCGGGATGATTGTCAAATTTGGTCAAATTCTGTTACGCACTTTTTGAGATTTTCTTTCTTCAGTTTTCCTCTTTTAAGTAATGACAGCAATATTTGATAGTAGATCAACATAATTTGTACAAAACTGAAACACCTTTATGCCAGAATGCTTTCAGTCAAATTTGGTCAAATTCTACTAATTTAAAAAAAAAAATACTAATTTAAAAAAAAAAAAAGGTGTTTTGAGCTTTTCCTATTATTTTAGTAATGGTGATATATTTAATGGCAAATAAGTATCATTGTAAAAATCTGAAAGGTCTTCTTGTCAGGATGCTTTCTGAACTTTTTTTCACAAATTATGTTCAGCAGTTTTTGAGAAGAACTTGTTTCAAAGTTTTCTATTTTTAGTAATGGCAACCATATTTGATGGTGGAATCAATATCATTTCAACAATCTTGACAGGCCTTTATGTCATAACACTTTCTGTAAAATAGAGTTGAATTCTGTTCAACAGTTTTTGTAAAGCAGTAATTTAAAGGTTTTTCTTTTTTGGTAACAGCGGCCATATTTGATGGTGGATTGGCATCATTTGTATAAACTTTAACGGTTTTTGTGTCAGGATGCTTCACTAAATTTGGTTAAATTGGTGCAATGGTTTCTGAGAAGTTGCAAATAGGAATTATTGATGGACAATACATGACACTTGATGGAGGACAATACAATAAACTCATTTGCCTTTATGGTCAAATGAGCTAAATACTTTAAATAAAACTTTCACTACTGCCATTGGAAAAGTGTCCACTTTGTCTTGCATTTCCATTAACATAGCTGGACAAAACTTTGGCACTATTATCAACAGTATCTTTTAAGGCTTTGGTTAAGTGGAGAAAAATATAAGCCCACCTTGAAGTTAAGCCTTGCAATTCTAATATTATACAATTAGTGACTTTTCATGAGATTGATAAATCACTGTATCAACCAAACATGTATTTTTAAAATCACTATTTTATTCTATGACTTTTCATTTCCTACAATTTTTTTCTGATGTCATATCAAAGCAACATTTGATGAAGTTTCAAGCATACATAAAAAAAAATCCATAGCAATAGTCCAACAAAAAGTAGACTTTTAGTTCATTATATAATATGCTAATATGAATTCAAATGGAATCATAAAAAAGAATAAAAAAGAAAAAAAAAAAAAAAAATGAGCATATTTTCAAAAAAAATTTGTTCTCCCCCCCCCCATGTTTGCAGTGCCAGTCTTTCATTTGAAAATAAAGAGTCATAAGAAGGTGCAGATGGAAGGCAGATGGACAGAAGAACAGATGAACATTTGGAAGGAAAAATGTCACTTAAAATGTATACATGATACATAATTAAGCAGGACTGCATCATCTAAAATTAACACTTGCATTAGGTCATCAGCAGTTTTAGCCTCTAACATCACCTTATCTATGACATCATAGGTAAGGTGACATCAGTGGCTCTGACAAAGCTGTCAAGTGAGTCTGTGCAATCTTTTATTACGCTTGCATGAGGATGATATGTTTTAGCAAAGACAGCTTCTGGTAGTGTAACCAATAAAAACACAGGAAATTGAGGAGTTGTGTAAACACAAGATGTTTCACTTGACAATTAGCCCATGGCAGAAATAAACTGGGCAGTTTATCTCATTTCATTAATGTGGGTATGAAAGAATAAAATGTGGGTCTGACAGTAGCATTTGTAGGAAAGAATATTAAAATTATTTAAATATTCTAACTTACAAATTTCAAATCATGTTAAGATTAAAATTTTATTTCCAATATTCTAGTGCAATGGTTCGGAAACCTGGGTCGCAACCCAAATATACTGGTACTGCATTTTGGGTACCAAAAGATGGTATTTAGGGTAGTGATCAAAAAAGTTTGGGAACCACTGTTCTAGAGCTATATAGAGATGTGTCATGTCAAAAGTCCAGTTGATTATTCTGTAAGCAACTATACTTATAACCATTATTGCTGTAGTAAAATGTCACTAATACAGTACTCCCTCATTATAACACACTCCATGGGAGCCATAGTGTATACTGCCACAAAGTGAGACTAATGAAGTACATTATACATATAATTTTACTACCGCTTAACAAAATGGGATCCATGAACATGTTTGCCTTACAACAGGAACTGTGTTATAATGAAAATGCTTCTAGTGAGGGAGTGTTGTACTAGTAATATGCCAATGGCAGCCATATAGTATACTGCCTTAACATGACATACATGATACATATAATTTTACTAGCACTTAATGAAATGGAATCCATGAACATGTTTGCCTTACAACAGGAACTGTGTTATAATGAAAAACCTTACAGTGAGGGAGTGCTGTAATGCTATGTGTACAGGATTTCATTATAACTTCTGTAAATACTTTTCAAAGTGAAAGTGAGTTAACATACAAAATAAGATGACTCTCATTAAAGGCCAAATAATAGTTATTACTAAGTAAAATAGGCATACCTTAGTTTTGAGTTTTTTTAAATAAATTGTATGATTTACAGAAATTTACCTTAGAAAGTGGATTCTGACATTTCACAAGTTTACCTTAGAAAGTGGATTCTTTGTCATTTCAAACATTTACCTTAGAAAGTGGATTCTTGGCCATTTCCTCCTCACCATTGATCTGCAGTTCAGACAGAGCAATATACAGGTGCTGTAACGAGATTAAATATCTAGGATTATTGTATTTGTTTATATGCAAAGTTTGCCAAAGTCCCATCTATAATGAACCTATTGTCTATGCTCCACCCACTGATAGTAATGTGTAGAAAACTTAACTAGTGTGGCAAACAAGCCAGCAAGCAAACAAAGGACACATGTGGTAAACTTGAACAATGTACCATCAAATTTTACCAAATTAAAAATTATAATATACTGATTCATATCCATGCCAAACCTCTATATCATCAAATATTTTAAGTTGCACTGAAAAAAAATGTCACTAAGATTTTATAAATCTGTACAGTTTAATCTCTCTCTCTCTCTCTCTCTCTCTCTCTCGTAAATGCACACATAATCATCAGACATAAAAACACATCGCCTACAATGACTAAAACAACAATAGCTTACACTATGTGCAAAACTAGTCAGCAAATCATCACCTGTTGGTACAGTACACTGTGTATCTAGCAATCTAGCAATATCCACCTGTCACCTTATCTACATGTCACCTGTCATATGCTGCACACAGACTCTCTCTCTCTCTCTCTCTCTCTCTATATATATATATATATATATATATATATATATATATATATATATATATATATATAACAATAATATATTTACATACTTAACATTCTGTTTTGACAACATCTGTCCATGACCAGATATAAGGAACAAAAAATGTGTATGATTTCCATAATTTGACACTGAGAATTTGCCAAAATACACATATTTCAATGTAAAAAATAACACAGGTTCACTTTTCTCCAAGATCCTTAGCAGTTGTCAATTCATATACATGCTGAAAAGATAGTACTGGTAAATTTACTAAGTGTCATGTTTTGTTGGATAAAGAACATGATTAAATATGGAAATGGAATGGAAACAAAATACCATCATGTAATCTGTCTTCATCTCAACTGTCAGAGTTACATGGACCAAAGCAAATAATTTTGGGCTTGATAAATCATGCTAACAAACAATGAATAGAGTTTTTCTTGGATAACAGGACATTTTACACTCTAATCAAGTATCAATGAAGCCAATATTTTATACTCAACAATGTGCAACTGCACAAATGCACAGTTTTTTTTAACAAGGTAAGGTTATTGTTAGCATTCCAGCCTCAGCTAATCACTAGGTATAGAGTGTACGAAGGATCAATTTTGTTGGTCTTTTAGTGTTTGTATACGTAGTTCAATATCATCAACAGTTTTGAAATGTCCCATGAAGTGTCAACTGTATGTGGCTGTTGCTAGCATGGCTGATCCTCTATTCAACTGACACTATCCTCCACCCCCACCCCTTCTAAACCAACCATAATTTGCATGAAACTTGCTGATTCAAGGCAGTCTAGGTTGATCCTCAGCTGACAGTGTCTCCCCACCACCCCTTCTGCACCAATCATAATTTGCATGCACTTGCTGATTCAAGGTCGCAATTTATAGCTCACATCTTCGTTTCTATTAAGACCTCAGAATAAATCATACATCACACTGCTTTATTTTCCTTGTAAACAGTTCATCACAACTCCAAAGCCTCTGGGTTATCATGAGATGGCTATATTCACAATCACACAGATGCTTAACATATTGCATTAAAGTAAAATCAAACACTTCAGTAACTGATCTTATGAGACTAACAAATGGATAGAACTCTGACATGCTGCATCTTTGAGGAAAAAGACTTAGCCTGTAAAATCGATACCTTAAACCATATTCACTATTTTTGTGAAAACTTCTGTAGAAGCTACACGGAAATCAAAGCAGTCGACCTGGTCTTCAACATACAACCTAGCCTGGGTTACAGTCTGGTCAATTTTGTAAAAGTTTTAGATTGACGGCCTGGGAACATGCAAAAATTTAGTGCAGCGCCCTCTGCTTTACTACTCGGATTTCATGGGGTAATTTCACATTCGATAACTCTGATCAAGTTGTCCCGAAATAGACCGCATCCTTGCCTCGTTTTCGATAAGGTCAACATCATGTGTAAATTGGCTATTAATAGGATTAATCATCATGGGAAACACCCCAGGCATCGATATCGCCACAATCTCAATAGGGTGCCATTAATTATTGATAATCTATTTTCAACAGATTATCAGCAGGGGAATAAAAAGAAACGAATATATTGGCAAAGCAAACATATCTTGATGACTGTACCCAGGTTACAGACAACCAGACCTGCCATTGAATAATATGCCAGCAGATTAGGGTCATTTACTCTTCAATCTTTACTTTGGGCTGTTCCAGAAATATGTATATGGAGGGGTTGAAAAGCACTTTATCAAAGACTCCACCACATATTGAACTGTAATTGGTCTAGTCAATATAAGACACAGTTTGGATTTCCCCAAACCTTGTTTTATTCAATAATGTGACTTCCACCCCCACCCCTAACCCTTTAATTCTGACAATCCTTATTAATTTTAGTGAACAGTGCAGATCTGGATCTATGTTATCCACTGTTGGGTGCACACAATACAATGCACATAACACACAATGCACAACGGACATTGGGTCATACCATAAGCTCACTTGGACTTATGGCCAGGTGAGCTAAAAACCCTGCACGGTCACTAGAGCAAGAAAAGTATAGGACTGTCACCTTAAAAGCAGGTCATTGAGGTGATTAATATTTCTAATATAAATACACTCATCAAATTCTGTATATGCAAGGAACTGAGCTAAATGCAAACATTTCATGTAATCACTGGAGCATGAAATGTAGGTCACTATGACCTACTGCTTGCCCATGTTGATAAGTACCCTCTAAGATGACTACACACATTAAGTTTCATGACTATACATACAGTGATTGGTGTCTGATAAATGAAGCTAAATACGAAAACCTAACATAATTGCTGGAGCATAAAAAGTCACAGTTACCTACTTTTAACAGTGGTGAGTAGCACCCTCGAAGATGAATAAATTCATCAAGTTTCATGACTACGTAAAATGGTGTCAGGGAAATGGAGCTAAAATGCATAATCTTAATATTACTGCTTCAGCCTGAAAAGTAGGTCACCATGACTTACTTTTGCAAATGGTGGGTAGTACCCTTGAAGATGAATATACAAATTAAGTTTCATGGCTGTACAAACAACAGTGCCAGAGACTAATAAGCAAAATGCAAAATTTTAACATAATCACTGGACCATGAATGAAGGTTAGCATTACTTACTGTTGCCCATGGTTTGAAGTACCCTCCAAGATAAATATACCCAACAAGTTTCATGATTGTATATACAATGGTGTCTGAGCTAAATGCAAAAATGTAATGTAACCACTAGAGCAAGATAAGTAGGTCACCATTACCTACTTTTTCCTGTAGTGGGTAGTGCCCTACAAGATGTATATACCCACCAAGTTTAATGACTGTACACATACAACAGAGTCAGAGGAACTCAGCCAAATGCAAAAACATAACATAATCACTGCAGAATAAAAAGTAGATTACTTTTGCCTATTGTGAGTAGTACCCTCCATGATAAATACACCCAACAAGTTTCATGGCTGTACATAACATGGTGTCAGAGAAACTGAGCTAAATGCAAAAATGTAATGTTATGCCAACAACAACAACAATGCCAACAGAAAAGTGATCCCTCTTGTCTTGCTTATGTTTTGCAGATGAAACAAAAATCCATATGATGGATTACACAGATGTGCAATTGTTTCTGTATAATAATCTTTTATAGCTGTATACCACTAAACTTTCACATCAAAAATCAAGACAATGAATTGTTTTACCATCATACACTTAACAAGAGTGTTGAAACCATCTGATATTCTTCAGTAATAACAAGATTTTCAAATTTGCTGCTGTGGCGGATATACTGGAAGTCAGATTGGCACCCTTTTCATTTAGGACCAAGTAGACATCATTAGAAGTCTTCTGGTTAAAACTCCTTGTCCACATGACCATCCATTCAGGGGGAATACCAACAGCAAGAATTTAAAGACAGCCATCATGGCAGCCATGTTGAATGTACAATTGGCACCAATTTCATTTAGAACCAACTATATATCATAAGAAGTCTTTCAGTGAAAACCCCATGTTGTTATGATCATTCATTCAGGAGAAAGTGATAAAAATATTTTCAAGATGGCCACTGTGGTGGCCATGTTGGATATCTGAGCAGCACCATTTTCATTTAGAACCAACTAGACATCACAAGAAGTCTTGTAGTAAAAGCCCTATGTTGATTTAGGAGGAGTAGCAATAACAAGATTCTTGAGATGGCAGCAGTGGCATCCATATTGGATGTGCAAGCAACATCATTTTCATTTAGGATCAACTAGATATCATTAGAAGTCTTCTGGTCAAAACCCCATGCCATCATGACTTTTTGTATAGGAGGAGTAGCAATAACAAGATTTTCAAGATGGCTGCTGTGGCAGACATATTGGACATCAAATCGACACCATTTTCATTTAGGACCTACTAGACATCATAAGATGTCTTTCAGTGAAAACCCCATGTTGATATGACCATCCATTCAGAAGAAAAAATAATGCTTCTCTGTATGAATGATTTACTTCCACCGCACAATTATGTTGATCTTGTATCCTTAGAAAAAAATGTTCTAATCAAGTAGCTTTTGTTCCAGAAACAATTGACATACAGCTTTTCTAAACAGCTCACAACTTGAATCTTCTGAATTGACCTAGTAGCATTTTCTCAATCTTATTAAAACAAGGGATTTGCCCACCCCACAGAATAGGCATACATACAAGGAAAGTAAAAAACTATAACAATAAGGTTAATCCAGAGTGTGGATGGACCTGCATACAAGTGCCAAAGTTGCTGCTATGTCAAGCTTCCACTAGGCAGACCCAACAGTAATATCTAAACAGACATACATTAGATGGCAATTTGATCAGTTGCAAGTTTGCCTTATTAAAATGTATGAATCTCATTCATTTTCAAACTCAACCAAAAGCTTCATGATATAATGATGCCCATGTTCCAAATATGATCAAAATGGGATCAGAAATATGGTCTCCAGACTGGTAACAAGCTCAACCAATCAGCTGCAAGATCACCACATTAATATGAATGGCTCTTGCTCACTACTGAACTAGTCAGAGATCTTGATGACATAAGCCTATATTCCAAGTTTGATCAAAACTGGATCAGAAATATAGCCTTGAGAACTGTAACAAGTTGCTGACAGATGGACGATGTATGATAAGCTCACTTACCCTTATGGTCAGTCAAGCAAACAAAATTTTTTTTTAGTTTTAATCATGTCTAATATGGCTGTTACCTGTTTGAGAACTTTGACTCCCTCATGGATCGGCTGGGGAAGGCCAGCCATGGAATTCTGGTCTTGCTTTACTTGGAATCCAACGAACTTTGCACGGGTTTGCTCCAGAAACAACTCTAGATCTTTTTGTCTAACGAGATAAATGATAGTAAAGACATAAGACATCATGTAAAAATGTACAGTAAATTATACAACAGCCAATACATATATGTTTATTAACCAAAATATTTTCCTTCCTGGGCAAGATAATTTTAAAAAGTGGCATCAGATGAACAAAAAAAATTTCTCTTTGTCCAGGATCATGCCCCCATGGATGAAATAGTAGTAACTTTGCAATAAAGCACTCATCCTACATGCATACCATGTCAGATGTTTGTATTGTTTCTTGCATGTGTTTAATATTATACACCTGCCCCATGTCTAACAGTCATCTATGTAGATCAGAGGTTCTCAAACTGGTCTGCAGACCACTAGTGGTCTGCAAGCTCCATTCATATCATATATGAAACATTGTCTTTATTAGTCCAGTGGTCCACAAACAAAAAAAGTTTGAAAACCACTGATGTAGATAACTGTTATTTTTGTGCATAAACCATTTTTCATTTTTCAGTGACCTTGACATTTGCACTTTTTACCCCAAAATTATTAGGCTTCTCCCTTACCTTAAGTGCAAGCCATCCAGAAAGTTTGGGCCAAGTCTGTGATGTACATCTAATGTTATTTGTGAGTAAACCATTTTTCTTTTTAAAGTCAGTGCCTGGACCTTTGATCTTTTGACCCCCAAATCAATAGCTTTCTTCCTTACCCCAAGTGAAAACCATCCACAAATTTGATTGAGGTATTCATGTACAACTAATGTGATTGTACAGAAACCACTTTTTAAAAAAATTTCAGTCAGTGACCTTGACCATAGACCTTTTGACTCTAAAATCAAAGTTCCTTGGGTGTCTGCACAAAACTGGTTTTACTGCACACTGTAGGGGGTGACCATTCCAATTTGTACCTGCTAACCCATCAAAGATGGTGTGGGGAAAATGGTCTTAGAAATTAGAATAGTTGTTTTTTGTACCCTTGAACTGCCATGGTTTATGCCCTTAACATGAATTATAATGCCTGCATTTATAATACATGTTTATT
The DNA here is from genome assembly GCA_029931535.1 of Margaritifera margaritifera. Lineage (NCBI taxonomy): Eukaryota > Metazoa > Mollusca > Bivalvia > Unionida > Margaritiferidae > Margaritifera > Margaritifera margaritifera. The sequence continues at coordinate 3,001,564 of JAQPZY010001636.1, read as the reverse complement.
CATCACTGGAAAATGTTTTACATCCTTTTAAATAATTAGCAAGTTAATGTTGTTCTGAGTATTTTGAAGTTTGCTTTTTCCAGAATGTCATGCATAGTTTGCATCCCTAACATAATGGCCATATGATATAAGAATAAAATATGCTAATTAGGTCACATTGGAAATTTATCATTTATTGTGTTTATTTTTATTATTTGCATCTGTAATATATTTTATTGCCTTCAAAAGCATATACAATTGCAATACAACATATATAAACAATAATGATAAAGATATCAAAATTTAAAAAATGTGGTACATTTGTTAAAAGTTGTTTTCAAGCTATTTCAATAAAAATTGCAAAATAAAAAATATTGTGCATTTTTAATGGGGTTTTTTCCAGGCTATTTGACAACAAAGAGCTTTCTTTTCATATTTTAAAATACTCCAAGAAGAATTCAATACTGTATAGTTTTCCCCATGATTTATTTTTTTCTAACATGATATAAGAGGCACACGTGATAGTAACAAATCTGGGTTATTTACATGGAATTTCACTTGCCCAACAATGATTTTTAATTGTCTGGGCTGGTTGGGCTAGGTCACTGCCTTCCCTAGTTAAGGGGCCCCAATAGTGAAGTGTGGTCTTTTAAAGTCTTTTGAGATGTGCCTAGGATGATATCTTCTGTGAGTTAAGGGGCCCCTATAGTGATGTGTGGTCTTTTAAAGTCTTCTGAGGTTTGGCAAGGGAACTGCCTACCCCTAATTAAGGGGCCCGGAGAGTGAAATGGTAACATACTCAAGTGTTTTCTCCTGGACATGCAACTGTGTGAAATCCTGCTAAATTAAATGAACCCCTCTAAAAAAATGAGTCTGTGAAATTGCCCACGGACAATCTGCTGTAGGCTTAACAAAACCTGTAACCATCATTAATATTAAATATTTATGCTTACCAAAATCACATGCAAAATTAAATTTGCTTAGTGACATTTCACATTTGAATAATGAGATGCTTTCATTGATCATCTTGATGTAAAAAAAACATTTTACCAATTGCAAAACTGGCAGAAATGTACTTTTAGGTATCCGGCAAGTCTCAGCTATTAAATGTAGGTCACTATGACCTACTGCTTGCCCATGTTGATAAGTACCCTCTAAGATGACTACACACATTAAGTTTCATGACTATACATACATATTAAATTAAATTATCTAATTCATGTAACCAAGTGAAAAATGTCGAAACACATGATTGTTACTGCTGTAATAAAGATAGAGACAAACAATTTAAAGGTCAATTATGGAGGCTTCTGTTTAAACTTATTTTTTAGTCTTCCATACCTGAAAACCCAATATTCATCGTTATTATAAATTTCAATTGCATTGTTTACAAATAATTGCTTCAAGTGTGACTCTCACAAAAGTTGCCACAAGTATTGCCTGCCGCTGATATGTATATGGAAGGGATGTGTTAGTGGAACAATGAACTTGCAAACTTAGAGATCATGGTCTAGGGAAATTGTGATAGGTTATGAAATGAACAGTGATCCGGCAAAAATTTACTAATTATACATATACTGTCAATATGGTCATCAACAGATTGAGATAAAAAAAAAAGGAAAATAAATTATGACAATTAATGAATTATGAAAATTATGTTAATTCAAAATGCAAAAGCACTACCTCAGCATATTTTCCAACTTTTATATTATATAAGACATATTGAGAAAATAAGTGTATCAGATCCCTAATTTTAGTCAAAAATATTTACAGTAACTCTTCATAAAGAAACTGCAGTTCTTAAAAATGGTACATGGTGACCCACCCCCTTTAAACATAAGCCCTTATCTTCTAACACAATTTTGTCATCTTCTACTTGATATTTTCTGCTCTTATTTCTCCATCATAAATCTGTGAAGCAAAGGTTTAATAATGATATGTGCTAGCAGTTCAAATTTATGTATCCTGTGTAAGGGAAGAAGTTATATTTTTATATTCTTCTTATTTTTCTCTCTCTTTCTCTTGCTCACTCACTCTCTCATCCCCCCCCCCCCCAATAGTTGCCTAAATTATATGTCTAAATCCTTTTTACATTATTTAAAATGATTTGTGATGATTTGACAGCCTTTAATATGCTCAGGAAAAACTCATGAATAAGCCAGAGGGCCTGCTCACTAAGCTCTTCATAATATTTCCTGGTTTGGCACAGTATAATCAGTAGATCCCTATTTTCTGTGTCTTTCTTCTATTTTTCTCCAATTTTTATAAAAAGGAAAACTATGGCCCTTTTTCTGTTTTTGATCCCAATATGGGAATACATGCTGCACCAAATCTGTCATTTTTACTTGCAATCAATACACTTCTACATCAGTGGTGGGTTGGCTTGCTCTAGAATGACTTCGTATGAAACAGCAAATTGAGCCTTAGTCAAGTAAAATAATGAAGTCAGTAATTTAGACAATCTAACTCTTCATTAATTTTAACTGTAAATTTTGGGGAATTCAGCTGGTGTTGATTTTACCACAGAAATATATTTTTAATCTACACATATTCTACAAAAAAGCATTATAAATTAACATTTTGAAGATTTTCTCCATAATTGACCTTTCAGTTTTATCCTTATTCACTAAATGATGTTCATCACACACACATCTGTTGAAATATAATGTTCCATTCATAGATACTGTTCTCATATAAAAATGTTCCCTTCTATCCACCTTAAAAATTGAAAATCCCCCCTTTGCAAATATGTCATAGCATGAATTCACCCTCTGTGTGAAAATCCTTAAAAATCACTGTACGCATGCTTTTCATCTGTTATCACAATTTTCTTCTTGGAACCGACATACACACAGGCAAGTGGTACCAAATAAAATAATTTCTTTCTGTTTTTCTGATTTCTTCAACTTAAAAGACTACTTTATGCAAGCAAATGTGCTTCACTATTGCAAGTACATGTACAAGTTTTTTACTAGTACAAGTTTTACTAATAAAAGTTTTTAGAACTTGATAGACTAATGACTTAAATTAAGAAAGTTTAAATTTCTCTTATCCAATTTGCACATTTGTGAAGAACAGCGATGGGAAAAAAAGACTTGCTCTGCAGAGTAAACTTACATCATGTTAAAACCTTAAAAGTTTATATAGTTATCTGGTCTTTTTTTCCACTCCCCTGATCATATAGGTCATGTGCAAGTCTTTCAGTGAACAAATTCTGTCAAAAGTAGTACAACTACATCATTATATATACATAAGGCATATTTCGAAGCAAGTTACAAGCATGCTCATTAGAAACATTTTCAAAGTCTCTAGTGAACATGTGTATGTGGTCTTTCATGGGCATGAATTTTAAGATCAAAATTTAAAGTGGTACTACTTTATCTGTATATCTGACAGAGGTTCTATATAAAGAGTAATTTGCAAGAATTGTTTTATACATATCATCAGGTTTTTATCTCTCAAGATTTACAGATAAGCTATACCAAAAGACTTACCGTATAAACTCGCGTATAAGCCAATACCAACTGCAAACTGCATAGACCCAGATCTGCCATCACATAATGCACTGGCAGATCTGGGTCTATGCAGTTTGTAAGGACTAATCAGTAGAACAAAAAACATAGACCCTGATCTGCTGGCGCATTATGCGAGGGCAGATCAGGGTCTATGTTGTTTGTATTTGGACCTGGACTATATGCGAGTATATACGGTAATACATTCAAGCATGAGCATAGCTTTTACAAGGTTTAGTAAATATTATTCAATAGTATTCAATCACTGATTAATTCATGGTTATAAACTGTGCATACCTGACTTTTGGTTTCCATGGTAATGATTTCTGTATATTGACTGTTGGAGTTGAAGGTCGTGGAGGCATGGGTTCATCATGGCTGCGGGCCTGGGCACTGTCAATTTCCTTCAGTAAATCATCATCTCTGTCATTCTCATTCTCAAAAGGGTTTTCATCCAGGCTGCTCTGTTTTATCAAACTCTGTACGATGAGCGTAGTGACCACGAAGACGATGCACATATACACACCAAGTAGTAGCAGTAGTAGTGGTAGCAGTACACGTTAGTCACAGAAAGGAGAGCAAAAAGGCAACAAAAAGTTAGACAAGCAAGCAAGTTAGGTATTAGCATTTGATAGCTGTTAATTAATATGCCTTCAAAAACAAACTTCACTAACAATAATTTCTATGCTGCCACAAATTTAAGTGCACACAATACACCACATTTGAAATTAACCTTCAAAACCTGCTGGACTTTGAGCGAGCAACTATTGAAACATATCACAAGATCCTTTAAACTATAAATGTGTTCTTAAAACTGGAACGCCCCACTACCCTCTTTTTGTACGACTCAAACATGCATGAGAAATTGACTAAACTTTACAAAAAATCACTTTAGCAAGAAATATAGGCCTAAGTGACCTTCTCTGGTGGCATGGTGTTGTATTCACCAGATGCCATTCACATACTAAGTTGTCTCTGCAGCTAATGTCTCAGGAACTGAACAAAGTGCGAAACTTCACAGTGACCTAATTTTCGTAGGGTGACACTGAGCTCATTAAGAGGAATCAAAACACAAAGTCCCATTCCTCTGTGACCCACAAAACTTAAGAAATTAACCTGAATGCAGAACTTAACAGAATGACAGATGAGTGAAATTTTTACATCACAGTGACCTACTTTTAGTTAAACTATTGGTGATATACTCACCAAGACATATCTACATACAAAGTTGTAAGATTCTAGGGCTGACAGTATCTGAGAAACTGACTGACCTAAACAGAAAAACTTATCTGATGTCCAAGCATGAAAAGTAGGTCACAGGGCCTGCTGTTGATGGATGATGTTGTACTCACAATGATGAATCCACAAAGTTACAAAAGTGTCTAAGAAACTGACCTAATTGCAATATTTAACCAAGGTCCAATGAATGGACAGATGGACAATGGTCAAACTATAAAACCCTTCCTCATTCATGAAAGGGGCATAACAAATTACTAGTTCACTCTTTGGGGAAAGATGGGTAATTTTAGGTTGTCTCACTAAATCAAACATGCATATGCTGTTGGTCTCTATGAAATCCTCCAACAGACAATAAAATCCAAAACTGGTGACTTTTGACTTTCAACAGCTATTTTCATTTTTCAACACTGTAATGAACCTTAGGATAGCACTAAAATTGAGGCAACTGAGTATAAAAAAATCAATCACATGGTGGGTACATTTGGTCAGTTGCTCTTTTGTCAAATGTATTCCCAAATAAAATCAATCATGAGCAATAATGGTAAAATTACAAAAGGATGATAAATAATAATTTTGAGTGCAACTATCAATACCACTGAATTTCACTGGGTGTTGAAAAAAAACATAAAACAGAAAGGTACAAGTTTTATTTGTGTATTTGATTCTACTTTTGTTTCTGACTGACTTTCACCAGATGTTGATATAAAAGTTAATTGTGAACCAGATTTCAAACTTAAAATTAAAATTTTTTAATGCAAGGTATGCATTATGCAAATAAATTTATAATTTTTGCAACACCAAAGAAGTGACTGAATTAACCTGAGTTAACATTTTACCATTGGGTACAATCATAATTATAAATCTTTCAACCAGCATTCAGTTAATAGAAATATAAAAACATACCAGAAATGTTTCATAAAGAACTTACAAATACTATTAAACAATAGAATCATAGAAAAAATTGGAAAAATTAATTTACTCGAGCATTCAATGTGACCTAGTTATGACTGTATGACTCTGAATATGGACATTGCAGTGGCTGGATCATGAGGGACTTCACACAGCACCAAAAATGCATTCTAGTTGCTTTCTGACACAAAATTCCATCGAATAGATTTTGACAAAACTGGTTAGCATGTGACAAATCCTGTCAGACTAGTTTCATTATTACATCGCCCATTGGAAAATCAGATTCAGTAAATGTAAGTTCCATGTCTGACTGAAGTTGCAATGTCTTTCCCATATAATGACTGGTTTCAGGCTGCTGTTTTAAATGCTGATTGTAAATATTGACAAAAATACAAGAAAGAACCAAGCATTTGATACAATAAATGGTGAATGGGGTCCAATTTTAAATTACCCATATGAGCAAAACAAAACAGTATGTTCTATTAGCCATTGGCATTATTATTTTTTGGAAACCAACCTATTATCATGTTGGAATCAAATGAGTGACATGAATAAAGGTATCCATTTTCATTACCAGAATTAATGTTTAGATGATGAAATTTTGTTACAAGATCCACTTGGAATGATATCCTTTGTAACAAGATCCACTTGGAATGATATCCTCTGTAACAAGATCCACTTGGAATGATATCCTCCGAGACAAGATCCACTTAGAATGATATCCTCTGAGACAAAATCCACTTGGAATTATATCCTCTGAGACAATGACTCCTTCTTGCATATTCCATGACTGACACTTCCACAACTTCTCCACATTGTTAGCATATTAGTAAATTAGGTTGTTAGTATATTAGTAATTACATAAGTATTCTAGGAAAGTTCATTCTCAGGTTAACCTTTTCATTACTCAAAATGGTCCAAAGAGAAAATTAATTAAAATCATCTGAGACCAGAAATGTGTTCACAGAACACAAATGTCCTGCCACCCCACTCCACACCCTTTGCATATAACACTGCAGTCAAATGTGCATGAGAAACTGCCATATATGCAAAACTTAACCATAGGCACAGAAGTGTGACATAAAGGTCACAGTGACATGATTTTGGTAAGGTGGCATTGAACTCATCTAGACTCATTCATAATCAAAACTGCGTGCCTAATGTAGGTCATAGTGTCCTACTTTTCATGGAATGGTATTACACTCACTAAGATAAATATACATACAAAGTTGCATGACTCTGGGGATAACAATGCTGAAGAAACTGACTTAAAAATGCAGTGGATGGATTGATAGATGGATGGATGGAGACAAGGGTAACACCATATAACCCTTCCATATTCATATAAAGGCATAAAAATATATTTAGAACAACTGCTTATCAAAATCACTGCCAATATTATGGCATGCCTAGCTGTCTGTCACATTAAAAATTTCTATATTGAACATGCTGCTCAACAGAAACAAACTGTCTTTTTTTACTCTACAGTACAAACATTAGTCCTGCTAACAATCTTGGTGGGTACAAGGACAGTGGTGCTCTAATAAAGCAATAGAGGCAATTAGGAACAACAACACCCATACTCTCAAACCAGGGAATAAGGGTTATGTTAAATATCATTATGACGGCAAGCATTTAGTGCAGAAGCAATTATCATTGGCTTCATTTCCTTTATGTAACAGCAGGACAAAAAAGGACTGAAGGTTTAGTTGTAGTGCTCCTACTGAACACAGCCCTTTACTGCCATTGGTGTTGGAGGAAACACATTATCTTACACACCCACATTCAAAGACTGGAAAGATCAAAGTACCTACAGTTTCTTTGACAAATGCACCAACAAGTAGTGGCTTGTTTGATAAAGACACACAATTTCCTGACAAATGATTATTTGGCACTACAAGGACTAACCTGATGAGGTGGTGTTAAATGTGACTATTGTTTCTTTCATAAGAATTGTACAAAGAATTTTTTAGTACAGTATACACATATCACAGAGTACAGACATAGCACAATATACAGACATAGTTCAGTATACACATATCACAGAGTACAGACATAGCACAGAGCACATAGTGTACTATACATAGCACAAGGTACAGACATAGTACAGTATACACATATCACAGAGTACAGACATAGCACAATATACAGACATAATTCAGTATACACATATCACAGAGTACAGACATACCACAGAGCAGAGTGTACTATACATAGCACATGGTACAGACATAGCACACTACACTAACATAGTAATTTATAACTCAGTTATACATTGGAAAATATTATAATTCTACATTATTTTCAGGGTTATCAAATTTGCACTAACTAAAGCAACTGCTCACCATTGCAAATCCCTACAATTTTTACTGCATTTTCCAACACACACATACACCCTAGGTACTCATCCCTAACCCCAGAGGTCATTACACAAAGTTCATCACAAATGTGATGCTTCGTCCTGTCACTGCATATGTATGAAGTTTGATCACAAATATTTAAAAATGTCATTTTAATTGAAATTTCTGTACATATGTCCTTTGACACCCTCCCTGGAAACCCAGACAGTTTTGCCTGGGACAACATAACTACAATTTCATGAATTTCTGTCCAATAGTTTAGAAGGAGATGTGGTAATGGATGCAGGGAAAGACGGATGGAGGGACTAATGGATGGACAGACAGAAAGATGGAGACTATCACAATATCCCTCTTGCATTTTAGAAAAGCAGGAGGTATGATCTGCCGATTAAAAATCTGCATATGGTTTAAATTTGTTGTTAGTAATATGAATAGTGTAACCCTGTTACTATCAATGTGAATAGTGTAACCATGTCACTATCAATGTGAATAGTGTAACCATGTTACTATCAATGTGAATAGTGTAACCATGTTACTATCAATGTGAATAGTGTAACCCTGTTACTATCAATGTGAATAGTGTAACCATGTTGCTATCCAGGTGAAAACCATAACCATGTTGCTATCAATGTGAATAGTGTAACCAGGTTACTATCAATGTGAATAGTGTAACCTTGTTGCTATCAATGTGAATAGCGTAACCATGTTGCTATCCAGGTGAACAGCATAACCATGTTGCTATCAATGTGAATAGTGTAACCATGTTGCTATCAATGTGAATAGTGTAACAAGGTTACTATAAATTTGAATAGTGTAACAAGGTTACTATCAATGTGAATAGTGTAACAAGGTTACTATCAATGTGAATAGTGTAACCATGTTGCTATCCAGAAGAATAGTATAACCATTTTGCTATCGGTGTGATAGGCTTTTCACTATTTTTAATAATATGTCAAACTTTTATGCTAATGAAAATTCTGTGATTTACAACTGCAAGTGAAGCTTCTGAAGAACTAAACCACAAAAGCATCCAGAGCATAGGTGAGAATCTTTTCATCTCTTTTCTAATGCACAAAATATCATTTGATGTTTTGGGTTTTTTTTGGTCAGCTTGTCATGTACTTTTAAAACTGCCCCAAATTTCAAACAAAATATTCTAAATCTACCATACAACGTTTTGAAAAAAACAGCCATCAAAAGAATGGCTGATCATCCCCAGTGAATGTATCTATTACAAATTTTACCTCAAATGATCTTGACCTTTAATGATTTGACCTGATATCATAATGCATCAACCAACTCAAAATTTGAACTTCAGTCATCTTGAGGTTTGAAATATTGACCCTCCATGAAATGGAAAGCTCTCCAGCTATTCAACCAGAAATATGTGTTTTTGGTATACATGTGGAATCAATATGATACATTTAAATGTTAACAAAGTTAGTGACACTGCCAGACCAATGATGATATGTGTGTGTGCACCTACTTGCAATTTTTGTGTCAGCAACCTTAACCTATTGACCCCAAGAATTGATTAGGAGCTGCTACTATCCAAGTGTTGTATACCTATGAAGTTTGATGAAAACTGGGTCCATGTAAGTTGAGTTATTATCCAGAAACCAAAAATACAATTTTATGCATGGTGACCTTAACCTTCTATCTATCAATTGTAGCTTCAATAAAAAGCTGCCATTCCTCAAGTATAATGCAACTATGAAGTTGATAAAAATTGGGTGTGGAAAACTTGAGGAAAGTTAACTATCATATCGACCCCAAAATGATAATTCTAGCTCCAATGACCTTGACCTTTGATCTATATGCCCTAGAATCAATAAGGCAGTGCCTCTACCCAAGTGTTGACTACCTATGAAGATTGATGAAAACTGGCTCTAAAAAAACGTGGACTTATCACGTGAAAATTAAACAATTACAATGATAGTTCCAGTGGCTTTAACCTTCCACCTCTCAGCCTCTGAATCTATAGGGAGATGCCCCTGCACAAATTGTAGTCTATCTATGAAGTTTGATCAAAATTAGGCCAAGGAAACTTGAATTATCATGCAGAAAGGAAAACCACATTTTCAGCTTGTGACATTGCCCTTAAACCCAGCAACCCCTCAAAATAGACATCTGCCCCTACCCATGGATAAGGAACATTTGAGGTCTTAGAAACAAAGACCACAACCAGCTGAAGTTATGTTCAGACATAAGAATGACAAATTTCAAAATTCCCTGATATTATGTATCCTCCTCAGAAAATCCTGTAATTTTGACTATTTTGGACCAACTGGAAACTGTTTTCAATCTTTATTCAGGAGTAAATCTCCCTGAAATCAGGAAATTGACTGAAAATTCTCATGCCTCTGAGCTTTGGAAACCACCATATCTATGGACTGAAGGATGTATGAAGAGATGAATGGAGAGAAGGACATTGCTATCTCTATATCAACCACACCTTTGGTCAGAGCGATAAAAAGAAAACAAAAATCCCAAGTAAGCCCGATGTTATTCACCGGGGTGATTGACATGTCAGTTTGTTAATGCAAATTCACACATGTATTGAAACTGTAGAGGGGAAAGGAAAACTTGGAGCTCATAGTTGCTCCATTGTCTATTAATGTTAGTGTTGTTTGTCTATTAATGTTAGTGTTGTTTGCCTTGTTTCTTAAACAATATATATACAGGATCACTTTCTTGGCAAAGAAAGAATGAGCCATATTGCCTGGATCACTCCTGAGCCCTTGGGACTTGGTCCTGATTCATAACTTAGAAACTGCTCATAGCCCCAGATTACTTGGAATTACAAAGGTACTTAATCTGTACAGTCAGCTTGGATTCCTCGGTCTGTCCTTACCCACCTGGGGCCCTGCCACTGGAGTCATGAATCTTGATGAAATAAGTTTGCATACCAAATCAGACCAATATGTAATCAGAAATATGGCCTCTACAGTGTTCACAAGCTCAACCAATCAGATGCAAGATCACATCATTAATATGCATGGATGTTAATCATAATCAAGCTCATCTGAGACATTGATGATACAAGCTTTAGGTTACAAATCTGAGCAAAATCTGATCAGAAATATGGTATATCAGAAATATGGCCTCTAGAGTGTTCACAAGCTCAACCAAATATGATGCATGACCACCTCATTAATATGCAAAAATGTCGATCATAATCAAGCTCATCTGACACATTAATGATGCAAGCTTAGATAACAAATTTGAGCAAAATCAGAATACAAATATGCGATATACAGCGTTCACAAGTTCAACCAATCAGATGCAAAGATCACCTCATTAATATGCATGAATGTCGCTCATAGTCGAATTCATCTGAGATCTTGATGATATAAGCTTACATACCAAATCTGATCAAAATCTGATAAAAAATGTTGCCTTGAGAGTGTTGACAATCTCAACCAATCAGATGCAAGACCAGCTCATTAATATGTGTAGATGTCATTTATAATCAAACATATCTAAGATCTTTATGATATAAGCTTACACACCAAATCTGATCAGAAATATGGCCTAGAGTGTTCACAAGCTCAGCCAATCAGATGCAAGATCACCTCATTAATATGCATGAGTGTTGCTCATAACAGAAGTCGTTTGAGGTCTTGATAAGCTTACATACCAAATGTGATTGAAATCTGATTGGAAATGAAGTCTTCACAAGCAAGTGTTGATGAATGGACAGACAACAGATGATGCACGATGGACAAAAGGCCATACGATAAGCTCATTGTCCTTAAGCCAGGTCCGGTAAAAAAACCACATAATTCTATACATAAAGTGCAGAAACTGAAATGCACATCATCTAATTTAAGTTTTGAGTCAACTAATAAAATCCTGCAACTTCGTTTTTATCCCTTACAGATATTATTTCATCAAGAGATTATGCTATTAAATCTTGACAAACTTACTGACACTGCCAAACCGACTATGACCTACCCTTTTGACTCCACCTCTAAATGCCCGGCGTGGAATTTGCTGTTCAATCAAATCAGCAGCTGAGGCAGGGGGAGATGATGCCCTCATATGTCGGCACACTTCGTATGTGTCTTCTGGAAGAGGCGGTAAATTGCTTTCTTGTCGAACTTTGTTCTTTTTATCCTGTAGTTCATGCAGACCTCCCAGTGAAACCTGAAAGAGATTTATAATGTGAACAAACGTAAAGTGATGACTGAAATTTATCAACACTCATTCAAAAAATGCATTCATTTGGTAGAATACTCGTACAAAACAATATGGAGACAAAAAATAAAAGTATATGACAACTGCATTTAAATCACTTGTGAATACACAGGTTAGGCTTTACTTGCTCAAATTTTAAGATATTTATTTTTGTAAGTAGGACTAGTTACAAATTTAAACATCAGAATGATAGATAGAAATTGTTTTAAATTACCCTATCAGAACCTGTGCACCTAAGTCGTCTTAATTCCTTTGAAGTTTGTGCAATTTTTGTCAGCAATTTCAAAGAAATCAATAAAAGTTGTAATAATGCCTGTTTATGGCAACAACAAAAAAATCACATAGGATCAATGTAATAAGACACCTCATTAGCACTGATTAATGGAAACAAAACAAAATTGCACAGATTCTGATGGTGTGTAAATCCAAAAGAATGACTTTAACTTGGTATCAAGCTAAGGATACAAGACTTAAAGTGTTACTTTCTGGCCATTTCAGAATTAACATGAACAAGTGAACAAATAAAAAAAATTCTACATTCAACAATATCAGATGAATTCACAGCCTTTTGATCCCGTCAAATGTTTCATTATACCTTATATCCATGTAAAATGCACAGATAATTGTCAACTGCATAGATCATCTTTAATATGAGCAATAACAAGACAGTCGAAGCAAAAGAATGAGCTTAAACTCAAAATGCCGTAATGATAAATCATGCTAAGAATATTTCAATATTCTTGAAATTGTATATGTATGCGGGGATTCAAACAATAAGATCATGCCAACTTTTTAAAAAATCCAACCCCACTCAGAGCAGATTCATAGAAGATCAAAAGTTTGGAAATTCGAGCACAAGTTAACTTTTCTTACTAAGTTTAATGATTATGGTGCCAGATCTGCTGGAACATTATGTCAGCAAATCAGTGTAGACACAATTTGCTTTATTTATGTGTGTAATTCCAACTGAACAGTGTAGGTCCTGGTATCGAAGTAATGAAACTCTACCATCACAAATATCAAACTTGTGCTCAAATTAAAATTTTCTAAAACTGTTTTAACTTTGCTCAGTGAAGCTGAAATAAAAAAATTTTTTTATATCAACCTCACGTTTGTATCTCTACATACTTGCCAAATTTAAATGATATTGAGTAACTCTAAGTATAGTTTTCAATTTTAGTGTTTTGAATCTGAGTTCAGTTTTATGCTCAGATGGTTTCATTACTATGAGACCTGACCTGGACCTAGAGAGACTGCACCAACTGCGGCATGAAAAAAAAATAATGCATAATCATTCTTTACTGTTAACCCTGTACAGTTTTTATTTTTGTTTTAACGAGCACTGTAAACAGTTCACACTCAAGGTAGGAAACATTTTGTATCTGCACCCTGTACAAATTCTACACATAATTACGAATAAGTAACGAATAAGTAACTATTATGCAGTAACTTGTTCCATGCGACAACTGCACTAACTGGTTCCATGCGACAACTGGTGCAGACCCTCTACATGGTTTGCAGTTGTGTGCATTTTAGAAGTATGGGTTATTGAATTTGTACTGAACAATATATTTCAGTAAAAATTAAATAACCAATGTATTATACACTGTAAAGCAAATAAAGACATACATCATTTTGTACACTGCCACTGAAATAAAAGCCAAATCATTATGCTAACACTTGAACGTTCAATTTTTCTTCTTCTTAACCTGAATGAATTTCAAATGGTTCATCCACCATATGTCTCAATCCTATTCATGCTTATTTCATTGTGCCATCACATAATAACAGTAATGTAAATGAAACTATGATGTGGTGTTGGTATTCTGTACAGTTTTCATTATGATGAAATTTTTTAATAAATCTTTCTCATTTTGTTGATGTAGAAACAACAATTCTCTAAGTAATCATGTGTTACCATTATCTAAACATACTGTTTAACTTTCAACTTTTATGAAAAAACAACAACTCCAGATTGTACAAAATATTTGTCTCTATCCTGACAAGTGGCAGCTCTATGAATTTCTGCAATGCCATTTTCTTGACAGCAAAATTAAAACCGAGACTTTGACTTGGTCAATAACTATGGTCTTCCCTATTATCTGTATTGGCTGCTCTGATGCCAACACCAGCACTGGCTGCTCTGATGCCAACACCAGCACTGACTGCTCTGATGCCAACACCAGCACTGGCTGCTCTGATGCCAACACCAGCACTGGGGCTGCTCTGATGCTAACACCAGCACTGGCTGCTCTGATGCCAAAAGCAGCTCTGGCTGCTCTGATGCTAACACCAGCATCAGATTAAAAATTACTTCTAAACTGTTAAATATCAAGATTTGGATTTCCCTGCCATTTTTCTGTATGCAAAAGTAGTCCTACATCACATTGTTAACAATGGTACATGCACAGGTTCAGCTACGATATGATCATCTCTACATTCAATATGGGAAAATACTGAATAGTGACTTTAATGCAAAATGAATGGGGCTTGATTTTAAAATAGTATATAATAAATATAAATACAGTATTTTACAAGTGATACTTACCAAAACTACCTTCCATAAGAGAAGTAAGACTTTCTTCATGGGGTAGTGAGGAGCACTACCACTACAGAACCTTGTGACCATACCAAACAGAGTGATGGGTAAAATCTCTTGTCCCAGATTCTGTTGGACTGCAATAAAAAAAAACAGTCACTGTTAGTATATAATGATACTGTCACTTAGTTAAGACCTACAAATAATAACTAGAAGGGATTTGTTTTTTTAAAGCAAAAACATGTTCCCCCTCTCCCCATCTTCACTATATTAATGAATGTCATTCTGGGACACTGGTGCCTGACAAAATGAAGCAAATGAGTAGCAAAGCCAATGCAATTATATTTTGCATAGAATATGATATAGAAAGTCCCTGATTTTTAAGGTCAAAGGCCAACATTTTACACCCAAAAGGAGAAGTGATTATATTACAAACATACTTCTACCATCACAGGACCAAACCTGACCTATTTTGGGTTCCAGTGACCTTGAACAATTTTCAAGATCAGGAGTGGCTCTTCACTTGTGTGCAAGTCATCTTGAAAACCTTTTGTCAGGGGTAGAAAAATCCATTTTCTGTAACCCAGGACAACTTATAATTAATGCTGTGCAGCCAAATTACTCAAAGTCAAAACCCTGCCAGACAAACAGCTCTTCATGGCAATGGTTTTTTAAAAAAAAACATGTCTGCCATTGTGCAAAATCAATAAAATTGACTCTATAAAAAATGACAAAGGAAAAGAAACTATTTAACCCTTTTCATACTGAAGCCCATTCAGACAGGCAGTTGTATAGAAATGGAAATTTTTCAGTCAGTGGTTTATGCAGCATGAGAGAATGCAGTGACGTTGGTTAATCTGGCTTTACAGTACAATTTTTTGAAATTATTTTTCAATGTTGTATACCATTTTAAAAAGCATAAAATTTTCCTTAAGGTCATATATTTCTTGACTGAAAATTTTCAGATGTAAAACTTCAGTTGAAAGTAAAGTTATGTAAGCAAAAATAAATGCTTTACATTTTTTTTTAATAACTTACTTTCAATGCAATTTTCCTATCTGCAATATTCATTTTACCTCCTCTATGTAATTGTATGAAATGGGGGGAATTTTATACCATTTAAGAAGGTGACAAAATAGTAAAAATCCATCAAGAATATCTAAAGTTATTACAATTTTATTAAATTTACTCGCATGAGAATTGGAGAACAAAAAACAGAATAATCCTTACTGGTAAGTCGACAAAGCTTTTCATTTTGGTTCAGTGTTTTTATTCCACAATAAATTTTAATGTAATAATATAAGAGTTATATTGGGTGTATTTTGGTCCATTTCCAGGGATGCAGGAAATTTTCATAATATTATGCACACACTCAACATCGGTATATGTGCGAACTTTATGAGAAGTGAAGTTCTCAAAATGTCCAGTTAGCTTGAAAAGCATCCACGTCTTCATCATCGTCAATATCCGAGTCAAAAATACCAATTAACTATTTATCATCAGCTCAGTTCATTCGATGCAACCAAGATAACGATCCCCACTGCCTAAAATATAAATTTCCCCCACAAAATTGTCTAAATTTTCATCAAAATCGGTATCAGCATCACGACCGCTTCAGTACTGTTCGCCATTTTGAATTACACACGTTAAAATTCAGTTTTGAAATCAAATTTTCTACTAACCAGTTCTTATCATCTCCGTTCATTTCGTCAAAGTGAAGCTCACGATATGCACTGCTTAAAACATAAAGTTTCCCCACAAAATTGTCTATATTTTCATCAAAATCGACATCCACATCACTGCCGTAAATTGCTGTTTCCGTGCTGTCCGCCATGTTGATCTCCACACATTAAAAGTCGTGTTTGAAATCAAATTTTCAAATAACCAGTTATCATCAGCGCCGTTCATTTTGAAGAAGTAAAGATAGCGATCCCCACTGGCTAGAATGTCAATTTTCCACGTGAAATGGTCTTTATTTTCAACTAATTCAGCAAGCACATAACTCTCTTTAATTCCCTCTTCAGAATATCACTGCCATATTTTATCTCAGCACGTTAAAACTCGATTTCAAAATCAAATTTTTACCAGTTTTGGGGTCTTTTAAACACAATCATGCAACAACATGTGTAGGTTCTACCTTTATTTCCTTCTTTTCAAAAGAGTACACGTAAACTGATGACGTTTTATACAGTTAAACACGTGTCTGCAAATGTTGGTAAGGAAATTTAGTAAACATATGACCGGAGTCGTATCCCGCTGGCAAATGTAAAGTACGACTGGAGTCGTATCCCGCTGTCAAAGGGTTAAGCACTCATTTTCACATAATTTGAAGGAATACAGTGATACATTTTGAATAATTGAGTGATTAAATTGGAATTCCTTTACAGACTTCTAGTCAAACAAGATAATTTTGATGGACAACCAATTTTTTCAGCTTGATTTTCCGGTGGACAACCATTTTTCGTAAATCTTTCTACTCCTGCATTTGTGATAAAAATGATATCTATTAATGTTGGCTACAGTGTAAAGGGGATCAAATATGGTTAAAATGCCAAAAGCCCACTTAAATCTGTCCTTAATAAACAGGGTTTTTGTCCCCAAAAAATTCTAAAGTCAAACAAGTTGAAAAATGTGGGAACAAAATGGAAGAATTGCTGTAATGACTTGAAAATTTTATTCATATGAATATAAATTTGCCTATCTAATTTTATTTGTCTACCTCAAGTGGCTTTTATTTAATTGCTCAAGGTATGAAGGAGTTCAAAAATATGAAAAAAGTTTTAACAATTTCAAATGGCCTTAAATTCTAATCAGGTCACCTACAAATTTATACAAATATGCCTATGAAATTTGACTTGTCTGCCTCAAATGATTTTTGCTTAACCATGCTTACAAGTTTTGTCACAAAATTTCTAAATCTAAAAAGTTCAAAATTGTGTTTAAAAAACTGAATAATAAGGTCACAGTCAGCAGAACCATAACCAAGTATTAGGACCCACTCAAGATATCTAAATATCCATTTTGATCTGGTTTGGCTCAATAGTTTTTTTGATTTCTTGCTTACAAGATGTGATGGATGGACTGATGGCACATAACCAATATTTCTCCCTCCCTTGGAAGGAAGACATAATTATTGTATGATACTTCCAATTGTCTTGTCATATGATTTTGAGTTTTTTATCACATGCATACTTCACATATACACAAAAATAAATATGTTTTGTCCTGAGTTGGCAGAAAGAATGAGTTTGATATGGCATGAGGATAGGTCAAGGCCACAAGTCCAATGTGTATTCATACACCATACCAAATGTGTTCTTTCTCCTAACTCAGAACAAAACACTAATCCAGTTTTGCATTTACTACATACCCTGTCTATTATGCTTTCCAAATAATTTCAGCTATACAGTGTGAATGAAATTTAAAACAAATCAGGACTGATTTAAAAAAAACATCAGTTAGGTGCATCTAAGAATACTGACATGAAGATATCACGGAAAACACCAAAAAATAGTTCCAGTATAGATGAGTGATACAGAATAATGTGGTGAATTCCATACTGAATACCTGAGTAACCAGATAAATTAAATGGGTACTATGTAATAAAGACTCAGAAAAAAAATCTATTCTGTATCAAGGATGACATCACTAGGTACTGACCATGTGCTGACTTGTAATGAGCATTTTGTACTTAAATCTGTCTCAATTTTTTTTTACGACATAAAATGCATTTTCGACCATAACTAATATTTCTGCAAAAGTATAAACAATAATTAAAGTATAGACATATACAACTGCATGAGGAGGCATACTCAAAAGCCACAATAAATCAAAGTAATGAAGACACTGATGGCTTGGAGGGTTGAAGTGATATAATAATCCATGAAATTAAATACGTATATATATATATGCAAACCCTGACAGAGCAAATCCAAAAGTACCCACATGAAAATGTCTTTTGTGCAAAACTACGAAAATAAATGAAACCACATTACCTCCTGAGAAATTGTTTTTGTGATCCTTTTTACTCTTGTCAACATACTGCCCAAAATAATCTTTATAATATTTTCTAAATTTTATTTTCTTTATATGTCATAAGAGAATTTATATTAACATTTTAAACATTATATGAGGAATTATTGTGATCATATCCTCTTAAAAGCATTTTCTGCTATTCTTTCAAGTGCTTAGTGGAGCAATATCCAAGGGTGATAACTACTAACAAGTCTGTTTGTTACTATTATTAGTAATACCAACTATATTTAGTATAAGAGAATGGATACTGTGCCACAGACATGGAAGGACTGAAATCCCTCCAAGCCAAAAATCAATCAATCATACCATAATCTATAACCATCAGTTACAACTGATATCTTTAATCATCAAATCATCAATACCTTGCATTTATAGACTTCAGCGAAACATAGGTAACACTCGCGATTTACATTGTTTTTACATCTTTCCTTCCCAGTTAAGTTTAATGTTTATATTATATCATGAGTATATTAACTTAATGCAGACTGTAATATCATGTCTCATTTCCAGTGCTCTGGTGGTCATCAAGCTCAATCCTTTGCATCAGATTTAATCAATATTCAGATGCTTGAGAGATTTACAGAGAAAGACAGGGAGAGACACATACATACATATATACATGTAATATCATGTGATACAAAACAAAATTTCAAATACAATGAAACTCCTCAAAATCAAACCCCTGATATACCAAAAAAAAACTCAAGATCAAAATTTTTATTTGGTCTCAAATATGTTCCTCTTTAATATCATCATATTCAGTAAACTGAATACCCCTCTACTCTGAAAACCGAAATAGAATTTTGGTCCCAAATTTAAATTTTACGCAAAAAATATCCAATAAAACAAAAACTCACTTCAAACTTGGAAATGTATTTTAGCTGCTAAATTCCATAAAATATTAATGGTCCAGAAATAGCCTGTGGTCATGTGTTAAATAAAACACAGACCTGACACATGCTAGACCAGATTATTTCCATTTCTCAAATAGAACAGAGACTGTAGTAATGAACCAAAAAATATCCCAAGGGCACACAAGGTAAGAACAATACTCAACATGCCCTCCTTAAAGAAGGGTCAGCTTTTACGGTAAATTGTTCTTAACTAAACACTTGAAGAAAAGCCAATTATATTATGGTTATCTGATTATTATCTAATAATTGGTGTTATTTGTTTGTATAAATGATTATTAAAATGTTGTTTTTTTTTTAAATTAAATATCTAGGTTTTAATAACCAGGCCTGCAGTGTTGCATTGGATACTTTACTGATGGAGACAGACAAAACAGTATTTGGAAGGAACAAATGTTGTTCAATTTTTCAATAAATGTTAAAAAAACAAAGAGCTTTCTTAATTTTTGGCAATCTTATGCACACAAAGATATTCTCCCATAATTACATTCTTTCTCTTCTGTCACATAAGCGTACTCCCTATTTCACACATGCACACACAAACAAACTTCTCTCTGCTCTCTCAAATCATGTCAAAAACATTAGCGTATTTTGGTTTTAAAATTTTATGGGATTTTTGGATCTTAAAAATTATGACTGGTATTGATGATGATGTGCTTATACATCTACTTATATATAAAAAAAAACATTTTTCACATCTGTGCACCCTCAGTAACTGAAAACCTCTATAAAAAAAAATTAAATTTGGTCCCAGAGGTTTTGGATTTTGGGGGTTACACTGTACATTTAGTTTTGTTACTCTAATTAAAAGTCCATCAAACAGAGTTAATGAACAAACAACATGAATTTGCCATGAAAATTCTCTTTATGAAGCAAAGCTCTGCTCACTTACGTAGCTCCTCCTTGAATAAGTCCCTATTGCTTTTCTCCTCCTCTGTTTCAGCATCCGACTCCCCTCTCATGGTTTCTACCATTGTGTACAGAACATTCAGGATTAATCTGAAAGGAGAAACAGTTACAAGAATAAGTGATATAACTAAACACCAACTCTCCTTTAAAACTAGCATAATTTAAAACTACAGTTCCTATTAAAACCCACCTTGGCACTTCAACCTGATTGCTTTAGATTACATAAAGCACAAAATTGCTAAAAACTGACTCAAAATAATTAAATCATTACTTGAAATATAAATTTCAAACCACTCTTCTCTCCATCAGTACACACTATATTATCCCAGGGTCTCCTCAAAATGAGAAGATTTTATAATGGTAACATAAGTCTTTCCACATATTAATAAAATCTCATTTTCAATATGAAACCCATTAAATAATACAACATGCTACTGCCTATCAGCAGGTTGTTGCAAATAAAAATAATAAAACCACTTTCATAAATGTCATACATAATTAGCATTAATGTAAACTACTCTATTTTCTAGATAATTACCTAATATCCTTGGAGTCATTGATTGATACTGAGGGTTTCCGTAAGGCTGCCGAAGTTGCGGCACTGTTCCTGAAACAGAAAAAATGCCACAAATGTACAATCTATGCTGCTAAAGTGGTAATTACATTCATCAACAGAGCTTCAAATAGGGCCAATTACTGGTGAAAGATAAAAGGGTGTCTTTTTTGTACCATATGGGTCCCAGCTATAAATATGCTGCATACTAGGGCCCAAGGGGATGTTTACTTATGCATTGAAACCTAGATGAGGTGCTTCAGGAACCTCACAGGATCAATGAGAAGCTGGAAAGAAGCAAGAGGATATGAGTTAAAGTCATGTTTCTCTGGGAGTTGTCTCCAAATCAGTGGGTGAAATCTAAATTGCTCCTATGCTTAAAAAGGCAATTTCTGGGCCAAAAAAGCACTTATAGTCACTTCTGTACTCATTTGAGTCCAGCATCTGATGCACTCAAATGCAACCATTCAGTGTTCTGCTCAAGTACAGGTTTTTCTTATGTATAAAAAAACTCTTTTTGATGAATTTGATATATAATTGATGTACAGCTCTGTTACGGAATTATATATCATTTTTCTTTTAATAATGGCATAGTTTTTTAGTTTATGATCTCTGTTCTTAGTCTAACAGCTGTCATCTTGCAGTGAGTACACATACGGTAAATTGGATCAATATTTCACTGAAGTATTAGTCATGTCACGTGATCCAGCGCGTGAGGTATGAACTTCTGACCTAGATTCTATGATTCATTTTAGAGTCAATACTTTATTGACTGGTAATAACATCAGGGCACAAGTACTTTGGCGATGTCACACATAACCTAGTTCTGATTGGTTCGGAGAGGGTTGTAATTTAGAAGGAAATTATTTTGAAATACCCAGTTGTTTATCAAAGACGTAGTATGGGTTTTATTTTGATTCTGCGTAGTAAGAGACTATATAATAGGATTTATAGCAGCATTCTAGCATTCTTCATAGCTACACTGGATTGAAAGGTCATAAACGAATTTGGTTCATTTTGTGTGTGGATATTCTACTTTTGTGATATATATATATCGTTATATAGTACATTCTGGATTCAGTACTGGGTCTTAAACTTTAATAAATACACATCTCCGTGGAATTATCGGAAACATTTCTAGAACTTGTGTTATTCCATATTCACAAGGACTATTTGGAATTTATAAAACTTGGATATACTGATTCTTATTAACACATCAATACAGTGAAGGTTTCATTTGGAACCTACTTCATTTGGAATATTTGGATTAACTTCCAGATCAGTGAACTTTAGAATAATTTAGGACTTTTAAGGCTATTCTATACTGTAAGTTATTTTTAATTCTTTCACTTTGATTGTTTGTTGAAATATTTTAATATTTTAGGAAATTAAATATTTGTATTTTAAATCTTGAAAGCTTGTTTGAGTCTTTTCTTTTGTTACATTACCCCTAGTTGTAACAAGCTCTCCCCCATTATAAGGCACATTGTTATGATGCGATTCCGGATATAATGCGGTACTACTATTGTAATTGATGTATTTAGTGAACATCATGTAAGAACAACCATCATATATGGCTTGCTAGGTTCGAACATTTTCCACAGTACTCAAGAAAGATTTTAAATCCTAGGGCTCAGACTCTTCCCTCATCCTTTCGGTAATGTTTGCAAACAGCAAACCATGTAATAACCCTATATAATGGTCTCTCAATATAACACTGTTCAGGGGAACCATAAAAGTGTATTGTGATAAACAAGGTAAACTAATCTAAAGCCTAGATTACCTAGTGCAGAATCAATAAATGTATTATTGCAAATGGCTTCACTAATGGACAAAATGAGTTCCCTTTACACAAGCTTTATATATTTCATACCATTCTTTTCCCTATTCATGCAGACAGTATGCATTCAACTCACCCTCAAAGGGTGAAGGCCTCTCGTTATGTTAAAACTGCCACCATGTTGTCAAATGGTTTTACCTTGCAGGGCTGCACAGACTCCAACCTATCAAATGATTTCTGGTCAAAAACTTTTTCAGTAATTTGTCTTAAACATTTTCTTTAATTTTATAAAAAGTTTTCTTTTCTCTTTAAGGATTTTATATTTAGTATTACAGAAAATATAATATTTGCAAATTATGACATAGATGCTGGGGCAACGTCTTAGGGAAGTAATTCGAAACTGTGTATTGGGTAAACTCACAGTGTTTTCATCAGCTTTCCATGACAAGGGGTCCCTTAGAGCCCCGTGGGTCAAATTTTTGGGGCCCTTCTCACTTTCAGAGGGCTCTGGCTATTTTTTCATCATTTACTATGAAGGTATTACCATAATTTATAAAAAATGTACATAAAATTCCATTAAATTACCACAAAAAATTCATATTAGAATTTATCAATGATACAAAATTACTTTCACATGTTCTTATTCAATGTAAGAATTTCTACAGATAAGAACTGAAATAACGTTGTGCCTGCAATTAAATAGATCAAAGGTGTTTTTTTTTAAATTGCTGAACAGTTGTTAAAAAAAAAAAATGTAATCTTATTTTTCATTTTGGTCATTTTGAATCCAAAATTTATATTCAGATCATCAGAAGTATGATTATTCTATTTCTAATGCACTGTTTACACTGGTTTGGCCAAGCTATCACACCCTATACTAGTATTATATGCTGAGACAATACAGTAAAACCTGTCTTGAGCAACCTCTGCGATGAGTGACCACCTGTCATTTATGACCACAATCGTAATGCACAGATCGATTTTGTTATATAAACACAATGTCATGAGTGACCACCTGCATAACATGACCAGCGACCATGATTTCTTGGCAAAATATGCATTTCAACACTGCTATGAACAACCACATTGTAAAAAACAGATATAAACACCACTGACCTTTATTTAATCCTTTGTAACCACAACCGCTTAAAAAGTAAAAACTGTTCTAAACAAAAACAAAAACAAAAAAATTAGGCTGGCTACCAGTTGTTTAACTTTAATAGGTCATGCATGTAGTGTCATATGTTATAGATTGTAAACCAGTCTAAAGTACATGCAGACTGTTCTAAAATAACACTGCAATGAACATCCTTATCATGAGAACAGAGATAAACACTGCTGACCTTCATTTAATACTTTGTAACCACGACAGCTTAAGAAGCAAAGACAGTTGTAAACAAAAAGAAACAACAACAACAAAAAAACAGGTCTGGCTACCGGTTTCCTAAATTGTACAGGTCATGCATGTAGTGTAATTTGTTATAGACTGTAAACCAGACTAAAATACATGTCACTAACTGCCATTGTAGTGCCGAATTCAATGTAGTGGTCACGTACATCGTTTGTCTTTGGAGTTAATCCATAATGCCTGGGGTGAATGAGGTCTTTGTCTTGGTCTTTAATACCAGTAAGTGAGAATCATTTTCCGGATTTGATTTTCACTGTTAAAGGTTTGTGCTGTTTGTTGCTTTTTTAAATTTTAAATTGATTACAACCCACATCAAGCCGTCACCTGTTCACCTTAGTGTAGCTGATTACACCCTTTGTTTACAGAGTTAATCCCTTTATGTTGTTGGTGAATGAAGCCTTTGACGTTTGTCTCTAAATAAATTTATTCTGTTTCTGGATGAGTTAATTATGTCTTTTTATTTCATTCATTGGTACATATACATTGTACATTGTATATATATTCCATATTTTCCCAAAGCCTGATCAAAACCACTAGTCGTTATTACAATTGATCACTGACCTAGCACCTTAATAACAATGGCAGAACCTCCAATGAAAAAGAGACAAATTCTAACACTGGAGGAAAGAATTAATGTAATTGAAAGAAGTGAAAAAGGGGAGACCACTTGCAACATAGCAGCCAGTTGAAACATTGGTAAAACTCAAATTCAGGGTGTAATAAAAGACAAGGAGTCAATTAGAAAGGAATTCATATGCTAATACATGTACATGTGATCTTCAACTATAAATGTGATTCATGTATAATGATAGATGTATATCTTTATTGCTATATACAATTATTTTCATATGAATGCATGCAATATTTTAACAAGAACTATGAAAAAAGAATACGATATAAACAGTGCTGAATTTTGAACTTGGAAACTGGTCTTTTTTACAAACATGTTATGGTCTTTTTGTACAAACCTGTTATGAGAGACCACCTGTCTTGAGAGACCACTTTTTGCTGGCAGAGGAGGTCTTCTCTCAAGACAGGTTTTATAATACCTCCATTGTAATTGTCACTAATTTCAATTTTATTTTTTCATATGTACTCTAAACGCACAGTACTTGCACTTGTATCAGCCCATCAGTCTTTATTACCTTCACTTGTGTATTATGCATTCAGCATGTAGAAGTCAGATATCTGTACATTCTTTACATTTCACTCATTACGAGCATTATCAAAACAATCTTGATCAATTAAATTAGTGTGACCTAAATGACAAGAAGCTATCCACAGCCTGCACATTGAACCTGCTCAAGGTTTTGGTACACTGGTGTTGTACACATCAAGATGTATCAAATTATCAAGTAACATGGCTCTGTAGCCACTGTACTTGAGAAACTGACCATATTACTGAAGTATTAAAAACTTTAATACTCAGGTTAATGTACAGTGTGGACAGACAATATGGATGGATGGACATACGGACACACATGGATGCCAAAAGTGATCAATCTGTCACGATTCTGTCAAGGTGGGCTTGACAATAAAATCAGGCAACTTGATGACTTACTGGGTTTGCCTTTTGGCTGGGACACAGGGCACAGGCTTGAAAATAATAAGCAGTTACTTTTGTGCACCTTTACAATGTGTGGCCAATGTTTACATGCTTCCTTTCAAATTACCATCTGTGCTCACTTATAAGTCAAGACCAACTGCAAACTGCACAAACACAGATCTGCTGCTGCATAATGTGCCAGCAGATCTAAGTCTGTGCAGTTTGTTAGGAGTAATCAGTAGAACAAACAACATAGACCCTGATCTGCCAGCATATTATGTGACAGCGAATCAGGGTCTCTGTTGTTTGCAGTTGGACTCGACTTAGAAATAAGCAAGTATATATGAAAGGTGCGAGGTTGCAGCCTGGAGAAAACACTGAACTCACTTATCAGACAGCGGAGTTAATCTAGTTTTTTAATGGGCATGGTGTGTGTGCAATGAATGAAACAAGATTCTATATGGGAATGTTTCTGCACAGTCTTTAGGGTCCATGCTGGACTCAAATTTTGGGGTGAAGTTACTTCTCTATTACACCAGAATACAATGAAGTGGCAGGAAAATAAAACAACCACTAAAAACAGCCATTTTACTAAACCTCTGAGCTAAACAGTTTTAAAAAAAAAGAAATACTCATTAAACTTTATGAAAATTGTAACATTTTTCTTAGTTTGCTTCAGCAAAGTTGTAAGACAACTTTGTTTTTGCAAAAGACCATAACCTCAAAAATAGGTTACTGACAAAAACTTGTGGTTGGTATCAAGGTGCAAGTCCTATCTTATTATTTTTACAGGGCAAAATACAGAGTAAATTTGTTTACCTTTACTAGAACTATAAACCTCCACAGAGTAATAATTTGCTTTTGATTTAGCTACAAATTCATGAAATTTCACCCACTTATTCGAGCTACATGTATGAATTTCTATGGGAATCTCGTAAATTGAAACATAATTGCAGGCATCAATAATCATTAAATTGACACAAAAGTTTATCAAAAGTATGAAAATACAATGCTGAAACTGCTTTACATTTCTCTTTGAAGAAAAAAATGACACAATAGTTTATATTTTACTCGTAACATAAGAGCATTTAATTGCAAAAAAAGGGTGGAGGTGAAGACATCAACTTGAGAAAAGGCAAAGTCAGCTTAGCTTTCCCTGTTCATTTGGGCAAAAAGAGAGTCACTGGGGTGACTATTTTGCCTGAATTAGTATGGACCCTAAGTCTTATTTTCAAAAATTGTATGACATGATAATAAATTAGGAAGTCAGATTTAACTTTGCAGAAGTCTAAAGATTTAAATACTGAAATATTGTATTGGTTCTTCCTAAATCATGTGTCCAACGACCAAAGTATCATCCCAAATATTGAATATATTGATTATTCAAGGCCAAAATGTTATGAAAAGGTGAAATGTAGAAACTCCCAATGCACAGTATCTTAATGAAATCAAATATACCAAATGCAGAAGATTACAACTTCCAGTACACTTCTTCTGATGTTTCGGTTTGTTGGCTTTTTTTTAACAACACTTTCAACATATTACTGGCTATATCGTGCAGACGAAATGGAAGCCAAGTGCCTTTTCCAAAGACATACAGAGGCAGCTGACCTGGGCTGGCCTGGGCAGGTAACGAACCTGCGACCCTTGGATTACAAGTCTGACTCTATACCAAATGAGCTACCACAGCTCCTGACTTATTCTGAAAGGATTAATAGAAGGGACCTAGAAAGCAACAAGGTCACAATTTTCTTAAAACATTAATAAAGACTGTTCAAAGAATTTCAACAATGAATCAAGTCTTATTTACTTCTCCAAAAATTACAACCCAAGTATTTGTAATCATATTTAAGTGTCGATATACATTATATACATGTACTTGCTATTTGCTCTATTTCATGTTTCCCTGTAATAAATCATCTCATACAGTTTTACGTGTTAGTAACTAGTTCCACTTACTCGATTTCCATTGATAAAAGCTCTACAATCGAGGAGAAAAGTCCTTCCTCGTACATCATGTGTACATTTTTTCTTGCATTTTCTCTCTGCTGCTCTTCTCTTTCACATTCTCCAAACACTCCTGTAAACAAGATAAACATATCATACAAGAGGCTTTCCTCAATAAATAGCTATCCTCACAAAGCAATACCATGATACATAGCAAATCTGAAATTTTAAACAAGACCAAGTGGGACTAATATTGCTCACCTGGGTAACTGACATATGTTTTACCTTGTGAATGCAAATTTCAACATGTACTGAAACCGTGGAGTGGAAAGAAAAGTTTGGGACACTTAGTTGCTGCATTGACTATTAATATTGGTGTCACTTATCTTTCTTTTTGGACCATATATATCACTGATTCTTTTCAATATGCTTGCATTGCCTTGTGAACTGAAATAAAATAGATGAAACATGGCAAGTAATTTCAGTTTCATTGATTAACATACACATACAGTGCGATAACTATGGTGTACAACTTACGGGATAGCCTACTAGAGTATATGTGGGTATCGTTGCCAGGGATTGGATTTTTTACTTGGCTTATTTGTTTTCAAACAGTGAATGAAATATTTTGTTTTGTTTTCAGACAGAAAAAAGTAATTACTTTTGCTGTCCAAAAACATGCAGAAAATACAATATACACTTTCTTGGCATGAAAAGGCCATAATTTATTCAACCAGCATTGGCCCCTGTGTCTCTCCCTTTCTCCTGTTCATTGCCTCGCCCTTAAAGTATATATACACTTGCTTAACACTACAAAGGGACTTAATTTATGAAGTCAGCATGGATTCCTGAGTCTGTCCTTATCCCCCCGGGGTTATTACTTGGAAACCATTGAGATCTGGATCCAGGGTAGCCATAGTGGCTCAATGGTTAAGTCACTGAACTTGCGACTAGATGGATTTGGGTTTGATTCCCAACCTCAATTTACCCAGATTGGCTACTGAATTTCTCAGGATTTGTTTGTAAGGCCATAGGTTTCTTTGCTCTAGGTAATTAAAATTTGGAAGTGTTTGTGAGAAAAGCATATTGGGTTATTTTTTAAATTTTATTAACAGCTAAAAAAAAAACGAAATATAAACTTCAAATAATGTATGACTATTGACAGTAAATATATCAAAATACATAAAATAATGCATACACATGTAATTTGGTTGGTTTTGTGGGGTTTAACGCCATTTTTCAGCACATGATAGGCTATACAGGCTGGCCAATATATTTGGTTGAGGAAGAACCCAGGAAGACTCTGGGAAGAACCACTGAGCCACGGGAAGCTACTGGCAAGCTTTCTCAAAACCCAAATTGATCAAGCTGAGACTCGAACTGACACGGAAAGAGGTGAAATGTGTGAGTGATCTGTAAAGGCAAGCGCCTTAGACCACTGTGCCACCCAACAAATATTTCCAACACTTTAACATGGCAATATCATTTTAAGGTGTTTAGTTGCTCTGGGTAGTTTTTCTTGGGCAATGAGAGTAAAGCCAAAGGACACAATACAGCAAATTCATTCACAAGATTGCACACTTTGAGTGTTAATTGTTACATTTTTATTTTATAATTTTTTTTCTTCAGATTAAGCTTAAGATTATTCCATTTAATCTCTAAGGTGTATTAATTTGCTACTTTGCATAACTTGTTTTATTGAAATTAATGAAATCTGTGATTCTCAAAAGTCCTCATCAATGGTTACTTTCCTGGCCCTAATAGGTGAACTGGCATGCACAGGATATTTTCTATCAAGTTTGGTCATATATTTTTCGATGGTTTTGGTGAAGAAGTCATTAAAGACTTTTCTATGTTTAGTAATGAGAACCATATTTGATGGCAGATCAGTATCATTTCTATAAATTTAAAAGGTACTCATGGCAGTATGCTTTCTGTCAAATTTAGTCAAATTCTGTTTAGCGGTTTGAAAGAAGTCATGCCATAATTTTTATATTTTTAGTAGCAGTGGTCATATCTGATGGCAGACTGGCATCATTTGAACAAAGACCTTACTGTCAGGATACTTTATATCATATTTGGTCAAATTCTGTTGAGCAGTGCTTGTGAAGAAGTCATTTTTAGGTTTTCTATTTTTAATAAAGGCAGCCATATTTGATGATGGATTGGCATAATTTTAACAAATTTGAATGAACTTCATGCCAGGATGCTTTGTGTCCAATGTGGTAAAATTTTGTTGAGCAGTTTTTGAGAAGATATAAATAGCAACTGTGAATGGATGACACAAAAAAGGACCATACCATAAGCTCACCTGAGCTAATTGCCAGGTGACCTAAAAAAAAAAAAATGACCAAAGTGGACCTGAGATTGCTCATCTGGCTGATATCTGCCTAATAGTCAAATGCAAGAGTAGTTGGCGAGGAAATCTGGGTCAGTAGGATGCTTTTTATTCCGATGTTTTCCAATGCTGTTGACTGCATATGTTGTGAAAACAACAGTTTCGAGGTTTCTCTATTCTTTTTTATCGTCATCCATATCTGATGGCACATCAGCATAATTTGTCCAATATGCCAGTATGCTTTTTGTTAAAATTGGTTAAATTCTGTTCAGCAGTATTTTGAGATAAAGTTGTGAAAATGTTTTTTTCTACTTCTAGTGTTGGATTGGCATCATTTGTACACATCTGAAAGCCCTTTATGCCAGGATGCTCTGTGTACAGTTTGGTAAAATTGTTGCGCAGTTTTTCTTTTTAAGTCGTTTAAATGCTTCTTCTATTTTTAGCAACAGTGTCCATATTTGGTGGCAGATCGGCATCATTTGTATCAAGCTGAAAGACCTATATTCCAGGATTTTTTATGTTAAATTTAGTCAACTTCAGTAGTTTTCAAGATGAAGTCATTAAAGGTTGTTCTATTTTTAGTAAAGTGGCTTCATTTGTATAAATTTGAAAGGTCTTCATGCGTGAATGCTTTCTGTCAAGTTTAATCAAATTCTATCAATGGTTTTTGAAGCAGTCAGTTCAAGGTTTTTCTTTTCCTAGAAATAGTGGCCACATTTGATGGTGATTCAACACCATTTGTACAAATCTGAAAGGTCTTCATGCTGGCATGCTTTCTGTCAAATATGATCAAATTCTATTCCGCAGTTCTGGAGAAGAAGTTGTTTAAAAGTTTATCTAGTTTTAGTGACACTAGCCATATTTGATGGTGGATCAGCATCAGTTGTACAAACTATGCCGGGATGAGTTATGCCAAATCTGGTCAAATTCTATTGAGAGGTGTTTGAGAAGAAATTATCAAAAGGATTTTCTATTTTTAGTATTTGATGGTAGATAGGCATCTTTTGTACAAATTTGAAAGGTTTTCATGCCAGGATGCTCTCTATCAAGTTTCATCAAATTATATTCAGCAGTTTTGGAGAAGAAGTTGTTTTAATATTTTTCTATATTTAATAATGGTGGCCATATTTGATGGCAGATCAGCATTTGTACAAACTTCAAAGGACTTGATGCCTGTGTGCTTTCTGTCAAGTTTGGTCAAATTCTATTCAACAGTATTTGAAAAGAAGTCATTTAAAGGCTTTTGTATTTTTAGTAACAGTTACATTTCCATTTTTAGTAATGGCAGCCATATTTGAAGGCAGATCAGCATCATTTGTATAAACTTGAAAGGTCTTACTACCATTATGCTTTCTGTCAAATGTGATCCAATTTTGTTTGCAGTTTTTGAGAAGAGGTTGTTTAAAATGTGTTTACTATTTTTAGTAAAGGCAGCCATATCTGATGGCAGACTGGTATCATCTGTATAAATGTGAAAGCCTTTCATGCACAGATACACTGTGCCAAATTTGGTCAAATTGGTCTGGTGGTTTTTGAGAAAAAGTTTAAAATAGCAATTGTTGATGAATACCGCACATGACACACTACATGCTACACAATACGGACACAGGGCTATACCATAATCTCACTTTCGCCAGGGGAGTTAAAACACTTTAAAATATGAGGATTTTCTATTTAACTTTTCCAAATTCCTTTACTTTCATGGTAAAATAATCAAATTTCACGGTTTTGTACAAAAAAAATTATTTTCATATATACTTAAATTCATGAGCTGCAGTGGCTCGGTGATGAGCATGCTGGACTTGCAACTGAAAGGGTGCAGATTCCAACCCTACCACTGGATCATCCTGGGTTGACTACTGTCGTGTGTGTCCCTAGGCAAGGCACTCTACTCCAGTTATCTTGGCGCTAAATAACCTCCACGTGTCGCTGTGCCATAAAACACCAAACCAAACAATACCAAAACTTAAATTCATGAGTTGGAAAGGGAGTCCTAGTGTTTTCACTGATGGATCATTGTTCATTGGGTTTCTGAATTCATGATTTCGAGCAACCAAGAAATCCATGAAAGATCAGAACCCCATGAACCATATTGAAATCAAAGAAGTTTCCGAAAGAAACCAATGGAAAATTACTATTCTGATAAGCACAACAATTCTTACAAACAGGGCATTCCCTACAACATTTGGACTATGAAAACATAAAGATTTCAGATCTATGTTAAGGAGAAGCTTGCAACCTATAAATAACATTTATCAACTCTATGATTGAAGCTTATTTTGGGAAACACAGTTTTAATAGGTTGGATGGGTTTTATATTATTCCTAAACTAAATCATATGCATAGGAGTGGGAGAGAGAAATCCCTAAGTCACATACCTCAAGCCTGGATGTCCCATCATTGCATTTATGCAAAAACATATAAATTTATTAAATCATCTCTATATGAATATATATATGTATGTATGTATGTATGTGTCTCTATGCATGCATGCTTGTATGCATGCTTGTATGTATGTATGTATGTATGAATGTATGTATGTATGTATGTATGTATGTATGTATGTATGTATGTATGTATGTATGTATGTATGTATGTATGTATGTATGTATGTATGTATGTATGTATGTATGTATGTATGTATGTATGTATGTATGTATGTATGTATGTATGTATGTATGTATGTATGTATGTATGTATGTATGTATGTATGTATGTATGTACATATGTATCAGTGATCCTGAAATTCAAAAAACTCTTGCAGGACATTTTTTCTCAAAATTAACAAGGTGGCCATATATTTGTGAAATTTAATATAATCAAAGATGAAACAAGTTTTGACACAAAAGAAAAGATTGATATATCTCATTATTAAATGTACTGGAAAATGTGTCATTTTTGGTTCTTGTTTTTCTGCTGCTTTAATATTAACATTCTACACCACTCCCTCGAAAACTCGTGCCCGGATAACTTGCGAACCTGCTTATAATGCATGGTCAGGCATGGATCCCATTTTTTAAACTAGAAAATACCGAAAGAATTGGCCCCTATTTGTTAAACATGAAGAAAATTGCGATCAAAATTTGATAAATGAAACCTTGATATATCGCTTGTTTTATCGTTGAAACGATAGTATTCGGAAATCTGAATCAACATTATGAAATTCTCAACTTTTAATAAGAAGTCATATATTTTCTTAAATTTTCTTTCCAAACAACATTCTCAGTACACTGTAAATAACAATATTCTATGAAATTTCGATCAATGAAAATGTCACTAATGCCTACTGGTGGAAACACTTTAATAAATAAATACCAATTAAATAAGTTTCGTGAAGTGAAATTCATGGTTTAGTTCTATCTTTTAATTCGGTTTCAGTGTAATCATCATAAATGTAACATGCCTCTTGTGTGCAAACATACAAAATGTCATTCTATATGTCCGCGAGTGTTTCTGTGAGAAACTAATTAAGTGCTTACCGTGGTTTGATCTCTGACTTTCGGAAGTATTTGTTGTATTGTTACACTCAGTGAAAAACAGACCTGCCTTGTATTATCATGTTAATTATGTCTTTTGTATCAAATCAAATAAAGGGGATGGAATAAAAGAAATGTTGAAAGGCATGCAAATCCTTCCTGCGTAAGAGCTAGTGGTCATGGTGGTATGTGAGGTTAACTCATTTCAGTTGATCAATCGAACACTGTTATAAATATTATTATGTAAGTAATATAATTAAACTAAATTAAATTAGCCTACTCATTCACAACTGTGATCACAGATAGCAAGGCAACCAAGTGAAATGAGTATTTGGCAAATAAAAAGCTTTGTTTCACAGATACGGTTCATTATGGAGAAGCAAGTTCCTGAGTTTGTAGTGAACTTAAAATTCCTGAATATTGGCACAGAGGGATTTCCTCAAGGATGAGAAGAAGTTTCACTATTACTTGTAATGAAATCACTGCATCAATATTTTATTAATAGAACAATAGAAAAAAAAATTGAGTTTCGACGTTGACAGTTGTCTCACAAAATAAATGTCCCTTGTTTCAAAAAAAAAAAAATCAACTACAACAAAAAGCAGTTACGTAGTACACAATGTTTTTGCGTACATGTGATGGTTGTTGAAACCTCTTGGAGTAATGTTGATAATGATCTTTCAGAGGTTGAATATCTTGAAAATAAAGGTTATTTATACAAAAAAGCAAACAACTTCATTAGAAAAAGCTCTTTATTAACAATTATTCCCAATGCGATTACAAACCAAGTATTCAGCCATTAAACAGCCCGTTACCCCACACCACCCCTGGTTTTTATGATGTCCAGCAGGGATGGCATCCCCTTCTTAATTTTTGGAGGTCCCTCAGTAACTCATGCCCTTGCTTATAGTGCGGTCCATGTTTTTGGACCCCATTGAG
Organism: Margaritifera margaritifera; assembly: GCA_029931535.1. NCBI lineage: Eukaryota > Metazoa > Mollusca > Bivalvia > Unionida > Margaritiferidae > Margaritifera > Margaritifera margaritifera. The sequence goes on along the minus strand of JAQPZY010001636.1, from coordinate 2,966,984 downwards.
CGCAAGTTATCGAGGGTGAGGTGTACTTCCATGATTCACTGGTTTCCTCTCAAACTATTTTTTTTTTCTTTTTTAAATTTCAAAACACTATACTATAGAATTTCACCCAACAACAGTATTTTATTCCACTCTACTGTTTAAACAAATTAACTATTAGCTGACAACCAGCCGACTTACTACCTCAAAAATATGTAACATCTAACTGATGGACATTTCCAGTAAAGTAGGATGGTAAAGTTTTATTTGATCAGGTCCCCAAATAAGTTTTGGAGGATGATAGTAAATGTTAGTTGTTGTTGCTAGTATATTTTTTTCTTAATTTGGGCACAGACTTCACATATTTTATTCTATAGGTATGATGTGCTGACACACAGTGACACAATATAGTTCAGATACATGGTGTGGAGGATTGATGTGTAGTACAGACCCTGTGACAATCATTCAATTATAGGTTTTATTATAAGTACAGGAGAGAAGCTTTCACACCTCTTTCATCTTATGCTTGTGGCTATAGAGCGTTTAAACAATTGCAAAAACGTAAAGAACCAAACAAGCTTAGTCGGCAACAGCTCTACTGATTGTCTGACAAAGAAATATTTTGTATTTTGTAAACCAGACCTAGTCACCTCTGAATTAAGTTTAGTCTGCTGTACCTTTATTGATTGTCCAACAAACAGTCTGTATACTAGACCTGATGACTGTTTAATTTTACTTCATTACGGTGTTTATTTGACAATTTAATGGATAAACAAATCAAAGACAATTTGATATGATATTTGAGATATCCTATGATCAATCTGCCAATGTCCGGTTGGTCACAGCATGTGCTGGTTTAATTTTCGTTTGATCTGCCGGACATGTCCGGCAAAGAGTCATTTCAGTATCTCTAGTGTGTGCGTGTGTAAGGACTTATCAATGGAAAAGATACCATTACCATAACAAACAAGAAAATAGAAACTACAAATATTTATTAAAGATACCTTATCAAATTAATTTTTCATGCATTGTAACAATATTTTGAATTTTTTTGAAAATCTTATCCTCAACAGAAGACTAAACCAAAAATTTTATTGAATAGCATTTACAAACTGCAACCTTTTCCTATGATTGAGGTCTACTTAGAATTGCATTTTATTAATAAATAAACAACTAAATATAAATGAAGACTTACTTTATAAAGATTTAAAGAGTTGTAAATTAGTAATCTGCTAATTCAAGACCATAAACAAGATACCTACTAAAGTTCCTTATTATTCAGGCCTTCACTAATGTTGCCACATATATCATTAATTGTTATGAATATATATGCTAGTTTCAGGACAACTTTCCTATATCTACTTAATCTGTTTATCATAAGTGTCTGTAATTTTGTATCTTTCTCATCATTACCAACACAGCTTTGTACAGCTGAGCATTACTTCTTGCTTAAAATTGGTGAAGCTGTCTTACATGGTATGTACAGTATTCAAGTTTGAGCAGTACCAGTCTGAGAAGTACCAGTCTCAGCAGTACCAGTCTGAGAAGTACCAGTCTCAGCAGTACCAGTCTGAGAAGTACCAGTCTCAGCAGTACCAGTCTCAGCAGTACCAATCTCAGCAGTACCAGTCTCAGCAGTACCAGTCTAAGCAGTACCAATCTCAGCAGTACCAGTCTCAGCAGTACCAGTCTCAGCAGTACCAGTCTCAGCAGTACCAGTCTGAGAAGTACCAGTCTCAGCAGTACCAATCTCAGCAGTACCAGTCTCAGCAGAAGTCTGCACCACAGTAAGGATTTGAAATATACATTTTGGTTGTCAGCACTCAGTGTCAACCACATTGTCACTTTGAGTGCTGAGGTTCAGTATACATGTACTTTAGGAAGATACTGGCAGTGATCCTACTGAATGCTAGTGGCAGTATATAGACTGGCTGGGTATAACATGAATGTTATGAATAATTTACTAAGACATGCCTGAATCAATGACCAACATCGTAGACTCAGTTATGCCCTACCCAGTGTCCACACAAGACTGACATTGCCCTACCCAGTGTCCACACAAGACTGACACTGTAATAGGGACTAGGCAGGAAATAAATGCGAACACATTGTTTTCTTTACTGAGTATTATAATTCAATTAACAGGCACAACTGACTGGCTCTGGTCGCACAGATAAGTTGCATTTCAGAACGGTTGGGGTAGGGGTTTACTATTTTAGCATACAGGTGAGAGAAAGGTAAGACACTAGGCTGTCTAGCAGAAGAATTCTGGATGTCCTGCATACAATATGCGAGGATGTCAGTTAATGGAAACCCTGTATTCTAACAAATTGTACTTTCTTCAAGCAAACGGTAGGTGACATAACAATTCCATTTTTTTTTTTATAAGATAAAATTACCTTGAACAAGGTAGAGGAAGGCCTGAACTGCCCTGATACGGCGTTTCTTGTCTGCAACTTCCAGTTCATTTTGAAGAAAATCAATGTATTTCCTCTTAGCACCGTCTGACAATTCTGACCATTTTTGGTGTCCTGCAATTAAATATTCTATTAGACGACATCACACTTCCTAACTCTGTGCCATGAGTACTTCTTTTTTGCACTCAATATACAATGTTGCTTCAATTTAATCTCAATGTAAAAATGAAGCAGTAACTCTAGGTCCTTCAACTCCTGCTTCAGCATTCTGATTTGAAACTTTTGTAAATGTTTTGGCTAGCTCTAAAAACAAGCATAGATTTTGTATTCAGATCAGACCAAAAAGGGTTTACTGCATCTCCTGGTGATCACTATTACAATCTATTTTTACTCTCTCTGAATATTCTACAAATTATAACTTTGGGCAGAAATCCCTTTTCATTTTGAACAAGAGTACAGTGAATGGCACATTATACATCCACCCCATGTTTAATACTCTTCTATGTAGATAACTGAAATTTTTGTGCATAAACCACTTTTGTTCTTTCAGTCAATGACCTTTGATCCCAAAATCAATTTTCTTCTTTCTTGTCCCAGTGTAAGCCACCCACAAAGTTTGGTCTAGGTCTGTGATGTAGAACTAATGTTATTGTGGGGAAACCATTTGACTTCTTTCAGTCACAGTGACCTTGGCTTTTGACCTTTTTACCCTGAGATTGATAGGCTTCTTCCTTTCCCATGTGCAAGCCATTGATAACTGTAGATGGTGGAGAACTTGAATTATTATGTAGAAACCATTTCTGCTTTCAGTCACAGTGACCTTAACGTTTGATCTTTTGACCCCAATATCAATACGATTCTTCCTCATCCCAAATGCAAGCCATCCACAAAGTTTGGCAACTGCTGATGGTGGACAACTTGAGTTATTGTGTGGACACAAATTTGTAACAGACAGATGGACTGGTAGACAGATGGATTGATATCTTAACATTATACACTCCACCTTATGGTGAGCATATACAAAATGGGGCTGGGGAGGGGGGTAGAAAGAATTTTCTGAATATAGGAGGGAGTTGATGAAGAAAAAAAGGTAGGACTTGAAAATATAATGCATGAAAATTGCACATCTGGTTGATTTTTCTGAGCAATTTGTTTCGAAATAAGCACATCCCACAATCGCATGTCCTCAAATAGACATTGCCCATACTTTGCACAAATGTGTTATGTTAAGTCCATAAAGGTATATCATAGTATGATAAACAAGAGTCCCTCAAGGGGACTGATGCACTACTAGGCACAAAGAATTTCCAGGAATTCAAGATAAGACCATTTCTTCCTTTAAACTGATGAGTGTTGAAACCATCTCTGATATTCTTCAGCAGTAAAAAAAAAAATTCAAATTAGCTGCTGTGGTGGACATTATAGATGTCAGCTTGGTACCATTCATTTTGGACAATGTAGACATCATTAGAAGTGTTTTGGTAAAAACCCGATGTCATGATGATCATCCATTTAGGAGTAGTGACAACAAGATTTTTTAGACAGTCGTTTTGGCAGCCATATTGGATGTATGACTGGCACCATTTTGATTTAGGACCAACTAGGAATCATAAGAAGTCTACTGGTGAAAATCCCATGTTGATACATCCATCCATTTGAGAGGAGTGGAGATAACACTATTTTCAAGATATAACTTTCCATTCAGAAATAACAAGATTTCTAAGATGGCTGCAGTGGTGGCCATATTGGACGTCCATATTAGACCATGGGATGAATACGTGTGTAAAGTTTCATGGCAATCCTCCAAGTAGTTAAGAAGGAGTAGAAACAACAAACTTGTGGTAACAGACAGATGACAGACAACAGATCACCCCATAAGCTCTTCTGGTATGTGACCAGTAGAGTAAAAAAACAACCTTGCCTTCCTTTTGAAATGTCTGTCCAAACAGAAATCACAAAAACATGCACTGTACATCATGCCAGTCTATTTTTTCTTGAAAGCATATTACTGATGCACACAAATGCTTAAGATGCAAATAAATTAGTTCTGACCACCATAAGAAAACCAATTTTCATCTTAGCTCATGTTTGTAAATAATATCTTTACTTTTTTATATATTACCTAAAAACAGGCAATATACTGAAGTCAAACTTATTACTTCAACTAACAAGGCCTTAATTTGAGTCTCCAAGATTACCTTCTGTTTTAAAACTCTCCTCAAAGCTGAGCCTGTTCTGTAAAAATTCTTCTTCTTCTGTATAACTGTAGAGCTCTGACGAAACAAAGTAATGATAATAAAAGAAACTTTCACAGCGTTATCACACTCCATTATGACAGGACTACTAATGCACTGCCAAATTAGGTCAATGAAATCATGAAATTTAATTTTATGTTCCCTGTAATAGTGTAAAACTTCTAATTTTTCAAGTACATGTAGTATGGTTTATTTGTATCAACAATGCAGGTATTATTTCATTATTGTTGAGAAAATTGTTAAAATGGACAATGTTACATCTTGTTGAAATGTTGCCTTATTGACTTTCGCATCAAATTAATTTTCTATTTTCTTTCAAGTTGGATATATCAGACATGAAAGAAAGGAAGAAAGAAGAGTTAGGCCAGGGGTAACAATTCAAACAATTTCAAAGTCTAAAATCCAGCTGTCCATACACTTATTTATCATTACCACCTCTACCACAGTAATATACAAGATCAATGCAAAAAATGCACAAAACTTTCTCCAGAATAATCACATTTTGAATGCACTGAATGAAGAGCACTGTAATGTCTTTAAGTCTTCCCCAGTAATTGTAGCTCTTTGTTCTAACCAATCCCATGCAAACTTATTTTTTATATCCTTTTCCTTTTTTTCAATTGAAGATCATCCTAATTAAATTTATAACTGAGTCACAATCCACTCTTTAGCTCCATTTTTACAAACACTACATCACATGACATTAAATACATGCAACAGTCTATGCTATTGGCTGATTCAAGGGTAATATCCAATTAAATGAGCACTGTGAATAAAAGCATTTTATTAAGTCCAATTCAATTAGACCATTCCAAGTGCTTCAACCAATCAAAAAATGTTTTATGTTTGTCTTTACAAACTTAATCAAGACAGGTATATATTATTCTCATAAGCAACTGATAATTTAAGATGGTACTCCTTTACCTACCCCATCCACAATTATCACCTCAAAAGGTACACAGATCTTAGTAGTTATCTATTAATCATTTTAAAAAGTGGATTTCCACTTTAAAACTGAACTCTTCCATGTCTGAAATATTAATAATTAGTACAGATATCCCATACAAAGAAATTTTCTTACCTGCAATTTCTTGTTCATATTTATCAGCATCTTCATAAACAAAATCTATATCACTTTCCTCACTCATGATCTGCAAGACACACATAGACATTCATCATTACAGTATTGTATATACTCACTTATAAGTCGAGTCCAACTACAAACAACACAGACCCTGATCTGCCATTGTATAATGCACCAGCAGGTCAGGGTCTATGTAATTTGTTCTACTTATTACTCCTAACAAACTGCAAAGACCCAGATCTGCCAGCACATTAAGCAATGGCAGATCTGAGTCGGTGCAACTGGACTAAATTTATAAGTGAATACATACAGTAAGGCAGTAATGTTGCTTTACATTTCATTGTAAATGAAGGAAACATTTCCACGTACTACTAAGAAAATTTTTTTTTTTATCTACTCTTGTCTTATACCAGTTAGACAAGTTATAGAAGATGATGCATCTATCTCAACAGGGTCCACGCTGGACTCAAATATCACTGCCCAGTGACTTCTCTCCTGCATGAGAATAAAGTGAAGTAGGGGGAAAATAGGGAGAAATGAGTAACAAGTGATCCACATTTAGAACGTTCAAACATTTGCTTCAAACAGACATTTTACTACACATTTGAGATAAATAATATTTAAAAAAAGAAATGCGCATTAAACTTTCTGAAAATATTTACATTTTTATTAGTCTGACTAAGCAAAATTGTTTTTTTAACTTTGTTTTTGTAGAAGATAGTAACTTAAAAAATAGGTTACTTTGGAAAAGGATGACATCATCTCTTCTTACTATTTGCAGGATGCAATATGAAATGTGCTATGTATATTGAATTTATAATATGTGTCCATGAGGTAAGTTGTACTTTAATGGTCATTTTGTAAATAACATATTTTACTACATTTGAGTTCAAGGTTAATCTTGTTTACATAGCATTTAGTACTTAGAACTTTCCATGTCTTAATGTGAAAAAAGTCAGGTCTGCACATTAATTTTCCATTAGTGTTACTCATATTCTAGAATATTCTGTCAGGTGAATTGTCTTTATATTTATAGAGCATTTGGTAAACAAGATTCCATTCCTATACTAAACTTCATGTTATAAAGATCAGTCTATTAAGGAATTTATATTAGTAATCAGATTTTACAGTTGTGAAAATCAGAGCAAATTCAGAGAGAGGAATTATTTATTTGATATATTCATTGGAATTACTAAAAGTGCTCATTCTCATTTTGGATCAACGCTTGACTTTGGGATTTGTGTGGATTCATTCAAAGATATTCTGGATTATATCATTCAGGCATATCAAGGCATTCAAGACTACTGACACATCAGAACATTCAAGACTATTTGCACATCAAGACATTCAAGGCTACTGGAATTCATTAGGAACATTCTATATTTAGGACTTGTGATTAGGACACTTACAATTATTTGATTATTTGGACTTTAATTCACATTATTGTATCTGTCTTTTGAATTTTTACTTTTAGAAATAAATTGCTTGTTGATTTTGCTTAAATTTTTGGTTTCACTTTCTTTCTGTTACATTATTTTAAGACTTTAAGAGTTGTAACAAATGACCTTGTTTTCCACTAGAAATCAGCCTAAATGCTTCAGCAGAGTAATAATTTTCTCATGATGTTTAGAATTTCAGTCAATCACTTCTTAAAGCTACATGCCAATTTATGGCAGGAATATTACATACTGAAACATGATTGCTGACATAAACAATCATTTAATTGACACTGAAACATACTTGCTGGAATAAATAATGATTTAATTGACACAAAAGTTGATCAAGAGTACCATGAATGGCACATTATATGCCTGCACCATGCTTAATAGTCTTCTATGCAGGAACTTAACATACTAAACTAAATGTGCAGAAACCATTATTTTCTTGTTAGATTTATCATGACTGTGACCTCTGATTTCTAGATCTCAGAATCTAAAGGTTTCTTTATTATCCTAAGTGCAAAGTTTGGTCAAGAAACTTACCCTAATACAAAAGATATTCTGCAAAACCAAGTCTTCTTTGAACCACAATGACCCTGACAGTTAAACACAAACTCAATTGGCCTCTTGCACAAGACCTCCACAAATATTGGTTAAGGTACATGTTCTAGAGCTAAAGTTATTTTGCAAAAAACACTTTCTTCTTTCAGTCACTGTAAGCTTGACCTTTGACCTTTTCATCCCAAAATCAATAGTCTTCTTTCCTACTCAATGTCATCCGCTAACTTTGGTAAAGATACATGATTGATAATTAAAATTGTTTATGCAGAAACCATTTATATTATTTCACTCATACTGACATTGACCTTTGAACTTGTGACCTCAATATCAATAGGCTTCCGCCTTACCGAAAGTGCAAGCCATCCACAAAGTTTGTACAGGTATGTGATATAGAACTGTAGATGGTGAAGAACTCAATTTATTTTGCAGAAATGAAATTGGTAACAGACAGGTGGGTGGACCGACATTATACTGTAATATGGCAGGTATAAATAAAACTGGAAAACACTATGCTTAAACAGTTTTACATTGTTGTTTGAACAAAAAAGAGACACATGAGTTGATACTGTAGAATATGGAAGCAGTCACTGATCTAAAGCGGGGTGAGATGGGTGGAGGGAATGACACTGACTCAAGAATGGGCTAAGCCAACTGTGGGGCAACTATTTTGCCTGAATCACCCCATAGTGTGTATTCTTTACTGCAGAATGAATGTTTTTTCAAACCTGTGAGGACCAGTGTGATACATGTATAAGATTTTTATTGCAACTGGTACATTCAAAAGTGTTTTTGTTGGTTGTAATGGCACTTTAAACACATTACTGACTCTTATCATGCCAATTAAATGGGAGCTAAGTGCCTTTCCCAAGGACACGCTGAGGCAGTCAACCTGGGCTGGCCTGGATGGGTATCAAATCCACAACCTTTGGATTACAAGTCCAACACACACCCAACTGATCTAACATGGCTCCCACATGCAAGAGAAACATAATGGCCCATATTTGAAAATCAGTGAATGAGTCTCTATTTGACAGAGACTTCTTTGATTACTTTATCTGGTAAGTACCTCCAGAATGGTGCTTCAAATTGTTGTCAGAGACTTCTTTGATAACTTTATCTGATAACTGCCTCCAGAATGGTGCTTGAAATTGTTGCCAGTGTCTGCTTCAACTACTTTTTCTGATAATTACCCCCAGAATGGTGCTTGAAATTGCTGCCAGTCTGATCTGACTACTTTATATGATAATTACCTCCAGAATAGTGCTTGAAATTGTTACCCGAGTCTGCTCCAACTACTTTATCTGGTAATCACCTACAGAAGTTTAATATTTAAATCTTTTGTAACAAGGGACATGGAGGAAGTAAAAGATAAATCTTGTTTCTAATTTGAAACAATAACCTCTTGTACCTGACCTGATTGATTCAACTATCCATAGTGTTTACCTATGTCCCTGGCAGTTTGTACCCCCCTACCGATTTTAAAAATGAAAAGCATCAAGGACAGTGCTATAAAAATCTGATAGCTCGATGCCTGGGGCCCCTCTAATTTCAGATCAGACTCCTCCTGTATTCTAAGTGAAGTGCCCGTCGGGCTTGTCAAAAATAAAATCTAATTTGCCTGTGAAAAGTTTGATCTCCCTGATGAAATGTGGAATTTTATTTTCAAGTTGTTGAAGGACTAGTAAATTGTTAACATTTATCCCCATATATGTGATTCTACCGGCTGTAGGACAAAAATCCAGTTTTTAAGGCTGTCTACTGCACACACCATTTTATAGTTGAAATCTATTGCTTTTGAAAATAACTTTTTTTTTAAAAAAAGGAAAAAAAAGAACAAAAACCAGTATTTTTATGCTTTCTATTCACACATTACAGAAACTAATCAGAAGTCTTCCAAGGACCAAAACTCTTCCAGCAGTCATTGCGACCGGTGCAGTGGTGCGTGGCTGAGTAATCGGATTAAAGTTAACATATGTATACAACAAGCTGTTAATTGATTACCTTATTGTAGTAATCTGGAGAGTTTAAGCCAAATGCGGGATGTTTTTTGAGGTCTTATTAGTAATAAATGGATCAAAGGTGGTCCATGATGGCTTCCGAGTCTTTGATTAAAAATCAGCTGTCCTTTGGCGGAGGTGAGATAAAAAGGAAAGACCTACCCAAAAATGATTTCATTAGAAAAACTTGACTAAGTAATGAAACATTGGTCAAACATATCAAGTGACACCTATCAACAACATCAAAAGTGTAAAGAGAAACTGTAAAGCAAGACACGCTTCCGATGCTAATGAATATCAACACTGCTGATCCAATGAGTACAGAGGCCATTGATACAGCAATTGGACAATGGTTAACATCAGGTCCTGGATGAAGACATTGCTTTATGTGAAATATTTTTAGATCTGAATAAAGACAGAAGTCAATTTAATGTGAATTTGCTTATTTCTTTTCATAGTAAAACTTAGGTCACTCTTAGGCACATGGAATTGAAGTCTGGGCTCGTAATTTTTTTAAAGTCACCAGCCCTGGGCCTGTATCTGAACATTTTTTTTCTTTGAGCACTGAAGGATATAAAAATGCACAAAAGTTGGTCATTTCATTCATCGATTTATAATTTCTAACCTGACTGTTGCCAGGGAGTCTCTAACACTGTGATCTCATTCGTATTTCAAGTCAAACAGGAGTTTCTTCACTAACACTGCCACCATATTTGCATGGATGAGTCTATATTTTTCAGAAAACAGGAGTGATGTAGTTTATTGTTTTTGATAAGCTCTGAATAATTCCATAAAATGACATACCTTTGAATTCTTGCCCTTTTTTATTTTTTTATTTTTTATAGAAATATTAAAACTAGATATTGCAAATATGGGATGCAGACAACACAGATTTTTACCGTCTATGTATGTGTAGTCCAAGGAACCTCACCTCTTCACGGAAAATGGACTTTTCCAGGAACCAGAAAAGGACAGTGAGAAGGTTCGTTGTTTACACTAAAAATGCCATTTGGACTGAAATGCAAACCAGATGATAGTGTTAGGGACCCCCTGGCGACAATCAGGTTAGAAATTACAAATTAATGAATGAAATGACAAAGTTTTGTGAATTTTTTTATATTATTGATGCTTTTCATTTTTAAAATTGCAAGAGGGGTACAAACTGCTGGTGTGGTAGGCAAATACTGTACACAAGATTGGCATTTTATAATCTAAAGAATTGTATAATATTATTTTTATTTCTGTGATTGATCAAAGATGGAAGATTTGGTCCCTAAAAAGTTCAAAATTAGATGCTATCCAACCAGCTTACCAGAAAAGAACTTAGTAAGCCAGTCTATATTCAGTAGCCCAGAGAAGGTGCTATAGTCTCATTCAACCAGACTCTCACATGGCTCCATGTGATATTTGTCATTCCAGGGTCTGGCAAAATCCTCCACAGATATATTTTCTGCTATCATTCAAGCCAAAATTATACTGAAAACTTAAAAGGATCTAATTACTAATGCAGGAGGGTCTGGCAAAATCCTTCACAGATCTCCATTACCGAGAGAAGGTGCTTCAGTAAAACTTTGTGGAAGCAAAACTGCAAAGACATATATCCCTATCTCAATTTTTTAGACATATTTTCTGCTGTCATTCAAGCCAAAATAATATTGAAAACTGAAAAGGATGTAATTACTAATGCACGAGGTATGTCTCAACCAGTCAATGAAAATATCCACATGTTGGTGAAACATGATATCATTTTATCATGACAATGATGCAAAACATTACCTGATCTCATCATCCAATAAAAACTGCTTTTCCAATTTTTGGGAAAGCTTCATTCTGGCATTATGAGACACTTGTATTGCAAAAATCTCACAGAGCCACACAAAAGTCTGGTTGAATGAGACTAATGCACTTTAGTCATTTCATTCATCGATTTATAATTTCTAACCTGACTGTTGCCAGGGAGTCTCTAACACTGTGATCTCATTCGTATTTCAAGTCAAACAGGAGTTTCTTCACTAACACTGCTACCATATTTGCATGGATGAGTCTATATTTTTCACAAAACAGGAGTGATGTAGTTTATTGTTTTTGATAAGCTCTGAATAATTCCATAAAATGACATACCTTTGAATTCTTGCCCTTTTTTATTTTTTTATTTTTTATAGAAATATTAAAACTAGATATTGCAAATATGGGATGCAGACAACACAGATTTTTACCGTCTATGTATGTGTAGTCCAAGGAACCTCACCTCTTCACGGAAAATGGACTTTTCCAGAAACCAGAAAAGGACAGTGAGAAGGTTCGTTGTTTACACTAAAAATGCCATTTGGACTGAAATGCAAACCAGATGATAGTGTTAGGGATCCCCTGGCGACAATCAGGTTAGAAATTACAAATTAATGAATGAAATGACAAAGTTTTGTGAATTTTTTTATATTATTGATGCTTTTCATTTTTAAAATTGCAAGAGGGGTACAAACTGCTGGTGTGGTAGGCAAATACTGTACACAAGATTGGCATTTTATAATCTAAAGAATTGTATAATATTATTTTTATTTCTGTGATTGATCAAAGATGGAAGACTTGGTCCCTAAAAAGTTCAAAATTAGATGCTATCCAACCAGCTTACCAGAAAAGAACTTAGTAAGCCAGTCTATATTCAGTAGCCCAGAGAAGGTGCTATAGTCTCATTCAACCAGACTCTCACATGGCTCCATGTGATATTTGTCATTCCAGGGTCTGGCAAAATCCTCCACAGATATATTTTCTGCTATCATTCAAGCCAAAATTATACTGAAAACTTAAAAGGATCTAATTACTAATGCAGGAGGGTCTGGCAAAATCCTTCACAGATCTCCATTACCGAGAGAAGGTGCTTCAGTAAAACTTTGTGGAAGCAAAACTGCAAAGACATATATCCCTATCTCAATTTTTTAGACATATTTTCTGCTGTCATTCAAGCCAAAATAATATTGAAAACTGAAAAGGATGTAATTACTAATGCACGAGGTATGTCTCAACCAGTCAATGAAAATATCCACATGTTGGTGAAACATGATATCATTTTATCATGACAATGATGCAAAACATTACCTGATCTCATCATCCAATAAAAACTGCTTTTCCAATTTTTGGGAAAGCTTCATTCTGGCATTATGAGACACTTGTATTGCAAAAATCTCACAGAGCCACACAAAAGTCTGGTTGAATGAGACTAATGCACTTTAGTCATTTCATTCATCGATTTATAATTTCTAACCTGACTGTTGCCAGGGAGTCTCTAACACTGTGATCTCATTCGTATTTCAAGTCAAACAGGAGTTTCTTCACTAACACTGCCACCATATTTGCATGGATGAGTCTATATTTTTCACAAAACAGGAGTGATGTAGTTTATTGTTTTTGATAAGCTCCATAAAATGACATCCCTTTGAATTCTTGCCCTTTTGTATTTTTTTATATTTTTTATAGAAATATTAAAACTAGATATTGCAAATATGGGATGCAGACGACACAGATTTTTACCATCTATGTATGTGTAGTCCAAGGAACCTCAACTCTTCACTGAAAATGGACTTTTCCAGGAACCAGAAAAGGACAGTGAGAAGGTTCGTTGTTTACACTAAAAATGCCATTTGGACTGAAATGCAAACCAGATGATAATGTTAGGGACCCCCTGGCGACAATCAGGTTAGAAATTACAAATTAATGAATGAAATGACAAAGTTTTGTGAATTTTTTTATATTATTGATGCTTTTCATTTTTAAAATTGCAAGAGGGGCACAAACTGTTGGTGTGGTAGGCAAATACTGTACACAAGATTGGCATTTTATAATCTAAAGAATTGTATAATATTATTTTTATTTCTATGATTGATCAAAGATGGAAGACTTGGTCCCTAAAAAGTTCAAAATTAGATGCTATCCAACCAGCTTACCAGAAGAGAACTTAGTAAGCCATTCTATATTCAGTAGCCCAGAGAAGGTGCTATAGTCTCATTCAACCAGACTCTCACATGGCTCCAAGGGGTCACCAAAAATCAATGAACTGTATCACTGTTCAAGCATTTTGGTTACCCCTAGGCTCTGAAACAGATCTGGTAGACTCTGTAAACCCAGGGTCTGCAGCCTCTGATTTATATGATAAATTTCCCAAGCCTCATACTAAATATACTACTATCCACTGAACTTTCTCATATCCTTTTCTGGTGTGATTTCCACACAATTTTAACAGATTAGAGATGCCATCTAATCAAACTTTTCTAAATGGGAGAAACATATTAACAGCACAACATAATGCCCTTAATACCGATTGGTCTTTTATGCAGTGTCATAATATAATAACAGTGATTCAATGGATAAAGTGGAGCTCCTGCTGACTGGCACTGAATCTTGGTCATTCATTTCCAACCCCTCTCATCATACCATCAACACGACACAAGATGATATATATTTTATGTGCTAGCCCACTATCCAAATTTGGGGGACACAACATTTTAAAGAACAAATTAAAATTGTAGTGCATAATGCCCTAGTAGTGCTAAAAAATGAGACAATTGTATTTGCTTAGACAGTTTTGCCACCTTAATTTTGTTGTCAGCACTGTACTATGTATCATATTTTCCTTGGACACTTACATTATTGCAATACATATTTTATCATATTCGCAATTAACTCATGAAAACATAAGCATATTGTAATATCAGCATTGTTAAGCAAGAAAAGTATTAATTTACTACAGGAAAATGCAAATTACACCACAATCCCAGGCTGGTGGAAACTTTTTCAACGTTGTAAAGCTATTTGTACAATCTGAAAACAGTTCAACTATGTCTATCCTATGATCATGCTCATCCAAGTCCCAATAAATTTCTGGGTAGACACTATTTCATGCTATATATCCTGATTATGGTATGAAGAGGGGCATGTAACAGATCAAAAATGTCAATTTTGTATTATTATTTGTTATTATTATTATTATTTGTATTATTGAAGTGCAAAATTGGGATATGTCTGACCTGCAATAAGCTTACTCTACCTCTCTATCTGCACCACACCCTCATCCGTTCCCAAAAGGCAACCAAAATTCAAGACATTTGTCCTTATAATCAGCTACATACATAAAGGCAATGAAAGATCGCACTGTTCCCATTGTTCCTTGAAAGCACTTGGGGACAAAAAGTGTGAAGTTAAAAGCACAAACCTACTGAGAATAGGCCGACAGAAGATTTGTGTGGGGAAAAAAAGTCTCTTGTATAACAAGGCATAAAACTACAAACAGCTTGTAATATTTAACCCACATCATTTCATCCACATTCCTATTCATGCGGCAAGTCATTTCACCTCTGGTCTTTTTGTCCCAAAAGTCTCGGACTTTAATTTTAAATCTATAATAAATAATTGTAAATGTTCTGTTGGTCCTTTTTAACTGTATGATTTTGTATTACGATTATTGTGCATAGTTACAAGCACCATAAAATGGTTTAATTCAAGTTTCCTCTCACCTTTCCCACCGCTTTTTAGATATCTGGACAGTTATATTGGGGAGGAAGGTCAAGCACATTCCCTATTAAAAAATGGAATAAGCCAAAACCATGCAGCATGGCACTAGTTAGTTGCTTTAAACATAGGCTAGCAAAATCAGGCTACACTGTATTAAACACTACCTGCCTGATATTGATAAATTTTATATTTATCTTCTCATTAATAACAGTTAAAACCTTTTTTGGTCTCTTAATAAGCCAATGCACAAACCGAATTTAAAGTGTTTACAAACGAGATACCACAATTTGCCATTTCTTACATTGCACAGTCCCATGATCCAAATCATGCAGCCTACATTTTTTTTTTTATATCAGATGTAAAGGATCATGTGATACAAAAAACCTATTAGGGAAAAGTCCAACTGCAACTGAACACTAATGCTGCGAGATTTGGCAATCACGTGACTATGCAATGCTGCATGGAAAAGTAAACTGTACGTGAATACTGGATAATCAACCCATTTGTCAACTTACAAATTATGTGCTATATCTGAAACGATAAATGTTCTTCTTCTTGATTTAAGGTCACCTTATTATCGAAGCTCCTGTGTAAAGCGACTATGCTATGTCACTAACTGCACGGTTTCAGTGAATTCCAACTTTTAAAAAATTAATGCATTCGGACCTCCCATACATTATAAATTTCCAAATATCTAAAACGTGGTGGGAAAGGTCAGAGGAAAGTCGAATTTAAAATGTGTTCAATCTTTCTTGTTGCATCCAGATCCGCTTTGTTGTTGACCGTCTCCATCAACTCTGGGTTACGGTCAATATTATATGCAAAAGCCATTCCTTCAATAAACAACAGGGTTAAGTAGCAAGAGTAAAATCCCCTTACGATACACCCAACAACTCTGTTTATAATATACCGACTATATAGGGAAGAAATTTACTCGAAACAATCGGAGCGAACTAACTTTTCGGCAAAACAACCTGTTCCCGTATTTTCTCCCACTCGAATATTTTATTTTAACTTCATAACAATGGGGAATTTAATGATATTGATGCACTCCATTTAAACCTCGGCGTATTCTTTTATGTCGCCTGAAAAATACCTGTTAATTTATGATCTTTTCTGTTTATTCCATCTTTCAATACACCGGAAATGACAACCTAAAAATAATTTTGAAGTCAAGCTTGCGATTCCGATATGGAAAAGCAAGTTGTCAATGATATAAAATAATAAAATAAAACTATACTAAGCTGTTTTTAAAAAATTTTAAATTCAATTTATTTTATATTCTAGCTATATTTGTAACATAAAATCAAAATTGAATGTTTAAACAACTTTACCCTATAATAACAAAGTTTGATCAAATGTAGTAGTGTGATAATGGGACACAGGGCGTTTGACATTATTGGATACAACGTAAAAAGAATGGTTATGTAGTTGGTGTAAAATGTTATAACGGAAGATTAGGGTCATTTTTATCGATCACAGCTTGGAGGAAATTGTATCCGCGCTGAGACTCCACATATTCAGTTGGAATCGGGATGATGAGCCTGTTTATTTAGCAAACTCTGATCTAACATTACGAATCATCATCTTGGGTGCAAAAGATATCGTATGATTTGTTGTCGTAAAATCGCGTACTGTCCTCTAGATTATGAAGTGATCTCTCTGATACCAAAGCATATAAAGCAGTAAATAAGAAAAAAGGCGATACATACATAATGAATGAAGCAACCAGAAATTCAATTAGAGACCAAACGTTTCTGTACATATAAGAAGTTTAATGGCATTGCGACGCAATCGATATAAAGGCGTATGCCTTGGAAAACGAGAACTTTGCAACAGAACATGTCATTACGAATATTTTAAATCACATTTGTTCGCGTTTCGTGTTGGCCCGGGTGCTCGACCATGTCTTAAATGTGGTATCGGAGTCAAGTCACGTAATCAGCTTTGCCGACCATGCGGATATGTCCTCGAGTATTATCGCGAAGACTTACCAACACGCCCGTGAAGGAAAAAGCCGACGATGTTGTCAATGATCAAAGCGATTGCTATTTATGATTCTGATATTATAAACAAGTTTATTGGTAAATAATCAATTAGACAAAGTTTTTCTTTTATATACGGGCATGCCGACTTTGAATCTACTCAAGCAATACGCACGAAACAATGGAATAAGGATACCAAGCGGTATAAGAAAAGCAAGTATACTTACACTATTAGGATTTCCTTCAGATGAGCCACGGCTGACTGTGAGACAACTTCGTGTCTGTCTGACTTTGAGATTAAAGTCGTTTATCGTATAACATACATTTACGACTACGTTAGATGCACGCTTTTGCGTACTTATTACGTTTTGCGATTAACCGCAGAATATTGATGCCACCCAAGTAAGCCGCAGGAAGAGAAAAACGCCAACAAGGCCGACACCAGGCCATCCGCTGAGGAGGGGGGTGGGGTGGGGTGGAGGAGGGAACCCACGGAGTCCACATCCACAAAGTCTCGGGTCAGGCGCTTCACTATCATCCTTTCAGCCATCCGTCCGTCTCCTTTCCGCCTTCTATCTGTTACTTTTGTTGATTAATATGCAATTTATGCCCAGTTATCTATTTTCGTGGGCGGTTCCTATCCTATCACCGAAAAATGTGGTAGTCACATTCCCGAATCGAATGATCCTGAGCTGTGAATTTTCCTATTAGGTAATTTGTTTTTCGAACATGTACCAAAGAGGTTGGCTCAAAGAAGCCGCGTGATTTTGGTGATCTTAATCTGGATTTCGCAATGCCGTTAGTTTAAATTCACCAGCATGCCAGTCGAGTTCGTTTTTCAGGGCCATACAGTTTTCACCTGAAGTGGGCTTTCTTGAGTTAAAAAAAATGAAAGCCCTATGCAATAATGAGGTTTGTGTGTTCTATATAAAAAAAAAATTTGGCGGGTGGTGGGGTGGTGGTGCTATATTGTATTTGTATGTGTATACTGTATTTTTATGTTGTGTGTACGCCATTGCTTGATGTATGTAATACTTGACAACTTCAAAGCATAAAAATCTTATTGTGTACGACGATGTGATGCTCGATCTGCAAGATAACCCCGCGAGAATATTATCTGGGGACCGGCACAAGAACACAGACGTGATCAATGTGACCCAACGATATGCACACGTGCCTAAAGTGATCCATGGACAACTACAGCATGTTGATTATATTTCGTGGGGTTGACGTGTATGGTCTCGCAAACATTCATTGGACCTGGTGTGCCGCCAATGCTTCGTGGGATGAATTTCGGAATATGTTCGCGTAGGTCACCCGTGACACGTATGGTTTCCTCGCGATGGAGTGGTGGACGCGGGTTTAAACGCGAACATGTAAGCAATTTAACGACCACGATAAATATATACAATGACGAAAACCACCAGCGATGCCATAGTAGAGGCTGCTGACCGACGCCACAAAGCTGCCCGCAAACAACTGCAACTGGAACTTTTCCACAATTATATAGGTGACTGCGAACGTGTCAAAGATATGCTTCACTCACGGCAATTCGCACGGGAAGATCTCACGGCGGGTTTTGAACAAACGTATGCGCCGCTGATCAAATCAACAAAAGATATTGTAGCCACAATCGCAAAAACCGCGTAACAGGCGGTAGCGCTGACAGGAACAGAAAAAGAACCTGGTTCGATTGTCAAGATAGCCGAACGCTTGCCCGCACAGATTGAGATGGTCCAAGAAGATCTAGATACAACCAGAGGCGACATCGAGGAAACGCGAAAAGACAGCAGAAAGGCAATTACACATCATCCACAACCACCGAAGTAAAAAAAAAGCTGCTTCCAACATAATAACGAGCTAGGCATCCATAAACTCTCCGAGAATGTCGTAGCATTTGCTGCTTATTTGCCCCGCGACGGGCCAAAATATGCAACAGAAAAATACAAGAAACGTTCCTGCGCGGTAGCATTGGAGGACTGGTCTAAATGGGTATTTCGGAAAAAGTTCAAACTGCATGGGACAATTGGCCCAGAATGGGAGGAATTTAGCGAAGAAATCGTAAAATACCAAGGTCGATCTGATGAATTATATTTAAAATGAATTCTTTGGTGAAGGTATCAGCAAGGCGCAACGTTTACCGAAGCAAAGACCCATTGTTGATTGCGCTAACGAAGACCGGCAACAGGTCCACGAACTTTTGGACAGGTTGGAAACGTTCGTGGGGTCGGTTCGCCCCGGCAACAATGCGCCAGTGCTCACCGACGACATCATGGACTCAAATACTTTCACTCGTTAATGCATGAACACAATGAACACATCGATGATATATATATATATAACACCGATGATGAGATCTGAGGCGCTTTCCGTTGAGATTCTTCGAGTCTTACGTGAAATCAATTCCGCGATGCAGCGTGTCGTTGCGGAAGCAACCCCGAGCACAACCTCGATGATTACAATCTCGTCAATGAAACCGGAATTCTAAGTGGTTTTCCCGAGACCAATTACCGCTGGAGAATCCAGCACACTCGAGATCACACTATCATCGTTGCGTGTTTATTACAGTTGGCCTAATATTCGATCGCGACATTTTGGGGCTTTGACGCAAATAACTTGCTTCTGTTCTAGGTAGAGGGCGGTTGAGAAGGTGCCTGGAATGTTATTTGTTGGTCTTACCACGGGCACGTGCGACATT
This sequence comes from Margaritifera margaritifera, assembly GCA_029931535.1. Lineage (NCBI taxonomy): Eukaryota > Metazoa > Mollusca > Bivalvia > Unionida > Margaritiferidae > Margaritifera > Margaritifera margaritifera. The sequence continues at coordinate 2,947,070 of JAQPZY010001636.1, read as the reverse complement.
GATTCAATCAATGAGGAGATCCGACGGAGGATTTCGTTGGTGACCAAGAGAGGTTCTAAAATTGATACCAGGTACAATATCGCGCCGGACATTGTCAGGATCTCCTCAACGATTCAGGTTACATATTTTTGGAGTTCTCCCCGAATGCGCTCCAGGGTGATCTGCTCTCAATTACTCCGACACGCAGCAATCCCCGGTTGACACACCTTCTTTTTTCCCTAGTGGACCAGAATGGGCACGCGTTAGACCTCCGCGGGGAGACTTTGACGATACAACTGTACATTTGAGATCGACCTGATATTTAATAAAATGGCAATCGTGGGAAGCTACGCTTCACGTGCACGAGTAATACCTGTTCGTGTTATGAACGCGATAAAACCCGTTTACGCGACATATTACGGAAATGGTCTTGGCGATGTCGCTCGGGGATTGTTCACAGGATCGCCAAATGTTCTTGCGGCCATAACCTCGTGCACTGCAACGATCGCTAAATAAGTTGCAATGCGAGTCGCTGATAACATCAAAAGCGCCGCTGCGGATCGGTTGAAAAATCTGAGATTGCAGGCGGTCTAATCGATTCGAGATCTACTGCGACGATTAGTGACTCGACAACAAAAGGTGATTGCGCTTTCATCAACAGCAACAAGATCAGCCCAGGTCAGTAAAATTATCAATGAAGACGCTCAACAACGTCTAGAAGAAGCCAATATAGATTCAATGATGGCAAATCTGACAATGGGAAGCGGATTACGGTTGTGGACCGGCCTGGACGATCAAGCCGTCTCACTAAAAGGTATTAGACGAAACCGATAACACTAGTATATTAAGTTTCATCATGGCAAAATTCAAAGATGCACCTTATCACTTGTTTGTCACAGATCATTTGTCACAGAAACGCGTTTGTTAACGTTTATGGGGTCTGGAGGCACATCAACGCTGTTATTTCGAACGTTCACCACAGACTCGGTAGAAAATAGCGTTCAGCAGTTTTCATGGCAAATAACTTCCCAAGAAGGTATCAACGCACCAAGACACGTGTTTGTGGCGTTTCAAACCATGGCTCGGGTGCGTGGCGAACAGACCAGAAGTATGATGATATTTGACCGGTTAGGAGTGTCTGAAGTTTCTCTGCGGTTAAAACGGCCATTAGGAACCAACCGAACAAATTCTGGTTGATATGGAAACCAATCAAGCTGTGGTCGTACAGCGGCCGGGATCAAAACGTTAACATGGGTCTACAGATTTCCCAGAAAGACTTCACTACGTTGTAACCGATTTATTACTTTTCGTTGGTCGACATATCTTTTAATGCGCGTGCAACTCAGCACCCCATCCCCAGTTACAGATGCATTGCTGTAATCTTCTCTGATAAGCAACCGGGTTATCGTCGGTGTCGATCCAAACGAGGTTTTGATTTTTCAAGGTCCAACTGGCAAACTGCAAACGTCCAACGTCGACATCAACGATATTGTTTTAAGCCGAGAGGAGTCATCGCGAAAAACCTGGCCGAAATCACTGAGAACCATGGAATCCCCGACTCTGGTGTGTCAGTTGCTTTTATCGAAGACTAGGTTGCTGCCAAGGATGGGATGAAATCATATGTGGGTGTAAAGGTCGCCCTCACCAATAAGCACAGCAACTTTATAGAGCCAAATTCAAGGAATATTACTAATAGAAGCACAGGAAAAAACTGACGTTTTAATCTTATTAAATGGCGGACTTGTTTTTGAAAATGGCTTTGATAGACCTAAACGTCACATCTTAAAGGTGCGCGAGTCCGGATTATACTTGTTTGTCATAACCGGAACTAAAGGTGGGTGTGGTAGAATGTCAATGTTAATAAATGATCACGGGTATCTTGTTTTTTTTTTGTCACCAATATCATGTGTCGACAAAACGTGCGATGTTGCAGAATTTTCACATATACAGTACCAGTAGCATTAGTCGCCGGAGATGAAATTCAGTTCGAAGGACTCAACGTCTATCCAGAAGGGTACTTAACCGTCTTTGCTGTTTGTATTTAAGATTTATCATTACATATACGTAATATATTTTGAACAGCCACGTGATGACGATGCTGCGGAATTTACAGACGGAATGTTTGACCAGCTGACAGCGGATTCTAACATTGATAGCAATTTTGTTCCACTGGTCGACAAATATCTGCTTCAGAGTGGTGTTTCCAGACTCTCATATACACTCAAATATAATCTACGCGAGGACCAGATAGAAATCGACCGTTGGAACTACCCTGATATACTACTACCAAATCGAGGCCAGGTTGGAATCATCGCATTAGCACGCGAAAACGCACGGCAAAAAGATGCGTCACCGTCGGACGTGAAATCACCCAAAGAATATTTCTCGAACAACGTCGTGAAATTCACCGACGAATTCGCACCGGTTATATTTTCCAAAAGGTATGCCGAATCAATATTGACTCGGCCAGAAAAATAAAGACCTAGTCGACTGTTATTAACCAAAGACGCAGTTGTCTTTTATTGGGCAAAAACAATCGTTAGAGGCACAAAGCAAAGGCTTAATCAGTATATTTTAGGCGAATGTGGTGCCAAACACCCGGAACGCAAAATCACCAGAGACTTAAATATTTCCCAGGAAGATATTGTTTTACGATTGCAAGGCGGTTGTACTAGTGAATAAAAATAATAGGTTTGAAGTGCGTGTGCGTCTTGCACCTGAACAAGGCAAGGATGTAGACCAATTATACTTCGTGGTGACATTATTAATAGAAGAACTGTCATGGACCCTCAAAGCTACCGACGCGAAAAAAAATTAGAAGCGGATCAACAGCTGCGAGATGAAATAACCAAGAAAACCGTTTCACTCGCTAAATACAAACGCGTGTGTGTTGTCGTGGATGCAATTTGTGGACTCGCCGCAGCAGCAACGGTTGGCCTGGATGTTGCTGGAATTGCGACTGCGGCAAGTATCAGAGATACATCAATCGGAATTGTTGTTGGAGCTATATCGATAGTAACCGGTGTAGCTTTTGGCACTAGAAGAATAATTTCATTACGGTTAAATTCGCGAATACATGCCTATTCAGAAATTCTCGCGTCCGCCCAAAGTAGTCTCAGTACAATTGCCAAGCTGTACTCGGTGGCCATCGAAGATAAAACGATTACCAAGGCAGAGTTTGAAACGGTGCTGGTTGAAATGGAAAATACCGACGATCCCGCGCACTGATACGGAAGGGGGGCGCTAGCGACTCAAAACAGGTAACGGATTTATATACAGTAAAATTCGAGTAAGCAGTTGTCAGCGTACAGGACTGCAGCTCCCCAACCCGAAACCCATGACGAAGGCTTGAGACGCGAAGCTTCCACGCGGGTTATAATCGTGGATGCACGCGTGTGCAAACAATTCCCAGTGGAGAAAAGTCATGGGGAATCTCAAAGGGATTTCGGGTTGGGAAAATCAAAATTGGTCATCCGGTCTTAAAAGTCCATTATCACACTACTAATGTGTATAAATCTTGGCCGAAACTATTAGCACGTCTGCCGCGCACCTTAATTGGGAAGGACTATTGGCACTGCAGCCGTGTACCTCATATGGAAAGATTATTCGCACGGCCGCCGTGTATATAATTTACGTAAAAACTATTTGTACTGCTGCCGCGTATCTGATCTGCGAAATATACTCATTTTTGCAACTGATTACCTTTAATTCCATATTTGCAAGTCATTGTTGTTAAAAGTTGTACAATGCTATACTCTTCACCTCCGGTAGAAATATACATTTTAGAATAAATATTGAGTGAATCTCGTGGGCGAAAAACTCCGATATTGTCATCCAATCGATGAACTTTTTCCGTTATTCACTCAGAACAAAGAAATTTTCTTTTTATTTTGGCTAGTTAAAGTGTATTGACAGTTTGAAAGTAGCAGATTTCGTAGCTAATGCCAGCTGTTTACCGTTTATATTCTGCAGTGTTTTGTGTACATTCGCACAGTAAATCTGAGTAGCATAATTCTTTCTTAATTCAAGATAACAATGCATACAAAAAAAAAAAAAAAAAAAAAAAATTGACTGATTCCATCGTGGATCTTTTGCGTGACAGATCGACGTATTTCCATTCGACTACAGTGAATGATACATTGGAAGATGATATTTCTTTGCTTATGTTATGGCTGTCTATTGAAAAAAAAATCTGGAATGTTAAAGTAAAATTTAATTATCAAACTTTTTTCTCTTGGGAAAACCATTAATTCACGGACAAGCTTTTAATTGTTTACACACAATATCATAATTATTATAATCCAAACTGTGAGACAGACACTGCGAATATTGTTAGCGAAAGTGGGTACACGGCAGCCGTGCGAATAGTCTTTGTAAAATTTAGTACACGGCAGCCGTACGAAATGGACAATATGGAACAATTTCAAAAAGGTGTTTTGTAGTCCAATAAATCGACCGTAAAACCTGTAATTATATTGATGGGTATATGTTATGCTTAGCTGAGTTTACATCATTCGGAATATTTTTGGACTCGTCCCTAATGTATTGACCGGTCGCCGTGCGAATAGACTTTCCAAACGCTGGTACTCTGCGTTCGTTCGAATAGACACTTCCATAAATCTTAAATGTTTTAAATCCGCTAACATATCTATTTTTTTTAATTCTTAGCAATATTAGAAACATTTTTTTTTATCTATATTGTGCTAACATTATATTGTGTTTTTGTTTTTTTGGGGGGAGGTCGTGTTTTTTGTTTTTATTTAAAACAAGATGAGTTTGATAAAATTCTGGTCAACTCATGGCCTCAGGGCATAATTATTTCCCTTCTATGCTATGTATATAACCATTAATTATTGTACTTTTGTTACTATAACTGACAGCACTTTTTAACTTCTGCACACACTAATTCACCTTAGTGTGTCTCGTATATATGTCGGCGCAGTAATTTACAAAAAAAATTATAATTTTGTTCGCCAAAAATATATCTGCAAAAAAAGAAACTGCAATCTATTCTGACCATCTCAGCTATTTCTACGATTGGATTTTTTTATTGTAGGATTAAATCAGAATGTCCTCGGCTTTTTCATCGCATAAAAGAAACAACCTCAGATGTAAATAATGACCATTTTGAATCGTCCTCAAGCCCATGGTTGTTTTCACATCATACTAACTTAATTGATGCCACAATGACTAAACAGCAACGTACGCAACAGTGTCAGACTAATAAAATTGAATGATTTCTGAAATTTTTTAATTACAAAAATGCATGAATAACATCAAAAATTAAAAGTGCAGGTTGTTGAAACGTAGTCGAGTATTTTTTTCTTTTTTTTTTTTCTTTTTCAACATGTATCATTTTATAAGCATCTGTTCGTCCGCCAAAAACTGACCAAGTATCACTACGATCACCTCCGAGTCTCTTTCAAGGAGTCGAAGTTATTCGATTCGCACCTTAAAGAGACGAGGATGTTCCAAATGTGTAGTACTGACAGAGAAGTTACGAATGTAAACATAGTGCGATGCCTTTACAACTTCTCGGATTCAGAACATCCTCTCTTTCCATTGCGAGTCGAAAAACTTCGACCCTCTAAAAGAGACTCGTAGTGATACTTCCCAAAGTTCTGGCAGACGAACATCAGGATAGATGTTCGAGGAACAGAGTATTATAATATGATAGGTCTTGAAAATAATACTCGACGACGTTACAACAATCATGAAATACCTGCACATTTAAGTTTCATGCAACTGTGTAATGAAACAAAATGCAACTGCAACTGTGTAATGAAACAAAATGTGATGATACGTCATCTATTAATTGTGATGTTATGAAGTTATTATGACGTAATAACAACCACCAGCTTGAGGGCAGTTCAAAATGTAAATTATTTACATTCGAGATTTTTTCTAGCATGCGATGGAAAAGATCGAGAACGTTACAATTGAACCTCTATGTCAATCATTGTTTCGTAAATAGCTGAGGTGGTCCGAATATGAGCTCTCTGCATACATTCGAGGTATGATCTGTAGGATTGAACTGGAAATTGCGAATATCTCTGAAAGAGACTCTGAGGAAATCATAATGATAAATTTTTGGTTGACCAACATCCGGCTAGTTGTGCAAAGACAGATTCTTATTAAATGACAGGTGTTAAAATAATACTCGACGACATCTCAACCATGAACAAAATATAAGCACTTTTAATTTTTAATCTAATTATTGCAATCGTTAACTAAAAACTTAAATAAATCATTCGGTTTAAATAGCCTTAAACTATTGCCTACGTTGATATTAATTGTGTTACATCATCGAGTAGTTGTGACGTCACTGAAGATATTATGACTTTTTATCAACTATGGGCTCCAGAGCAGTTCAAAATGACCACTATTTACATCCGATGTTGCTGGGGGGGGGGGGGGGGGGGGGGTTAAGCATGCAACGGAAAAGGCCCAAAATGCTTCGATTGCGGGATGAGGGTGAGGGAGGGGGTAGGGAAGTAACCAAAAAGCGCCTGAATAAGATTCATTTAGGTGTCACTTTACATAATTATCCTTTTGTGATTGAGAGAGCAGGTAATTTTTTTAAAATCTATTCAGTTTTGTCACTTTTGAAGTCTGCACTCTTATTATCAACACAGCTTTAACAGTTCAAACTAAATTAACTTTGAAACACATATTCAAACTTGGTACTATGTTTGGGGAATATATTGCTGATTTTGTCAATCGATGTGGTCTGTTGCCTGGCACACTGTACTCCTATGACGAACAGGAGAATTAAGGGATGACAACTTCGAGCTCAATCCTAGCCTGGTTCCCGGCCCATGACAAGGGAGCAGTCTAGGTCAATCCTACCGATCATACACGGATTGCATTCGCAACTACAAGATCAATCATGCAGATCATAACTCGAATATATGTGGAGAGTTCCCATTTGGATCACTTTGGCTATTCACGAAACAAGGATTGACCGAGAAGTTACGACTGATCGAACTATTTTTTTCATTCGTAGAATCTCGGTCACTCCTACAGTCAATCCAAATGAAGAAATAGTCAAGGTGGCCCTGATAGATTGGGCTTTCATTTTTGCGGAGAAATTTCCGGCGAACAAAATGTATGATTTTTCTGTAAATTACTGCGCCGACATATATCTGAGGCATAATTTTTTCCTGCAGAAATAACCAAGGTAGGTCCGAATGACCTGGATTGGCTGCCGATATCAATCGGAACATCCTCGGCTTTTTCCGTCAAGTCGAGAAAGAAACCTCGGATGTAATTCGTCGCAATTGAGAAATATTATGAACTACTTTTGTTCACATGGAACAAAATGGCGGTTGAAGGAGACAAAGTCACAATCGAAACACTGTCGACCTTTGCTGTGGTAACATATGTGGTGCACTCCGCCAGAGGCGATTCACCAAACACATCAAATTGATGTGTATTCCTACAATACTTCCGAGATTATTTCATAACCTAGCGGAAATGGCAGAGCGATGTTCCGATCGTGCCGATATATGCCATTTGGACTACCTCGGTTATTTATGAAACAATGATTGACCATTTTCTACATTCGCAACTAGTCGGTCAATCTACGGTCAATCCAATGGTAGAAATAGCCTTGGTGGTCTGAACAGAGTGCGGTTTCTTTCTTGGGAAGAAATTTCCGGCAAACAAAATGCATAATTTTTTTTTTCTTCTGTAAATTACTGCGCCAACATACAAATGAGGTATATTTTTCTCGCATAAATAGCCGAGATGGTCTGCATGCTATTATGTAATGGACCTGTACCCTTTCCCAAATTAGCTTTGCCAATATGGTGGTGGGAACATGAGTATCGTGAGATAGGGAACCAGCGTATAGTGGGCTAGTTTTGCATCAAAACGGAACAGCTCGTGGATTTTCTCAAAATGCTTTGTTTTTTCCAATCATTAGCGGAAAGTACAAACACACCCGATTGCTGAGGCATCACGTATAAAGGGAGCTAAATATTTCCAAATATTTAACGCAAATAGCGAAATCCCACATGGTTTTCTCCCTTAACCAACATTACTTCTGGGTTTTAAATAGATTGCATTTCATAAATGAAAGTGATTTTGCTTTTTTTTAGTTTTAATTTGACTCTGATATTCTGTTGGGAAAACGAGAAAACCTCACTAGGAATGTAAAAGTATTTGTGCGAATAACGACTTTTTTTTAAGAAGACAATAATTGAATTATAATGTAAACCAGTTTTTTTTTTTTTAATTATAGAAAAAAATTGACTGGCACCGATAATAGCAAATGCATATATCCTGTATATGCAAATAAGCGATACGCAATGGGATACACTATATATAGTATTATAATGAGTTTGGGAGGTGGGTGGTCAATATACAATTGCAATTACATTGTTTTTATTTATCATATACTGTGTATTACATCAGATAGATAAAAACATTGTAATTGTAACTGTATATTGACTACTACCTTCGCAAACTTAATTGCGAAATACAATTCATTACACGAATTGAACATTATCATTTTTTAATGTTTCAATTAATAAGTCTACAGGGATGGTTAACTTTAAAACTTTGCATCTGCTAGCATGTTTCCATTCAGATAAAAGATAGAGCGTAAGGACATCATGATATTTGAGCTTACACCACCCCACCCCACCACCCTTTCCCCGCCAATTAAAATATATGTACGTTATAGGTATGCGTAAGAGCCACTAAACGCCTACGCGTGGGAATATGTATGAGTGCTCTTTAACTAAGATAGGAGACAACTGGTATACGTATACACTTTGCACTTGTTGACACTTAGGGCACTTATTGCGACAATTACTTGTACCTTGAGTTTTATTATATACTGATCAAGAGAGAGAGAGAGAGATAGAGAGAAAGAGAGAGGGAGGGGGTATTTATGTCTAATCTGAATCAAGCTAACACTGTTATGTTCCTTCGATACATTTTAATTGTGTCGGCATAAAGAATAGAAAGCATCGATCCGAAATTAAGTCACAAAAAGGGAAGTTATGTATGTATGTGTGTGTGTGTATGTATGTATGTATGTATGTATGTATGTATGTATGTATGTATGTATGTATGTATGTATGTGTGTGTGTGTATGTATGTATGTATGTATGTATGTATGTATGTATGCACGCATGCATGCATGCATGCATGCATGCATGCATGCATGTATGTATGTATGTATGTATGTATGTATGTATGTATGTATGTATGTATGTATGTATGTATGTATGTATGTATGTATGTATGTATGTATGTATGTATGTATGTATGTATGTATGTATGTATGTATGTATGTATGTATGTATGTGTTCTTAGTAGACCAACCAAACCGTTAGTGTATGTTGGCTTAAATGCCGTGCACTGACATCATTTTGTCTGACTTAGTTGTTAAAAACAGCACACCTGACTAAGCTGATAAAATGGTACACCTGACTTAAATTGATTGTTTAAGTTCACCTAAGTTTACAGAAAGCATGGTACTATCGATCGCAAGTAATCTGTCATCGCCTGCTATATTATCTAACATTTACTAGCCTGAAGATATAAGAATTGTATGGCCTAATAAAAGCATATATGAATATTTGCTTTTTCTGATACTTTGATGCAATGCAGATGACCAGTATAAGAAGAGGAAAAATAGATGCTGTTGAGCTTTGACGACAATGACGATGATGATGATGGTTATGAAGGTGTTGTGGTCATGGTGATGGTTGTGTGGTGGTGATGGCTGCGGTTGTGGTGGTGGTGGTGTCATGTATGTTGGTGATGATGATGATGATGATGATGATGATGACGAAGAAGAAGAAGAAGAAGAAGACAAAGAAAAAGGAATTAAATGGGAAATCCACTGTATAAAAATAAAAAGGTCAATTATGGTTAACCTTGTTACTGCATTGTTTAAAATGACAAAATTATCAATTAAGGTCACATAACAGGTGATATTGTATTCATCGATTTTGTGATACTCCGATTATTTACTTCAAGGTGAAGGTCGTCGGCTGTAAGTTCTAAAGGCAGAGAGGATACTTCCGTCTGTCATTCCATTGTTCTTTCTTGTTTCAGATATCTTTTATTATTGCAGCTTACATCTGTTAAGGACGATCTGCCAACACCTTGATTGATAGTATAGGTGAGGGATCTCGTCTCAGCGTCATTTTGATCCCTGCCTCATTCAGGTATGCACATATTCTTTCTATACTTTTTTTGTTGCGAGTATGCATCATTTTCATCATTATATTAGGGATATACCATCATTCTGCACACGTTTGGTGGAATAATTGTTATTCAATGCATTATCCACATGTTTGATGGAATGACCTGGTCAAATTGAACCAAACACAATTTTGGACAGGATATATTTTTGGTCAAATTGAACCAAACACAGTTTTGGACAGGATATCTATTTGGTCAAATTGAAGCAAACACAATTTTAAACAGGATACCTATTTGGTCAATTGAACCAGACATAATTTTGAACAGGATATCTATTTGGTCCACGTACTTCTAAACCTCTTACTTATCACAAGAGTTTTTTCCTCAAATGTCTATCAGATGACATCCTTAATGTAAAGTCAAGGTCCCCGTTTTATACTTGCTTTTATTTATCACGTTGCTTGTCCTTCAGTGTATAAATTCAAAGTAGGTCACCGAATCTAAGGTTATGGGACCTTAGATTAAGCCAGACGAATAATCTCCCCTACAAATGTACCCATTTGGCATTTGCCGTTGAAACTAGAGTTCATTCGAGTTTGACTTTGTAAGTAATCTAAGAAAACATATATTTAGGTAGCGTATATTATTATTATTATTATTATTATATACAACGTAAATGTGCATTTTACTTTTTTGATATAGGAAGTCACAGTAATTTAGCTGTTAGAACGTCAGACTTGTAATCCCAAGGTCGTGGGTTCAGTACCCATCTAGGCCAGCCACGGTCGGCTGCTTCAGTGTATTTTTGGGAAAGGCAGTTAACCCGTATTTGCTTCAAATTGCTATAGCCAATAATGTGCTAAAAGTACCATTAAACCAGGCGACCAGCAAACCAACTTTATTGGTTTGCATTAATGTTCATGTTTAGCTATGTTCAATATTAATATTCAGTAATACACACTTGGGTTTTGTGTATCTGAGAAGAAGCTTTGTACTCTTTCTGTACTAAAATTCCCCATCTTGGAAGTAAAATTTGTGCTAAAGTTTTGCTTGAAATTGGGGGCAGTTGGACGAGGTGTTTGATAAATCATCATAGGATGAGGATGGTGGGAAAGAGGAAGGATTCAACGGGATGGGGTTGGAGACGGTTCTAGGGAATAATTATACTTGTTTTGGGTATTGATTATTGGGAGTGGTAGGGGCTCTTGTACTCATTCCGATTTTTCTACTGTTTAGAAGTTTGGTCTTGAGTGGGGGGGTGGGGCAATTTGTAACGTCAAAATCCAGTAGGAAAACACCGGCTTTGGCGTTCTTCTTCCTCTGCATATTTTTCTTCAGCTCCGTAATAATAATAATAATAATAATAATAATAATAATAATAATAATAACTGCACCCGACAACAATAAGACTAACAATTGCGCCCAACAATAAAATAATAAAATTTTTACCCGACAACAGTATTAATAAAAAATGCGTTCAACAACAAATATAACAAAACAAAAATTCCATCCGATTACAATAATAATAATATAAATAATAACTGCATTCAACAGCAATAATAATAAAATGGTGTCCAACAATACAAATAATAAATTTTGCATCCGAAAACAATAATAATCAAAATATATCCGACAGTAAAAATAAGCATATAATTTTCATTAGGATAATAATAGTAATAATAATTAGGGTAACTTAACCCCGCGCCGTTTTCCAACTTTTGTGTCATATTTTTTTTATAACTAACCCCTAGGTTTCGGTTCACACTAGGTTTTCTAGGTTTCGGTTCACACCAAATTTAATCTAAATCCACGAAGTCCTCAAAAGTCGTTCAACGGAAACGAAATTCGCGATGAACGTTACGTGTACTGCCGTGACATAACGTGACGGCACGCTCCTCACAGTTCATACTCTTTTAGAATATATCGCTGCATGAAGGCTGTTTTGACCCGAGTGAAAAGATCGCAGAAAATGCAATATAAACTGAGTGTGGTGCAGTTATCATAACACACGGTTAACTCCAGGTGATATTTTACCACCAAATTTATTTTTGTCCTTGTGGCAGTGGCGTTATCTTTCCAAAGGGAGGTTACCTACTGTGAGGAGTATGACGTAACGGACGGACATGGGGTAACATAGTAATAGACATTAAAAAAAAAAAAAAAAGGTAAAAATTGATTGAGTTTAGTGTAGAAATTAACAAAGGAACGTGGTTGGGGACACTTATTAACATGTGCAGCAGTTCTCGTCGTAGTTGGGAGTACAGTTTTATTGCATGGATAAATAAATAAATAAATACATAAATAAATAAAAGAATAGCATGCCTTAAAATAATACATTGATAACGAAGTAATGAAGTACATGAATGTAGCTTGGTAAGCTGGTATGTAAGTACTTAGGCAGGTAGATGAATTAGTATAAAAAGCTATTAAAATAGATGAAGAAAGAAAGAGAGAAATAAAAAGTATAGAGGAAAGAAAGTTTTATTTAGAAATGAAAACAATCATGAATTGCTCCATTCTCAAGTTTTGTCTTACATATAGTTGATAACTGTTGCACATAGCGGAATAAACTCATAAGAGCATCCTCTTTATTAGACTTTTTTTTACATATGGGTATTTTGGGGCTGTTCTTATTTCCTGAAGTAAATTTTCATAAAATTAACTTAAATTTTTTTTTTTTCCCCGATTCCAAATGTCGAAAAATTTTGAAATTAAAATTGTATTAAATGTAAAAAGTTACACAATTGCATTGACATAAAGTAAATAAAGTAAAGTTTACACTTACGTAGGGGTTTCCCCGTCAAAAAATAGAGCATGGTCGACTAATATGGCCACATGACGCCTAGATGTGTATCCTGAGACAAGAATAGTAGGCAGACTACGAGATGCTTTCATGTTAATTTCTGTGTTAATAAAAGGCTATTTACTGATGCCGACGATGGGATGAAATCACTTTAATACACAATAATGTATTCTCCAATGAATAAAGCATTTTGATCCTCTGTGTTTAAAGCAATAGATAAAGCAAGTCATTTGCTGTGTAACGGGATCATGAGGTCCCTAAGTTTGTTAACGAGTGAAAATTGACACTAAAACATCATTGTAGTTAGATAGGTATAGCAAGGAAAATTGCTTTGGGAAAAGTATGCCAGACACTCTTTCTCGCGTGTAGCTCAAGTTTTTTGGATTAAGTTCTATATACATGCAAAGCAAGCGAAGCATCAACAGAATTTCCTGTTGGTTCATTTTTTAGTAGACCTTTAATTTGTATCCAAGTATGCGAGAAAGAAGAGAAGAGGGGTTTCATTTGGTTTGAATTTGTTTCATGCAATATCTTTGGTTTTCTAAAGTAAAAATTCTGTTCTTGTGATCAATATTGACGCAGATATACACTAGTTGCGTGCGACAGGCCAGTTTCTGACTCAGAGATCAGATTATGTAAACACATCTTCGGCAAGGATCGTCGATCCACTTCGTTTCCACATCGACAATGTGTTACCGTGGAACGACAATCCTTGACTTGCAAATAACTTAGAGCCATACCTAGCACTCGTAAGTTAGGGTGGACATTGTGTCCGAAACTTATATCTATAGCAAAAGTACAGTTCGTGACCTGTCCGCGTATTTTTCCAAATGTATGCTATCACCAACATGACTTGTAATGCATACATTGTCAATACATCATTTTTATACCATAAATATCGGATGTATCTTCAGGATTCGGCATTAATGAACGAAACGATCACAAGCAAGAAAAGCTGCCATATATCCTTTTAGGTTTCACTTGCTATGTATGTATGTATGTATGTATGTATGTATGTATGTATGTATGTATGTATGTATGTATGTATGTATGTATGTATGTATGTACGTATTCTCAAATAAACATAGACATTTATGTTGTATATAATTTAAGGGTGACTACATTAATAACCACTACATTAATAACCTGGTTTTAGAGTCATGTTGGCGCAGTGGTTATCATGTTGTGGTTGCTACCAAAAGACGCGTTTCGAACAAGGATATGTTTTTCTGTTACATCAAAGATAATTTATTTTATTAAACCTAATATAATGTACATTATTATTATTATTATTATTATTATTATTATTATTATTATTATTATTATTATAAATCAGAACAAGTATATTTTAAAGCTTATTGGGGGCCGAACATTTGTTTCTAAAAAAAATCTCAGACCCCGCTCCCCATCACTGCAAAAATAAATAAATGGTTGGTCCCTTTCTCCAGTTTTCTCGGCACGATGTACTTTTCAAGTGTAGCTGTCTGTGCCTTAAAACACAAAACCAATCGTTTTGTTTGTGTCACACCGCCCGATGATCTGTTTGTCCCAAAACAGAATGAACTATATGCATCTATCCGAATGTAATGTAAACCACATACCGATTCTCACATGGTTATTGTGGAAACTTAAAATCAAGTAAAGGCTATTGATTAGGTTAAATGGGCGGAAAACCTCCCTTAATTTACAAGTACACAAGACCAGTGATGCAACACTCCAATTAGTATTAGAGACATGTATCATAGTGGCTTCGCAAATCTGATACTACCAAACCAACAACACGTGTCCATCGAAAGGTCTGACTCTCTACTGGCTAAAAAGAACTTCAAGGTATAAAAGATAAGATAGCTTCTCATTTTATTCGATGTAAATACGGATTATTCAAACTATCTCTAATTTGTTTTTGAGAAACTCCAACATGCCAAATTTGGAAACAAAACTATTTTCTTACATGCTTCAGACAATGTCAATATATAGCCACATTCTAAGTTTGGTTAAATGTATAATTAATTTTTTTGTTATAATAAAGCAAAGAAAACAACAAAAATAAACACCACAAAGTTATTTCAGTGGCTTTGACCTTAAAATCAATTTCTGACTGCTGACTATCAACGTATTCACAGATACGGAACTGAATACAAAGTCTGGTAAAAATTCACTTGTATATGTACAAGTGGTGTTTATAAATTTAATGAAGTACAGAAATGCAAGCAATGACATTTGACTTTCCTCAGAGGTCAATTAGATCTGGTTTTTAAAAACTTTTTCACAAAAGTGTGGGCATGTTAGTGATTATATCTGCACCATTTTCATTTAAAACCAATAAAATACCGCAGGAAGCGTTTTAGTGAAAACACGCTGTAAATGCCACCACTCTTTCAAGGAGAGAAGTGAGATTTTTGAGATGGTCACTGTGGTGCCATGCTGGAGGTCATATGAGCGCTAGTTTTATTTAGAACCAGTGATATAGTATTATATAGAAAAGCTCATGTTGATACAACCATTCGTTCAGGAGAAGCTGCTATATAAAGATTTTCAATATGGCCGTCAAAGCAGCCATTTGGAGATTGCATCAGCATCACTTTAATACAGGAACACCTGTATATTGTAAGAAAGAAGTTTTAATAAAATGTCGGTAAGGTCATCCCTTCAGGAGAATTAGCTGTACAAGATCAGTCAAACTTGGGGAGGTCACATTGACATCATTTTCATTTAGGATCGACTAGATATTGTTACGGAATTATATATCATTTTTCTTTTAATAATGGTATAGTTTATTAGTTTGTGATCTCTGCTTTTAGTCTAACAGCTGTCGTCTTGCCGTGAGTACACATACGGTAAACTGGATCGCTATTTCACTAAAGCCTTAATCATATCACGTGCTTTTAGCGCGTGATGGTATGAACGTCTGCCCTAGATTCTATGAGTAAATACTTTATTGACTGTTAAAAACGTTAGTACACTGGTACTTTAGAGATGTCACGCATAACCTAGTTTCTGCTTGGTTTGGAGAAGGTTGTTTCTAGAAGGATTAAATGGGGTTTTATTTCGATTCTGCGTATTAAGAGACTATATAATATGATTTATAGCAGCATTCTAGCATTCCTAGCATTGCTTGACAGCCTGAGGTCACAAACGAATTTGGTTTTATTTGTGTGTGGATATTCTATTTCAGTGATATATATATATATATATATATATATATATATATATATATATATATATATATATATATATATATATATATATATATATATATATATTGTTATGTATGATGTTTATATAATATTATAGATATTTTGGGAAATTATAAATGTTTCTTGACTTTAATATTTGCTTAAATCTTAATGTTGTTTATCAGGAAAAAAACATGTTTACCTAGTGTCCTTGAATTAGGTTGTTTACTTCAAATTTAAGTTCAAGCATAGTTTTGATAAACATAATGTTTTCTCAATTTAACGTCAAGGTTGATTTTATTTACAGATAAAACTGGAAATACCTTAGAAGTTACCTGTCAATGGACACACATAATTTATTATTCTAGAATGTTCTGTCATGTGATTTAACTTTATATATAAAATGTTTAGTTGGCTGTTTTTTCAGTTTTCGACATTACTATCAGTCTTGTAAAGAACTATTACAGTTGTGGAATGTCATTCCAAATTCTAAGAGAGGAATTATTTCAATATTCATTGGAGTGTAACAGTGCTCATAGACTTTTGGATTTTGGATTTATAATTAATGATTTTGAAATTTATGTGAACTTATTCAGAGATATTTTGGAGTACTTCATTTTGACATCAGCACATTAAAGACTACTAGTACATCAGGACTTTAAAGACCATTGGCATATCACAACATTCAAGAATACAGCCGGCATTCGGAACATTCTATATTTAGGACTTGTGATTAGGACACTAATTCTTATTGGAATATTTGGATTTTAAAACACATTATTGTAAGTGTCTTTTTGATTTTTCATTTTAATTATCGAGAAATAAATGGTGATTTTTACTTGATTTGTTGGTTTTACTGTCTTTTTGTTACATTTTTCTAGACCATAGAGTCGTAACAGAAATTGAGGACTCGTCCGGGATAGAATTTCTTTAAAGCATATTTGAGATATTAAGTTATTTTTTGAAATTCATATTGAATTTGTCTCGGATTTTTTTTTTTCTTTGGCAAAGATTTTAAATAGAGAATTTTTTTCGTGAAACCAACAAGCATTCACAATGGCATCTAATGTTCAGAATTTCATTTCAAAACCTACCCAGGAGGGGTAAGACTGCATGAGAAAGGATGAGTTGCTCGAACTTGCCAGAAAATACAGTCTGTCTGAGGAGGCGAAAGCATCATTGACAAAACAGGAGATAAAGATTATTTTGATTCAATATTTAGTAGGAAAGGGAATTATTGATAGTAGTGCTTTAAGTTTGAAGAGAAAGCCTGTATCTGGTTCTGAAAGGAAATTAGGGGAATTAGAGTTAAAGAACCAGATGGATTTAGAGTTAGCAAAGCTTCAGATTCAGAGAGAGAGAGAAAGAAGAGAGGCAGATGGAGAGAGAGAGAGAAAGAGGAGAGGCAGATGCAAATGCAGATGCAGATGCAAAGAGAAGAATGGGAAATGCAATTTAAATTAAGAAAATTCGAACTGGCAAACAGAGCACACTCCACTCCTTTAAACACAAGTTCAGGTTTTGATGTTACTAGATATATTAAGTTAGTACCCCCTTTTCAGGAAAAAGAAGTAGATAAACATTTTATTCATTTCGAGAAAATTGCTGAAAACTTGAAATGGCCCAGAGAACATTGGACTTTGTTATTACAAAGTGTACTTATTGGCAAAGCTCGTGAAGTCTAGTTTTCACTGTCAGTACAACAAAGCAATGATTATGATGTGATTAAGGAGTACATCTTGAAAGCTTATGAGTTGGTACCAGAGGCATATCGACAAAGATTTAGGAATTGTAGAAAATAAACTGGACAAACTCATGTCGAATTTGCAAGGGAAAAAGAACAACTATTTGATAGATGGTGCTCAGCCAGGAAAGTTGATCAAGCTTATGATAACCTCAGACAGCTCGTATTAATTGAAGAGTTCAAGAGGTGCATCCATAGTGATGTTAAGACCTATCTTGTCAAGCAGAATGTGGAAACTTTGGAAAATGCTGCTCGTATGGCTGATGATTATTCCTTGACTCACAAAATTTCATTTGGCAATAAGTCGTCCTCTCACCAGTTTTATGTTAAAAAACCATTTCAATCTCATACGAGTACTTCCAAATTTCACAACAGCACAACTGTTAGGAATCAAATATCTGATAAGACTGATCAGAAATCCTTATCTCTTCCTATGTGCACTTATTGTAAAATGAAAGGGCACGTCATTTCTGATTGCTTCAAGTTGAAAAATAAGCAACAGAGTAAAGACAGAGCTTTTCCAAATGCTCTTATTTCTACGAGGTCAAGGTCACGGTCTTGTATTGAAAGCAATACGTTTGTTGGGTCAAACAAACCCCAGTCTGATTCTATTTTGGAGGCTTATGAACCATTCACGTCAGAAGGTTCTATATCACTTATTGATGATTCTGCCAAGCCTATCCCAATTAAAATATTAAAAAGGGACACTAGAGCTTCTCAGAGTCTTTTATTATCAGGTACTTTGCCTTTGTCTGAGGAGTCTTCTTCAAGTGAAAGTGTTCTTGTTCAGGGAGTAGAGTGCGGCTTTCTAAATGTTCCTCTTCATTGTGTTAATTTGGCATCAGACTTAGTTTCCGGACCTGTGACTGCTGGGGCAGTGACTTCTTTACCCACAGAGGGCGTTCATTTATTACTAGGCAATGACCTAGCTGGAGATAAGGTTGTGGTTAATTCACTTGTAATTGACAAGCCTTGTTTTATCAGAAAGTTGATCCTGTCGAAATCGAAATCCCTGATTTGTACCCTGCTTGTGCAGTTACTAGAGCTATGGCAAAGAGAGCTCTTGAGAGTGATGTTGATCAGGATATTATTCCTTTAGCTGACACATGTATTGGTCAGTCTTTTGATGAGGTCACTTTTTCCTCAGGTATTGATCAATCAAACATTATTGATCACAGTGATCCTCTTTTGGCAACTCATTCTCTTTGTTCTAATCAGGGTGACAAACGACAATCCCTTGTCGTTGAACAGGAACAAGATCCCGAGATATCTTGTTTGTTTCAGAGGGCTATTAGTGAAACTGAAGCCACACAAGTTCCAGTGTGTTACTTTGTTAAAAATTGGGTCCTTGTGAGAAAATGGAAACCACCTGAGGTATCCGCTGGTGACGAGTGGTCAGTGAGCTATCAAATTGTTGTTCCTAAGTCATATCGACAGGAAATTCTTAATCTAGCTCATGAAACTCCTTTGGCTGGTCATTTAGGAGTCCGTAATACTTATCACAAGATCTTGAATCATTTTTATTGGCCGAAACCCAAAAGTGATGTTTCTAAATATTGTAGATCTTGTCACACTTGTCAAATGGTAGGAAAACCCAATCAGAAAATACCTAAGGCTCATTTGCAACCTATTCCTGCATTTGATGAACCATTTAGTAGAATAATGGTAGACTGTGTTGGTCCTTTACCTAAGACCAAGTCAGGCAACCAATACTTGTTGACCATCATGTGTGCATCTACAAGATTTCCAGATTCAATTCCTCTGAGAAATATAAAAACTAAAACTATTGTGAAAGCTTTGGTGAAGTTTTTTACACTTGTTGGCCTTCCCAAATCTGTCCAGTCAGATCAAGTGTCAAATTTTATGTCTGGAATTTTGCAACAAGTTATGCATGAATTAGGCATCCAACAGCTTAAATCTTCTGCCTATCACCCTGAAAGTCAAGGTACTTTGGAAAGATTTCATCAAACTTTGAAGAATATGATTCGATCATATTTCTTTGATACAGAAAAGGATTGGGATGAGGGTGTTCATTTGTTGTTGTTTGCTGTTAGGGAATCAGTTCAAGAGTCGTTGGGTTTTAGTCCCTTTGAACTAGTTTTTGGTCATACTGTCCATGGACCGTTCAAATTATTGAAAGAGAAACTTCTTTCAAACGAAGATTCAAAGATTAATCTTCTGGATTATGTCTCTGATTTTAAATACAAGTTGTCAAAGGCCTATGAAGTAGCAAGAACTAATCTTCACAATACCCAGTCAAAAATGAAATTAAGGTATGACAGAAATACACAGGAAAGGAGTTTTAAATCTGGTGACAAAGTTCTGGCTCTCTTGCCCATACATCAGAATCCTCTTCAGGCTAAATTTTATGGTCCTTATACCGTTTAAAAGAAGTAAATGACTTAAATTATATCATTAACACTCCTGGGAGACGGAAACAGAAACAACTTTGTCGTATAAATATGTTAAAGGAATATTTTGACAGAGATAGCCCAGCTAATTATTCTGTTAATTTAGTTGTACCTGTCCCACACAGTGAAGATATCAACGATGGAATACAATCAGACTATAGTGACTCTGGTATAACCAATCTTCGGAATTCAGAAATCTTGAACAATCTAGACCAGAAACTTTCACATCTACAACAACAGGAAAGAAATGAACTAAAACAGCTATTACGTGACTATGAGCACTTGTTTCCTGATGTTCCAACACGAACAAGTAAAATTTATCATGACGTTGACATTGTAGATTCTGCACCCGTGAAACAGCATCCTTATAGGATGAATCCTCTCAAACAGAACTATTTGAAGAAAGAAATTCAGTATTTACTGGAGAATGATTTCATAGAACCAAGTAAAAGTAACTGGAGTTCACCATGTATTCTTGTTCCCAAGCCAGATAATACATTCCGTACGTGTACTGACTATAGAAAAGTCAACAGTGTCACCAAAACTGATTCATTTCCAATCCCAAGAATGGACGATTGCATTGATAAAATTGGAAATGCGAAATATGTCACCAAGTTTGACCTTTTAAAAGGATTCTGGTAAATTCCACTGACGGAAAGGGCAAAAGAAATTTCAGCATTTGTAACTCCAGATGGACTTTATCAATATAAAGTCATGCTGTTTGGAATGAAAAATTCGCCTGCAACGTTTCAACGTCTGATGAACATGATAACATCTGGTCTTGATAATTGTGACGCTTATATCGATGACGTCAGTATCTACAACAACACCTGGGAAGATCATTTGGAAACCATTCGAAAATTCTTTGATCGACACAGCGATGCGAATCTGACAATTAATTTGAGCAAAAGTGAGTTTTGCCATGCTTGTGTCACATTTTTAGGACATATTGTGGGACAAGGTCAAGTTAAACCTATAGAAGCTAACGTCAAAGCTATCTCTGAATTTCAAGTACCAATTTGTAAAAAGCAACTGATGCGATTTCTAGGTATGGCTGGATATTATCGGAAATTTTGTTCCAATTTTTCCAAAATTGCTGAACCTTTGACAAGTTTATTGAGTAAGAAAACCAAATTTCATTGGTCTGACAAGTGTCAGGAATCTTTTGACAAGTTAAAGGCCATGCTTAAGAATGCACCAGTTCTTTCTGCACCAAATTTCAGCCAATCATTTAAATTATCTGTTGATGCAAGTGATGTAGGGGTTGGCGGAGTAATGATTCAGGAAGACAAAAGTGGCGTGGATCATCCTGTGTTATTTTTCTAAAAAACTAAACAAGCACCAGAAAAATTATTCCACAATTGAGATGGAATGTTTGGTTTTTATATTAGCTTTACAGCATTTTGAAGTGTATGTTACCTCAGCTCTTTCTCCAATTATTGTGTACAGTGATCACAATCCTCTTACTTTCATCAACAAAATGAAAGATAAAAATCGGATATTGTTGAGATGGAGTTTAATATTGCAGGAATATAACATTGACATCAAACACATCAGTGGAAAAGACAATGTGATTGCAGATGAACTCTCACGTGCATAGAGATGTTATTTTGCTTGATGTAATTAAGTTCAGTCTCATAAAACATTTTCTTATGTAATTTTGGTTATTATAGTATTAGATGTATATTCAAAAGAAAGCTTTATTGCATAAATCTTTCTTTTTCTTTATGAGGGGAGGTGTTATGTATGATGTTTATATAATATTATAGATATTTTAGGAAATTATAAATGTTTCTTGAATTTAATATTTGCTTAAATCTTAATGTTGTTTATCAGGAAAAAACATGTTTAACTAGTGTCCTTGAATTAGGATGTTTACTTCAAATTTAAGTTCAAGCATAGTTTTGATAAACATGTTTTCTCAATTTAAGGTCAAGGTTGATTTTGTTTACCGATAAAACTGGAAATACCTTAGGAGTTACCTATATATATATATATATATATATATATATATATATATATATATATATATATATATATATATATATATATATATATATATATATATATATTATCATACAGTACATTCTGGATTAGTACAGTTTCTTCAACTTTAGTAATTATACAGCTCCGTGGAATTATCGGAAACATTTCTAGAACTTGTGTTATTCCATATTAACAAGGACTATTTGGAATTTATAAAACTTGGATATAACGGATTCTTATTAACACATCAGTACAGTAAAGGTTTCATTCAGAATCAACTTCATTCGGAACATTCGGATTAACTTCTGGATCAGTGAACTTTAGAACAATTTAGGACTTTTAAGGATATTCTATACTATAAGTTATTTTAATTCTTTTACTTTGATTGTTTGTTGAAATATTTTAATATTTTAGGAAATTAAATATTTGTATTTTAAATCTTGAAAGCTTGTTTAAGTCTTTTCTGTTGTTACATTACCCCTAGTCGTAACACTAGTAATAAGTGAATACCTTCTATAGGTAGAGAAGTCACTGCCCCAACAGTCACATTACCCCTAGTCGAAACATTATATTGAAAACCCTTAAAAGGAGTAGGGATCAGATTTTCAAGATGGCCACCATGGCCATAATGTTAAAAGTCTGATCAGCAGTATTTCATTTAGTGAAAACCCCATGTCTAATGTTTGCGGAGACTGTTAAGACAGCCTGTATCAGAAAAATGATTACTCTTAAACCCAAATGGAGAAACATTTTATTTGCTCTTCTCCCAAACATAGAATAAATTTTCCTATTTGGAATCGATTTTCTTAAAAGAATGGATAAATGCCTGAATAAGCTTTGGATAGATATATTTTCAGCATAGATAAAATCGTATAATAAGCTTAATGTTGAAAACAAAGAATTTATTAAAACAAAAATATGGACGAATCCTAATATCATGATTAGAAATTATAGTGTAATGTACAAACGCTGGATTGAAAAAGAAATTTTTATATATAAACGACTTTGTAAATGAAGATGGTTCATGCTTCAATTTTTATAATTTACGTAATAAATTTGGGTTGCATATAAATTTCCTTGAATTTCAGGAGTTTTTAAATGAAGTAACAATGTACAGAAGTAAATTTTATGTCAGTATCGATTCTAATATGCAATATCCATATATACACCCATCTATTTTATTTGTAATAATAGATAAAAAGGGCTGTAAAAGAATGAACAAATCATTCATTCGCAATAAGCAGGAGCCAGCATCTACTGCGAAATGGAATACAGAATTTGACAACATAAATGAGAATATTTGAAAAAGCATTTCTCCTTCCCTCTCAAGGTATGTCCTAGATATAAATGATTCTAAACTAAGATTTTACACGGAACTAAATGAGATTTGAAAATTATCCAAATACTTTGTGCTCTCTTTGTAAAGACTCTGTAGAAGTTGTATTTCATCTTTTCTGGAAGTATCCAAAAACAATAAATTTGTATTAGGTTTATAGAGCTGATAAAAGGCTAGTGCAATCATGTGAACGATTTTATTTTCTTAATCTGAGAGAAAATATATGCTAAGTATAATATATTAAGAAAAGCTGATGATGTAATCAACTTATTTATATTACAGTTGAAATTAAATATAAAAAAGTATACTTTTAATAATGAATTACCAAATATGTTTAATTTTAAGAAAGAACTGAAACTACAACTTTCTCAGAAAAGTACTCTGCATACACAAACTGCACAAAGGAATATTTTGTATACCAAATGGCAACTATATACAAAGCTTTTATTAAACTGAATATTAACTTACTTCTCTTTGCCATTATATCCATAGAAAGGTATGTTTTGGTACGTTTGTATGCTTTACCCGGTAATATGTTATTCAGTCTATATACCACGAGGCTTCCCTGCGTCTGCCCACCTGTTACCTTGCTTCCTCTGTTGATGGACATACTTCTGAATCAATTAGACTTTTTCTATATAGATCCAACCCATGTATCCTAGTAGTAGCAGGGAGGGTAAACAGACTAGATTACTGGTGGCGGATCAGATTTCGCCGCGCTTCCTACCGCCCTTCCAACTCCCCCCCCCCCCCCAAAAAAAAAAAAAAAAAAAAAAAATAGAGAGCGTCGTTGCTGAGCATAAAACCACCAACGTTTTGAAAGTTTTGCGTTGAATCCCAGCGATAGTAATCGGACGCACGTATTGCTGACATTCCACTTACTGACGTGATAACTGTCGGCCGTTACCAGTGCCTGTGCTTGCGGTGACTGTGCTAGCACTGCCCTCCTCATGGCCGAGAACGTCAGCATCTGGGGCAACATTAATCGGGGGAGATGGTTCGAAGGCGATTGCAGCGCTGTTACTAAAGAAGCCCTGACCGGGTAGACGCATTGTCTTAGTACTTAATTTCAAGGATGATGATGCACTCCAGCAGCTTACCCGGCGAATGTCTTTCGTCGAAGATGCGTATCGAGAGCTCCTGGATGCCGCTGTTACACAGTCTGCACCAATGTGGCATTCCATAGGAGACAGTACGCGACTCCCCACCACACGAATAACATGTAGCAGGGTGCTGTTTGTCCCATCAACAGTTGAGTTTATTTGTTTGAAGTGGACATAAACCGCAGGACGTTTATAAATGCTGGGGCATTGGGTGCTCTGTGTTTGCCAGTTTCAAAAACCCCAACTGGGGTAAACCCAAAGATGGGGGCGAGCGATTTGAGATGGAGTATCAACTTCGGTTCACTAAGTATGATGCTGGCCGGTCCGATCGCCACGTTATAGGCCACAGACATTTCAGAAATAGCAGCATGAATTACATTTTTTTAGCGTATGTATGATGTAATACCCATCAGGAAATGTGATGGTTTTCAGAGGGTTACGGGACCAGAAATCGAGCACATCAAATGTAATGTTGCCAAACTCAGCCGAAACGTTGTATTATCCTGGACTGAACGAAACCTCTCGACCGCTACATGGGTACCATGACAAGTGCGGATCCTCTGTACAAGAGCAACTGATCCAACTAGAGGATTAGTCAATACAACATTGATTGTCAGAACTGGCACTAGTGCGGGAGCGATGGTATTGTCACAAGTACTTAACAGCGTTAATAGCGACGCTAAATATAGTATCGGCTGCGTCTTTAACTATAGCCATGCAGAGAGAGAGAGAGAGAGAGAGAGAGAGAGAGAGAGAGAGAGAGAGAGAGAGAGAGAGAGAGAGAGAGCAGATCCACGAACTGTTGCTCAACCTCGACGTGTATGTGCCGGATGGCGTTTCTTTCCAGACCAAAGTTATTGACATAGCCTATAAGTACGTACTACCGTTCACTGAGTCGAAGAATATTGTAAACAGTTGGAACTCCAGAACGGCAGATGCCGAGGTCAAATTTTGGTAACATCAATTAAACTTGCCGTTAGGTAAACAAGGACTGGTTGTGACGTTAGCGTTCGCAATCACATGTTGTCTGCCGGAACAGCAGGGCTGCCAGAGATGGTGCATAGCTTTTATCGGTTGCATGTTTGCTACCAAGTTAAAAATATTCTGACTCAGATGCGGTGTCCACTTCCAGACCAAACAGGGTGGAACGCGCTTGAAAACAACATCGACATGGTTGACTACGATCGCCTTTGCAATGAGTTTAATGCGGATAAAAGCTCGGACTGGCGGCAGAAGTACAATGAAAACCCAGTCATGCGTAAATACGTATAACTATAGTGTGAACAGCGGCTACCAGCCGATCCATGATAAATGGAACTCGAACACGTATGCGTTTGACTTTCCAAAGCACAAAATTGACTACTTTGCACAGGACAGCCCGAACAACAGGGCTAAAAACGGCTTCACGTGTGTTATGCTGGACAAGTAGAAAGGCTTTACTGGAGCAGGGGGCAGAGCGTGTCAACGATAATCTTCTAACATCAGTTTGGGCAATCATGGGGGCACAAACCGAAATGCTTAGCTCGATATTGGCATCAGGAAAGGTCATTAATGTACAAAAATAGTTTCTTGCAAACGTAGAAGATACGGCCGCCCGCACATAGAACGCCCCCGTGTTGTTAAATAAGTACCAGGAATTGCTCGGCCTTGATCCCAACTGACATGGAGCTTAAAGCTGGAACTTATGATGGGTATAACAATAAAACTTCTTATGGCGGACGACAACATGCGATAGGCATTAACGTCGATATTAACTCGGTAATGATACCAGCAGAAGTGCAAAGCACACCACAACAAGCGCATCCAACAAAGCATGAAGAGGTCGACTCTGATCCGCCCACGCAAGACGTGTCTGTTGAAACAACGGCACAAACCAACACCATGGAAAACAGCACTAGTCGTGGCTAGTATTACGGTGGGTCCTGCGGCCATTTGGTTCCTCCGCTCTTGAACAACGAGCATACTGTCCAGCTCTGTCTTAGCGTTCGATCCAATATCTTCGCGTGCTAATGTGAGAGCGGAGAACTGCAAACAATGCGACCGCTATCGTAATGACAAGCAGCATCAAATTTCCTGGCAGTAAGCCAATGATATTGCCAGCTGTTTTTAGCAGGAATGACACAACACTGCCAATAATACCGGGCAGCGCCATTAAAGCCTTTTCTGCGAGCATTTTCAGCATCCAGGCCAACCGATTCATCAACTTCTTTTACCCATTCTTATGCGCTGCTGAAGCCAGGTTTAATTGTCGAGACGACGGGAGGTAGTGTCTATGCGCCTGCGCCGACTGTGATCGTGAGTACGATTGTGCTTATGATAAAACCAAGCGCCGTAAGAATCAAGGCGATCGCGATGCCCTGCGCTTCTTTAAGCACCGTGTGTCCTCGGAACCCGATGGAGCTCGACATCTGAGAGTCCATTTGTAACGAACGGAAGCTCATCTCGTGCTGACAACAGTTTTTGTGCCATCATTTTGCTTATGCTATACCTAGTTTTGGATATATGTCTCTGCTAGGCCTACTTTCTAGTGTGGAAAGTCGGTACGGATTAGCAAACCCTCCCGTTATGTATATAAGATCTATATTATATCTCCAAAGTTTTTATACACTGTCTTCTACAGTTTATTCAGCATTGACAGGCCTGTGGTGTATACCGTTTGCCTTAAAAAAATCGACTCTTTTATTGCACATTTTATTTTTATCTACTATCAGAATCCTGTTTCCCTTGATAATAATCGTTGGAAGGGTCGGTAAATGAAGTACCATCTATTTCATCATGTATATCATCTCCCCCTCTACCAAAATATTCATTTCAACATCATAGCCTCCTTCACCCATTGTAAAACTTAAGCGTTAACAGATCAGCTCTATATTTAAGAAATGACACCCGAACTTTAGTATGCTAAATGTTTCAACAAGGAAACAAACCTGAACCATTTCGCTCCGTCCGCCGCGCGCTTGGTGTAAAGGGAGACCGAAGACCGTGGTTGCGACTAATAACCCAAGCTCCATAGACCAAAACCAGCAGCTTATTGTCTGATTTCCAAACCTCATCAGCAACGATGGCATTGTGCCCGGCACCGCTAGGCTAGCATTCATAATTGCTTTGAGCGGCGGCTCGCCAACAGTACAATCGTGTAAAACCTGGGCCGCGCCATCGTAAATAACGTGTAATGCCTGAAGGAAAGTAATTGGCCTATTTTGACGATGGGACATCTACAAGGATATCTAGCTGGCGGAAAAAGAGCGGACAAACGCTGCCTATCAGGGTATACAAAACGCTAACACTGCTGCTATATGTCGGCGCTGGCAATGCCGTTACCCAGCATGATGCGTCTATTGCTGCCATCTTTGGGAACCGCTTACTTTTGCTGCTTGACTTCGAGCTGTTAAATTATCACACGCATACTACAAGTCTGGCCTTTCAAACCGCCTCACCTTCGAGCTGACGTTTAACGTCTACGACAGTGTGATCCAGAGCACTAATATAGGGGCAAGCTTCACCATCAACGGCACCTCTCTGAAGTACGACATTCTGACCCACTTAGAACTTGCACGCAAGATCAGGCAGCAGTACATGTGAAAAGTGTCACCAAAGTGCTGCACCATCGCAGGATGGTGGTGAATAAGAATGACGATAGTTTTGCTCTTCGAGGATGCGACAAAAAGCACAGAGTTCGCGCGTGAAACCGAGTATTTCTACAACTCCTTTAATAAGAAGGTGTTGATGAGGATCGAGGGCATCCCCAACAAGAAATTGGCTCAGGGGCAGGCGAGATACCATCACAAGTGACGATGATACGTCAGCACAACTGACAAAGGATGCGTCAGCAGAACAATCTCTGGAAGTGACATAATTGAAGTCTTTTAGTTAAAACCCAATGTCAATATGACCATGCATTCTGTGGTGATAAAATTTTCAACATGGCTGCCATGGTGGTCATTTTGGGGCCTATACTGGATGTCAGATTGGCTTCATTTTCATTTATGACCAGCTGGATTTCATAACATGTCTTTCTGTGAAAAGCCCATGTCGATATGACCAACCATCTCAGAGAAATTTGGATAACATTATTTCTAATATGGCCACCTTGGTGCGTATATTAGTGATTAGAGCGACACTATTTTCATTTAGGACCACTAGATATGATAAGAAGTCTTGTGGTGAAAACCCCATGTTCATATGATTTTTCACTTCAAAGATTAAAATGTCACCATGTGACCTTCAAAATTGAGTCAAGGTCAGCAGATCCTCATTAGCTTTTGGGACTTGATATCAGATTAGGTCTGGTTTTGTCTAGTAGTCTAGTAGTTTCCAAGAAAATAGCTTGCTGATGAACTTAGTAGGACAGGTGGGGCAGAGGGGAGTGGAGAGAAAAAAATACTCAACATGCATGTCAACTGATGGTTCCGAATCTGTCAGATCACCTGTTACTAATCAACTGGTTCACTTACTTGATGTATTAGTAAATTATTTCTAATTGGAGTAATTTAGGATGAGAGATAAATATACCATATATACTCGCATATAAGCAAATACCAACTGCATAAACCAAGATCTGCCGCCGCATAATGCGCCAGCAGATCTGGGTCTATGCAGTTTGTAAGGACTAATCAGTAGAACAAATACCATAGACCCTGATCTGTCAGCGCATTATGTGACAGCAGATCAGGGTCTATGTTGTTTGCATTTGGACCCGGATTATACACGAGTATAGACAGTAGTTCATGACCAACCTCATGTCCCACAACAGTGAAAGAAAAGAAAAACAGTGATTACAAAGTATCTTGGATTTACTGTATATTACTATGAAATAAATGATCTGCACGATTAACATTATCAATATCAAAACAAATGCTATCTTTGTTCTAACAAATATATAAACTGGTAAATATGAAATAGTCAATACACATTGATCAACAAGTTTAGTTTCATTAACAGTAGAAATGCAGCAATATGTAACAACTTTAAGCATTTCAAATGGATAAAGTATATTGTAAATATTTACATCCAAATCTAAAGGTGGGTCTTTGTAAATAAAACAGATACTTCAGGCTGAAGATAGGGTTTAACTCCCAATGGTACGCATGTATTTGTATTTATATATCTTTCATATCTACATGTGTGTGCCTGTATTTGTGAGAGAGATCAATGCTTATTGAAAACAGAGTATTTAGAATCAAGCAGTAAGTGACAGATGAGAAAACTCCCCCTTTTGATCTGTATTCTTTCAGTATTATAGGTGTTAGGTAATAAATGTCCATGATCAGTATTCCTTCAGTATTATAGGTGTGAGGTAATAAATGTACATGATCAGTATTCCTTCAGTATTATAGGTGTTAGGTAATGAATGTCCATGATCAGTATTCCTTCAGTATTATAGGTGTTAGGTAATAAATGTCCATGATCAGTATTCCTTCAATATTATAGGTGTCAGGTAATAAATGTCCAAGTTATACTTTGTTTACCTTATAAAGGATCAATATAATTTTTGTCCAACAAAATTATGTCAAGCTGCCATTTTTAATACTGATGTAATTCTCACCTGAAATGTTGTACTGCAAAACTCTTAAAAAAACATAGGATAAATTGTTGACTGCATTCACATTCTTAGAAACAATAGGATTAGTTTTACATAGCGATGATACATAGCTAAAGAAATAGTTAATATAAACTTGTCTGCACAGCAACATACACAAGTTAAACAAGAGTACAGTGAATGACACATTATACACCCACTGTGTTTAACAGTCCTCTATCTAGGTAACTAAATTTTTTTAAAGAAACCACTTTTTTCTCTGTGAGTGACCTTGAACTTTTGACCCCAAATCGATAGGCTTCTTTACCCAAAGTGCAAGTTATCCACAAAGTTTTGTCCAGTCTATGATGTAGAACTAATTTTACTGTGCAGAAACCATTTTACTTCTTTTGGTCAGTGACCTTAACTTTTGACAATTTGATCCCAAATGTGATAGGCTTCTTCCTTACCCCAAGTGCAAGCCATCCACAAAGTTTGGTAGCTACAGATGATGGAAAACTCAAGTTATTACGCAGAAACCATTTTTATTCTTTTTCAGTGTGACCTTGAAATTTGATACAGAAATATACAGACATCGTCCTTGCCCAAAGTCCAAGCCATCCACAAAGTCAGGTAACTGTATATGGTGGAGAACTCAAGTTATTGTGCAGAAACTATTTTTCTTCTTTCAGCATGTGATCTTGACCTTTGACCTTTTCATGATGACTGAAATCATGGGATTCTTTCTTACCCCAAGTGCAAGCGAGTCACAAAGTTTGGAAGTGTAAATGGTGGACAAATTGAGTCACCGTGTAGAAACAAAACTGGCAATAGGCAGACAGACAACAACATAACATAATATTCTCAACCCTATAGTAGTAGTAGGCACATACAAATATGAATCTGTCTAATCTCTAAAATCCAAAAATTGTTTAACTCTCTTTTATAAGCAAGTTTAAAGACAACAAATATATGGCACTATTCTGTATCCTTTACATTCTAATTATGTAAATTGCAATAGAAAGCTGTACATAATACTGTTGAAACAGAGCACATATACAAGCTTATAGTTAGCCATGTATATACAAAACCACTTGACTGGTTTATATTCTATTGAGCCCTCATTTTCATATACATGTACATCTTCATTTCTATCAGGATCCTAGCTTCAACAAAGTCCTGGGCCTATGTAGTAAGCCCGCTATAAAATGAAAAACTTCAACCTAAACCTGAACAAAAAGGCTGATGCTGCAACCGCCAAAAAGTGACCACTGTGTTTCCCTTTTCCATACATGTGGGCTTGATAAAACAAAAAACAAAAATATAGACACCATACTTGGAGAAATTTCCTCTTTGTTCAATTTTTGTGAATTTAAAATTTTTGGAAAATGTGAGTTTCATTTGTGCAATTTTGCATGATTGCGTTCTAAATTGGTATATTCCCACAATTTTCACCAAGGTTAAATTTTTGTGATTTTTTTTTTTACTCCAATATTAAGTATTTTTAAAAAATCCATGCAGAAAATTTCCAATATATGGCAGGAAAAGAACAACAGCAATTACAACTCGTCTCAAAATTTTAACCAAGAAAGCACTGATGACATTGGCACTGCCTTTTGCTAACAATGACAGAATTTCTAAGAACTTTATTTTTAAACAGTCCCTGTAAATATTACTTGCCTGGCCAGGCAAGACCACTTTCAATTACTATTTCTTTTAAGTCAACCACTGATTCATAAAACTTTCACAATATTATGGCCATATCATTACAGTTTTTATTGAGCATGTAGAACAGACCATTTCATGTTATCTTTGTTTTGGACCTGAATGAAAATAAATGATTGGTCCGATAAAGCATGACTTGCTTCCCATTTAAATTTGGTTATAACTTAAAAATCTGCTAATTTAAAAAAATTCCCACGTGAATAATTTTTTTTTTTACTACAAGTTGCAAGATAAGTAACCCCCAAGACGACTGAGATTTACTTTTTAAAAAAGTTCTTTTTCATCAGTAGTTTCAACTGTAATTAGGTCACATACATCATCTTTTCAAACTGAGTCCCATTAAAGCCATAGCAATGAGTAACATAACCATCAAAGTGAGACTGTGCCTTTTAGGCAAAATACATAATATAATTATTGAAAAACTGACATATTTAAATTTGAGAAAATTGTAAAAATAGCATACTGCATAAGAAATGAATAAACATTATTAATACACTTGTTTTGTTTTTTTAATGCACAAATTACCTACTTGCAAACAAAACAATAGTGTGTCTGAGGTGTAACATGCAAATTTTACATATTGTTTGTTACACAGATCAAGCACATGGATCTCTATATATTCTCACATAAAAAATGATATATGAAGTATTCTAGTACATGCACACATCATTCATAAATGAAACAGCACTTCAATTACAATAATTGCCCTGTCAATGAATATGATCAACATCCAAAGAGGTCAGGGTGGGACTGAAATGTGGGCAGAGCCTGACTCGGCAGGGTGAAGTCAGGACAGATGATATGATGGAAGAACCTCCCTTCATTAACAACAGATGAATTTTATAATTTCTTAAAAATGAAAAATACATGCATGTGACTGTGGATTACTTCAGTCATTTTAATCATGAAATGAACTAGATTTAATATATCTTGCATTTTGAGGTAGAATATACTTCACATATCCAGGTTAATGTGTTTTTTTTAAAAACAAAATTGTATAAAGATGTTTAATGCCACATTTAACCCATATAATTACTTTTTCAAGATTTTCTAATGAGACGGGTTAACATTTTGTGATAGTTGATAAAAATAGATTTCTGATGTACAAAGAACTGAGTGCAGTATGAATTTGAATTGTCCTGAGACCTATGGCAGATTTTAGCCACTCTTTGTACAACATGACTGAAAATTGATTTCTGACATAAAGGATATCTGACATGCACAGATACAAAGTCCATATTCCGGCAACCTTTGAAATTCCTGTTCCACTTATTTCTACTAGCTAATCATTGTAAGCATTTATATGCTTATCCTGTTAGCTAGAGTCAACACAGCATATTTATGAAACCCCATGACATTTCAATGTAAAATCTGTAATTTGATTGGTTACTTAAAAGGTCAAAAGAAAAGGACTTTGTATCACTGCCCATAGGAAGATCTCGATTTTAATTAGATTGCTTTTCATGATGTGAAAAACAAATACTTGAACCTCCTGTAGCTGCCTATATTTTCAAATGAGTGAATATTCAATTCCTATGTACATAAACTATTTATACTTTAGATGAAATTAAGTAGGTGAGTAAAAGTAACTAAGCACATAACTATTAAACACTCTTACTTCAGAGTTATGGTAACTCTTCTTTCCCTATCGTAAAAATGGAGAACAATTAAACGGTTTGTTGTACTTTTATTTTTTTGACAATATGGAACAGGCTTGGAATAAAAGCCAACTCTGATACCATCAACAATCTTCATAATAAGTAGCTAAACTGTTTCTTCTTCTTCGTTAACCTTAAAGTAAATTTCCATTTTAATAGTGCAGGAACTTGGTATAATCTCTATTCTTCGCTGCAATATGTGTAAAGCTATGACCAAGTGAACTTTATTAGAATGCTGACAAAATGTGAATGTTCCTCACAGAGGAAAATAAAATTATGAAAAGAAAATATCTGTTATTTAAACTCTAAACTGTACATCCAGTACCATTGTTAGGAAATTACATTCAGTACCATTGTTTGGAAACTGTACGTACAATACCTTTGTTAGGAAAGTGTACATACAGTACCTTTGTTAGGAAAGTGTACATACAATATCTTTGTTAGGAAACTGTACATCCAGTACCATTGTTTGGAAACTGTACATACAGCACCATTATTAGGAAAGTGTACATACAGTACCATTGCTAGGAAAGTGTACATACAGTATCTTTGTTAGGAAACTGTACATCCAGTACCATTGTTTGGAAACTGTACATACAGCACCATTATTAGGAAAGTGTACATACAGTACCTTTGTTAGGAAACTGTACATCCAGTACCATTGTTATGAAACTGTACATACAGTACCATTATTAGGAAAGTGTACATCCAGTACCATTGTTTGGAAACTGAACATACAATACCTTTGCTAGGAAAGTGTACATCCAGTACCATTGTTTGGACACTGTACATACAGCACCATTATTAGGAAACTACATACAGTACCATTGTTAGGAAACTACATACAGTATAATTACCAGGAAACTTTTTAAGTCAGTACAATGCTGTTACATCAGATTTAAACAACTTGTAAAATATCACAGACAAATGAAGACACTACAAATGAAAAAAAAAGACACTAGTGCCTATACTTGCCAAAGTTTCAAGATTATTACATCATATCGGATCACTGTCCTAATATTTTCAGTATTAAAAAATTATACAAAGTTGGAAATTTACTGGCAACTAGGTCTTTTTACATGTCTTATTTTTCAATGAATAAACTATAGAGCAATGTATTTCCATCAATGAACAAACACATAAACAAAAGGCTCTTTCATTTGTTATTAACTGTAAGTGTCAATACTAATATGTAAAACTTTTGCCTATCTATCTTGTTTGGCAAACTTGTGATTCTGTCATACAAGTATATATATATATATATATATATATATATATACACACACACACAGCACTCTCTCACTATAAAGCCCTTCATTAGAACA
The DNA here is from genome assembly GCA_029931535.1 of Margaritifera margaritifera. NCBI lineage: Eukaryota > Metazoa > Mollusca > Bivalvia > Unionida > Margaritiferidae > Margaritifera > Margaritifera margaritifera. Next base: position 2,912,142 of record JAQPZY010001636.1, on the reverse strand, counting down.
TATTTCCTGTTATAAGGCAAATACAGTCATGGATCCCATTTCATTATATAGTAAAATTATATGCATCATGTACTTCATTATAAAGTACACTCTATGGCTCCCACGGACAGCGTATAATATAATATAACATAACACACTGAGGGAGTACTTTTGATCCAAATAAAAATCTCGTTTATGGAAAAGAATCCTTACACTGTGGATACAAATGATTTCATCATTGTGGAAATGTCCAGTGACAACTGTCACTGAATATTAGAGCTCGCGATAAGAATTTAGGTGGCTTGGTATCTTAGTTTGTAGAGCATCAGGCTTATAATTCGAGGGTTATGGGTTTGATACCTACCCAAGCTAGCTTGGGTTGGCTGCATCTGTGTGTCCCTGGGAAAGGCACTTAGTTTCCATTTCCTCTGCATGATACAGCTAATAATGTATTAAAAAGTGCTGCTAAAACAAACAGCAAACAAAACTAGATAAGAAATTTTATGGGATATTTTGCAAACACTGCAAAACAAAAAAACTTACGATAGACCAAGTCTTAATCATCAAGACATTAATCATGCCTTTTAGGATGCTCAAACAGCTCAGTGACCAAGGTGCATTTGATTATATGGGAGTATTATTACAGTCATAAAGTTCCATCATTTTAAATGTGCATGAAACACCCCGAACTTGTCCTGACAGCATAGTCTGTATTGACTGAATGCACCACAATAAAACATGGACTGTGCTTATGGCAGGATCAATATGTTTACTGCTTTGGGTTAAAAGTGTAAATAAAATTGTTTTGTATAATTTCAACGCATTAATTTTGTGTGCATTTTTTTGCATTTTCATGTGTCAAATACACAGCTTATCTAGAGCACAGAAATATGCACTTTTGCCTATTTTTTCTCCCTCATTAGGCAAAGTAGCTTATAAAAATGCTTTCTATTTTGTTAAAGATTTGTATTCATTTCATAAAAAAAGAGTTTGTCAATCAATAAAAGTAACCCACCAGTCTTTCTGAGAAATATTTGCTTTGCGAAGAAACCAAAGATTTATCATATGTAGTACTCTACAGGTAGGCATATGGCAAAGAATGCAATAACAAAAATAGATCAATATATAGGCCATAACAAAAAGCATCTTCTTTGGTGTAAACAATACAGACACCCGCAATAATCATGTCATTTATCTATATAATGAGAGGACCATAAATAGGATACTGAATGCCCACCATAGAATTGACCTTTTGACCCCAAAATCGAATAGTTCATCCTTACCCCGCGTGCAAGCCATCCACAAACTTTGGTAACTGCATATGGTGGAGAACTCAAGTTATTGTGCAGAAACCATTTTTCTTCTTCCAGTTAGTGACCTTGACCTTGACCTTTTGACCCCAAAATCAATAGGCTTCTTTCTTACACTAAGTGCAAGCCATCCACAAAGTTTTGTCAAGGTCTGTGTTGTAGAACTAATATTATTGTCCAGAAACCATTTTTCTTCTTTTCACTCACACCAGTGTTGAACCTTGGTTGAGCTGTAAAGTGAACATTGTATGTCCCCCTGTAATGATACAGATATGGGGATTTGTTAAATTTAGCAGGACACAGGCAGTATGAGGTGAGAAAATGTCCCATGGGCTTACTCAAAGTACAACAGTGAGTGACCTAAACTTTTGACCCTTCTGACACCAAAATCAACCACAAATCCATGCCATCGACAAAGTTTGGCTGAGATATGTCATGTAGAATTAACGTTATTGTGTGGAAACCCTTTTTATTGTTTCAGTCACAATGATCTTGACCAACGACGTTTTTTTCCTTAATCCTAGTGCAAGCCCTCCACAAAGTTGGATAACCACATATGGCCATCAACTCAAGTTATTGTGTTTTAAATGATGTTGTGGAATACAATATATCAAATTTGTTTCAAGTTTAATCAATATAAAGCTAAATACCAAATTTTAGTTGAAATCCAACAAATGTAGTAATGTTAACCTGTGAAGACCAAAGTTAGGAAGACAGGCAATCAGGTGCCATACTTTTTCAAAATGAGCATATAGAATGATGGGAATCAAATTCAAACAAGGTCTCATCAATATAAATCCACATGCTTAATATAACAAACCTTGGTAAAATTATGCTGTGGATACCAAATTTGGAAGGAAAGGCAAGCAGGGTAAATGAAGTTGTGGAATGCTAAAAATAAAATACATTCAAGGTCTGATCAACATAAGCTACATACCAAATTTGGTTAGGATCAAACAAACCTTCAAAAAGATGTGATGTGGAAACCAGTCAAACGATGGATAATCATGGAACTCATGTAAATGAATTTCTGTAATGCTGGAAATCAAAGTCAACCAAGGTCTCATCAATATAAAGCTGCATATCAAATGTTATGAAAATCCAACAAAATCTAGATAAAGTTCTACTGCCATGAGGATGGGTAATGAAGAGCCATAACCTGTCTAAATGATGACCATGAAGGCCGAGAATCAAAATCAGTCCAACTCTCATCAATATAAAGCTACTTGCCAAAATTGGAAGAAATTCAACAATCTATAGCAAAATCATGCAACAAAAACTTAAGTCAGGAGATGGAAAATTAGGGGCCATAACTCTCATAAAAGATGTTGTGGAATGTTAGAAATCAAACTGTTTCAAGTTTTCTCAATGTAAAGGGCATTCTAAATCTGGCTGAAAACCAACAATCCTTATGTAAAGTTATTCCACAGAAACAAAAAGTTAAGATGGTGGTAATCAGGGGCCACAACTCTTCTAAATGAAGGTGTGGAATGCAATGAAGTTCACTCATTCAGTGTCATATCAGAATAAAGCCACATGCCAAAATTCGGTTAAATTCCAACAAAACTTAAAATTATGCTGCAGAAACCAGATTCACAAGGACTGGCAATCTGGGGACATATCTCTTGTAAATGAAACAGTGGACCACTTAAAATCAAACTCATTCAAGGTCTCATCAATATAAAGCTACAGGATAAACTGTATTGAAATCAAACAAAACTTGGTTAAGATATGCTGCAGAATCCAAAGTCAGAGGGACAGGCAATCAGGGGGTATAACTCCTGCAAATGAAGGTGCTGAATGCTGTAAATCAAACTCATTAACCGTCTCCTTGGTATAAAGCTAGCTGAAATCCAACAATCCTTGGTTAAAATATGCTGTGTAAATGAAAGTCAGGGGAATAGAAATTCAAAAGTCATAACTTATCTAAACGATAACAATGAAGGCTGAAAAAAGAAAACTTCTGAGGTCTCATCAGTACAAGGCTTCATACCAAACCTGGTTAAAATCCGATAATTCCCAGTAAAGTTATCTTGTGGAAACCAAATTGTTGGCATTCAGACAGACAACTGGATTATTCGACTGGCAGACAAACGGAATTACTATAAAATGGCTCCTCTAACTTTGTCAAGCAGGGACCTTATAAATCTTTCATGCTACTGCCTCTGTCAAGCAGGGACCTTATAAATCTTTCATGCTACTGACTTTGTCAAGTGGGGACCTTATAAATCTTTCATGCTACTAAATGGTACTTTTATTGCAATAAAAATACTACTACTGTCATTTAATATAATTAGGAACAGCAGAATAACTGTATAAGCTGTAATAATATTAATTCACTTCTACAATTCATTGACAAAAAGCAAAAAAAATTTTTTTTTTTTCAATGCAAAGGAAGTGTGTTCAATCAAGAATTTAGAAATAAAGCATATGATACAGTTTAAAAGCAGGCTTTTTTGGTAAAATAATGTCACACTTACCATTACAACCCAACAAATCCCTATTTAACTTAAACCATAATTATTTAGAACACCGGAGACAGATGCCCATTGAATTTGTTCACTAGCCCAGGAAATAGTGCAGGTTAACAAATTTATAGTCCCCTGGAGATTTTAGTAGTCCCAAATAAGCAAGTACATTGAAATTTGTGGTACATTCCAGTCTGAAGCTTCTCCATCGCAGTCTGACTCATGATATGAAATGACGATGTAGGCAATGAAAGAGGTGTTGATCCATAATTACATCTGACTTGTGATGTCAGGTCGATTAATCCATTATTAACTGAATTCAAACTTTTTAGACAAAAATGTCATGCTGACTTGCTATTGCTAAGGTGGTCAAATCAGTGGTAAAAAAACATGCAGGTCCTAAAATGTAAAAGAGTGGATTATACTGAATAAGATTTGTATGTAAACAAATCAGATTTCAACTATACAAATGTGTCTGTATAACACTGATTCGATCAACTCTGCATGGTCAATCCGTATCCTTTCAAAATATTATTATAAATGATGAATTAGCACAGAGAAAACTGGTCATATGATTGTAACACCTAGCCTTAACCATTAATTGCTGCAAATATTCAGAAATCGTTGGCTTTACAGTGAAGAATATTTCAAAATAAAGTACTAGCTAGAATGCTTGTGAGTAGGGCTGCAGAATTTGTGGAGAGAAGCTACTTGGTCCTGACAATTAAGGAAACACACTAAACACTTTTTTCCCAAACTTTGTTTTTATATATAGAAAACAGATCTTAATCACTGACTAGCCATCATCTGACAAAATTTATTTCCAAAGTAAAAATTCTGAGCAGTCATTATGACAGGATGCCTAGTTTAATGTTGATAATTAGACTGGTTCCTCAGTTACATGTACTTCAAAAAAGTCAAATAACAGATGGTTGGGAATACTAACCAGCCAAAACCACACAGCAAAATGTTTGTGTGCTCTGTAATTAAAAAGGATGTCTACAAAAAGTTTTAACTATGCATGCTAGCTTTGATTACACTTCTCCTAATAAAAAAAACATGATAAATGAAATTAAACATGTTTGACAGTTAGCAATTTAACAGCATAATTAAGCAATGATTTTACAAGCAACTTATATTTTACGTAAAATTCTAAGCAACAAGTTTGCCTGTTAAAGAAGAGTTTAATCAGAGAATTAAAAAACTTCAATGAATTTGATTTAAATTTTTACATTTATATTTAAAAAACGGTCAAAGTTAAAATCATTCATTGTTTAACTCTATAAACTATTAAACACAAATAACTTATTATAAAAAATGTTTTTCAATATGTGAAAGTGCATTTAGTTTTTAGCAGAAATCATAACTCAAAGTGTGGGTATGCACTTGGGCTTGTATATTAGCGGACTACAAATAAAACAGCACCAAATTACCCAAAATGAAGCACTATGAATGCGATGGCATGGACCCATTTGAGGTGTGTCGTTGCAACTCTGCAAAAATGTTTTTTTTTTCATGTGGGAGCTGTGTCCTGTCCTTTTTCGTCTGAATCTGGGAATGAAATGGACAATGAATTTGATGGTGTGTGTTGGAAACATTTATCTGCAGGTGTACATGAACACTTTCGATTTCTGTTGCCAAGAGTCTTTTCAAACTCTACCAACTGCCCCATGAAATTGAAATTTGGTGAAATGTTAGGCTTGCATTTTTTAACAAAGTCATAGGCCTCGTTCAGAGTCATATTTTGCTTCTGCATTAGATAGGCCACAGTTATTGTGACCGACCGACTAATCCCTGCCAGACAGTGCACCAGTACACCCTGACTTTCCTCTCGAGCTTCATCTGAAAGGCAGAAAAAATGTCGGTCAATTTATGTCAGTGTGTAGAATTATTAGACTGAGTGATTGATAAAATGGTGTTTTGTGGCACATCAGCACCTGAAAGACTATAGTACCGAGGTAACAGCAGCAGAGTGCTTTGCCCTGAGACAAACCACAGAAGCCAATTTGGACTGGTCTGGGCAGAGTTCGACCCAACGATTTTGAGTCCAACATGCTTTTTGTGTATTGTACAAGAATATCTCTGGTTGAATTTTGATCCTGTATTTATATCATTGCATAATACTGTAATACTGATAATATGACCATTGCCCAAACATTGCAATAAATCAAGACTTTTTCTTAAAGGCAATTTTCATCCCAATTAGGGGACTGTGCCCAAGGGATGCAGTAATCAAGGACTAAAACTGTGACCTCAAAGCTATTTAAGCATACTGCCAATGTGCTCTTGAGTAAAATGATTTAAACATACTCATGCAGATGCAGCTGTTATAAATAACATCTTCCACTTAAGGTTAACCTTTGATGGATTGACCACTCATCCCATGCAATGTTCACCAGGTAATTTATTTGCTTAATGTTCCAGCACACCAGTACATGAAAGATTATATTGCACTGAGGCAATTGGGGTGAAATGCAGAAACACACCATGGAAGCCACTCTGGCTGTGCCTGGTCTGGGTAGTATTCAAACCTGCACCCTCTGGGTCACAAGTATGGCATGCCAACCACTGAACTATCACAGCTCCATCCACCAGATAAATTCAGAAGTTACTCTCAAAGAAAGGCTACAAAATAGTACAACCAGTATATGCCTTGCAAGAACTTAATATATGTCCTAATAAAAGGAAATTCATCGAAAAAGGCACTTGTAATCCAAGGGTCGTGGGTTCAACACCAGGCCAGGCCAACCCAGGTTGGCTGCCTCAGTATGTCTTTGAGGAAGTTGGTTAGAGTTAGCTCCCATTTCCTTTGCATGATATAGCAGTTAATATGTTTAAAGTGCTGTTAAAAAAACAAAAACAAAACACCAACAAGAGTATTTCACCTATCACAGGCCCAGGGGCCCATACCAATAAAATTTTCAACATATATTCGGTTTGCTTATAATAAAACAAAGAGATCTTGATAGTATTCACCTACACTTCCAGCAAGCAGTGTGTACCCCCCGAGTTTTAAAAAAGAAAAAGTGCGCAAAACTTAGTCATAACATTCATCGATTTATAATTTCAATCTGATTGTTGCGAGGTGGCCCCTAACATTGTCATCTTCTTTGAGTTTCAAACCAAACTGAAGCTGTCGATGTAAACAACCAGACAGATTGCACACTGTCCTTTTACATTTTCTAGAACAGTCCATTTTCTGTAAAAACTGTGTCGTCTGTATCAAATATTTGCAATGTCTAGTCTAATTTTAATATAAAAAAAAAAAAACTGAACAAAATAAAAAAGTGTAACTCTTACTTACACGTGTTCAAAGAGATGTAACTACCAAAGATACGGAAATTTATGGAATTATTTAGAGCTTAACAAAGATGGTGAACTACATCATATCTGTTGTCTGATAAATTAGACTCGCCCATGCAAATATGGTGACCATGTCAGTAAAGAAACTCCTGTTTATTTGAAACAGGAACAAGATAATGGTGTTAGAGACCCTGGCAACAATCAGGGTAGAAATTATAAATTGATAACAGAAATTACTAAGATATGTGTACTTTTCATATCCTTAATGCTTTTAGTTTTTAAATCGATTGGGGGGGGGGGGGGAGTAGGTGAATACTATAATACTATAGTAAAATCTTGCCAAAATTTGGCAAATGTGGGATATAGTCTTATCATTGAATAAATATGGTAACTTTGTGACAAAGTTACAAGCTTTGACAAAACTACTTACCAATAAATGTTATGGCATCTGGGAAAAATTTTAATAAATTTTGGGACAGATGATCGTTGATGGGAATCTTCATGTACTTGAAATTCTTGTCATTTTCAAACATGTTTGGCACATTGGGAGTAACATTGAGAATGTAAGTGATACCACACTTTTTCAGCTGGTTTAAGTCCGCAGAATTCTTGGCATTACCAAGGTACAGATGTGGCATAACTTCAACTGGGAAGTTGCTTGATGGAGAAAATTGGTTATCATTGTCCGAGTCAGATGTTCCATATGCAGAGTCCTCAGAGATTTTTAAGTTACAAAGACCGAGTATTTCATCTGTATTGCCAGAGCTGGGCTCCTGTGAAACGCAAAACTCTGGATATTGCTCCTTGAAAGAAGGGTATCCACCTGAAACAGAAGACAAACAAATTACAACAAAAGCAAAATATTTTGCAAACTTGACTCATTTTAAGTAATTGGGAAAAACAGAAGGGTCCCCATGCAAACTATGCTATGATAGGGAATAAAACTGGCACTTGCCCACTCACAGATGCAAGTCAAAAATGTATCAGTCAATCAGAAGTTGAGCTGTACTCACCTGACAGTGCAAATGCAAATTTTGGATAAAATGTGTTTTTAATCTCCTTAGCCCTTACAAAAGTTGCCTTTTTTTCCCCTTCATTTTTGCTGAAATTTTAACTGTACAAACTGCAAGATTTTCAGTTCATAATTTAAGGTTGAGTGCCAGCCATGTATCACATTCGACATGTACAAATGGGAGTTCCAATGAGATGATCAAAGTATGATTGTTCCGACTAGTTACCTTACATTTAGATTACTTTGCATAACATTGCTACCGTAGCCATAACATGTACAGATATTATAGAATTGCTCCGAATCGAATCTAGTTGCATTAACTTTATCAACAATCACTGATCATTTGGCAATTCACTGAAAGTGTAAATCATCCACAGAAAGAAAACAACAGACACCCTAAAGTCCCTTGTTTAATTTTTTCTGGGTGTTTGTATCAAGTACTCGAGATGGTTTATTTTTTAGGCAAAAGTTGCTCTTTTATAATCACTGAATATAAAAAAAATTAAATAAATATACTTTCTCCACACTTGTCTAATACCCCCCTCCCCCTCTTTTGGGGTATGCATCACCACTGATGTTGTGATATGATATGTATCATGATATGCAAAGCTCTATGTAAGATATGACATAGTTTTGGGGGGATTTCAGCAATGAGAGCCCCATTTAGAACCCTAATGCTATTTATGTATAACTTTTTAAAAAATGTAGTCCCAAGCTGTTTTGTACACATTTCTGGGAGACTTTGGGGTCAACTTTCATGTAAACAACACATGAACTTTGATTTGACATCAGAATCAGTGCTGAAAGAAATATTTTTTTCAGACACAGGCACGGGGCAAGTGACTTTAAAATAAATCACTTGCCCCGACTCAAAATCCACTTGCCCAACAGGGACACATTTTTTTAAGATCATTCTGACACAATGTTGAAATTGCTATACTTTAAATTAAAAAAATAGAAAATGCTTTAAATTCACTAATTTTCTGTGTGTATTTGCCCCTCGTAATAGTGTACTTCCACAAAAATTGTCTGACCCAGTGCTGTACATTGAGCACGGGCTCATGGGTTTCCCGCAATTTTTTGTCCTATGTCCCCAATTCTTGACCCTGTGCATCCCCCTGGGTGCATTTTTTCATCAGAAAAAATCGAAAAATATGCAGACAACTTTTCATTAGTGGATGTCCACACGTCTCTGTTGGTGACTGAAATGTCCAAAGTTGCAAAAGGTGATAAAACTGTAAGATGGCAATGAATATATATTTTAAAACAATTTATATGGCAATGAAAACATTCAAAGTTTGTGGTAGTAAGCAGAGTTGCAAGTGTTTGATGGCTCGTAGTGTAATGTATTTTGAAGTCACTCCTAATGCAAGGAAGATTTAATTTATGTCGAGTTTGAAATAATGACACAAGAGACTAAATTTATATAAATACACAATTTGTCATTTAATTAATGATGTGTTAGTTTGGAAAGAAAAGTAATTCAGAAAACATAGGTATTTATTATAATAAATGTTGGGGGTTGCTAGATATGCCGTGCAGAACGTCCAAAACATTCGGAACATGAATAAAATAAATTGGAAGTGTTCTGGACATGTTCCTACTGTGCCAGCTGAAGAGACGGTGCAGGCAGCACAGTGACGTAGTAAAGATGGCTTCTACCATGTACACATGCAGTGGTTGCAAAGCGTATTTTTTTCACTTTAAACTTTGCTGTGCCACACGCATGAAAGGGGATAAGGAGCATTTATTATTATCATTTTATCTTTGAAAATTTGGTAGGTTATGTTAGGGAAAGTACTGCTGATGCTTAAAAAAGTCCGGTTGAAATGGATTGATAATGCGGCATGATAAATGTACTTTGACATATTTCATTTTAAAGTGGTTTCAGTGTTGTTTGCTTAAATTAACTGAACAAGATAATAGGTCCAACATTTTGGCTTTTAAAATCTACACTCATTCTATATAGATCATTCAATACCAGTATGCAAAGTAAAATAGTATAATACTGCCATTATTAACAATCTGATTAAAATGTTGATTCTCCCATATCTGTCTGTATGACCTTCCATCCGTACGTTCAAACAGATGCATGTCTGTCCTGGATAGCTAAAATACTATGTACAAAAACTACAACAGTTGGCAATAAATGATGTACTGTTTAATGGCAATAAATGATGCACTGTTTAAAAAATCTTGTGTAGACTTTGATAATAGCTGATATTCTCCTTGTGAAAAAAAATGTTGGTAAAATAACATTTATTCTCATTTATTCTTGTATTGTAGGAAAATAAAAGTATGTTATGTTTTGAAAATAAATGTTGCTAGGATATTAATATGGTAATTTTTAGAAAGTTGACATCAGAATAAGAGCATCAATAACAATGTCAGTGTCGTCATTTTCATCTTCAAAGATCACTAACATAGCTGCTAGGTCTGCCATACTTAAATCTGTTCTAAAACATTTGATTCACCGATATGACGCAGGGCTAAGCAAATTTTTTTTTCAACCACTAGTATCAGCTTGCTTGACAACTACTTCTAAAGTGATCATAACATACATTTTCTCTTTTAAATATGAACAGATACAGCTCATCAATTAGCGTAATTGTTTCACTTCAAACGCAATATCGCACGTGGAAGTTAATCATCTGTATAATCAATTAAAAATTAAAGAATCATTACTGTCATTTAATCAGTTCATAAAAGAAACCAACACTGATGTCGGTAAAGTACCTTTCATAAATTTATTACACGGACTCGCTGGATTAAAATCATAGTGAGCTGCTCGTGATAATCTGGCTTGAGTAAACTCAATGCAACAAAGCCGCTTAAAACACTACTAATTGATCATACTGGCTTTCTTTTGTTTGACGTGTTTTGATTTGCCGATAATTTGGTCGCTTAGCCCAATATGCAGTCAAGCGGTAACAGGATGTAAATGTATACACGGAGGGGTAGAATCAAGTATTTAGTACGCCCGGAGGGCATGATTGGCCAAATAAAGGTAGATATAGTGATTAAAGCACAAAAATAAGGACTAGCCCGACTTTTTTTAAAAAGCACTTGTCCTGGATTAGCGACTTGGAAAATTTTACTTGCCCAACTTCAAAAATGACTAGTCCGGGACGTCGGGCTATGGGATTTGCTCAGCCCTGTGACGGCACAATTCCAGAACATGTTCAGGACAGCCAATAGAGCATGTCCATGGTAGATAATGAGTGTACAGTAAAGTTAAATGACAGCAAGATCTGGAAAGGAAAATTCCATGGTGCAGCTCATTTCTGGTTAACCAGATATTCAAACACATTAATGTTTTCATGAGTTACCTGAACACATGATAAAACTTTTATTGCAATAAAGTGTTCAAGGAAAATATTATAGTACAGTGCAGATCACAAAGTTAAGGTGGAAAAACTCTCAAAGCAAATGAGATTATCTCATTTTTATAGCACTATTAGTGCAATACCAGTATATACTATTATTTTCATTTGTCCCTCTAAACTGGTGCATCCTCCAGATTTTGAGGTAAGTGGACACAAGGTCCTCTGCCCATGGGGTCCTATATGTAACACTGCTGACCTTGTCTACAAAAAAAATTGATTTGATTTCATTAAAAGCAGTTTTCTCCAGGTCCTAATGTAAACTAATACTCAGCAGTTTTGTTTTCTGAACACTGCCAAAATTTCCACATTTCACGCTCAAAGTTGAAAACAGAAATGAAGCTGGAGTTGGAGAGGCATTGGCCTTTTCTTTATATTAATCAGTAACAAGAGTCCCTCAAAGGGACTGATGCTCAACTGGGTGAAAAGAATTTCCAGGTATTCAAGATAGGACCATTTCTTCCTTTTTAATTGCATAGTGTTGAAACCATTTCTGACATTCTTCAGCAATAGCAAGATTTTCAAATTAGCTGCTGTGGTGGACATACTGGATGTCAGATTGGCACCATTTTCATTTAAGACCAAGTAGACATCTTTAGAAGCCTTTTGGCGAAATCCCAATGTCAATATAACCATCCATTCATTGTGGCAACCATATTGGAAATTTGGCACCATCTTCATTAGGGCCAACTAGGTATTATGAGAAGTCTACTGGTGAAAAGCTCATGATAAATAGCCATCCATTTGGCATGAGTAGAGATTGGAATATTTTCAACACCGAAGGTCAGTTTTCAAGATGGTGACCATGGTGGCCATATTGAACATCAGATCATCACCATTTTAATTTAGGACCAACAAGCCCTTAGAAGAAGTCTTCTGGTGAAAATCCCATGTAGATATGACTTCCTGTCTTTTGGGAATAACAACAAGAAGATTTTCAAGATGGCTGCCATGGTGACCATATTGGATATCAGATGTTGGCCATATTGAATGTCAGAGAGGAACCATTTTCATTCAGGACCAACTAGATCATAATTAGTCTTCTGGTGAAAGCCCAATGCTGATATGACTTTCCTTTCAGGAGGAGTAGCAATAACAAGATTTTCTAAATTACTTCTGTGTAGGCCATATTGGATGTCAGATTGGCACCATTTTCATTTATGACCAACTAGACATTATAAGAAGTTTTCAGTGAAAACCCCATATTGATACGACCATCATTTAGGTGGAGTAGAGATAAGATTTTCAAGATGGCGGCAGTGGATGCCATATTGGATGTCCTGGGTGGAACCACTTTCATTGTGGACGAACTGAAGTCTTCTGGCGAAAACCTCATACCAATATGACTTTCCATATTTGATATAAAATCCACACCATTTTCATTTATGACCAACTAGACAGCATAAAAAGTCTTCTAGTGTAAACTTTGTGTTGATATTACCATCCATTCAGGAGATGTAGCAATAACAAGATTTTCAAGATGGCTGCTGTGGCAGCTGTATTGGACCTCCAAGCGGAACCATTTTCATTTAGGACCAACCATCAGAAGCCTTTTTGTGAAAACCCCATGTATATATGACTTTCCATTGAGGAGTAGTAGCAATAACAATCACTAATGGAAGGATGGATGTCAGATGACATGATGGACAACAGTCCATCCCTTAAGCTCTTCTAGTCTGTGACAAGAAGAGCAAAAAAAAAAAAAATTCTGTGATTTACAACATCCTTTTGTGCAACCCACAATTATAAAAACTGCAAAAACTGCATGCAGCACTCGTTATGTTTTAAGCTGTGGTATTTTTGGTGTTTTATGGCACAATATCACCAGCTGACTCTTCATTGATCTCCCTAGCTCACAAAACCAGTGGGATCATGTGATCGGCTAATGGCCTACTTTCTTATATAAAACAATACAAAAATTAAGAAAAACAATGGGCCATTCTGAGCTCAAAATAATGGCAGTCCACTAGCCCATAAATTTTCTGTTGGGCTAGTTTTCAGAATTTCAAAAGTCCAATGGCTAGTAAATCTTGATAAGTATCTGACATTGTTTTTTTTGGAAGGACTGGCAAAGATTCAGCAAAACTAGTAAATTTCACAATCTACTTGTCATTCGGACTACTAAGAAATATAAATTCTAGGCCTGCCATTTGAAAATTAAGGGACACTAAGAAAATCTGATGGACTGCACATCTTGTACTACGTGTATTGCTCTTGGAGAACAGAAGTCCTTCAAAGGGACTGATGCTCTAATGGCCAAAATGAATTTCCAGTAATTCAAGATAAGACCATTTTTTCTTTGTAATTGTTGAAACTATCTCTGATATTTTTGAGCAATAACAATATTTTCAAATCACTGTAGCTGTCATATTGGATGTAAGGTCAGCACCATTTTCATGCAGACCCAACTAGACATCATTTGAAGTCATTGGTGAATACCATGTGAACATGGACATCTATTCAGGAGGAGTAGCGATAACAAGATTTTCAAAATGGCTGCCATGGTGCCCACACTAGATGTCAGATCAGCACCATTTTTATTTTGGACCAACCAGATATGATTCAAAGTCTTCTGGTGAAAACTTCACGTTGATTTGATTTTCTGTTCAGGAGTGGTGACAAGATTTCCAAGATGGCTGCTATTTTGGATGTAAGATCTGCAACATTTTCCCATGTTGCTATGACCAACCATAGAGAGTGAGTAGCACTAACAAGATTTTCAAGATGATCACTGTGTTGGCCTTATTGGTTAACAGCGTGACACAATTTTAATTTGGGAGCAACTAGATATCAGAAGTCTTCTGATGAAAACCCCATGTTGATACCAATCCATTCAGGGGGACCAGCAATATAAGTTGTTCAGTCAAAACCCCATGTTGATATGACCATCCATTCAGGAGAAATAGAAATAAGCCTCTGTGGTGGCGTTATTGGATGTCTGAGCAGAACCATTTTCATTTAGGACCAACTAGGCCATGGAATGAATGCATTTGTACAGTTTCATGGCAATCATCCAAGTAGCGACAACAAACTTGTGTTTAAGTTCAGGCGCTGGACAACAGTCCATCCTATAAGTTCATATAGTCTATGTCCAGTAGAGGTAGTATATATTTCAATCAATCAAATAGGGGGCACATTTAAAAATTAATTAAGTTAAATTGTTTCTTATACTTTTCTTGCAAACTGATGCCATCCCATTTAGTTCCAAGCAAATTAATCATTGTTTGTCAACATGTGCCAATACTTATGGTCTGCCGACCAATACTATTGCTGTCAAAGGTGTGAGCATCATGATTTACAGGACAGGACAACTGGCAGCTTGTCTGACTTTCAGGCTTAATGTCCATCACCCATCCAACTGCCACTATATATCCTATACAAATTCAAATCGTCATAATTTCAACATTTTTCAAACATTTTTCAACATTTTTCAACCATTTTTCAACATTTTTCAACCATTTTTCATTTAACTTTCAGTAAACATTAAACAATTACCACTAATTTACAACATGAATTAACCATCAACATAAAATACCCTTTTTTTTTTTTTTTTTACAACAAGTAGGGCATAGTAATCTCTCCTTTGGGTCAATTTGAGTGGTCTGCTCAAGAGACACCATGGTAACTGACCCAATGGTAGGATTCAATGCCGCATCATTTTCGGTAAGGTACGCTAACGAACAAGTCAACACAGTTCCTGCCTCCAATTGTCACCTCTTATGACATTCAGGAGAGCACATCAGATCAATTATACATTTCTGAACCCACTGGGGGTCAACTTTGCATGCTGCTATATATCAAGCCACATGTGCACAAGGACAGTGTACTAAGTATTTATCCTTAAAACAGTGTTTGTACTGAAAGTAATAGCTGAATGAATGTCCTTTCCATTTGAACAAAAAGTAAAACATGGTGAAGAGAGAGAGACAGGCGAGAGACAGAGAGTGCATGTGTTTCCATTTCGGACGAAAAATCAAACTCAAACAAAAAGGATATCAAATGTCTGTTAGAAAATAAAAGAAAACAAGAAATAATTTCATGACAGGGGTATCACTTGTTCACCTTCTAAAAAGCTGGGTCGGCATCCTTCCTGTTTTAACTTTTTGTAGAGCAGTGCTACAACACTGCTGGGGTTCCCTTGGGGACTAGCATCTGAGTCGTCATAGAGCACGATTAAACGAGTTTTCGACAAACTCTGAAATTTATCCTTTGCCTCATTATTCTGAAAAATACAAGCAACATTTAGCTTTCCTGCTTTGAGCCGCCTTAACATTAAACTAGGTAAAGTCACATTAATGGCTCCTTTTACATGACACCGTGTGAATTCGGCCTGTGACCTACAATCTAACACCAACAGTGAATCGCCCGTTAACAGCTCGTCTTTCAATTTTTCAGGACTAATACAGTCCTCGCTAGACATTCTTATAGAACACCGGCAACAAGGCATTTGGTAAATGTAACTTTTAGGGAAAATTTACATATGTAAATAAAAAATACAGCGTTCGCCGCCGTACGGTTCTTGCCGAATTAACATGTCCCATTTCCGTTCTCAAATAAGTCTGACCTATACACTCCTTGATCCGGTGGTACAACTCGATTACTTGGTCATTTTCTTCTTTTATATAAAATTTCCACAAACGTCAACTGTCGTATCCTTTTAAAAATGACAAAAGGTCCATAGATAGCACCAATGGTATGTGTACACTGTTGTGTAATGTCTCTATTCACTGAGAATTAACACTAATCCATGTAGATATTCTTATCCAGATATAAATGGCGTTAGACCCAATGGGAAGATTGACAAGTAAACAAACGGAGACTGTGATCTTTTGGCCAATCAAACTAGCTATATCGTGTGACGTTTAAAACATCTCCGCCTACTTTGATGACGATTGTTTCCAACTATGGATCTAATTATGAATTGGAACACTGTTTTTACAACGTCATTTCCTGCACATAATGTAGGTTATGAATGAGAGGCCAGACTGAAGGAAATTTATAAATAAAGGAGTGGCCGTAGAAGGGGCTCAACACGAGGAAAGACAACTTGTCGACCTTTAATATGCATGTTTGGTGACAAAAATTGAAACAAAATTTAAAATAAAAAATTTGAAACGTTTTGAGCGATTTAATTTGCGGAAAAAATATTGATTTTTCCCACATTTCTTGTTTTCTCAGACTAGGTAAATGGAAACTTATACTGGGTAAGTCACACATGACTGATTGTGACATAGCACGTAATTGTGCAATATCAAAAATGAAAGAGGAACATGTACATTTATTTTTTATTCGATCAATCCCTAAATCAACGGCCATGTAGTTTAAGACCAACCTAACAAAGTCACATGAAACTTCCAAGATCCAACACTGAACAGTTCAGGTGTAGTTTGAAATATTCTGGAGTAAGGACATGGAATGCTTTATATGTTCATGTTAGTAGAAAGTTTTAAAGAAAAATATATTATGTGTTTGAACCATTTTTTTTTAAATGATTCATTATACTGCAGGTGTTATTGTCATTTCCTCCCACTTTGTGCATGTATGACCGTCTATTATTTCTTTGATGTGTTAAACATCGTTGATGTTTGTTTTTTTATTTTTAGTTGTTTTTATTGTTTTTAAATGCAGGAGAACTGAAATCATATGCAACTTTCTGTTGTTTTTTTTTAACTAGAACTTTTCTAATACATGAAGGTCTTGAGGGAGACAAGATACATTTGTATTCTAATTGTGCTATCCTAGTTAAATAATAATAATAATATATTATTATTATTATTATTATTATTATTATTATTATTATTATTATTATTATTATTATTATTATTAAAGCTGAACCTTCTCCATTATATTCAAGTGATTCATAGAACTGTATAAATACAGTAATTAAACCGTACGTATAATGTACAAGTGTGTACGTGGGTACATATGTTTGTTTTTATGTATATACGTATGTTGTCATGAACATTGTTATTACTGCTGATGATGGTAGTGATGGTTATGATAACAAAGACTATTATTACTTGATACATGTAGGTATGAACATCAAATTTCTGTTTTATCTATAATTGATAACAAAAGAAAAATTAGCCAAAAATATGATTGTTGTTAGATGATTGTGTGTGTTCTTTAAAATTAACAAAATGGTGTCAGAAAATGGGAATTAGAATTGTAGAGAACATTTTAAAAATCATAGATTTCTCAAATTAAAAGCACATTTTGCGATAATTTATGTGAACTTATATAATAATAATAATAATAATAATATACATACAGTATAAACAATTTACTCTTGCGGACAGTTTCTTTACAAACCATTATAAATTTTTCTAAGAAACAGAGATATAGAGATATGGCAAAAAAAAAAAAAAAAATTAAAAAGACTGTAAACATTAGTGAGATAGGCAAACTAGCAACTTCCATCATGCATTTACATAACACTAGTCAACTGAGATGACACATTGGGCTTTACATTTATAATTGTACTATAATGGTGTTGTTTCTGATGCTCTAAGGAAATTTTACCAGATAAATACCATCTGTACTCACTTATAAGTCGAGTCCAACTGCAGTTTATTAGGAGCAATTAGTAGAACAAACACAATGATCCTGATCTGCTGGCGCATTATGCGACGACAGATCAGGGTCTATGTTGGTTGCAGTTGAACTCGTCTTATACACGAGGTGCAGAGGTCAGAGATTTTGTTTTAAAGCTGTCATCCAAAAATATACTTTGTCTATAAACAAACTTAAGCCTATTATTCACTTTTTTCACAATACCATTTGCTTTTGCCCCTACAGATACATGTAGACCCAAAATAAGACACAAATATTGTTTTGAACCAAAAAAGAATACCGTCTGTACTCGCGTATAATGTAAGTCCAAATGCAAACAACATAGACCCTGATCTGCCGGCGCATTATGCGCCGGCAGATCAGGGTCCATGTTGTTTGTTCTACTGATTAGTCCTTACAAACTACAGAGACCCAGATCTGCCGGCGCATTATGCGACGGCAGATCTGTGTCCATGCAGTTTGCAGTTGGTATCGGTTTATACGCGAGTCAAAACGGTAAAAACTATTTTACCAAGAAGTGATAATTTATTAGCAACTAACCACTGCTTGCATGATTTATGACGTACAAATCTGGATAAACAAATTACATTAAATATATTTTCATTTCATTTTAAAACCATATTCAAAATGGGGTTGCTTTAATTGACTTACCTACCTATCAACCAACCTACCTACCTTTACCCACCTACCAACCATTGATCCAACTAAACAGATTAATATATAAATTAGATAAGTAAACTCACGATAAAGGATAAAGCAATTTCTGGCTTGTAATATTTGTAAAAACATTTTCTGGAACGGAAGAATGTGTCGGAAAAATCTATGGGGAGCAACAATTCAAGATATTCAGGTAGTGTATTAGAAATAACTCTCCCAGTGACCCAACATCTTTGATCTAGATAAATCCAGGAACTATAAACATTTCTTTCAAAACAGGAACTAATTGGCGTAGCCAACCGAGTAAAAACTATGTGCATGGAAGGCAACAATGTGACAAAGCGACAAAGCAAGAATGTGCCAATGTGAAGCAACAATGTGCCAAAGGGACAAAGTACCAATGCAACAATGTGACAAGGAAACAAAGCAACAATGGGTAAACTTGAAAAACTTAGGCTGGTAAAAGTGACAAAAAAGGCAACAAAGTAGAAAATAATTAGGTCGCTTTGTCACCTCAATTTTGCCGCTTTGGCATGCCATTTGGTTGTTTCGGTGTATTGTCGCTTTCTGTGACTTCCGTCTTTTTCACTTTGTCATTCTATTTTAAAGCTTTGTTGAATTGGCGCTTTGTCACTTTGTCACGGTAATAAATTAACAATGCAACAATGTGACGTGACACAGATCAGCCACCATAAGCATTCTAGTATGGTATGTTGTGATGATGATGGTATTATCATTGTCCATGTTTAAGTAATTATTATTTCGGTTATTTTTTTAATTTATTTTTGTTTGTTCTGTTTCTTGGTTTTATGTTATTTTGTTGTTATGGCTAATTTCGCTGCTGTTGTTACTCATTATGGTAGTGGTGATGATAAAAATAATGATGATACTCATCTTTATAATGATAATAATAATAATAATAATAATAATAATAATAATAATAATAATAATAATAATAATAATAATAATAATAATGTTACTGTTGTTGTATTAATGTGTTTTTTTGTCATCATCGTCATCGTCATCATCATCATCATCATCATCAACAGCAGCAGCAGCATTATTATAATAATCATCACGACCACCATTATTAACATGTACTATTAACAACGACAATTGTGGAGGTACCATTGACTAAAATCATAAGACTGCATTTATAATTATAGATTCACCTAACTTTACCATGCCACAGATGATATGAGGCTCTCCTATCCAGACCACTTACATGTCGGATATAGGGACATAAGGTTATTCAACTGTATGACATGTAAAGATAATGAGACAATCCTATCCAGAGCACTTAAATATCGGATATAGGGACATCAAATTATTAAACCGCATGTCATACGATGATAAGATACCCATCCTTCCCAATTACTAAATACAGTATAGATCCTGTTTCTAATTTATTTCATCTATACAAGCCTCATGTATATATCTGGAACAAATTACACCAAAGGTGACATTTTAATACAATAATAATAGAACAAGGTGAAAGGATTACAGTGAAATAATTATTAACAGCGCAAGTAAATTCGTTAAGTAACAAAAATATTAAAATTGTTAAGAATTTTTATATTAATTTCACAATAATAGCAGTGGCAGATACATTACTACCAGGGGGAATTGTAGTAATTTTAATTGACTGTTTTAATATTATTAGTCACTTTATCTTTTTATCTGTCTATCTATCCATCGTCATCATCATCATTCTTCTTCATCCTTCCCCTCCACCTCACCATAACAGAGGCGCAGTAAGTGGTTAGCCTGCAAGACTTGTGACCGAGAGAGTGCAGGTTCGATCCTACCATCAGATCAGATTGCTTCGGCACTCGACAACCAACTTGTGTTTCTGTGCCATAAAACACCGAACGAAACCAATCATCGCCCCAGAAGCTTCACATATGTGTATGTGTGTCTAATTACTGTGATTTTAATTTACTTTTATGGATATAAATTTGTTGTGGTTTTTGAAAAAGTGACATATCTGTTTGCTACTCGCATATGTGGATATGCTTTGATGAAAAGGAAGAGAGTTCTTTTTTTTTTTTTTACATTTGTATGTGACTGGTTAGTAAATTGCATGGCTTGAAAAAAAAAACACAAATGCATGAAAATGCGTACTTCGTGAATAAAAATGAATCCACTACAAATGTATTAAATAGTAAAATAAAGTAGCCATACAAATTACCAACCGCTAAGAGCATAGATCTTGACATTTGACCTTTTGGCCCACTACAAATCAATGGGTAGCACCCTCTACCGAACCGCAGTCCCGTTAAGAAGTTTGAGGAAAAATGACTGGAGAACGCTTGACTCAGGTCTAGTGATCTTGACCTTTCATCTTTTGATCAACCAAACAATAAGGGGACTTCCTCCAACCATTTGCAGTCCATTAAAGAATTTTGCTATAAAGAAAAAAAAAATACAAGAGCTGAAAGATTTTGAATAATCACGTGGAAACCAAAGTCATGAGGTACCTCCAGTGACCTAAGATCTGGAACCTTTGACCATCCGAATCAATTGGGTACTGCTTCTACCAAAGTGCAAGTGATCTTGACCTTTGATAATTGGAACATTCAAATCTATTGTAAACTGTCATTATTCAGGGACAACATACATATGAAGTTTGATAAAGAATGGGTGGAGTAATCGTTCAGAAATTAAGTACTACAAAGTTAAGTCCAGCAACCACAATGTTGTTGCTTTTGAGACACCACATACAATGTGCAGTCTTTATTATAAGTTTGATGAACGACAACCACTTGAAATCTGAATTATAAAAAGGAAACGAAAATCTCATTTTCAACTCCACGGACTTGACCTTCAACCATTTGTCTCTCAGATCAGTAGGTTGCTGCCTCTAACCATGTGTAGTCCACCTGAGATTTAATAAAAAAATATTAAAAAAAAAAAATTGAACATGAAAACTTGATTTTATCATGCTTCTGACCTGTGACCATTTCACCCTAATATTGTACACACCACAGAGACTTGTGTCAATAAATCTCTGATGGTGTAAAATATACAATAATATAAATATAAGCATAAGTAATGTGATATGTGTCTCTGTGGTACACACATGATTATTGCTGCACTCGTCTCGCATGGGATTTGCCTACATACAGATGAACATTCCTATTATTATAGTACAGCTGGAGCAGGCACTTCTGAGTGAGCCCTTAAGGTACCACATATCTTCTGCATAACGGTTCATACTCCGTGCAGTGGGTTACCTACACAGGGTATATAACACCACTGCGACAATGCTGGAAACCTAGTGGCAAAATGCCAGCTGGATAAAACCGTGCTCATTGATAACTTTGACATTTAATTTAGATTGAATTTTACTGCGACATTTGCTCTTATGTGTATCTGGTATATTATGTGAAGATTTTGTATTGTTATGGGATTGCATCCACCACATTCATGTAGCGTTTTATGCATTGTATATTAGGGTCTGAAATCTACCTATGATTTAGACCTTCTACTCTATCTAGGGAGAGACGAGGAAGACGTAGTTCTCTTGAACTGTTTATTGTAGAAATACACAGGTTGTAGAGCGAGTCCATGCCGGCGGTGCACCCTATATACGATTAGAAAATACGATCAGATCCATTCATGCGTTCGCACCACATTAATAAATACAGTCGATAACTAGATGTATGTTCGCTCTAATTCAGAACAGTGGTCGTCTTAGGCCTTGTTCAGGGGTGTTAAACACTTCTCTTTTTATTTCTCTTCCATCCCCGTGGCCGTGTTTGTCATCGTCTTTGGAGCAGTTGCTACTTTTTGTTTTTCTTTGGTTTCCATGACATTCCTGAAATCTCTCAGAGAAGGTTTAACCGTCTCTTCTAAAGCATTCTGGTGAAACAGTTGAAAACGTTGCAATAATTGTCCGTACCGTCGCGATTTTTCCGTCTCTGACAAATCTGTTCGATCCACCAACGAGCGTAACTCTGTTTGCAAGTGTGGCATCTTTGCGAGATTAGGATTAGGAGGTAAGCGAGGTATCCTTTGTTCGTACCAACGACGGAGTTCCATCCACCGTTTGTAAGGCACTAAAGGTAATTTTCGTCCTTCCATAAGATCCAGGGGTACAGATGTGATGTCATTCCAGAATAGTCTGTTCTTTTGTATGTACACACTAACACCCCTCCTAAAAGAGGTCCAGCAATCGATCCTAACAAGGGAGCGACGACTTTTAACAACGGTCCTATCAGTATGGGAAGAAATCCTCCTCATTGAACGAGCACTTTTTTCTCTTGACTGAATGGAATTTTCTTTTCACCATTTGGCGAAGGAGTTGATGATGTCCTCCTAATCGCTGTTTCTGTATCTTGGTCAAAGGAACCGTTCTTTTCAAGACGTTCAAACAACATTCTCACACCATATCGATGATTTCATTTGGTGCTTTTTGAATGATTTGTTCTCTGGACGACGAGGCCTTGTCAACGGACTAATCGTGCTAGTTCTTGTGGTACACGCATGACCAACGATGCACTCGTCTATCCTAGGATTTGCCTACCTACAGATGACCAATAATATCATTACAGCACTGCTCGAGCAGGCGCTTCTGTTACGACCCTAGGTCTTAAAAATATGTAACAGAAAGAAAGTGAAACCAACAATTGAAGTAAAGTCAACAAGCAATTTATTTCCCGACAATACAAAGTAAAAATTCAAAACACGATTACAGTTTGTGAATTAAATTCAAACAAAATCCTAAATATACTACCACAAGTCCAAAAATATATAGAATGTTCCGAATGAATTCCAATAGTTTTGAATGTCCTGATATACACGATGATAAATTCAGAATGTCTTTGAATGAGTTCACAAAAGTCAAAAGTAATGTATTAATCCAAAAGTCTATGAGTACTTTAGTAATTCCAATGAATATATATTAAATAAATAACTCCTCTCGAATGATATCTGTGTTCAATGGCACAACAATAAACTCTGATCACAAAATGATTCCCAGACTGTTCTTAAAACCGGAATGAAGTTAATGCGTATCAAGTCTCTATTATATACATAATTTCTAATGACCCACATCATTACAGGACGTGAGTCATCCTAATGGAAAAACCCCAGTCTAATTGTAAATAAGACTGGCTTCGAACTCAAATGCTAGTAAACATCTTGTTGACAAGTAACCGTAATTTAAAGTACAAATAAATACAACCTTACCATTACAGACAAAGTTAAGCACACAATAGATTCAATATACATAACACCTCCCCTCATAAAGAAAAAGAAAGATGTATGCAATAAAGCTTTCTTTTACATATTTGTCAAAAATATGCATATGATACTATAATAATCAAAATGACATAGGATGATGTCTTATAAATTAAACAAAATAAAGCAATATAGTATGTCTATACACGTGAGAGTGCGTCTGCAATCACATTATCTCTTTCTCAGGTGTCTTTGTAAATGATGACGTCATCGATGTACGCGTCACAATTATCAAGACCAGATGTTAACCTGTTCATAAGACGTTGGAATGTTCCTGGAGAGTTTTTCATTCCAAAATGCATCACTTTATACTGATAAAGTCCAACTGTAATTGTAAATGCCGAACTTTCTTTTGCTCTTTCCGTGAGTGGAATTTGCCAGAATCCTTTTAAAAGGTCAAACTTGGTGACATATTTCTCATTTCCAATTTTGTCGACGCAAATATCTATTCTTGGCATTGGAAATGGATCCGTTTTGGTGACACTGTTGACTTTTCTATAGTCAGTACACATGCGGAATGTATTATCTGGTTTAGGCACAAGAATACATGGTGAACCCCAGTTACTTTTACTTGGTTCTATAAAATCATTCTCAAATAAATATTGAATTTTATTTTTCAAATATTCCTGCTTGAGAGGATTCATCCTGTAAGGATGTTGTTTCACAGGTGTAGAATCTACGATATCAACGTCATGATAAATGTTATTTGTTCGTGTTGGAACATCAGGAAACAAGTGCTCATACTCAAGTGATAGCTGTTTTAGTTTATTTCTTTCCTGTTGTTGTAGATGTGAAAGTTTCTGGTCCTGAGTGTTCAATATTTTTGAATTCTGAAGTTTGGTTAAACCAAAGTCACTACTGCCAGATTGCATTTCATCGTTTACACCCTCATTGTGTAGGATTGGTTCAACTAAACTGATTGAGTGCATCTATAAACTGGGCTATCACTGTCAAAATACTCCTTTAACATATTTATGTGACAAAGCTGTTTCTGTTTACGCCTCCCAGGAGGGTTAATGATATAATTTATATCATTTACTTTATTTTCAACGGTATAAGGACCGTAAAATATATCCCGAAGAGGATTGTGATGTATGGGCAAGAGAGCCAGAACTTTATCACCAGGCTAAAACCTCCACTCCTGTTTATTTCTGTCATACCTTAATTCATTGTTGACTGAGAAGAGTGAAGAGTAGATCTTGCTACTTTACAAGCCTTTGACGACTTATATTTGAAACCAGAGACGTAGTCAAGAAGATTAATCTTTGGATCTTCATTTGAAAGAAGTTTCTCTTTTAATAACTTCAATGGTCCACGGACAGTATGTCCAAAAACCAATTCAAAAGGACTAAAACCCAATGATTCCTGAACTGATTCCCTAACAGCAAACAACAGTAAATGAACACCCTCATCCCAATCCTTTCCTGGATCAAAACAATATGACCGAATCATATTCTTCAAAGTTTGATGAAATCTTTCTAAAGCCCCTTAACTTTCAGGGTGATACGCAGAAGAATTAAACAGTCGGATGCCTAACTCATGCATAACTCTTTGGAAAATTACAGACATAAAATTGGACCCTTGATCAGACTGGACAGGTTTGGGAAGGCCAACAAGTGTAAAAACTTTACCAAAACTTTTAAAATAGTTTTAGTTTTAATATTTCTCAGAGGAATTGCCTCTGGAAATCTTGTGGACGCACACATTATGGTCAACACGCATTGGTTGCCTGACCTGGTCTTACGTAAGTGACCGACACAGCCTACCATTATTCAGCTAAATGGTTCGTCAAATGCAGGAATATGCTGCAGATGAGCCTTAGATATCTCCTGATTGGGTTTTCTTACAATTTGACAAATGCGACATGATCTACAGTATTTAGAAACATCACTTTTAAGTTTCGTCCAATACAAATTATTCAAGATCTTGTGATAAGTCTTACTGATTTCTAAATGACCAACCAAAGGAATTTTAATGGGCTAGACTAAGAATTTCCTGTCGTTATGACTTCGGAACGACAATTTGATAGCTCACCGACCACTCGTCACCAGCGGGTACCTCAGAAAGTCTCCATCTTCTCATAAAGACCCCATTTTTTCACAAAATAACAATCTGGGACTCGTGTGGCTTTAGTTTCACTAATTGCCCCCTGAAACAAATAGGAGATCTCAGGATCTTGTTCCTGTTCAACAACGATTGTTTGTCTTTTGTCACCTTGATTAGAATAGAGAGAATGAGTAATAAAAAGAGGATCACTGTGATCAATACATATTGGTTGATCAATACCAAGAGAAAAGGTGACCTCATCAAAAGACTAACCAATAAATGTGTCAGCTGAAGGAATAATTTCCTGACCAACATCATTCTCACGAGCTCCATTTGACATAGCTCTGGTAACTGCACAAGCAGGATACAAATCAGGGATTTCAATCTCAATAGGATCAACTCTTTGATTCAAACAAGGCTTGTCAGTTACAAGTGGATTAACCAAGATTTTATCTCCAGCTAGGTCATGGCCTAGTAACAAATGGATACCTTATACAGGTAAAGAAGTAACTTCCCCAACAGTTACAGGTCCGGAAACTAAGTCTGATGCCAAATTTACACAATGGAGAGGAACATTTACAAAGCCGCACTCTACTCCCTGAATAAGAACTTTCACTTGAAGAACACTCCTCAGACAAAGGCAAAGTACCTGATAATAAAAGACTCTGAGAAGCTCCTGTGTCCCTTAATATTTTAATAGTGATATGTTTGGCAGATTCACCAATAAGTGATATAGAACCTTCTGACATGAATGGCTCATAAGTCTCGAAAATAGAATCAGACTGGGGTTTGTTTGACCCAACAAATGTATTGCTTTCAATACAAGATCGTGACCTTTACCTCTTTGAAATAAGAGCATTTGGAATAGATCTGTCTTTATTCTGTTGGTTATTTTTCAACCAGAAGCAATCAGAAATGACGTGCCCTTTCTTTTTATAATAAGTTCACGTAGGAAGAGATAAGAATTTATGATCAGTCTTATCAGATGTTTGATTTGCCGTATTGAAATTTGAAAGTACTCGTTTGAGACTGATATTTTTTTTAAATACCAAAATCCAGCTGAGAGGTAGACTTACTGTCAAATGAAATGTTGTGAGTTATGGAATAATCATTAGCCATGCGAGCAGCATTCTCCAAAGTTTCCACTTTCTGCACATCAAGATAGGTCTTTACATCACTATAGATGCACTTCTTGAACTCTTCAATCAATACGAGTTGTCTGAGGTTATCATAATCTTTATCAACCTTCTTGGCTGAGCACCACCTATCAAACAATTGTCCTTTTTCCCTTGCAACTTCGACATGGGTTTGTCCAGTTTCTTTTCTACAATTCCTAAATCCCTGTCGATATGCCTCAATTACCAAGTCATAACCCTTCAAGATATATTCCTTAACCACATCATAATCAACACTCTGTTGTACTGACAGTGAAGTGTAAACTTTCCAATAAGTACACTTTCAAGTTACAAAGTCCAATGCTCTCTGGGCCATTTCAAGTTTTCAGCTATTTTCTCAAAGTGAAGAAAGTATTTATCTACTTCTTTTTCCTGAAAAGTGGGCACTAACCTAATATATCTGGTAACATCAAAACCTAAACTTGTGTGTAAAGGGGGGAGTGGGTAAAGGGAGAGTGCTCCGCTTGCGATTTCTAATTCTTTTAATCATTATTGCATTTCTCTTCGCATCTGTCTATCTTCTCTCTCTCAACATCTGCATTTCCCTTTCCTTCATTTCTCTCTCTCTCTCTCTCTCTCTCTCTCTCTCTCTCTCTCTCTCTCTCTCTCTCTCTCTCTCTCTCTCTCTCTCTCTCTCTCTGCTTCTCCTTATCCTCTCTATGCATTGCATCTGCATATCTATTTCCCTTTCGTCTTCCTGCAATGTCTGCATTTCTTTCTGAAGCTGAAGTTTTCTTAATTCTAATTCCATCTGGCTTTTTTGTTGTTGCTGTAATTCCCTTAATTTCAAATCAAAACCAGATACAGACTTATCAATCAAAACCAAAGCACTATTGTCTAAAATGTCCTTTCCCACCAAATATGGAATTGAAAAATTCTTTATCTCTTCCTTTTTCAAAGACGCTTTCGCTTCAGAAAGATCATAATGTCTGGCAAGCTGAAGCAACTAGTCCTTTTTCATAGACTCTAACCCTACCTGGGTAGGACTTGAAACAATGTTCTTAACATTAGACTGCATTGTGAATGCTTGCTGGTTTCACAAAAATTTCTTAAATAGGTGAAATAAAACTATTTACAAGGGACAATGCAAATTCGGAAACAAAGTCAATATAATCTGTAATTTAAAGAAATTCGCACCCCGGACGAGTTCCCAATTTGTGTTACGACTCTAGGTCGTTAAAATAAATAACAGAAAGAAAGTGAAACCAACAATTTAAGTAAAGTCAACAAGCAATTTATTTCCCGACAATACAAAGTAAAAATTCAAAAGACAATTACAGTTTGTGAATTAAATTCCAAAATAATCCTATATGTCCTATCACAAGTCCAAAAATATATTATGTTCCGAATTAATTACAATGGTCTTGAATGTCCTGATATACCACGATGCTACAATCCAGAATGTCTTTGAATGAGTTCACAAAAGTCAAAAGTAATGTATTAATCCAAAAGTCTATGAGCACTTTAGTAATTCCAATGAATATATATTAAATAAATAACTCCTCTCGAATGATATCTGAGTTCAATGGCACAACAATAAACTCTGATCACAAAATGATTCCCAGACTGTTCTTAAAACCGGAATGAAGTTAATGCGTATCAAGTCTCTATTATATACATATTTTCTAATGACCCACATCATTACAGGACGTGAGTCATCCTAATGGAAAAAACCCAGTCTAATTGTAAATAAGACTGGCTTCGAACTCAAATGCTAGTAAACATCTTGTTGACAAGTAACCGTAATTTAAAGTACAAATAAATACAACCTTACTATAATAGACAAAGTTAAGCACACAATAGATTCAATATATATAACACTTCGAAGTGAGCTCTTAGAATACCACATATCTTCTGCATGACGGTCGATACTCCTCACTGTGGGTTACCTCCACAGGGTAGATTAACACCACTTCCACAATGCTGGAAACTTGGTGGCAAAATGTCAGCTGGATAAAACCATACCTTTTGATAACTTTCACCCTTAATTTAGATTGCATTTACTGTGACCTTTGCTTCTATGTGTATTTGGTATATTATATGAAGATTTTGTATTGTTATGGGATTGCATCCACCACATTCATGTAGCGTTTTAGACAGTGTAGATCGGGGTCTGAAATCTTTGGCTTGTAACTAGGATTTAGACTTCTTACTCTATCTATGGAAAGACGAGGAAGACGTTATTCTCTTGAACTGTTTATTGTAGAAATACACAAGTTGTTCTGTGAGTACCGGCCGGCGGTACACCCTATAAACAACTAGAAGTGCAATCGTATGCATTCATGTATACGCACCACATGCATATGCACTACATAAATAAATGTTAAAGCTATAACTAGACGAATGTTCGCTTTAATTCAGAACTTTTCCTTATTCGGGTCTAATAGTTCTTGTTCATAACTAAGTCAGAGTTCTTCTTGAATAGAACTCAGGTGAGCAACATTCGTTACTGAAGGAAATTCAGCTTAACACATACATTTATATTAAAGGGTCACGTAAGAAAACTACAGCGCCACGACAGGGTGTAGGTGTACAATGATAACTTTGCCTCAGGTAACATCCCCCCCCCCCAAAAAAAAAAAAAAAACACACAAAAATAAGGGGCTACATCATCCCCCACCCCACCCCCACTACTCCCAGGTGGCTGGGGCCCGGAATATTTACAGAATATACAACTTTATTTTAAAGAAATATGGTCAAATAATATAGCATTTCACGCAGAAGTTGCGTTTAGATGTGAAAACAAATACGCTTGGTTGAGGCTGCGAAGCAAAGAGGCATGTAGGGGATCATGTGTTAGTGAGTATTGTGGCATGCATATGGCAGAGTTTACGAGAGTATGTAAAATTTACCCATGTTGGAAGTGTGCGGTCGGAACTTGGACAGATTATAGGATAAGTGTGAGTTGTGGTGGTAATCACGCAGCAAGAGATATGGAGAGAGTAGAAAACAGGGCAAGGAAACATTTTAGTAAAGCTATTTGTGAGCTTCAGTCAAATTGAAAAAACTCTTGACACCAGCTTGCGCCATGCATTATATCATACGTTTGAGTGAGCTGCTTAAGAAAGGGAAGATAACACAAAATAAATATGACGCTCTGGTCTTGCTATATGCAAAAGGGGTTATTAACCCAGTTTCATTAACCAGACGACGGGCACGGAGAAAGCGGCCAGTTCCAACTCAACGATTAAAGTAGGGCGTTTGCCAGAAGCACAACTGGGTGAGCTAACTGATGAAGCACTAAGCAGTATTCTCGATGAGTATTCATTTATCCCGCCTGAAAAGCAGCAGAAGCATATTCCAACACCACGCCAAATCAGGAGGTGACTGCCCAATTTTGTAAAGCGGCAGGGTAGAGTCAACGCGATTGTGAAAGACTAATGCGCCACCGTGCCTGAAAAGCATGAGTTAGAAGCAGACACCTTGACATTTCTTAACGCTGTGGCTCATAAAGTACACTATATCCTTTCAAGAGAGCTCAAAAACCTTGATGGTCTAAAGTTTAGCCTCATCCTAACGGCACATCTGGAGTAAGCCATGCCTGGCATAGAAAACGTCTACGATAACAAAAAGTGACGGCCTAGGTCTGTAGGCGGGC
Source organism: Margaritifera margaritifera (assembly GCA_029931535.1). Taxonomy (NCBI): domain Eukaryota; kingdom Metazoa; phylum Mollusca; class Bivalvia; order Unionida; family Margaritiferidae; genus Margaritifera; species Margaritifera margaritifera. The sequence goes on along the minus strand of JAQPZY010001636.1, from coordinate 2,881,394 downwards.
AGATCTATTGGAATGAAACACTAAAGACTGCCGTGGTATAATCGAAAAGCTACAGCGAGTGTCCATAACAGAGGAAGGCAGCGCATGCGCCATCCTTGCCTCCCAGAACCATCATCGCCAGATGCGTATTCCATACATCATCTATGCAGACTATGAATCGTTCAACATTCCAATTGAAGACCCTGACAACAATCCAGCGCAAAGCAGCACGCAAAAAATCGCTGGCAAGGTCCTATGTGGCTTTTGCTATATAGTCGCCCACAGTGGTGGAGTATCTAATGAGTTTGTCTTAAACTGAGGTAACGAGGCATTCGCCACTTTCATCCAAAGTCTAGAGGGTGAGCTAGAAGAGATCAGAAAGTTACTCCGAAATCTCGCAGAGATGTTGCTGAGTAAAGACGACAAGAAGGCCTTTAAGAACGCCAATGACTGCCACGTCTGCGGCAAGAAACTTTCCATATTACCAGAAAATACAGCGGAGCCGCCCATCAAGCATGCAATCTCAAGCTGCACATTTATCCAGAAAAAAAGGTGCTAGTTGTGATTCATAGTCTGCGCGGCTATGAATGCCACCTGATTATGGAGGCCATCGGAACAGCATCGGCGAAAAAGATAAGCGTCATTCCAGAAAACACGGAGAAGTACATGACGTTCTCACTAGAGCAGTTGCAATTTGTTGACAGCCTCCAGTTTATAAACAGCAACCTCGAAAAACTGGCTGCCAACATGCCTAAGGAGACGTTTCGCACCATTACAGAGCATTCAGCGCCGGATGCTAACATTAACCTTTTGCTTTGCAAGGACGTTTACCCATACGAATACATTAGCAGCTGGGAGCGTTTCGAAGAAACACAGCTTCCACCGATAGAGGCCTTCTACAGCGACTCAGCTGCGCACGTATATCCGACTATAAGAATACACAGAGCGTGTGGAAGACTTTTGGCTGTAAAACTATGAGCGACTATCACGACCTCTACCTCAAGACACTAGTGGACGCGTTTGAAGCATTTTGCGACACCTCGCTCCAACACTACAACCTTGACCCATGTCACTATTATAGTACGCCGGATATTAACTGGGACACATTTCTGAAGAAGACTGGTTTCAAGCTTGAGCTGCTGACTGATATCAACATGAGAAGGCAATCCGTGGTAGCATTTCGGTGGTGAGCAGTCGTCATGTGAAAGTGAACTTCCCAAAGTGTGGCGACTATAACAGCGGAAAGCCAAACAGCTGGATAACGTACCTTTACAGCAACAACATCTGTTGCTGGACCATGTCTACCCACTGGCGGTTTTAAATGGGTTGATCCGCTAGATTCAGCTAACTTTGATTAGCACCATTTCAGCTGATTCGCTAAAAGGACACATTCTTAAAGGAGACTTCGAGGAGATTCATAACGCGCACAGCGACTATCCGCTGGCTTCTGAGGCTGGGATCGTTGAAGAGGTTTGACTGAGCGAGTACCAGCACGATCTCGTGAACAAAATGGGGCGTAAGTTCACTGGAGTGATAAGTGATTCACTATCGAAACCTAAAGATATATAAAGTTTGGAATGTGCGTAACCAAGGTTCACAGAACATTGGAGTTTAACCAAAATCCATGCATGGCCCCATACAGACAGCTCAACACTAATCTCAGGACTAAGGCGATTAAAAGATTTCTTCAAGCTGATGAACAACTCAGTAGTTTGAAAGACCATGGAAAACCTCTAGGTGGATCTTGTGAGACGCTAAGGCGACAAACTGCGCCGCCTGGTTGTCGACACAGCGTTTCAGTCGAGGAATATCTTCGACGGCAACCTCGTGGCCGTACATTGCAAAAAGACAACATGAAGTTAAACCGCCCAATCTACACGGGGCAGGCGATCCTCGATCTGAGTAAGCTATTGATGTACAACTTTTACTATAACAGCATAAAAGCCAGGTATGTAGACATAGCGGCCCTGCTATACACAGACACCGACAGCCTGCTGCTACAGACTGAGACTGCCGATGTCTATCGCGACGGGGCTGAAGATGCCAGCTTCTACGACACGAGCGAATACCCACGTGAGCACCCGCTTTGCAGTACGGCCAACAAGAAGGAGAAGGTTGTAGGCAAATTTAGGGATGAGTGCGTCGGCCAGCCAATTGCAAGGTTCGTCGGCCTCCTCCCCAAGATGTACAGCATTTTGCTTGCAAAGCACAAATTCACAAGGCTAAAGGCATTTCATGGACGGCAGTAAAGGCCGACCTCCGGCACAGCCTTTACCTGGAGTGTCTCCAGGAAAGAAAAGAGTTTGACTACACCATGACCGCCATCCGCAGCAACCACCACAAAATGGGGAGCCTACCGCATAAACAAGACTTTGGTGTCAAAACGGAGAAGGAATTGCCTCTGGGCGCCTGGCGGAGGGATTTTTTTTTTTTAGCTTACATTTTTATAGTATTTCACCTCACCTTAGTGTAACGGGGGCAATTCTTAACAAAACTTATATTTATGAGGGGTTGGGAAGTAGCAACTGACATAAAAACCGTTCTCTGTGGCAAAGTAGGGGCGCCACTAGAGAACATTGCCCCCGGGCGCCTTGAACCCTCGCGCCGCCGCTGTCTGATGCAGTTTCAGGTCCTAGTGGCCACCTTTTCAAATGCATACACAAAATGCAAAAGACAAAACAATGAACACAGAAAGAAAGAAATAAAACTACGCAGCTCAACATGATGTTTTCATTCCATGCTTATATACCTATTTCCAACAGAGTAAAGGAAAGTTGAAATACGTTTATGACTTGTAAATATGCATGTTGGTGCAGTGTATAAGCCTTTTTGGAAAAAGTCAATTAGGAGCCGAAAGCACTTTGGCTGGTTTAACACTAGTACTGCACTGTGTGTTGTCAGTTTGTTTTATGTATTTAATCGCTCTCGTACACGTGACAAGCTTGATATTTATATGGATCCAGTGCAATTTTAATTATTGTTTTCTATTAGGTACCGGTGATTACAGAACAACATTATGCTTCGAGACAGAAATGGGAATAGAGTAGCCAGTCTAATTTTTAGGCCGGGTATCAGTCTCTTTAATTAACCGGAAGTAGAGACATTACGGTATTTTGCTTTGCAAAATCTTAGGATTAAGTTACGTTTCCCACCTTCGATGTACATTCAAATAGATTCGTATTTACAGAAATAGGTATGCCCTTTTCTCTTATAAATACGAAATTCAAAATGCAATTAGATATCATTAGGAAACAGTGCAGTTAGATATCATTGGGAAACCATAATCTAGATGTGATAGGTCGATGCCAATTTGCATGCATAATGTTTCTTCGTTGACTCATGTCAACATTAGAAAGTATGAGACAAGAATCGAAAATTGCGACTTTTTATTCTCATCTAGCTACAGAATTTGTGTGTTCCTAAATTATTGCACATAATATACTCCAAAATTTACACTGGTCATCCGTGTGGCATGCGTTAAACTTAATCCTTGGGGATAGGCTTTCCAGTCATTGCAGGTGGTTCATAGACCGGTCTGAAGTGTATGTCAACGTGATCATGTTGGCGCATTTACTCAAATTAAATGAAATATTTCAGTGTTGTTCTAAAATTTAATATTAACCTTCGTATGTTCAATCTTGATTGTTGAATGTTCTGCACCTTAAATCACAGGCACTTGAGTCAATCACTGGTACCCTCCTAACATCAATTAATTGGGAGTAGGGAGTGTACCACTGATTAAATCAAGTACCTGTGCCTTAAAGGTAATAAAAAACTTCCATGCAAAAATTATTGATCGCTATGAACTTTTACAATGGTGGCCAGGTTCTAAACTGGGTCAAGAAAAGAGGATCTCGTGTCTGTCATAACAATTAATAGGGGAGTATGCATTTTTTTAACACACACAGCTTTCATTGTGACATCACAGCGCGCGACATTCAATCCAGTTTGTACTGGATCACACCTTTAGGTTGACTTGTCCAAAAATGTCCACATACTTTAACATTGATTTTTGACATATATGTTTGTCTCATGGCATGTATATAATGACCTTCCAAAGGAATATGGATGTATGAGGATCCAAATCAAGTGAATAATTGCCATTTAAAGGTATGTGTTATCAAATTCTACAAAATGACACCCATTACTGAAATATTTGGTACTGAATGCCTACATGACCAGTATGACTTGTACTATACATAGCAAGAAATTAAGTATTTTGTATGTACAGCATTGATTTTGCTGAATAAAAAAAATGTATTTTTTTTACAGTTTGTTGTTGCTTATCCATTTACATTAATATGAAAATTGATGGCGCTGGTTAGGGATGAAGTGATTAATTGATATATCGATGTATCGAAAAAATTTCCGTATCAATACAAGAGGTAAAGAATTGATATGAAACGGTACTTACACTAGACAAGTTACTTTACTCTTCAGCAGCCGTGAATAATTATTTGTCATTTGCCTGTTTATTCTTTAAATTGAGAACATCTGAGACAGCCGCAGCAGGCATAGGTGCTTATTTTTAGCAGTAAAAATAAAAACTACTGACAACACCCACTCGCCTTCTACAAATTAACACAAGATGACTAACTCACGTGGTTCAAAATGTGCCCCCCCCCCCTACAAATTCCATGCTAATTATTTTATCCCATCAGCATGTTCAGCCACTGATAATATATATCAATGTAAAGGAGATATTCCAGATTTGTTCTGCATGTACGATCTAAGTACTTTACTGATCATTTAATAACCACTTTTATGCAAAGTTTATCTGTTGCTTCATATCTTGTCTACTAAGATTGAATTTGAAGGCCACACTTCTGGTGTGTCACACAGAGAAATATGTTACATTCAATTCTGATTGGTGGTAATTGTTTGTTCAAGTCCAGGGTAAAACAATAACCACCAATCAGAACTAACTGTAGCTTGTTCACTGCTTGAAACACTGGATGTATTGGCATCCAAACTCAATCCAAACCGATACAAAGCAGCATAGAAACTTCATCAAAAGTCACTTTTAAATGATCTGTAAAGTACTTAAATTGTACATGGAGACCAAGTTTGGAATGTCTCCTTTTACGCTGATATATGTATGCAGTGACTGAGCATGCCAACTGGATTAAAAAAGAAAAAATTTGCACAGAATTGGCAAGGGGGAAGATTCCAAACTGTACGAGTTACGAGTAATAGCCACCTTGTTAATTTGTAGAAGGGGTGTGGGTGTTGTCAATAATTTCCTTTTTCACTGACAGAATCAAGCGCCTGTGGCCGTGGCAGTTGTTTTGCATAAGCAAGTTTTCAAAAACAAAAATCACATGTTATTCCCATTATAAATTTAAAAAGGACGGGATTCACAAAAGCAGAGTCCTCATTCCTGAGTCCTGGGTGCACTTTGTATAGCTGATGCTTTCACTATTTATTCTCACATATCATCATCATCATCATCATCATCATCTGTTTAAGCTGGTCCTCTGAAGAAAGAGTTATAAAGCTTACTCTGTTTCACAGTATCATGTATTCTCTGTTTCAGAGAATATCACCATAAAAATAAACAACAATGACAATAATAAACCAATATAACAACCCAGTTTGTTATTTTGATTTTCATATTTAAGTCCATACACTAAAATTCTAATACATGTATTTAGTTGTCCATTACTGTAATTTCTTTTACATTACTGTATTTCCTCACATTACTGAAAAAAACTATTTGAAATTGTAACTCAGAAAAATAAAAACAATGACTCCTAACTTGAGACAAATAAATAAATTTGTGTTTGCTGCTATGGTATAGTCTACCTTAATGAATAATCAAGTGGTGTTCCATCACTGTACTACGCCAGCACCATCATATATCATATTTATGTCAATGGATGAACAACAACACCAACGAACAGTAAACAAATTTATATTTTTTATTATTTAACACAATCCATAATCAAGACTTTCCATGCATTACCGTAATCACGATAAGTCTTGGGACATGAAAAAATAATTATTTTTCTACGTGTCCCAAGACTTATATGCATGTAAAATATATAAAATTTTTGGTGTCCCAAAACTTGTAGACACAAAAAAATGTGAAGAAAAAATTGGGAAGATCGCCATACGTCACACAGAAGTGACCAGCTGGTTCAGTTACCACGTCATTCGTCAATAAACTGTTATAAACTTCTATGATTGTTTTATGTTATTATTTTGCATGTGCATATTTTCCGATTTCTCCAACATGATTTAAAATAAAGGTAAATAAAGACTTCATAATTCACAGGCCGCTTACATTCAACGGAAGACCTGTACTATAGTGTACAGTACTTACACAGTGCAAATCGTACTTGGCGTCACTTATATCCTTGTTTATTCCCAAAAATATTTGATGCAGATTTTGCTTTATTCATCATTTTTACCAAATTGCATTCTTCCAAATTACATTTCAGCTACACGTTCATTGCTGTTTCATTTATTTGGATTCACGCGCTCAACAGTTACTGTTTTTCAGTTTTATAAGTGATCCTACAGTGTGATGTAATCTATATGAAAAAGCATGCATGTTTAATTATATAAAGCACATAACCAGCATAAATTCAAATAACTGTCATATATTCATGAAAGAATGATCGTAATATATGTTAAAATTCTGAATATAGATCGATTAAGAGCATCATTGATCCATTTTAGTTTTGTGTTTTGGTTTCACAAAATGATAATTTTCCACGCATTATTCATTCCACTTTTGATTTTGGCAAGCTATTTGTTTTGGCATCTCCCTTGTTTATAATTGGTGGATTTGTCTTTTGTTTTCCAACAGCAATCCAGGCCAGTTAATTGTTAAAACCCCGAAATTGGCTTGGGTAAAGAGGAATTTTGTCCGGCGGCAGAACAGACTTGGAGTTGTTTGTACTCAATATGAATTTTTGTATTAGACTGTATTATCATAGATCTAAACAATAAAGAATCTGCAGTCAGTAAGAAAACCAAACATTAAAAATGGAGAACAAATTTTATATGTATTGAGCCGAATATGCACTTGCTGAACAAATTTTTTTGTAAAAAAAACTCAGTTGATTTTAAATACAACTTATAAAGAATCATTCAAAAACAATAATAAACATTTTTGCAGACATGGAAACTTGATTAAAATCTTTGAAAAATGTATGGACTTTCTTGGACAAGAAAGAGATTCCTTTTTTATAGTGATCTAATAAGATGGTCGAAAATTATGAGCAATACATTTGCCCCCCCCTGAAGATAATAATAAATAATATCAAACAGCACTCAAATTTTTTTTTCCTGTGATTATTGAGAGCTCTTTGGTAGAGTTCCTGTATGTGTCACAACGACAAAATTGTGGCTCAGGAGTTTCAGTAGTATGATGATTAATCACATTGTTAATTTAAACAATCATCAGCTTCCTGAAAATGATATACTGAAAGTGCAATGATTTGTGAATTTTATACCAGAAGTAGCCATAAACCATTGTACATGTATACTGGTAGTAGCCATAAACTATTGTACATGTATACCAGTTACAGCCATGAACCATTGTACATGCATACCAGTAGTAGCCATAAACCAATGTACAGGTATACCAGTAGTAGCCATAAACCAATGTACAGGTATACCAGTACTAGCCATGAACTATTGTACATGTATATCTGTAGTAGCCATAAACTATGGTGCATGTATATCATTAGTAGCCATGAACTATGGTATATGTATACAGGGCTCAAAATTAACACTAATCCCATGGTAACCATGAACTATGGTACATGTATACCAGTAGTAGCCATAAATTATGGTACATGTATATACCAGTAGTAGCCATAAATTATGGTACACATATACCAGTAGTAGCCATGAACTATGGTACATGTATGCCAGTAGTAGCCATGAACTATGGTACATGTGTACAGGGCTCAAAATTAACACTAATTTGCTATCCTGCGGTTAGTGATTTTGCAGACTGATCACTAAAACCCGGCCATCAGTAATCCTATGGAGCAGTGAAAATTACGGTCGGTTGCTATAATAACAGTTTAGAAGTGGTCATGAGTCAGCATTCCCTTTAATGGTTAATTGATCTGTGTATTGTTGTAATTGAGTACCTACCAACATCCTGCACTTGACGAGGTACAATAAATGTTCGCAATGAAAATGGACAGGTGTTAAACTACTCATCCACTCATCATGTAAATTAGTGTGATTATTATCAAAACGGTCTTCGTGCATGTGGAACTAGCCTGGTATACTGCCTCCAAGCTTTGACTTTATTACTGATGATAACAAATGGTATTGGGTCTCAGGCTTGTATTGACCAATCTGGAAAGGTTGCATTTGCCGACTCAGCGAATAATCCTGAATTATACCAACAATGTGTTTTACTTTTATATCGTTGTTGATAAACATTCAGTGTATTGTGCGATGACAATTGTAAACATGTGGAAGTATTTGCAAGGTGCATAGCCACCACTGAAATGGCAGAAATTATATGATGACAATAGAGAGCGCGATCGCAAATATGATCAAGAGAAGAGACTGAGAAAGCCTAAAAAATGCTGGAAAAATGAACCAGCAGGATCAGTGAAATTTAGGCAGGATCAGTACAAATTTTATTTTGGTGATCCTGTGGGTTAGTGAAAAAAAAATCCTGATTTCGAGCGCTGTGTATACCAGTAGTAGCCATGAACTATGTACATGTATACCAGCAGTAGCAATAAATCATTATACATGTATACCAGTAGTAGCCATGAACTAACATGTATACCAGCAGTAGCAATAAATCATTATACATGTATACCAGTGGTGGCCATGAACTAACATGTATACCAGCAGTAGCAATAAATCATTATACATGTATACCAGTGGTGGCCATGAACTAGCATGTATACCAGCAGTAGCAATAAATCATTATACATGTATACCAGTGGTGGCCATGAACTAACATGTATACCAGCAGTAGGAATAAACCATTATACATGTACAGTGCTCAAAGAAAATCTTTTTCAGACACAGGCCCTGGGCTGGTGACTTTTAAAAAAAATCACGAGCCCAGACTCAAATTCCACAAACTCTGACTCAAATTACATGTACCCAAAAGGGCCCTATTTTTTACTATTATTTGTCACACAATATTGCAATTGCTGTACTTTAAATATGAAAAGAAATAAACAGAATCATATTAAATTGACTTGTGTGTTTATTCAGATCTGAAATTATTTCTTATAAAGCAACGTTTTCATTCAGGTCCTGTTGTCAACCATTGTCCAATTGCTTTATCAAGGTTCTTCATACTCACTGGATCAGCAGTGTTGATGTTCATTAGCATCTAAAGCATGTCTTGCTATACAGTTTCTCTTTACACTTTTAATGTTGTTCATAGGTACTGCTTAATGGGTTTAACCAGTGTTGCATTACTTAAATGTTTCTGGCAAAATCATTGTTTGGTCGGTCTTTCCTTTTTATCAAACCTCTGCCAAAGGACAGCTGATTTTTAATCAAAGATTCAAAAGCCATCATGGACCGCCTTTGATCCCTTTATTACATGTACTCATATCACCTCAAAAAACATCTTGCATTAAGTCTAAACTCTCCAGATTACAACAGTAAGGTAATCAATTACCAGCTTGTTGGTACACATGTTGCCATTAATCTGACTGCCCAGCCACACATGATTGCACCAGTCGCAATGACTGCTGTAACAGTTCTGGTCCTCAGTAGACTGGTTCTCACTGGTTTATGTAATGCATGGACAGAATGCGTACAAATACCATGTTTTTTTTCTTCTTCTTTTTAATAATAAATTTGTTCAATTTCAAATGCGGTAGATTTCAGCTATAAAATGGTATGTGCATTAGGCAGCATTAGAAACGGTATTTTTGTCCTACTGCCAGCGGAGTCATATATATATTAAAGCTAAGTGAGCACAAATTAGTAATTATATGTAATCCAGGCAATCTGTTCCTCATTCATAGGTCACACGCTTCACTTTGTATACAAAGTTTACAGCTTTCGATAGAAGTACGGTAAGTAGAAAATCTTCATAAAGTTAAGGGGCGTATATGGGGATAAAAATGAATAATTTAGTAGTCTTTCAACAACTTGAAAGTAAAATTCCACATTTCGTCAGCATGATCAAAGTTTTCTGAGGCAAATTAGATTTTTTTGACAAGTCCGATGGGCACTTTACTTAGAATATAAGAGGAGCCCGATCCAAATTAGAGGGGCCCCAGGCATCGGGCTATCAGATTTTTTTATCACTGAATGTATACCAGTGGTGGCCATAAATCATTTTCCGATGTGTCTTATTATTCCCATGCTTTAGTCCATCCAGTGTTGAACCTAGAATCCCAAGGGCAGGGGACACTGTCCCCATCTTCCTAATTTGGGGGACATGCAACATTTTAAAGGGACAAAAGAAAAGTGTAGTACATAATGCACTAGTAATCTTGTTTGCTTTGACATGTTATGACGTTATGTATTTTAAGGAACCATTCATAGTAAAATGTAGTGTTGTAATATGTCAGTTTTTATAAGCGCTCGCGTATGTGTTCCATATTTTGGAGCTCTTCAGGTACTGTCATATTTTCCTTATACACTTCCATTTTTGCAATAAATGTTTTATTATGTGCTAACATTTTTGAATATCTGGTTAACTTGAAATCAACTGCACCATGGAATTTTCCATTGCGGATCTTGCTTTCAGCATTTATGATAATACATACCCATGTTTTCTTAATTACTTATCTTTTCAAATTAATAAATCATGAAATAAATGACATTGTGCATTTGCAAAAATTTAGTCTCTTTTGCCATTAATTCCACCTCAAAATAAATTAAATCTTTCTTGCTGTACAAGTGACTTGAACCTCGAAAATACATTACACTAGCGACAGTCAAAGATTTTGTATTGCAGCTTGGCCGACAAACACAAACCTTGATACATTGTTTTAAAATGGATATTCATTGTCATCGTACAGGTTTTCAAACCTTTAGTAACTTTGGTCATCGCTAGTGCCAAAATAGACATGGATGGGCATCCACTAAAGAAAAGTTGTAGCCATATTTTTCAATTTTTTCCTGCGATAAAGGGGAGGGGAGGGGGGGCAAAACCGTGATCCCATGCTCAGGGTGCAACACTGAGTCCATCCATTCATCTTTTCTGTCCATTACCATATCTCCTAATAAACCTTAAACTGCTGGGTGTAATTCTTAAAATGTTGTTATGTTTCCAGTGAGGTAACCACAAGTATCTGGAAGAGGGGGTGGGGGGCATCCTTAATACTCACCACTGGGATGGGGTCAAATGTCAGAACAATTTCAATTACAATGACATTTTCAGATATTTTCTTGCCAGACTGTAATAGTATATATGTGGTCATAGCAGGAAAAGACAAATATATGATGGATTTTGCAATTTTACCCTGGGTCACTGTCTGGACACGGGGGTGAGCACCAGGGAAGTGGGGTTTGGAGTGGGATATGTAGGCATTGATGGAAAATGCAGTAAAAAATATAGGGATTTGCAATGATGAGCAATTACCGTTGCTCAAGTTGACATTTCTGTCTCAAATTAGCACACATTTGTAAAGAAATATAGGGAATAATCCTTCCTCTTTAAAAAAAAACTTAACTTTTTTTAGTATCTGTTTCTTTTTCTTGCTTTTAGGAAACAGCGATTGAAAAGATGAAACACCATGATGAGAATGAAACTCGAAGTGTGAAGTAAATTTACAAGGATGGAGTCCACACCACGAATAGTTCTGTTCATCTCTTGTATTTTCTCAAGTAAGCCATTTTTCTTATTACTGCATAGCTGCACTGTTTCACTTTTTTTAAAATAGGGAACAATTAATACATGTTCTGTTTTTTTATGGAGAAATCTCGATCCATTGCTATCGCAGAGAAAACCAATCATTTTGGATTTTGCAATCTGAATTATGTTGATCAAATTTAGAAAAATCAGAATTTTTTTGGATAACATTTTGAACAGGAGCTTTCTGTGTGGACACAGGAAGCAAGAAAGTATTTCAGCACCAGCATGATCGACTGGTACATAGCTATAATGTAGTTTCTTAATTTGAAAAGAGATGTGAATAACAAGAAACCAGATGACTAGACTGTAAATACAGTAGTCTCCCTCTTGAACAGCCCCTTTGACCTGTGGCCACCTGCTTTTTATGACCAGAATCTGTTGGCACCAGTAAGTTTATGTTTAAGTACCCCTCTATGACAGCCATCCTTCTAACATGGCCATTGGCCAGCATATTAGTGCAAACAATGTCAAATTTTCCTCTCACAAGCTGACACATATTGGGTTTTACAGATGGAAATCTAACAGATATTTCTTGATTTCTAAATTTGACACATTGACATTTGTTCCAACATACCTAAATTTAATCCATACAAAGAGGTAAGTAATATGTTCCTTAGATGTCAGGTTTTCTCACTTTGATAATTACAGGCTATTATTGCCAAACCTAGCAGCTGTAAAACACATTGTTGTTCAGCTCAAATCGCCATGATGTCCAGTCACCATATAGTCAGAATGATGTGTTAGCGATCATGTCTTCTCTGTCTTAGATTACGAGATGTAATTGAGAGTACCACATTGTAACCAGTTGATATGTGACAGGCTCACTTTCTTTGTAAAGATAGAGTATTTCATGTAACATAGCTGCAAATTAGTTTGATAGTGCTATAGTTACTATATAAACAATATAGACATATTACCAACTATGTTCAGTTTGAATTATTTTATCCTTGTATTGTGATCAGCAGTTAATACATGGTGCACACACTCACATTTGCTGTGATTCTTACTGCTTGACGTGTAAGATGTGTAAGAATTCCAGTGATCAGCTGCCATGGTCAGCCAGCTATTTGTTTTGATAGTCAATGTAAGATTTCAAATGCTGAAAAAGCTGTGACTGATTATTTGTCTGGAATGGTCTTCTGTCATTGTAATATTGCCAAAAACTGCTAAAACAACACTGGATAAAGTCAATAGGACAGGACATGATAGAGCTACAAGCCACCCCCACTTCAAAAGAAAACAGCCCATTTCCTAATTGTGCTGTCCCCAGCTAAATATAGCACATCAGTTTCAGCAACATACAGTGGTTATTTTCAGCCCAGATATATATATATATATATTTTAGTTGTTGATCTTGGCAAGGGGACTCATTCTTGCACTACCATCAACTTAATCTTTGGACCTTACATAAATGCAGTATAAAGTCGTATTGTGTGTGTAGTATGAGTACTTTTCTTACATAATGGATGATACATCATGTTGATACAGGAAAGCAGTCTGAGAGAAAGCCAGGGATGTGGTCCTCTCCAGTAATGAATCAGGCAATGTCTGTCACTCGACCACATATATTCGTGTACCAGTCATAAATACATGTAAAGTTGAACTGGGTTTACTGCTAATGTTTGCACAGATTTAACAAATTGGGTCAGGCGGAGAGGGAAAGCGAACAAGGGTGGACCAAGGACTTTTTTGATGGTGGTTTGAGTTTAAAAGTGGTGGATCATTTTACATAAAATGGATGCATTGTTTCTTTATTTTAACACTGAGAAGTGTACTATTTTTAGTGGTTGTTGACTACCCATCCCCCATCAAAATCCGATAAAACTGCCCCAGATCAGAGATATGCATCAACACCATGTAGGAGCTCATTGTTCATTTTCCATGAATCATTGTTTTTTGTGTGTGTATTTGGCATGCATTGGCTTTAGTCTGATAAATGCACAGATATTTTGAGCTTCATATTTCCAAAGTTATTTTTATATTACAGATAAAACATCAGCCTATCATACATTCATAATTGTAGTGTGTGTCACCTAATTTAACTGCATTTTTTAAACTTTCTAATTGTAACATCTGTTGAAAGAAATACATTTCAAATTCACCTGATGACTTTGGGTATTTACAAGTAGATGTCATTTATGCTGAATAGTTCCAAAGCATTTCTGAGTGAGTAGTTTAAATAAATAGTCAAATATCAATTGAATTCAAGTTCCTTTAAATAACCAAATATCAACTGAATTCAAGTTCCTAATTAATAGCCAAATATCAGTTGAATTCAGGTTCTTTTAAATAGCTGAATTCAGGTTCCTGTAAATAGCCAAATATCATCTGAAGTCAGATTATGCATAGTAACTTTTGATCGACATAACCCATAACTTTATCAATAAACTTAGAAACATGATGAACCTAGAATTAATACCAAAGGTTCACAATAAACAAAACTTAGAGATGGATTTTATTGCCTTGGCAAACATAAGGCTTACTGAGTTTGGGTGATATGCAAGGTATTATTGATAGACGTGATGTGTTCAGCTATAACCTTCTCAGAGTTGAGTTACAACAAAGAAATGCAAAAAAAATGAAAGAAGATATCCCACTTTTAAGCTAAAACTAAACCAACATATAAAAATGAGATGCCATTTATATCCATTGCAGAAACTCATTTCACAACCAAGTTTGCATATTAGTAGGCATTTCAGTTAAATTTCAAAAGATGATGATGATGATCCATGTTCTGGAGAAATTAACCATTATTGCAAAAGTCACGATGTTTCATTATTTAAAAAATGTGCTTTTTTGGTTATCCAGCAGTTGGTAAGGGAAAATAAAAACTTGTATTTTCCATCAGCATTTAGGGACTGACCATTTAATGGATACATGTATAATAGGCTCTTTTTTCTATAAATCAGAGGAAGAACTTTTTTTCCAAACTACATGTATTTGCAGGCCAGAATTAAGAAAAAAAACCTCATATCCTATTTCCCCCCACCCCCAACCCCGATTAAATGGCCGCTCCCCTACTAAGTGGCCCCACTCTTTTTTTCTGAACAGTCTACATGTATATCTTCTGGCATTTAACTTTGAATTATTGTTGTTTTTAATTCTACTTCAGTGTCAATCATTTTTTCAAGTGACTTTAAAGTTTCTTTCGGTTCCCAGAGATTTAACGCTATTTCACCGATTATAGATTCCATTTATGTAATTTCATATTGTTGGCCTAATTGCTAAACCCTGTCCAAATATGAGTTTCTTTTTTGCATGTTCTTTGGTTAAAAATGTTTTATTAATATTGATGCCAACTTCTTAAATAGGATATTTGGGTAAAAATGTAACAAGTTAGTAACTTAACTGATAATAAAATAATATCAGCTTGACATTTGGGAACAGTTTTGCAGTAAGTGTCATGTGGACTAGGAGAATGTATAGTACTACATCAAAATGATGTTGTATCTGCATCAACTTAAAATAACTAGTTTAACTCCTACAGAAAAGTTTCTTTTTCATAATTTTCACCTTAAATTTGGTAATATTAAACTCATCAGACAAACAAACCAGCAATTATAAGTATATATTTTTTTAACTGTTACCAAAAGAATACAGTAGCATGTACCTAGAGTCCTTCTAGCAACAGTAGGTTTATGGCAAATCAAAACACATCTCTCTTGCTCCTATGTTCTTGGGAAAACATGTCTCTTGTACATATATGCCAGTACTTGATGTGGAAGAGTGTTTCAGTGGCTAGACTTGATGATGTATCTTGGATATCAGTGTGTGTATTTCACTGAGGGAAAACATTATAGACAAAAGATTTTAAAGTGGCTGGGAGAATAAATGGAAAAGATCACAGCGTTTCTCATATATTCTTTATTTTATTAATTGAAAAGTCCATGCAATCATATTGCAGGTTGCTTCAATGTTTTCTTCTTTCTTGTATCAACCAGTTAATACTTATGTATGTTTTCTTTTCGTTTTTCTTTTTTTTGTTGTTGTTTCAAAGCAGAATGTTAATGTATTTTAGCAGGCAAGTCTTTGAATATTAAAATATATTGTGTACAGCTTAAAAAGAACATTCTGCACTGTCTGCTGTATCTTAACTGACAGGCAAGTTCCACTCAGTGTAATGGACATTCACTATTTACATACTTATATTGCTGCCACTTTCCAATGGGGGCAATAAAACTTGATCTGTCCACTACAAGCCATGATTTGGACATCCATGATGACCACTATATCTGGTCCATGTCAGGTCAGGCTACACTTGTTGGTGCAAGTAACAGTACAGTAGATGGTATTACCTGTGATTGTTGACCCAAAGTGGAGAGCTACACATGTCTACCTCAGGAAAGTCCTCTCCGGTGGATCAGGTGGCCGAGCAGACATGCTCATTCCTCTGGCTGTGAAGGCAGATGGCACAGGAATCAAATAGACCTGGATGAGATAGTGAGGGTGACTTTGCAACTTATCCTCACTTAAATCCAGCTACTGCGCAAGACATGACTTAACCCCCCCCAATTACATACCTTCAAATCCTGCAGTAATGGGCAAGCGGCTAAGCAACAGGTATGGATACACTGGGAGCTGTAGCTGCAGAGCTGCACACAGGCAACTTAGGGCATATGGTTGCATTCACTAGATTGAAGCAGAAGGCAGCAGTGGAATTCTGCAGAAAAGAGAGAAGAACAGGTCTAGTTGGTAGAGAACTGGTCAGATTGAATATCCAGATAGTGGCCCTAAGTGAAACTCACCTAGCTGAGGAAGAACAACTCGCTGAAGTAGAAGCAAGCTACACCTTCTTCTGGAGTGGCCAAAATAAAGAAGAGAAATATGAAGCTGGTGTTGGGTTTGCCATCAAATCACAGCTGGTCAGCAGGCCCACAAATCTCCCAGTGGGTGTGAATGACAGTCTAATGCAAATGAAACTTCCACTGTCTGCAGAAAGACACACATCTATCATCAGTGTCTATGCACCCACCATGACCAACCCAGATGAGATTAAGGACAAATTTTATGAAGACCTGGAGTCTTTTATAACAGAAGTACCAAAGGCAGAAAAACTCATCATCCTCTGTGACTTCATTGCTAGAGTTGGTGCAGATCACCAGACATGGCCAGGTGTTATTGTCAAAAATGGCTTTGGCAAATGCTCTGAACAGTCTTCCACCTGCCAAACCGCAACAAGATGTCTTGGAAGCACTAGTGCTTGAAGCACTGGCATTTCATTTACTACCTCATCAGGAGAAGAGACAGGCATGATGCCCAAGTGATGAAGGTTATGGGAAGTGTAGAATGCTGGACTGGCCACAGGCTCATAATCTCCAAGCTCAATATCTGGATTCAGCCTAGCAGACAACCACAAGGCAAAAAAGTGTCCCAAAACTATGTATTTGGCTGCATCCAAAACTCTCAGTCCCACCACACGTAAACAACAAGATTGGTTTGATGAGAATGATGCTGTCATGCAGAGACTACTGATAGAGAAACATAGGCTCCAAAATGCCTGTTTAGAAGACAGTACTTCAACTTAGACGGCAGCCTTTAACTTCACCAAGAGGACTGTCCAGAGCAAACTCGGAGAGTTGCAAGACTCAAAGGTGAGGAACAAGACTGATGAGATTCAGTCCTATGCAGACAGGAATGACATGGAGAACTTCAATGGTGCTTTTTTAAGACATTCTGCGGGCCACAGTCATCAGGAATATCTCCAATACTGAGTGCTGATGGTACCACATAGCTCACTGAAAAAGAAAAGATACTACAAAGATGGGCAGAACACTTAAACAACATCCTAAGACAACAATCATCTATCAGTGAGGAGACAGTTTATTAACTGCCTCAAGCTGAAATCAATATATCTCTTGCTGATCCTTCAATGCTGACTGAAACTGAGAAAGCAGTTGATCAGTTGTCAAATGGCAAAGCACCTGGAGCAGATGTTATACCAGCAGAAGTCCACAAAGCCAGAGGCTTGCACATTGCACATAAACTGACTGAACTCTTCCTGTCAACATGGACTCGAGGAACTATACCCATGGAGTACAAGGATATGCCCATTGTCCACTTGCACAATTGGAAAGGCAAGAAACAATCCTGCAACAACTATTGGAGCACCTATTTGCTGTTAATAGCTGGCAAAATCCTCACCAGAATTCTGCTGAATCACTTTATACATCACACTGATCAAGGGCTCCTGCCTGAGAGTCAGTGTGGCTTCAGGAAAGGACAAGCGATCACAGACTTGGTGTTTGCAGCTCATCAGCTGCAAGAAATGCCAGGAACAGAACCTGACAAATGCCTTTGACACAGTCATTCATGGGTGACCTCTGGAAGATCACTGCAAAATTTGGTTGCCCAGAGAAATTTATTGAAATGGTTTGGCAATTCCATGATGGCATGCTCACTAGTATCATGGATGATGGTGAGTCATCTGAACCATTCCTAGTCACCAGTTGAGTCAGGCAAGGCTGCATCCCCAACCCTCTTCACTATGATGTTCTCTGTCGTACTTACAGATGCCTTCCATGACTATGACACTGGGATCGACATCAGACACTGGACTGATGGCAAATTCTTCAATCTGTGGAGAATACGGGTGAAGAGAAAATTACAGCAAGTGACTGTTTGTGATCTCCTATTTGCTGATGACTGTTCCCTGAATGCCAAATCAGAGTCTAACATGCAACAGAGTATGGACTAGTTCTCTTCAGCTTGTGACAAAAAATTTCGGTCTGACAGTATCAAGAAGACATAGGTGATGCACCAACCTGCACCTGGAAAGCCTTATGTAGAGCCTACTATCACAGTGAATGGCCAAACCTTCCAGGCAGTGGACAAGTGTCTCATTTAGTTCACATTGGTGATGAAACCAATGTCAGAATTGTCAAAGCAAGTGTGGCCTTTGGCAGACTATGTGTAAATGTGGGGGAGTGCAAAAAAGTCTAAAAAGCCATTGTGTTGCCTACCCTGCTGTATGCATGCCAAACCTGGATAATGTACAGATGCCATGCCAAAAAAGATTAATCATTAAGCTAAGGAGAATTGAAGAGGCAGTGCAGAAATGTAAGCAGCATAAATCTCATAAGTGCAGCACGTTTTGTATTGATCAAGAGACCCCAGGCGGCATCTCCTGTCCAGTGTGCCAGACAGTTCAGAGCACAAATTGACCTTTTCAGCCACTCATGTGTGCACAGAAGCCAGACCAGTTAGTGATGTCATGGTCATCTTTGGACTCAAAGGGTGAACAACAACATCTGGTCCATGATGGACAACAGCATGGATGGATAAATTTCCACCACAGAAACTTGGATTTTCTGAAATCCACGATGTGTGTACTGTATAACCACAATAAGAGGATCTGATTTAATTGAATTTACTCTGAAAAATGACAGGATTTGTTGAGGACTTTTTGAATTCGCAAAGATCAATATCATTTTGGGAGATTTTGATAATGGTGAGTTGGGAATACACTATTTTGCAGTATCTGCAAGATTGATTTTTGTGGCTTCTAGGTGAGGACAAAATTGCAACAGGTTGGTTTTTGTCAGCTTTAAAATAGAGGGGTTGGAGAATTGCAGATTTCTAAATTTAATTCATGGTTTACATGTAAAAATATATGTATGTAGTAGGGCTTAATGTTAATGGCGCATCACAGTACTGGCTATATGGTGCTGCTTAAGAGTCAAGTTCAGAAAAGGTAAATATTGGGAAAAAAAGAGCTAAGAAGATAAAGCTTTCAAAATAAACATGAACATGAAGTACTAAATAATAAAACTTAAATGGTAAAGGCATTACAATTCTGTTAAAGGTATATTAAATAAAAGATAAACAATATAAATTTCTTGCAATATATCACTGAAATTTAGGCAGGATCAGTAAAAAATTTATTATGGTGATCCTTTGGGTTAGAAAAAGATATTCCTAATTTCAAGTCTTGAATGTAGTACATGTACCTGGACATGCCAGACCATCAGTATTCTCAATACTTTGATCACATGTTTGATCTTTACTCTTCACCTTAAATTTATTGTTAAGGTCTTTGGTAATATATATATATATTGTCCAATTAACTTTGCTAAAATACAAAAAGCAGTTTATTTGCGAATTGAATTATCTTGATAAATTTGCTGAAATTTGAATGCTTGTATATATTTTATGATTCACCGTATTTCCTCCTGTCTTTCACAGATGTATTGGCATTCGATTGGGACAAAATCTTTGCACCAGTGGGTCAAAACGTCGACATTAATTGTGATGTGGATTTCCTTGTAAAAGACCTCTTGCACGTGATTTGGTACAAAAATGGTGTTCCACTAGCTTCTGCCGAACAAACAGGGAAAGTCAGTTATTATGCAGAAACATGGAGTAGCAAAGTGACTATCACCACAAATTTCAGCTTGAGAGTTTTTACAATAAAGAAGGAAGATGCAGCAAACTACACATGTCGAATTTATACATCTGCGCTGGATGCACAAAACAAGTTCTCGACCTATAATAACACGATGGAATTAGTTGTTCAAGGTTTGTTTTAGCTGAAGTCTTTGGCAGCTCAGGCCAAATCTTAAGATTTGTCATTGGCTGAATTGGATTCTTTCTCTAATTAGAGAAAATGATTTCATGCTAGGTTTTCCTCTGAAGATTATCTCATACTTGCCATATTCCCCGATAGTGTTGGGGTTTTTTTTAGACTCAAAAAGTATGTTTTAAGGTCCCAAGGGGGGTCAGTGCGTGTGACCCCCCAAAAGCGAAGTCATCCAAATGAGAATAAGCTATCTTTTCAAATCAGCCTATAGCAAATGACTGGAAATTCAAATCTGAATAAAAGAAAATACCATCTGTTTTCTCTGAAGCATGTAATATACTTACAAAAAAAAAAAAAGGTAGGCTTAGCATTGTCAAATAACATTACCACAAACATGGTCACAACCTCACAGCCATTAAATACAAAAATACACCAAGTTACTGTCTTTAAAATCCATTACACAAAGGAATGTAGTTTTAATTCCATGCAGTCTTTGCTGCTTTCAATAGTTCAGTAGTTGGTTTGATGGTAATTCAAGTATCTTTGTGTTCACTAATATGCCTACACTTGTCCTTCGCGAATATGCATCCACATCTATGTCGGCACAAGCAATGGCCAAAGTCGCTAAAAGTGATAAAACCTGTAAGATGGCAATGAATATCCATTTCAAACCAATGAATCTGTGAATGAGAACATTCAAGTTTTGTGGTAGTCGGCTGAGTTGCTAAAGTCTTTGACCGCTGATATTGTAACATATTTTCGAGGTTAAAGTTACACCTACTGCAGTGAAGATTGAATTTATTCTCAGGCTGAATTAATGAAAAAAAGGTACTAATTTATGCAAATACACAATTTGTCATTTGATTAATGATTTAATACTTTTAAATTGTTAAAATTCCATGGTGCAGTTCATTTCAGGTTAACCAGATATTCAAACATGTTAATGTTTTCATGAGTTACTTGATCATATAATAAAACATTTATTGCAATCATGTAAATTTCCAAGGAAAATATGAGAAAGTTAAGGTGGCAAAACTGTCAAAGCAAATAAGATTATCTCATTTTTTTTTAGCACTTATTGTGCATTATGTAATACAATTTTCCTTTGTTCCTTGAAAATGTTGTGTCCCCCAAGTCTGGAGGGTGAGGGACACAGTGTCCCTGACCTTTGGATCCTAGGTGCAACTGCATTAGAGATTGAATGGTGCTGTTGTTCAACCTACTGAAATAATCATGTTTTGAATTTTATATATGGAGTAAAAATCCGACTTCAAAGAAACGTTGCTGCTGATCACAAATTTTAATAAAGATGGCTTCAGCATTCTCATTCAGTGCAGTCAGTGATGTGTAATAACATTTGTTTTTCAACACGCATCTGTTTGATGTACTTAACTTAAGACAAATTGGGTTGTTCCACTTAATGTACTTGACCTATGCAAATTAGCATAATGGGCTCTCCCTTAGCAGTGCTCAAAGGATTTGACACGACACATCACCCTAGCTATTGTGAGCCAATTCAGTAAATCTCTGAAAGGTGTCTTTTTGTATCTGACCACCTTACCTTTTAATTGTCTCGAAAACATCTGTATAAACTGCCCCGAGGATAGTTTTACATGAGCTCTGAGCATGATTGTTTACTGTTTATACATACCACAGATTACGGACATATATCATTGTGTTCAAGAAATGTACATTACTTTTCTGGTTTTTTGTTATGGGAATTTCTTTTCTTTTTTTCGCTAAGATTGCTGAAAATTGTGTTTTTCGAAACATGACCGTGTTGGGGGGGTTTGGCAGTCCAAAATCATGTTTTTCACGTGACACATCTTGTTATGGCATGTATATTATCTTGCAGTTGGTTTGTTTGTCTTTTGTGGCACTTTTAATACTTTGTAGGGTTTAACAGCACAATTCAGGCTATATAGTGCTTAATACATTTAGCTATCCCCAAAAAGATAAAGACAAAAAGGGCTAAAAATTGTTTAAGTACAAAGTCAATTTTTTTATATAAACTGCAAAATTCCAAGACCTCACCTGGAACATCATCACAGGATGCATCCCAGGGTAAAGTATTGCCTCCATGAACCACCTCTTACAACATGCAGAAGGATGCATCAGATCTATTCTACATCCCCAAACCCACAGTGGGGACCAAAAAGTAATTTACTGCTTTTAAGCATCTTCAGGGGTTTATGTATACCGGATATACTCCCTTGTAAGTCAGGGGTTTATGTATACTGGATATACTCCCTTGTAAGTCAGGTCCAACTGCAAACAACAAAGACCCTGATTTAAATTTAAATTCAGTGTCAGCAAAATGTACATAGAGATTTGAGTTTAATCCTACAACTACATATTTAAAGTCACAAAGGTTTTGTAAATTTAGTAGCCCAAAGAGATTTGTATGAAATTATATTTATATTCATAGCCCAAAGAGATTTGTATGAAATTATATTTATGTTCATACCCTAAAGAGATTTGTATGAAATTATATTTATGTTCATAGCCCAAAGAGATTTGTATGAAATTATATTTATATTCCTGGCCCATAGTTTTATACTTTCTGCATGTGACCTAATTGTGAAAACTTTGTCTCTAAAATACTCATTTTCCAAAAATATATTGATGTAAGGATAGTGTGATTTTCCTTTTATGGAAAAAATGACATATTATAAAAGCATTTTTTTTCTTCATTGATTTGTCTTAAATATACTAATGTTTAAAGAATCACATTTCCATCAATCATGTTTCAGATATCCCAGATCCCCCAAGTTCCCCAGAGATATCAGACTTGACCTCCAGAAATGTCATGGTGCGCTGGCATCACAGTGTTGTGGACAACAACAGTCCAATCAATGCCTACATTGTAAGAGTCAGGTAAGTTCGTAATTCAGTCCAACTCGCTGTCCATTTTTTTAACAATACTGCCCATGTCACAGTAAATAAAAAAAAATGATTTTAGTGAGCATACAGTTTTTACCAATTTAGTAACATAAACAAGTATATTGGCAATGATATTTGTCACAATAATGTATGCAGTAAACACAACTTTTACAGCTCTGAAAATAAACAGCATACTAGTTACTAATCAGTAAATTTTCTAAATTGGCATAATACATGTAATATCTCCCTGATCATCAGAGAGGCTCCCTGGTTCAGACTTTAAAATTTCACAAAAAATGTGAGAAAAACTGAAAAGCTACCTTTAGCTAATTATGAATTTCCTTCTTTATTTCTATATTTTTTGAATTTTTGAATATTTTTAAAGGTAAAATCTCACTGTAGGATGTTCCAGACATGTTGCATGTATAAAAGATGCTTTTCTAAAACAGGTTCACTAGTGAAACATTTCAGACTTGTAATATGGGTGGCTTTTCTTTTTCTTTGATGATGGGACTGCGTTAAATCGCTTAATTCAGAATAACTTTGGAGGTGAAACCTGAAAACCGTACTCAGACTTTCAGGTTTTGGAAGTACGAGTACAGCTAAGCTCCACCCCCTTCACCAGTTACCCGATAGTGTGCAAATGTACTTTCACTTCAGCAGGGTCAGTGACACTAAATACAGACAGGAACGATTAAAGAATTGAGAAAGACACTAAAGCAGTAATTCACATAGAAGATATATCTTAAACACATTTCATGAATGAAAAGGAAATATCCCTAATCATACATCACCCTTGTAATAATTGATTAAAACGAATACATTTAGGTGAGACAGAGAGAGAGAGAGGCTGATGCATTAAATAATCAAAGACACTAGTGAGAAAATACAATGAGTTTGGGATCTTTTTACATAATCATCTTTATTCTTTAAACTTCTAGCATCCATTTGAAAATTGCAATGAGCAAATTAAAAAAGAGTGGAGAAAAAAAGGTGTAACTTGCAGTATAGTCTTAAAAACGGAATATGTGACAATGTGTTTATACTGAATCATCTGCTTCAGATTTTTTTAATAATGATTAGCAACAAATAGCTAAATTACTAAGAAAGCGTATGTACTTATGTGCACTAGTAAGAATAAAATATCCATAAAAATCCATACACAAATAAAAAATCCCACAAAATTAACCTCAATTATTACCAGCACAATTATCAAAACAAACACCATTACATCCAAAAAGAATTGAAAGATTCTAGAGCAACTACTGCCAGTGTGTATGATCCATGAGTACATGTGCCTGTTCCCTCGCTCTTTTAATTTTTTGTTTATATGTGTCTTCCATCTATCCTATCATTCTATCCAAATGCATTTCTTCCATATTTCTTTTGTTCCCTTGACTTTTGTGTATAGCAACATTGTTCTGTTCCATACATTAGTAAGAAATTACATCCAACAGGATCACTATAGTCCTCATATTTCATGTCAAAATTTCCGTTAAAGTTGCTGGTTGTTTGTTGAAACAAGTCAAATTTCAACATACAGTAGGACCCCGTTATAGCACGATGGTCGGGGTCCACAAAAAGAGATCGTGCTATACCCGAACCATACTATAACCGAACAAGACAAAACCAAGTCATTTAGCTGAAGAAAATGTGTGTGGGGGGGGGGGGAATTGTGGTCTGAAAACAACATGCTTCATTGGCACCGTTACCATCTTTAATCAATGCATATTAAATGAGAAATACACATGCAGCAAAAACAGAGATTGCACATATAATATTTTACTTTATTCAGAGAACCATGCATTGGTACATGTATATGTACATGTCTATTGTATAGCATGAATAATTAAAGGATCAACACGTGTACTCACCAACCGATCTCATGGCATGCATAGGAGTGAGTCCATAATAATTCTATCGAAAATATGCACACAGAAGTATAATATCATTGTCTGATCAAGTTTGAAATCCTACATCGTCGTCTAGTCATTGTAAATCGTCGTCGTCTAGTCATCGTAAATCATGTCGTATGCAGGTGCTTATGCAGAGACTGAGCTTGGGCTCTGCAATTAACACTTTGATCATAAAGTCAGAAATCAATTAAAGGATGCAACTGGACACGTGTCAATTGTGCGGCAAGATCACAGGGAGTTCAAATAACCACCCTCTGTTACTTGGCACTGAACAAGTAAAACTCACGGCTTGATCAAAGGGTTGTCACGTGGGAAAACAACTTGAAAACAAAGTGAGTGCTTTTACAAGCCAAAGGCTTATCGGACCACGTGCACTGGCAGATCACTTGGGAAATATCATTTGGGAATTAAATCTGACTTGTGGAAACACCGGACCTAATCCTGTCCATGGCTTCAAACGTCTTTTTAACAGTAAAAGCTTTACGTTTATGTGTACGGTTATCCATTGTAAATAACTACTAATTAAAACTCTGACACCTATTTGTTTGAACGACTACCGCAAGAATAATTGTTTATCAACAATGGGGTCATTTTTATAGGGAATGGACAATATTATTCACTGGTCAACTGATTGTGTGGCGATTGTCTAACAACACCGCCAAGCCACGTGTGCGCGTTGGAGGCTTTCGTTTTTTTGATGTTTTATAAATCATTGCCGCATGGTTTGAACAACCTTTAGCTTTGAGATTGACTTTGATGATTGTCAATTACTTAAACTAATTGATTTATAAATTCAGGTGCGAATCTTTTATCAACCACCGCATTGTTTGGTGCTTGGCTGTGTATGCAGTTGAATGAGCAAACATATGTCGGCTATTGTTTGAGCAACGATTGTACACAGAATGTATTGAAGACAAACACAAAGAAGACTTAATGACTTTATTGTTCATGTATCAGTAATAATAAGATTAACACTTATCAGCTTTAAAATGAGTTGACATCTTTCAAAAATAAACTAAGATCAAAGTGCAGTGATTGACTACTGACACATTTGAAATGAACATTCAGAAATAGAAATGTTCAGCATCTTTACTCATATAAAGAAAGATGCAATCATAAGACACTTTTTCTTCAAGAATACAAAACAGCTTGCCAAATTATTAAATCAAACTCTTGTTTATTTTGGCACAAGACTTTGCAGTAGTTCAAGAAATTGGCGAAATTATTGTAAAATTTCAGTTGCCATGCCATGATCGTATTTTATCCGAATTTATACACGATCTCTTCCCCAAAATGATAATTAATTTTTTTACACATTATTTTTCGTACTTGAAAAAAAAAATTTTTTTTTCATGTACGAAAAAATAGATGAAATTTCGGGAGCCATGCCACGATCGTGTTATATACGAATTCGTGCTATAACGAAGCATGCTTTAGCGGGGATTCTACTGTATTGTGTACTCTAAATGTACGTAATATGAATGAATCTTCTTGGGAAGGGGTCAATGACAATGTGAGAGACTCATGCTAAATGAGAGAAGCAGCCCATATTTTATGCCAAAAGGTCAGCTGATCAGTATAGTGGATCACATTATGGCATTTGTTGACATAAAAAAAGGAAATGGATGAAGCTTGAGAATTTAACTGGCTGGTAATACAAACCTTATAGAAAACAGGCATGTTCATTATATAATTTAACATAACCTGTGGGCTACGCTCACTCATATGGTTAAGTTGAACAATGCTTGTGTCTTGTTCTCTTTATGTAACTTAAACCTTTATCATTGTGATCAAATTGTATTATGCCATGACACAGATGTGGAAGGGGCATATAATGTTACCCTTGGTTGTCTGTCTGTCCATCACATCTTGGGCAAGTTTTGAACATTGGTCAGAAATTCATGCATTGCACATCAGGATCGATGCTGGACCAAATTTTGGGGCAAAGTGACTTCTCTTCCCCCAGAACAAGGTGAAATGGTGGTCAAATAGGGAGAAGTGAGTGTGCAGTGTCATAATTTAGATCGTTTACAGCAGTCGCTTAAATAGTTTTTTTTAAAAAACCTTTTCGGGTCAAATATAAAAACAAGAAATACATAATAAATTTATGAAAATATAAAAAAAATGATAACCTCCAAAATAAGTCGAAAGTGATAGATATCAAGGTTAAAATCTTTTCTGCATACTTTTTTGGATAAAATATGAAATAAACTTGTTTACTTTTACTAGCCTGTAAACTTAAAAATAATAATAAATTGCTTGTGATTGGGCTATGAAATGCATGGAGTTTCGTTGTAAGTTTAATCAGAGACATTATGTAGGAATTACTCTATGCTACATGGATTGTATTATGTTGTGATGTTTTCCATCTGTCCATTCGTCTATCTGTGACCAATTTAATTTCTGCACAATAACTCTAGTTGTCCGTCATCTATAGCTACCAAACTTTGTGGATGGCTTGCACTTGGGTATAGAAGAACCCTATTGATTATGGGGTCAAAAGGTCAAAGGACATGGTCACTGCAAATGAAAGAAGAAAAATGGTTTATGCAATAGCTCAAATTCTCCACCATCTGCAGTTACCAAACTTTGCGGATGGCATGCACTTGGGGTAAGGAAGAACCCTATACAATTTGGTTTTCAAAGGTCAAAGGTCAAGGTGACTGAAAGGAAACAAATATTTTCTGCACAATAACATAATTTATACATCACAGACCTAGGTCAGACTTTGTTGATGGCTTGCACTTAGGGTAAGGAAAAGGTCTATTGATTTTGGGGTCAGAGGTCAAAATCACTTGACAACAAGAAGAAAAATGTTTTTTGGATGATAACTTTTGTACCTTGACCAAAGTTTGTGGAGGGTTTGCAAACTTTGCATTTAAGGTATGGAAGAGGCCCATTGATTTTAGGGTCAAAATGTTAAAGGTCATGGTCATTGAGCTCAAAGAAAAGTGAGTATTGTACCATAACTTTAGTTGTGTAATAAGTTCCTTGACCAAACTTGGTGGATGGCTTGCACTTCAGGTAATAAAGATCCCTATAGATTCTGGGGTCTAAAGATGAAAGGTCACAATCATTGTAAGCCCAAAATGAAAATAATGGTTTCTGCACAGTAAGTTTAATTCAAATTTGGATACCTTGTGGATACCTTGGTCAGTAATCTCTCAAGTTAACCATGCCATACTAGTGCCTACATTGAGGGCTATTAAACACGGGGTAATGTGTATAATGTGCTGTTCATGGTACTCTTATTCCAGTTTCTTGGCATAGTGGTTATTTTCAAGCTGGATAATAAGCATAAAATAAATTTATTTGAAAACAAAACTTATATCTTTGTATAAAACATTTTATTCTAGACTGGGTAAACTGATACCCTTCTAAAAAAAAAAAATCTTATAAAAAAAAAAAATCTGTTCAAAACCAAAGGGCAGGAGTGGGGAGACAATGCTCATTTTACAGGAGTGTTGAGTGACTACTCCACTTATACTACACTCCTAGGTTTCATGTGTGAATTTTTAGCAGGATTCTGATTGAAACATAATTTGCAGATATACAAAATCATGCATTTGACACAAATATTGATCAGAAAGCAGGAAATGCTGTTTAAACTGTTTTACATTGCTTATTTGGTTGATATAACAGGTACTGGGGTGATTATTTTACGAGAATTGCCCCCCTAGCTTGGGACTCGGGCACAAGACGTAAGAAAACATTCATGTTCTACATTTTTGACCCAAATAATGTCTCTGTCTGAAAGGATACATTTTCCAGGGTTTTTACAATCATGAAGAATCCATGAATTTGACAGGTTGCCTTGAAAACTCTTGAATTTTGGAAAGTGTGAGTTATCCTTGAAAAATACCTTGAATTTAAGGAAATACAAAGTGTTTTAAAACTAAATAAAATATAAAATATATTGCTTTTTAAATTAATAATTGTTTTTTTTATATATATTTTACAAAAATAACGGCTAAATAAATAAATTGGGATACAATTGGGTGGATTAAATGACACGAGATGGGTTGTTAACGTGCAGAGTAGTGTCCCTTTGCTGTATTAGTACACTAATTAGTTACATCTTTTTCAGATACTTACTATATATACTCACAAGTCGAGTCCAATTACAAACTGCATAGACCCCAATCGATATTCACATAATGAGCTAGCAGATCTGGGTCTGTGCAGTTTGTTAGGAGTAATCAGTAGAACAAATAACATAGACCCTGATCTGCCAGCGCAATTATGTGAGTTCAGATCAGGGTCTATATAGTCTGCAGTTCCACCAAGTGAGTACATATGGCATGTATGTAGTGGTTAACGAAGTAACATATGGAGATAGTTTAGTTGCCTTAAAAAAAAATACTAAAAATAGTACTAGAAAACTTTTGGAAGTACTTGAAAACTTTTGGAAGTCCTTGAAAACTCATTGAAAAGTCCTTGAAAAACAACTTCTGGGGCTGTACAAACCATGTCACCAAAACAACTGGAAGCAGAATAATCTTGGATATTACTCACACACAAGACAACTCTTATAAATTGGAAAACTGGAGAAAGCAACATATCTAAAAGGGGAAAAATATACCACAGTTGAAACAGAGGCAAATAAGAGGACAAGATTTACAACTTCACTGTATTGTAACACACAGGCAACTTAACTGTTATGGCTTCTCTCCTAATTTTCCAAATTAGCTTATACAGCCCATAACCAAATGAACTTAAGCTTTGGCCCTGCATCCACTGTATGTCATGTATTGTCCATCATCCCGCTGTGAGCATTTGCTTCTGAAAAACTACTGGAACATACGAAATAGAAAAACCTTTGAATGGATATTTTCTTGAAAACCACTGTTCAGAATATGATCAAATTATAGAACATCAGAGTATCATCAGATTTGTTTTGAAAGAGCATCCTGGCAATATAATCTTTAAATTTTTTGCCAATGATGCCAGTCTTTTTATAAGATATTGCAGCTGTCAAAAGAAACAAAAAAACCCAACTTGGACAACTGCTATTGCATTTGGCTAGTAGGCTCTTTTGAGCCAGGTGAGCATGCTTGGGCCCTATTGGGCCTTATCTTTTATTTAGGGGTCCAGATATCCCCCCGATTTCAGGACCTAACTCTTTATCATATAAATTCATTTCAGATCTGATGATGATCCCTGGGAGGATGGGCAGGAATATGAAGTAAACAGCAAGACAGACTACATCACTGTAAGGGATCTGCAACCCAACTCCGCATACCAGATACAGGTCATGGCCAGGAATGCAGTAGGATTAAGTCCACCCAGCAGTCCCAGTGAGATCTTCTTCACACCTCCAGAAAGTATGTCCAGATACATGTGTGTGTTCATCAATAAAATTTAGGGACATAAATAGTTCATTGGTAATAAATTCGCATTGTAGTTGCAGGTTCATTCTCTGATGCTGGAATGTACAAAAATAGATGGTTGCCTTTGTGAGGTTAAAGTCCCTCACAAAAGGGTCGAGTAGGCACATCTTTGAAGTTTGTTGAAAGAATACTTCACCAACTTTAAAATTTTAACTGCAAGCATTGACAACATGAGAGCCCAGTTATTTTGAGCCAGTAAATGAATTTCAGTTTCTGTTATAAGTATAATTTGTAACAGATGATGGGGAAATTCCTGTACAGATTGGTCAATTTTGCAGGTAATTGTGGGTAATCTTCTGCAAGGCACTGTAGCTAAAACTGGTACCACATTTTATTTTAAGCATCTCACCCCTTATATCAGTGAAGTATTTCTCAGATGATAATTTAATACGTTATACCTATAATGCCTTGCAGAAAATTACCCATAATGACTTGTACAGATTGTACCAATTTATACAAGAATTTCCATTGTGTTTGCCATCATGTGCTACAATTCATACTTCTGTCTGAAATTGAAATTCTTTTGAATGCTCAAAATAACTGCTCTTGTGTTGTCAAGGCTTGTAGTTATCATTTGTAATTGGGTGAATTTGGTTTTTTGAGACACTCTTTGCTCAAAAAACATACCGCACCAAATTTAAGATGATAACTGCAAGCCTTGAAAACATGAGAGACAAGTTATTTTGAGCAAGTACATGAATTTCACTCTCTGTTAAAGTATGATTTGTGGCAGATGATGGCAAATATAGAAATTCCTGTACAAATTGGCCAATATTGTAAGTCATTGTGGGTAATATTCTGTAAGGCACACTGCATAAAAATGGTACTGATTTTATTTTAACTATCTCAGTCATTATATCAGTTAAATATTTCTTAAATGATAACCTATAACCAGTCATACCCATAATGCCTTGCAGAAAATTACCCCCAATAACTTGTGAAGATGGTGCTGATTTGTACAGGAATTTCTGTTGTGTTTGCCATCATCTAAAACAAATCATACTTCTGATTGAAATTGAAATTCATTTACTTGCTCAGAATAACTTTGCTTTTGTGTTGTCAAGCTTGTAGTTATCATTTTTAATTTGGTGAAATCTTTTTTCCAGCAGGCTTGAAGAATGTGCCTATGTGACCCTTTTGAGACTGATTTTAATGGTTGCTACTGGATTGTCCTCCACCAAATTAAAGTAGATATATAAAAGTTTTATCACTCATGTCTCTTAGCAGTCTTGCCAATCAGATTCTGGAATTGGTTGCTGCAGAGGTTATAACATGCATTAACTTGGTTTTTAATTGTAACATTGAGATAAATATTCATAAAATTCAAAGTCAGTTACAAGCTTCTTTCTAGGTCAGAAGGGCTCCATTTTTAAGTCAGGGTCATCTTAAATTTTGAGAGTTTTTTTTTAGGTATATATAATTTAAGGTGTTGATTTTAAAGTAAATTTTAAAAAAAGAATGGTGAGATTCAGGTGTGGTAACTATGTTGAACTGACACAGCATATTAAATCATATCTGTGGCTGGAAAGACAGAAGAAAGAGATATGGAAAGGACTGTTGTAAAATATTTAGTCAGTGATACTGCAGAAAAAAAGATAGGAAAGATGACAAGACCAGTCAATATAAATGGAGATGTTATTGTGTCCCTTGTGGATGGCTAGATATAGATATCACCTTTCCAGTAGCAGCGACAGAGACATCGGCAGTGTCAACATAAAGATTGTTTTCGCTAAAGTTTTTCTTGAAAGTCATATATTTTCTACATCAGTCACTATATTCAACTGAAACTGTGGAATAATATTACTATATGCCTGAAGTTTTGTATCCGGATATGCTAAGTTTTTTTGTCTTTTAGATTCTGTTTAAGTTTTTGAATGTCATTGCAGGACATACAGAGTGAATGAAGGAAAAGATCGTTCAGTACAACAAAGAGTGATAGTTACTTATGAAGAGGGCAATAACATTGTGTATGGACTACAATTGGACTAATGCCTGGACCATTTGGTTGATATGGCCCTCACCTTTGATTTGGGCCATATCAAGCTGGTGATACAGGCCCTGTCCCTCAGGTAGTCCATACCCAATTATATTATTCTTTTCAAAAGTAAATATTGTTTAAGTAGTACTATTAGTGTTGGGCATTGGTTGAAATTGAAATATAGATGATCACTTGATCAGAATCAATAAAACAATTAATCTTAATTGGTTTGAGAAGTTTGCTATACTTTTAATGGAAAATGTTCTTTTTGTATACTTGGAAACATTGCTTTGTGTCCCTGATTTTATGGAATTATCACAATTACAAGCTAGATTATTTTATAGAAACTCCAGTTATCAGATACTGGTGGTTAACAACCAGTAAGAGTACATGTCTGAAGTGGTTTATCAGTGATCTAATTAACATGTTGGGTAAAAACAAACTTTTCAGAAGAGAACTTGAATCATTTTTAATCAGTTACTGAAAATCACAATAGAAAATCGTGTTTTATGGTTTTGAGATCAGTCTGTGATTATTTTAATTAATCATCATACCCCTAATTACTACATGCCTGAAAGTTTGTACCCTGGTAGGCTAGGGCATTCTGTCTTACCTAAAAATTTGTACCCTGGTAGGCTAGGGCATTCTGTCTTACCTAAAAGTTTGTACCCTGGTAGGCTAGGGCATTCTGTCTTACCTGCTTAGGCAGAAAGCTGCACCATCTTAACTCCATTCACTTGCAGAATGCCATGTTAAAAGGAACATTTTGGGTTTCTTTTAACATGCATGCTGCCCAGAGTATTGGAAGAAGATAGTACTCTTAACAAATTGGTGTGGTACACTTTAAAGTTGAAACTTAAAAATTCTGTAAGAAAAAAATCGTCGTTGTGCAAAAGTTATAGTTTTGTTGGATTTAAATTTTTGGATTTGTCTCTGATGTGTAACAGGGTCATATTGTCCTCACAGTTCAGTGGTCTTTAAATTTTGTGGATTTCATGCTTACATTTATTTTGAAGGGTTTATCTTCCTGTGCATTTTGTGCGATTCATTTTTACATTTTTCAGACTTTACCTTTAGTTTGCACCTTGTTGCCATTATTGTGTTGAGGTATAAAATGCTACATACAGATATTAAATTTCATGCTTTTTTAGCAAACATGAAATCCACCAAAAATTGGTAGGCAATGAAAAAGTTATTTCACAATAGTTGATTGAATAAAAATTATCAGGAAAACTTGTAAAATTTTAGGTCCTAAAAAAATTTGAGTGTGTTAAGATGCTATTTCACCTGCTCAATTTTAGTTCCAGGATGGCTTCTGACAGGTAAAGAATATTGGGATGGTACATATATTTTGTCTGTAGGAATGGACAACACATTCATTAGCAAGCTAATACTGGACCTTGGAATGATTAGTAGCAATTAATGACTTAGATTTGGGCATTAGAAAGGCACTGTCTGTGCATTTGAGAACTAATTAGTGCAAAACTCATTTTTGCCATGTCCGAATGTACATGTATGCATCCTCTTTTTATGTCAATACTTTTGCATTTTGTGCTTCAGGGTCATTGATGTCATACATTCCAAGTTTTATCCTTTAGAAAAATGTATATTATACTGTAAAACCTGTCTTAAAAGACCACTGCTGTGAGAGATCACCTGTCTTGAGAAACAAGACTGACAATGCATGGATTTATTGACTGTATAGTGTTATGACCTGTCATGAGAGTTCTTTGGTAGGAGTGGTCTTTCAAGAAATGTTCTAGTGTACTATTTGAATGTGAATAACAGGAAGAATGCATAACTTAGCTGAGTAACTGACTACCTTTCTATAATTGACATTTTAATATACAGGCTGCATTAGTTTTTAAGATATTTCTGCTCTAATTCTGGCCAGCATTATTCCCAGAAGAAGGTTTGGTAAAAGTTTTCTTTTTTGTTGTTGTTGACTTTCTTTAATTCAGCATATTTGCAAGTAAATGTTTTAAGTTCATATTCTTTGCACTGGTCATACTATTTAAACACTATCATGCACTAGATTTTAAAGTTACTCCTTGTATCATAAGTTTTGTTTATTAATATCACTGCATGCATATCACATTTTGGGCTGGATTGCAAAGCACCTCCGGCCAATGGATTAATATCTGTCTGCCAGTCACACCTTTTGCCTGGCATCAAACACATTGATTAACTTTGTGTTTAGCCCATTTTCTTAAATAATATTGCCTATATTGTCATGTAAATTTAACTTGATCTGGAGATATCTCAAAATGAATATCACACCCTCCAGTAAAAACTAGGTCACTGACTTTATTTCACACTCCAGTGATCTGCATTAGGTGTTACGTGTATCTCAGTATCTCAGGCACTGTCACCAACAGTCATGTGACTTAATATATAGATTGATCATGAGGCATACTATTTAGATAAAATTTAGCTTTGCAATCAGCCAATAACACCATTTATGGATTTCTTGTAGAATTTTATGTTTGTTCATCATGACTGTTTAGAGACTTTTTCCATGAAATTATTTTATTTTGTCTTTAAAGGAAATAATTTTGATCTTATTCTGACTTTTTTAAAATTTCATTTGAGATTGATGTTTCCACAACACATAACAAAAACTCTTCAAAGCTATGATATCTTGTTCATAGAAAAATAGTGTTTTATATTGAGGTTTTGAATATATTGTCTATTATGTTAGGATGGTCTGTGAACATAATGTATCCAACATAATACATGCACTGTGTGCTTAACAAAGTTAATTTGAAAAAGTTTATAATGGATAAAGCTTATAATAAGCACACACAGACGATGTCATCAACAATGTCTCAATTACATATATGTACATATACTAGAAGAGTTAGCTCCCTCTACCTCTGTTGGGAACTCTCAACTTTAAAGGGGAGGCATGGTGGCTGAGTGGTTAGTGTGTTAGATTCGCAACCAAGAGGGTATGGTTCGAATTCTACCATCAGATCAATGTGGGTCAGCTGCCACAGTGTATCCTTGCTTAAGGCACTTTACTCCAATTGCCTTGGCACTAAATAACCTACTTGGGTTGCTGTGCCATAAAACACCAAACCAAACCAAATCAATCAACTCTAAAGGTTCATTCTTCCTCCCAATATGGTTGTGCCCAATAAAACCCA
This sequence comes from Margaritifera margaritifera, assembly GCA_029931535.1. Lineage (NCBI taxonomy): Eukaryota > Metazoa > Mollusca > Bivalvia > Unionida > Margaritiferidae > Margaritifera > Margaritifera margaritifera. Next base: position 2,845,766 of record JAQPZY010001636.1, on the reverse strand, counting down.
TATAAAGTCTGTTTTTGAGACTTGTTTTGAGCCACAAAGGTAAGTGATTATGATACATTAGGCATGCATGATGTTAGCTTTTGAGAAAATCATGATGTTCTAGGTGGATCTTAGAAGCTGCCTTCCTCCAGCCTAGAATGCTAGGATTGAGATGTGTGCTTTTAGAAGTTGCTATTTTTATGCATGTTTTGACCAAAAATAAAGGTGTACACTAATATTATCAAGGCATGTGCAGTATTCTGTTGAATATGATAAGTGGAATAAATTGATGAATTAAAACACTCGGATAAGTTTGATAATCAAATATGAACAGTAAACTTAATATTTATAAATAATACAAATAAGAGCAATGAATTTTTTCTTTATAATTACAAAAATTCAGAATTATGCAGATTATTCTGTAGTTTTATTTTTAACTATCAAAGACATTTTTCTTCATTTTTGTGTAATATTTGTATGATTGAGACTTTTATTTTGCTATCACCTTTTCAATTCTCCATATCTTCCACTTTTAGAACAATGTTACAGTTTTATGTGTTTCCCTACAGCACAAGCTAAACTCCAGTACCTATCCCACTCAAACCATTTTGGCACACTATTTGTTATTTACTGTGAAATCTTTTTTTTTTTTGGGAATCCTGTTTTTGTGGGTTTTGTGGTTGCTACAAAACTGTGAATAAGAAAATTCAAATGAAAGAGTATCAGCCTATGAAAAAAAATAGGACCTATTCCTGTATAGGGCTCCCTCACTGTCATATTCTTGAATTGAAGTACAGTGGTCCCCTACTTTTATATGGCGGTTATGGTCTTGTAATAACAATACAGTGTACAGTGTAGCCCAATATAAGATGACCTAACCTATAACACAGTATGATTTTATAGCTCCTTCAAACAGCATTATTGTGAACTAGCACCATATTGACCCAGCACAGATTTTCCTGCAAAACCACAAAAACATTATATCCACAAAAATAAATGAATTCACATGATCATAAGACCTAAATTACACACCATACTGACCTTCTTTAAGTTATTATGTAGTTAATTTGTTACTAACAGTACAGTCAAACCTGTCCTAACAGTCACCTTGTCACAATGATCATTCTAATTTCCCCCTGTAAATTTCATATATAAATGCCCTGTATTTAACGGTCACCTGCGGTCAGCAGCCAGGTGTTTCCTAACCAAACACTGGTTTCATCCTGCCTTAAGCAGTCACTGGAGCATATCAGCAGTGACAACTCCAAGCATTTCATGTCTTGATTGTACTTACCGTAGTCCAGTCACGCTGTCATTCAAACTCAAAGGTGTCAACATGGCAGCTTCGAAAGCAAGGTGGTTTTTGTCCTTATATGAGAGAATCAAAGCAATTCATTTGCTGGATAGTGGACAAAGTTGTTGTGTAGTTGCATCAGAAATGGGAGTCAGGCAAACTCAGATCCAAGGTATTATTAAGCGTAACTGAGATATTATGGCTGATTTTGAGAACAACGTTAATCTGGAGTGTAAGAGATTATGTACAATCACACCAAATGAGTAGAGATACATGTACACTGCACTAACTACTAACAATAGTCGTAGGAAGCTTCTTTTCATTTCCTAATCATCAAAGGCACTAAAGCCGACTGTCTTTTGATCTCGTTGAGTTTGAGCAACTGCTTAATCCATCAATTGTTGGAAGTGTGAACACCTGTTTTCATGCCTATTTATACCAGCTGGCCTAACAAAAAGTCAGTCCTGTATTTGACTATCACAGGTAAGCTGTCAATTAGTTATTTTATTAGGTGCCATTTACACTGATTAGTGACGATTTAATGTACGTGATAGATTAAAGTGGAACTTTTTGTTTTATTATTTTCTTTTTCTTTTTGCTGAATAGCTAAACTGAAGGTATCTTGATAGCTTACTACTACTAATAATGCTAATGCTATTCGGTGCATAGTACATGTATTTGATAGCATACTACTACTACTACTAATAATGCTAATGCTATTCAGTGCATAGTACATGTATTTGATAGCATGAACCAAGTTTGATAGCTGAACCTACCTTCAGAGGTGACCTGTTTATAAAGGCCACTTTGGCCATTGCCCATGGGTGGCCGCTGTAAACAGGTTTGACTATACCTCCCAAAAAAATTTATGTTTTGATTCATTTTCTTTCTTTTCTTATTTTTTTCTTTAAAAAATTGAATACCCAAGGTGGGAGTAGTGGTAACTTCAATTTTCTTTATTAAAAAAAAAAGATTTTTTAAAAATGATTTGATTACATTTCCAAATAAAAATTATAAAATTGTAATTTATTGAAGGATTAAGCTTTAAGTTTTTGAACTGTCTGATATCAGGTAAAAAGTTAATTGTTTATAAACAAGATCATGTTTAAAGGTTTCAAATCAGATATAAATAATTATACGAGTATATCTGAAAATAATTTTTCTTTTTCTCCATTTTTGTCTCCTCTGTGAACCATAGTCAAGACATAGGTGACTCTTTTCCAACAGCATTTTTGTTAACATTACAGCATTGCTTGCGTAGTCACCAGTGTGAAGTTTTTGCATTTAGCTCAGTTTCTCTGACACCTTGTTCAGTCATAAAACTTGATGAGTGTATGTGGAGGGTACTGCTCTTTTCAGGCAAAGGAAGTCACAATGACTTGCTTTTCATGCTCCAGTGACTATGATGGATATTCGGAATATGTCTTGGTGGAGCAGGTCAGACATAACAGTCAGCAGAATAGCATTTTTTCTTCAAAAACTTTATCTGATCATGATCTTTTTACAAATGTCCTTCCACTACCTCGCAAATCCAGCCCTCCCAAATGAAAAAATACTTTTTTGGCTTTTTTCAGCACTGAAAGAGTGGTCTCCCCTTGGATAGAAGGGATTGGGGCCAGATCCTGTCAAAGGATAATCACTCCACCTGCATTACCTATAGTGGTGGTGCCAGTCATACCATACTTGTAAAATCTGTTCACTTTGGTCAGTGGACAGATGGATGATGATTTCAGCAAAACAGCTGTCCCAGGCTAGTGAGAAAGGCTGAAAACGGTCTAACAAGGATGCAAATGCTATCAGCCTTGCTGCTGATCTCACCATGGTAGAAAACTTCTGGTGCTGCAACCACTTGAGGCTGAGAAGTTGCCAGTGAAGAATAAGGCATGTCATTTTTTCCACTTGGGCCCCTCCACAACTCCAGCATCATCTTCACCCACATTGTCACAACTATTTTTCAGTTACTGTATGCCAGCAGTGAATAAATTCTCTAACCAGCACTGCCACAGTACAGAAGCCCATATGGACCAGCCCTGGAGAACTCCATATGACACCAGCAGGACGTATGTCCAGCATAGCTCATACTGGATATGGTGATGTTCCAACTCGAAATATTCAGACCCATACCCATGAAATCAATGGCATCAGACACCTGGCCATGCCACTTCTAGCCCCAACTTTGTTATGGATGCACAGCATTACTGGCATCAATTTGGTGATTGACCTTCCCATGATATCCAGTATCACACCAATGAAATCAGCATGTGGTATTAGCTCTGGGTATTCCATCACTGGTCCTGGCTCCATTGCAGCTTGTGTATAGTACTAGTTATGGTGACTACCCTTTCCCAGGTACATGATACCCATCTCTGACCATCACCAACACTTGAAAATCACTGTTTCACAACATGGGCAAATGTTCAGCTTAGCTTAACATCTTCAAAAACCTGCTTCCCCCATTCAGTCTGTGGTACCATTGCAGACAGCTTGTCTTTTGCCCCACACCAAAACTCCCATACATCAGGGCTGATCAAATTTTATTTTCATCCACTTGTCCAGGACAAGTGGTTTCAGAAAATTCACTTGTCCCACCTTACTTTTCACTTGTCCCAAAATTTTAATCATTGCCAAGTTTTGATGAGATGTATGCACTTTAATCCATTGAAAGAACAATCAAAATAGTGTGCAACATAATTATTTCTTAAAGAATTAAATTTTCAAAAACATTGGTTGATATTATACATTTGGCTACTTCAGGTATATATGTATTAGCTGCTGGATTTGTAAAAATGTCCATGTACATGTCTGCCACCTGGACCAGCACTAAGCCAACATTTGATAGCTGTGTCTGGGTTGATGTCCTTAAACTCTGGTCCATTTGCTTGGTTCAATCCTAAATTTGTCATTTCCACTGACAAATATACTGATTGAATTTCCAACCTGTGCCAGTTTGGGATATTGTTTGCAATAAGTGCACAACATCTTTCCTTCAACACAATGCGGCTGAAAATTTCTCTGTCTCTTAGTAGTGTCATATTTGACACATTTTGTTGCCACATATTCTGGCTTATGTCTTTTTGGAGAAATAGTTACCTCACACTCAGTGGCAGTCTTACGTTTTATCCCTCCACTTTCACATGAATTTTCCTTCTCCGAATCTTCCTCTTTACCTTCCTTGCGAAAATAATTTAGCAAACTCATTTTATCCACATAGTAAATATCACCTTGCTTGACAACTACTTCTGAAATGATCATAACATGTATTTGTCTTTTAAATATGAACAGAGACAGCTAATTAATTAGCGTAATTGTTTCACTTCAAACACAGTATTTCACATGGAAGTAAATCCTCTCTAAAATCAATTCAAAATTAATGAATCATTACTGTCATTTAATCAGTTCATAAAGGAAACTGACACAAATGTTGGCAAAGTGCCTTTCATTAATTTAACTACACTGACTCGCTGGATTAAAATCAGAGTGAGCCATTCGTGAGGATCTGGTTTGAGTAAACACAATACAACAAAGCCACTTTAAATACTGCTAATTAATCATACCCGCTTTGTTGGGTTTTTTTTGAGACATGTTTTGATTAGCCCAATATGCAGTCAAGCAGTAATAGAACATGTGCAGATGCGACAGTTATCATTGACCACCGGTAAGTGTGATCAGGATGGAAATGTATACACAGAGAGGGTGGAATCAAGCATACAGTATACCTGGAGGGCATGAATGGCCAGATAGAGATAAAGTGATTAAATGAGAAAAAATAAGAACTTGGCTGCCTTTTTTAAAATAGGATAGAAGCACTTGTCCTGGACTAGTGACTTGGAAAATTTTACTTGTCCAACTTCGAAAATGAATTGTTCGGGATATGGGATTTGATCAGCCCTGCATAGATGCAACAGCTAGTTTAGAATGTCATAGCTGTTGGTTCCATGCTTGATCTGGTCTACAGGTTTTTCAATGTCTCTGACTTTCTGGACAATTTCAAGTTGTCAATAGAAGGTCTTGGCCCATTGTTCAGAATGAACCTGCTGTGGAATTGGGGAGTACTAAACAACTCATCTTTCATGTAAGACCTGCTTTCTAATCACCTCAGCCTTATCAAGGAAAATCAGTGAAATTCATAGCTTATCATTTGACCTGAAATGTTTGCATTTCTGCCATGATGGTCCAGTTTCTCATGACCATCTCTGGTTTCATTGCCATGAACAGACTCCTATTCATAGGAAATCAGTCTTTCATTTTGAAAACATTGTCTTCATGGAACCCTTCCTTACAATGGTGTTTCAGGACCCAAGCAGGTTGTTAAAGTTGTACCTGAAATGCAGTGAGCTGAGAGGAACAGGGAGATCTTGCTTATTCTTATCACTTGAAGAAGAAAAGGATGATATTTCTGTGGAGGCTTTTTGTCTTGGATATGTTGGGTTATTCACTCAGCCAACAAATAATCCAAGACCATATGGGTTTCCTATGCATATTAGCTCACGAGGTCAGTGTAGTCACTTCCAGCCTACTGTTTGAGCAAACCTGCTTGACAGAGGTCTGATACAACATTCTCCAGCTTCTATCTTAGAGATCTTTGATCTCAAAGAGTTTAGATTGACCTGGTAGTGGTCAGCAGCTCAACAGGCTACCTTCCCAGGACTGTCAGCAGCTTCATAGTGATGCGGGTTACTCTACTTCCACTGGATTTGTGTGAGGGAAAAACTTTTCCAATAGGACCGCATTTCTTCATTTATCTGTGCTATCCTTCGACCATATCTCGTATGTGACTCAAGGTGCTGCTGATACATTTGGAGACAAGAGCTAGGGTCACCTCCCAGGTAAGGGGATGCAACTCCCTATTCTCCTAACATATTATGATTAGGCCTGTATTTCACCAAAAGAACTTTAGTCGACACTTAAATTTAAGTTTGGATATAAGCAAAATGATTGGCTGAAATTTAAATCTGACTTGAAAAATTGACCAATCAAATATCTTAAATCTGGACTTCAATTTTTATATATATATTGGTGAAATTGGGCCCAGGTAATGTTTATTAAGAAACCAATTTTTGAACTCAAATATGTTTCTTCAATAATACCTGCCTGATCATAATATAGGCTTTCCCTCCCAAACCCTTCCCACAGTTACATCTCTGGAAGAGCATGTACTTCCACTCCAGTAGTAACTGACATCTGAAGGCATTTGGTGCCAATCCCTCTATCCAAGATTAGACTACTCTTGTCTTGGTAACATTAAAAAAAAAAATTTTTTTTTATCTCTTGGGAGAGCTGGATTTGTGAAGTAGTGGTAGAACCCCAAACATATTATGATCAGTAAGTATTATCTGAGAAATATCTTGTACTTCCAAAAATGGTTTCTCCCACTGGAGTGCATTTTTAACATAAAAATCCTGAGTCTCAGAGAAAGTATAGAAAAAATATTGTCTCTCTGTCAGAACTCTCTGTAGGATTCTGAAAATGAATGACCAAGGCTTTTTACCACATTAAAAAATGAGGGTCCAGTAAATGGAAACCATATATTGGTACCAAATTGAGTCTAGTACCTGTTGCTGAAGGTCCATGAAACAGGATTCTCACAACAGAAAGCTTTGTTCTATGGAGAAAAAGTTAAGGGTTACTGTTTTTAAGTTCATTATGAAGTGGTTTATGGAATGTTCAGGTTGTTTTCATGAGAAGAGATTTTACTCAGTGATATTAAGTAACAGTAGAGAAAAGTATTTTTAACTGGTAGCTGTTAATTATATGTAAAGACTCATTGCAAATCCTGTTTTAATTGACTGCATGCAGCTTTCAGAGCAAATATGTAGAGTACATGGGTAGAGTACATGCAGAGTACATGGGTAGAGTATATGAAAAGTACATGGGTAGAGTATATGTAGACTACATGGTTAGAGTATAATAAGTACAGGGACAGCAGCAGAGTAAATATGTAGGGTACATGGGTAGAGTATATGTGGACTCTATGGGCATAGTATATGTAGATTATATGGGTAAAGTATATGTAGACTACATTGGTATAGTATGGGTACAGTATATTGGTAGAGTATATGTGGACTACATGGGTATAGTATGGGTAGAGTATATGTGGACTACATGGGTATAGTATGGGTAGAGTATATGTGGACTACATGGGTATAGTATATGTAGAGTATATGGGTAGAGTATATGTAGACTACATCGGTATAATATATTTGTAGAGTATAATAAGTGCAGGGACTATGTAAATATTGCCAATAGTGTACCACATAGGGGGAGGATGTCTTACTCAAGCCCAGTGGATACAACTTACTACTGGTATGCCTCCACCATATTATGGAGTTTCCCATGTCTATTCATATATGTGTTCTGTAGATATGTCCCATGCATCACATATCTATATCATATTTTAAACAATGAACTTTTCTGGGCAAATGTTGAACCTTGTTTCATTATTGTTGTATTTGTCCATAAAGCAAATTATGCCCATGTTTACCAGAAATAAGAAGGAAAAAAAGACAAGTTCATTTCAGTGCTCTTTGGGAACACAGGAGGAAGATAATTTATCTATTCAGAAAATGTATAGCACATATTTTGTATTTTATGTCATATATCTTTTTTATGCCATAATACAAGAAGCAGATCAGATGTAACAATGTATGTAAGGATACCATGATACCCAGTTATTAGTAGGGGTGAAATCATTCACTGATGCGTCGATTCATTGAGAATTGTTTCCGTTTTGATAGACACATCAATACTAAAGGTTGAAAATTGATTAAAAACGATATATACCTTATAAAAGTTACTTTTAATCTTCAATGGCCATGAATAATTATTGGGCATTTGCCTCTATTCTTTATGTGTATTGATATGTATCATATCATAGGTTGTGTATCATGATAGTATCAATACGGGTATACAAGTGTATTGTTTCACCCCTAATTATTAGATAGACTGATCCATCTATACCATATAACCTATCATGTATTGATGTGTTGTTAAACACCAATCAATCAATCAGTCAATCAATCCATCATAATACCTAGATATCCACTTATGCAGATATATTGTATTTCTCATTTCAGGGCCAAGTTCCCCACCTCTAAATCTAACAGCCCACAGTGTGGAGAGTGACAAAATTGAGATCAGTTGGCAAGCTCCACCACGAGACACCATTAATGGAATCCTACAGGGTTATGAGATTCAGTATGAAATTGTGGGAGAAAACATAATCATTCCAATCACAATAGATGGCAGTAAAGAGGTTTGCAACACAGAACACTGACTTCATCACTGAAGGATAGTTCTATATTTTATGCTAAGTCTCTCTGTCATGTAAAACTCTATTGTTTTTTGTCTGTTATACCCTGTAACAACTGGGTTCAACATTTCACTGTCAAAATCACTTTAGCCTAAATTTATTTTCTCCATGATAGTTAATGTTTACAGTGGTTGCTTGAGACTACTGAAAGCTTTGTTGGGATATAGCTTTGTAATTATTAATTACATTCTGTTGTTCTTAAGCATGAATCTTTTCTGCACTGTTCCTTCCCCAAAAGTTAAATTAATATTCTCACATAGCTAATGTATCTATCTAACATTTTCTGAGTTCTTTAGGGTTTAACTTTATAATATATTTTTTCTTAAACTCCATGTATGATAGGTTATATGTTTCTCAATTCAGCTTCATCTGCAAGTTGGAGGGAAGAAAGTAGTAATTTCAAGCAAAATTGGAGAACTATTTAATGTAAATATGTAGTGTTTAACTTGTAACTTTTTCTATCAAAAAAAGGACATTTAAGTCTGGATTTTATTAATAACAATTACATGTCTGTGCTATATGAAAATTTAAACAATCTTGTAATTGGGACCCTTTGTGTGAAACTAATAATGATATTTGCTTTAAGTGATTCAATCCTGCTATGTTTATGGCATAGTGTGTATTCTGTATTAACAAATATAGTTTGTGTTACTAAAAATAGTAACAAAGTAGTATGGTCTTACTAAAATTAGTAACATAGTTTGTGCGCACTTGCCTTTCATGTCAGAAAAACTGAGGTTTGACATTGTTGTTTCTCTAAATGACTGTCACCCTTTTATTTAATAAAGAATCTTGTTTTATTCTGAATCTACAGCAACACTAGAATGTATCCACATTCATGTGCAGAAAGCAGTGACATAATACACATTGTTTTCGCTCAGACTGCTGATGTCCATCCCTTTCTTAATTTTTCACAGGTCCCTCAGTAAATCACACCCTCACTATTGTTGTGGTCTATATTTTTGGACCCCATTGTGTGAGAGTTATTGTGGGAGAGGTGTATTTTATTATTTTTGTGTATAATCTTTTATGTCATAATTTTCTGTTGACAGAAAACACAGTAATTAATTCACTGACCCTCATTTGCTTTTGTATTGTTTTGTTTTGATTTTCTTTCATACCTCTTGCTACTTCATGCTTAGGTTGCATTGAGATAATTACAGTTTATGTAGATTGGCTTTTTGTCAGTAAAAGCATTGATGTTTGGCATATGTTTAATACACCTGCCATACGTAATGATGTTGTTCATCTATTGTTTGTCTGTTTGTTATCAATTTCATTTCTGCACAATAACTCATATTATCCACCATCAGAAGTCACTAAGTTTTGTGGATAGCTTACACTTGGGGAAAGAAAGAATGCTATCCATTTCAGGGCCAAAAGGTCACTGATTGAAACAAGAAAAAGGTTTCTGCACAATAACTTTATTTCTAGATCACAGATCTGGACCAAACTTTGTGGATGACTTACACTTGGGACAAGGAAGAAGCATATAGATCAAAAGGTCCAAGGTGTAGGACATTGTGTCTGAAAGAAGAAAAATGGTTTCTGCATACAAATTCAGTTATTGACTATGTACCTTCACCAAGGTTTGTAGATGACTTACATGTTTTGTAAGAAAGATGCCTATTGATGGGGGGTGGGGTGGGGGGTCAAAGGTTAAGGTCACTGTGACCAAAGTAGAAAAATGTTTTTTGCATTATAACTCTAGTTCTAGACTATGTACCTTAACCAGAGTTTATGAAGGGCTTGCACCAAAGGTATCAAAGAGCCTTATTGATTTTAGGGTCTAAAAGTCTAAGGTCAAGGTTATTATGACTCAAAGAAAATTGAGTTTTTCAGAATAACTTCTCTACGGTAAATTCCAAAACAACTTTGTGGATGCTTGGCATTAGGGTAATAAAGAAACCTGTAGATTACGGGGCCTAAAGGTCAAAGGTCAAGGTATGTCAAATAAAAAAAGCAGCTCTACGTTATTATAATGCACCTTGTTATAAAAGGATTCCAAATATAACATGTTACCACTATGGACCCCGTGACCAGAATCATGGCTATGTGAAACAATATGGGTTGAAAAAAACAACATGAAGCTTTGTGTTTTATCTTTATTTCCATTTCAAAACAATGATATTTTAAAATATTTGATAATTCATGCTATACTGCGGTTCGGTGTATTATGCTATTCTCAGTATATGGCGGTTTGGTATACTATACTGTTCTAAATGTATCATGGTTCGGTACATAACATGGTCAGCAGTTATGGACCCCATCTACCATATTGTAATGAGGGAGAGCTGTAATGGTTTCTTCACATTCAGTTTAGTTTAAGACTGCATACCTTGACCAAAGGTTGAGCTCATTGAGACCCATTGGTTGATAATCTCCGGAGTCAGTTGTGCTATATTAGTGCCTACATAGAGACCTATTAAAGGGTGGGCATATAATGTGCTGTTCACAGTACTCTTGTTTTATGTTGAGTTTGCTTTTAAAAGCATTTTGGTTGGTTGCTAAATTATACTAGAGCTGTTTACTGCTATGGTTTTATGTAGTTTCTACAAAAAATGTCACATAAATGTGAGCTGCGGTTCAAGGTATCAATTTTTCCAGCCAACTTAGTCTTTTTCCTTAAAGATGCAGCATACCAGAGTTCTGTGCATTTGTTTGTAGTATCAGAACAATGTATAATCTCCAAAAAAGCAGTTTTTAGTCATGGACTTCATTTTTGTTGTTGTTAACTTGCATACAAAAATATAGTCAGACTTGTGGAAACTTATTTTCATGTATGTTTATTATTATTATTTTGATTTCCAAACATTTCAATAATCATTCAAATCTATTCAGAAATTAAAGTTTTTAATTAATATATTAATATGTATAGCAAGTAAAATGCCTGAGAGATATACATTAAATATCTACATAGGAACAGGAAAAGTACATAATTTCATTTCTGTATGATACACATTTTTTGCACCAGGTTTGGTGGAAAGCTGGTAAAGTCGACTAAATACATTTAATACATTTAAATTTGCTTCAGATATTGAAACTTAATCTACATGTAATTATGTATAATAAACCATAGAGCAAAATATTTTATGTTCTGTATTATATGTTCATGCACTCTTCATTCATTAGTTTTTTTTTCTTGTATTCAAATAAGTTAAGGTACAGAAATAAGCATGGTTTTTATAGGTAACTTTAAACTAAAAATTTTAAAAAAAAGAAAATTTAAGAAAAAAAGTGCCTTGTACCAAAAATAAGAAGGTACAAAATTATTATAATTTTTATCGATTCATGGTGTACGAAAAATTTGAGCGTATGAAAATGATGGCCAAGTCAGTGGATTAATGGATAAGTATCATCAGCATTAGTCTGTAGCAGTGTACAGATTACAAAGACAATATTCGGAGTAAATTAAAGACCCATAATTATTAACATTTGTGAAAGAAGTGAGGAATAAATAGATCAGACTGAAAGATGTATTCAGATGATTTCAGGGAAATCTGGTGAAGAGTTAAAACTATCAATAACCTTAGCAAGGTAATTTTAAGAGTTCTCTATCATTACTTTGACATGGTTTAATCTTTGTTTGAAAGCTTATCAGTTATTGATGTTTATCTTTTATTGTCTTACCTGCAGAAAATAGAGTTGTGTCCCTTGTTTAAATGCACGCATTACTTATTGATGTTTGTTTATTGTTGTCATACCTGCTGCAAATTGAGTTATATCCCATGTTTAAAAGCATATGACAATATCCCATGTTTAAAAGCATATGACAATTTTATTTATGCTTGTCAATTATTGTATCACCTCCTAACAAAGAGGTATATCCCATGCTTGGAATGGACTATATTTGCACTTTTTCCTAATATTATTTTACCTGCAAAAGCAAGCAAGACAGGAATGACTTCATTGGAGGCATTACAAATAGGTTAAATTTTATACTTCAATTTTATTAAGAAGACCGGGCCTGGAATTCATAAAATACTTGAGCTTGAGATTTTGTTTTGTCCAATCACAATGATGTTACTTTTGAAATGTCATTTCTGATTGGTTGATAGTAAAAACTCCATTTTAAGCTCTAGTTTTATGATCTCCATACCATGTGAAATATAGTATGGCCCTGCAACATCCTGTTTTGTCCATCAAGAATTGCTTGTAATGATTCTAGAACTTTATTTCTGAATGGATTTTGTCCTAAAGTTGTACATAGGCTTATTGTCGAGCCTATGTTAGTGGGAAGAGAGACATGGCAGTCACTTTTCTGATGGTATTGTCAGCATCCTTCAACAGTTATGTTATGTTTTGGTTAAATTTTTTAGTTTGTATTTATTTTCAGATTCTCTTCATAGATTCTTATCATGCTTGGCATGAATCAATTTGAAGCTAGGACAGTTCATTCTGTGACATGCTTGCTCTAACCTTTTACCATAGGGTCAAGGTCCCAGACATAGCAAACCATTAAGGTCTTGGTGAAAGTTTTTTATTTGCTTATATTTCCTAAGCCCCTTGATGGGATTTCTTCATACTTGGTATGAATCAATATGAATCTAAAACAGTTCATTTGGTGACATGCACACAGTCATAGAAGATTTATTCTTTGACTTGGTTGCTTGCCTTTATGACTTTGGGGTCAAGGTCACAGTTATGCAAAATCTGCAGTGAGGTTTTGTTTGAAGTTTTTCATTTGCTTATATTTCCTAAACCCCTTGATGAATTTTATTCATTCTTGGGATGAATAATTATGAAGCTAAAGCAATTCATTTGGGGACACCATGGTAGCTCAGTTGGTAGAGCATCAAACTCGTAATCCAAGGGTCGCGGGTTTGATAACTGCTCAGGACAGCACAGCTTGGCTTCCTTGATGTGACCTTGGGAAAGGCACTTAACTCCCACATCCTTGGCATGATATAGGCAAGAATATGTAAAAAGTGCCCATAAAACCAACAAAAACAAACAAAAAGCAAACAATTTATTTAGAGTCATGCTCACTCAACCTTTAGACCATGGGAACAAAGTCACACATTTTTTACTGCAATGCTTTGATCATGGGCTAGACCTGTAGGTCCTTACCTTGTTTCATCAAGATCTTACATAAGTTTAGTTAGGAGCTATATCTATGCATATATGAGAGCTGTCTGGGGCTTTGCTTTTGCACCCACAATGCTGTGTATTGCAAAACACTTGTCTCTGCAGTTTTATGCAACATCCTGATATAAGCATTCATCAAAACTAAATGATCTTTTCATTTGTTTCAGAGAGTGATTATCCAGGGAGTGCAGCCCTTTACCAACTACAAAATAGCTGTGCGAGCTTTTAATGATGCTGGCAAAGGTCCAGTCTCCATCACCTTTGTCAGAACTGCAGAAGGAAGTATGGCATTGATCCCTACATTTGTCTCTCTTTCTGTTTTTTAGCTTGCATGTCAATAAGGTCAAGTGAGATTATGGTATGACCCTACATCCAATGTGCATCGTCTGTCATTACTTATCCATCATTTGTAGTCTGTCAACAATGACTATTTTAATTTTCTCCAGGAGCAAAATATGGTGTGGCTTTCATTGCAACCAAAATGGAAAACCTATTTTCACCTTCTCCAGAATGGATCAGCCAACTTTTTTCAGAGTTGGTAGGAATTGTTTTTAGCACATGCTCTATCAAAATTATGTTCGGGGGGTGACTTACCTAGCAATGGTGTGACTTCCTTAGCAACCAGTTGGAAAACCTATTTTAAGTGTTTTTGTCCTAGAACAGTTGAGAAAATTTTGATCAGATTTGTTACTAGTGTTTCACAGAACTGGCTGTATAGGAACCATGCTGAACTTCAGTTTTAGAGCAAATTGACCTCTTTCCCACCAGAGTAGGGCATTGTGTGGTGAGAATATAGGGATAAGTGAATGTAGAGAGGTAAAAATGCAGAATGTTTAAAACGGTAATTTAAAACAGTTTTTTTACTAAACATGAGCCAAATAATATAGAACAACCGAAATGCTCATTGAACTTTGTCAAAATATTAACATTTTTCTTAGTTTGATTCAGCAAAGTTGTTGCATGAGTTTGTTTTTGCAAAAGATGAAAGTAGTTTACTTTTGAAAATAGGTTACAGTTATCTAAGTATATGTCCCCTCTTCCTGATTGTACAGGATGGCATACAAAACAAACTTGTTTACCTTCATTAGCAATCTGCCTGTAAACCTCTGCAGAGTAATAATTTGCTCATGATTGGGCTACATATACATGGAATATCATTCACTGTAACCTTCATGCATGAATGTTCAGCAGGAATCTCACAGATTGAAACATAATTGTAGACTTAAATAATCGTTATATTGACACAAAAGTTAATCAGAAAGATTTTTTTTTTTAAAAACAGTAAATAAGTAAATACTTAATACAATGAAAAAGTAAACAGTACTTATAATGATAAATGTACATGTATTGGTACATACAGATTTACATCACTTAGCAAAACCTTGAAAAACCTTATAATAAAAAGTTTAACTCTAATTGTTCTATCTAAGCCTAAACATTAGGAGACATGTTACATTGTTTCTTAAGAGGCTTACTTTTCCCAGGGCATGATACATGGTTTATTAAGGGGCCTTCTTTTCCCCGGGCATGACACATGGTTTATTAAGGGACCTACTTTTCCCAGGGCATGACACATGGCTTATTAAGGGGCTTACTTTTCCCAGGGCATGACACATGGCTTATTAAGGAGCCTTCTTTTCCCAGGGCATGACACATGGTTTATTAAGGGGGCTACTTTTCCCAGGGCATGACACATGGCTCATTAAGGGGCCTACTTTTCCCAGAGCATAACACATGGTTTATTAAGGGGCCTACTTTTCCCAGGGCATGACACATGGTTTATTAAGGGGCCTACTTTTCCCAGGGCATGACACATGGCTTATTAAGGGGCCTACTTTTCCCAGGGCATGATACATAGTTTATTAAGGGGCCACTTTTCCCAGGGCATATCACTTAGCTTATTAAGGGGCCTACGTTTCCCAGGGCATGACACATGGCTTATTAAGGGGCCTACTTTTCCCAGGGCATGACACATGGCTTATTAAGGGGCCTACTTTTCCCAGGACATGTCACATAGCTTATTAAGGGACAAACGTTTCCCAGGACATGTCACATAGCTTATTAAGGGACATACTTTTCCCAGGGCATGACACATAGCTTATTAAGGGACATACTTTTCCAAGGGCATGACACATGATTTATTAATGGGCATACTTTTCCCAGGGCATGACACATGGTCTATTAAGATGCATACTTTTCCCAGGGCATTCATTTTTTTTCCCCCTCTACCTCCAACCATACATTTGTTGCAGTCTCTCTTTTCACTGTGTAGCTTGTCCTTTTGCTGCAGCTGATAGGCAACTTTGGCAAGGTCAGCTTGTTTTTTCATCAGATTAGATGGAAGATCAGTTGGTACCATAATATGATCCATATGGTCCCGATTCTTGCATGTGGGTGAACTTCACTGTTGGGTGCCTCAGAATCATGTGAATAAAACTCAAGATTTCTGGGCAGTCTGTGCATACTACTAATGCTTACTGAGTTTGCTTAGTCTGCACCAAGCTTCAACCTCATGATATAGTTGCAAATTGCTTGTTCTACATCTTCATCTTGGTTTCTATGAATTCCATATATAATAAGAGCACATTTTCTTCTCTGACACTCGTGATAATGATTGGCTACTTTGAGTTGCTTGATTATTTCCAACATTTTAGTAATTACTTCCGTAGAGGGGACACTATTTTGTGACTCCTTAATTATTTGCACTTTGACACTCCAATGCTTTCTTGATTTCAGACACTTCATCCTCTACTGCACTCACTTTTCCCTCTACTTTGTCCACCGATGTCATAACCACCTTTTTGAAATCACACAAATTTTGTTTGCTGGTCCATTTTCTTATCAATAAAAACTTAAAGTATCTTAGATTTCCAAAGTAATGCTGGACTCTTTACTATGGACCATTATGAGTGGATTGGGATGTGAGTCAACCACAAGTATCTCAGAACACCTACCTCTCAGCACTAAAGTCTCACTGCGGTTATTTACTTCCAAGTCTGAATTATTCTTAAAAGGTATCTACTTAATGAATCTGGAGCTCAGTTGGCTTATCTGCTTATGACTCAATTGACTTATCTGCTTATCACTCAGTTGGCTTATCTGCTTGTGACTCAATTGACTTATCTGCTTATGACTCAATTGACTTATCTGCTTGTGACTCAATTGGCTTATCTGCTTGTGACTCAATTGGCTTATCTGCTTGTGACTCAATTGACTTATCTGCTTGTGACTCAATTGGCTTATCTGCTTGTGACTCAATTGGCTTATCTGCTTGTGATTCAATTGACTTATCTGCTTGTGACTCAATTGACTTATCTGCTTGTGACTCAATTGGCTTATCTGCTTGTGACTCAATTGGCTTATCTGCTTGTGACTCAATTGACTTATCTGCTTGTGACTCAGTTGGCTTATCTGCTTATGACTCAATTGACTTATCTGCTTATGACTCAGTTGGCTTATCTGCTTGTGACTCAATTGGCTTATCTGCTTGTGACTCAATTGACTTATCTGCTTGTGACTCAATTGGCTTATCTGCTTGTGACTCAATTGACTTATCTGCTTGTGACTCAGTTGGCTTATCTGCTTGTGACTCAATTGACTTATCTGCTTGTGGCTCATTTGGCTTATCTGCTTGTGATTCATTTGGCTTATCTGCTTGTGACTCAATTGGCTTATCTGCTTGTGACTCAATTGGCTTATCTGCTTGTGACTCAATTGGCTTATCTGTTTGTGACTAAGTTGGCTTATCTGCTTGTTACTCAATTGGCTTATCTGCTTGTGACTTAATTGGCTTATCTGCTTGTGACTCAGTTGGCTTATCTGCTTGTGACTCAATTGGCTTATCTGCTTGTGACTCAATTGGCTTATCTGCTTGTGACTCAGTTGGCTTATCTGCTTGTGACTCAGTTGGCTTATCAGCTTGTTACTCAATTGGCTTATCTGCTTGTGACTCAATTGGCTTATCTGCTTGTGACTCAGTTGGCTTATCTGCTTGTGACTCAATTAACTTATCTGCTTGTGACTCAGTTGGCTTATCTGTTTGTGACCTTTTTGAGGCATTTGACAATAAATTTACTGCATTTCCACTGTCAAATGCAAACAGCAGCATCAAAGATGTGCACCTCATGACTTTGCCAACTTGAACTCCTTGCTCCCTTTTTTATGTGACCAGTCATAAATGTAAATGATGCTTACAGTGTGACCCTTGTTCCTCCATACCTCCATCTATCCATCTGGTTAAGCTTTGCTTCGAAGTAGCTGTGGTAGGGCATTCATTCATTTATATTCAATAATATATATACACATACATACACACACCAAGTCTCTATTGAGTTTCAAATAATAAAGTCTTTCCGAGATTCCATACATTTCGGCTAATTTGCCTTCATCAGTGGATTCTGAATGTAAGCAACTGAAAGGTGACATCACATAGCTCTACTGTCATAGACCACAAGAGCTTATGGGATGGCCTTTTGCCTGTTGTCAGTCACCCAAAGTCCTATCACTACTCTTTCTAAACTACTTGGAGGATTGCAATGAAACTTTACACACACACACACATTCAACCCATTGTGTAGTTGGTCCTAAATGAAAATGGTGTTCCTCAGACATCCAGTATAGCCACCTCAGCAGCCATCTTGAAAATCTTATTATCGCCACTCCTCATGAATGGAAAGTCATTATCAGCATTGGGTTTTCACCAAAAGACTTCTTATGATGTCTAGTTTGTCCTAAATGCAAATAGAGCCACCCTGATATCCAATATGGCCACCATGGCTGCCATCTTGAAAATCTTGTTATCGCTACTTCACCTGAACGGCTGGCCATAAAAACATGGGGTTTTCACTAAAAGACTTCAAATGATGTCTAGTTGGTCATAAATGAAAATGGTGCTGACATCCAGTATGGTCACTACAGTAGCCATCTTGAAAATCTTGTTATCGCTACTTCACCTGAACGGCTGGCCATATAAACATGGGGTTTTCACTAAAAGACTTCAAATGATGTCTAGTTGGTCATAAATGAAAATGGTGCTGACATCCAGTATGGTCACTACAGTAGCCATCTTGAAAATCTTGTTATCAGTACTGCTTCTGAATGGAAAGTCATATCAGCATGGGGTTTTAACCAGAGAACTTCTTATGATGTCAGGTTTGTCCTAAATGAAAATCGAGCTGCCTGGACATGCAATATGGCCACCACAGTGGACATCTTGACAATCTTGTTATTGATACTCCATCTGAATGGATTGTCATATCAGCATGGGGTGTTCACTGAAATACTTCTTATGATGTCAAGTTGATACTAAATGAAAATGGTGCTAATGGTGCATGGTAGCCATCTTGGAAATCTTGTTTTTGCTACTTCTAAATGGATTGTCATATTGACATCAGGTTTTCTCCAGAAGACTAATTATGATATCTAGTTCTTCCTGAATGGTATGGCTGCCACAATGAACATACTGAAAATCCTGTCACTAATTCTGCTTGATGAATGGTCATATCAACATGGAGTTTTCACCAAAAGTCTTCTAAAGGTGTCTAGTTTGTCCTAAATAAAAATTGTGCTGGTCTTACATCCAATGTGGCTGCTACAGTGGCTAATCTGAAAAACTTTTTGCTCAAGAATATCAGAGATAGTTTTAACACTCAGCAGTTAAAAAGAAGAAATGGTCTTGAATTCCTTGAAATTCTTATCGGATACCAGAGCATCAGTCCTTTCAAGGGACTCTTGTTTTTCTCTCCATAGTTCCTGAGAAGCCCAGGATAATACATGTCTCAAATCGACTTCCCACATCTTTTGTGGTAAACTGGGAGGCGCCCAAGAAGATGAATGGAATACTGAATAGCTACCACCTTCAGTGGAGCCATGACAACACACTCAAGACAAGAATCATCAATGGCCACCTGACAAACCCCATGTCAGAACTGATAAGTGGTCTGGGTAAGTTGTTTTATATAAAATGTAAAGAAATAAATTTGATCAGTTCTGCTTTAAAATTAGTAAAGAAATCTTTCAAAAGATACTATAGTTACCAGTTTTGTTCATAATAACTTATTTTTTAAATTGTGCAGACTTTTGAAGTTTTTTTTCTTACCAAAATTTCTGGTTGGGCAAAAATCATTGTATTTTTTGTTAGGGTTGGCAGTCGTTATCTCTCAGTGCATTGTACATTCTTTGAATTTTAAAATGTTGGTTTTATTCATGAAAAGTTCTTGAATTTGTTGAAAAACTCCTTGAATTGTGCCAAAAGTCTCCTTGAATTTATCAGGGGGAGTTAAACAAAATTTAAATTGAATGAAACATATCACTTTTTAAACTGAAAATTTTTGCTGTTTATGTATTTCCCAAAACGAATAAACAAGTGACATGGGATATAATTGGGTGGATAAAAAAAACACAACACCAGTAGTTGCCAAATGGAGTAGCATTCCTTTGCTGTAGTGGCACATTTATGTGTTCTTCTTTTGCTTCTTTTACCTATTTATACAGTGGTAAAGAAAGTAACATGTGGAGAAAGTTCTATTTCCATCAGATAAAATATTCCTTGAAAACTTTTAAAAGGTCTTGAGAAAAAAGTTGACCAGGCTATACAACCTATGTCTGTAATTGATGAAGTGTACCATAATATGATAATCATTTGCACTGAAGATAAACTAGAAGAAAATAAAATTAAAAAAAACATTGTACAAGTGCATGTATTTTTATTCATACAGTACTCAATCATCAGAATTTTGCTTTCAGAACCCTTTACCAGCTATCTTCTCCGAGTTGCTGCATATACTGGGGGAGGCAGCAGTGAATACAGTGACCAGTTCACTGCTTTCACTGATGTAGCAGGTAAGTTTCCAAATCCTATACACTGCACACATTTTACCGAGAACAGAGTGGCCAATTCACTGTTGTTACAGGTCAGTTTCTGGTGTCATGTAGACCATATATATGAGAGCAATGAAATTTCAGATGAACCTTTATTACAAACTGTATATTTATTGTTTCTAATTCAGATACCCTGTGCACATTTTAACAATCATTTCACTGTTTTGAATGATGTAATAAAAACTATGAGTGACTCTTTGTATATTTATTGAGTGATGTATATTAAAGCAAGTGCACAGTATTCATTGGTATTGTGAATGTCTGAGTGACTCTGCTGTGAATACTTGAGACCGTTAACATCAGAATGGACTAGTTCATCATGTGATTTACATTTATTTATGACTGTCATGATATTATATGTATATAGCTTACAACATTATTTGATATGGATGATCAGTTTGAAAACAACTGAACCAATGTTGGAAACTCGGCTAAAAATGCTGTAAGCAAGAAAGGCCTAAAGCAAAATGTAGACTTCAGGCCCTTTATGATAGCTGTAGGTCCCACCATAAAAGTGACAAAATAAGAAAAGGTACAGATTTCCATTGATAACAACATACATTGTTTACTTGTCGATAATTGTAGTCTGTTCAGTTCAGCATTGCATATGATATCAGCATCTGTAGCTCATTGAATTTTCATGTGAGCATCACAAAATGTAGCTAAAATTATCAAATTTGTTTTGTGCACGAATGATTTCAGCACCATTGTATCAACATACAGGGCAACACTTATCATTTGATACATGCTGAAAAGGAGAGGTCTTTGTATATGTACTGTGCCATATTAGTCATGGAGTTATGGAAGAGTCCATATTTGATACAGGACTGAGGGAAGAGTCCATATTTGATACAGGACTGAGCAGTTATCTGAGGTTTCATGTGTCATAGGTAAACAAACATGGTCTGTTTCATCTAATTTTCATTAAACTATTTTATATATTTTTACCTAATGTCTGTTTATGATAGGATTTGTCTATTGTGTAGACAATGTTTGTTTACCAGGATTTGTCTATTGTGTAGATGATGTTTGTTTACCAGGATTTGTCTATTGTGTAGATGATGTTTGTTTACCAGGATTTGTCTATTATGTAGATGATGTTTGTTTACCAGGATTTGTCTATTGTGTAGATGATGTTTGTTTACCAGGATTTGTCTATTATGTAGATGATGTTTGTTTACCAGGATTTGTCTATTGTGTAGATGATGTTTGTTTACCAGGATTTGTCTATTGTGTAGATGATGTTTGTTTACCAGGATTTGTCTATTGTGTAGATGATGTTTGTTTACCAGGATTTGTCTATTATGTAGATGATGTTTGTTTACCAGGATTTGTCTATTGTGTAGATGATGTTTGTTTACCAGGATTTGTCTATTGTGTAGATGATGTTTGTTTACCAGGATTTGTCTATTGTGTAGACAATGTTTGTTTACCAGGATTTGTCTATTATGTAGATGATGTTTGTTTACCTGTGGGCTCTTTGAGAAGAAATTAATCCTCATCACTATCAAGAGCTACTGTTCCACAATCTTAGACATTCTCACATAATGGAATATAGGCCAGAACAAAGACCTCTCTGACCTTCTTGAGAACTTCAACTTGTCTTGACCTAAGGCTTTGACCTTAATCCAAAATGGAATCTTTTGTGGGCTCTGTGGAGGTTGAATAAAGCAACATTTAAAACCTATGTCGAGAGCTTCCTTGACTCATCTATAGTACAAACCTGCTTCCTACTAGTCATAACAACATCAGGCTGGATCAATGAGATGTGTGCCATATCAGTTGATAATAGCTATTATCAATTCTGACATGACAGTTTGAGTCCATTCATGATGGACCCTGATTTCATTGCCAAGAACAGACTTTCTTTAATGAGGAATCACTCCTTTGTCTTCAAATTTCTATCTTCCTTGGACCCATTGGCCCAGGGGCATCTACAAAACCCTATTAAACCTCTGACATGAGACCCAAGTGAACTGAGCTAATCAGAAGAGGGAGACCTTGTTTGTTCTTATCACTTTAAGAAGGGATGATGTTTCTGCCCAGGCTTTGTTTGTCCTGCATACAGTAGGTTATTTACTATGCTTATGAGAAACTAACCCAAGACCAATGCATTTCTTGTGTATATTGGCTCATGAGATTGGGGCAGTTACCACTATCATAGCAACTACAGCCTTAGTGACATCATCCAAGCCATGGGATGGAGGTCAGAGACGTGCTCAAGTTTTTACCTCAGAGACCTTTCATCCCCAAGGGTTCAATTTGACCTGGTGGCACCTATATCATCAGCAAACCAAGCTACTTTTTCTGGGTTATTCAGCAGCTTCTTAGCGACTTGGGTTACAATATTTCCACTGGATTTGCAGCAGTGAAAGTTTTTCTCCAAACTGCATCCATGCATAAACCATGTGCTAACTTTTGCCCATATCACACATGTGATTCAGAGCTGCTTCATGTACTTTAGTGGACTGGAGAAAGGGCCAGATCGCTGTTAAGAGGATGAAACTCACTTTTTCTCATACCTATTCTCCTAAGGTATTATTGTTGGAGTAAAATATGTTTCTTTCATAATATTTACCTAATCATAATATGGACACACCCTCCACAGCCCTCCCCACAGTTACATCCCTGTAAGAACATGCACATCAGCTCCAGTAGTAACTGATGAATGAATGTGATTTGGCATCAATCCATCTATACAAGGGGATACCACTCTCATCTGACTTCCACCATTGGAAGCAGTTGACTTTAGCACTTTTGTTGCTAATGCAAGCTTTGGAGAGTTGAATTTGTGAAGTTGTGGATGTACTCCTAAGATATTATGATCAGGTATTATCAAAGAAACATATATTATTCCAAAGGATTCCCACTAAAATTGTTGGACAAAAGAGAATGCTGGATAAACAAGACAGGAGTTGTACACATCTTGGGGTGTGTTTGTAAATGGACATATGAGTAAAAGAGAAAGGAATGAGGACAGGGTTAAATATAAAATGAGGAGAAAAAAAATATATGTATTTCTATGTAAATGGTCTTTTATGAGAAAGAGAAAAATATCAGAATGGTGAGGAACTTACCATTTAAATGGTCAGTTCCTGAGAATTAAAAAAAAGTGATTTGTATTTTGCATGTGTTAAGTGTCTGTTTTAGAAGATAGAAAATAGATAAGAATCTGCAAACAGGTAGAGGGAAGGGAAATAGCATTCATGCGTTTAGATGTTGGTCAAACAGGATAAAATGGAACGGGGGAAAGAAACAAATTTGAATACAAGTCAACAACTTAAAACATCATCGACTGTATTCAGTCCACTTCACATCAGCCAATATAATATTTCACAGTTCAATAAAATAGTGTTTTGAATGAACAAAAGTCAGTAATTGTATATTGTTTTTCCAGGTCCTGAGGAACCCAATATCACAAACTATACTGTAATTGATTCTCACAGCATCTACATAGCATGGGAACAACCCAAGACATTCCACAAGAGTGTAAACCGCTATTTTATTCAGTACTGGGACCCAAAATATCTTAACAACCATGGCGAATTGATTGCTAATGGGGATGAGACTGAGGTAAGATACTGTCAATTACTATTCTGAATATGTGGAAATAACAGCATTTGGTTTTATTTTCATTACTTTTGTGGTCGAGTAAAATAAATTGCTAACAAAGGTGTTAACAATTATTTTTTTTATATTTTAGCACTAAGTGCTTGAACATGATCTGCTTACTGAAACAGAAGTTAGACAATAATGGTCTCCACTTGGAGAAAGGGATTGGTGCAAAATCCTGTCGTTCATCAGTTTGGTCATGCCTTGTCAGCATATTCGTTCAAGAGGACTCATGAATACCTTCTAATTTTGTGCTCATTCTAAAGTTTGAACAATCTAAGGAGTTTTCTTATCACAAGAGAAGTATATGCCATCTATTATTCACTGAATTTTGCTCAGTGCTGATCAAAGATGAATATTTTTTCATCTCATTTGTCTGTTTTGTTGTCCGATAAACAATTTTGTCCCATTCCCTATTCATTAGAACTTGCACTCTATCTCACTACTGTATTTTACGAAATATTTTAAAAAGTGGATGATCATTTATTCTCAGAACTAAGATCATTCTGTAATTCTTTCTAGCATTTATTCCATTTCTTAGCATCCAATTTATTGTAATCTTAATGCAAAAAAACCCAACTGATTTTGTTGTCTCCAATTATAGACAGGATTTGGTGTGGGTTTTGACAGAAGTTTAAGCTGTCAGAGGATAATCATTAGTACCAGACCAGTGAAGTCAAGATGGACCAGAACTGCTGTTCTATCACCTCAGCCCCACTCCTGGTTCCATCATGTCTCATTCACAATACTAGTTTTGGCAATTTCTCTTTCCCAGATACTTGGTACCCATCTGAGACTATCAAACATACTCGGAGCCAGTGCTTGGACATTACTGTTCCACAACATTGGTGAACTCCCAGCTCATTTTATCACTGCCAGCATGTAGCTTCCCCAGTTCAGTCCTCACTACCATCACAAGAGGTTCCTCTTTTGCCCAACAACAGTGACATTTCATTTAAGAAGGATAGTCATAAGCCCCTTCTTCTCTACTCAGTCAGATGATGTAGAGGGAAGATTTTGCCTTACATACTCCACAGAAGTCTTCCAGCTGCTGACCCCAGAAAAATGTCCTCTTCTGCCTGATCCATTGATGGCCACTTATAGAATTCCTGCATCCATCAACATTATAAACAAACAAGACCAACCTTCCTTTAGACACATACTGCAGTCTGGTTGAGTCACTGACCTCATACACTGCTTTGAGAGGTAGATACAAGACCCAAGCATCAACAGAGCTTTCTTCTCACACAGACGACTCCTGACCAACTTCACCCAGGCCTTTTACAAAAATAACTGGTTTTCACGCCAAATTTCCAGCCATCGACATAGTCATTGCAGAGTTTGGCATGTCTCAGCCACCTTCATTATGCATGGATCGGAAACCTTCCAAGACACACAACAACTAGTTTACAATGTCATAGTTGTTGGTTCCATGCTCGATCTGGTCTCCATGGTGATCTTTGAGCAACTGAGCATAGCTTAGATCTGACCATTGAGACCACCTCTAAGATTCCTATCCACATCAATGCTGCTCAAAGCTCACCACAGAGCAGCTTTTACATCTCGGCCTTTGTCTTCCAATCTCTCATTTATTGGCACATAGAGAAGATTAGGAAACAGGCTGCTTAGGAGCCTCACTCAAACTCAATGACACAGCACCCTACCTTCATTTTCAAAACATGACCAAAGAAATAGGAAGGACTTCTCTATGGCAGTGATCGGTAAATGCAAGCACCTTAGACCACTTGCCCACCTGGGGCCCCCTCAACATCATTTAAGAGGGACACTATGGTCAGCTTAGACCTCCCAGATGTGTACCTTTGTATTACCATTTACAGGTCTTCCAGGAAATTCCAGTGGTTTGATCTCAGGAACATTGTGTACCAGTCCAGGGTTCCCCATTTTGGTCTTGATCTTGGTCCCTGGGTGTTCACCAAAATTATGGACCCAGTTGTGTCACATTTCAGCACCACCTCCAGGTCTCTGACATCGAACTATCTGGACATCCTCCTCCAAAAAACGTGAGCAGCTTTTTGTACAAAGACATGAAATCCATAGTTTCTTGCTTGCTTCTCCTTGGATTCCTTATCAGCATTGACAAATCTGATCTTATCGTGTCCAATCTTGTCACTCATCTGGGCATGGAGTTCAAAGCCTCTTTCAGTGGAGTTTGCTCAGGTATGTGCCATGAAGATCATTTTTGTGGTATCTCCTGTCATCTTGGAGAGTCAAATATCAGCCTGGGGATTCCTTCACCTCTCAGGTCTTCACTGTGTGACTACAGGTCTTCTTTTTGGCTGCCAGCTTATTAGTCTACTGCACATGATCCTTCTATCTGACTGGCAGCCAAAACTTTGACAACAAGACCCAATCATCATAGTTTCAGAGTACATGAGGTTCCATCTCAGCAGATGGGGGACCTTTTATGGCTAATGGCAGGCGTTCCATGTAAAGATCATATACTTGAAATTACAATTTGTTGAGATGCCAGTATGACTGGCTGGGGTGCTGGCAGCCTTCCATAAAGTGATGGGGTTTAGTGCCTTCGGAAGTGGCTCATGCACATAAGCTGCCTGGAGATATAAGCTGTAATGAATGTATTTCATTCGGGCAGGAGATGTCATCTGGAAAGGAAGTTCTGGTTCTTCCCAACAACTCTGCCTCATCAGTTATCTCCAAAATCAACAAGGAAGCAAATCCCTAGATCTCTGCCATCTTGTTAAGGATTTTCTCAGGTAGTGTCATTGTTGACAAATCCACATTCAGGTCTTCCACATCCCAGTTTGGCTTAATGTCCTAGCAGAATCACCGTCCAGACAGAAGCAAGTGATTCACACAGAATGATTGAAAGATGTATAAACAGATAACTTTGTGGTCATAAACTCATCACTAGAACAGAATTCCTAATGATCTAAAATCATTCACCATGGTGAGAGGCTATTATAGGTGCTTGATAATAGGTGCATCAAGCCCTGTGTACAGTAAACAGTGGTAGACTAATTGATTAGTCACATGTATAGCAATCCTTTTTCATGAAAATATCAATTTTTTCTTTTCTGTTGTTTATGATATTCAGTCAAATGTCAATTCATCAGGTGGTGATTATTCGGATTATATGCTCATATGGACAGCTAGCGTGTTCCCCAAAATTTACTTATTCTGATGTATATATATATATCTATAAAAGAAACTAATTTACTAATTGCATCAACATAGAACAGAGTTGCGGAAATTAGAAATGCAATCAAGTAAAATCTCATACAGTTATATTTACCATTGTATTATGATGGAGGGAGGGAGATACAAAAAGAGGAAGCTTATTCTTACACCCAATTGTTGCTAAGCAAATGCCACTATAACAATTTATAATTTGTCGTACAGAAATTCCAAGCTAATCAAAGCATGATTAAAGACACATAACAGTCTTATCAAAGGCATTCTGTAGCCGACATAATTAATTGTTGATCAACAACTAATGATAAAAATTCATCAACAACTGGGACAGGTGTGAATAGAATCTCTGTCAGCCCGTCAGGAATTTTAGTATTTATTTTAAATATCGTGAAAATATTTGTATTGTTTCTACTTCTCTTCTTGAACATGTCAGGTGTCAACAAAACATTAATATTAACATAATTACTGATATATATATATATAGAGAGAGATAGAGAGAGAGAGAGTCAAATGCACAATTATCAGACCCATTTAATCCAGAAACTTTCATTTATAGTTCTACTTGGACTAAAATTTAATCATCTTGATGACAGATTATCTGGATGAAATCTGTGTCTACCAAATGGGTCGACATAATCAACATTTTACCATATCTTACAAGTATTTGGTCTATTTATAATTTTTCAAACCATCTTTTATTCAGTTTTGCATTATTTTTGTTGTGCCTGCACTGCTTCCTCCTGGGGCATCCTGATTTGGTCTTGTCTGCTTGTCCACGTGTTCATCCATACATCTGTCTGTCCATCCTGAGATTTCAGCGAAGCTTGTTAACACAATTGCACAAAAACTACTAAGAATACACAAATGAAATTTGACAGGCATATGTGTCTTTACATGTAGATGACTTGACTAGATTCTCAGGCCATTACAGCAATTTTGCAGTTTCTTTGTTTTTGACATTTTTAAACTTTTTTGACAAAAACCTTGTTAGCACAATTTAAGCAAAAATCACTAAAGTTAGATAATGAAATTTGGTAGGTATATTTGTATTTATATGTAGATGACCTGATTAGATTTTCATGCCATTATAGCAATATTTTTTTTCTCTCAAGTTTGTAAAAAATATTTGGGACTTAGACATTTTGGTCTGTATTGGGGTTATGTGTGTTTTACAGACAGACACAGGTCTAGTTCATTTTTCTGAAATATTTCATAAGAATTAAAATCATGATGCCATGTTTTATATCATAATCTGGTTCTTTACATCGTAATCTGGTTCTTTACATCATAACCTGGTTCTTTATTTCATAATCTGGTACTTTACATCATAATCAGGTTGTTTACATTATAAACCTGATAAGAATGGGATAACTCATTTCATGTCATAGTAGTTTTTTCTTTCTTTACACAGAAATTAATTACTGGTTTGAGGACTAATCGTATCTACAAGCTGAAGGTTGCTGGTGTCATTGAAAGTATGTTTTCCCAGTCTTACTATGTTGGAAAATTTTCCCTTCCTGTTATGTTTGAACTTGTTGGTAAGTTTAGTCTAATTCTTTTGCCATTATAATGTAAAATTCTGCTTTTTATAAATTTTTTTAGCTTGACTGGTCATAGACCAGAAGAGCTTATGAGATGGTCTTTTGTCCATCATCTGTCATCCATCTGTCTGTTAGCACAAGTTTGTTATCGCTATTCATAAGCTACTTGGAGGATTGCCATGAAACTTTATACACAAATTCATCCCATGATCTATTTGGTCCTAAATGAAAATGATGCTGCTCGGACATCCAACATGACTACCACAGCAGCCATCTTGAAATCTTGTTATTGCTACTCCTACTAGTATGAAAATAAATGCAAATAATTGAAAGTAATTTTAGATAATTTAATGTTAATGTTCAATTAATGCATTCTTTGTAAATGATGAAATAATAGATAGGGCCCCCTGAAAATGAGAAGGGCCTCATAAATTCAACCCAGGGGTCTCGGGTCCTTTTCTTGGGAACTTGGAGAAAACGCTGATTTTTAGCCTTAATTCATCATCCCTCTTTCTATTTTGCAAGGCAGCAGAACTAGTTTTGTCTAGGATTCACGTAATAAAGAAAATGTTAGGTAATGTTTTAGGGGAGATGAGCAATATTTTATTATAAGCTGTATTTGCTCATAACAAATGACGGTGAAGCTAGTGATTGTGGGAGGTAACTCACCACACTAAAAAGCATGCAATGGTTTCAGTCACTTTTGGGGATTTCGATCGAAAAGAGTCTTGGTTAGCTAGAATTGGAATTGGAATTTGACCATATTAAATATTCTAACAAATACTATGAATGCATTTATTTTGAAATTTTTTTAAACTTTTCACATGTTTTGCAATAGACATTTTTGTCAGTACTTAAGGAAGATCACTAGTGCAATGTTGGAGTATTTAACTTTTGAAAATATGTGATTTAACATGGCTAAAGGTCAACACATTAAAAAATCACTTGAAAATGTATAGGTGGATGGTCATTTTCTTGTGCTACTCTCTGTTAAATACTTATCCCCAAATAAGTGTCATTACATAGAAATATATAAGAAAATTACCTTGTCATTAATTGTTCATGAGAAAATTACCCTGTCGCTAATTGTTCATGAGAAAATTACCCTGTCACTAATTGTTCATGAAGTAAATTACCCTGTCACAAATTGTTCATGAGAAAATTACCGTCACTAATTGTTCATGAGAATATTACCCTGTCACTAATTGTTCATGAGAAAATTACCCTGTCACTAATTGTTCATGAGAATATTACCCTGTCACTAATTGTTCATGACAAAATTACTTTGACACTAATTGTTCATGAAGTAACAGCTGATAGAGTACTTAAAAATTCATCCAATATGGACAGGTTAAAAATCACAGACTTCTTGTTTCAAATACACAAAGAAAAGTGTATGATGGTGAGTGAGTTTTTTTCCGTATGACACTATTATTGAGATTACAACAGGAAACCTGTTTTACCAATTTATAGCAGGTCATAAATCAGTTAAAATTTCCCAAGGTCATGTACACTTTTCATTGACTTTATAATTTTCTTTCACAGGACTGATATTGCAACTTCAAAATATTGTTTAAATATTTTTTTTTTCATTATATAATGAGACAAAAAATGCAACTACATAGTGCTACAATACACCTAGGTCAAAAGTGATATAATAATGTAATGATTTATGTTGTTTTGAGCTTTGCAGTAAGCATTGATTTTGGAAAAGTGGACATCCTTAAATTCATGTCTTTGAATAATCTTTTGTGGAGTCTATTCATAATATATAGCAGCCACAAAATAGATGAAAATTGGTACTCCTTGAACAGAAGTAAACAGTATTCAGAATTGATACTCCTTGAACAGAAGCAGACAGTATTCAGAATTGGTACTCCTTGAACAAAAGTAAACTATTTCAAAATTGGTACTCCTTGAACAGAAGTAAACAGTATTTAAAATTGGTACTCCTTGAACAGAAGTCAACAGTGTTTAAAATTGGTACTCCTTGAACAGAAGTAAACAGTATTCAAAATTGGTACTCCTTGAACAGAAGTAAACAGTATTCAAAATTTTTACACTGAATAAACACTTTTGAAATACAAGTAGTGGTAATGTTTCCATCAAGGAAGTGTATTGGTTTACAAATTAAAAAATTCTGCACCCTCAAGTGACAGTCAGACTTGTTGACTGCCATATTGAAAATTTAAAAATGAGAATTCTATTCATTAGGGCATGACTGCCATCCATTTTAACAGTTCAGAACTTTTTCTTATCCAGTACAGCATTGGATAGAATTCCACTTTTGTGCAAATATGAAGCCTTTATTTAAAGCTGTTACCCAAACACATTATTCGGAAAACTTTGATAAAACCCTTAGTATTATGCATCAATCATATTAAAATCAGATCTCTACAGTCCTACATGGAGATCTGATGGACATCAATAAAAGGTCATGTTCTGTTGACCTTGTAGTTCACCAATCAAATCACAACTTTCAAAGTTTTGAAAATGACATGCATCATTTGGAACATATCGTTACTAATGGTAACTCTCCCTAACATGAATTTGCAATGCTTTATCTGATAGGCTACAAAAAATAAATAAACTGGGAATTCCAAAGATAACCAAAACATCAACAGTCCTACATGGAGATCTGACAGACACCGAGAAATGGTGCCTCTCAGATCTCCACATAGGACTGTGGAGATGTGATTTTTATCAGATTGTATTATGCATATAAATATGGCTTCAAATCATATAAATATGATATAAATATGGCTTCATATAAATATGGCTTCAAATCATATAAATATGATATAAATATGGCTTCAAATCTTATCTGATAGGCCTATTTTTTGAATGCCCCTTCCTCTTTTTCTCCAGGTGAGGAGCCAGAGGAAGCACGTCCGATGGAGACTGTGTCAGCAGGAGCACTTGCAGGCATTATGATTAGTGTTGTCATCATCATTCTTGTGGTGGGGCTCTTTGTTTGTTACAGGTACAGCTCTATATAGCAAGAATGGGAGTTAAATCTGTTTTACTCTTTGGGCCAAATGGATTTTCAGCTTCTATAACATTGGTACAAATCATGCAATACACATATTGCATGATTTTCCAGTTAAATTCCAAGAATACATGACTTTATACCAAGTGCATGCTTCTAATCACATGACTATGTATTCATGTCGAGTATTATGAGCTTTTTCTATTTTATTATTCCCTCCCTCCCCACAAAGGCATGGAGAGAAAGAAATGGTCTCTGTCTTTCCATCTGTCCATGTTTCTGACCATGTTTCCATCATCCTAGTTTGTGAAGGCTTTAGCATCCACATTTATTATTAAATTGGAACCAAATTATGAGTACATTCTGCACATATTTGTAGAGTTATGGCCCCTGATAATCATAGTATATTAAGCATTACTAATGCACAACCTTGTAAACACTCTAGCTTCCACATTTATTATTAGATTTCAACTAAATTTGCATTGATATGTCATCTTAACAAGAGTTTAGATGAATTTGATGATGAAAACCTTGTGAACACTCAAGACTCAACTTTTATTACTAGATTTTAACCAAATTGACTGCAAAACTTCCCCTCGGGAAGAGCATGGATGAGTTTGATGATGAGAACATTGATCTGTACATATTTCTTATGAGTTATGGCCCATAATTTTCTTTGACTATCATTGCTAATGCACAACTTTGTGAATGATCTAGCAACCATATTTATAATTCGGTTCCAACCAAATTTGTGTGAAGCTTCATCTTAACAGAAGCTTGGATGAGTTCATTGATGCACATATTTCTTAGAATTATGGCCCTTGATGATCTTAGCATCAACATTGCTAATGCACAACATCTGCAAACACTCTAGCATCCACATTTTTCATTTGATTTAGCCAACTTTGTTGTAAAGCTTCATCTCAACAAGAGCTGGGATCATTTTGATAATGAGCAGATTTGATCTGTATTTCTAAGAGTTATTGTTCTTGATCTATTTAGAACTAGCATCCTAATGGATTGTGAATACTCTAACATTCGCACGTTTTGTTTGATTTGAATCAAATTCTAGTGAAGCTTCATCTTGACAGAACCTGGATGAGTGTGATGATGACCAGATTTTGTTTTATTTTTAGAGAGTTATGACCTGTGATTGACTTAGAATATGCATCCCACTGGCTTGTGTACATTATCACTCACATGTTTTGTTTGATTTCAACCGAATTAGCTGTGAAGCTTGACTTCAATAAAGTCTTTGGTGAGTTCAGTGATGAGTAGATTTTTTTCTATTTCTTACAGAGTCCTGGCCCTTTAACAAATTAAACTGAGCATCCTAATAGCTTTTAAACATTCTAGCATTCACACCTTTTTGCTTGGTTCTAATCAAATTTGCAATGAAGCTTTAGTTTAACAAGGTCTTGGATTAGTTTGAAGATGACTGGATTTGATCTTATTTTCAAAAGTTAAGGCCCTTGAAAGACTTAGAATAGGCATTCAGCTGAGATTTAAACACTCTTCTATTCACATTTTATATTCGATTGGAGCCAAATTGGCTGTTTTGCTTCATCTTAACAATGTCTCAGATAACTTCTGTGATCAGATTTTGATGATATACTTTGCAAAGTTATGGCCCCTGAAAACCTTTGGCATCTCACAAGTTTCTGAACTCTGTAGCCTTCACATGTTTTGGTTTGACTTTTAACTGCATTTTGCTAATAAAATTCTCCTCAGTAAGGTCTTAGATGAGTTTTATGATCAGATTTTGACTTTAGTTAATAGAGTTATGGCCCTTGACCAACTGAATAGCCATGCATTCCAATATATTTTGAACACTCTAGAATCCATGTCTTTTATTGGATATCAGTCAGATTTTTCTGAAAGGATACATCTCAGCAAGATCATAGATGAGTTTGATGATCAGATTTGGATGCTATTTTTCAACATTCTGGCCTTTGATTGCCTTAAAATATTTTAATGTTTTGTAAATACTAACAGTCATATTTGTTGGTTTTCAATCATATTAGTCATGATTTGTCCATATTTTACTGAGTTATTGTAAAAATGCTGCCAGGGCATGCGAGTGAACAAATAATCAAATGTTTTACTAATTTGTGCATTGGAAAGCAGTGATGTGTGAGAACTCCCGCAAATTAGTTCAAAGTCGCACATATAAAAGTGCACTCTCTGCAGTGTACAGTTTTTATTTCACTGTTAAGATAGACTGAATAAATGAGAATCTAAATTTTTTTTAATAAAAGTGAAGATACTTGTTTGATCAGAATACCTCTGTCCATTCCAAAGTATGCAGTGTAGGTTAATACAAAAGGATGCTTGGAAATCCTGCTATTTATGCATAACAGAAAAACAGGTGTATTAGAGGGGTTCTGCAGTGCATGCCTTTTCCTCATGTTTTTGCATGCACAAACTTTGGTCAATTTCTGAAAGGTGAGATTATAGTCAAGCATGGCTGTGAGGAAAATTACTGACTCTTTTCAACTTCAAGTCAGTGCTTGCGCAAATGTGCAAAGTGAATGGCAGACTAAAGAAAGTGAAGGAAGAAGTGGAGGACGATAATTCTAAAGCTTTGTCAGATGCCAGGTTAGATGAACTGCCAAAGAAGAAACCACAATTTGATGCAAAGTTTAAAAACTTAAGGCTGTTAGATTGTGGCACAAATGGTTACAACACAATACCAAGATGGGTGGTATGTTGTGTAATATTTGCAAAAATTGTGGGGAATGTAACCCTTTCATGTCGGAATCGGCGTTTGAATTTTACATCAACTCTGACATGACATGCCAAGTCACCAGATTACATGCATTTTGGAGCAGAAATATCCATGAGATAATGTCTGTGAACTGTCGAAAATTATGCAAAGCAACCATAAAGAACAGTTTTCCACCTATAGGAGCTGGTTAAGGTAGATATGCATATGTCCCTTCAGATGGCAGAGTGTGACAAGGGGTTCTCAGAAACAGTCAACAGAATAATGCTTATACAACTAGAGCGGTAATCGTATGAGGATTATGATTTTAATAGACCAAACAGAGTGGAGCAGGAAGAAAGAGCGATGGATATTTAAGTATTGGGTAAATAATAATCTATGGCGATTCTCTGGTTATTGCCAATACAATAAACATGGATAATAGAATGGATAGGAGTAACTTTTGGAGTAAAAGTAGCGTTAAAATGCATATGATTATTACAGAATTTCAAATCTGATGCCTAATCCATTCTTCACCATTGATAATTAGAGTTGCATGCAAATTAGGCATTCCTTCTTCAGGGGGCTTATTTGATACAAACAATTTGTTGCATGCAACTTTGATGTTTTATTTATATAAAAAAATTAGTAATGTTACGACTCTATGGTCTAAGAAAAATGTAACAGAAAGAAAGTGAAACCAACAAATCAAGTAAAAATCAACAAGCAATTTATTACTAGATAATTAAAATGAAAAATCAAAAAGTCACTTACAGTAATGTGTTTTGAAATCCTAATAATCCAATAAGAATGATTGTTCTAATCACAAGTCCTAAATATAGAATGTTCCGAATTCACGGCTGTGTCCTTGAATGTTATGATGTGCTAATGGTCTCCAAAGTCCTGATGTACTAGAAATCTTGATGTGCTGATGTCAAAATGAAGTATTCCAAAATCTCTGAATAAGTTCACCTAAATTCCAAAATCATCAATTAAAAATCCAAAATCCAAAAGTTTGTGAGCACTGTTATAATCCAATGAATATTTAAAATAATTCCTCTCTTAGAATTTGGAATGAATTTTCACAACTGTAATAGCTCTTTACAAGACCGATGGTAATGTCAAAACTGAAAAAATGTCCACCAAACATGGTATATATAAAGATTGGTCACATGACAGAATGTTCTAGAATATGAGTCATCTTAATGGAATTCTACCTGTAAACAAAATTCAACCTTGACCTTCAAATTGAGAAAACATATTGATCAAAACAACCTAATTCAAGGACACTAGTTAAACATGTTTTTCCTGATAAACATTAAGATTTAAGCAAATATTAAAGTGAAGAAACATTTATAATTTCCTAAAATATTTATAATATTATATAAACATCATACATAACAGTAAGCACAGCACTCCTCAACCCTGGCGCTGCCCTCTCTATACCAGAGAGAACAGTAATAATAATAATGAATAGTCAGATTAAAAACTTTCCTGTTAAACTGTGCTAATTGAAGCTCTATATTTATGTTCCTTGGAGTTGAATTGATTGCAATAGGTTGAGTTTTGTCTCAAGATTTTGCATTAATTATAGAAAAAAAAAGACTCTAATTATGGAGCACGCCATAATTTCTTACTCCAGTTATACAGGACTTTAGTAAGATCTAAATTTAACTATGGCTACTGTTTACAGATCAGCTCACAAATCTTGTCAGCAGATGCTTGTCCAGTACACAGTCAGGGACTTGGAATTTACCTGGGAGCATTTAGAAATTCCCCTTCAGAAAGCCTCTATATTGAGGCAATGAACTATCACTTTATCTTAGATCAGGGACATTGGATCTTTAGTATACTAACAATCTTCTAATCTTTTCTAATCCAGCATTTGCTCATCACCTTTAGGTCAACTATCAAACCTTTTACAATCAGAACAAATCAGTGTTGCCAATACTGCACAATTATCCATTCCCAAATCACTACCTTGGTTATTCACCCCCACTTGTGCCACCTGCATCTTTGGGAATTTCCTTTCCACACTGAAAACCTTAAAATGCCTTAAATTTGACAACTCAATAATATCCCAAGTCATACAGAAGCATGATTTGATCTTAAAATCGGGGGGCGGGGTGGCTGAGTTGTCTAAGGTACTCGCCTTTACAGATCACTGACATCTCACCACGGTCCATGTGTTTTCTGGTCTCGGCTCCACAGATGTGGGTATGTGAGAAAGCTTGCCAGTTGTTTCCCACGGGTTAGTGGTTCTTCCAAGCTAAAAAATGGTATTAGAACCCACAAAACCAAACCAAACCAATCTTAAAATCTGGAAAAATTATTCCGTACTGATGACAGCCTTGTCATATTGGTATTAAGGGTAATGAAAGGGCAAATAAAGCACCCAAAACAGTCCAGCAGTCACCCGCTTCTGAATGGAAGATTTTATATAATGACTGGAACTGTTATGTAACTTAGCATGTATCTACTTGGCAAAATATATGGAATGAAAACTTCATGAACAAGCTTGGAAACTTCAGACTGATCATTGGAGAGTGGCACTTCTCATATAGAACAAATCACAGAGATGACGTATTATGTCACTTGCATACAAGACACACATACTTGACCCATGTATACTTCATGAAGGGTAAGCCCAACCAGAGTGCATACCTTGCCAGTGTCCACAGACAGTGGAACACATTCTTGTGAAGTGTATCGACTTTTACTCTATAGTCAGTATTGTGATGATGTGCCATTAAACCCTATACATACATACCTATCAGTATTGCTTGAAAACAGATTCAAAGGGTAACACAGTTTATGGCCTTAGTTTATTATTGGGTACCTTTTGAATATTATTATCAGAAAGGCACATTAGATGTTATTTCATTTTTGAGGAGGAGTACATGGATTTGAAATACTGTTGTCACTTGCCAGTACTAAACAGTATGAAGTCCATGTGAATCAGTCAGATTAGTAATGTTTGACATATTGAGGATAATACAAATTTTCATAGTGATTATATTTATTGATTTATGAGTGTGTAAGATCACAGAACTTAAAGTAACTTGTAAGTATGTGGTGAAAACTTCATAAAATTGGTCGAGATGTTGAAATTGTAAGACTTGAAATTGTATATGTTGTATAGTACCAGCTGTGTAGGTTACCCACTGGGCTGCAGACTGACCACTTGACTGACCCAGAATGTGTGGGTTACCCACTGGACTGACTGACCACTTGACCCACCCAGAATGTGTAGGTTACCCACTGGGCTCCTGACTGACGTCTAAACCAACCCAGAATGTGTAGGTTGCCCACTGGTCTCCTGACTGACCACTTCACTGATCCAGAATATATAGGTTACTGACTGGGCTTCTGATTGACCACTTGACCAATCCAGAATGTGTAGGTTACCCACTGTCTCTTGACTGACCACTTGACTGACCCAGAATGTGTAGGTTACCCACTGTCTCCTGACTGACCATTTCACTGATCTAGAATATGTAGGTAACCCACTGGGCTCCTGACCAACTGTTGGACTGGCTAAACACATGGAGAGAAAATGCAGTTAGGTAAACATTCACACTAAGCTGGGTGATAAGATTGGTGAGTGGACTATTGGGCTTTTTGTCATGCAATAGTTGGTTGACAGCCACCATGCCAAGCCAAGAGTCAGTTTGATGCTGTATATGGTTACTTGTTTGATCTTTTTGTATTTTCATTCCAGGTCCCTAAGATGTAGGAAGTATTACCGTGCTGCATTTAGTTACCTGGCAGTACCCACCAACTCCAACACCCCACCTAACACCTTGGTCTTTCCTCCTGAGTCAGTGGGTATGTCACATGTTTTGTGTTATGTTTTGTGTAAGTTGTCTAGACTTATCATTTTTCTGTCAGTGCTGTCATTACAGTTGTGTTGACTGCATTAGTGTTGAGTTGTACATTTTTAGCTTCATTTCTCAGACACTACTGTATGTGTATTAATGTTATTTCATATGCAGTAATAAAACTTAATGAGTGCATTTATAATCAAGGGTACAATCTCTACAGCCAGAATGTCACTGGACTTTTACACCCCAGTGAGTTTGGTTTTGCGCTCTTTAGCTCCATATCTCTGATACTCCATGTGAAGTCGTTAAACTTCCTTGATGCTTTTGTCTACAGAAATACTACTTAAAGCATCACAATAAGGTCACAGTGACCTACATTTCACATTCCACTCTCAGTTTGGCTTTGGTAATCTGGCA
The DNA here is from genome assembly GCA_029931535.1 of Margaritifera margaritifera. Classification (NCBI taxonomy): domain Eukaryota; kingdom Metazoa; phylum Mollusca; class Bivalvia; order Unionida; family Margaritiferidae; genus Margaritifera; species Margaritifera margaritifera. Next base: position 2,806,956 of record JAQPZY010001636.1, on the reverse strand, counting down.
AGGCACAAGAGTATCTGAAAGTCTTGTAAATGGAATAGTGCAAACTGATCAGGGGCTGAAAATAGCAGTGGTCCAAGATCCAGGACCTGTAATTTTCCCCATCTGACCCAATAGATAAGCATGTCAGAAGTCCATTGGACCTCCCATCTGACCCAATAGATAAGCATGTCAGAAGTCCATTGGACCTCCCATCTGACCCAATAGATAAGCATGTCAGAAGTCCATTGGACCTCCCATCTGACCCAATAGATAAGCATGTCAGAAGTCCATTGGACCTCCCATCTGACCCAATAGATAAGCATGTCAGAAGTCTATTGGACCTCCCATCTGACCCAATAGATAAGCATGTCAGAAGTCCATTGGACCTCCCATCTGACCCAATAGATAAGCATGTCAGAAGTCCATTGGACCTCCCATCTGTCCCAATAGATAAGCATGTCAGAAGTCCATTGGACCTCCCATCTGACCCAATAGATAAGGATGTCAGAAGTACATTGGACCTCCCATATGTACAAGAAATGGAAATTAAAAAAGTATTCTTCTGCAGTCTCAAAGTTGTTTCTTCAATAAGTGTAAAATGTCCAGAAAGATATATGCAGTCAACATTAAGTATCAAAGCCGCAAGACTTAAAGTCTAATCTTGTTCCAAGAAACCTCACCTTATTACTTGGAAACAGAAAATTCCAAAGTCTTCTGCCTGAAGCCTCGTTTAACAAGACTTGAGATGTCTGATACAATGGCTGGTTAAAAGATGTGCACATGCATATTGTGTGACTGGTACTCTGACATGAAGTTGAATTAGTGGCTAACTACAACATTAAAATGTGAACATGTGGTTCCACTCCATTGGACATGTCAGATAATCAAGATGAGTCATGAGTTTATTTAATTTTGGCTTCTCATCCAGCGCTAATTCTGAAAAGCCACATGAAGCAAAAAAAAATTAAACAAAAAAAGAATAAGACAAACAAGGATGCAAAACTGACAAACACTGTGTTTGCACATTTAAAGACCACTGGAAACCAATATTGGCCATTGATCAAATATGATATGGAGACAGGAAATTTTTTGTGTTCAAACTGTTTGAAGTTTCCTGATTTAGCTGATGGGTCAAATGCCCTTTACCATGGTACAACCAACTTAAAGATTGACAAATTCATGCTCATGCAAGAAGCAAAGAACATATGGTATGTGTAAGACAACAGTTGGTCAAATTTGGTGATAAAGATCATAATTTTGTTGTATCAGATGCCCCAATCGTTAAAGCCATGACTAAACTACTAAATAAAGAGCCGAGAGGTTGTATGTCTGACCTGTACAATACTGCCTATTGTGTTGCAAAAGTAGAAAAACCATTTTCTGATTTTGAACTTTTCTGTACTGTGCAGAAAAAATATTGTCAATCTAAGTGAAAATTTATCAATTCACATTGATGCACTGACTTACTGCATTTATTGCTGACTCCCTTCTGGATCCAATAAAATGTGAAATCAAAGGTGCAAATTTCATCAGCATTTTAAGCAATAGATCAACTTATTGTGCCATTCTAGAACAAGAAATTGTTTATGTACGCCATCTTTCACCATCTGAGAAAATATCCCTTACAAGCTTATTTGGAATTGAGCTGCTTACATCAGCAAATGCTGATGGAATATTTACTGGATTAAAAAATGTTTTGTCAAAAGTTGACATTGAGTTTGAAAATCTAAAACCTAACGCTAAACTTCAGTCTGAAAACAAGCCATCTCTAATACCATATTTTGGCGTGTATAATGTGCACTGATGTATAATGCGAATCCCGATTTTCGACCCAGAATGAGGGGAAAAAATTTTGTTCTGCCATATAACATGCATGTGATAATACATTTTAAAATCTTCATAATTTCACTCCCTTTCATAGTGCGACAACAGTTGACCATTTTGGATAGTGCACTGATCATCATTTGTACTATGTTTGAATTCTTTACAATAAATCAGCACATGACTGTTTCTCTGGTCTTTCCTGTCAGTATGTGGCACCCAATTATGACCAATACTTTTTTTTTTTTACAGATATTGAAATAAGAAATAATGAAAAAGTTGCAAACTTTAAAGTTTATCTTTCCAATTATATGGTTGGCTCTTAAAAGGGCCATTTTAAGGTTCGCCTTGTTGATGGAGTTCAGTCTGTTGCATCAAATTCCTCATCGTCATCATCAATCTCTTGAAAAATTGCTGTATGTTCTTGTCTGTCATCATTCCTGGCATTTGAAGATCGAACACAAGATGCTATGTGAAAGTTCAGGTCCAGTATTTATACTTATTGGACTAGCATGATACTTCTAAAATATATCTCAGTACAAAGACAATACTTTGTAATTATGTTTGGCATATCAAAACTGTGGCGGGCGCTGATTACCTTTAAAAACACCACGCCGAGTCAATTAATTATTGCTAACTCTGTTGTAACAAAGAAGGATCAAATACTGTAGTTTAAGATTAGAAATAAAACAAAGAACCAAGCTTATTTTCCGACGAAAAGTAAATAAATTGCAAATTTACCTAGACAGTGCATTGTAACAATGTTTAGCACATCAAAGCTTAGCCGGCGCTGATTACTGTGAAAAGACCACACTGAGTCATTGAAGCATTGATCACTGTATAGTTGCAAAAATATATCAAATACTGATTTAAGATGAGAAATAAGTTTCCACAAAAAAAAAAGTTTTTCGACTTCACATATTAATTGATTTTTTTTTCTCACAATGTGTCAGTGTTACTATAATAGACTAACCGTTGTTACGAAAAAGATGTCCTCTGAATGTGCCTCTGATGAGAACATTAAAACTGCTTGAATTCTAAATATTATATTTCAATTCAAATAAGAATGTATGAAGAAAAAATGAATTAGATCCACAGTTATCGAATATTGAACATTTACAGGTATGGTAATCATATATTTGTTCCACTGGTAACCTTGAAAAGACCACACTGAGTCAATGAAGCATTGATCACTGTATAGTCACAAAGAAATATCAAATAGTATCATTTAAGATGAGAAATAAAACCAAGAACCAAGTTTATTTTCCAAAGGAAAAAAATAATTTCCAACTTCATTCATTAATTGATTATTTTGTTTCACAGTGTGTCAGTGTTACCGTAACAGACAAACTGTAGTAAAAAAAAATATGTCCCCTAAAGGTGCCTCTGATGAGAACATTAACACTGCTTGAATTCTAAATATTATGTTTCAATTCAACAATAAATGAAGAAAAATGTATTAGATCCCCATTTATGGAATACTGAACATTTAGGGTACAGTAATCATCATATTTGTTCTGCTGCAATGCGGTACTTCGCACAGCTTTGGATCAACAAGTTACCAGTCATTATGTACATGTATTTCCGGTCAAGGCACAGAGCAAAATGCTACACAGTGAAGTGAAACGAAACTAGTTTATTAACATAAGATATCAAAGAACAAGACTATCAAGGTTTGTAAGCATTATTTATTTCTTTAATAAGGTTAGTACTGGTAACTAATTTAGTTACAATGCAACGTGCAACGGATTTAATATTTCACAAGGAGTGTAGGCAGCTATAGTACCTTTATCCTTTCATCAGATCGACCTTGAAAAACACTTTTTTGTTTAGTTCTTCTATAAAATGTGCACCCCGACTGAAGATAAGAAAATTAGGTGAAAAAAATGTGCGTTGTACACAGCTAAATACGGTATGTGCCAATTTTGATGATTCCACTGTCAATTTAGGAAACAAGTCAGGTGTTATAACCAAGATAAAATAAGACTTGAAAATAAAAAGGATTAAAATGAAGGTGGGGGTGTGTGTGTGCGATAAACTACTTGTTTCAGCAGGTGTATATTATGGTTGATTTATATCTATTGTTTTCCCTTAAATAGATAGGTAAATTAATTGATTTATAAATTCAGGTGAGAAACCTTTTTAGATCACTGCATTGTTTAGAGCATGGTTGTGTATGCCAGATGATTAAGAAACATCAGTTGACTGTTGTTTACTTTAGATTGAGTAACAGCTGTACACAGGAATCATTGAAGACAAACACAAAGAAGACTTAATGGCTTTATTGTTGATGGTTCAATAATTAGATTAACAAATATCAGCTCTTTAAGGAGCTAACATCTTTCAAAAATAAGCAAGAAGCAGTTATAAGATTTTTTGTGTCTTCAAGAATCCAACACATCTTGTTAAATTATTAGATCAAACTCTTCTTCATTTTGGCACTAAAGCTTTGTAGTACTTTAAGAAATTGGGGAAATTATTGTACAATTTTGGGCACCATGCCACGACCATGCTACATCCAAAGTCATGTTATAAGAAGTGTGTTATATTGGGTTTCAATATGTGCCAATGACCAAAACCGACACCTAAAGTGGATTTTAGGGACTGTTGCATGATGATTGACAATTCCATCAAGTGCATAAATAGAGGTTCAAGAATTTCAGTAGATCATCCCCCCCTCCCTGAAAAAGCTCAAAATTTTCAATTTCTATGCATGGCCACTTGACATTGATGAGCTTAACAGTTTTGGGAATGAGGAACTAAAATCCATGTAGACTGGAACTGTAGTCAGTGAATATTTCACAAAGGAAGAGAAAGACACAATCCTGGACATAGACTGATTATTTCTGAAGCAGCATGTAAGACTACTGAGAGCCAGTCAACTCCAGGCAGTGTACAGTCTTCTAAAAGGAGTCTGCTGTAGCAAAATTGATTGAGTATTTGTATTTAGCAAAATTGATTGAGTATTTGTATTTGCTATAGCAAAATTGATTGAGTATTTGTATTTGCTATAGCAAAATTGATTGAGTATTTGTATTTGCTATAGCAAAATTGATTGAGTATTTGTATTTGCTGTAGCAAAATTGATTGAGTATTTGTATTTGCTATAGCAAAATTGATTGAGTATTTGTATTTGCTGTAGCAAAATTGATTTTTCTTACCATTCTCTTACTTCAAAATATAGTTATCCTGTATAATGCAGCCTGCCATATTTTGGAAGTTTTTTTTAGGTCAGTTATACTTGCACAATTGGCTGTAAAGTCATGCAACTTATGTGTGGATTCATGTTGGTGATTTCAACACCCTCCTACCAAAAGTAGGTCACTCAAGACCCACACTTCAACCTTCTATTGACTTTGGATTAGTTTTGCATTGATATTCATTTCTTATGCACTGTTGGTTGCATTATGAATCCCTGTGGAAAAGTGGGGATGGTGGGACCCTTTTTTGTCCCAGCCGTATCTGTTGAAATGGCATATAGTGTTACCCATTTCTGCCCATCCCATCCCATCACATCCTGTCCCATCTCATCCAATCACATCCCGCAAATGTTGTTTCTGGTAGATAACTTTTGAAAGACCTAATTGATTCAAACTAAATTTGTTATGTGGTTTTATATCACCATTTTCCATCAGAATTTAATGGAGTTATGGCCCCTGTTTGACTTTTCTCTTCAATTGCATCATAATTTTGTTTCCGCTCAGTAATTTTTGAAGGATTTCATTGGGTTCAAATTAAAAATTACATATGAGGCTTTACATAATCAAGACCTATGTCAAATTTGATTTTCATCATTTATCAACAAAATTTAACATTTGCTGGCTTTGTGTGACATAGAATTTTTCCCTTCCATTGCAATTTGATTTTTGCTAAATAACTTCTAAAGGATTTGTTTGATTTAAATCAAAGTTTGCATGAGGCTTTGCATACAAGACCTAGGTCAAGTTTGATTGCCACAAAATTGTACAGAGTTATGGCCCCCATTTTTGTGCTCAAAACTTTGCACTTCATTTGCATCATATTGGTGGGTGCATCTGTGTCATATTGACACATTTCTAGTTGTTCCATGAATATATATTTTTCCCTTTTTAAAAACTGTTTTACTGTAAACTGTTCAAGACAAATTTAATTCTTTTGTCCATTTCAGAGTTTTCTGAAGTACAACAAAACTTTGTAAATAGTACGTTTACAGTAGTTCTGAATCAAGAGATTTTGTAGTGGTATTTGTATTTCATTGCAGATGAGAACCAATATCCTGTGGTCAGGGTGGAGGATTTCATTGAGCATGTCAAGCGTCTGCATGCTGATAGTGATGATGGCTTTGCACAAGAGTTTGCTGTAAGTTCATTCTACAGTTAAATATCTCAGTTTATTAATTACATTATTGTGTTATAGAATGTGTAAACCTGTAATTATTTCACCTGGGGATATGACCATTGTAAAGCTTGTTGTTATGTGCAATCCACAGTTTTGTGGATATGCTACGATAGTTCATGTCTTTTCATCCATCCATGCATACATCTCTATTCAATTATCCATCTGACTGTAATTGCTTTCTGTGTAACCTGAACTCTATCTACACTGATCGAGGGAAGGTGATCATATTTGGTATGTTTCACAAGGATGAATAGATGACAATGAAGATTTTGGATCATGGATGCAGCCCCATGGGGAGAAGGGGTGGCGGTCGAATGTGTAATTTTCATAGGTGATATGGACTCATGAAACCCAATCTCCATCCACTACGATTGAGAGGGTTGATCATATGTTGGTATGATGTTACTTCTCCAGATACATTACCTGATCATAATATATTAGTAGAATATCCACTGCTCACAGATCCAGCCCTGTCAAGTGATAAAAGATGTTAACCATATCTTTTGGCAATAAAACTGCTAAAATATCATCTGCTTACAGAAGTGGATATCAGATGAGAGTGGTCTCCCCTTGGATAGAGGAATTGGCATCAGATTCTGTTACTCATTAGTTACTGCTTCTGCTCATGCATGGTAATCATGCTGTCATATGAGGCCTTGCTAATACTTTGTAATCATGCTGTCATATGAGGCCTTGCTAATACCTTGCATGGTAATCATGCTGTCATATGAGGCCTAGCTAATACCTTGCATGGTAATCATGCTGTCATATGAGGCCTAGCTAATACTTTGTAATCATGCTGTCATATGAGGCCTTGCTAATACCTTAAATTTTGATTCTTCTCACAAGTTTGAACAATTCTTTGAAGTTTTCTCATCACAGGAAAGTATACATCATATATTTTCATACTTAAGTTTTGCTCTATCCTCATCAAAGCTGAATGTTTTGCACTTCATTTGTCAGTTTTATTGTATGATAAGTTAACTGGCTTCATCTAAATTATCTACTCCATTGGTTAATAGTACCTATAATACATCTTGGTACTCAACCTTTATTGCATTTTATTTCAGGTGAATGATCATTAATTTTCAGTAATTAGATCATTACTGTGATTTTCTCTCCCATTTATTCCATTTCTTAGTGTTCACTTCACTGTATGCCTAGTGCAGTGCTTGACAGCTTTACCAGTATATGGCATTAATTTGCTTTCTTTAATTACAGGTAACAATGGACAGCATTAAATGTGGGGCATGTTAAAGGTTTTAAGTTTGCTGAAGATAATCACCCTGCATGTTTGATTTGTATGGGATGTCATTCAGACCATACATATGAAATCTGTGCTCAGTGGACTATGGACAAAAGAATGATGGTTTCTTCCAAATAACTGTCCTTGCCTAGCAAAAGAGTCAGAAGTCTTCTAAATGCCAGAGTCAATTGAGGCCAAGAAGTCTCTGATCAAGAAAAAGGCATGGCATTCTTTGCTACCATGATCCATACACACAACCGCAGTGACATCATCGTCTAGTTTGCCACCACCCTTTTCCAGTCATGCCAGCAATGAACAGACTACCAGGCCAGTGCCAACATGGTACAGTGACCCACATGGTGCAATCTTAGGCAACTCATCACCACACATACACCCTGATACTCGCTATGGTGATCTATCCCTCAATAGCCACTACCAGACCTTGAGACTAAAATTCAACTGGCCTTGGAGCAGTCCTGGATAACCCATCACCACACATGCAGCCTGGTACTTGCTTTGGTGATCTACCCCTCAATAGCAACTAACAAACCTGTGAACTAGAACTTAGCTGGCCTTGTTCCTTTCTACTGCAGCTTCGGCACCATGTTGACTTACACCCAGTATCATGAGTAGATATGGTTATATTTTTTTGAAGTCTACCCAGTCTCAGACCCAAGATGCAGACAGCATCCAGCACTTGGTCATGCGATTTCCAGCCCAAGCCCTATCATGGATACATAGCACAACTGGCACTGGATTTGGTGCTTAAGTTTGCTATGAAGACAGATCATACCAGCACCAGACAGTTCCATCACCGGTCCTGGCTCTATTGTGACCCAGTATCAGTTACACCGATTTCCCTCTCCCATATACCCATGACCCGTTTCAAACTTTTGTCAACATTCAAAGTAAATGCTTGTTGATTTATTTTTCGGAGTATCAATTTTTGTGTTGTTTTTTTTAAAAAGGACATATTCTTGGGTACTTAAATTTGTTGATTTGCCTTTTAGAGTTTGCATATTTATAGGCATTATATTTCTTGGAATAACCTCTACAAATACCACCAAAAAAGAATAAAAAAGAACTAAAATATGCCAACAACAAATGGTGGTCACCTGAATGATTAAAGCAATTCTACCACAAATCAGTCAACTGTTGAGATCAGTCCTTTACATCGTGTTTTCATCTTGGCACTGAACATAAAACAGAGCTAATGCAGAAAACAAGACCAAGCCAAGCCATTATTGAAGCATGGTCTTTTACTTAAAGAACAGAAGAGAACACGACTTTATTCGTGTAATATTTCTCAGGCCACTTGCAGGTGGCATATGAAAAAACAAATTACAATTAAGGTGGCTTAGCTTATTCATATTAGGGAAGTCAGGGTTTCTTAGTGTGAAAATTAATTGATTGAAGAGAGAGAGAGAGAGAGAGAATGTATTTTTGTTGTTTGTCTGGAGTGTCTATTATTCATTCAGATAGGAAGTACACTAGACATTCATAAACCACTGTCTATAAAGTTGCACCATCAGTACGCTCTGATGATCATGTAAGATAAATAATGTTGTCATTTCATATGTGAACCAAACACATGACCAACTATCCCTTGCTTAATACAGTCAGCAGGCTGTGGCAACCATTTATGTATAGTGGAGGAAAGTGGCTCACAAATAAAATGTCTGAGGGATCGGTCCTAATTAACCATGGCTGGACTTTGTAATTATGGAAGTATATATGTGACATACTTTTGTGTGTACCAGGAGACTTGATTGTCATGACGTTCATCCAGTGGTTTTGTCAGATATTCAGTGAGGTGTGAGCTTTTAGCACTGTGCTGTAATTAGTGTATACACAAAGTGTTTAATTAGCACTTTTGCTGTAATTAGTGTATACACATAGTGTTTAATTAGCACTTTTGCTGTAATTAGTGTATACACATAGTGACTAATTAGCACTTATGCTGTAATTAGTGTATACACATAGTGTTTAAGTAGCACTTTTGCTTCATGGAATAGTAACTTAGTAACTTACATTCATGTTGTTCCTCTAGATAAACAATGCATGGATAAAATGAGATGTACTTTCAGGAGGATTTACATTTTAGCAGGAATGTTTGCTACCTGTAATTAGAAGTATAAATGTTTGCATTTCCTTTGTTTGTGTAGATTATTTCATTCATATGGATCACAACTGTGGTTCAGAGAATAAAGTGCCATTTTGTCATACAAGTATTTTCAACAGCGGTTTCACTTGAATGAAGGATAAATTAAATTTTTGTACATCATATATTCTTTCTTTCATATTTGGTAATACTAGTACTTTCTCTTTTTTCCCTATCCTTACTGATATCACAACTCATTGATTTAAGGCAGTAGAGGGAAAGACAGTTAAAAGTTGGTATGAACACTGTATCGTATACCTAGATGTGCCTTTTGTGGGTTTTGTCTTGTCAACTCCATTTTAATTAGAGTTGTAGCCCTTGACAATTAACTTGATATCTTCAAATTGGATATTGCTTGTAACCAACATAGATCAAGAACCATGCAAACCCATTCTTATGCATTTTGTTATGAACATTGTCTCATATATTTACATGTGCCTTTTATGGGTTTAGTTGTGTCTGATCCATTTTGATAAGAGTTATGTCCCTTGTCAAGTATATTCTTGTCCTCACATGGAATTTTGGAATGTTATTTGCAATCAGTATAATAGCTCAAGAACCTATTCTGGCAAGAACATTGTCTCTAGATCTAGATGTGGGTTTTATGGGTTTTGTCTTGTGTACAGAATTTTGGACAGAGTTATGGCCCTTTTCAATCAATTTCATATCTTTACATGGAATATTGCTTGTAAACAGCATAGCTCATGAACCATTCAACATACTCCAATGCAATTTGATGTGAATCTTGCTTCATAGGATTATGTGTCTCATTTGCTTAATTTTCAGCAGAGACATGGCCCTTGACAATCAGTTCAACATCTTATATTTACATGGTTTGTTGTTGTTGATTGTACTGATAAGACCTAGAAGGAGTTGGATTTCAAGCATTCTGCATCATCATTTACACGAGTCATGGCCCCTGAATGCCCATCTTTTCCTAATTTTGGTTTCACAACACGAATTCCTCTGTTTAAGACCCAGTGGAAAAACCCAGTGAGAGGGGTCCTTTGCAATGCACCCATTGCTATTAACTCTAGTCCCTTTCTTGTTTCACCTCTGATTCCTTTTCAACTAGGACAGATCATTTTTATCATGTTCCAGATTATCAGTCATGCAGACATGCTGCTCACAAGTTTTCTCAATTGGATTTGCCTCCCTCAAGATTGTGCTTCGAAGGTCATCCTCATGGTGTCTTGTGTTCTCCTGGACAGTCAAATATCATCCTGAGAACCCCTCAGTGCAGCCATAGATCTTTCCTGCTCTCTGTGGCAGTTGAAGCTTGGCCGACTGGACCATCAAAGCCTAAGACTATATGAGGCTTCATCTCAGCAGATGGGAAGATCTCTCATAGCTTATGGCTGACATTCCCTTTCAGCATCAACCACAGGAAATCTTGATTTACATAGATGCCAGTATGACTGGCTCTAGTGCTGATCTACTCTCCATCTTCGCAGTGAGTGGAGTTTGGTCCCTTCAGGAGTGGTCCATTCACATCAACCATGTGGAGATATAAGCCACAGCAAATGCCTTTTGATGTGGCAGGAGACGTGATCAGGAAAGGGTGTTTTGATTCCTTCTGACACCTCTGCTGTAGTCAGTTACCTCTGAAGACAAGGGGTGAACCAAGTTCTCAGATCTCTTGCTTGGGGTTATTTCAGCTGGCATCATCATTGACAAATCACAGAGATCTTGCAAGGTCATGGGATCATGGGATTCTCACAAAAATGATTGGGTGTCACTTAACTTTTAAAACCCAATTGGAAACAGATTGCTCAAGTTACCTGTGGTTCCTGTGATCTGTTGTACCTGGTGCGCATTTTATTTTTTCAAATTCAAAATAAATGTTTATAAAATCATCATGTTTATGTTGGTTAGGTAGCCGTGTTTGCATGCAAGCACCAGTATGATTGAGATCTGATGTGGCTTATACAAAAATTATCAAGTCGTTCCAATTTAATTGTCACCTATAGGGCATAACAAATTGATCGCCTTATATGCCTTGAAGGAAATTTATAGAGCATGAAAGGTTAATAGCAGCCATGAGTCAATTCGAAATGATAATAGCACTCATGTCAGGATGACACATGGGAAGACTCTCAAATGAAGTAATGCAAAATGTTGCCAGCATCTCAGCACATGGTATGGAACTTATGACTGCAAAAATGCAAAAAGTGACTACTCTCTCCAACCTCCACCCCAGTAACCCATGATCCCCCCCTTTTCTGCAGGTAGATGTGGGGGACCTCCCCCTCATAAGAAAATTGCTCAGACAGAAAAACCACCACTTTGAAAGCCTATATGGGGAAATGAAGATTCTGCGAGTGGTTTGAGCAGAAAAAATCTCTTCTTGATAAGAATTGGTACACAAATAGCTAACTTTCTATGTCTTTTCAAGGAGAAGAAGTTAGTCCTGATCATAGTCAAGAGCTACCATTCCATGATTTCCAACACATTTTGCCATCATGGAATGGAGGACATAGGCCAGAACAAAAACCTCTGATCTTCTAGCCAATTTAAATTTGTCTTGACTGAAGGCTTTAGCCCTTTTTCCAAAAGTGAAAGGGGCCCCGTGTGGCCAACTGGTCTAAGGTGCTCGCCTTTATAGATCACTTACACATCTCACCTCTGTCTGCATGAGTTTGATTCATGACTTGTCCAATGTGGCTATGTGAGAAAGCTTGCCAGTAGCTATCCATGGGTCAGTGGTTCTTCCCAGGTTCGTACTCCACCAAATATACTGGCCATCATGTATAACCTATCATGTGCTGAAAAATGGCGTTCCCCCCCCCAAAAAAAATGCATGCCTTATCAATCGACCCAAACTAACTCCAGTTTTGCTATGAAGGTTATGTTTCTCTTATGATGACCCCTAGTTTCATTGTTAAGAACAGGCTCCCACTGATTGGAACTTGTCTTTGAAACCACTGTCTTCATTGTACCCTTCTTCCCAAGTACGTCTTAAGGACCCCATCAGGGTATTGCAATGGTACCTGAAATGTACTGAGCCTGTTAAAAGATGGAGATCTTGCTTGTTCTTACCACTCAAAGAAGGAAGAGACGACATTTCCACTTAGGCTCTGTCAACCAGAATCTGTTATTTTATCCACTTAATCTACGAGGAATTAACCCAAAACTCCTTGAGTTTCTTAAGCTTATTGGCTTGTAAGATTAATGCAGTTACCACCAGTATAGGATTCAAGCAAACCTGTTCCAAACTGAAATCATCCATGTCATGGAATTGGATGCCTGATAAGATATTCTCCAGCTTCTGTCTGAGAAACCTATTATCACAAAGGCCTCAATTTGACCTGGTAGAACCTATATCAGCAGGTCAACAGGCTACCATCACAGATCACTCAGCAACTTCTTGTCTAAATGGGTTATTCAACTTCTCCATGATTTGCAGGAATGAACATTTTTTTCTTAAACCACATCCCTTTATTGATCTGTGTTAACCATAGCCCATGTCTGACACAAGACTCTAAGCTGCTTTAAATATGGTAGGAGACTGGAGCCAGGGACAATTCCAGGGTAAGGGGATGTAACTTCCACGACCTCTTACTTATTCTCCTAAGACATTATGGTCAGGTAATGTATTTGAAAAGGATACCAATTTTTGGAGTAAATATTTCTTCATTGATAATTACCCAATCATGATATTGGCAAGCCCTCCCTGCAGTAACATCCCGGGAAGAGCATGCACTTCCGCTTAATAGTAACTGACTAATGACAGGATTTGGCACCAATTCCACTATGAAAGGGGAGACCATTCTTGTCTGACCACCATCTCAACATTTTAGAACTTTTATTGCTCAAGCAAGCCAAAAGACATGGTTAACATTTTTTTTAACTTGGGAGGACTGGATTTGTGAGGTACTGGATGTTCTACTAATGCATTGTGTTCAAGTAAGTATTATCAAAGAAGGAGTAGATGACAGTGAAGGTTTTGGATACTGGATGCAACCCTTGGGATGTGGTTGGAGGTGGTGGCAGTCAAAAATAAAGAAGTGCAAATATGTGTGATGACTTCCATCTCTTATTTGATTATGTCATTAATTCCTAATTCGATCAAAGAAAGGCAAATTTCACTAATTTCAACAATTCTTTACAAGGATTAAGTAATGGCTTCTCTATTCCCTTTTCTGTCTGCTTATCCCTGTTTGCTTTTCTCTCTCTCTCTCTTTCTCTATCTCTTTTACTCTCTGCATGTGTGCCTTCCTATTCACCTGTCTTAAATGTACTTTATACTTACATTATTTCACTTTCCATTTTGTCCTTTATAGACAGGTGTCATTTATATAGAGGTGCCTGCTTAGGCAGATTTTTTGGTACTTAAATTGGGTTACTAGTAAGCAAAACTAGTAAATTCACAATAGTAATATTTGGCTTAATTATTCAATGACATTTTGAATATATTCTGTTTCAGGACATAAATAATCGTACACCTACTGACATCCTAGCTGAGCATTCGTACCACCCAGAAAATAAGGTCAAGAACAGATATGTCAATATAAGTGCATGTAAGTTTGCCAGAATCTTACCCTTCATTATCCCCACACATTAGCATGGGGGTATTGTAATACAGACATGTAAGTTTCTCAGAATCTTACCTATCATTATCCTTTAGCATGGGGGTATTGTAATACAGACATGTAAGTTTCTCAGAATCTTGTGCATCATTATCCTTTAGCATGGGGGTATTGTAATACGGACCCATGTAAGTTTGTCATAATCTTATCCATCATCATCCCCACAGTTTAGCATGGAGGATATTATATTACAGACATGTAAGTTTGTCGTAATCTTATCCATCATCATCCTTTTGCATAGGGAATATTGTAATACATACAGATGTAAGTTTGTCAGAATCTTATGCATCATTATACCCACCCTTTAGGATCGGGGATATTGTAACACAGACCTATGTTTCACCATATAATTTTCTAGAACATTCTATCATGTGACCTATCTTTATATATACCATGTTTAGTGGACAGTTTTTAGTTTTGACCTTACTATCAGTATATAAAAAGTCATTAGAGTTGTGAAAAATCATTCCAAATTCAGAGAGAGGAATTATTTGTTTCAAAAGATTCACTGGATTTACTTATAGTGCTCATTCTTTTTTTTATTTTGAATTGATGATTTTGGGATTTATTTGAACTTATTGAAATATATTTTGGAGACCTTCATTTTGGCACATCAGCACATTAAAGACTACTGGCACATAATGACATTAAAGACTACTGGCACATCATGACATTAAAGACTATTGGCACATCAGCGTATTTAAGGATATTGAAATTAATTCGTAACATTCTATATTTAGGACTTGTGTTTAGGACACTTAGGATTATTGGATTTTAATTCACGTTACTGTGTCTTTTGATTTTTATTTTAATTATCTAGAAATGAATTGCTTGTTGATTTTCACTTGATTTATTGGTTTCACTTTCTTTCTGTTACATTATTTTAAGACCGTAGAGTCATAACAAATACATACACATGTAATTTTGTCAGAATCTTACCCATCATTATATCCACAGTTTAGCATGGGGGATATCATAATAGAGACATCTAAGTTTGGCAAAATCTTACCCATCATTATCCTTTAGCATGGGGGATATCATAATACAGACATGTAAGCTTTTCAGAATCTTACCCATCATTATCCCACACTTTAGCATTAGGGATATTGTAACACAGACCTATGCAGTTTGTCAGAATCTTACCCATCATTATCCCACACTTTAGCATTGGGGATATTGTAACACAGACCTATGCAAGTTTGTCAGAATCTTACCCATCCTTATCCCACACTTTAGCATTGGGGATATTGTAACACAGACCTATGCAAGTTTGTCAGAATCTTACCCATCATTATCCCTACCCTTTAGCATTGGGG
The DNA here is from genome assembly GCA_029931535.1 of Margaritifera margaritifera. Taxonomy (NCBI): domain Eukaryota; kingdom Metazoa; phylum Mollusca; class Bivalvia; order Unionida; family Margaritiferidae; genus Margaritifera; species Margaritifera margaritifera. The sequence goes on along the minus strand of JAQPZY010001636.1, from coordinate 2,791,467 downwards.
ATATTGTAACACAGACCCATGCAAGTTTGTCAGAATCTTACCATTATTATCCCACACTTTAGTATTGCAGATATTGTAACACAGACCTATGCAAGTTTGTCAGAATCTTACCCATCATTATCCCTACCCTTTAGCATTGGGGATATTGTAACACAGACCCATGCAAGTTTGTCAGAATCTTACCCAACATTATCCCCACCCTTTAGCATTGGGGATATTGTAACACAGACCTATGCAAGTTTGTCAGAATCCTACCCATCATTATACCCACCCTTTAGCATTGGGGATATTGTAACACAGATTATGCAAGTTTGTCAGAATCTTACCCATCATTATACCCACTCTTTAGCATTGGGGATATTGTAACACGGACCTATGCAAGTTTGTCAGAATCTTACCCATCATTATACCCACCCTTTAGCATTGGGGATATTGTAACACAGACCCATCTAAGTTTGTCAGAATCTTACCCATCATTATCCACACCCTTTAGGATTGGGGATATTGTAACACAGACCTATGCAAGTTTGTCAAAATCTTATCCGTTGTTATCCCTCCACTTGAGGGGACACTCTAATACATGAAGAAGGTGCTGCCTGATAGGATGTGGAGGCGATCCCTCCCATCTGCATTTCAAACTTGACACTGTAATACATACCCCATTGAAATACAAATGGAATGGTGAATGAATGGAAAATGAATGCTGTATGAATGCTAGAAGAATGATGAACAAATGTAGGAAATGATATGTGTCAAATGTTGCAGAGCAAAAAATTATATGCTACACAATAAATTATAAATGAAAACAGTCAACCATGAATGATATATGGTCAAGCATTAACACTAAGCGACGAACTGTAATAATAAACCAATAACAAGAAACAAAACTGAAGAAAACACCAATAAAACTTGATCATTTCCTTTGGATATATTGTGTATTTATGACAACAAAAATTCTTGTACTTGGAATTGAATATGAACAAAAATTGTATCAAGCATGAAAGAGATCTTCCTATGATGCGAGGGTCTGTTGTAACTCAGAGTTACAGGTTAATGAAGATTGCTTTGCTTTTCTTGTTTAATTTTGTATTTCAATCTTTGTTCTACTTATATGATATTACAGTTTCTAATAAATTCTTTATTATTCACAAACAAATGTTCTCTGTTTACATTATTTAATTTATGACTGGATCTCCATGTCCTTTGAGATACAGAAAAAGGGTTCGTTGCATTGATACATCATCATAAAATAAAAGTAGCACTCACAGAAGTCATGCTCTTTTTATAGCTTTTATATGCCCTCCATAAGGTGGAGCACATTATGCTCCAGCCAGCCATCTGTCCATCTGTCTTTTGCATATTTGGTTTCCACACAATAACTCAAGTTCTCAGCCATCTACTATTACCAAACTTTGGGGCTGAAAGAAACCTATTGATTTTGGGCTTAAGAGTTCAAAGGTCAAGATGACAGGGACTGGAAGAAGAAAAAAATTTCCACACAGTAACATGACTTGTATACCAGCTACCTTGACTAAGCTTTGTAAATGGCTTGAGTTTGAGATAAGAGATATCTGTTGATTTTGGGTTCAAAAGGTCGAAGGTCAACATCACAGGGATTGAAAGAAGGAAAAAATTATTTCCACAAAACAAGTTCTGTACCACATGCCATGGTTAAACTTTGTTGATGGCTTGCATTGGAGACAAGGAAGACAAATATTGATTTTTAAGTTCAGAGGTCAAAGTCAAAGGGACTCCAAGAAGGAAAATGCTTTCCACAGAATAACTCAAGTCCATGCCACAAATCATGACCAAACTTTGTGGAAAGCTTGCATTTGAGACTAGAAAGATACTTATAAATTTTTGGGTCAAAGGTCAAGGTCACATAGTGAAAGAAGAAAAATGGTTTTGGCAATATAATTTGTCATGGCAGGCATATAATGTACTGTTTATGGTAAAAAACAAAAAAATTCAAAATATTTTCAAATTTAATTTTTCTTGGTGTAAAAGTGGAGAGATTAAAAAGGCGAGATTAGAAGAAAACTATGCTGACTGTTGTACACCAGTGCACATGCATCAGAAAGAGTACATATTTAAAGTATTACAAACTTTGATTAAATTGACTTTCCTGTTACAAAGTTTAATACAGGTTTTACACAATAAAGAAATATTGCTTTAATCGCTTTTTTCTTGTATAGAAACATTATTAGTAAGACCACCAGCTTTAATGATATATTTATGTCACTTACAAATAAGCCTGGACCAGTCAAGTTTTATGTATAGTGTGCACATACTTATCATGTGACAATTATCAATGTACAAAGATAAAGACCATCAGTTGTAAATATGAATTATGTATCAAAGGTCCTTTCTGTAGTTAATTTGTGTGTGTGATAGAGAGAGAGACTGTAATCAGGTTGTGCTTTGTTGCCCAGAACAACAAATTTACATGAGCTGCATTAAAAAAAAAACATTCAATAGGTAATAGCAGTAATTAAAATAAAATATAAACTAAATTTTAATGATTCAAGTACACAGTGTTGTAAGAATAGGAATAATAAGAACAACTTTTAAACCTTTTAAACTTGTCAAAACCTTTTATTTTTAGCTCTGCTGGTCATAGCCTTTGGGAAATTTTCAGTTTGTGCAAGAATCATGCATAAGTTCAGCTCTTTGACCAATGACTTGCTGTTTTATATTACAACAAAACTGTAACATCAAAATTCTTCTCTTTTTTTTCAGTTGATCATTCACGGGTAATTCTAAACCCAATTCCAGGCAAGACAAGACAATCAGATTACATCAATGCCAATTATATTGATGTACGTATTGCAATCTTACTTGTTAATGATCATCACGTGTGATATGTAGTAGCATTTATTTTTATTTTTTTAAAATTAATATTATTACATAGTAATCGGTCCACACGATCCAAAATCACTTAAATTTTTTTTTAGATTGATGTGTATTTTCTTCCACTACTCTTAGTTGAATATCTATCTCCAATTAGGAGTCATTGCATAGAAAAGTATGGAATAAAGCACCCTGTCTTCAGTGATCCAATTAGGAGTCATTGCATAGAAAAGTATGGAATAAAGCACCCTGTCTCCAGTGATCCAATTAGGAGTAATTGCATAGAAAAGTATGGGATAAAGCACCCTGTCTCCAGTGATCCAATTAGGAGTAATTGCATAGAAAGGTATGAGATAAAGTGCCCTGTCTCCTGTGAATATATATCCTCATTTAGGAGTAATTGCATAGAAAAGTATGGGATAAAGCACCCTGTCTCCAGTGATCCAATTAGGAGTAATTGCATAGAAAATATGGGATAAAGCACCCTGTCTCCAGTGTTCCAATTAGGAGTCATTGCATAGAAAAGTATGGGATAAAGTACCCTGTCTCCAGTGATCCAAAAACTAATAGGTACATGAGTATAAAATATATCAAATTTTGGAATATTTTAATTTTGGAATCACAGTGTTATACAAGTATATAAATACATTTAATTGTATCACAAGAATTATGTACAGTTCCAGTATTGTTTTTGTTGTTGTTGGGTTGGGTTTTTTTTTTTGTTCTTATAAACATTTAATAATTGTAATGTCATCCCATTTTTCATGCATTCATAATGGAACATTAGTGCAATTTTGTAAAATATGATGTTTCAGACACATCAACACTAATATGTTTTTCCTTTTCTGAAAATACTTTACTGGATAGATCTGTATTTAAGATTTCATTGAATTCTTTTGCAGTTTCTTGCTTTTTGGAATGGACATCATAAGTGGCTACTGTAGTATCACAAATTTTCAAGGGGTAATACATTTTGGTGGATTTCATTGCCCATTGAACCACAAATGTAAAGACCCAACAAAAAGTTGTCACTTATGATAAAGACCCCCCCCCCTGTTTTTTCTTACTATGGTTCATTCGTAGAGATCAACAGAGCTATTTGATAAATCAACATTAATTTCTATAATTTGGTTAAAAATATTAGCTCTTACACTTGTCTGTTTTATTTTGTTTCATTGCACACATATCTATACGGTTTCTGGTAGCCGTAATTTCCACTCACTGCCTTAAATCGATAAGTTGTGAGTTAAGTAAGGATAGAGAGAAATGAGAAAAAGCATAAGGTATTTAAACAGTTAGTACTGAAAATGAAAGAAAGAAAAAAGAAATTGTACTATAAATGAAAATTTGATTTAATACTTATTCAGATCAATTGTTCATTGAAGTGAAAAAAAATGTAATCCTCGTGAAAGCACTTCTCATTTTATCCATGCATGCTTAATCCCAATGAACAAAATAACTGTAAAATACTAAAACTATTGATTGAAGGACAGTTACTAATGAAACACTGTGTATATACACTAATGACTGCAGAATAGTGAAGCTCACACTTCACTGATTTTTTTAACAAAACCACTGAATCAACATTGCGTCACTCAAGTCGGCTGGTACACACAAATGTTTGTCGGGTAAATAATCCTGAAGTTGTTGAATTAGAGAAGTCCAGTATTCTCAAAGCCACCGATAATTAGGTCCGATCTTTCCCACATTTTCATGTGAGCTATAATTATCATTTCAGCATTAATTGGCTTCATTGACGATATTTTAAGTAAAGTCTAGTGGTTAAAGTTGGTTCATACATGATGCGGGCTCAAAGAAAGTAGTGATTCCATTGTTTTTCAATTTAGCTAGCATCTTCGCACTTTGATGGGCTCTGAACACATCAAATGTTGACACTGCTCTCTAATTGCATTGAGCAAGGGGTAGTTGGTCACATGTTTGGTTCACATGTGGAATGATGACATCATCCAAACGGATGGGGATCTTAGTTGATTTTTACCACTCTTAAGCCACTGTGTTAATGCCATGATCATCAGAAAGTAATTGATGGTGCAACTTTGTGGATAGTGTTTTGAGGAAAAGATGATACACATATACTTTAATAACCGATTAGTAGCTTAGTGTTTATTGGCTGTGTTGACTTTCTTTGATGTTGAGTGTAAGTGATTTATCTTGTGCTCATAAATGCAATTGTACTGTTTTAACCATTGAAGCGGTCTTCATTTATTGTCCCCATAGTTTTTATTCTTTTGTATTCTTCATTTGAGGTATTTGTTAAGGTTAATCCACTAAATTAAATATCAACAAATATACAAACGGCTAAAACACGGTATTGGTGCTGAGAGTAGTCTCACTCACTTAAAAAATTGAAATGTTTGATAGAACATTTCAATGAAGCTCATTATATACCCTAGGGTGTCCCCTAGTCAGATCAAGTTAGATTTAGCTTGAACATGCATGCGATTTTGTTTAACCATTATTTCAATTCATTGGTATAACAACAGTTACAGACACTACACTTGGTGTATAACATGCAAGAAAAACAGCATGAAAACTTTAAAACTTTATTTTTTTTCACAGTAACATCAGTAACAGGATATCAACATTTAAAGTAAACAACATAACTGGAAGTGGTAAACAACTTAATAACAAAATCAAAACATCTATGACAAAGGTATCACTAAGAAAAAAAACCTAACCATGAAACTTTTGCATAACAAACATAAAAGACATAGAATAATCTTATTTAGGCATTTATCTAACACCAAGAAGAATATTTAAACAAACAAAATCATTAATACTGGCCAAAAGTATTGCAAACTTCCATAAGAGTCAGAAGTACATTGTCCATAAAATTGGTTACAGACACTACAAAACTATAGCATTTCAATACAGCTGCAGAACCATACATATCTCCATAAAATTCACTTCAAAAATAATTCAACATGAACACATTGACTAGAATTATTCATTAAATGAATGTTGATTAGTTAATAAAATGATAAAACCACATTGTAACAGGTATATGTCCAATACTTGTGTTAAAATTATGAACTGGTAAATAGCACTTGAAAGTTTAATACTAAATAGTGTTTGTAAGAGTAAAATATTGAAGTATAATGAATGTTCAATAAATCATAGTCACTAAAGTATTGTTCAACCCAAGGTGCTGACTCAAACACAGACCCATATGTGATTGATCTTAAGGTTACAGACACTACACATTAAACCTTGACTTTATATTGTCATTTCAAATAGAAGTGCTTATGATTTTTTTCCAGATTTGACTTGAGCTTAGACAATTCAGCTGCATTAAACTTGAAATGACCCCTTTCATTGACTATTTGTGGAGCTTTTACCCTGTACAAGATAGCATCTAGAGCCTCTTGTGAATAATCATCTTTTTCAGGCCAAACATACATGTTGCCAGACTTTCTCATGTATTTAAGTCTAACTTCGTTATGAAGAATGTCTATTACTTCTGCTAAGTATACATCTAGAGGTCCCTTCTTTGGCTTAAGTCCTACAGCAACAAATTCTCCAGGGTGGTATTTCTCTATTGGTTTCTCTGTGTTGGTTGGTGCTTTTTTGTCAACTTTGATCTTCTTTGTCACAATGTTTTGTCTTTCTGTTGACTTCCGTTTCTTATTAGGCTTTTCGCTTGTTGCTGAGTTATGATCTTTCTGGTTACTTCCTTGTTTTCTTTTCTTGTCATTATTTTCTATTGTTGATGGATTCTTGTCTTTAAGTTGTTTTCCTTTCTGACTTAAATTATCTTTATTGAGTACTAACTTTCTCATTTCCCAGGCATTAACATTTTCGCTGAAGTTGCATCTCCCGTCAACCTTCATGCATTGCTCACAATAACAGCTCAGATTTCTTATGCTCAGTTCATAATCATTGCTTCCTGACTTTACAGCATGTAATTTTCTTGTACCTTGCAGTGTTTGCACATCAGTTTCTTCTCTATTTCTCTCAACATCTTTAACAAGGATGAACTCCCTTCTCGAAACTGTTTTAGCTTCATTATCTGTATTTTCCATTTTCAGTTTCTCTGTACAGAAATGATATACATCTTCTGCACAACCTATCACCTTTCTATTGCTGATTACAGCTCTGTAGCAAGCATTCTTGACTGTCGCACCGAGACCATCGCAAACACTCTTTCCATGTGATGTTTCGAAATAATTTCGTGTTACAGATGGCTTTTTCCTCAGACTTATGTCAGCAAAGGCTTTCTTCCCCTTATACTGGGCAGCACAGCCATCTGTCCACTCATGGATCTCCTCTACTTTCACACCTTTCTTCTTCAGAATTTCTATAGCTTTGTTCTCAAAAGTGATAGCTAAGTCTGCATCATGTTTGGTTTCTTCACTGATGCCAATAATGGCATGCTTTATCTTGAATTCTTTTTCTCCCTGTTTTTCTGTATAGTAACACATGATTGGATGTATTGTAACTTGGTTCCTGTCGAAGAATCCAGATTGTACTTCACTTTGAAAAACACACCCATAGTTCTCACTAAAGTCCATGACCATAGCAATAGAACCCTCACCAATTCTATCAACACAAATTCCCATCTGTTGCTGTTGCCATTTGGCCCTGAAAACGTGCTCTGGATACTCTTGCATGTCAGTTTCTAAGCATGTAATTAATGTTTTTATGTCTGTTTCTTTAGGCACACAGGAGACGCAACGCTTTACTTTATCATCTTTTGCTATTTCTATACTTTCCCATTGATGCCATGATATCTGCCTGTCACTATACTTTTCAACAAATGGTTTAAGGTAACTCTGCAAACATTTCACACCGCATTGTTTGCATTCTCTTCTTAAACATTTAATAGCTGGATTGGTGTCGTATTTACAAAAAGTAGCATCACTTAAGCTTTTCTTATCTACTGAAATTTCATCCAAATCTCCATTTTCTTTCACTGCTTTTTTTACATTTGTTAGTGCCTCACTTTTTAGGGCCACATTACAGCACTTTTGGCATAAGCATGATCTTCTGCTTGTTTCAGACACCTTTTTAACATTCACTGGTTTCAATTTAGAAAATGAAGTTAATCCTATTTTGTGACTATGGTTCCTTAACTTGTAGTCTTTGTAGGCTTCTTCTAATGTCATAGTCATCACATGTTTTTGAAGTATTTCTTTTTGACCACCTTTTCTTACTTTCACAGTTTCACGTTTATTAGGCACTTCCCTACTGATTTCTGGACTTAGAAAAAAATCTTTCACAGATTTCTTTAATGGAGAGTTAAGTGCATCCCTTCTTCTTTTTCTTTGTTTCGTCTCCCACCATGTAGAACTAGGTTTTTGCCCTTTCACTGATACTTTGAAATACTTTTTTAGTCTGTGTCTTTTATATTTCTTCAGTAATGCGTCACAAATGATGTTGTATGCATGTTTCTTTGCACCCCCTTTCCTTGTTTTCACTTCTGAAATGCTCTCTGACACAGATTGTATAACAGTATCTGTCAATTCAAGTTTTTTTCTGCAATCCGGTGTCATTATCATTATATTCCTATTTAGAAACTTTGATGTTGATGGAGATTCAATTAATTTACTTATGATGACTGCTTTTCTCTTTGGGGTATTTGGTAATACTTCCTTTACCTTTTTTAATTGTCTGTACAGAGTTGCTTTAGGTAACACTTTATTCATTGGTGAATCTCTGGCTGACCCAGTATTTCCTATTTCACAATCAGTCTGAATACACTCTTGCTGTATACTTTCATTCAGTTTGATACGCATTCTCCATGCTTGGGTTCTTTTCACAGCTTCTTTCTTCTTTCTACTTAATTCAGCAGTTTTCGGACTTCTTAAATCAACACTCTTATTAACCGATATTGCCAGGGCTGCTTTTTCTTTCTTTTTCTGGCGATACCTTTTCATTTCTTCACGTTTTTTCCTTCTTAATTCTTGTTGAAGATTTGAATCGGAAAGTGATTGCTGTTTTTTTAGTAGTCTTGCATCTTTTCTTCTTTCTCTATCAACCCTTTTTAGCTCCTCATGTTTCGCCTTATTTTCCCTCAGGGATAAAGTCATAGACAGTATAAAAAGGGGATATTGGTTACAGACACTACAATTTAAGAGTGTGGTTTACCATTCAATACAAACTTACCAGAGTTGTTCCCAGAGGTTTGCTTTTGTCGTCTTCCCATGTCTTAGGGATGTACCATGGTAAAGAACAGAAAAAGTAATTAGGCAGCTTCTTCTAGGATAAGAAATTCAGGTTACATTGTCTTGTAGTAAATTACTCAAACAGACAGTGCTGCAAGAATGATGCAATATTCAATCAAGAGAGTTATTGCATCACTTTTTTGCTCTTGGCTGCAGAGGTAAATAGATGATGCAACATTACATCACATAAGATGGAACTTTCTATTGAGAAAAACAATGTTTTAATGACAAGTAGAACAATACTTTTATCTTTCATTTTTATACCTGTTTGTGTAGTGTCTGTAACTTTTTTTATTGAGTTGCTGTTTTTTAATGGTACAATACAGCACCACCAATTTTGGCCAACTTGGACATCACATGGATACACATGAGCCTTTGTAGGATTTATACTTTTCCATAATGAAACAACAAAATTATTGCCATATAAACTTGTAAAGGTTACAGACACTACAAAATTTAGAACTGGAAAGTTTGACAAAGAACAAGCTCTCAATCGAATATCTTGGCTAGCCATGTGATTTAAATGGTTTTACTACTTATTATAATATAAAGTCGAGTTCTAGATGTCAATAAAAGTTATAATGAATGTTATTTTGTACAAAATGTTGGCATATAACAACAGATTAGTGTTTGAATTTCAGTGTTGAAACAAAACTTCTACTGACGGTATTTTGCTTATAAAATCCATAATATTTTACCGATTTCTTTAATTCAAGAAGCAATATTTGCAGGATAGAATTCCGCATAAAACCAGACCAATAAATGCATAATTTCAGTATGATATTTAGAGAATTCTCTATTTTATATTCAAGCTTTTTTCGAGTGAGACTACATAACGCTCAAAAATGGCCATTTTTAGAGCTTGTTTCCATGCATATCTCAACAATGGGTTACACTAACCTCTTGAAATTTTCAGGAAAGTAAGAGAGGTATATGCCAGGCTTACCAATCTTTAAAATTGGTTCATATCTTGTTTAATTTTTCTATTTCATGCATATAACATGAAAATTCCTTTATCAGCACCAATACCGTGTTTTAGCCGAAACTTTTACAAGCAAAACCATGAATTTAAGTACCCACAAAAATGTCTTTTTTCTCAAAACCATGAAAATTATGACCCACGAAAATAAATGATACTACAGTATTTATGACATTTCTATATCTCTGTATTGTTCTCTGTAGGGATACAAGAAACCCAGGGCCTATATTGCTACACAGGGCCCTTTGCCAAACACATTTGCAGACTTCTGGAGGATGGTTTGGGAGCAGGGCTCCGTTGTTATCGTCATGATCACAAACTTAGTGGAGAGGGGCCGGGTAAGTTCATATACATATATCTGTCTTGGGGATAGTGTGGAGGTAGGATTTAGTTTTCATTATCAAGATCTCAAATTTAGTGTAGAGTGGTCAAGGGTATGTATATCAGACTGTGTGTATGTACAGTGTGTGTTTGTATCAGCCTGTCTTTGTCATGGATTTTTGCTGATTGGGATCATGTGGTATCAGGGCTTTATCATCTCTCATAAGTAGAAAGCTTTCTAATCATAATGCTGTTTGCAGGCAAGACACCGTGTATTTGTTTTGAATTACATGCAGAAAAGGATTTTTCTTGAAACAAGACATCTAACCAGGTTACCATATATGCTCACTCATAAGTCAAGTCCAACTGCAAACATATGCGCACTGTGCGACAGCAGATCTGGGTTTGTGCAGTTTGCAGGTGGAACTTGTAGGCAAGTATATACGCTACCTTTGATACTCAGCACATGAGAAGTCAAGCAAATTTGAAGATTTGGTTGCAGAGCTCACCTCGGCAGAAGCACGACATAGTGATCACTTTGGTGTCCATGCACGTGTCTGTCCATGTATCTGTCCAGCACCTTAGGTTAACCTCAATGTTAAACTGTTACTTTCCTTTTATTTCTTATCCCACATCACAACCTCTTCAGATATAACCGCGACTTGCAGGACATGGCCAGCTTCATTTTTTTTATTAGATCAGGCTTTTATGAGCAATGTCCTCAAATCTTAAAAACAGTATTGCTTTCATGTTATGATCAGAAATGTAACATGTATGAATAGTTACCAATGGAAAAAAATATGCGATGAAGTAGTGTTGAACTTTCCCTTTAATTTCAACATGATCACAGGACCAGTAACTCTAAAAGTTATGTGTATACACAACTTCTCTTTGTCCTGCAATCTGAATAAGGTGTTAGTTCTGCCCAGGTAATATAAACTCCAAAATGTTGTAGAAAAGCAAAACCTTCACATGAATGGCAGCTTTATTATAAGCTACCTAGACTGCAGTCCATTTGAATCCAGAATCTTGCCCAGCTGTCACTTTTAAGTTTAAAAGTTCTCCTGTCTGACCAAAAAATCCTGTCATAGGCAGTCAGATCTCACTCTGTTGAAATGTATTAAACTCCTTAATACACAGAAATATTCCTTTCTGGTGTCAAGCACAAAAGTTTATTGGACTTATTCTCACCTTGAGTCGGATCATACAAGTTCAACATTGTTTTCCTCCCATTCAATATCCTTAGGACAAAACTGTGTAGCTGCACTCTACTGTTTTTTTATTTCTAGTTGGCGGTCTTATAAACAAACATGTTGAGTTTATGAAAGCATCTCCATAGAAATTGATTTTCAGAATATACAAAACCGGATATAGAATAATAAAAGCTTTGTACAAATTAAACCTGCCTTAGTGGACATCTGTATATAAAGATCACCTGCTCATATGAAACAATGTTTATAAATCAGTTTCTCCTATGCTTATGTACATGTTTCACCTGTGCATAAAGTACATCTGTCTACAAAGGATACATGTTCATAGTGACACATGTCTACAAAGGACACATGCTCATACAAGACAACATTTATGAATCCCTTTCTCCTCTGCTACTGTACATGTTTCATCTGTGCATAAAGATCACCCATTGATGTAATTATTTCTTGTTTTACATAATTTGTTCTTATTTAGTTTGTTTTTTTGACAGGGGAGAGGGTAAGCCAGTATCAAGGAGGTTATCTTGCAATCGTTAACATTTTAGAACATAAACCTACTCACACTAACTAATAAAACAAAATAAAAGAAACAGATCTTTAATAATATTTGTATATTTTTCATATATAAATGAACTTGTCTATTTCAGTTTGTTTTTTTATCTGTTACTAAGATTTACATGATTGGGTCTTGGATTTTATATAAAATTATGTGTGAAAAATAATTTATTTACTGTTTATAAAAATGTAGAATTCTTGTGTATACATATTAGTTGTAATTAATATCCATCGTTATAAGTATAGTGTACAAAATTGTAGCAAATACAACAATATAGAATCAATACGAGGAATCTAGACTTGAATAAAAACATTTACATCCTAACCATTATCACAAGTGAGATGTGCTGGTATGATGTTACTGGAAGAGACAGGGAGTTCATTTATTCCATCTCAGGGTAACTGGAGAGAATAAACATAGTGCAGCCCTGGGATAATACAATTTCAGCTTATCTTGATGATCTAATTAGTTACAACTTTGCTAATTGGTATAGTAGTGTAGAATTGAATGAGGATTAATATAATAGTAACAACAAGTTTGAAGGCCAGATTTTCCCATTACTGTCAAGTTAGTTTGTGGTATAGCTCACATTCATTTGAGGTACCTTGAATGTCCTTTACAAACAGGTTTCACTGTAATGTTTTTGAAATGTGACCAGTATATTTCATATTTCCTGAAAAAGAAAAGTTATTGGAATCATTATCAGCCAAATTAATCAATTTTTGAGTTGATATAAACTCTTTTTTTTTACAGAAATAATGTTAATTTAACTTGTTTTTTGACAGGAGAGAGGGTTGGTCAGTATAAAGGTGGTTATCTTTGGCAAATATATGATTTCTGTTGCTGTTAGTGGTTTCCTTTCTTTTTTAACTATCTCTGGTTGAAACCTTAAAGTTGTCTGTATCTTTCTTTCATGAAGTGATAAAGTGTGTCTGTGTAACTCATATGGACAACTGCTTGAGTGTGTTTAATCTTAACACTATTAGTGACTGTTTTTTCATTAATTAGTAATCAGTCCAAAGCTCACTTGGCATTGTATTCTCAAAACTTTAAGCACGAAACTTATGTTCAAGCTCAAAGTCACAAAACTGTGAAGGTTTGTAATTTTAATTGGAATGAGGTATATCCCTCAATTAAGCCTCTTGGCTAGACTGCAGAATTTCATTGATCTAGATGTACTCCAATTAGCATGTTTGATTTTGGGGTTTTTAGCTTGAGTTTCATGGTAAAACATTTTGTACAGAATATGGGGCCTGGCCTTTAGGAAAAATCTATGCTAAGGTATAATATGTACTCACTCAATAGAGTTTCACCTTATTTATTAACTCTGTAAAATGGAGGACAGTTTGCCCACCAGCTTAGGAGAAATCAGCCTTTAATATCTCAATTTTTCTGATACGGTGGTTTGCCATTTTCTTATCAACACACCGCGATCGTCACATGTTTGTGATAGAGAGCATGTGTGTATACTTGTATTACAAGTGCAAATAGTTGAGCTCACTTCAGATTCAGATGCAAATTCTCAGATGGTAGTTTGAAAAATTAACAAACATGATGTAAAGTGTAAAGAATGTGCAATTGTTATATAGTAAGTTCATCTAATTCATTATGCCTGTGACCATTAAAAAATAAGAGTTTGCCATGTGCTCTGAAAAACTTAAAGCGAGACAAGCTAACCTTATCAAATTATTTTTTTATTTTTCATCGGTCTGCTGAGCAGGTTTGTGAAATGCGATCATTTAATATCATAGGCCTACTCACTCTAACTAAGAAAGCAAATAGAAAAAAGATTTTTAATATTATTTGTATATATTCATGTTTAAATGTACAATTCTGTTTCAAAATATTATTTTTTTAATTTTTTTAAGAGTCACAATCATTTACATGATTTTGGTTGAAACAAGTGGATCTTGTATGGATTTTATATACAATTATTTGTGAAATTTTTTTTATTTCCCACTTATAAAATTGTTGAATTGTTATGCATACAAATTTATTGTATTTATTATCCATTCATATAAATAAAATATAAAAATGTAGAAGCAATCTGAGAAATATAGATTAAAATAAAACCATTTACATCCCAACCATTCTCACCAGCAAGATGTGTCAGTGTGATGTCAGTGGAAGAAAAAGGGAATAATTCAGTTGGTCTTGGAACACCTGGAGAGAGCCAACATGGCATGGCCCAGCTATAATTAAATTTCGGCCTATCTTGATTGTTTGATTATCCACAACTTTAAAATTGTTACAATAGCTTAGAATATAAGGAGGATTAATGCACTAATAAGACTAGATTTTCCCTTTACAGCCAAAACAATTTCCTTTTTCATCCATTGTTGGTTTTCTGTCACACATCATGTTTGCTATTTTTAAGTCCTTAAAAACTGGCTTACCAGTTTGAACCAAACTGTCTAAAGAGCATTCTGGTATGAAAGTGTCTGAAAAACTATTACACAGATTTTGAGCAAATTTGTACAAAGAGCATTCTGGGATCAGATTGCTGCCAGTATTTACAAATAATGCTGATCTGCCTCTAGATAATGTCCATTATTGCTAAAAAAGAGAACATTTTAAAAAAATGTTTTCTTCTAATAAATGCATAGTTGAATTGTATCCAGTTTTGATAGTAAGTGTCCAGGCTTTTCAAGATTGTACAAAAGGTGTCCATCCGCAGTCAGATGTTACTGCTGCTGCTTAGAAGAGTAAAATTACTTATTCTTAAAATCCGCTTAGTAAAATTTCACCAAGCTTAATAGAGAGCAGTCTGGACACGTGATCTTTCAAATTCAAAACAATTGCCACAATTTTCTGAAAGTAGAAGAACAGAAATCTTGCAATGACTTCTTAAAATAAGCTAGACCAATGTAGACCAAAGTTGACATAATGGGTAGTACCACAGCACTCCCTCATTATAAGGCCCTTAATTATAACATGATTCCTGTAATAAGGCAAGTATGATTATGGATCCCATTTCATGTTATGGTATTGAAATCATATTATACAATGTAGTTCAGTATACACTATGCCTCCTATAGATCGTATTATACTGAGGGAGTACTTTATCATGTACTTCATTTTTTAGAACAGCCTCACTAGAAGGTGGTATACACTGGCTCCCATGGACAGCATTATAATGAGGGAATACTATATTATCTCCATTAGAATGTAGATTTACTATAAGGCAGGATACACTATGGCTTCCACGGACGGCATTATAATGAGGAGTACTGTATTAAGTATTTTGTTATAAGGCAGCCTCACTATAAGGCAGTATACTATATGGCTCCATGGACATTGCTGTAATGAGGGAGTACTGTATCATATACATCATTATAAGGCGGTCTCACTGTAAAGTGGTATGCTCTATGACTCCCATGGGCAGTGTTATAATGAGGAGTACTGTATTAAGTGCTTCATTATAAGGTAGCCTCACTATAAGGCAGTATACTCTAGGACTCCCATGGACAGTGTTATAATGAGGGAATACTGTATCATTTACATCAATATAAGGTGGTCTCACCAGAAGGTGGTATACACTGTGGTGCCCATGGACAGCATTATAATGAGGGAGTCCTGTATTATGTATTTCATTCTAAGGGAGTCTCACTCTAAGGTGGTATATTCTGTAACTCCAATGGACAGTGTTATAATGAGGGAGTACTGTATCATGATCTTTCTATTTTTGTAAAGAAATGTCAATCCATCAGCAACACTTGCCCATATCACTAGAAAATGGTAAAACATTGAATTACAGAGCCCTGAATAAGATTTGAATGAATTGGGTGTTTCACTTCCTGGTTTGGAATTAATTTTATTTTTGGAAGTATAAATTGGGAATTTTGTGAACACTGTACAAGTCAAATAACAATATCAGACTGTGTCATCAAGATATTTATCATGCCTTTGAGAATTTGTCAGATGGTTTTTTTACTTATATTAACTCAGGGTGTGCTTGATTATATGGCTCTATTTGATGAATGATCAAACCCTGGTAGAGTAATATCATTTCAAACATCCATGGAACATTTGGTACTTGCCTGATCACATAGCTTATATTGATCAAATGCGCTTTAACATAGTGTAGACTGTACTCATGGCAGTTGAAATACAGCAACATCTTTGGACTAAATGCTTAAAATTATACTTTTGTGCATACTTTGAAGGCATTCAAAAAAAGATTCATTATGTATTTGGAGTCAGTTTATAACATTAGCAAACATGCAGCTTATCTTGAGCTCTAAAAATACTTCTTCCTCCAAAAACTTGCTTGACCAAGTAAGACAAACTGTAGCAGAGAGTCTTTAGACAGAAAGACCTTTCAAATTTTTACAAAATGATGTTATTTTCATCAAAAATATTGCTACCATTACTAACAATAAAAACCCTCCAACTGGTCTGAAAAACATGTCTGGTCAATTTCACCAAATTACATACCATGGAATCCAGACCTTTCAACTTGGCCAATTACTAATACATCTGGGTTTTAGGCTAATGCCAGATGAGAGCTTTCAGTCCATCATGGGCCTCTTGTTAACTCAGATCTTTGAGTGATGTTTAAGAGAAGAATAACGAATATGCTTTTAGATGCTGCAGCAAATAATAATAATAATAATAATAATAATAATAATGCTTTGGGAAAAAGATTGCACCCATCTTTCTCTATAAATTCCAGGTCCAATCATGAACACAGCTTACTTTGCTATCACTGCCATTACTCAATTTATTGCTGGTTTGCTGAGTGAATTCAAAGCACTTCATGGGACTTTGGAGAATGATTAATTCCCTAAAGTTAGCTCTGATTTACTTCACTATCCCCTAAACTAACATTTGTATTGTTTTGACTGCCTATAGAAATAATGGGACATAGGTATCATTTTTTGTACAATGATGACAGCATTAGTGTTCATTTTTGTTGTAAAAGTTTTGTAAAATATGTGATGTAACACAGGTCATATCACTGTTTGCAGACAGTGTGTACCATGGAGCACTAAAATAAAAAATGGCTTCAATAGATACAGACCAACAGACATTGTGTACCATGGAACCCTAAAATATAAAATGGCTTAAATAAATACAGGCATTGATTGCCATGGAGCCCTAAAATATAAAATTGCTTAAATAGATACAGACTGTTCCATGGAGCCCTAAAATATAAAGTGGTTTAAATAGATATAGATTGTGTTCCATGGAGCCCTAAAATATAAAATGGCTTAAATAGATACAGTGTAAATATAAAATGGCTTAAATAGATAGAAACCAACAAAAGTCAATTCCTTCAATTACAATATTTAAAGTCAGTTTGCAAGTTACATAATAAAAAATATAAGCTCATTGGAGTTATTTTACAACTATGAACAATAAAATAACAAATAACTTTAATAAACAATGATACATACATATGCACATTCATGCATACATACATACATGTATACATACATACACATGCATACATATATACATATGCATGCATACATACATGCAAACAAACAGTAAATTACATGCATACATGTGTACAGTACATACACACACATGTGCATACATACTTACATGCATACATACATATATACATACATACATACATACATACATACATGCATACAAACACATAGACATATACATACATTGCAGTTGGATCTGACTTATAATTGAGTATATACAGTTGGTATCATTGTACAAAACTTGTGCTGTTGATATCCATTTACAAAATCTACATAACACTCACTTGTCAGGTTTTCTGTGAATATACGCAATAGAGATGGCTCCATGCATTGAAATGGTACCGGACATATTAAGCTTGGGGCTGCGATTTGAACATTGATACAGTGGTTTTTGAGTATCTTTTTTCCAGATTTTGATGTTATATGTATTAAGATATGGCCAGACCGAACTTTAATCATTAAATTAAATATATTCCCAGTTTTCATGCTGATGCTGTAAAGACCAATTAAAATGCTTGACTTTTTGTATCTTGTCAACAACAGAGATGAAATTCCTACATTGTTCTCCAAATGCAGTCAATACAACTAAGATCTCATTGTTCTCCTAATGCAGTCAATACAACTAAGATCTCATTGTTCTCCTAATGCAGTCAATACAACTAAGATCTCATTGTTCTCCTAATGCAGTCAATACAACTAAGATCTCATTGTCTCCAAATGCAGTCAATACAACTAAGATCTCATTGTTCTCCTAATGCAGTCAATACAACTAAGATCTCATTGTTCTCCTAATGCAGTCAATACAACTAAGATCTCATTGTCTCCAAATGCAGTCAATACAACTAAGATCTCATTGTCTCCAAATGCAGTCAATACAACTAAGATCTCATTGTCTCCAAATGCAGTCAATACAACTAAGATCTCATTGTCTCCAAATGCAGTCAATACAACTAAGATCTCATTGTTCTCCTAATGCAGTCAATACAACTAAGATCTCATTGTTCTCCTAATGCAGTCAATACAACTAAGATCTCATTGTCTCCAAATGCAGTCAATACAACTAAGATCTCATTGTTCTCCTAATGCAGTCAATACAACTAAGATCTCATTGTCTCCAAATGCAGTCAATACAACTAAGATCTCATTGTCTCCAAATGCAGTCAATACAACTAAGATCTCATTGTTCTCCTAATGCAGTCAATACAACTAAGATCTCATTGTCTGCAAATGCAGTCAATACAACTAAGATCTCATTGTTCTCCTAATGCAGTCAATACAACTAAGATCTCATTGTCTCCAAATGCAGTCAATACAACTAAGATCTCATTGTCTCCAAATGCAGTCAATACAACTAAGATCTCATTGTCTCCAAATGCAGTCAATACAACTAAGATCTCATTGTCTCCAAATGCAGTCAATACAACTAAGATCTCATTGTCTCCAAATGCAGTCAATACAACTAAGATCTCATTGTTCTCCTAATGCAGTCAATACAACTAAGATCTCATTGTCTCCAAATGCAGTCAATACAACTAAGATCTCATTGTCTCCAAATGCAGTCAATACAACTAAGATCTCATTGTTCTCCTAATGCAGTCAATACAACTAAGATCTCATTGTCTCCAAATGCAGTCAATACAACTAAGATCTCATTGTTCTCCTAATGCAGTCAATACAACTAAGATCTCATTGTCTCCAAATGCAGTCAATACAACTAAGATCTCATTGTCTGCAAATGCAGTCAATACAACTAAGATCTCATTGTCTCCAAATGCAGTCAATACAACTAAGATCTCATTGTCTCCAAATGCAGTCAATACAACTAAGATCTCATTGTTCTCCTAATGCAGTCAATACAACTAAGATCTCATTGTCTCCAAATGCAGTCAATACAACTAAGATCTCATTGTCTCCAAATGCAGTCAATACAACTAAGATCTCATTGTTCTCCTAATGCAGTCAATACAACTAAGATCTCATTGTCTCCAAATGCAGTCAATACAACTAAGATCTCATTGTCTCCAAATGCAGTCAATACAACTAAGATCTCATTGTCTCCAAATGCAGTCAATACAACTAAGATCTCATTGTCTCCAAATGCAGTCAATACAACTAAGATCTCATTGTCTCCAAATGCAGTCAATACAACTAAGATCTCATTGTCTCCAAATGCAGTCAATACAACTAAGATCTCATTGTCTCCAAATGCAGTCAATACAACTAAGATCTCATTGTCTCCAAATGCAGTCAATACAACTAAGATCTCATTGTCTGCAAATGCAGTCAATACAACTAAGATCTCATTGTCTCCAAATGCAGTCAATACAACTAAGATCTCATTGTCTCCAAATGCAGTCAATACAACTAAGATCTCATTGTCTCATTAAAAACTGCAAGACTTTCCTGACTAATCATCTTCTGTCAAAAGTTTTCAAAACTTGTTAGATTTCCATGACCTACAATTTGACTAAGTTGCTAGTTTCTTAATTAGTTTGCTAATAATAAAAATAATCCAGGGCAGAAAAATGGGATTGGGATGGATGGAGGAGAATAAAAAAATAGAGGAATTGATTGAAATAATTAAGTTTGTAAAAGGGACAATGTGTAAAGCTGTTATGATACATACATTTCTGCAGAAAATCACTTTAGATGTGTATGTGTATCACTTAATTCTTACAAAACAAACCAAGCCATGCCATTCTTGCCTTGACATCATTCACATTTTTTGTTATAGTTGGTGTTATAATTTGTTTTATTATCTTGAAAACAGCAGCTCGGGTTTCATTTGAACGATGTATTTTGAACAGCATTCAGTATTCTCTCTCGCAGCCGTAATTTCCAAATAGACTTGAGTAATTGAAAAATCTTAAAATTCTGTTCGAATAAATTGATAAATCAGCTGGAAACTCTTCTTTTTGTTAATCAGTGTTACAGAAAAGTTTTGAAAAGACGAATTCATATGGGTCTGGTAGAATGTGTAGTTTTCAGCCAGTTCTTAACTGAAATATGCAAACATTGCAGCTTTAACCAACAATTATCCAATGTTGATTACCCTTGGCCTAATTATTCCAACAATCTGATGTTAGGTTAGTTGTTTTGAGATGCCTTCAGTTCACAGTAATTAATGACTGTCACATGCACTGGACTCGATGGTCAAGGAATGTTATGAAGTGTTATGGCTACCTCTCACCTAATTAAACCGTACACCTAATTAAACCTGATTAGCAAAAGTTTAATGAAGCAAAAGTATCCAACAGTGGAGTCTGTCTTTAGGTAAAAAAGTCTGACAGTTGCTTTTACCAGTATCTGATAATTTTTAGTGCAACAGACTTTATTCGATAAACAGCAGTAGGTTGTACATCTATTTTTATACATGACTGATTTTCATTTTCAGCATAAATGTGATATGTATTGGCAAGAGGAGGGAATGGAGACATATGGAACAGTGACTGTGAAACACATCAATACCATTCCCAGAGCTCATTACACAGTCAGAATATTCTCTTTGAAAAGCAGTAAAGTTAGAAAAGTAAGTATAACTGTGTTAATTGTACTTCAGAAATATATAGGCATTGAAATTTTATAATCCCCTCACAAACACTGTTTGAGGCGGATATAGCATTTTGCCTGTTAGTTTGCTTGTTCATACATATTTTTGTTTTGCATGTTCATTACTACATTTGTGTTCATTCATTTATTCGTTCATTCATTACACCCTTGATATCTTGTACCCTATTTCACCACAATCAGTCTGATGAAACTTGGTATGTAGATGCATGTGAAGAAGAGTAACTCAGTTACATAAAAACTAGATCACTCTGATATTTTTATTTTTATTTTTTTACACTTTAATGATTTTAAAATTTTCAGCCATTTGTTTGTTTATTATCTTAGACCCTGTTTCACCTATACATGAAAATTGGTATGTGAATGAACCTCAACAAGAGTAATTCATCTATATCAAAAGACTATATATTCCTGACTACACCAAATGTAGTCATGTTGGATGAGTAAAGACCTTTTTAATGTTATACTTCCTGGTTAAGAACAGATAACCTTTATTACTAATATTATAAGTGCGAATTCACTGATGTTCATGAGGTACTAGTTTGCATGGATTTCATGGTTGAAACAAGCCATGAATTGAAAGACCCAACTAACAATGACCCCTCTGTCTTAATACTATGACACTTCTCTAATTCACAAATTTCAAGACAGAAAAAAATTTCAGTTTTTCAAAACCACAAATATTGATGTCCATGAAAATAAATTCACTGTACCCTAAGTTATGGTACATATATTTCACAGCCATGAAATTGTTTAGAATTTAGCAAATGTGTTGTACTGACAATACATCATTTCTGGAAATTAATGATCGGCTAAATGTATATTATCTGGTATAAGACAGTAAAGACCACTGTTATGAGAGACCACCTGTCTTGAGAGACCCGATTCTCAATACATGGATTTATTGATTATATTGTGTTCTTACTTGTCATGTGAGATCAACTGTCTTAAGAGACCACCTGTCTTAAGAGCTAAGATTTTTTTTTGGCAGAATGTTTCAAGACACGTTCTACTTTAGTCTTTACTTTAATGTACCTCAACAAATGGGCAAAATTTTGCAATGATTATTGCAATTTTCATAATTTTTAATTTTATTTATATGCCACAAATGAAAGTTTGAGGTTATTATAGTCACCATGATCCATCCAGGTGGTCAAGCAGGCATCCAATTTGGTTTCCAGATGATAATTTAAGTTCTAGTGAACAGATTTCAATGCAATTTGGTGCATCTGTTTCCTTTAAACCAAGAAAAAACCCTATTGAGTTGGGAGTCAGTAGCTTCAAAGTCATGGTCACTGTTGCTAAAAACAGATTTTCCTATGTATTTTATGCATTTAATTTACAGATGATAACTGAAGTTCTAGTGTAAAGATTTCAATGCAGCTTGGTACATCTGTTTCCTTTATCCCAAGGAAGAACTTTATTGATTTGGTGGACAGTCGGTTGAGGGTTAGGTCACTATTGCTACAGTTACTTGTGCATTTCATTTGTGGATAATAATCTGAAGTATGTGTATATGTACAGGCTTAATGTCATGTCAACACAATCTTGTCTATATTGTTCCAAGTAAGTTTAGGTATCACCAGAAAGCACACATAGCTAAACAAAAGCTGAAAAAAGAAAAAATCCTTCAAATACTTAGTCAGATTTTTTAATGAACCACACATTTTTAAAAAGTCCAAGACTTTAGCTGGAACATCATCTCATGATGCATCCCAGGACAATATTGTTGCATCCATTAGATGCTTCTTATGGAATACAGGATGATGCATCGGGCCAATCCTACATCCTCAAGCCCACATGGGGAGGATGATGACAATTTAAGTTCTAGTGAACATATTTCATTGCAACTTTGTATATATGTTTCCCTTAGCCCAAGAAAGAAATCTGTTAATGTTTAGGTCAGTATCTCCTAAGTCAAGGTCACAAATGCTAAAAATAGATTTTGCCACTGCATTTCATTTCTAGATGATAATTTAAGTTGTAGGTAAAATATAGTACATTTGTTCCACTTAGTCCAAAAAGAACTTGATTGATTTGGTGGCCAGTAGCTCAAAGGTCGAAATCACTTTTGCTAAAATTTCTGGCTGATAACTTGAGTTCATGATTTTGAAATTTGACCAGAATTTCTATATGTTACCCTTAGCCAAAGAAAGAACACTATTAATTTGGTGTTCACTAGCTTCAAACTCAGGGCTACAGTTCCTAAAAACTGATTTTGCCTATGCATTTCATATCTGGATTATAACTTAAAACGTAGATAAAGGAATTTAAATTTAGTAAATCTGTTTCCCTTAGCCCAAGAATAATCCTATTGATTCAGGCATCAGTAGCTTCAAGGTCAAGGTTGCTGTCACTGAAAATATATTTGAGCATTGCATTTCATTTTCTGACAATAACTTAAAAACTACAAAATGTATTTGTACAAAACTTTTTACATTTGTTCCCTCTGCCCAAGAAAGACCTATTGACTTATGGGTGTGTACCTTTGAAGTGAAGGAAGCCATTATGAATTTTTTAAATCTTTTTATCCTTTATTCGCAAATAGTAGATTCCATATAATGTTTACCACAGATGTAGCTGTATACAGGATAAAACATTTCATTTCTTGTGAAATTTTAAGCCAGGAACAAATTCCAAATGGGTAAAAATTGACCATGGGTGTCTGTGCAAGTCTCTTTATGTGTACTCAAAGTATACTGCAGAAAATACATTACAGCGATTTCTCCAAGATGCTTCTACACAGGGGGGTTTTCAGTTTTTAGGAGGAGGATGGCAGGGAGTTTATATATAAGAACAGAATATTCAACAAATGTGTGTGATAAATGACTTTTAATGAATAAAGATAAAACTTAGTTTATCTTCATTATTGGCACAGTGGCCCAGATCTTGTGTTATGACAATGGCACGATGTAGTATGCATCGTATACAACTGCATGTAACAACATAACATTGAATGGGAATACTGCATGTCTGCCATTGTACAACCTCGCTTAGTGCTGTTGTTAAAATGCTTTTAATAATAGATTATCAATGAAAGATCTCATTCCTCAATTGAGCAAAGTTACTTATTAAGCACTTGGCGTTGATCTAGAATTCAAGTGCTTATATGATCATATTGAGCTTTGATAATATTATTGAATGTTATAGGATTCATTACACTAATCGCCAGTTGCTCATTTGCTCATTTTTAAGGGGTTGTTCATTAAATTTATCTTTTGTTGAACCAGTTATAGCTGCTATTGTGCTGAGGTGCCTTAAAACGTTACCACATGCATTCATTCATTAAATTTAGCGGGGGTTCATGCAATCATGTGTCCTGGAGAAAATGATATCGTGTGCTGTTGTTGTACAGGTATTGTTTTATCACCTGTATGTGTTACTTATTAAGTCAAATTCCTGTACCCAAATTTTCATATGAAGACAAAATTATTGTTAAATGAGGTGGCACAGATCTTTGTCATGGCAGCATTTGTTTATGTGCAAAAAAGATTCATTTGCTTTTAGAGACCTTATTTAAGGGAAAATTATGGTGAAACACTCTGGAAAAACCATGTCCTTACTGGCTAGGAAAGGATCCAATCAAAACCTGTTATAACATGACAGCCAGTGCTGCTTCAGAGTGCTTGTCACTGTTTACTGTTTTGTATTAAGCATCTCAGTGACCAGTAGGCAAAGCCTAATTCTTGTACAAAGTAGCACCATGGGGCAGGTATTGGAACACAACACAGCAGCACACTGTATGCAAAAAAGTTTGGTAGTATCAACCGAAAAATATGGGTCTGTAATACTTTATTAACAGCACATGATAAGTATTATTATTAAGAATTATTATTATACAGGTTGTTGTTGACATTTTCTCACATACATTTGTAACTGGATCATAATTTTTTTCAGAAGTTACAATCAGAGAGGATACTGTACCAATATCATTATACGGAGTGGCCTGACCATGGTGTCCCAGACTTCACGTTACCTGTTCTCAAATTTGTAAAACAGTCAGCCAAAGTGAACCCCCCAGGGGCTGGCCCCATAGTGGTTCACTGCAGGTAGGGGGCTAACATTTTGTACGAGTCTGATAGGGAGAGACACTTACATTACAATTCCATCAAATAATTTGTAACTTTTAAATAAGTGACTAGCAAGTGAGTGTAAGCAAACCAGTATAGTTACTTGATTGGAGACATGTGCATTTTTAACGTACATGTAATTGTTATTTAAAAATGTATGACTGTATTTACGTAACAGTTAAATCTTTTGTTTCTTTCGTATAAAAATAGGGAGCCATGGTAGCTCAGTTGGTATAGCATCAGAGTTTTAATCCAGAGGTCGTGGGTTCAGTACCACACAGGACAGCCTTGGTCAACAGACTCGATGTGTCCTAGGGAAAGACACTTAGCTCACATCTCCTCAGCGTTATATAGCCAATAATGTGTTAAATGGACCATTAAATTGAATAAACCAAATTGTATAGAAATAAGGGTTGCTTAGAATACAAATCCACATCAGGTAATGAATTTATTTTCCACTCCTAAAAAAGGTTAACAAACAATATGGAATGAACCAATGGCATCACAATTGCTGCAACATTAACATGTATAATATGCAAATGAGTTCTGTCATAAAGTCCACTATTTTATTATCAAAATTACTTGTTCAAACAATTACATGTTGCAGTGGAGGTGTTCATTTATTTTTTTGTCTTGAGTCATTTAAGATTAAGGTATTAAACATGGTGTACTTCCATACCTCATCATTAACAGGTGTGTCACATACCACATTGGTGGTCCTATCTTTAAAGTCAAGGTCATATATCAATATTCGCAGTTTTCCATCACACTTTCCTTTCAGCCCTATAAATTTAGAGCTGAGATTCAGGAATAAATTTGGTATATTTTATCACAAGAAGTTGTGTCGCATAACACATTGGGATTCTATCTTCAAGATCACGGGTAAATAGTTTTCCCTTCAACTTGACAACTTATGAACTGTTTACGATAAAATGATAAGGAAAAAAAATTGTGTCCCATACCACATTGGGGTTCTACCTTCAAAGTCATGGGTCAGTTGTTTTCCTTTCTGCTTGACAGCTTAAGAGCTGGTTAAGATAAATGGAAGAAATTTGGTAAACTTGTAAAGTGTTGCTAGAAGATGTGTTGCATTCCACATCTTTAAGATCAAGGTTACAGGTGTATATTGCATGTTCTTTTGTGGTTTCTGCTTTATATCATCAGAGTTGTTTGAGGCTCAGGAATAAACCATGGCACACTTATTTTTCTCTATTTGATGGCATCTCATATATCGCAGTCAAGGATTTATATTTATGGTCAAGGTCACTGATATTTTTTTGTCTCCCTTTTCTGCACTATTGCTTTTATACCCATTGAGTTAGAGCCACAAAACTTGGTTACTTTCCATGTCTGCCCAGCACCTCTACAGCTCTGTCACAGAGGTCACATATTTCATCATTGTATACTTTTGGTGACCTCACCGTGGTAATCAGGCGACAACAATTCACTGAATTTGCTTGTTTTGCAGTGCTGGTGTTGGCCGCACGGGAACCTACATTTTAATTGACAGTATGATTCAACAGATAAAGGATATGGGAACCATTAACATTCCCAACTTCCTGCTTCATATCCGTAAACAGAGAAACTTCCTTGTTCAAACTGAGGTAAGCAAGTAATTCAACACACACACAACTGGTTTCAATATAAAAAGCATGTCTTGCTATAGTTGAAGCTGCCATAATAGTCTTCTTTATTCCAAAGTCAAATCCTATACACAACCAGTCTTCTGTTTTTATACCTTCACCATGAATAACACAGAGGAATATAGCATTAGTCCTGTCCATCCATCCTGTAAATATAGACCCAGAAATGGGTAATTTTACTAAATCTGCATTTTGTTTGCATTTCATTTGTGTTTCATTTGCATTTGTAAGGCATTCAGAGTTCATTTCATTTGCAGCTCAGCCTTCATCTTCTTGTTTTTAGACCAGAAGAGTTTATGGAATGGCCTGTTTTCCATCATCCAACATCCGTGTGTCCTTTAGCACAAGTTTATTATTGCCACTCTTCCGAAACTACTTGAAGGATTGCCGTGAAACTTGACACACACATTCATCCCAAGGTCTAGTTGGTCCTTCATGAAAATAGTGCTGCTCAGACATCCATTATGGCAGCCACAGCAGCCATCTTGAAAATCTTGTTATCACTACAACCCCTCAATGGATGGTCATATCAACATGGGAATTTTACTAAAAGACTTCTTTTGATGTCTAGTTGGTCCTAAATTAAAATGGTACCAGTTTGACAGCCAATATGGCCACCACGACAGCAATCTTGAAAATCTTCTTGTCACTGCTCCTGAATGGAAAGTCATATCGACATGGGATTTTGACCAGATTTCTTTTGATGTCTAGTTGGTCCTAATTGAAAATGCTTCCTCACAGACATCCAATTTGGCTGATACAGTGGCCATCTTGAAAATCTCATTATCGCTAGTCCTCCTGAAGGGATAGTCATATCAACATAAGGTTTTCGCTGAAAGACTTCATATGATGTCTTGTTGGTCCTAACTGCAAATGGTGTCCAATATGGCCACCAAATTGCAGTCATCTTGAAAATGTTATCAATACTCCTCCTGAATGGAAAGTCATATCAGCATGGGGTTTTCACCAGAAGAGTTGTGATGTCTGGTTAGGCCTAAAGAAAATCGTGCTGCCCAGACATCCAATTTGGTCACCACAGCAGCTATCTTGAAAATCTTCTTATCGCTGCTCCACATGAGTTTTTGTTTCAAATGCATGACATGAAACTTATGAAGAATCACTTCTTGGTCTAATGATAACAAATATTTGATGGAACATTCTATAATGTATGATTGAAACTTTTATCAACTGGTTTGATATTATTGTCAAAATGCCCTCGTCAAAAATTATTGACTTGTAAAAACTCATGACTGAAAATTATTGTTGTTAAAACAACGAGCTGAGGTGTCAACACCAGTTTATACACAGTATGTACTACCCTACATATAGTCACTGGATGTTTACAACTTTTTCTTGTAAGCCACATGCAAGGAAAAACACTCACCTTGTTGGCACCCTCATTTGCATATGAAAAGGCTGTCACATGATAGCACAAAACATTGGAACTGTTGTGAATCTCTGTACTATATCACTGTGTACATGTTTATGCTCAGATGAAACGTCTGTTTTTTCATCGAAAACTTAGGAAAAGCTTACTTTTTACTTCAAATAATAACTCCATTTTTTTGCCATTTTTTTTCCAATTTATTTAGAGTAAAAAAAATTGGGAGGCGGTTACAGGGAAGGCCTGCTATATAGCACACTTCATTAAAACATGAAATCTGATATAACATGGTCACATCATGGCACCAGATTTTTTGTTTTAAATGTCTTTTCTTCCCTGACATAACACAAAACATCAGCCAAGCTGACAAACAGATACAAATAATTTAGTTAAGTTTCAGAAACCTATAGCTTATGGATCATAATTAATGTTCTTATGCAGCAGTGATTAACTTTTATCTAGTTTGGGGCTATCTTAATCCTGATTGTTATATAAATTGGCAGGTTGTAAAATTATTACTATGTTTCACTGGTACCTTCTTAATCCCCCAACCCACACCACACACTCGTACACACATTCATAAATTTTTTTATCTTTCTTGCTATACCACGTTTTGGTGCATAGTGCAGTCAGCAGTTATGACCCAAACTGCCATGTTATTGTGGGTTTTCCCTGTATTTATAGCATTATGTTGGATACTGTGTTTAAGAGAACTGCCGGGCTTTTTTTAGTCTATGTCTATTTGGTGCTAAATGAACTGCCGGATATAGAATTCAGATTGTAATTATTTAAGTTTGTAGTGACTTCAGTAATGTTGCACAATTTCTTTTACGCCAGTTATGGAGTCCTGAAACTTTGGAATATGATTGGGGGTGGTCTGTAATGTGTACAATGGTTTTTTAATCTTAATTTACCCCACTGGTGGTGGAGCCTGGGGGTGTTTGGGGCATATATGTATAATGGGGGGGGGGAGAGTAATGATCATGGTACTTTGCTATACGCTTGTAAATTTTATGTTTTTTTATCATTCTCATTTAGGAGCAGTACATGCTGGTTCATGATGCTATGGTAGAATATGTGCTAACCCAAGGGGAAACTGAAGTACGAGACCAGGACATAAGTAAACATGTTGCCAACCTCACGAAAGTCCCAGATGGGGAGAAAGAGACGCTTCTAGACAGGCAGTTCAGGGTAAATGCATTTATTTCTTAGCTCTACTGGTCATAGACCATGGTGGCCATCTAAAAATGTTATTGTTACACAGAAATGGATGGTGTAAATAAAAATGTTGCCCCTCAGACATCCAGTATGGTTCTTGTTATCTCTATTCCTCCTGAACAGATGGTCATATCGATATGGTGTTTTCACTGAAAGACTTGTTCATGTCTTATGACTTTTATGGCCCTAAATCAAAATGATGCTCATCAGATATTCGGTATGGCCACCGTTGCAGTCATCATGAAAATCTTATCACTACTCATCCTGAATGGATGGTCATATTGACATGGGGTTTTTACTTAAATACTTCATATGATGTCTGGTTGTCCTAGATTAAATTGGGACCAATCAAACCTCCAGTATGACCAGAATGAAAAAATGTAGTTATTGCTTCTCATTCTGAACAGATGGTCGTATTGACATAGGGTTTTCACTAAAAGACTTATGTACTTGGTACTGAATGGAAATGGTGCTGGTCTGACCGCCAACATGGTCACCAGATCTTGTTACTGTTACTTTTCTTAAACTGAGAGTCATAGCTACATCGGGCTTTCACTAAAGGACTTTTTATCATGTCTGGTCGGACCTAAATGAAATGCTGATCTGACATACAATACAATCAGCATGGTGATCATATTGAAAATATTCTTGTGGCTTCTTTTCCTAAATGGATGGCTGTTTTTTTTTACATGGAATTTTCACTCAAAGACTTCTTATGATGTCTATTTGGTGCTAAATGAAAAAGTGTTAATCTTACATGCAATATGATCACTATGGTAGCCATCTTGAAAATCTTATACAGGGTTTGCAGCAGACCTCAAAAACCCTAAAATTTCATTTTGACCTTAGAAACCTAAAAAAAGCCCCAAAAACTGAAGAAAACCTCAATCAAATAAAAAAAAAAAAAATTTTTTTAAAATGATGAATGGCTCTACCCTGACCCCACAAAGAAATGCTTTTTTGCACATGGTTTTTCATTGGGCTAGCCTAGAGGTCAAGAAAGCGCACGAATTATGCAAATTAAAGACATCCGGTCATTTTATTCTATCATTCATATGATAGACCCATAATGGCATATCGAACATTGGATCATCAACAGCGTTAGCATTGCATTCACTTCAATCATTGCACAGTTGGAAGTCTGTTTGCTTCAAACTTTGTTCGGATTGATTCTTTTACCAGAAGTGTTTTAGGGTGCGTCGACAGAGTAAGGGGCCTTTGTGTCATGGTCTCCTCCGACAACATGTCCATCGTAGCATATCTCCAACATCAAGGAGGCTCACATTCCCCTTCTCTTTGTGTGGAGGTGGAACCTTCTTTGCTGGATGCCTCGGAAGGGATAACCCTCTGAGCCAACCACATTCCTCGTATAGCGCCACATTCCGGGGAAGAAGAATGTATTAGTTGACAGTCTGTCCAGGTCAGGCAAAACAGTCCTCATGGAATGGTCTCTTCACTTCTCCATAACAGAGTCCCTTTTCTCTTTATGGGGATATTCAAATTTTTTATAAATGTTATGCTCACCATGGAGATAATCCTGTAACTGCTTTGCGTCTTGAACCCCAATTTTTTTTTAAACCTTGTAAAAAACTATAAAAAAAATCAAATTTTAAAAGTTAATTTCACTTCTAACCCTGCTTATAGCTACTTCTCCTGAATGGATAGTCATCATGGTATAGGGTTTTCACAAAAGGACTTCATATGATATTTAGTTGGTCCTAAATGAAAATGGTGCCAATAAGGCTGGTATCTTGTAAACATGTTAACTCAGAGATAAGAAAATAGTTTTGTTACCAAATTTGGTTCTCTGGAGTTTCTCAAGAATATCGGAGATGGTTTCAATACTCAGCTGTAATGAAGAAAAAATGGACTTAACCTGGGATTTATGGAAATTCTTTTTGACCAATGGAGCACCAGTACCTTCAGGGGATACTTGTGTCCACTTGCCCACCAGACAAGTAAAACTAGAGTTTACTTGCCCTGCAAGAAAATCTACTTGTCCAGCCAAAAGCTATTTATACATAATGTTTTGGTCCTTTTTTTTAAATAACATAAAACATAACTATCCAGTTATTACCCTTATTTGTAAATGCCAGTTGGCGGTACCTTTATTAAGTACATTTTTTAAAGGTTTAAGTTTGGAGGTACCAACTTCCATTCCATTAAAAATATTAAAATAGGGCAATTGTTTGGATGTAATATATGTATTACTTTGTTCTTGATAGTTTGAATAAATGTTTAATTTATTTCTAACCCCTGATTTGTTTTTATTGTTATTATTATTATTATTATTATTATTATTATTATTATTATTATTATTATTATTATTATTATTATTATTATTATTATTGCAGTTGTTGTTGGATGTTGTTTGTCAATTACATACTGCTCATTCTTAATTTTGTGTTTTTAAAACATAGGCATTGGCAACAAATTGGTATGTCATAATTATGACATACAGTGAAACCCCACTATAACATGATGGTTGGGGTCCACAGAGTGTCATATTGTTATGTAATGTATCGTGCAATATTGAGACAAGTGAGGTTACTGAAGCAAAAGTTGTATGTATATCATCTAGGCTGTACAAGACATGGGATGGGTGTGTGTACAAGACATGGGATGGGTGTGTGTACAAAACAATGTTCTTTAATAACACAGAGTGGTGAAAAGCTTAACCAGTCACATGCAAGATCATCTCATTAATATGTGCGGATCTTGTTCATTATCAAACTCATCCAAGATCTTAATGATACAAGCCTATATTTAAATTGATGCATATTAGATGAAAAATATTTATAGCACAATGATTGCATAGTTATTATTTAATTTTTTGCAGAAAACCATGCATTGATACATGTATAAGAAAATTGGCTAGGATGGAGGCAAACATTTACAAACACAAATTTTCAGGTTTTTTTTGCTTGTTTTAGATTGTGACAGAGTACAAAGCCCAAAGAGGGGGTTCTAGCCATGCTGAAAAGGAAGTAAACAAGTCCAAGGTCAGATGTGCCGACATTGTCCCAGTTGATTTAAAACGAGTCACGTTACCAATGCAGCCAGGAAAGGAGGGCTCAGACTTTATCAATGCAACTTACCTTCAGGTGAGAAATAATTATTATCTTCCTTGCTTTAGCAGTTAGTGAGACAGGTTTCTCAACCATAATGAGGCATAGGTTTCTCACCCATAGTGAGACAGGTGTTTTTCGTTCATCATGATTTGATATTTACTTTTCTTGTCTGGTCTTGTTGCCACAGGTTGATGGTCTCAGTCTGCTCAAGACAGTTTGATGCACTGTGATAACATAATGTTCAACAAGGCTTTTATATTTGCAGTTCAGTCATGTCAGTAATATGATAGTGCACATATATATATAAATATAATTTTTTACGAATAAATGCACGAGAAAAATAATGTAGCTTTGGCACTAAGGTGAAAAACATCCAAACTCTGGGCAAGTTCAAACACAGATTCTGTTTATCACTGTCCAGAGATAATAGCAATCGTGGCTGTAGCAGCACCAAAGCTATGTTTCTGTGTTAAGTTTATGCGTTAGCATTTTTGAAAGTCATGTGCAGGGAAGATATATTACAGCCAAAGTCTAAACATTGCAAGCAATCAATGCCTGATGCAGGGATTGTTTTGAAATGTAGGCAGGAATGAAATTAACCAGGTGTTGAAATACTATAGTTTAAATGGGATATTGGCACAACACCACGAACATCTGATGAATGGAAGTCAGATGCCTGCCTGCCGATAGTTTTATAAGGTTGGGTATTGATTGTTTGCACCACTTACTTTGACTCTAATGTAAATACATAGTGCAGTTGAAGACAAGAACTACTGTTCCATGGAACCCTTGTGTCTGAGTGTATTTGTTAGCACCTGCTTACATAAAATGTTGCAGAGACACAATGGGTGATGATCATTTCCTGTGCATTAAGTTGATGCAGTGTTTAAATGAATTACACAATACACTTTCTGTAGGAAATAATGGCATCGATATAGAAAAATGCCTTAAAACTGTTTATTTATCTCCATGCAGATGACCTTGTATTGTTTGCAGATAAAGTTATAGAAATGTTAGTTTTATACAGATGACCATGTATTGTTTGCAGCTGCAGCTTCTAATATTGTTACATTTATGCAGATGACCTTGTATTGTTTGCAGATAAAGCTTTAGAAATGCAGCTTTTTTTTAAAACAAACTTAAAGAGGGTGAATTTTGATAAAACTGAGGTCAGAGTTTTCCAAATTGGTGGGTATCTTCAAAGTTATGGAAAATGTTACTTTTGGAAATCATATACTGAAGGTTGCTTTGTATCACAGGTATCTAGGTGTTGTGTTTTAATCTAATGTAAAATAATATTAACAGAACCAGTCTCTAAAGATATGCATGCTTTGAAAAACAGAACCAGTCTCTAAAGATATGCATGCTTTGAAAAACAGACTGATGAAGTTTGGAAAGTTGTCTGTGATATTCTTTGTCAAATATCAGATGCCAAGATTTTGTCCTTTTTGTCATATGCTTATGAGGTATTGAGGTTTTGTGAAACCCGTGATATAGAAATTGTTTATAATAACTTTTACAAATATGTTTGACTGGTCTACAAAGGTTAAAAGTATGGACAAGTTGGGGTTAAATGACTGGCTTTCAGAAATTAACAGTATGGACAGGTTGAGGGTATATGACTGGCCTAAATTGGTTAGCAGTATGGACAGAGATTAACAGTATGGACAGGTTGAGGGTACATGACTGGTCTACAGAGATTAACAGTATGAACAGGTTGAGGGTACATGACTGGTCTACAGAGATTAACAGTATGAACAGGTTGAGGGTACATGACTTGTCTACAGAGATTAACAATATGAATACGTTGAGGGTATATGTGTTAAAACAGAATTTATGTGTTGAAAAATATTTGTTTTGTTTAGATAAACCTATTTACAAGAATATTTTTTGGAAATTAAAGAGGGGGGTTTGTCAGATGTAAAAACCAATTCAGGACATTTGAAAAATTGCAGGATTAAGATAGAATCTGTCAGTTCACTAACCTCAATGTTATTGATTCAGAATATCATTTCATCTGTTGCCCAACACTAAGCAAAATGCATGTTAAAGATTTAACAATGTGTTTCATAAATTAATGAATACTTTGCAAAGAATTCACTATCACACAGTTTGTAAATTTCTTCTCCATGATTTGGAAAAAAGGAAATTTCTGTGCAGCTAAACATTGTTATATTTCATTTTGGTATTCACCTTCTCAATGTACGTGCATTAATTGTGAATATGTTGTGTGGTTTGTGCTTGTAGTCAGCATTACTGAAATAAATGCATCACATCTTTAGTTGATGGCAATGTTCATATTGTCCATGCACTGTGTCATATAATGACAATGAGGATGAGCAAGAATTACAGATTATAGAATTTATTCTGTTGGGTATTGTGTGTCAGACTGAAGTACAACAGGACAAGCTTATGATCCCCATGTACTTTGAGTGAGACACAATATCCAACAGTACAAAACACAATATTGTATTTTTAATATTTCCATGTTTGTTAAATAATAAACTGTATGTGAACTGCTTTCCACAAAATTAAAAATACCTATATTCTTGCAGTATTTTTTAATTTGAATTATTTTTTTCAATGAGTCACGCCTAAATGCATGGTATATTATGACATGATTTTACACCGATCCAGGTTAGTAGCAAAACTAAATGTACATTTTTCATACAGTTTATTGTAATTATGGCATTTAATATATAGATTACACTTTTTATGCTCAGATTATTCTTTTTTGTCACTTAGGTTACGCTTATACTTCTGTAGGGCTTGTCAGGTATGTGTATGATATGACATGATTTTACACACTATTGCATCTCAATAAATGTACCGTGGCATTATGTAATGCAGCAACAAACTTATTGGATGCATCATGCTTGACATGTCCTAAATGAGGAAAGTTCATTTGCACAGGAAGTTGCACTCGGATATATTATAAGAAGAAATTACAGATAATGATTTGTGAGTGTCTTTGCATGTGCATGTATGTGTCGCTGTGTTTCTGCAAGGTTCCTACATCCGCCGTTTATTTAGGATGGACAAGTGATTAGTTAAATACCATTTAAAGCTTCACTCCATGGAAACTGTGATAAGTTTTTAGATGCCTAAGAGCGGCTTGTACCAACCAAATTTGCATTTCAATTTTGCTTCATTTATATTTAAAAAGCATTTTGGAAATCATTTCATTTGCATTCCACTCTCATTTGAATTTCAGCTATCATGTCATTTTTCACTTATGGTCTTAGAAGTGCATTCTGGTTTTGTATTTATTCCTTCCATTCATTGTTTTCTTTCGATTTTGTTCATTTGGAATGAAATGGAAATGCATTTACTGAAGTTGGAGAATATTTGCTTTTGTATCTTGTCTTGTTAAAAGTGTGCTTTAATAAAATAGCAAATGAATAAATGCAAAAGACGGCATTGAATTTACAACAAATAAAAATTAAACTTCGACTGCAATAAAGGTGTTGTTGTAGAGTATTTGTCAGCAAATTTTATTTCTTGTTTCATTTTGTTCAAAGAAAGATGGTGCAGATACAACCACCATTCATGATGTCATCACATCAATGGTATTTGTTTAGGTCTGCCTTGACAAAAACAATATAACGGCTTGTATGGAGTGAAAAATTGTATGTCAGTGTATTTCAAACCTGGATTATCATGTGAAGGGGCTTTTGAGTGTGGAAGTTTATTAGCAGCTTGAAAATAATAACTTTTCAAATCCATTCATGAAATGCATTCATATTTCATTTCATTTTCCTTTATGGTTCATCATTGTGCAGTCTGTGTTTTGCATTTGCACTATACATTTTCTTAAAAATGCATTCTTCATTTCATTTGTATTCATTCTGCATTCCATTTGCATTCATTCTTAATTTGCTCTTCAATCCATCTTTTGGCTTAGAGGGATTCACTCTGTCCATGTCTGTGGCATAGTATCCATTCTCATTTACCAAATATAGTTTGTATTAACTAATAATAGTAACAAACTGTATGGTAATACCAAAATTTGTAACAAAGTATAGATCCACTGGCCTGACAGGTCAATTTTATATGATAGGCAGCTCAAATTTAGGTAAATGATTAGCTCTCATAGTCGTTATGTATAGGTCCAACTAAAACTTGACTTAATTTAAAGTATCTTATCATGCCTTAGTTTTGGATTGCACCATTAACCAGTCAGCAGTTATATACTTGTGCTAGCGGTCTTTCCTGGGCTTTTCTTGTCTTTTTTGAGAATGTCTTGGGCGACAGTACCATTGTGAAACCAATTTGCAACTATTACATGAAATGCACTGTGTTTACTGAGGAAGTGAGCCTGTTGCGCTATCAATTGGTCGTAGTCTGGTGCCCTGTTCATTATGTTTCCTAATCTATGCAAGCAACCTGACAATGTCAGACTGACTTGAGCTGAACAGCACTGTGCTTCTCAGCTGTTAGCTTTTGTCATCTTGATAATTATCAGCAGTAATAATAGCCAGTAATTACTAAAGTGACAAAACCTGACAACTTATGAACGCTAAGCAGTAAGGCTAATTGGACTAATAGTTTGCCATTTTATATGGATTACAGTTTTATTTAATTTGGTACTTTTTTGGCATGCTGGAGTGAATTTCATTTTAAGTTTAGAATTGAAAATAATCATGAGATTTCCATCTGTAAACTCCAAAATATGTCCACTCAATAGCAGTAAATTGGACATTTTCTGCGCTAATATGATGGCTGCATTAAATGAGTGGCTGTCCAAGAGGGGTAATTTTGAAGCTAAAATTGCTGACACAAAGGGATTAAGGCCATAAATAGCTAGTGGCCACCCATTAAGGGGGGTCAAGAGGGAACTCCTGTAAAATTCCTACATATGGTCAGTAATTTCACAAGTATAATATCCTTGAACTCTTATGCCGTTAAAGCTAGACATATGCAGCTTGGGTCATTGATAGCCCTATGGGTGTTTATTGTACCAGCTTATTTTGGAATTTTGATCTTAACATTTGGAGTCGGGCTAGGTATTGATTTAAATAAATTTCAGATAACTTCTAAGTTGTTTGTCTCACATGTCTTAGAATTGGCATGTGTGATCAGTTACTCAAGTTATATACATATGTCAGACTAGGAACCCTGGGTCATGCCCTGCCCCTAGGGGTCTTGATATAGAAACTATTTAGGTCCCCAAGCTATAACTATATATACACTTACTGGATATGAAATGACAGATTTATGCATGCACATCAGGGTCCATACCTATAACAGAGATTTAACCCCTGGGTCCAGATTTGGAAACTAATGAGATCCCCAACCTATAACCATATATACACTTACTGGGAAAAAAAAAGACATTTATACATGCAACAGACACTGGCTCCAAAGTTCATCCCTTACCCCCTCCCACAAGGGACATAACTGCTTGGTCATAGCTTGAAAACTATCAAGATTCCTGCTTTTTAACCATGTAGATACTGGGCATGAAAAGATGAATGCACATACCCAACTGATATTTGCTCCTGGGCAGTCCTTCCCCTCAGAGACCTACCCAACAGGCTTAAACTTTGGGATGGAGGTCAGAACAGGGAAGCATGGTGATACAAGTTCAACACACAGAATTATTGCTAAATATCCACTGTGTAAAAGGCTATTTTGAAGAAAGCTAATACTTGATTTTTTATTACATTTGTAGCAAAGTTCATCCATGATTACTAAATTTAGAAGTTTAACATGGGACGGGGAAATAGAAAATTTTTACATTGACTGTAAACAGATATCTGAATTGTGTCTAAATGTATGGATTTTATTATTTTAGGGATACAATAAATCCAACGAGTTCATCGTTACCCAGCATCCTCTAGAGTGTACAATTGTAGACTTCTGGAGGTTGGTATGGGACCAAAACAGCTCCGTCATTGTCCTGTTGTCAAAGCTGGATGGTGAGGTAAGTCCATAGTGAGATTTTCTGGATTGATCAGAACTGCATTTGATTTAGTGAAGTGTAGCTGCAACACTATAGTCCAGTGTTCCAGTCAAATGCTGTGACCATGGCACTTGAGTCACTAAATAGGTCAAGAAAATGCTCTGGATCAAGAGAAAGGTAGCTTGATATGTTGAAGCAATTCTGATACTTGTGATGTCTTTCATATTTTCTCAAATTTATTCATAATTTATATAATTTACTCTTTTTGTACAGTGCAGACTATACTGTCTGTACTCGCTTATAAGTCGAGTCCAACATCAAACAACATAGACCCTGATCAGCCATCGCATAATGTGCCACCAGTTTGGGATCAATGCTGTTTGTTCTACTGGTTACTACTAATAAAATGCATAGACTCAGATCTGCCAGTGCATTATGTGATGGCAGATCTGGGTCTTTGCAGTTTGTATAAGCAAGTATATAAGGAAACAAGAATTTCATACATTGGCAGAGTAAATTATTGATAGCATTTTATGACTGTCTGATAGATTTCAAATTTTTTTAATGAAATAATATTAATTTTATATACTGCTCATGTACAAACTGATTATTGCTCTTCCTTGAAGTTCACAAAACAAATGCAGACCAGAGTGCTTGATCACATGTTTATTTCATACCTTGTTCCTGCTGAGAAAAAAAATATTGATTGCAATTCCTCTTCTTAGTTTATGTGTGAGATTTTCTATCAGAAAGTCAACAAAAACATAAATTGTGAATGAAATGAAGGTTTTTTTTTGTGTCAAAAGTGTAAATTATAGTTCATAATTAGGCTTCTATCCAATTTCTTTTGCTTATTTACGAAAGCATTTTTAAAAGTTTAGTTTTCATTTCTACTGCTCAAAGATCAGAAGAGTTTATGCGATGGGCCTTCATCCATCGTCCGTCATGCATCTATTGTCCATTAGCAATTGTTTGTTATCACAGCTCATGTTAACTACTTGGAGGTAAAACATGAAACATGGAATACAATTTTATTCTGAGGTCTAGTTGGTCCCCTTGAACATCCAATATAACCAGCATGGCAGCCATCTTAAAAGTCATGTTTATTGCTACTCATGAACAGATTGTCATGTTGACATGGGGTTTTCACAGAAAATCTTTTTGCATGATTTGTAGTCATGGTAACCATATGCAAGAGGGTTAATATCTTTTGGAACAATTCCTTTTTGAAAAAACTTTCCCTACCCACCCCTGCCCATAGTCCCTTGGTGTAAATCAAAGGGCATATGTTCAAACAATTCAGTTACAGTGAATATTTTTGGGACAAAACTTTTCATAAGCAGTCATAGCAGGAAGATGTATACTATATGCAATGGGTGTCTTATAATCTCTGGGTCACTATGTAGGCTGGTTCTGGGGCAGAGGAGAGCAGAGGACATAAACAAATTATGTTGTTTCCAATTAGTCAGTGTTTAATCAATATTGCTAGTTAATTGATTTTTAAAAACTATGATTTACAGAATTGATTTATTCCAAGATTATATGTAGTTAAGTTTCGAATAACAAATTATATGTATGTATATATATATATATATATATATATATATATATATATATATATATATATATATATATATATATATATATTTGATAGAAACGATAAAGCATCAGAAGATTTATTACTGTCATGAAGCTGCTCCAACATGTGAATCAATAAGTCATGTGAATCAATGAGACATGTGAATCATTTACACATGTGAATCAGTAAGACATGGGAATCAACCAGACATGCAAATCAATAAGACATTTATTAAGTTGGCAGTTTGTGTTAAATGAATTTTTATCTTTACTGGTCAAAGACAGGGTCATGTTGATCCTAAATTAAAATGGTGCCCCTTGGTCGTCCAGTATTGCCCCCACTCTGGCCATCTTGCAAAATCTTGTTACTCCTCAATAAATGGTCATAACGACCATTGACATGTTGTACCATTCCATTCTACAACTTTGAAGCCTTGTGGAAATCAGGTATGAAACTTAGTAAACTAATATATCATCTTTAAAAGGCATGTAGGGTACCATATTTAGGGGATTTTCTTCGCGGTCAAGGTTAATTCGTACTATTTTAATGTTCATTCACACTTAACCTTCCACTTTATAGTTATAAAACCATATGAGATTAAGTTATGAATCTTTGTACACTTTTACAACGTCAATACAGTTTTTGTTACATACATCTTAAAGGGTACAACTTCAAGGTCATGGTCATCCTTAATGTTTTACTTTTTTAAACACATTCTCATCAGCCCAGTAACTTCAAACCAGTTTCAGTCAAGTATTGATACTTTGTACACATATGTACACATATATCATTGCTTCATTGTTTATTGCATGCACATTTATTTTCAAGGTCAAGGTCAAGTTCACAGGTCAATTTTATAATTTTTGTCTTTAAATTTTCTCTATGTATATATTTTAAATGTAACCTTGACATTCAAATAAGACAATTTTCAGTCACTTTCATCCCTTTTTTTGGTAATGGATATTTTATTTTGTGACTTTAACATGTAAAGTGGAGGACATTAATTCACTGAATTTTGTATGTTAAGGAATAATACTCCTGGTTGGGGGAGGGGGCACTCTAGCAATGTTAGTAGCAACTCAAGTGAAATGTTGAGATAGTAAGCAAGATAGAACTTTTTCCACATTTTTCAGATTTCATTGAAAGTCCGTATATGATAATAATTGTATTTAGGTCAGCAATTTAAATATCAATTAGATATTAAATTGATTAGTTAGAAATAACTGTTTTTTTACTTATTGCTACATTTCTAGTCTTTTATTCTCCCTTAGGAATATCCACAGTTTTGGCCAGATGAAAATAATTCCATAGAAGTGGACACGGGCAATTTCAAATTAACATACAGGGAAGTGGATGAGAGGAAAAAGTATTCTGTCAGAGATTTTCTTTTAGAATCTACACAGGTAATTAATTTTTATACGCCCATCCTAAGTCTAGCTTATTATCTTATGTCATTGAATGTCCATCCATATATCTGGCCATGTGTTAACATTTATTTGTCTGGCCCAAAATGTTATAATGGTTGGAGAGATTTTCATGAAACTTTGTCCAAATATATATCATGACTAGACGATGTAACATGTAGCATACCCATGCCTCTTGCCTCGAGGTCAATGTCAGGGCAAGGAAAAATGTTATTCTGCAATTTATATCCATGTCTGGAGTGTAAAATTTGAACCACCGAAGATATTTTGCATGAAATTTTAGCCAGTTATGCATCATGTACAAACAGTGTGTCACATACCATAGCCATGCTCCCTGCCACAAGGTGAAAGTTGCAGTAAGGAAAAATATAAGGGAACTTGTATCCTTGTCCAGGGTATAACTTTTGAACCAATGAAGATATTTTAATGAAACTTCAATGAATTTTACATTATGACTAGACAGTATGTCAGACACCATAGTCATAAACCCTGCCTCAAGGTCCAGATGGCAAAATATAAATCAGTAAAATCTATTTATGTATGTGTATAACTTTTGAACCAATGAAGATATTTTAATAAAACTTAGGCCCTTTAAGTATCTTGACTTGACAGTGTCTTGTGTATTTACAGTCATACCTAATGCCTCAAGGTCAAGCTCATAATAAGGGATAATGTTAGTCACTGGACTGTTTCCTTATTTACTCTGTAACTTTTTAACCCCAACAGATACTTTGATGAAACTTTACCCATGTCCACACTTTATCATACAATAGTGAAGTCCCCAGTTATAAGGTTAAGGTCATTAGTAGGGAAAAGGTTACTAGACTGGCATGTCACGTGCTGTTTTTGGTACTTTTGTTTTTTTCAAGTTTCTTCATTTCTTCCAGTCTCAATGTTTTTCAGTCATTTATAACCATCACATTTTAACATCCATACACCACCCACTAAGAATTGCAGTCTTAGAATGTACATATCACTGATTGTATCTTAATAGATGATAATGCCATGATGATTTGTACTTAATGTAAACTTGAAATCACACAGCTTTCATAAAAATGTTTGAAAAGATTGATTTATTCATTATTTTTAGGTTATTTGGTAGCTTATTTGATTTTTTGTTTTGAATGAATTTATTTCATATATCCTAAAAATTTACATTTACATGTAATTGTTAGAAGATGTTTTACACTGTTGGATGTCTTTTGACTATTTTACTAGTCATAAAAATAGGTACCATATGCACTTGCTTATAAGTCAAGTCCAACTGCAAACTGCACAGACCCAGGTCTGCCATAGCTTAATGCACCAACAGATCTGGTGGCGCATTATGCGATGGTAGATCAGGGTCTATGTTGCGTGCAGTTGGACTTGACTTGTATGTGAGTATGTACAGTATATCCTGCATTGTCAGATACAAGGTCCCATTATTATAAAATAATGTAGATCCCATTATTTGCACCTGGAAATTTGTCTTTGTTGGGAGCTAATTAATCTGGAGGTATATAAGCTGTGTTTATGAAACACATTATAGCAAGATCCATGTTTTAGACTAACCTAAACTACGATTGTAAGTGGTACTGAGACTTCAGGGATGCATGATAGAAAGTTAGATGAAAAACATGATATTCTAATCGGAGCTGCTTGGATTCTTGAAAATTTGTTTTGGTTAGTAGAGCATCAGTTCCTTCAAAGGACCTTTTGTTTTAGACTGATCTAACCTACAAAATTAAGTGGCAGTGAGACTTCAGGCATACATGATGGAAAGTTCCAAGAAAATCGTGATCTTCTAGGCAGGTTTTTCTGCAGTTTCCCTCCCATAAGACATGCTGGGATTGACATGTGTGCTTTTTTTACTCTGGTTTTGGCCAGAAATGGGATGTACAGTTATCCTGTCAAAAACAGTCAATGAAACTTAAATAGTTTTGTTATGATTTTCAGGATGACTATGTCTTGATGACAAGGATTGTAGCCCCTCACACCTGGCCAGAGACTAGTTCTCCATTACACTCAGTATTTGACCTGATAGAGACAGTGCAGGATCTTCATAAACAGAACAACACGGGACCAGTCATTGTTGTGGATAGGTAGGCAAGATTCTGTGTTATAATTCTCTTAAAGTTCATAATGCAGAACTGAAGTAAGTACATTGAAACCTCCCTTACCATTCACCGCTATATAAACAACACCTGATCACAGAGGACAACAGTTTGGGGTCCCTTTTCTTCTTTTAAGGGTGGTTGTTTATGAAATGTTGGAAGACCTGACTTTTTTTAAATTGTTATTTTTATGTAGAATAATGTCCAAGAAATCCAAAATCACTTAAAACTTGATAGATAGGTGTACATTTTCTTGCACTACACTTATTTGATGATCTCCAAGTAAGGGTTATTACACAGAAAAGTATGGGGAAAAGTACCATGTCACTAATTGTCCATAAAATAATAGCTGAATGAGTATTAAAAATTCTTCAAATTTGCACAGGTTGGAAATCATCGACTACTGATCAAATACACAAAGAAAAGGGTATGTTGTGAATTAAATTTATTCAGTATGACACTTATTGGGATCGCATTGTTTTGTCGTTATGAAATGCCTGTTTGGACAGTTATGTCAGGATTTAAATAGCTAAAGATTTCACATGGTCTCATATACTTTATGTTGACTTTATGATTTTCTTTCACATGACTGTTATTACAATTTAGTAAAAATTTGTCCCCATTATTATTTAATATGATAAAGAAATTGCAACCACATGATTTTTATGTCCAACCTCACCCTGAGTTCATAGCACTATGATACACCTAGATAAAAAGTTATATAGTATTGAATATATCAATGTAATGATCACAAATTTTGGAGCTGTGCACAAAGCATTGATTTTACAGTAGTGGCTACCTTAATTATGAGCTTCAATCTCAATATAAAGAACACCTGTTCATAAAGGACATACACATGTTCATAAAGGACATACACATGTTCATAAAGGACATAAACCTGTTACTAAAGGACATACACCTGTTACTAAAGGACATACACCTGTTACTAAAGGACAGACACCTGTTACTAAAGGACATACACCTGTTCATAAAGGATAGACACCTGTTCGTAAAGGACAGACACCTGTTACTATGTTCATAAAGGACAGACACCTGTTAATAAAGGACATACACCTGTTACTAAAGGACAGACACTTGTTCATAAAGGACATATACCTGTTCAT
The DNA here is from genome assembly GCA_029931535.1 of Margaritifera margaritifera. Taxonomy (NCBI): domain Eukaryota; kingdom Metazoa; phylum Mollusca; class Bivalvia; order Unionida; family Margaritiferidae; genus Margaritifera; species Margaritifera margaritifera. The sequence continues at coordinate 2,746,843 of JAQPZY010001636.1, read as the reverse complement.
CAAGGACAGATTTTTAATGTCCTTATAAACATTGCATATCATCACACTAAAACCTTCCAATTAAACATTTGCATATCATAACAGTAATCCTCCCAACAAGGATGACTGATTGGACTTGGAAGAAGTGAACTGAATTTTAGAAACGATCTCTTTTCAGTGGATGAGTTTGTTGGTTTCTAAAACAGATGGGACCAGGGGACAAGCTAGGTCAGAATTTTAGGAAGTCACTTCTCTCTCATATATCTAACAGGGTAACAGGGAGACTTTTGCCATCAAAGGGAGCTTCTTTTTGCCCCCTTCTCCCCCATACCCTTTGCTAACACATTAAAAAGTATGATTACCTTTTGCAGTTATATAATTGAAAAGATATTTTCATGTGGCAAGTCTTTTTATGATAAAATTAGCAGAAAATTGTCACAATTCTTCAAGTGTAATAATAGTTGACTGCTACAAAGATGAAAGGAATCAAGGTGACTTCATTGACACCCTGGGTATGTTTTCAGGTTAAAAATGGCAGTTCCAAGCTGGGTTATGTGAGGAGAACAAAATCTAAAATTTATGTCCATTTCAGGTTTGGAGGTGAAGAGGCAGGTATGTTCTGCCAACTGACTTGTCTGTCCGATCAGATTACACATGACCATAGTGCTGATATCTATCAGGTGACCAAGCTCCACCATCTCAAAAGACCAGGGGTCGTTGGGTCAAAGGTCAGTCAAACTTTGTGAGCACATAGTTAAAGGCCACAGTTAAGTTTATTTCTTGTCTGTGCAAAGAAAAATGTCATGTTCTGAGTTCTGCATGTATGATAAAATTGTGTTTACATTGGAAGTTTTACCTTGTGTACAGACAAAATATAAAAATTATTTAAATCTTTGACTTACTTACAACAGATGTCACAAAAAGCATGACATATTGATTACATTATCACCTAATCATCTATCTATCTGTCCCTTGTTTTTCAGCATCAGTTTTTGGTTAAATTTGTTGAATTTTCTGTATCTACAGTTTGCACTGAGACTCACCTAAAAAAAACACAGTTTGGTTCATGGATCATGAAGGATGCTGCTGAAGACATTTGTCCATAAAGGACATGGCTGAAGAAAGTGCATCTGTCCATAAATGACTGCTCAAAAAAGGGCATCTATCCATGAAGCACACTGCTCAAAAAAGGGCATCTATCCATAAAGCACACTGCTCAAAAAAGGGCATCTATCCATAAAGCACACTGCTCAAAAAAGGGCATCTATCCATAAAGCACACTGCTCAAAAAAGTGCATCTATCCCTAAAGGACATCTGTGCATAAAGCACACTGCTCAAGAAAAGGCATTTGTCATTAAATGACATGCAGAGGGATCCTCAAAGGAAATACCTGAAGAGACATCGGTTGAACATGGACAGAGAATACTTGTTTTGTCCCTTCCCATACATAAAAAGGACATTGTATCATGTAAATAAAAAAACTGAAAAATTTGACTTATTTTATGGCAGATCTTTTGTAAGCACCTGTTCACTTATTTAAATTGGACTTGAATAAGTTGACTATAGATGTCTAAATATGTGAATTCATTTATTTTCCAGGGTAATAATTTTCATACCTTTCTGAAAGATGTTACTCTCCTTGGTAGAAACTGCAATACATTTGTGAATATGCCTTAGATGGGAATGAGGTCTCATTGTCTTCATAAATAGATCAGTGGTCACTGAATCTTTGCTTTTGAATCCAACAATCAGATCAGCATGGGTCGGATACTGCAGTGTGTCCTTGGGCAAGGCACTTTTCACAGATTGCCTCAGCAATAAAAAGCTACCGTATATACTCATGTATAAGCAAAGTCCAAATGCAAACAACATAGACCCTGATCTGCCATCGCATTATGCGCCGGCAGATCAGGGTCTATATTGTTTGTTCTACTGATTAGTCCTTGCAAACTGCATAGACCCAGATCTGCTGGCGCATTATGCGAAGGCAGATCTGGGTCTATGCAGTTTGCAGTTGGTATCAGCTTATACATGAGTATATACGGTACTTGTGTTGCTGTGTTGTAAAATGCCTAACATCAAGCATCAAGAGTCTTTGAATCTATGATTTGTATGAACCAGAAAAATTCATAATAATTGGTACCCACAAAAAAAAAAAAAATTCACGGTATTGGTAAATCTTGATTGGAAATTCCAATTCCTATTTTCACTGTTTAATCCATAGAGGATATTTGCTTGAAATGAGTGAATAATGGGTATGTTTCATTGAGTGGGTGTAAAACTCAGTATTTTCACGAGTTGCAAGGCCACGAGTGAAAATGCTTACGTTTTTCACCCATGAGATGAAATATATCTGTTATTCACTCAGAGCAAGCAAATTTTCTTTTTATTTTATGCTCAAGTGTATTGTTTAGCAATTTGTATAACAGACTGAAGTAACAGATTTCTTACTGTATCTGGCACGATAATGTCAACGGTTTACTGTTTATGTTCTGCTGTGTTTTGTGTGTATTTGTAAAGAAAATGTCATAAGTAACATAATTCTACTTCCTACTTCAAGGTAAAACAGCACATACAAAAAAAGAAGAAAAAAGGTATATGCACATTGTGGGCTTTGAACTTGGTTTGTCTGCATGCGAGGCAACCATACTTACCACAAGACCAACCTGATTAGCTCAGATTTCTTGATCATAATGTTATTGATGTCTCTTGATGTGGCAGTGACAAAATACTTCTGGTATTCCCTCCAGTGAATTATGATAATTATCAAACAATCCAGTAATTCACTGCCTAGCTAAAAATAAAACATTGTACAGCTCTTGGACTGCCCTTTATAGACATATTTCACTGTGTTAAATTAGATTGTGGACCTATGGGTATTTTTACTATACTTGCAGGAAAAATACCTATTCCTGTACAAAGCTGTGGAGAGTTTGATAGAGGAGTTTTCGGAGAGGCAGGCCTCACCAGGTTCACTCAGACTACAGTTGGGCACATTCAGAAGGGCAACCACCTTGCCACGAAGTGTTACAATCAACAGCAAGATTGAGACAAATGTGTGATTCTGTACAATTCCATCACTTCATTTTTCAACAGATTATATCTGTGGTCACTTAAAAGCAATTTTTAACCCACATCTATAATCAGTGCAATATCAGTGTCCATAAAAACCAAATGGACCCATACATTTTATTCTGGATTTATCAGGATTTTCTGGAGCTGAGATCATGTTTAAAATGATATCAACCCATGCTTATCCAACAGGAATAAATTTGTTTTACAGATGTTTGAGCTGAAAAAGTTTAAAATATCAAGATTAAAAGATGTTCTGTTACTACTGAATGTATATGGAAGTAAAAATCGCATGTTTTGGATCCCGATCTAGAACAGCTCAGGAATTCTGGATTTGTGATTTTATAGCATGTCCAAGAGAGTTGTCTATAATTATGACATGCAATAATTTCCAAACTTATTCATGAAAATGAAAACAACTGTGTGAATAGGTTGTTCCTCTAAATCAGTTATAATGCTGCATAAGGTAAGCGTAAAGCTTTAAGTGCTTAGTAAGCTTTAAAAAGTGTGAAGTCAGCTACAAAAAGTGCTGAGTCAGCTTTATATAATGCTGTGAATTTCACCCTCATTCTATAGATCATTTGATTACAAACTGTATTACATCTTCTGGTTCAACCCTTAACCATTTCTTAGCATTTAATCTGGTTTCACATCATGAATCTCAAATACCTCAAGTATGAATATAGGGATAGATATGGCAAAAGAATAAATACATTATATGTGTAGGGATAGATACGGCAAAAGAATAAATACATTATATGTGTACGGATAGATACGGCAAAAGAATAAGTACATTTTATGCTAATAAAACATGCTTTAGCTTTTAGATCTTTAATTTGCTTTTGCCATTTTGAAGGTTGTCACTGATAAGAAGAATGCATGAATTTTATGCCTCCACTGCAATAACAGAAGGGATCATATTATTTTGCTGCTGTCCATCTGTAAGTCTGTATGTCCATATGTCTGTACATCAGTATGTTCTTCCGGAATCCTATTGGTGCTTTAGCACAAAAGCTATTAAACATAGCTATGACATTTTATACAGTTTATTATGCTCATTTTGCAGATTAGATTTTCAGGCCATAACAGCAATTTTTAAAAATATTTTAGACATGTTGCGACTTTTTTGACATACCATAAATACTTGCTTATAGGTTGAGTCCATCTTCAAGCAACATAGACACAGATCTGCTGTTGCATAATGAGCTGGCAGATCAGGGCCTGTGTTGTTTGTTCTACTGATTACTCCTAGCAAAATTCCATACACCTAGATCTGCCAGTGCATTATACGATTGCAGATCTGGGTCTATGCAGTTTGCAGTTGGAATCAACATATAAGTAGATATTGTAAACCTTACTAGGATTGAGTAAAAACCAGTTGAGGTAGGCAAATGAAACTGGCACATTTGTATTCGTTAGGAGATTTTCCGATTTTTGTTTGTGTGCCCATTTTTGACACACCGATATTAGTGACATAGCAGTCACTTTTCTGACAGTGGTGGCAGGAGCGACATCAACAGTTTGTTAAGGTTTTGGTTAAAGTTTAATTTGCATATATTTCCTAAACCCCATTCTTTATATACATGGCATGAATCATTATGAAGTTGAGACAATTCACTCTATGACATAATATTTCACCCCTTTCTTGTTGGGGTCAAGGTCCCAGTTATGTAAAATTTGTGTTAAGGTTTTAAGTTTTTTGAATCAATATGAAGCTAAGACAATTCATTCAGTGATATGCACACTTGCTTCTTTGACAAGTGGGGTCAAGGTTGCAGTCATCGAAAATCTGGTTTCAGGTAAATATTTTACATTTACTCATATTTCCTAAACCCCTTGTTGGATTTTGTTCATACTTGGGATGAATCATTATGGAACTAAGACAATTCATTCTGCTACATGTGCTCATGTAACTAATCACTTTGGGTTAAGGTCAAGGTCATCGACAATTTGCATTAAGGTTTTGGTTAAAATGTTTTTTATTTTTCATTTGTTTTCATTTACTAAACCCTTCTGATGAATATTTTTCATACAATAGATGAGTCATTATGAAGCTAAGACAATTCATTCAGTAACATGAACTCTCACCCCATTGATCCTGGGGTCGAAATCAGTCATGGAAAATTTGTGATAAGGTTTTGATTAAAATATTTAATTTCCTTATATTTGCTAAAGCCCTTGATGGATTTTTTTTTCATACATTGCATGAATCATCATGAAGATAAGATAATTCAATCTGTGAAATGCTCACTCCACCTTTTGACCTCCTTCAGGTCAAGGTCACTCATATCGGGCTCAACACACAGACCCTACCTATTTATTGAACTTTTGGGACCTTTTTTTGTGACAAAAACTTTGTCAGCACAATTTAGCAGGAACATCTAAGGTAGAAAAATGAAATTTGGTACAGTGTTTTTTATGTAGATGATCTGTTTAAATTTCAATACCATCATAAAAATGTTCTGAAATTTTTCTGCATTTGTAAAGTTTTTGGTCTGCAGTGGGGGCATATGTGTTTTACAAACACAAACCTAGTTTATTTGTTTGTTTTTTTACCAAATGAACATCTGCATAATCTTTAGACCTATGAAGATGTTTTAGGAAGTATAGCCTATGTATCACAAGATATTTTATGTAACCATGCATTATGACTCAAATGTTATTAAGTTTTACTGATTAAAAATGTCTGATAGAAACTGTACTTTTGTGTCAGATACCATCTTTACATTTATCAGATACACATTCACTGGCATAACATTGTTCATTGTATCATGACATGCATGTGCCACTCTTTGTGTCATAACATGCACATGTCACTCATGTATCATGATGTTCACATCACTCATTGTATCATGACATGCATGTGTCACTCGTATCATAACAGGCACATGTCACTCATTGTATTATGATGTGCATACATTACACATTGTATCATGATACACATCACTTATTGTATTGTGATGTGCACATGTCACTCATTGTATCATAATATGCATGTGTCATTTTATCATGATGTGCAAATGTCACTCATTGTATCATGATGTGCACATCACTCCTTGTATCATGACATGCACATGTCACTCATTGTATCATGATGCGCACATGTCAGTCATTGTATCATTACATGCACATGTCACTCATTGTGTCATGACATGCACATGTTACTCATTGTGTCATGATGTGCACATATGTCACTCTTTGTTTCAAAAGGAATTTTAGTTCGTTCCAAGGGATTTTTAGTTTAGCTCTGTTATAATTCTGAAACAGGTGCATACTGTATTGTAAAAATGTTCCTTCAGAAACACACTTAGTAAAATTTGGAAAGGGTATGATCTTGATCATGTTTTGATTTATAATCGAAAGCTTCCATTGTTGCTTGTTCCAGAATCTTGCCTACAATTTGATGTAGTTAATGTGTTCAAGAAATATTGATACCAGTGTTCGAAATTAACTTTCAGAAACTGCTTGACTTTAGGTTAGCAGCTATTAAAACAAATAACAAAACTGCTGAAAAAAATGTCCAGTCCATTCTCTTGGTTTTTGGATTACAGAGAATGTGGCAGTTTTGAATGCTGATTGATATGCTAATATCTATTCCAATTTTTCTTGAAGTTTAAAGTAAAGATGGTTAATCATTTTGAAAGCTACAACCATGTGATAAACTTTTTTATCACATGACTACTGTGTTATTTAGGTTAATAGATACATAATTTGTCAATTTTTAACATCAGTAACATATTGTAAGGTCACAAATGATGTTGTGTATGTAATTCAGAGACTTAGTGGCCAAGACATCCACATATATTTCAGAGTCATTTAACAACAGTATTCTGTATTTTTGCAAAAAAGATCAGTTCTTTTTGTCATGTAAGAAACAGAATCTTTCATTTGTGCTTGTTTTAAATGAAATTTATGAACTCATTAAGTAATATCAAACTTTTACATGCCAATGCTCATAAAAAATATAAAAAAATTGTACTCTTTTCACAAATGTCATTTGAAATGAACACTAAAGTAAGATCCTCTATTGGACACATAAGTGTCATGGATTTTCTATTGTATGTATAATAAATGATTAAATTGTCTGTAAAGGTTCATAACCTTCAAGTTTTCATGCACCATTAATCCAAAAAATTTTAATATTTTTTTTGTCCACTAGTTTTTAGTACTGAAAAAAAACATTTCCCATACAAATTTTGAAAATTTTACATACCTTAGAAAATAATATTTAATTTTTTGTTTTTACCTTTATTTATTTGTATACATGACAAAAAACATTGTGCATGTAAAATTACAGACATGGCAGTTATATTTTGTGAAAAAGGTTATTCACTGAATGTGTAAAGTGAACACCAGTGTGGTCATGTAGGTGCCTCTATTAATCTTAAATAAATTATTGTTGTTTTAAAATTTGATACTAAAGTCTGTTCATTCCTAATCATTGAGTAATTTGCACAATCTTTTTATCACAAAACTCTCAGATGAAAATTATCAATTGCTATGGACTTTCACAATGGCAACTGGGTAATAAGCAGGGTCGAGAAAAGGTGATGTCAGGTTTAAATATTACCAGTATATGGCGCTTTCATTGTGACATCATGACAAGCAACATCCAACCCAGTTTACACTGGATCATACCTCTTGGTTGGCCCCGTCTAAAAATGTCCACATACTTGAACGCTGATTTTGTCACATGTATTTCGTAGCGTGGTTGTATAATGATCCAGCAAGGAACATTGATCAAGGAGCAGTGAAATAGACAAAATAATCATGATTTACAGGTATGTGTAATCAGATTTTAAAAAATTACATCAGTAACGGACATGACCTGTATGACTTGTAATTAAGACATTTTTTAGCAAGGTACAGGAAGAAAATTTCAAGAAGGTTGACTAAATCGTACATTTATTAACCACTGTGTATTCATTTTCATGAAGACAGTATTTTGCTTAAACATAATGTGTTATAATCCAGATACATATTTTAAAATTAGAAACTTATTGGTTTATACTTAATAATAATAATAATAATGAGTAAATTTAACTAGAGATGAAATCATGGGGTATCACCACTGATGTCATCTTACATTGCATATTAATATACCTAGGTACTGACATGGTATGTGCCACAATGAATATCATAGTTTTTTCTCATGTAAACAACATATGATGACCTTCACTTTGTTGTTACTATTCACACCACCTTAGTATTACATTTATTTGCTTTTTAAAAACATGAAAAAATGCAAATTGTATTTTGTTATTAAAAATAGCCATAATATGACAAAATATTTAAAAAAATTGATACAATATGACAAAAGCTAGACCAGTCAGTTTTAATTTTTTTTCCAATTTCAGGTATGAATACATTTATAAAATTGCATAAGTATCTAGGTTCCAAGGTTGTATTTTGCTTGTTGCAATATAGGGTGGCTATATGATATATTGTATTGTCATAAAATATCAATATTTACAGTATGCATCATTGTATTGTTACATCCCAAATGAAAACCAAATAATCTGCCTTAATGTGACCACACATGATCAGAATTGGTTTGAATTTAATATTGTGCATGCACATGGAATTTTGTTTGCAATTTTAGTATTCTTGTATAAATTTATTTGAATCAGTTTGATAATGGTTGAGTTGTAAAGTAAGACAAAACATTCCTTCTTTTTGTTTTTGTTTCAGATATACTGAAACTTTTCTATGACTTGTACTTAATAGAACTGGTCTGTGTTTAAAAAGGAGAGCATTTTGTGCTGTTAGCACAGAAGTTAGTTAGGCTGTATTGAATGACCTCTCTTTGTTGAAGCATTTTCAACAAGGCAGACAAATGCTCAAATTGAGTTAGCATAACTCGGACTTTTTTTCTAATATTTACACCATATACACTCTCTCTCTCTCTCTCTCTCTCTCTCTCATTATAACGCTGTGGTCAGTGTCCATAACCACTGATCGTTATAGCAAGAACCACAGTATGTACGGAACAGCGATATATTGAGAAGAACATCGTAATATAACAAACTGCAATACAATGGGAACTATCAAAATTTGCTAAATAATGGTGTTTTGAAAAGGAAATAAAGATATAACACTAAGCTTCACGTTATTTCTTCCAACCCATATTTTTATGCATTGGTATGATTTTGGTCATGGCGCTCATAGTTGTACCGCGTTAATCTGGATTCGCATTATAACAAAGCACGTTATAACGAGGGAGAGATGTACTTGATTATTTTCACAAGCAAACATTAATTGGCTTTGAAAAGTGTCTATTAAGACAGTGTTGTTGAGTAAGCAGTTCTAAATATCTGTCAGAATATTAACACGGAATGAAATTCTAGGTAAATTCTTTGTGTATCTCGACTCGCTAATAAGCAAGCTGTGAGTGAAACAAAATTTACATTGATTATTCTACTGAATGCAGCCCTGTTTAGTAAAAAAAATGTATTGGGTAGAATTTAGGGGAAAATAATCACAAATAAGTGTTTATTATGAACCTGTTTTAAGGTGTACACAATCTGTACTGTCTACTCTTTTGCTAATATTTTGTGTCAAGATATCTTCAGATACCAAGTAATTTCATCCTGCTTCTATAGTAGAAAACTTGCCTTAATAAATTCATTTCCCTCTTGAATTTAAAGATACCGTATATACTATAAGTCTGGTCGAATAGCAAACAACAAAGACCCTGATCTGCCATCACATAATGCGCCGGCAGATCAAGGTCTATGTTATTTGTTCTGCTGATTACTCCTAACAAAATGCATACACCCAGATCTGCCACCACATTATGCATTGGCAGATCTGGGTCTTTGCAGTTGCAGTTGGACTTATAAGTGAGCATATACGGTATGTTAGAAATAAATTAAGGTTTTTGGATATGTCATAAATTTAGATCAAGTATGCAAAATTTCATGACCAGTGCCCTGTATTAAAAAAATTATAATTCACTGATTTGTATGATTAAACTTTAAAGAAAAATGTATTACAGTATGCTACATACTTACTTTAGCTTCAAATATGTAAAACCTTTTAAATAATGTCAGTTAAAATTCATATCTTTGAGTTTAAACTTGTATGAGGATCATCTAAATTTTCTCCTTATCAGTTTACACCATATCTTGGAAATGGTTATGTGAGCAAGGACCCACACCCCCCACACCCCAGTTATTGATTATATTTAAATAGTTATTTTGTTTCCTCCTTTTGGGATCAATCAGCAGTTGTTTCACTTATTGGCTTTGGATAGAATCTGCATGTAAATTTTCGTACAAGCATATTTTCAAAGCATTTTTTTTTATGAAAGATGAAATTGATTTGAACACTTATTTATTGATATTAGTCCTGTAGTAGTACTGGTATTCATTCAGCAATGCTTGAAAGTAGTTCAGGTTGCCTCTAGTGAATTGATAAAGACAAGAGGAATCAGTTCTTTGCTTTTGTGGTATAGGAGATTTTTTCATAGAGTTTACCTAGCAATCGTAGCATTTGGATACTTGCCATATTCCCAGACAGTGTTGGGGTTTTTTTGAGACTCAAAAAGTATGTTTTGAGGTCCCAAGGGGGATCAGTGTGCGTGACCCCCCAAAAGCGACGGCATCCAAATGGGAATAAGTTATCTTTTCAAATCAGCCTATAGCAAATGACTGGAAATTCAAATCTGAATAAAAAGAAAATGCCATATGTTTTCTGTGAAACATTTAATATACTTACAAAAAAAAATGGTAGACTTAGCATTGTCAAATAACATCACCACAAACATGGTCAGAACCTCACAGACGTTAAATACACAAATACACCAAGTTACTCTCTTTAAAATCCATTGGACAGTGAAATGTAATTTTAATTACATGTAGTCTTTGCTGCTTTCAGTAGTCGGTCTGACGGTAATGCAAGTGTCATTTGTGTTCACAAATATGAATACACTTTTCCTTCACGAATGTGCATCCACATCTATGTTGGTGCAAGCAATGGTCAAAGTCACTAAAAGTGATAAAACCTGTAAGATGACAAAGAATATCCATTTCAAAACAATGAATCTGGCAATGAAAACATTTAACGTTTGTGGTAGTCAGCTGAGTTGCTCAAGTCTTTAACCGCCGCTATTGTAACATATTTTCGAGGTTTAAGTCAGGCCTATGGCAGTGAAGATTTAATTTATTCTCAGGTTGAATTAATGAAAAAGGTACCAGTTTATGCAAATACACAATTTGTCATTTGATTATTGATTTCATACTTTTATATTATTAAAATCCCATGGTGCAGTTCATTTCAGGTTAACCAGATATTCAAACAAGTTGATGTTTTCATGAGTTACTTGATCACATGACAAAACGTTTATTGCAATCATGTAAATTTCCAAGGAAAATACGAGAAAGTTAAGGTAGCAAAACTGTCAAAGCAAATAAGATTATCTCATTTGTTAGCACTTCTAGTGAATTATGTACTACAATATTCCTTTGTTCCTTTAAAATGTTGCGTGTCCCCCAATTCTGGAGGGTGAGGGACACAGTGTCTCCTGACCTTTGGATCCTAGGTGCAACACTGCATTAGAGATTGAATGGTGCTGTTGTTCAGCCTACCAAAATAATCATGTTTTTATATATGGAGTAAAAATCCAACTTCAGAGAAACGTTGCCGCTGATTACAAACTTAAATAAAGACGGCTTCAACATTCTCATTCAATGCAGTCAGTGATGTGTAATAACATTTGTTTTTCAACAAGCATCTGTTGGATGTATTTAACTTCAGACAAATTGGGTTGTTCCACTTAGTTTACTTTACCTATGCAAATTAGTCTAATCGGCTCTCCCTCAGCAGTGCTAAAAGGATTTGACACAATACATCACCCTAGCTATTGTGAGCCAATAAAGTAAATCTCTGCAAGGTGTCAGTTTTTCGCTGACCGACTCACCTTTTAATTGTCTCTAAAACATCTGTATAAACTGCCCCGAGCTCTGAGCAAGACTATTTACTGTTGATACATACCACAGATTATGGGCATATATCACTGTGATCAAGAAATTTACTTTTGTTTGTGTGAAATTTTTTTTCTGCTAAGATTGCTGAAAATCATGTTTTTTGAAACAAGACCATGTTGGGGGGTTTGGGAGTCCAAAATTGTGTTTTTCCCGTGACACGTCGTGTTATGGCACGTATGCATTTGGACTTTTTAAGGTATTATTATAGATGTTAAATCACAGTGTACAATCTGTACTGTAATACATTAGTAGAAAAAAATGTACATATTTCAGACAGTATTACATGAGATTCTGACTTAACAAGGAATTACGACAAAAGATGCAAATATTATTGCTTATATTAGAATGTATGTTGCATTATGTCCAAGTTTTATTTAGCATATACTAACTGAAATATTGTTGATAATAGAAACATGCACCTAATGTTCACATTCATTAACAGTTGTGTATTGAAGCTTTAATTTGATTTCCAATTAATCAAAACATGTACACCTAAATATTCATATCAAATTACATTCATTTACTGGTATGTAAGCTTACATTTAATTTCTTGAATATGATGGAAGTATATGAAATATGCATACTTGTGTATCGTTTATATACAACTTGTAATATAGACATTTATTTCTTGCCACATACAAGTAATATGATTTTCATATGAAGTTTAAACATAGTGTGCAGTGCAAACTTTCTGTATATCACTGGGAATTGTGATGCTGTAATGCATGAATAACATTTTAGAATAGAATTTAATTTTTGTTTAATCTGATGGATGTTTACAGCTTTGCAGATATTTTCTTTGGAAAATAATCTTTTTTAAATAAATTCTGACTTGTTACAGATGAAAAATACAGAAGTAATTTCTTTTTGTTTTTCGTTTGAAAAAAAGATAATTACATTTCTTTGATGTTGAACTTGTACATGTAATAGCTTTATTGAGAAACTTCTCAAATGCCCCAGTAAAACCTGTGTTCTGATTGCATTGATATTCAACTCCGACTTGATTTATAGTTTTTATTGATGTTACCATCGTTACTCATGTATAAGTCAGGCCCAACTGCCAACAACATAGACCCTGATCTGCCATTGAATAAATAGTGGAAGATCTGGATTTATGTGGTTTGTTAAGAGTAATCAATAGAGCAAACAACATAGACCCTGATTTGCTGGTGTATTATGCAATGGCAGATCAGGGTCTATGTTGTTTGCATTTGTACCTGACTTGTACATGAGTATATGTGGTACATTCTTGGTTTTTATGATGGAGACATACTGTAAATTGCAATATCATGTCATTTATATTTAGTCCCTGGTTTTTAGTTAATATGATAGCTGTTTAGGGAATGCATTAGTTTTACATAATTTACTGATTCCTGTTACTCAAGGTAATAAATTTTAAGACAAAGTTAGTTTCCAGGACAAATTTTTAGCTATACTGGTCAAAGACCAGAAGAGCCTATGCAGTGGGCCTGCATGCATGCATCGTCCATTAGCAGTTGTTAGTTATTGCTACTTCTACACTACTTTGAGGAAAGTCATGGTCATGAAACTTGGCACACAGTTTCACTTTGAGGAAAGTCATGGTCATGAAACTTGGCACACAGTTTCACTTTGAGGAAAGTCATGGTCATGAAACTTGGCACACAGTTTCACTTTGAGGAAAGTCATGGTCATGAAACTTGGCACACAGTTTCACTTTGAGGAAAGTCATGGTCATGAAACTTGGCACACAGTTTCACTTTGAGGAAAGTCATGGTCATGAAACTTGGCACACAGTTTCACTTTGAGGAAAGTCATGGTCATGAAACTTGGCACACAGTTTCACTTTGAGGAAAGTCATGGTCATGAAACTTGGCACACAGTTTCACTTTGAGGTCTAGTTGGTCCTGAATAAAAATGGGGTCTCTTGAACGTCCAGTATGGCCACCATGAAAATCTGGTTATCACATTTCCCCCTGGACAGATGGCCATATTGATGTGTGGTTTTCATTTAAAGACTTCTAGTGACTTGTAGATAGTCCTAAATGAAAATGATGCTGATCTGACATCCAACATGGTTGCCACTGTGACCCTCTTGAACTGATGGTTATATCTGACATAGGGTTTTTCACTAAAAGACTTCTTACAATGTGTAGTTGGACCTAAATGAATTTGGTGCAGATATGATGTTTAAATATGGCTGCCACAGCAGTTATCATAAAAACTTCTTATATGACTGCTTTCGTAAAATGGAGACATGGGTTTCACTGAAACTCTTTTTGCAATATATGTAGTTGATCCTATATTAAAATAATGCTGATCTGATCTCCAAAATGGCTGCCTTGACAGCCATCATGAAAATCTTATGGCAATTGCTTCTGAATAGATGGTTGTATCATCATGGGCTTTTCACGAAAAAACTTTAACAGTATGCAAAAATTTTTGAACAAAAATGGCACATATCTGACCTCCAACATGGCAACCATAGTGGGCATCTGAAGAATCTTGTTATCTCTACTCTTGAAGAAGTGTTGGCATTGACACTGCATCTTCACTAAAACAGCTGAATGAAAATGGTACAGATCTGACCACAAACATATCATCCCTATTATAACTGAGTTTGAATACCAGACCTACATGGCCTTGGGGTCAGGTCAAAAGTCACTGCTGACCTTATGAAAACAGAGATTTTGGACCAGGCTTTGGATTTTGTTGATTTGAACATCAAAGGTCTTGACTCAAGTTTTGTCTGTGATGGCTTGTAAACATGATAACACAAACAAATATGAATGGATTTTTATTGAAAAAAACCAGTTTGTGGATATATCTAAAGATGCCGTTTCAGTAATTTGGTTTGTTAAAATAAATATTAATTACAAATAAAACAAAACTTACTGGGTATATCTTGACAGTACCTGAGAAAAATTCAGTGATCTTCTATCTGTGATATCAGGTTCAAGGTCAAAGGTCACATGGATTGCACTTGTGAACATGTTAACTTGGATATATAAGAAAATATTTTTGTTACCAAGTTTTGAATGTTGGAGTTTCTCAAGAATATCTGAGATGATTTTAATACTCAGCAAAGATAAAAGAAGGGTACTTCTCATGAATTCCTACAAATTCTTTTGGGCCAATAGAGCTTCAGTCATATAGAGGGACTTTGGTGTAAAACTTTATTGTATGAAAGATTTTGTTATTTACTCTTGGAAATTTCAATAGCAAAGCATCAGGAGATAAAAAAAAATTTTATTACCCGGATTGATATCACTATCAATATCCCTCACCCCCACCCCATCCCCTGTACAAAATGGCCCCATTTTGTTTCTGTACTTATACCTATGTGCATTTATATACTCTCCCTTAGATCACTCATTCTAATTCTGACGGTTATACATTTTCATATATCAGCTTGTATATACAACTTTTAGGTATTATTAACATTTTTATACCTCAGATCCGAATTAATATTGATATGTTATATGTTTATTTATTTACTCAAAATATGGTAAAATATGCTTTTATACTGACATCATTGTATAATTTTTAGTACTTGACATTATTGTGTGTACATTTGTTTTTTTTTTTTTATAGAAGTACAAATTTGTGCCATATTGTAAGAGATGACTCGAATCTTCCAGTGGTCAATTTTAGTCATGAAAATATCTCTTGTCTTTAGAAGTGTTTTCTTGTATATGCTTTAACAGCTGTTTTTGTATTGATCTTCACTAACTTGAATAGCTGGACAATTGGATTAACATGCATTAACAAATGATGATTGAGCGTTTGGATTAAACATGCATTAACAAATGATGATTGAGCATTTGGATTAAACATGCATTAACAAATGATGATTAAGCACATGGATTAAACATGCATCAACAAATGATGATTGAGCATTTGGATTGAACATGCATTAACAAATGAGTATTGAGCATTTGGATTAAACATGCATTAACAAATGATGATTAAACATTTGGATTAAACATGTGTTAACATTTGATGATTAAGAATTACACAAGTTAATGCAACATAACTTCAACTAAGTGAAAACTCTGGACTTTTTTTTGTAGTTGAGCCCACCTTGGTGGAAGTACGACATAGCGATCTCTTTGGCATCTCTGTGTGTGTCTGTATGTCCATATGTCTGTCTGCACCCTAGATTAAGGTAAATGTTAAAGTGTTTTAGATTTAAGCTCACTGTTAAAGATTTTGACTTTCTACCTAAATAAAAGGTGTGCTTGACCAAAAGGAAAAGGGGGTCTTTTTTTTTTTTTAATTTTGTCACTTTTTGGCCTGATTTGATTTAACCTGGTTAGATTTAAATCTTTGCAAAACACTTTTGGGCAACAGCACTATTTAGACCCAAGTATATAAACATGGATGAATTTATTTTAAATGAATATGGGGAAGTGGGTTGCTAAAAATAAACAAACGGGGGTTTTAATTTCTCAAATGTCACTTTATCAAGACTGTTAGCAACAAAAATGGAATTTAATTTTTTTTTTGGCAGCAGATCTAATTACCCCATACACTATGGTGGTCCCTCGTCATAAAGCACCTCAGTACACTGCTGCAGCTCTTATAGGGCATGTATGGTCATGGATTCCATTCATTTGGCTTGCTTTTGTTTTTCTTTTATACTCCTGATTTGTTTAACTTATTAGCTCTACTGGTCATATACCAGAAGAGTTTATGGATGGTTAGCACAAGTTTGTTATCACTACTCTTCCTAATGTACTTGGAGGATTACCATCAAACTTTACTCACACATTCATCCCATGGTCTAGTTCAGGGGCGTCCAACCTTTTTAGCTGGGGCCAAAATAGATAAAATATTTAAGGTCGCGGGCCGCATGAGCAAGAAAACTGTTCACTGTTTTTAGTCAGCAATTATAACACGTAGGAATGCCTACATGGCCGCAGGTCGCACAGGGTGAATGACAGGGCCACTAGCGTCCCTCAGGCTGCGGGTTGGACACGTCTGGTCTAGTTGGTCCTGAATGAAAATATTGCTAAGTGGACAGTCAATATGACCACCACAGCAGCCATCTTGAAAATCTTGTTATCGCTACACCTCCTGAATGGATGGTCATGTCAACATGGGGTTTCACTTAAAGACTTCTTATGATGTCTAGTTAGTCCTAAATAAAAATGGTACTGATCTGATGTCCAATACGGCTATCACTACTCCTGAATGGAAAGTCATATTGACATGTGGTTTTCACCACAAGACTTCTTATGATGTCAAGTTGGTCCTAAATAATAATGGTGCCAATCTGATGTCAAATATGGCCACCACAATGGCCATCTTGGAAATCTTTTTATCACTACTACTCCTGAATGGATGGTTGTATCACCAGGGGTTTTCACTAAAGTTCTTATAATGTCAAGTTGGTCCTAATTAAAAATGGTGCTGATCCTATGTCCAATATAGCCACCACAGCAGCTGCCTTGAAAATCTTGTTACTCTTCCTGGACTGAGTCATATTGACATGGGGTTTTCACCAGAAGACTTCTTATGATGTCAAGTTGGTTCTAGATGAAAATGGTGCTGATCTGATGTTTAATATAGCCGCCATGATGGCCATCTTGAAAATCTTGTTATAGCTACTCCTGAATGGATGGTCATATGAACTTGGGGTTTTCACTGAAAGACTTCTTATAATATCTAGTTGGTCCTAAATGAAAATGGTGCCAATCTGAAGTCCAATATGGTTGCCACAGCAGTCATCTTGAAAATCTTGTTATGGTTATTCCTCTAAACAAAAAGTTATATTAACATGTCTATTTGGTCCTAAATCTAGTTGAAATTGGTGCCACTAGCATATCCTATATGGCTGCCAATCTCGAGAATCTTGTTATCGCTATTCCGGAGGAATGGATGGTCATATCAACATGGGGTTTTCACTGAAAGACTTCTTATGATGTCAGGTTGATCCTAAATGAAAATGGTGCTGCTCAGATATCCAATATGGCTGCTATAATGGCCATCTGGAAAATCTTATTTATTGCTACTTCTTGTGGTTTCAACAGAACACTTATTATGATGTCTAGTTGGTCCTAAATTGAAATGGTGCTCATCTGATATCCAATATGGCCACCATGGCAGCCATCTTGAAAATCTTGTTGTTACTCCTCCAAAATGAAAAGCCATATCAAAATGGGGTTTTCACCAGAAGACTTCTTATAATGTTTTGTTGGTCCTGAATTAAAATGGTGCTGATCCAGTGTCATCTTGAAAATCTTATCGCTACTCCTCTTAAATGGAAAGTCATTTGACATGGGGTCTTCATTGAAAGAGTTCTTATGGTATCTAGTTGGTCCTAAAAGAAATTGATGCACATTGACCCTCAATATGGCCACTATGGTGTCCATTTCGAAAATATCTCTACTCCCAAATGGATGGTTATATCAACATGCGGTTTTCAGCAGTAGACTTCTTATGATACCTGGTTGGTCCTAAATGAAAATGGTACCAGTTGTACAACCAATATGGCTGCCATGATGGCTGTCTTGAAAATCTTCTTGTCGTTACTCCACCTGAATGGATGGTCATATTGAAATTGGGTTTTCACCAAAAGACTTCTAATGATATATACTTGATCCTAATGAAAATGGTGCCAATTTGACATCCAATATGTCCACCCAGCAGCAAATTTTAAAATCTTGTTATCACTGAAGAGCATCAGAGATGGATTCAACACTTAGCAGTTAAAAGGAAGAAATGGTCCTATTTTGAGTTCCTGAAAATTATTTTCACCCAGTAGAGCATCAGTCCCTTTAAGGGACTCTTGTTTTATTCAGTCCCCAATTATAATATGCTTTCAAATTAAAAACCCAGTTTTTGGATTTTTTTCACTTTGTGACAAAGAGTGTAAGAACATATCTTAGTATAAGGTGACCTAACTTATGGATGAAACTTTTTATAATTATACATTATCATTAGAAAGTGTTTTGTGTACTGCATTGGGGGGTCCCATCTTTAAGGTCATGGTCATGGTCATGGTCATGGGGTCAGTATTTCAAGTTTTCCATGACACTTTCCTCAATAATTTAAGAGCCATTTGAGATTACGAGATGAAACTTGGTCATCTGTTATACTTAAACATCATCACTAGCACGTATGTTGCATACCATATTGGGGGTCATATCAAGGTCAAGGTCATTGGTCAGTATTTAAGTTTTTCTTCATAGTTTTCTTTTTGTTCAATAGCATTAGAGCCATTTGAGATTAGGGGATAAAACTCTGTGTCTCTAATTGATGGCATATTATGTATCACAGTCCAGGTTATATATTCAAGGTCAAGGCCACTGATCAATTTATTCCCCTTTTCAGCACTTTTGCTTCGAGTCCTTTTAAATAGAAACATGAAACTTGTTTGCTATCCATGTCTGCCTAGTGACTTTACAGTTCTGTTGCAAGAAGCACAGCCAGATTTCATCATGGTATGATTTTGGTGACCTTGTCACAGTAGAAAGGGGGGACTTAAATTTGCTTAAACAATAACTGTGATGAGATTAAAATTAAAAAGACATATTCATGCATGACTTCCATTAGGGATTCTCACCAGAGGGTCACACAGACCTGCATTTATTTTAGAGGCCACAGTCAAAAACTAAGGGTCAGCAAACAATATCAGATAACTTCAGGTGAAAGTTCTTTGTACACATAAGACAGGCAGACAGATAAATATTTGTACCAGTATGCATGTATGACATAATGTGAAGAAAAGACAGTTTGGAAAAACATATATATATATATATATATATATATATATATATATAAAGATGGTGATGAAGATGGCGTGATATATTAAACAGAAGTACCAGTATATAAATTTTGTTTTAATCAAAACATTATGGGAGAGGAAAATCTCAGCAAATAAATATTTGCAGATACTGGATGTAACATGTAATATCTACACCTGCTTTTTTATGAAAAATGCATTTACTGAAACTTGATTTCACATCGATCACTTCTTTCTATTGTATCAATGCAAATGGAGAAATGATTAAAGTAATGTTTATCTGATTGAAATATTATATATGTGTATTAACATCAAACCTGTGCCCTCAAAACAATGAGCTAACAAGGTAGCCAATCAGCATAAAGAAGGTATTTGATGCAAACCAATTGTACTCACTTTCATACAGAGCTTGGCTGTTGACACTTGGTAGCACACCGCTTCTCAATGGGATTAATTAGGAAGTGACACAGGATAAGTAATTTGTGTACCATGTAAGATGTGACAGATATTGTAAAAATTATCAACCTTTCGGCCCCACTGAAGTCTTTTTTTTATCACAACAGTGTCTCAGCTCGCTAGCAGCTCTGGACTGTGTTACAGGTGATAAACTACATCTGATCTGACACAGTGAAATTCAGACTGCGATCAAATGGACTGAAAATGCAATTTACAGTGTAAACTGTGTAAGAGGTGTGCAGTAATGTAGGCATGACACTTTTTAAGGTACCGACAACTAATTAAAACAAGGAGGTCCGAGTCTTGACGTCGAACCCATGCTCAAAATTGTAACCAGGACTTGAACAAAAGTATTTACACCACAAGAAAAGTGACTGATATGTCTCCCTTTCCCACAATGAGCTCAACATTTATTTGTCTTAAAGCTCATATAGTATGTTCATGTGTGTACTTTATTATTTTAACATAAGTTGCCCTTTGTTTGGCTTTGAAATTAATGGACATTTCCTGTACTAATTGTACAGTTTTCATGTTATTTTCTGAACAGTTGACATATCCTTGTTAGATGTATTCAGTTTGATGATGTGTCCGAAAAGTAACATGTGAATCAAAAGTTATTTAGATTGTTTATCACGTTTTAAAAATAGGACAAAAATTTTGTAGTGTTGTTTTTATAAATTAAGTATGTCTTTATTCTCTCAGAGAAATTGTTTTTTCTTTTATAATCATTAACAATTATTTTAATATATGATATTTATATGACTTCTCCTGGACTGGAGCCCAGTCCATGAAAGATTAACCCCCAGTTGGTGCATTTATCAGCTAGGTCATTTGGCTCACAAGGTTTTGTGCCTTGTTAAAAGCATATTGTGCATAATTCTGTAACTCTATGAATATTTAGACTGGAGATCATACAACTTGGAGCTTAAAATCTTAAGAGACTTTTGAAAAGTAAAGTATTGTGTGATTTGTTGACAGCCTACAAAATTGTATGATGTCAATGCCTGGATTTTCTCTTTTGCACTTTGTAGGTTAGGTTCATTAAAATAAAGTACTGTACACAGGTGTCATTATGGTAATATCATTTGGGAGAAGATGTTGAAGGAAAGAAGTTTGGCTATTATTGGGGTGGTGCTTGAAAATTGTATAGGCTGATAAACTTATTCCTAAAAATAAAACTTTGTACTGCAAACATGATTTGCAATAGCTGCTTATTTCACAGTTTTTCAATCACAATGTTTAAATTTTTTACTATAAATGACTATATTATTCATTTGGTTTTCCACAAAAAGTGTACAAAGTTGTGCTGCTCATTTGTACAGCAAATTAGCATGTAAATTCTTCTTTCTCTGTACACTTTCTGTATATTGTTTGTATGTCAAATATGCATGTACATTGTTCTTTCTCTGTACACTTTCTGTCAGTTCTTGGACATGTTAAACTTTGTTACTCTTATCCATTTGTTAGTATTGAGGCGGTTGTGAATGTGGTTCAGTCATGTTTTGTACTTATTGTGTACAGCGCAGAATGTAGGCTGTTGTTGTATTAACTATATGTATTTTCTGACAAAAATTAAACATTTTGTGCCACTGTTGTCTCTGTTCATTTTATTCATCCTTGTGATTAGTGACTTTGATCATGATATGCCATATTTGCTTGTGCGAACAATAGTAGTATAGATATTCGTAGTCGTGGATCACCACTTGTTTACATTTTTTTCTACCATAATTGCTTGATTGTTATTAAGTCTCTCCAGAGATTTTTACAGGTCATCACAAATTTTTTAATTGTTATGCTGTAAATTATTCCTAATAAGTGTCATGTTAATGCATTACTATTACTTTTTTATTTTCTGATTCATTGTTCATATTTTTTTAAAAAATGGTGTTAAAAATGTGAACCAGGGGTGATTGCAGAATTGTTGATATTGATACCACTAATGGTGTAAATCCGGATCTACCATCGCCTAATAAGCTGGCTGAACAGGGTTTACACACTCTTCTACTTCATGCTCCTCACATCTTTTACTTTTTCAGAATAATTAAATTATGCTATAACAATATTTTGAACCCTAGGTCATCTAAGCCTTAGTTCATCAGTCTTGCAGATTAGTATACAACAGTGGTTCCCAAATTTTTTTATCGCGACCCAAAATACCATCTTTTGCGACCCAAAATGCAGTACCTCGTGACCCCGGATTTGGGAAAGACTGGTATACAAGAAGCTTGACTGGTTCCTACTGTTGTTCCCTGTGCATACATTGAAATCCCATCAAAAAAAAGGGTAAAGTAAATATACTAAATGTGTCATCCAAAGGTATTACAATCTGACATCATTGATAAATTGTAACCTCTTCTCACATGCTACCTTATAACATTATCAGTCTTTTGTTCCATCAATGAAAGTAAAGAATCCTTGCAGTTTTTTCTCTGGTTTGTTATACAATATCTTAAGATTATGCATTGAAGACACATAAGAGCAAAAAGCACAGCAAAAACAATATCAGTTAGGTGTCGTAGTTATCAAAAAGAACAGTTTCTCCATGTGGTATTTTACCACCAAATTTACAGCATCATGGCAGTGGGATAATGATCCTACAAACAGGGGGGTAATCCACTGTATTAAGTATGTGTTCTACTCCTGATTTCAAGCAAACAGCGCCATCATGTGACATGAACGCTGTTTTTAATTGGATGTGAGTTATACCCGAATTCAAAATGATGCAAACAATCAGTGTCTGATAGTCGTAATATTGAAGTGCATGCAGGACATTGAGATATATTTATGAGGTATTCAAAGACAATAGTTCAAACATGAAACCAGTCAAACACTGTCCAGACACCTGTTGAACCCATATAACTTGCCTGCCTTTGCTTCTTTAGTAAAGATTGTTGCTTGCACCATTGCAACTTGAGCAACATATATATATATATATATATATATATATATATATATATATATATATATATATATATATATATATATAATCTGGATTTTATATAAATCTAGGATATATGCAATGTTAAATTCCGATTCCTCTCATAGTGACCGTTATGTTAAATTCACCTTTTCTGCCTCAGTGACCCACGATATTAAACTTATGGACGTTTTTAATATTAAATTCCTTTTCTCCCCACCCACCAATAGTGATCGAATCAAAGATGTTGAGAGAGTTGATTTTATCCATTCCTCCATTTTTCCCCATAGCAATCCTCATTACTACTGTTGAACAGAACAACAGGCGGACAGGCAGATGAGTTGGTATGACTAAAATTATATCCACAAAAGTGCAGATATCAAATGTATATTAATTTATCTTTACAAACTTTTTTTATAACTACTTATCTATATATACAGACTTTCATGTGAAACAGCATTCAGAGGTTTATCATAACAAGAAGAAAATATATATAAACTGAGACTAACGTACATGTATTTTATACTGTCCGTGATATAAAGAATATCCACCTGTCTGTATGTGTCACTCCAGCCTGATCACTGCAGTTAACGGTAGTTTTTATAAGAATCACACGACACAATTGTTTTGTGAATATGTCTTAAATATACCCACACAATTTTCAAAGATTGACAGTTTTCAAACTTAGAGCAGTATGGATAAGGTCTTTCCTAGAATTATTAAAACAGATGTTTCAATGACTGCAAACCAGGTTAAATTATGCTTATTGTATTCACAAGTATTGCAGACGATAAACGTCAATTGAATGGGCTAACGGGTTGCTTGTAACAGTTTTACTTTACTGTCTGTTCAGTCAATCAATTCTTTAATGTCACTTCATTTTTGCATAGAACATAATTATTGATGTTATTATAAAGCTGTAGCCGAAATTCCTGTAAATTTCCCAGAGTCATTTAATATCTGTACATTTACAATCTATTGTGTGCATATACTAGTATAACATTTTTTCTTACACAAGCCATTTTTTTCTGATCCATGTCTGAATTAATTACCAAACTTTCACAAGAAAATTATATTGTTATCCACTTCACAAAGTCTTGTAAATGGAACTATGAGGTGAACATACACTGGTTTGTGTTCGAAGTACAATTGTAAGACACCAGATGAATGCTTCGATACATTGTAGCTCTCACATACAGGGGAACCTCGCTATAACACGATTACTGAGGTCCATAACTGACAACCGCGTTATGTACCTAACTGCGGTATATGGAGAAAGATCGAAAATTCGTTATAGCTGGATATCCCTGTATGTGGTCCAGTAATGATTTATAATCTGTTGTTACCATACCCGAGCTTACTCGTTTTGGATCCCCCCCCCCCACCTTGTTTTGAGCCTGTTCGTCAAGTCCCCGTGGATAAGGACTAGTGTTAGCGTCATAGACACAGGAGTCGATATTTATTGCATACCTAAAATCATCTTTTTATGCAAAGTAATTGTATATAGGGTTATAATGTGGGGGGGGGGGAGGGGCTTTCAATAATTTCCAAGTCATGACCATGGGCTTAAGTACCTGAGAGTTAAAGACGGGACCCGGGACTATTATCACCAACATTTTTGAATTTGTCTTTTCACGCCTAGTACGTGTATATATGGTTATAGCATGGGTATCTAAATGGATTCTTAATTATGACCCAGGAACTAAGGGGCCAATATAACTTCTACATTTTAATTTGTCTTTGCATGTCCAATAAGTGTGTATATGGTTACAGGGTCAGTATAGCCCAGGAGATAAACCCCTTGAGGGTAAGAGTAGATCCATGGCCCAGGAGATAAACCCATGGCCCAGGAGATAAACCCCTTAAGGGTAAGAGTAGATCCATAAGCCATTGTTAATTGCACATTTGAATTCATCTTTTCAAGCCCAATACATGTATATAGGTTATAGGGTGTGGATCTCTGTGACTTCCAAGATATGCAGGGGCTAAGTCTTGAGGGGGAGGGGGAATAGGCCCAGGGGTAATTGCAAGCTGCATAGCTAAATTTGTCTTTCCTAACTAAAAAAAAATCCTTCCATTGGTTGTCAATTTCATATAAACAATTTCATTTAAATATAATTCCACTTAATTTACCTTATGACCCTTTGACAGCCCGCCCCCCCAGGAGGGGGGGGGGGTGACGGAGAGGGTGGGATGAGTCTGAGCTGCAAATACTACACGTGTCGCGCCACTTTTCACATCATGGGGGAACTATTGCACCAGGTTTTGTGAATGTATGTCTAAAACAATAGTAGATTGCGTGACGGAGGGACGGACGGATGCGATCACAATATCCTCAATACTTTAGCTGACACAGTGTTAAACATAGCAGAATATCACATCATTAATTGTAGACAAAAATACATATGCACATTTCGTTATTAACAATGTTAGAATATCGCTGTGCTTAATATTTGTGTTTCTTGCGACAAATGTCGCAAAAGGTATATATGCGGTCCCTCGGCCACTCTCTCTCTCTCTCTCTCTCTCTCTCTCTCTCTCTCTTGCTGATTGTGTCATACGTTCTTGCTCCTAATGTCCTAATGCTTACATAAAGTACTCTCAACAATCCCAAAAATGCCATAACGTAGTGTTTAAGATGAAGCAAACCGGACTATCCCGTGGAAAACTACCGATTTGAATCGAACCTAGATCCGCTTGTTAGAAAGCGAAAACATTAATAACTGCTGTCCTCAATGTAACAATGTTGTCAACTTTTTTAATAACTTCTTATAGCGGCTTTAATTGAAGTGTACATCTGCGCATTTTATGAAACATTATCATTGTATATATCAAACAATATCATTGCAGGTATCAAACAATATCATTGTATGTAACTTCTCTGGGGTAAACAACAGTTGAAAGCGTTTCGGGACTGACGGACATATGGACAGACAGGCAGATGGATAAACAAACCTGCGATGGGCAGGGTGAAAGTAAGCTGCTGACGTGATAACGGGAGAGACCCCTAACTCTTGTCAACATTTCAGCGGAGTACATGACAGATGAACAGCTTTGAGTACTGGAAGACAAAATAAATACAGATACACAAACGTACGTACTCAGAGGAAGAAAGTAAGACGACCTACATCCTCATGCTATGTGTAATGAAAAGGGATTGAAATTTTTTCTTTCTTTCTTAGGAGAAAATCATACTAGCACCCCCTCTAGCAAAACAAACAATTCAAAGAAAGAAAGAAAGAACGAAAAAGAAAAGAAAAGAAATGGAAGGTAAGAAAGAAACGAAGATACTAGTAAATGGGGAAAAAAAAGAAAACGTCCCTCCCTCTCTAGTACTTTTTATGTGATAAGAAACGAATAGGGGGACACGTAGAAAAAGCCTCACACAAATAATTATTTTGTCCACATATTCGACATATACAAGTTCGGTAGTTTTGGCAAGAATATTTTAAATCCATCAAGTTTTGAATTACAAGAAGGTATATAAGAAATAATTTGCTAAACAGCCCCTTTATCATAAAACGTGTTTGATTCCAAATTCTTCCATTTCATAAACTTATCATGAACTCAGATTTTATGACAATATCTGTGTATTTCACTTCAACCAATTATCCTGTTTCATAGCACTGCTAAATGCAATATAACTCAACCCCATTTTGGACACAATCGTAAATTTCAAAATATAATGCGTCCAAGCTCAGGGTAGAGTATATACGCTAAGTTGAGCTGTTGGTGGAAGCGGTCCTGCAGGAACTGATCTTTGGAAAGCTTGAGATTTGTTCATGTAGCCCCACACTGAACGTCCAGTACACTCGTGGCAGAACAACCTGATCATGTGCAGAAGGGTTTTGTATTTCGGCCGGCAAAGTCGCGCTTTTTAGTTTTGGAATCGTACTCTATTCGTAACGCATCCAAGATACGCACAAAGGTAAGCTTCGCATATTTTGTATGCCCCTCCACGAATTACTCTTGGCCGTCAGTTCGTCCGTCCCCCACCTTTGGGTTAAGTGTTTGCGTTTATGTTCGCTCCCCGTGCACCGTTGGCTGCAGGGTCATGCAGCTTCGTGTATGTGTCTTATGGTGTTCAACACTTTCCTATTTCAAATGCAGGGAGGCGGGACATATGCATTCTATGAACATCTATGTATGTATATCTGTTTGTTGAAATAATTGATACAAAACAAAATGTGTGCAATTGGAATATTGACTTGAGATAGAGGTAGTAGTGTTAGTAATTGCTGTTATTATTGTTGCTTTTTTGGTTTGGTTTTGGGTTTAACGCCATTTTTCAGCACATGATAGGCTATACATGGCGGCCAGTATATCTGGTGGAGGAAGAACCCGGAAATATCCCGGGAAGAACCACCGACCCACGGGAAGCTACTGGCAAGCTTTGTCACATAACCACATTGGCCGAGCCCAAGACTCGAACCCACGCGGACAGAGGTGAGATGGCAGTGATCGGTAAAGGCGAGCGCCTTAGACCTCTCGGCCACCTGGGCCCCCCTGTTTTTTGTTGGTAAAATCAACTTGCAATACATGGGAGTGGGGGGTCGGAACTCGAAACACTATACGTGTCGCGCCACTTTATGGGGGGGGGGACTATTGCATCAGGTTTTTTTAATGTAGGTCTCGAGCTTTATGAGAAGACAGCGTAACGGAGGGGCGGACGGATGCCATCACAGTATCCTTAAGGCTTTTTAAACAAGCGTGGGGATAATAATACAACTCTACGCAAACTCAACTGACACAGTATTAGACATGGCAGAATATCACATCATTAATCGCATACAAATATAGCCGTATTTAATTGTTTTATAATAAGTTCTCGCTTCTAATGCTTACACAAAGTACTCTGAATAATCCAGAAAGTGCCGTAAGGTAGTGTTTGAGATGGAGTAAACCGTGGAAACCACCGATTAGAACCGAATCCAGATCCGCCTAGGTAGAAAATGAACAAATAAATAATTGCTCTCCTCAATGTAACAATATCGTCAACTTTTCTTGGTAACCTTTTTAGTAACTTTAATTGAAGTGTACATCAGCGGATTTTTATCAGACATCATCACTGCATGTAAGTTCACTGGGATAAACGACAGTTTAAAGCGTTTCGGGACTGACGGGCATAGGGGCAGACAGGCAGATGGATAGACACCTGCAGACGGACAGGGTGAAAGTAAGATGTTAAGGCGATAACGTGGCATTCCCCCATTTTCTGTCGCCATTTCGTCGGAGTACATGACAGATGAACAGCTTTGGGTACTGAGGGACAAAAAGACAGATAGATGGACCAACGAACGGATGAAGATGAAGAAAGCAAAACGACCCGCTTCTTGTTGGCTTTGTGGCATGAAAAGGGGTTTGCAATTTTGTCTTTCTTACTTTATTGGGAAAAAAGCATGCCAGCATCCCCTTCTAGCAAAACGAACAATTCAAAGACAGAAAGAAAGATAGGACGAAAAGAACAATGGAAGGAAAGAAAAGAAACGAAGATACTAGTAAATGAGAAAAGAAAACGTCCCTCCCTTCCTGGTATCTTCTGTTTGCGATAAGAAAGAGAATAAATGGATACGGAGAAAATTCCTAACACAAATAATTACCGTATACTCGCGTACTAACGGCTACCAACTGCAAACTGCATAGACCCAGATCTGCCGTCGCATAATGCGCCGGCAGATCTGGGTCTATGCAGTTTGTAAGGAC
Organism: Margaritifera margaritifera; assembly: GCA_029931535.1. Lineage (NCBI taxonomy): Eukaryota > Metazoa > Mollusca > Bivalvia > Unionida > Margaritiferidae > Margaritifera > Margaritifera margaritifera. The sequence goes on along the minus strand of JAQPZY010001636.1, from coordinate 2,717,999 downwards.
TAATCAGTAGAACAAACAACATAGACCCTGATCTGCCGGCGCATTATGCGACGGCAGATCAGGGTCTATGTTGTTTGCATTTGGATCCGATTTATACGCGAGTACATACGGTATGTTTTTCACCTATTCGACATATTTTTGGCAAGAGTAGTTTAAAATCCATGAAGTTTGGATTACAAGAAGGTATGTAAGAAATGATTTGTTAAGCTGCATCTTTATTATAAAACATGTTTTACTGCAAATTTGCCCATTTCACAAAATTATTATGAGATAAAATTTCATGACAATATCCTTATATTTCCTTTCAAAAAATTAGCTTTTTTGAAAGCACCGCTAAATGCTATATAACTCAACCCCAGTTTTCAGTACAATCGTAAATTTCATATATAAGCTTCCAAAGTCAGGGTTAAGTATGTTCTCAGAGTCGAGTTTCTTGGTAGAATAGGGGCTGAAGGAATTAGTTGTCATGTAGAAAGCTTGAGATCTGTTCATGCAGTCCTACACTGCACTTTCCGCACGTGCTGTAGGACAAATTAATCATGTGTGGAAGGTTTTTGTAGTTTGGCGGGCAAAGTTGCGCATTTTAGCTCTGAATTGGACTCCATTCGTAAAGCATGAAAGATAGCACAAAGGTAAGCTTGGTATATTTTGCATGCCCGTCACGATTTACTCTTGTCCGTCCGTCCTTCCATCCGTGCGTATCCCACATTTTGGTTAAGGTTAGTTTCCCTTACACCGTTAGCGTAAGGGTCATGCAAATTAATTTATGTAGGTGTTTTATGATTAACAACACTATTCTATTTCAAAAGAGAGGTAGCGGATCATATGTGTTCGATGAATATCTATCTAGTTTTTTATGATTGTTGAAATAATTGATACAAAACAAAATGTGTGCAATTGGAATAATTATTTGAAGTAATAGTAGTAGTTGTTGTAGTGGTAGTAGTTGTTGTAGTGGAAGTTGTTGTTGTATTTTTTGGTATGCAATACACAAAAACCACTACACGGGACATAAAACATACAGTATGCAACATAAGACATTTAATATAATACACACACAATAATACATAAAAGCACATTATACAGAAGCGGTACACATTACACGTGTGAAATAGACATGTTCATTTACACCTACATTTACCCGTACACCTTTTTGGGGGCTTAGTTCCAGTTGGGTCATAGCTGTAGTTCAATATGTTGATGTTGTTTTAAGTTCATCATAACTATTATGGTAACCAAGAACAAAATCTATTCTCTATAATGAAATGGATAATTTGGGATTTCTGATTTCAATATGATTGCTAAGGGAGTCCGTCGTCACCGGTGCTGAGGCATTTCTTCGAAAGATTGATTGTAATATAATTTTCCATTAGTCCAGAAAGTCACTAAAAGAGTATGCTATACCCATTGTATGGACACAGTTGTAATATCGTATAGTTAAACTATATATTTTCAATTGCTATTCTTTGCAATCACTTTGAGACCCTTTCATGTAAGTTTCTCTAGTATCTCGTTCTCTTTTAATTCATTCCTTTAATGAGTTGTTTTTCAATTCCTCTGCCTTGGATCTCTGTACCTACAAAATTCCGTGTATCTGTTATATTATTTATTATTGAAATAAACTCTTCATGATTGATTTCGTTATTACTTGTAGCCTTGGATACAAAATCATCGATACTACTCAACTTACTGATTGGGTTTTGCAACAATACCTTACAGTGTGGTACTAACATCAGCAATAGTCATTTTCATTATCATTTTTGTCTTCTCTGCCAATCCTTTATTTGTAATTAAATGTTGAAAATTATCTCAACATAATTCAAGATTTTAAGCAAGGTTAACTGCATGTTATGTTTAAATTTTACATAGAGTACTAAAAAATAATTTGAAATTCTAACTTGATAAATAAAACGATCGATTTCAGGACATAGCCTGACTGGGAAGAAGTAAAGGACATAACAGAGTTTAACCAGAAACAAAGTAAATGGAAAATAAAGAATACATGAAAAAGTGGTACAGAGTATCCAAAAAGAAAACGTAAACAATGGACAGAAAAAATTAACATCACTAAAAAGAATGCAGGAAAAATAAAGAGAAGAACACAGAAAATGTGAATAAATACACAGAGTACAAGAAACAAATATTAATTATCATGACAAGAAGTGGAATTTTATAACCGTTAAAACAAAACATAAAATCAAACGTGACTTTGAACATACTAGATTTTTCATCTATATACTTCTACTAAAAGTGACAAACTTCACTAAGCCTTAAAGAGTTGGTGCAGATGACCTTCATAATGATCATTTCATTCCATGTTCCTCGCTTTATCTGATCCCAAACAACAAACAAACTGTTTTCACTAGTCAAACACAAGGCATATAATTGCAAGTTAAAATATGTAAAGAAATGCTAAGATGCCTTCGAGGCAAGATATTGAAGAGCACTATAGAACATTTGAATCACTAAAGATTGCAAACTTCATCACTGAGGAGATTTCGAAATAACTTTCATTAATCAGTTACATCTCTTGTCTATTTCAACTGTAAGACGTCAGCACACGATAGACATCTACTCCTGTAATAACAATCATTTTAACAATTGTAGTTCAAGGCATAATGCATCACCAACAAAGCGACCGGTACACATTTTATTTATCAAGCATTTCTCCAATATTTTCTATTTACTCCTTATTTTCTGCTTCCTTGCGCAAAATTGTCTTCTTCGTAGAGGTGTTTCTTTGTAACAACGTTATGTTTGAATTATATCAAACTAGCGCTTAATGCCGATAGAGGTGATCCCAATTTCAATGACAACAATCTAGTGAAGTATCTGATATCATGTTCTCTCATGCTATCATCTTTCAGTTTAGTTTGTAAATTGTATAAATTATCCATCAGAAGTAATTTGCTAATCAATGATGCCACAGTGTAAATTCCAACATCTGACAAAGATTCCATATGCCTTCTTTGTTTGTTTCTCGTCCATATTTTCCAACTCTTTTTCAGTCAAGGTTTCACCAGTTATCTCTTTGTATGTTCCATTTGCAATTGTTATGTTCAATTCATGTTGGTAGCCATCAGTTTCTTAGAAGTGGAGTTGTTGCTGGGTTTATCCCAATTCCTTTTCCAGCTGTACTTTGTCCATCTCTTCGTTATTTACATAACCGAAATATGGCTGAGGGTGATGATGATTTTGATTATTCCTTTAAAGATCCTTTGCGTGAAGATTTTGTAATAGATACAAAGATCCAAATACAAGTTGATGATACTGTAAATCTTGCAAGTGGTGTTTCAGTGCAAAATGTTGGCTCCTAGTGAAGGTACTGTGCTTCACGTCAAGTTCTCGACTTGTACAAGGAGGACATACAGGAAGACCTTGAAATTACGATATCAGCTGGAAATAAATAACTTTAGAATGCAAAACACTGCATGCAGGGGCTGATTAAGGTTTTAGGGGCCCGGGCACTTCAGCTTAGATCCACCCCCCCCCCCTGAAAGCTGTCCGTAAACTGTCTTTTATATGTGTATAATTATTATAGCTATATTAGGCGAAGTATTAGACTGTTTAGACTTATATACGGTTTATTTAAACACATTTAATTTTATCCACGCCAACGGGGGGGGGGGGGGGGGCATAAATAGGGATGCCCGGGGCACGTGACCCCTGCGCCCCCACCTTTATCCGGCACTGACTGCATGATGAAAAGCCCGACGGTAAAATAGTTAAAATTTCGAGGAAAGGTAACATTAAATCAATGATAGTGTCACGGAATTGTGTACTTTATATCAATGTATATAGGTGGACGAAAATATTCTCGGGTTTCATTGCCGCGTACAACGTTACCCGAGGGTGGTTTATTTTTTCGGCTCTAGTTATTTGGAAATACTGAGCACGATTCATCCCATGCAGCATGTGCAAATTGCAGGCAGTGAAAAGCCAAGTACCTCGGGTTCTCTAGCTGCGCATATTCATCACAGCTAGGGTACTTATAGAGCGAATTCTCTATGTACAATTTACATTACGACGAGTCATGTCAGGAAGCTAACCACTTTCCGGAATCATCTTCAGCTGTAGAGGTATGTGAATTTTAAAATTGTATTCTTTATTACTATCCCTTTTATATGACAAAATTGTTTTATATATTGGACGTTTTAGAATTTATTCCAAATTTTACAGAGAGTCAAAACCTAGGTCATATAACACCATGCTATTAGAAAGACTGTAGTCTGGTTCAAGTTAGCCATTTGTTATAACTGAACAGACAGATTGAATTTAATTATACACTGCATGCATTGAATGATGAAAAAATGTAATGTGTAACGAAACGAATTCATGTGCGCGCATGCGTAACATATATAATTGCATTCATACTTAACAGTGTCAAGTGTACTACACTGCTCAGTTATTATACTTTTAGCTGTTTTTATGGTTTGATGATGTGGAGTCGTAGAACTCTGTCGGGTTCCTTGTAACCTGTTCGCTGCTGTCTGGTGAAGTTGGCTCGGAAGGGAGTACTGGTGTTCTCGAAGTGAGGGGCCAAGGCATCGCGACCAGCGGTTTTGTGTTGAATGACGAGGCTCTCGATGGACCTTTAAACAGATTGCGAGTGGCGGGCCATGGGTGGTGACTCCTTAACAATTGACTGGGGCGGGGAAACCGGAAATACATCTTGGTCGTCAACTGGACGTCACGATATATATCTAATCAGGATGTGGAATTAGTGAAGATGATTACCAATACATAAAAGATGGGATGAAACATTTTATTTTAAAATCTTTAGATCTTCACAACTACTATGTAAAGAAAAACGCACTAATGTTGTATGATATATTTGAAGAGTTTAGAAATGTATGTATGCGGAATTATAATCTGGATCCTACTCATTATTTCAGCACCCCTTGACTAACTAACGAGGCAAGTTTAAAAATAACTTGTGTCAAACTTGAGGTAATAACTGATTATGACAGGTTTTTCATGTTAAAATTAGGAATGAGAGGTAAAATTAGCATAATATTGCATAGGTATGCTAAATTAAATCACGAGTATTATCATAATAATTAAATTCTCAGCAAGGAAGGAGAGTATGGCTCATCTCGTCTGAAATCTTGTATTGCTTATCAATATCATAACAATCTCTATGATCCTGTTAAAACCTTTAAATTGGCAAAAGAACAGCAAATAAAAGTAATTGAAAATGATTTAATGTCTTGGAAAGATGTTGAAAATTCTGTAGGAATTCTATAAGTAGATTTAGGAGTACCAACGCATTTGCATGACTATCTTAAAGATTATCGCTAGGAACCAGAAAAAAAACCTAATTCCTAATGAGTCTGACTTGACACCATTACAGAAGAAATTGATAGATAATAATACAAGAGCAAAATTTTCAGTAGCTAAATTATTGTGCAAGTTACAAACAAAAGAGATATGTCATCCACTATCGTAATTTGAAGTTGCATGTTAAAACTAACAAAGATGCAGCAGTTTTACTCACTGAAAAGAGGAAGGTAACCTGTTGCGCCGCGGCTATAGGTCTTAACAGGTCGAGGTGAGCATTTTGGGATGAAAGATCTGTGAGATAAAAGCTGGATAAGTGGACTCTGACCTCCATCCCACGGCATGAATAATGTCCGTTAGGGAACAGTTTCGCTCAAATGCAATGCTTGTGGCGACTGCCCTAACTTCCTGAGCCGAAATGCGTAGCAAATTCATTTGATCTGGGGTTATTCCCAGATATGCGGAGTGAATAACCCATTTTATCCAGGACACAAAGGCCTTTGCTGACATGTCGTCCTTTCTCTCTTTGATGGGTAAGAAGAGGTGGGATCTCCCTCGGCGCACAGGCTCTGTCCTTTTCATGTATCACATTAGAGCTCGTTTTGGGTCCTGTAGACGACCTTGAGGTGAAGTGTCCAGAGTAGACAGAGATTTCACTACAAAAGTCTGATTCCCCATGAACGGGAGCCTGTTCTTGGCAATGAAAGCAGATGCCGTCATGAGTGGTTTGACCCATCTTGTCGGAATTGTAAGTAGTTCGGGTCAACTGATAGAGCATGTATTTCGCTGATTCTGCCTGCCTTTGCTAGTGCGAGTAGAAAGCAGGTCTTGTATGAGAGGTGAACCAATGAAGCCCTCGAGAGCGGTTCAAACGGTGTCTTATTCAGCCAGATTATCACCCATGATAGATTCCACTTTTGGCACAGAACCAAAGCCTTTGGACCTGTGAACTCGACATTTGACAGCAGATCTGATAGGTCTTAGTTTTGTCCGACATCCTCTCTTTCGTGATGACGCGATGTGTCGGAGATCGTGGAACGGTACCCTTTAATTGTGATTGGCGCTAACTGTTTCTTGTCAAAGAGCCATATTAGGAAGTGAGCTATCTGAGGTACTGATGCGTTCAGCGGTGCAATGTATTTGCGCTCATACCATTGTACGAACTTTTTCCATTTCTCTCGTACACTTTCAAAGTGGAGGGCCGTCTCGCTCAAGCGATTCTCTCCACCACTCGATGAGAGAACTGTTTGTTCTTGAGGGCTTGTTTAATATGATCCAGACGTGCAAGTTCAACAATTCTGGATTCGGATCGAACGCCTACCGTTGTGGTTGCTTGAGCAAATGGGAAAATAACTATTTCCTGGGGATTTTCGTCGCTAGATTGAGGAGGTCGTTAATCCATGATTTTTTTGCCACTTGAGTGGAGGAATCAGGATGAGGCGACATTCCGATTCTCTTGCTTTCTGCATCACCTTCAGAAACTGGTGTGTTGGAGGGTGAGCGTATGCGTCCAAGCCGTTCCCATCTGTGGAAAGAGCTTCGATTGCCTAGGCATTCGGATCCGGGGCTGGTGAGACAAAGGTTGGAAGTTTTGCATACCCCTTGTCACCAATAGATCTGGCAGTGGTCGATTCCAGCGGTCACATATGCGAGTGAAAACCGAGGGATGAAGCGACCATTCTGCTTGAGACCTAGGACAATGATGTCTGCTGTCGCATTGAGTAAAATCCCTTAGGCGAATGATTCACGGGCTGAGAGACGGTTCTTTGTAAGAATTGAAGCCCCCGTTGAAATGATTTCGATGCATGTTCGTGCGGGAGACATACTCTGTTCATGAGGAATTGTCCGGCTGAAATACGATTCTTACAAGGATTGAAGCTAGGTTTTAAATGATCGGCACTTAGATACAGTGGCCACATGGGTCCAGTAATGGGTAGAGAGCATGTGATTGCGATGCGGAAGCCCATGTTATGGTGCCAGAGAGGGATAGGTGACATTGGATCCCTGTCACCCATCCCCTTAGGCGCAAGTAAAGGCTGTATTATAATATATGATGGCGGTACATGATCCCCATCAGATAGGAAAGTTCAGTCTTGACGAAACAGAACCATTGTTTCCTTCTTTGGGGCCAGGTTAATAGTACTTACCGGTAACTGTCGTTCCTGGTCCAGGTGTCCGGGACTGAACGTCGCCGTAGCCGGTACCAGAAATAAGACGCGATGGACAATCCTGTAGCCGTTTGACATTGGTCGGTGATGGCATTAGATGGAGACGGATCTGTAAGGTACTAGGCCTACATAGATCCGTAATAAATAGGGGTCTATCATGGCTATCAGCTGCCATGGGTCCATAAGAACAAATGGGCTTAGCCCATGAAACTCCGCTGGCTGGTCATTTAGGAGTCAAAAAGACTGATTACAAGATCTTGAATCATTTTTATTGGCCGAAGCTTAAAAGTGATGTTTCCAAATACTGTAGATCTTGTCACACTTGTCAAATGGTAAGAACACCCAATCAGAACATACCTAAGGCTCATGTGCAACCTATTCCTGCATTGGACGAAACATTTAGTAGAATAATGGTAGACTGTGTCGGTCCCTTACCTAAGACTAAGTCAGGCAAACAATACTTGTTGACCTTAATGTGCGTGTCTACAAGATTTCCAGAGGCAATTCCTTTGAGAAATATTAAAACTAAAAACATTTTAAAAGCTTTGGTAAAGTTTTTTTTTTACACTTGTTGGCGTTCCCAAATCTGTCCAGTCTGATCAAGGGTCAAATTTTATGTCTGGAATTGTCCAGCAAGTTATGCATGAATTAGGCATCCAACAGTTTAAATCTTCTACCTATCAAGGGGTTTTGGAAAGATTTCATCAAACTTTGAAGAATATGATTCGGTCATATTGCTTTGATACAGGAAAGGATTGGAATGAGGGGGTTCATTTGTTGTTGTTTGCTGTTAGGGAATCAGTTCAAGAATCATTGGGTTTCACTCCTTTTGAATTGGTTTTTGGACATACTGTCCGTGGACCATTGAAGTTATTAAAAGCGAAACTTCTTTCAAATGAAGATCCAAAGATTAATCTTCTTGACTATGTCTCTGATTTCAAATATAAGTTGTCAAAGGCTTGTGAAGTAGCAGGAACTAATCTTCAATCTACTCAGTCAAAAATAAAATTAAGGTATGACAGAAATACACAGGAAAGGAGTTTTCAGCCTGGTGATAAAGTTTTGTCTCTATTTCCCATACCTCAAAATCCCCTTCGGGCTAAATTGTATTGTCCTTATACGGTTGAAAAGAAAGTAAATGACTTAAATTATATTATTAACACTCCTGGGAGGCGGAAACAAACAACTTTGTCACATAAATATGTTGTTAAAGGAGTATTTTGACAGAGATAGCCCAGTTCATTATTCAATCAATTTTGTTGTACCTATCCCACACAGTGAGGATGTAAACAATAGAATACAATCGGACTGTAGAGACCCTGGTTTATCCAAACTTCAGCATTCAGAAATATTAAACAATCTTTACCACAAATTGTCACATCTGCAACAAAAGGAAAAGGGTTGAACTAAAACAGCTATTACATGAGTATGAGCACTTGTTTCCTGATGTTCCTACACGAAGGATCAAGTGCTGGTTGTAGTGGTAGTGGGGGTAGTGGTAAAGTACAGAATCATTCGTGGACAATTTGTTTCAACTATTTGTTCGAGCTGTCCAAACAGGAATTAGCATGATTGCCTGGTATTACTTGCAGTGTAATAATCTGGCTCTTGAAATCAGATGGAAACATTGTTTCTTATTACCTGCTGATGTCATAGTCCTTATTGTGGAATTTATTAGATTTTTGTTTACAATTTTAGCTAAAAGTAGAAATGCATCAACAAAATGAATCAAAGATAGGAAAATGTTACGAACAAAAAAGGTAACACATTTTCAGAAGTAAATTACACCAGCTACTTCAACCATGGCCTTATTTATAAACGATTGTATATTTGTTCCGTGATCGATGTCTTTTAAATCATGTTCTGTTGTGATTATATACCCTGCCATTCTGATTAAAAGACTGTCAGGATTTTGTTCGCTTCTCTCACCTTGTGTGTCCTTTTTTATCTACATTATTCTTATCCACGCTCTCCTCGATTGTTTCGTTATCTATCTTTTGACGAATTGTTATCGACTGTTTATCTGGCCGTTGGTATTATATTCTTCACCACTTTGGTATTTTATAGCAGTGCTTATTCCTAGTCTAAAGGCATCTATTGATTTTTTTTCTTCAAACAGTTGTTGTAACCATCAATTCTATTTGTTTTCATTACGTTTCATTAGGCAAAAAATATACCATCGAAACCGACAACATAGTTTATTCCAACTTTTGAATTTGAACTATATTGCTGAAATCTTATCGTGCTGTTTTCATCTGAGTCATAGACTTGTTCAACCAAAATACATTTTTTGAACAAATCCTTAACTGTGTCTTGATCAGTAGAAAGAGACTATGTGACAAATGTTCTGTTTTTAACTTAATCATCTATGAATATCACATAAGCTCTAATACTTTGATTTAATCTCGCTATTTCTTCCTCTTTTAGACCGTTGCTATCTTTCAAAAACAAATATGTCCATCCTTTTTATATATTTAGCCGGCATTGAGTCAATTTTATCAGCAGATCATTTTTGTTAGTATTAAACTGTTCTAGCTTCCTCATTATATTGATGTTTGACACATTGGTAGGTTAGGTTATCCGCAACCCCAATAGGTCGTTTTATGTTCATCAAGTCTATTATCAAACAAGTATTTATATTTTCTACCGATGTCTCTCCATTCATGATTTGGTGGAATATTATAGTTATTACAGATTATGTTAAAAAATTTTTATCACTAAGTTGTATTATTTGAATTAAAATCGTGTTCATCAGGTAATGGTATTGAGCAATTAATTAACAGTTTTTGAATTTGAAAGTAAATATGAAACCTATATGTGATTTAACTCGGGTACGTTTCTATATGTTAAATGCCAATAAGATATTCCGCATCCAGCTGCTGTCATCCATACCGACCAATTAAGTTCATTTTGCCATAATATCATATCACGCTGTGCTCTTTATATCTTTATTAAATCATCAACGTAAAAACTTGAAGTGTATTTATAAACAATTAAATGCATTGTATGCGCAATAGTTATTGTATGCGTATGAATTTTTTATCCATTGATATATTTTTCTATTTCTCTGGCAACTGGAGCGTTAAACCGGGTATTAGGACAAGGATATTGCATACTGTTTATTGGTTTTTCCTTGGGTGTTTTTTTTTCTTTTTCTTCTTAAATCTTTTGTCCATTCCTCAATTGTAAAAAATTGTCACACCTCAACAAAATTATTACATTTATTTTCTCCACGACTTTGCTCGCTTAGCTCACATAGTTTTGGGTATGGCTCTGTGGTTGGGGTAATAACTTATATTGTGCTCTGACGAGCAAACAACCACAGTATTCTTCATTTAAATACCTACGCAGATGACGTTGATATTAGAGAAATATAGGGTAGGGTTCTGTGGCTGAGAAAGTTTTGTTAAAACTATTTTTATTGGGGCTCGGATTTCGTTGTTTTATAATATTTTGTAATTCGGTTTTTATGGAAGTGGGTAGGCAGCGTACATTTTTGTAAATTGTGTTTGGGTGAGAGGTAAGGTATTATCTATAAAAACAATTTTTGGTTCCAGGGGAGTGAGGGAGTAGAATGAATTGGCCGCTACAATACCTTTTGTATACTGCTTAAAGTTACATTGCCCGAGGGTTAGGGGGCAGATCGGGAGAGGGGGAGGAGTATGGGTATGTTTCGTCAGTCATAGTTTAGGAGAAAGGCCAGTGTTAATCATAAGGTTTTACAAGGATTTCATTATGGAAATGTTATTGTTTAAATAGAAGCAGTTTTAAATCCTTTATTTAACGCATACAGATTTACTCTTCAACGTCAGAATAAAACTAACAAACAAACAAACAAACACAAAACTGTATTTCTCTTTAAGGCAGGGCCGCTACTAGGAATTTCCCAAATATTTTAACATGAATTTGGAAGTTATTAGTAGCATCCACCAAAATCATGCATGCACATAAAGGTAGAACATGTAAAATACATTTTGCCGATGCAACCTCCCCCCCCCCCCAAAAAAAAACAAAAACAAACCCACCAAAACAAAAACAACATCACAAAAAAACAAACAAACAAACAGACAATAAAAAGCAAAACATCCGTGTGATCATATACAAAACTTTTAATAGATGGGTAACACTATTAATGTATTATCATGCTTGAAATGACGTCTGGAGGCTCACACACAACGTTGTATTTCTCTTAAGTGTCCCAATGAGATAATCATGTGTGGTATCAAACTTTGCTTCATTTCATCTTCTACACACAACTTTAGAATTAATGAAAACATCTGCATTTGGATACAACATCTGACTTTAATTCATTTCAAATGTTTTGATGGTGGAGTTAATTTTGAAGTGTCACAAACAGAAATAATTCATGGCTTTGTTACATAATGGTTCAGTTATAAACGTCTGTTCAAGTTTGCTATAATAATACATCCACACTATCAAAGATTTACTTTATATTTAACTTGTTTTAGGTTGTTTCCTCACGAGGCAAGAGAAAATAACAACCACAGAAATACATCCCAGCAGTATAAATGTCTTATTACGTATATAGAGTGAAGGTAGCGAGCTTTTAGTTTAGACCATTCTAATAATAAATATATAAGGTTAAGAACTCAAGAATTAGCAGTTTCTCACCAAGCCCTCGATTGTTTTATTTTATTTTTTTTGGGGGGGGGGAGATGGGGGTGAGCGGGGTTTACACCTATACGAAGTTAATATTCGGAGAATATCTTTCTTAACATTTTTTCTGTTCGGAAAGGGTTGTGCTTGTTCCTGGTCGCCAGTTTCTCTAGAACTGTGCAACTGTATGGATATATTGCTACGCTGAAAAGAATATTTCAGAAAATATTTTGAAAAGTATATAATTACTTTTCACAGGCAAAAAATCGAAATGTTACATACGAAGGACAATATCAAGAGTCTTTTCAAATTTTTAGCAGCTTTCGTACTATGCACGCCATTGTAATTCACTTGTAAAGCACACCGTGTCGAGCAATGTCTAATTGGTAGACATTTACATTGGATAATGATGTAATGGCCTTGTTTTAGTCAATTAGGAATCTTCCTGTTGGTATGCTCCCCTGTGTAGCTCTCTAAAACGCAAGGATTGGCTACAATGATTTTGATCCATTCACTATCAAACTTGAGTCTGGTACCTGTGATTTCCAATTGCATGCTGTTAGGTCTAATACACAAACGCTTTAGATCGAGATATCCACGTAAAGTACAAGGCATGGTGGGAGGGTCAAGAAACTTTCTATGAAGTATTCTCTAACATCATCCCTACTGTATATTTTAGATAGTGAGTATCCCATATGCCTAAAACCTCTATACAATCCTCATGTGTCAGCAGTACTCTGCCACACACAGTCCCTTTTTTAATTCCCTATTTCATAGGCATATAATCACTTCTTGTGCTTTATCATTCATCTAACAAATATTAATTCTTGTTTAAAACATTTTTATCACCTCAGCTATTGCAGAGATAAAAAAGACATTTTCATAATCTATTTAAACAGCTGATTCTTTATAAGCAACTAAATTTTGGGGATCGTTGTTCAGATGTTGTAAACACTGCCTATTGTACTGTTCTGCAAAGTTCACCTTTGCAGAGGGTGACACTTCGCGTCCGCGTTCTGCCGCTACGACATCTCCTATGTCGGTCAGTTAAAACTGTATAAAAACATCCGGACAATACTGTATGCATGATAAATTCTTTTCAGTTGTTATGAACAAGCCAACATCACGACCGTCTACAACAGGTATTTTTAATTTCGACAATTTGCAACTTTTCGCATAGATGTATTAATAGTCTGAGTAGTTTAGTAGCTTTTAAATTTAGATTTTTAATGTTATCGTAGTTTTGTGATAGTTTTTTTAGTGCTGTATTTTCCTTACACGAGATGGTGATAATAAAATATGAGTGGACTAGAGATTTTTTATATTTGAGTTTCAAAATGTCCCGAGTCGTGCTGGTCTAGTAGTTTTTAATTTCGATTTCCAATGTTCTCGTATCCATACACGAGATGAAAATGGACACAATTTTGAGTGTTTCAGAGCTGTCTATTCCTGTACTATTAAGACACCTGCCCAATGGTTGTACAAGGCAGAGTCTATAAGGGTTATTGAATCATGTCAACCAACAATCTCAAATTCATCTTAAGAAATCAATAATTGTAAGGAGACAAATATGAAGAGTGGTTAGTGATAGAGAAGTACTTGTATTACACGTGCGACAAATGTGAAATGACAGCACATACTAATGTCGGTCATTTGCATGAAAAGCATTGCCAGTCATTATCAGTGATAAACAGAGCAAAATAGATAATGCTATTTACCAAGAGACACATGTACAGTAAATTTACGGTTAGAAAAATGAAAAAAAAAACGTAATTCACTTGACATACAAATTACAAATATTTTGAACAGAAAGTTTAATTTGCATTCGGTAGATGAACCAGTTCTTATTTATAGGAGTATATATTTTTCTCCTTAATTTCACGAGGAGTTACCTGAAAACTGACTTCCCACGAAAACAGGCTCTATCAGTGGTTTTTCTTTGGGTATATATGTTACACACTTTCTAATTTATATTGCACATGTTCTAATTGTAACTGGTGTTTTGTAATCTTAGTAGAAAAATATAAATACACCACTTAAAACACTAAACTAGGTCTACCAAGAAGTAGAGCCTAAACTAGGCCAACTCAGCACTGAGTACGCAATGACAAATTCGAAGTTTTAGCCTTCTTTGTTTATTTAATGTATCCCAAACATATCGTTCCAAATTATTTGCTAACTGAAAACGGAAATTTGAGCTAAAAAGAGTAATATTTACCATTTGGCAGATTTGCATGATTTTATTGAATATTGTTCTTACATTGTACTGTTTACCTTCTTCTGAAGATTTATGTTGCAGATTCGCGTGATTAGTCGGCCGAGAGGTTATGAATTTAACCTTTTTTCTGAAGGTTATAACCCCATACAATTTAATATAAAAATATCCTATTTCACTGAATCAAACGCCTTACTCATTAACCTAATTCCGATACATGCGTTACAGCAGGATCTATTGTAATATGGGACAGTTATACACTGTATACTAATATAGCTTCATTTGCAGAAGAACATGAAAAGTGTCTGATCTTGTCTACCTTTTGACCAGGCTGACCAGATTGTGTTGAAGTGTATGAAAATGTCGGATACAAATATTTTATACTATCGCATTTATTTTTTATATATTTGGAATTTTAGTGCTCCTTGGCAGGTTCAAGTTTTTCAAAAACTGTTATTATAAATTGCTAAAAATACAAAATCTTATCTCCTAAAATCCTCAAATGGTGTTTTCAAATTTCACCTGACGGAATTAGCTTTCACAACGTGGGATGTATATTTTCCAGTGCGTGATCATCTTTTCATGAAAGTTACAGTTGGATCCATTGACTTCCGGTATGCGCCCATAGAGGGTAGGGTAAAACAATACATTCGTTCCATGGAGATACGGTAAATAACAGTCTTTTTTTAATACTTTCATAAAGACTTAGTAAAAAAATAAATGGAATAAAAGCCTGAAAAATGTATGAAAATCCAGTTATTTTTATAGTTTTGTTTATACCTTCTGAATTAAAAACAATCTCTCTTACGAGGGTGGGGGAGGGAGCACGTTTCAAGCATCTGAGAATAACATATAATCGCTGAGATATTTTGTTTTGTTAGTTTTGACCGCACTTTCAAAACATTATTGGCTATGTCATGCAGAAGAAATGGGAGCTAAGTGCTTTTCCCAAGAACTCACAGAGGCAGCCAACTTGGGCTGGCCTGGTAGTGTATCGAACCCGCGACCCTTGGATTACGAGTCCGACGTTCTAACAACTGAGCTACTGCGGTTCCCTATTCAGTGAGAAGTAAACTGATGTATATATAACCGCAAAATGTAACATGAGGTGAAATGAGATAATTTGTTTTATTTTGCGTCAGGTTATATTTGCCGCGGTACAGAGGATATATTATACTATAATGTGCTTTAATAAAAAGCTTTTATCATTGCTCAAGTTGTGTTAGCTCTTGTTTTGCGTGAAGGGGACAAACTAATACGATAGCGCTAGTTAACATGGAATTTATTGACGTCAGAGCTATGCCGCATCGTTCAGTTCTCAGAGTTCTGGAAGTTCTCTGACATCCAATAACTTCTCGAGACTAAAAGATACTGCACAGTATAACACCAGTAATTCCACTTACGAGTTTTGTCAATGACTCCAATATTTCCTCTAAAATCTTTGAAACTACTTTTTACATCGCAAATCAGCAAAAAGTTCGCGTTAAACTGAACAATCCCATTGGTGTAGTTAGATTGGAGAGAGAGAGAGAGAGAGAGAGAGAGAGAGAGAGAGAGAGAGAGAGAGAGAGAGAGAGAGAGAGATTTAGAGAGAATACACTATAGTGACAATAATAATTAGGTTAAGCAAATAGTTTATTTTACAAATGTTTCCAGAATAGAATATCTGAGAACTGAAAAGAATCATAATTAAATGAATTTGCCTCTGTGTACAATAAAATAACATAACTGTGTATGAGATATAGAGAATTTTTCTCAGTTCAAAGGGAAAACAAAATATGATCAATCAGAGTTATTAGTTAATTGGATAAGCTGAAATAGAAGCTTTCGCATTTATTAGCCCTACGAAAACTAATTCCAGGAAATTCACAAAAAGGTAAAATCCAAGGAGTTTTGAATAATCATAGAACTATCAATATAAAAATCAGCACACCAGAAGCAAATCATCGCATAAATGCATCCAACATCAAAGTATGCCTTGAATTCACGAGGCAATTTTACCGATGGAAATGTCACTCTTAAACGAAATCTGGTAATCGATTCACGTTTTATGCATTGTATATAATTTACATTTTTCATTCCTCGACTTTGATTGATCGTTCTAAGTATCGGCAAATCTAGCATTTTCCTTTGCATCGCGTCATTGGGTGTCGAATCAGTCACTAAGAAATGCTGTTTGATGACAGAAAAAGATGGTATACGCGGTCAACGAAGTCTTTACTATGGATCGGCGGAACCATGATGTAAGAGCGTTACTGAATAATTGTACTCTTGTATAAGGGTCAGGAGTAGTTTGGTTCTTTTTTAATAAAGCTTAGACCTTCAAAATATCATTACTGTAAATCCTCTCATAACATAAAGCTAAAGAAATGAAACCCAAATCCCATCACATTGAATTCAACAATTCTTTCAGTCTTTTCATGTACTCTCTTGTTTACTTCACCAATCCATGTTATTGCTTTCAATCAGTAGAATATCAACTATAATGCAGTCAAAGATTGCTTTTTAGTTTTTGTTGGTTTTAATAGGCAATTCAAAAGCCCTGCTGAGAATATATGCAGTGCTTCACGAAACGTTGGCGGATAATGGTCAAGTCATAGTCTCATGCATTTCCATACGTTGTATTGAGAGATTACACGAGAGTCTGAAGAATCTGTAACAAGACTGTGTCGAACACCAGTGCATAGATGATGGAACTAGGATTCACACATTGTTCAGCGGTCCACTGAGATGACCAGTAAACAGTAAGTAATTGACAATTGTCGATAGTTACAATAACAATAATTCACCATTCTTTCATCCGAACACTTTTTAACAAACACTACCAAAGTAAACCCACTGTTCAAGATTTAATGATTTAAGATGACCTAAAATTAGTTTGGAAATTGGCTATCTTCTAGTTTCTGAAACTTCATGCCCCTCAGTCTCATTATATAAATACATGTAGTACTATTTATGATACTAATAAATATTAACACTTATATGATGTTTCTACAACATGTTAACACAATCATTGAATCTTTGGATTTTAATAATTAAAGTTTACCTTTTTTCTACATTTATAACTAGAAAAACTATTGTCTTCCAACAACTTGTAGTACAACCAAGGCGCAAAAGCATTTTAAAATCATTAATTTGTTTCAACATAATCCTAGCATAATCTGTCTAACAACTTTGAACGAAAAGAATAGCAACCAAACAACAGCAAACAAACAAAAAATAGAACCCAGAACTAAATGCTTCTTGGTCAGCAAGATCTTAACTTTTGTCGTCAAACACATTTTCTACAAGCATTACATAAAGTGTTCCACTCCATGTTTTGAGAAGGATTACTTCAAGCACACAACTATATAACATAACAATCTAAACTTTGTATTAGTTTTGCACATCCTTAAAACTAGAAAATCTATAATGTACACAATTAGAGAAATTCAACGTTGTTTAAATTAAGAAAATGGGGAATTTAGCACTTTTTGTATATACAGTTGCACGTTTGAGGCCTATTGTGAATCTTCAAGTAGAAATTCTTGAAGTATCACATATGCAAACGTTGCAGAATTCCCCAAAATACCTTTTGTTAATTCTTGACAATGTTAATATCTTTATAATAATAATAGTTACATACTACAATATCAACATACTTTACGATTTATTGTGTACATTTTGTGTTTTTTTTATCATTTTGAACCAGGATTCTTGTGGATCATTTTTTTCTGATACCTGACAAAAGTCCTATTGTACCCGTTTTGATTTCTATATGATCAATTCTTGCAGATTAATTGTAGCAGTAAAGAACTGCAATGTTCCGATGATGATCATCTTTTTCTGTACCTCACAAAAACAAAGATAGTTCAAGCGACACCAGTCTTACTAACATTTAAATGGTTAGTTCATTCTCGTCGACTTATCCTTTCTCTCTCTCTGTGTCAAAATGTAACTTTCTTTTAAATATGAAATTTGACAAAAATAACAGAAATTGGGGAATTTGCATGGCGGAAAAAAGATTGATTTGGGTAAGCTTTCTTTTTTGATAAGAGATATTTCAATACCTAATTTGAACATGGTGTTTTAAAAGTATCTCTGTGCATTATTGACGATCTAAAAGTAATTTAACTTATCTGCATTAAAACGATAATGCCTGTTTTTATAATTCATACCTAAAATTGCGCTGTCCTGTTTAATCGATGATGATGTTTACTTTGTGGTCGCACAGTATCTTTATTGTAAAACACCAAGGCAAAGGCACTGATAATAAATAAGACAGATATATGAATCAGTGTCAAGATGGAGCAGAAATGATATCTGGTCAAGATTTGCTCACCCTTGTGAACTTGAGTTTGATCTATATACGACATTTCCCTTCTAAAAATAATGTCAACTTACTGATATTAAATGTGATGCCTTATCCACTCATATTAAATGTGATGCCTTATCCACTCATATTAAATGTGATGCCTTATCCACTCATATTAAATGTGATGCCTTATCCACTCATATTAAATGTGATGACTTATCCACTCATATTAAATGTGATGACTTATCCACTCATATTAAATGTGATGACTTATCCACTCATATAAGGTAGCTGCACCAGAGCTAATTTGCCTGACACTAGCAAGTGTATACTTCTGTAAGATCCCTTGGATTTCTTTTTTTGTATCCTCACTAATTTCCATTTTTTTGTTTATGTCATCACCATTTTCCTTTTCTTTGTTTTTCTCATCACTAATTTCCTCTTGTTTGTTTTTGTCAAAGTCGTTAATTCTCTGTAACAAAGATTTTTTAACCGGCATTTCACTCTGAGATCCCATCAGTTTTCGAATCGTATCCCAGTCCTGCAAGAAATGCAATGCATTGATAAAATTAAATATAAGAAAACTTTTTCCTGATCTCTCCATATTTAGCATTGCGATCCTCTCCCCTGTTTCCTATTGCTACGCCACCGCCTGAGTTCATCCTTCTAGGAGTGACTAAAACTGTGAAATAGATGTGTGCCACTTTCAACGTATTTCAATTTTATTAATATATATATATGAATAGTTTCCATCCATACATTATAAGGGGTATAAGGGGGTGGGATGGGAGGTCAGTGCTGGTAGTGACCCCATTTATATACGGACGGAAGGAAGGAGACAATCATACTTGCCCGTTAAAACATGGGGAACACTTTATTTGGATAAATTATCATTTTGGCTACCATTATTACAAATGTTCATTAAACCGTATAGTACATACAAAAAAATGCATCTTACTCAAAAGCTATACTAATATGTTTGAGTCACCCGGTATACCCAAGATTATAAAACTGTTCGGTAGTTAGGACACATATTTGGAATATTAGAGCAAGACTAATTTCACTTAATCCGATCATACATCGTTGTCCGCTATGAGGGAACTTTATAAGATATTGTTTCAAGACTAATTTCACTCAATCCGATCATACATCGTTGTCCGCTATGAGGGAACTTTATAAGATATTGTTTCATACTTATTGTACTTAAAAAAAGCTGTCAGCAATGCTCCACAGGTACGACACAGTGTGATTCCAGAACTCGAAAAAGATGGTTTAATCCGTCTCTTTTCCATATCAAAAAGAGTTTGTTATCTAGTTGTTAATTTTCATTAAAAACAACTGTGGTGTTGGCTAACGTACTTATTTTTTAATGAAAGAATTTAACATGACTTTTATCTAGAATATAATGAAAACAATACTCATTATTTAATTCTTTTTGAAAAAGGCAACAGTCGTCGAACTTTTAAACATATCGTGTCAACTCATTATTGTTCCTTTATTTAAAATACCATACCTGTAAGGTATCTTTGTTCTCTCCAAGTAACATAAATGTTGCCAATACGACATCGTTGATGACTTGTTGTGGTTGCTTGTATCCCCGAAGTTCTGCTATTATTTCCGATTTCATCTTTGGAACTGGAAAAATATATTTCCCCTGATCCTTCGAGTCATCCCGTACTTCTTTGGCCTTGGATAGGAGAGTTTTTAATTCATCTTTGAATTTGCTTACTTCGGTGGTTTCTATTGCTTTGTCCAAACCACGTCTTTTGTAAATGGCGTCTTTAAGTCCTGAAAGTTATCACCGAAGTTTATTATACGTTTCTTGGAATTTCTCATTAATTAAAATTTTAAATTATCTTCTTTATGACAATTCTGAAAAATTGTGGCTTGTATCAAACGTAGAAAGAGAAGAAAGTATGCAAAGAAAACTCTTTATTTTTGAATCTTGTGCACCCTGAAATCTTTATGTTCTTTAAAAGCAGAATAAAGTAATTCTCCAAATGTGAGGAAATCCTCAAATTGTCCTCGTTGTTTAAGTACGATTTGTGTAAAGTAATTCAAGATACGACTGTATTTTAATCCCTTAAGACTGCGTAATATTCAGTTGAGAATAAATCTTTGAAACCAAGAAAACATATATTAAAAAATCTCCATATAAAGAAGAAAATTTTAAATATTTTGTGGAACCGTTAATAAAAGGTTTTAGATATAATCTAAATTTGTATGGCTTATTCGTCTAGATGTCTTTCTATTATTCTGCAGGTCTAAGAAGCCACAGTCAGCACTTACGGGAAGTTTAAAAAATATTCGTAAATTAGAATGAAAATTATCTTACGTTTTGACATAGATTTATGCGTAATATACTGTAGGGAAATAGAAATACAATATAAGCCATTAAACGTATTTTGAGTTGTTAAAAAAGATGTTTTTTCCTTGAATCCATTTTTCCTCATTGTTAAGGTTTATTAAAATTGTTACCTTCATTTTTGTAATTCTTTTAGGTTTGGCAACCGTGTCGAACATAATTTCACATAAAAACATTTCACACTTCAGTACGTACTGAAATAATGACACAACATTCAAATTCCAATGGGATGAATTCTGAACAACCACACTGCTCTTTCTTCTATTATATTATATTTACCACTTGATCCCTCTCTCTCTCTCTCTCTCTCTCTCTCTCTCTCTCT
Organism: Margaritifera margaritifera; assembly: GCA_029931535.1. Classification (NCBI taxonomy): domain Eukaryota; kingdom Metazoa; phylum Mollusca; class Bivalvia; order Unionida; family Margaritiferidae; genus Margaritifera; species Margaritifera margaritifera. The sequence continues at coordinate 2,696,735 of JAQPZY010001636.1, read as the reverse complement.
CTATATATATATATATATATATATATATATATAGTGGTTAATGTTTTCTTAAATATCTGTCTAATTATGACATGATTACTTAGTTCGAAAGGCTTCAATTTGTAGAAAAGTATATTAATATTCTTTTTTTTTCTTTTTTTGATACAGCCGTAAGCTTGTAATAATGTTTGGAATCATTGGAATCCTTTGAGTCTAGGGATAAATGTTATGAATCAAATGACTGTAGATAATTTATACAATCGAAATATTCCAAATATAGAGAAAACTGACATCTATTATTATAGATACTAAGAAAATGTGTATTTTGATATAAACGGGTGTTTGGGAAAGAGGCATACAATTTCTTCAACATTCACGCATGGTCTGATGTGCATATATTGATAAATCGAAAAGTCTCGAACTATAAGAAGACTACAACAGCATCGAAGAAAACGCAACACGAAACAAATCTGACGATATCTTTTTGAAATACCTCAACATACATATTGAGGCCTATTGCAATTGCTCCCATGTGTTCGCAAAATCTGCCTGAATTAGTCCAAAGTACACTATTTTCAGCAGTTATTAAAATAGGGAAAACGAATTTTGCCACGGTAAGCAATACCATATTCTAAAAGTACAATGAATGAATTAAAAAATATATAAAAAGTAACAAAAGTTATCGGTTCTTTTTATTTTTATTTTTACAATTTACCTTTGAAGTCCAGAAAGTGAAAATGACCAAGCGGAGTTTTTGGATAGGAGGACATCTGAAGTAAGACCAAGCTGTATACTCTATAACACAAATTGCACCCATCAATCATATACCAACATAAAGGGAATTAAAAGTTCGTTTAATAATACCTAAGATATACAAGGTCTTTTTTAAGTAGCCACGATAACCAGTGAGGAAAACCTGGAAATTTTTCTTTAAAATCCAACCCTATGCAAAATACGAAACTGTAGAGCGCCACAAAAGCTATATCTCTCCAGATTTTGATTTTTCCCCCCAAGGAGTTACCTTTCTCCAGTTTTTTCTTCTCTAGGGAGTCTATGGCTTTTGTAAGATCCCCTTTGTCTTCCAATCCCTCCTCCTTGAATTGTCTAATAACCTCTTCTAGCTCCTTTAAGTTATCTCTAGTTCTTGCCAATTCATTCAATTTTGATTTGGCTTTTATAAGATCCTCTTCGTATTTCGATTCTCCCTTCTCGATTTTTTTAATAACCTCTTCTAGATCCTTTAAGTTATCTCCAGTTTCTGCCAATTCACTCAATTTTGATCTGGCTATTTTTATAAGATCTTCTTTGTCTTTCAATTTTCCCTTCGCGATTTTTTAAATAACCTTTTCTAGATCCTTTAGGTCATCTCTAGGTTGTGCCAACTGATTCAATTTTGATCTGATTTTCTTGTCTATTGCTGGCTGAAATAGCAGACAAATATGTTTTTTTAACGGCAGAAAAAAAACCCGAACAATATCAAATCAGAAAACTACGAAGATTCAACAACAATTTATTACATGGACAAAATTCAGCATTGGAGACGATTTAAAAAATATATATATAAAATACAAGGAACACAGTCACGCAGTACAGCTAGGTGTTTATAATATAACATGACACATACTTGTATTATTTATCTTATTGGTGACTAAAAGAAAAAAACGATAAAATTATTTATCTTGTACTTGTCGGTATTTGTATAAAACCGACAATTATCTCCACTTCTGCAGAAAAATAACTGCATGAAAACGCAGCAATATGATATGTTTAATCATGCAGTTAAATGTGTTTGTGTTAATGGGGACGAGTAAATTGTACACTTCGTATGTTTAATATTTTAATAACGTATTGTGATACTGTTAATGTCATATGAAAAAAAGAAAAGTATTTCAATGTAACGACGCCTAGGGTGTTGTCCTACTGGTATACAGAGATAAAGAAACAGTGTTGTAGACCCACTGCATCATTATCCCCCTGAATATGTCGTCGCAATATTGTGTTGAACGCACTGTAAAGTAGGCGTCATTCAAAAACAATAAATAACAATATTTGACAACAAAACATAATTACATACATCTATTTCAGGACAATGCACGATATGGCCTAAATTACTCTGATTTATATAAATACTGAAAAAGATGACATCTATAACTGCTGGATTTTTTTTATTAATGTTCTAGTGTTATTTTTTAAATATTACATATACATGTACTTACCTTTCTTAGGCAGTGACATTAAAACAAGTTTATTGTATTGTATAATCAACATATTTATTAATAAATTATCATTCTTACTATTATTCCTAAAATATGAATGCAAATGATCATGAGGATGACGATGAGAATAAAGTATCACCATATAGATACCTGTGACAGATTCTGAGTCCAAACTGTGGCAATCAACAAAACATTTCGTGAATTTGATCAAATATTCTTCTGATATTATCCATGTGCATTGATGAGTACTGTAAGCAAATTGTCCTTTAGAAGATCACTTTTACCAAAACTTAATACTTTGAAAATTGTATGAAATATGCATACAAAAGTGAAAGCACGTGGAATGTAATGTATGATCTTCGGTTCCAAATATCACCAACAAACACTAAAGCAGACGAATTAGTCTGTGAAAATTTCAACTCAAGTAATTAGATTGTGAGAAGGACCGAAAGTCTGCAACGTCAGGTTAGCACATTCAAATTCTTGGTTTTTGTATATCTGCACAACTTTATAAATTATATCCAGATATAGACTTTCTGTATATAGAATTTGTGTTAATTTCCATACCGTAGGTATGAGCATTTGAATTCATATACTTCAACTGCTGGCAGTTAATAACAATGTTTTATTATATATTTCATAATGAGATATTGACAAATATATGTTGGAGAAAATTATATCGTCACAGTGGCGATATCACTTTTGGAACTACTTTCTTTTGCCATTTAGAAGTTTATCTGCCCTCATGTATGTTATTCAGACCCGTATTTCTCTATTTGAACCTATTTCATTTTGTATTCTTCTTTTACTCCCTTACTCTCTCCCCATCAGAATGAACAGATCTTAAACTGTGTCAATACTGTTGACCCTATAGTATACATTTATATAATCAACGAGAGGGCGCCATCAAGAATGCCTAAAAATTAACCCCAAACAACAAAAAGGCAGGCTTCAAGTATTAACTTTTTATAATAAGTTTTTACATGAATCATGCAAATTGTCAGTGACTAAACGTACATGACCTGTTACTATTGGATATTATGTGTCACCCATACAGTATTGTATACCTGTTACACTCAACAACAAATGGTACAGATATTTAAGAAAAAACTCTTGATTAAATATAGCAATTAAATTGTTTATGTATCAATGTTAACTCTCATCACAACCAAATTTTGTCTGCAAACGATGGAGAAATCAGACATTGATGAGTGTTGATAACCCTAAATTAAGTGACAATCGAAATTTGGGTACCGCATCTGTTACCAAAATAGACTGCAAAATTGCCAACACACACAAATTCACATTTGAATGTCAAAATAAACAAAAATAGAAACTAAAATCCTTACAAGTAAACTCACAATGTAAATGTACCAAAATGACTGTATCCAGTATTTAGGCCTACCTTAGGTCTTGTTTTGCTTTCTTCTTTTTTTCTTCTGTTCTTTTTCCTATGCAGTAATATAAGCAACACTACAGTATTAGGCAAGTAAAAAAAAAATTTTTTTAAATCGAAGGTCATATTAATTTTCTTCAAGATGAGCAAACCTCTTTAAAATATTTTCTTTTTCTATTAAATAAGTTTAATATAAATAACAAATCAACACAAATACACATTTTAATTGCCAGATATAAACAACGTCGAAAATGAATAGGTTACATGTACACACCATCAATCCTCTTCCCTCTTACCCGTCAATACATGAAACAAATATATTTGCTATGACACATGCATCAAATAAATCAAACAAAAAATGGTGCAAAAGTAAAATTAAAATACACTCCAAGGAAACTTCGTGAGAAATCAGTTAAACATATAATTTGACATGTCAATGCCGCATCTAGGGCCGAATTTTTAAAAGTATGGAAAGTTATCTCATCTCAAAGCTTTGGGAAATGTAATCGAACATTAAAGTCGTAAAGTTGTTTAGTTTTATGATTCAGAATTGTAAAATATATATTCTTAGCCGGATCTCGATTTGATTTCGTCGAAAAAGTCTAAAACTGATGCGGAGACTAAATTAATAATTTAAACTTGTATTCAAGCATGATATTGCAAAAGGTATGAAGAAGCAGAAGTTTTTTGTGCTTTTTATCCAGCTTTCGTGCTTGGTGTTTGTGTATGGCTATATTACTGTTGTAGCAGGATTGAAATCGGGGGTGGGGGGTGGGGGGGGATTGATCCAGCGATGTTGTTTTGTATAATGCGTATGAATGATGAATGAATCCCACACCTTTACTTATGCGCCTAAAGTCCAGCTATGGATACAACAAAACTAATATGCACAAAGTTCGACAATATATACAAGAAACATGTTATCGTTCCTAAATGGAAGCAATGAAAGCATGGAATTTCAACAAATAAACACAAATGAAAACCCATATTTGAACGGATTTAATCAACTTATGGAACTGTCACCAACAATTATGAATAATACATGGAATTATAAACAAGTATGGTTGACACGTGGATATGTCAAAATATCATGATTAAAGAATGAAATGTATACACAAGTATGATTAATATATTATTCATCAACAAGTATGATGGGTGTATAATTGATTTTCACACATGTAGTGACATTGAATTAAATTGATTAAAAAGTGGAACGTATGATGTTATTAGTCTCGTGGCGTCCAGTCGACGATCACGAGAAATTTCCGATTCCGCAGCTTCCGTCCATTGGTGAAGGAACGACCGCGCGTGGTCTGCTCCTCCTAGCCTGCCGAGGAATCCAAGAGCCTCCTTATCCCGCAGACCCGGTGGTCCAGAATCGTTAGCCCCTCGCACTGAGTGAACCAACTCCGTCCTTCAGACCAACGTCACCATCGACCGCAGAGTTTAAAGACGCCCCGTGATCAGTAAAAAATACAATGACTGAGCCTTGTAATACATGAGCAACGGTTATGTACGAATACAATGATGTTCATTACGCATGCGATAATGAATTGACTTCATCACGCATTCAATTATTTCATAAGAACCACTGTACGAAATTCTTATTATAATAACCACGTTCATACATGAATCTTTCTCCGGCAAGAATAATAGCACTGGATTATAAGAACTCGAACACTACTCATCATTGAATGTATGCACCCTATAATTAAATTCAACTTGTCTGTTCAGCTAAGAAAATGGCTAACTTAAAACAGACTATAGTCTATCTGATAGCATGGCGTTATTGTGACATAGGTCTGACTCTCTATAAAATTTAGAATAAATTCCAAAACATCTAATATATAAAACAATTCTATCACATTGAACAGATATGAAGAAAGATTACATGTTAGTTTCCATATACCTCTACAACTAAAAGTATACTTCCGTAAAGTGAACAGCTTCCTGAAATAACGCATCTGTGTTGTGACTATACAGAGAAAATATTGTGCTATAGGTACCCTGGTTATGGTCAAATCCACGGACAGAAAACTCGAGGTAATCGGATTTCTCCCGCCGGCATTTTCTACGTGGAGCAGTGGGTAGACCGAACTCTGTATTTTGAAATATCAAAGGCTGAAACTGTACACCCCCGGGCAACGCTACATGTGGCAACGAAACCCACGTACATTTTTGTTCATATTTTAAACAAGAGTATTTTAGTACACACAATTTCAAAAAGTGGGGGATATTGTTAGACAGAAAACTAACAAATCAAATGTTTCTTTCACAACTCTAGGTTTTTTTCTTAACCTCCTTCTTTGCAAAATAAGCATCAAGAATGAATCGAACGAAATTTATATATAAAATACACAAACACATTTCTTCCAAGAACCCACAAACAGGATTCAAAGACGTGTTAGTAATGTTACTTATGACAATATATGAACTACAGCACAGACCAATGAACAATACAACATTGGCATTGGATAACATATATGAAGAAGCAATATATGCTTATTATTCCTGACAAAATTGATATTCTTACAAGCTGACATATATTAAGATAGATAACATTGCATAAAAAACATTTCTAGACACCTCCCACCAAATATTAACATTTCGTTACAAAAAGAACACTCGGTCAATTTTACAAAATTAAAAATAGCATAATAAAAAGAATTATATCTTAAGATTAGTGAATTCTCTGTGAACCCTTTGTAATGATTTTTAGTCGTAACTCGTCAACTAACATTATCATGACATTATTTTAAAACTGGCAAATGTTAAAATTTCACCTCAAAAGTCTCTTGTACTTACTATATTTTTTAGTTGAAAATCTATGCGGTTGCCTATATTATGTGAACACTCATGTGGTCTGCCATCACTAAATATAAGATACTCAAACGATATGTCTTTTTCCTTCCTGAAGGTGTGCTTTTCAATCGATGAACAAAATTTGTCATGCTCCTTGCTATTGTTTGTGCAGATAATCACAGCAATGATCGACTTTACTGAAACAAAATCATGTTTTTCAAAATGTGTTACGAGGTAGCTTGAAAACAAAATGCCAGATAACAAAACTATGGATGAAAAGTGTAATGAGATATTAACAATTTTAAGAATTATTTTAAGGAAATAGCGTCCATATAGAATAAAAGATTTAAGTCATTTGAAAGAATCAAAAAATTTCCAGTTGCCAAACTGATGTATGTAAAATAAACTCACATTTGTTTTGGACAGTAGATTTAAAAGTAGTGCTCATCCGTTGTTAAAAATGACTTAAATTTAGAAGGAATCGGCATTATATATACTGGAAAGTCTTTTGGGGTAAGAACGCCCTCGCCTTGATCTAATGTTTCGCTTTCATTGGATAAAATCCCGTTTCAAGGGCGTTGGTTATTCCTTAAAACACTGAGTGTCTTTCAATTTTTGCTGAAGTTTGATGGACTTCCGCTCATTTACAATGTGATAAATAGTGTCCACTTTTAATTTTACGTACAGCGGCGATGAAAATAGTCAAAAGAGTGCAAGACCCAATGAATCATTATTTGAATACATGACTAGTAACCGATGGATACATTGAAGAACATTTCAAATTATATTCGCAAATGTTAGTAACCTTTACGTAAGTCTCCTCCCTGTTCAATTATATTGAATTATTTATGCAATTTTATGGAAAAGTTTGAAAATAAATAATTGTGAATATTAGTATATACCTACCACATTTCAGTAGAAAGGGAAAAACCTTCGTAAGAGGCCACTTATCTAATGCTTGACTCGCTTTTTGCTTTTTTTTAGTCGATTTTTGAAATCACGAGCCTACGGCACTGTTTTAAAACACTTGTCGACTAAAATTCAACTTTTTTACCTTAAAATGTTAACTTTTGCCCTTTATTTCAAAATTATTATCTGATATTTCAAAAGCAATTTCACCTAGTTTCTACCATTTACTGTTTATATCTGGATTGTTTTAACTTAAATAGAAAATTTCTTCCTGTGAATGCTAAAGCATGAGCTTCACCGACTATTATTGATGATCCGGCCATTTAATGATAGTGAATTTTTATGCAGCTCCCACTATGTATCCAGTATATGCATCAGGTAATTTTGTCGGTTCTCCTAAATGTGTAATATGGTTGTTATTCATGTTTTGTTCACTTTGTTTAATTGGTTGCAATAAATGTGGCATGTTTTCTACAAGTTTTATGTTTGATTCCGCTCTAAACGTTTATGAAGTTTGCGAAGCAGTTGATAGAGTAATTAATCTTTAGGTAAATAAATTCTGGGGATCTTTATTAGTTAAATTTGTAATACTATTGTTGTTCAAGTATAAGTTATTGTTTAGTGTCTGACCTGTTGCTTCACCTTCTCGTTTTCTCAATGAAATTAAAACTAAAATCAATCGGAGCTTTTAAAGATAGTCCTTTGATGGATTTAACGCGAATCGGAAACTCATTTTCTGAACCTATAATGTTAGGCGAGCTTTGCAATATTAAAATCAATTTACTTTTGAGTCTTCATCTTTAATGTTAATATTATATATGTTAATACTGTCTCTTTGTAATTGTTTATATGAATTATTAGCAGGGATGAAATCACCACGAAATACATTTGTAATAGGTAGGCACTCTAATAGAGTAGAGCAGGGGTCGTTAGAATAATTTTGGTATTGTTTTGGTTGATAAAGGAACATATATAAGGTCAGGCTTTAAAAATCCACAAACTATATCTGATTCAGTAGATGTACCTATAGATCTCTGAATATTAATTTAAAATAATTTACAGTTGTGGCTAGCTTTATACACTGTGTAATTGTTGCCCGGAGTTACTCAACCTATATTTCTAGCATTCAATATGTATGTGCTTTCTTCATTATTCTCATTACCCATCATTTCTTCTTTGAATTTTTTGATTGCACCTTTCAAGTTTATAGAAACCATCAGGAATATATATGGTTTTAGCTATATTGTAATAAGCAGATAAAAATTACATTCCTTCCAATTAAATGGATAAGTTATCACCTCTGTTATCTATAGGATCTGTATAATATATTTCTTTCTCAGACTGTCCGTTTACAGCAATGAAACTTAGCTTCGCCATTACATAACTAGAATAGTAGCGAAGTAGTTCTAGCGAAGCGCAGTTCTGTTACGTCCTCGCTAAGCTCAGTCCTGCCCTCCCAGCCATTTTTTGTATTCACTATGATGTTAAATTCTTTGTGAAATATTTCATTATCGCTTATCGCCTTATTCAACATATCATCAATAGTATTCAACTTAGTCATAACAGAAGTTGCAATTTTATCGTGTTTTAAGACTATTATATACTAGCTTGTCTTTCAAAGCTTTAGCAACAAACCATAGAAAAATTGCACCAAACCGTGTAAATGCTACAGGTATAATAAGTCCTGTGGAACAGGCCTCCTCCAGTCCTAAACTAGCAGCAGCAATACCCATTCCACCGGAAACATTTGCCATATCAACCTCTATAAAGTTTAAAATCTTATATGCTGTCCTATACTCTTTCTTACGCCTCTAAGACGTTTTCTCTCTTAACTAAATCATTCTTAATTTCATTAATTTTCATTAATATTAAAAGAACCCCATGGTTGTTACTTAATTCCACTTAACTACTTTATTAATTTGTCCGGGAGGATATCTCGAACCATTAGATAGTAAATCGTAAAGCAACTCAAAGAAATTGGAATAACCAACTTTTTAGCACTTCTTCTGTACTATACACAGATTAGTTGGGAAATCTATTTCAAACTTAGACAGCTTATACAAAATCGTACTTTAACTTAATGTAAAAATTGAGTTTAATGCTGCATGATAAATAGCATTATATATATTGTTCGTTTCGCTTGCAATTTATTAATATTTTTTAAAAGTTAAAAAGTTTATTCACGACTCCTCTGTTCATCTACAGCGTTTGTGAAAATGGATTTTCTTTTTTGTCTCTTTGTATTCTATCTTAATAGTCTCTGAACTAATTCTTTTTAGGTGCTTTTTTGTTTATGGACTATATAACACTTGCTTCTATAGCAATAGCAATGCCAGCTATCAAGTAGTAAATATTGTAGCCTCCATCTAAGTCCTAAGAAGCAGTCCTAATGAATCTCAGTCATGACGTCCCTCTTTACTCTCAGTAGACATACACTTCTAACATCTTTCTGCTTTGTTTTTTTTTAAAAGTTCTCGAGCGCGTTTTCCAAATTCAAATTTAGGATGATCTTTTATCTTTTGTAAAGGTACCTTCTATGGAGTTTTTGAAATATGAATGTTTGCTCAGTTTTACATTCAAGATTTCATTCGCATCCTTCCATTTATTTTATAAGTTAATCAAAGTTTCCCTAAATAGCTATTCAAGTATTTTCAAGTTATCTTTAAGTTATCTTTTTGGTATTTTCAAGTTATCTTCAAGTTTCCTTCACGCTATTTTCAAGTTAGCATTGAGGTATTTTCAAGTTAACTTCAAGTTACAAATATCTGAAATAATTACTGACTTTCTTACATGACTAGGTCCTGGTTTTCTCGAATTTATTTGCTTCGCTCGCTCTCCTTTTTAAAATTAATGTGCTTAAAAGTTATCAAGCTAGCATTTATTGCTGAAATTGATAATCAAAACATGAAAGATAAAAAGCCACTAAAGTATCTAATTCCGTCTGTTGTTAAGTAGTTGTTTTTGAACTCTTTCTGTAATTTGTTTAAGTTATCAATTATAAGGAATGTACGCATCAAACATATCACTAACAGTATTATTGCATCTGACAATGACTTTGTTACTTTGCTGATCTAGCATTAGTAAATTATAATTATAACCTTCATGTCAAAACTTTGTCCATCTAAAACTAAACATTAAAACATCTTTAAGGTTTTTTGAACAGTATATTCAGACTCCCTAAAGGATTTTCTATTTTTGTCACCTAAAATAGATATCCCATACAATCTAATACTTTGATTTAGCTGCGATATCTCTTCTTTTCTTAATCCGTTGCTAACTCGTAGAAAGAAATAAGTCCATCCCATTATTTCTTCTGGTGCTGCTAGAGAGTTATTATTGCTCAGGACATATCGTATCCACCATCCTCTTTGTCGACATTTGTCTGGTTCATATGTTTTCTCTCTTCTTATCTCATCGTCAATAACCTCTCTCTCAATTATGTAATAGGGTTTAGGTCCACTAACAGTATTTAATTCGTCTCTATAAGATGTGATGGGATATGAAAGTTACGTCAGATTAAGTTAAATTGTTTAAATCTATGTTGCTGTTTGTTGGATTAAATGCTGGATCATATATTAATGTTACTGAGTATTCAGACATGAAGTTTTCTTATCTGAAAGTATATATGAAACATATATTAATGTGATTAACTTGCCTCCAAGACATAAGTTCCTATAATTTATTCCATAGTATGATGTTGCACACCATACAGCTCAGTTTAGCTGATTTTGCCAAATGTTCTATAACACTGTGTCCTATATCTGTTCAGCGAATCATCGGAATCAAATTTTTTAAAAAAAGTTGTACAAATTATATTGGAATTATTTATATAAATTTGGGGTAAAGTGCTGACTTTTAATCCCATATGTTTTTGAGTGGCCTTGTTATAGAAAAGGTCGGTGGCCTGGGCCAGTGGGTTTTGAAGACCAGTGGCTTCACACGAGGTTAGGCACCAGGTTTCTTAGTATAAGTTTGGCTGCCAAACTTTTGGCGAACAGTGGCAATTTTTTTTTTTTTTGGCAAAATTTTGAGGACAAGTAGCTGCATGGTTTTTGAAGTAAAGTTTATATCAAATCCGAGGCCACTAACACTCAAAATTAAGAAAAATAGTTACCATTTAAACAGTTAAAGTTGCAATTGGGTGAAAATGCTTTAAAATGTGGCTCTTAGTCAATTTTAGAAACAAAGAGTTAATATGTTTGGAAAATAGGTTGCAAAGTAAATTTTAGTCGAAAAGTGTTTTAAAAGAGTATTTGTAGGCAATGTTTTCAAAAATCGACCAAGGTAACAAAACTATGGATACAAAATTAGGTAAGCGGCCTCGCTGGAAGGTTTTCCCTGCTACTTATGTCATGAATGCGACTATGAAGCTTTGGTCAACATCGATGAAGTGATATATTTAGACTAGGTAAAATAAGCTATACCTTAGACAAGTTATATTGACTATTTCGCATAAAGAATTGCATAATGTACGAAGTTTAAAACGGAAAGTAACAAAAATGATCCTCATGATTTCCTATCTTTATTTATCATGCCGATTATAATTGAACATCATTCAGCCTTTTTCTTAGGTTTTATTTACCAGGCGGGTTATGCATGAATATAACTAAGCTTTTTCTCTCGTATACTTCTTGTATGTGTTGAGCGTACTTTTGTTTTGTTTTTAATTATGCTCTTTTTAAAATTTACATATTACATACTTGTAATCTTGCTAATCTTTTGTGTATGTAACTGTCATTTACTTATATATATATATATATATATATATATATATATATATATATATATATATATATATATATATATATATATATTTCTGAAACAGTCTTGGCTATATTTTACCTGCTATTAGCACTAATATGTGCTGTTAAAAGACAGTCGCATTCCAATTTATAATATAATAATTGCGGTCATATTCATCATCAGATATATATAGTTTGTACAAAGTTTAAAGGTCTTCATGCATAAACGGATTCCTTCAAATACTGTCAATTTTTGAATTGCGTTTTAGTCTCACCTATAATAATAATAATAATAATAATAATAATAATAATAATAATAATGAGGAGAAGGAGGAGAGGGTGAAATCAATCCATGCTTGCTTTTTCCGTATAATGAAGATTTTCACATATTGCTTTGTGGCAGAAAGGCATTACCTTCTTCGAATTTCTCAGATGTGGCAGATTTTTTTCCAAGACTTGTTTCTTTTTCCCTTGAAATACATATATAACTCTTTCTTAGCTGTAAATATTTCCCAGGACTCTAGCACGTGTACGCAGCGACCATTCAGCACGTGTACGCAGCGACCATTCATATAGACTTTAGTGTAATAAGATTTGCCTTGCTAAAGTAACAAAAATGAAGTTTCATGTCTCATAAATGTCCAGAACCTTAAATTGAAGCAGCGATTAAGCCCCTGCACCAGCCCGACTCCCACGCATATCCGGTCGAATAAACGATAATCCTCTCAGGCATTTCAATGCCTTAAGGCATTACGGCAGAAGTCTGGACAATATAATCTGGTAAACATGCAATTTAGTATAAAAATGGATCACAATATTTCAAGAATATCAAATGCCTCTAAAAACCGCGCACTTTCTCTTTTAATGAAAACGGACATAGTTTGCAAATGTTTGTGATGAAATGAATGATATAAATCAGAATGTTATGCTGGTTTGACCAACATTTGCAGCTATTATCCTTTTAACTCATTAATCCTTGGGTATTTGCAAAGTTGTGTAGATAGAGGACAAAACTATCCTTTATATATTTTAAGTTCATCAAGTCAATTCTAATTCTGAATGATTTTCACATTACTAATTAGTTCCATGTCCAGGACAAGTTGTTTTCAATTGGCTATTTAATCAGTGCACCCGGAACGGTGTGAAAATTAGAGTTCTTGTTTTGTCTAAGATTTCAGAACTTTGGTCCCACATTTGCATAAATGTCAAACTCAGCCTATTCTACACAAAGTTTATTTTGTCTGTGCGATACATTTGATGAACTCTCCAAAATTACAGAAATCTGGACCCGATATCCTATCCGAAAGTTGGCGACCTTTTTCTCTAGCAATAAAATCTCAAAAGTTCTGCTCTTTCTGTCAGTACTTTGTAAAATACATAAAAAGAGTACCTAGCTACCATTGCTAATTTTAGATGCCATTCCTTTTGTAATGCATCATAAACTGGTTTGATCAATGGCGCTGACGTCACAGCCCCGTAAGAACGGTTCTACCCTACAAGTCTTCAATCGTTTATTAAAAATATATTTTCTAACTTTTTATTAATCACCTATTCATTTATTCATTGTTTTACCTTAAAAGCAGCGTGACTGATAGTTCTACATCATCAAATGAAAAAATGTTTTTTTTTTACCCAAACTATTAATTCCACTAACGAAGACAGATATAATAGAGAATGCAAAAAGCATTATATAAATATGCCCCACCTACTGTTAAAACACTGTAGCGATATAGTTTTCACGTTTGACATACATTCCACAACAACCTATACGAAGTAAACATCATTTATTTTGTACAGAAATCCTAACATTATATATAAATCGTTGCCGCCATGTTCCTGCTCCTGAAGTGTAATGTTAATTCAAAATAAATAAAACAAAAAATAACAGTTTTGATTTACTTTTTTTTCTTTTGTTTTAAAATTTTAAAATTAAATTTAGTTTAAAAATCACAAGACTGGTTTTAAGATCAATTAAACTTTATGGATATGGATGTAAATATGCCTTACCAAATATGGATGATAATGTCCCAAAATTAGCAGCCTTCAAATTATTTTAATTAATGAAGTTATCGGAACCAGACGATATAATGGTGCTTAAGACTTCTTCAATGGTAAATTGCATGGTGAGACAAAAATACCAAACTAAATTATTGCTGTTTAATTTCAAATTGAGTCATTGTTAACAGGGACGGGTAGGACTGGGGAATTCCTCAATGAGAATTTGTTAAATGTATCACATGGATGTGAAATATGTATTTTCTTTGTGCGAAATAATTTACTATTTACCACTTGGAGCCTGTTCTCTGATTCCGCAAAGAACATCATCTTCTCTATTAGCACTTGAAGACCCCCTTTTAAACACGATCAAGCAATCGGCGTCATTACAGGCTCCTTTAGTCACATCTGTCCATTGGATTTCTGAAAAAACGGCTTCTTCAGCATTTTTCAGTATTTTCTCTGCATGATCTGAAATGTCTTTGTTATTTACCGTGTAGAAGTACTGTTTACCTAAAAGGAAAAAAGCCGCATGTCCAAAAATTTACCTTTAATTAATCTTAACTATATAACATTCACAAGCACAAATTACAACCTGACTGTGCTTTGGTGTTGATGTGACCATGAACACGTTATACTATGTTCATTTGGTCAGCCATTTTGACAAACTTGTGACCTCATTGATTTCACCAAGTGTAACAAACTGCAAACCTTCCTCTTTTCAACACGAGCATGATGGCGGACTCGCAATGAGGCCATATTTAGCCGTATGTTTTGGTTTGAAGCAAGATGTCAAAAAATGTCTCCACATGCTCTACTGTTTTTGCTATGAAAAAGACCTTGTATCTGACTGACACATTCTTTGTCGGTACAAACTTCTTTGACCATACCGCCAAAACACAATTCAGGCACAGACACTTAAAAATGTTGCTGTTAGCATTTGATATGCTACTTGAATAAGTTTATTCTTTTAGTACAAAATTTCACAAATAATAACAAATCAATATTATTTTAAACACATGAAGAAGAATAGTCCTAGATTATCACTTGGCTAGGATACGAATGCAACTTTTTAATCAAAATTCTCTCATTTGGTGACGAAGGCCGTGAATAAAATGGGCTTTGAAATAGCAGGCCTGTTTGCTGCTTGTTTATTCAACATTTAGCAAGATGCATGCAACGTGTTTAGTAAAACAATTTGTTCATGTGTTCCGTTTACTCAATTGAATAGTGAATATTACTTTTGGTAAGAAAATGAAAAACGCAGTGTAAACATTTTAGTTTATTTGCAAAATGACTAATATATGAATAAGACACGGTAATTGGTTTCGCATTAATATATATGGAACTATAGATAATGCAATATTTCGTGATCCATACATTATGTTGGATATGTTCATGGGTTAATAGAGACTAACGCAATTCAAGAATGTGGACGCTTAAAACGTGTAAAAGCTCTGATTAGCATTTCATTTTCTTGAACTTTAATATCATCACGTTTCTCGAATATCTCCTAATTTCTTTGGATTACATACAGTTTTATTGAGTACTTAGTATTATAAATGGGTATGATATGTTCTTTTGAGAACTAAAAAAGGACACAAACCATGAATAATTTATTACTATAGAATCAGAGAGAGTCTTTCCGTTAGTATAGAGTTATCAAGTTTATGGCATTTTACATGCGAATTGATCGTATTTAAAAAATTTTAATTGCACAAAATCTCTTATTTTATATATATATATATATATATATATATATATATATATATATATATATATATATATATATATATATATATATATATATATATATATATATATATATATGCTAACACTATAATTACCGCCGGAATTACCCCACGAATTTAAAGTGATTCATAGTAATCCATTTGTTTCATAAATTAGATACAATAAGACCTGCTTTATCGGACACCTCCATACAAAGGGTATTTGTTCCTATGGACGTTATTAATGAGCCTTTTATTACTTTTACTTGCATAATTTGTCAACATATGTAAGACACCTGTCCATAAAGAAGAAGAAAAAAAACTCAAAAAACTAATTTCTTTCTTTGGGTGTCTATCATATATAGGTTCAATTATATTACGAAAGTAGCATTTGAGCCTTAGTTTATAAATTATGAACATATTTGGTGGCTGATAGGCATGATTTCATTTGTGCACGTATGAAAAGCCTATCAGCAAATAGGTTCTGAATGAAATGTGCTCAACATTTTATTCATTTTTTAGAAGAATGTAAGTCCTTTACTTTTTATTTTCAAAACAGCGGCACGTACAAAGTAATATTCACTAAATTTTGCATCTCTAATGAAGCAGTTCATAATAAAAACCAAATTGCCTGACTAATGCTGACATATTGTTCCTGTGTTAAAATTTTTAAGTAAAATATTCTTCAAACATAATCGAAAAGGCAAGTGTTTCATTCTTACAATGTTTTCAGTTATTTATTACACTCAGTCATGAACACTGTATTACAAAATGTAAGGATGTTCTTTATTTGAAGTTACAATAAGCATTAACTGAACCGTGTAACATAATTCTGCATCAAATTTCTATAGTTTCTTTTTTTTTAAATTCAAAATCATGTTGAAAATCCAAGAACAATCTTTTGCTTTTCAAACCCAAACTGATTTTTAAATGCATCACTTTTTCAGAAGCACTGAGCTTTAGAAATAGAGTATTCCTTAGAAACAGATAAATCGATTGTAATGAAATCTACATTAAAATTGTAATGTTTAATAAGAGATTGTATGTAGTTTGTGAACTTGATTTTGCATATTGGAAAACTCTTTGACTTGTATATTGTGAAGGTTTATCAAATGTCTGAAACGATATACCGTAAAAAGGGTGATAATATTGCTTTATCTTAGGGCATTATGATAACTGAAAAATAATTACTGCATGTTTGTTTCTTATTGCATACTTTTACGTTAGCTTGTAGTCATATATGGACGTCCTTATTAATTTACCTTCAAGTGTTAATTGTGGATGAATATTAATACAAGTGATGTACATGTAGAGGTGGTCAAATAAATAAGAGGTTCATTCATATTATTACCAGATACTCAATACGACATCTCTGACTTAGTCGTTGCGATCTAGTGCCCTTTTTGTAAATACTTGTGTTTGCCTGACATAATAAAAGTAAATTTTACACCACTAAAAATGCATACAATATTGTTCTGGATTAAGCTAGTACTTGCTAAAGGTCACATTCTTCTGGAAAATATGAGCAGTACTTATGACATCATCAACAATCATAAAAACTATCGATAGCGTGAAAGAAAAACGTTTGAATAATGAAATAATTATACACCAAATATAACATTTTCTGTAATACGGTACATCTAATTGTCCTCACCTCTAACAATTTCAAATTGTACATAGCCAGATGAATAATAATAATAATAATAATAATGACTATAACATTTATGAGAAACTGAGGAACGTCATTATTAAGAATTACAAACTATACCATGTTCACTATTGTAGTGCACCAGGGCTAGCAAATATATTAGGAGCAGAACTTGAACATTGAATAGAATATGACATGTTCATGATAATTAATAGTATAAAAAAAGAATGAATTAACATGATACCACATAGATCTACTACGTTGACAAAGACAAAGAGACAAGTCGATTGTTGAGGTACTAAAGGCCATGGTTAAAGGTTATGTATCTAGATTACAACATTCTTTGTGGAATATCATGAACCAATACATGCCTATCAAACTGTAACTTGGGCATCTGATGAACAAATTAAATGGGTAGAAGAAAACTTGCTTGAACTATCGGACGACTATGATACCGGTTGTATTTTAAACGTATATGTCGAGATTCCATTACTCTTACATGACTATTTCAATGGCTACCCGTTAGCTTCAGAGAAATTAAGTTCAGTTGAAAATGATTTAGTAAAGTTGACAAAAGGTTGATTATTGATAATAAAGGTATAATACCAACTGAACAAGCAAATGTTATATACATCAAATGACAAAGAAAAATATGTCGTTCACTTCAGAAGCTTAACGCTTTGCCTAAAATTGGGTTTAAAACTAAACAAAAGATGCACAGAGCTGTTTTGTTTCATGAAGAACCATGCGTAAAGCCTAGATTGAGCTGAATGCAAATCTGAAACAAAAGGTTTTTTAAGTTGATGAATAAGAGCGTGGGAGATCTCAAGTAAAGAACAACAGTAAAGATATGTACAGATGAAAACAATTTTACAGATGCCAGAGAGATTTAATTTGTACTGAGAGAAAACGTTGCATTAGATAAGAGGTTGAAAATATTTGCTTGTTCCATCAGTTCGTTTGTATCGTAGGTGGCTAACCTTTACAAAATATTAAGGTTTAAGTCAAGATGACCTTTATATTCATCATCTCATCCCATGTTCATTACTTGATTTATCTGATCCTAAATAGCAAAAGATATGTTTTCATTAGTCAAATATTACGTATACAATCGTCCTTGAAAACAGATTTAAAAAATGATAAAATGCCTTCTGGAGATGAAATATGAAATCATTTGATAAAGGTTGAGGAGATTTTAACAGTATTCATCTGTCTGTATGTCACCACCATCAACTTCATCAGTTGTATCACACGATAAGCTGCTACTCCTGTATTGACAACTATTCTAGCAATTGTCTCTAAAGGCACAAATGCATATAAAACAAAGAAAGCAGTAAACATTTATCTATTATGCATTTTTCAGCATTTTCAGATACTTTATTTTAGGTTACTTTTTTAAAATTAATATGTCCGAATGTTACCAATTTATCACTCAAAGCACATATGGCAATTTTAGCTTTAATGACAAAAATCGAATGAATTATCAATTCGGCTTGATGTAATATAATCATTTTTTTAGACCAGTTTGTCAACTAAGCCGTCATTTGGGATACATTGGCTAATCACTGATGTCACAGCGTAGACTACAACATCAGACAATAATTTAGATATTTTAGCAGCTGTATCATTTACAAAGATTTCATGTCTTTTTAATTTTTTTTTTTTTGTCCATCATTTCCAATTCATATTCAGTCGCATTTTTATCTATTGTCTTTGCATGAAGATAATGATAAAGATACAAAAGTTCAAATGTAACCTTCTGATATACTATGAACCATACTAATAATTTTGCAGAGCAAAGTATCAGACGTTTAGATGACGTCATACAATGTCAAGATTATAGACATTCAAATCATCTTTTAAACGTTTACGAGGAGAATATTAAGGAAAGCTTTGTCATGAATGAATTACAATATATGTTGGTGAATACCAACCTTAAATACAAAACAAGACACTCTATTATGTAAAACCTGATGTTAAGACATTTTAAATCTCACGCAAATGCGACATCAAAACCAAGCCAGCATCCAGCTCTAAAGCAGGCTAAGCTAGAAAGGAGTTTTTGGTTACAATAGACTGGACGAAACAAGGCGATAAACTGGTGTTATCTGTTGAGGAGGAGATGAAATCTAAATATCCACTGAGTTTATGTATATGATATGGAAGCTGTCAAATGAAATATATAATCTATGCAATGTGACGTTGAAATATATATTAAAAAGCAGAAAGAAAGGATGGAAAAAGGAACATCAGAGATCTAAGCATGGAAAGTGTTGAAAGCATCAGAGTTCAGATAGTGAGATATCTAACGCAGTTGGAGACAACTTTTTAAGGGAAATATTGAACAGATTAATGAAAAAAGAGACAATTTACCGTTAGATTATTCAAAGAGAAAGGTTTAGTAATTACTAGTATAGCTACGATCATGGCAATGACTGCATGAACACTTTCTTTGTCTACATCAAATTTGTCAAAAAAGTGTTGTTTTTGCTACCGCTACTCCATCTCAACCTCTTCCTAATCCGACATATTCCACCCTATATGCTACTCCATCTTCTTCTACTCCACTTCCTCCACCTCCGACTATTCCTGCCAAACCCACCCCACCTCATCCTACCCCAGGTTAATCGTTTCTTCTTGTTTATAATTTATTTTTATATTTGTAAAACAAAAACTGACAATTGTTTGTTTGAATTTGCAAAACCAGTAGTAGTAGCAACACCTGGTAACATTGGCAATCTGATAAATTAATTATTTAAGAGTGTTTTATAGTTGATCACGTCATATTACTTGTTTGGCATTAGTGGTTTTCCTATTTCCGTTGTTGATCAAAGGTGTAAGCAAAATCGATCTTGATTGAGCGTAGCTCACGTTCATTATAAAGTATTTAAATAACTAATCAAAAGCATCTACTGCAAACATTGGTAAATCATACAAATGTGCGTTCATTTCATGAAAAATATTAATTTTGATGTATCTAAATCGTAATGTGTCATTATGCCGAAAAGAAGTTGCACTTGGAGGTGCAATTGTTATGTCTGAGTGTCGAATCGTGCTCTGGATGTGTGCCATCTCCCTTCGTAAACGTGTTTTTTGCTAATAAAAATAAACTGTCATCACCAACAACGTAGTCAAATATTACTTTTGAATGTGTTATTTATTATTGAAATTTTACTATATTGTTTTCATCTGTCTTCTAACCTTGCTGTCACAAAATAATAGCTCCATAACATTTTAGCTGTATGATACGGTCGAAAACAACCGTGTAATAAATATTCTGATGTGAACTTGTGCAGGTTGCATAAGGACTTACACGTTGATACAATTTGCTATTCCCTGATATCTTGATCCGCTGCTTTCGTGTCGAAAGAAGTATATCGAACCTGTTGGCTTATCTGTCTCTGATAGAATTCAGTTCATCTGATAATGTACTCCAATATTCAACAATTTCTGCCCCATGGCTATATTTACGTTTGCTTACTGCTAATACAGTAGCGGGTTTTTGTCTGCCCCAAAACATTGATGATTAATTTTCTTCTGTCCCATTGTCGACCAAGTATTTGTTTTTTCTTTTTCCCCTCGAGGTATCTCCAATCATTTTGTGGTGGAAATGTATAAAGTGTTGCAGATAAAATTAAAGTGGTTTATTTGTATGCTATTGTCATTTGATTTGAATGCATCATCATTAGGTAAAGGTATTTTACATTCAGACTTGCAGGTTTTGAATCTGGACATAAACATTAAAGTTACATACTGATCTGACTAATTCTGGTGTACTTTGTCTATTTAAAGTCGGTATAAATTCCTACATCTATCCGTTGCTATCCATACTGCCCGATTTAGCTCACGAATTAATCTAAAATTGGTTTTTCTTATTTAAATACATCCACCCTCTATTTACTTTCTTCAACATCCACATATAACTCTTTCTTTTTTCGATCTAATCTGTTCAATTCCTGCATTGTAATTCGATTGGATATTTACATCTTTGGTATTTTTTATTTCTTTTTCCATTACATCTAACAGGTTTTTGTTTTGAATTTATACTATTAGAGAATTGAATATGTCTCAAATATTTGTATTGTACCATTTATTTCTGTAGTTCAATTTCAAAAATACTAGATGTCAAATGAATGTTCAGAAAAAATATATCTTTAAAATCTGTATGTCTATACAGTGTGAAAGGTGTAACAAAATGTATATCATTCATGTGATGTAGACACTCCTCCCATATCAACTGATTTGGCCAGTTTTGTGTAAATTCTTTGAGACTAAGGGTCTTATAGATCTGTTACAATTGTTAATATTAAAACAATTTGCAGGAAAAATGCATAGTTGATTGCGTAATTTGAATAGCTTCCTCGTATATAATTTGAGAGAAGTTTAAATCTCCCGATGATTGCGTCAACTTTTATGTAATTTTCATTACCCCTTATTATGTTCAAAATCTCATGGAATATCTTGTAGGCTTTTAGATTGCATCTTTTTCAGCTATTTTGAGATGCAGTTGAATTCCATATTTTTTACTGTTATCTCTTGTCATTTCTTTTGTGATGTCATTTTTTACCCTGCCATGATAATTGTTAAGTTTTTCAATTTTACTACCTTGCTGTTTATCTGTGATGGTTTCAAATGTACTTTTTTCCCTCTGGAATTATAGATATGAAGCATGTGTTAATGCCCCCAGTTTCTATTGCGACGCTTTTTTCCACATCTTCAGAATCTAGAAATTCGTTATGTTTTAAAAAAAGTTTTCATGCTCCTTAATACTGCCCTTAATGTATTATTCTTTAGTCCTCTCCATTGGGGTGGTGTGGTATTGGCCCATCATTTATTCGATAGCGTTCTATTTTTACCTGGTTCACAACTGTTTAAGCTTTTCATATTATCCTTTCCATTTCACTAGAACATGCTTTTTACCGTTGATTCTCTTGGTCTTTAAAATCTTTAAAATTGTGTCTATGTCATCTTTGCGTATCGTAAAGAGGAAACGTTTTTTCGTAAAACATGCCTTTACCATACAGTTCGTAAACTACTAGATCACCTAAACCTACTTGCCTGATTTTAAATATTTCCTTAGTAAAGTTGTGTGGCCCCTCAAAATGTTTTTTTATTTCGAATTCTAATTGTTTCACATTTTTTTAATTAAAGCGTTCCAATTGTATTTTTTTTTAGGTATTGATCCATATTTTTCACCTGTTTTCTTTCTTGCTTGCTTCGACCGGATTCATATATATTACTCTGGGATGAGTGTTATTGTATCCATCAATTAAATTTTATAAACCGTCAACCCATCTTCTCGTTTCATTTTGAGTGAAATACTTACGCATTCTTGTCTTTAGGGTTCTTTCAAACTTCTCCGCTACATATGCCTTTTTTGTGAGTAAGTTGAAAGTATTCCACGTTATCCTTTCCCAGCATATCCTTAACTTTCATGTTGTTAAACTTTTGTTCTCATCAAAGTTTATCCGTTTCAGATTTTCGCTCTTTGAAGACTTCTCAGTTATTTTCACATTGGTCTTTCCAAAGTTAACTATTTATCAAAATGTAGTTTCATCCATCGTTCTATAGTTCATGAGCTTCAAGGTTAAGAATATCACCCTGTCACTGGTCATCCACGTGACTGATTTAAATTCTTCCATAGAAAAATCTTTTTCTCGCTTGCTTTTATAATGTACTATAGATTTTTAGAGTAAGCATTGTTTCATTTTAGCACATTTAATTTTCTTTTTGCCCAGTTTAATTTCTCCTGATAAATGATTGATATTTGTGTAAGCAGCTGGAGTTTTATGGTAGTAGTAAATATGCCTTATATACCGTTCTTGGTCTTCCTCTGCAACATTTCTGACGTTAGCCATTTTAAACGGTATAAAAACATCCCAAAAATTATTTAGGCTTAAAACACTATATTTAGGTGTTATCAGCAAACCAACAAAATATCGATCTGCAACAGAAACTTTTCTTTTAAAAAATGTACAACCTTTTTAAATCCTTTATCTAAAATTTTGCCATTCCTATGGATGATTCTAAAACAACTATATTATATGATGAGTCACCATGTGTTGTTTCAAACCTAGCTTTGTTCTGCATAAATTATATCTGATTTTGTTGAAATCTTCTGGATTTACCTTGACGCGATCGTCAAGTTGTACTGTAAACTTTAGTCGTATACAAATTTTTGTATTTGCTCATATCTTTTTTCATTACTCCATTGCTTTAACCGTCTTGCCATGCTTGTTGATGATGCTTATTTCAATTTTGACATCATTAAATGTAATCTGTGTCTCATCATCGTTTCGAAAGCATTGTATGATATATGTTTGTGTTGGAAATCAACACATTATTATTTTCATTCTCTCTCTTGTATTTATCTTTTCAGTACTACAGGTAGCTTAGACCACACTTTTATCCCATCCAAACTAAACATGTACACATTATCTCTTGATACCAACATTAATGCATTCATGTTAAAGTCATAAAATACTTCTATAACTTCTCTGCAAATTGTTGAATTGAATACAATGTAGCTTTCTGTCATTATCTATGATTAAAAAAATATTTCAAATTAGTGTTCTGTCTGCCGCCTCTACCTTTTCGCTGAGCTGCGCCAACTGTATGTCTTAATTTGTGTGCGCAAGTAATGTTTAATTTTTATTTTTAAATGGTGATACACAAAAATATAAGTGGATTTTAAATGATTGTCTAAACGCCCTTAAATTGATTTCGTCTAGTTCATTTTTTGATGTGATTTTTTATCTTTTATACCCCCTTTGCAAAAGATTTGGAAACATAAAACTGAGAGGTCTCGCAACGGCAGGTTAGCACTACTGCGATAAGTAACAAAATACTTAGTGAATTAATTGTCTTTAAACAGAAGGTGTTTTGAGGTGATACAAAACTCGGAGAATTTTAGCACGTATCTATAGCTACTACCTCCTGACTAGACTGAGAATTCTACGAATGATTTCATATGTGTTCATTTCTTTTTCCATTGTACGAGAGTCTCGATTGCCATCTCAAATTAGTCTGCATATAGGGAAATGATCAATGAACTAAGCGGAACATTGACATGTGTGTGTGCGCGCGCGCGTGTGTGTGTGTGTGTGTGTGTGTGTGTGTGTGTGTACTATGGTTTAAAGATGCAGGAAGAACCTTACCTTTTCCTTCTGACGAAGAAGAGTTCTCGGGAATTTGACTCATTTGGAGGATTGCAATTTATCTTTAATATAGTTTGTCTTTGAAGAGCATGCTTCCAACAATATACAAAAAACTTCTCATTAACCTTCCTGACCTGCCACATATGCTAATTATATCTGCATATCTACCATTGCATATTGTGTCCCCAGGTGATGAGGGTTTGATTTATAGGACCTGTAATAATAATAATAATAATAATAATAATAATAATAATACTGATAATAATAATAATAATAATAATAATAATAATAATAATAATAATAATAATAATAATAATAATAATAATAATAATATACTTATTTAGCTAAACAGTCGAGACTCGACCAGGACTAATTAATATTTTAGGAAGATTATTACGGCGAGAGAGCTGCGAATGAAACATAACATTTATATCAATTTTGGATGCTGAAGAAATTGATATTTCGTTGCACGAGGAAATTTTAAATGTTTCTTAACAGTTGAAACAGCGTATTAATGTCTGCTTTGAAACACGAAACACTTGCATTTTGCTAGAGATATTGAATTGGATGCTACAGAATCATCCTGTAAAGACCCAGTTTTATATTTCTTGTAATGCAAAATTGCATGTAGGAACAGTGGACATCTTTGGAATATCACATCTTATCAGTTTTATATATATATATATATATATATATATATATATATATATATATATATATATATATATATATATATATACGAGTGTATGTGTGTGTGTGAATAAAATATTACACGTGCAGTTGTTGCTATCCACATTGCCCAATTTAATTGCTTTAACTGAATTTCGTTTTACGCTATGATCTGTATAAGTTAAGATAGTCATAATTGTCAAGTCTTGAAATGTAGTTTTAAAGTTTATTAATGAATTGTACCTGTAAAAAGTGTTTTTCAATGTAGTATATATTGATCTCTGTTAATATTTGTGCAATGTATTTGTGAACTGGAGCGTAAACTGAGTTGCAGGACAAGGTTATGGTGCAGCACTTGTTACTAATTTAAATCTGAAATCCATTGCTTAATTGTTAAGATAGTTTACACTTAAATTCTTTTAAACAAATGTCTTGATCGCTTAATTAAGCCCATAATAGGGTTTAAAACCTCTTTTATTTTATTTTGTTCCATCTGTATTTTTATGCGTGTTCTTACGTTGTCTTTTTTCACAGCGATATTTGATGTTGGAAAGTGCGAAGGTGGTGATCTTGAAGCTGATACTAATTTACCTTTTTTGATTTGACGTGATATTTTAAAAATTTAAAAGATTATTGTTGCAGAAAATAAGTATCATTATTAATTTCATGCTTGTAGCATTTTTAAAAACATAATAAATTTATATTGCTTGAAAGCTCACCGGGTCTATCAAAAGTATGGATTAGATCCAATGTAAATTTAAGATATTTTGTGCTGTCCTCTTCAACATACTGTTACGACTCTATGGTCTAAGAAAAATGTAACAGAAAGAAAGTGAAACCAACAAATCAAGTAAAAATCAACAAGCAATTTATTACTAGATAATTAAAATGAAAAATCAAAAAGTCACTTACAGTAATGTGTTTTGAAATCCTAATAATCCAATAAGAATGATTGTTCTAATCACAAGTCCTAAATATAGAATGTTCCGAATTCACGGCTGTGTCCTTGAATGTTATGATGTGCTAATGGTCTCCAAAGTCCTGATGTACTAGTAATCTTTGATGTGCTGATGTCAAAATGAAGTATTCCAAAATCTCTGAATAAGTTCAGTTAAATTCAAAAATCATCAATTAAAAATCCAAAATCCAAAAGTTTATGAGCACTGTTATAATCCAATGAATATTTAAAATAATTCCTCTCTTAGAATTTGGAATGAATTTTCACAACTGTAATAGCTCTTTACAAGACTGATGGTAATGTCAAAACTGAATAAATGTCCACCAAACATGGTATATATAAAGATTGGTCACATGACAGAATGTTCTAGAACATGAGTCATCTTAATGGAATTTTTACTTGTAAACAAAAATCAACCTTGACCTTCAAATTGAGAAAACATATTGATCAAAACAACCTAATTCAAGGACACTAGTTAAACATGTTTTTCCTGATAAACATTAAGATTTAAGCAAATATTAAAGTGAAGAAACATTTATAATTTCCTAAAATATTTATAATATTATATAAACATCATACATAACAATACATTATTGCAACTACACAAGTTCTTACAACTTATCCCGCCCTCTCCGGTACGAAAGTTAGGTACAATATAAATACAAAGATGGCTAACGCAGATACAAGCAAGTATTCAAACAAGATAAAGCACAAAGAAATGAAACTAAAGAAATGCAAAATATAATAATGAAAAAGAACCGTATAGCTTTGGATAGATAGATGACGATAAGATATTTAAGTTGTGCTATTCTTTAACTTTTTGTGTTTAAAATAATTGTTTGCACTGCCACTCACACTAGCTCATTTTGATTATTTTGGTACCTTAAGATTTCCATTTAATAGCAATCTAACCTTATGATAAATTGATTTAATTCAGTGAACAATACAAATCTTTGATAATTATATGTATTGCAAAAAAGAAAAAATACTTTCATTATTGTCATTACCGTTTAAAATATGAGACTGACCCATTATTCTCCAAACATTTTGAGCAATAAACTCGAACTCACACTCAAAACCCCAAATTTTGGTATCATTCTTAAGATGCACCTCCTCAATTTAGATATGGCAGGCTAGTGGAGGGACTCAAGTTAGGAAATATCTGGAAGTTCTATGATTCTAGGTTTATTCTAATTAAAGTCACAGAGTATCAAAGATTTTTTACTTGAGCTTGAGTTTCTTGCTAAAAAGGTTTGAGAATATTAGTCCAGGACCCATATTCTTGAAACTTTTTGAGCACAAAAATTGGGCTGAACCTCAAAGTTCAGAAATCTTTGACAGTTTTTTTTTATCTTGTTATCTTGACTTAATATAAAATTGTGATATAAGTTCTAGGATTTCTTCACTTAAGATCTTCTCCTTCACTGTACACTTTCATGGAACTATATGTGTTCCAAGTATCATATTCAATTTTGGGAGTTTGAGCTTGAGTTTTGTGTTCAAAGTGTTTGTAAGAATACGTGGCCTGACGACGTGGCTACTGACTCAGCACAGAATGTGACCTCATGCTGAAACGTCACAAATTGTGATATTCTTTAGCTTCGCTATCAGTTCGGGATTTGTGTGAACTGTTTATATTTTTGCATATATTCCAAGTTATAGCGCAATCTAGAATCTAAGATATTTTAAATTTGGAGAGTCTGAGTTCAACATTTCTGCTCAGACACTTTCATGACTATTGGACTAGGTGTCTCAGACAAGTCTACTCTGTTAAGATGTTCCATTAAAATGATACATTTGTTTCTCTGTTTAGCATGTAACTCAATAATGTTCTGTCTTCTTGCCCAAAGGAATGCTGATCTTTATTTTAGTGCAAGAGATTATTCAGATCCACTTAATGTTATGTAATTTGACTATCTACCAGGAAATTTTTCTCCAAGTTTACGCATGATAATACGAACTAGTTCGTACAACTTAGAAATATACTACAAGGTCAGCATTATTGCGTAAAGGATACTAACTGATGGTTTCTAGATATGGAGGGACAAATTCCTGCAAATACCAACGGGCGTCTCCATTAATAATTTAATCAAGAATTGTAAATGTCTTATTTTTGGTTTTTTAACTCTAGATAGTACAACCGATATCTAAATATAGAGAGTTTTTACACGGTAAAACAACAAATAGATTTGTACAGTTGCTTTACTCTGGCTTTGAATTGAGCGTTATGAAATGCTTCTTCAGTTCGGCGCGGAAGCAAACACAATCCACAATTTAGTGTATTTTCTCCAACTTTATCCATTTTCAAGTTGTATTTGTTGCAATTGGTAATGAAAACATTATTTTTTCTTAATTGTATCAGGAACCAATAAATAAACATCAAAGGATTATTCAGAATCTTCTTTACCCCCTTTTGAATCCCTTTTCTAACTATATTCATGCTAGGCTCTTTGGACATTAAGAATAACTTCGCACGTGGAAGATTACATAGTATGTATACGTATGAGAGCTGTCATAATGAATTCATCAAATCTTTTGGATAATTAATACCAAATTTAATCCAGACTTGTTGAGGTATTTTACTTCTGACGTTATGTTTGTACTTTGTAATTAATGCGTTATAGATAAAATCATGTTTGTTGAAGAACATTAAAAAAAATGAATGCATATTATTTGCTGTCAAATTTTGAAATATCTTAAGAACAAATTTATATCTTCAGTATTTTGCTCAGTCCATACAAAACCAAACCCATTTGAATGCAGCGATCTTTGTTCGTATGATGCCAAGGTGGTGAAATTATTTTAATCAGGACACTATAATATCAGATAACAATGATATCAATACCTTTTCTGATATATGTGAATTAAACGTAGCCAAACTTTAATACATGATGTACTATAACACAAACTGAGTGTGCGCCACATTTCCCAACTGCAAATGTATTTTATTAGAGGATGAACTGATGCTTTGATTTAATCTTGCAATACCTTGATTGATCAATCCATTACTATCTTGCAGCAGCAGAATTAACATTCAGCCAATATATTAACCTAAATCAAAACTATTATTGTACAATTGTAATTATCTTGAATTTTACTATTAAAAAAATCACCAATCACGATTTTCTTCCTCAGTTACATAATTTTTTATTTTTGTATCACCAATCATAATTTAATAAAATGATTAATTTGCTATAGATACGGTCAATATGTTTAAATCTGTGTTGTTATTTATCGACCTAAATGATTGTTCTTCGGGTAAACGGATTTCATATTCAGATAACAGTTTTCCTATTTGGAAGTAAAAGTGAAACCTGTATACTGATTTTATTAACTCTGGTACACTTTGATCTTTCAAATGCCAATTAAATGCTTTACTTGCAGCCGTTGCCATCCACACTGCCAAGTTTAATTGATTTGCCAGAATTTCATTTTACAAAGTGCTCTTATGTATGCTAACTTTTTGCCATTTCTGGAAACAAATAGTTTGTTTCATCGACTTTGTACACTACCTTGTCCAGTACATACTTAACAGGAAAAATAAGCCGTTATCCTTTTGAAATTGTAACGCATAATTTACAACTAGCACACATTATTAAAGTATATTTTTCTTGATAACGAGACCTAAAGTTTGGTAAGAAATATGGTCTCAACGTCTTTACAAAATTAATAAATAAACACTGAAATGTACCACGCTTCGTTGAGAAATAATTCCGTACATTGTTAAAGATTGTGGCATGCAAAATTGACATAGTGAAGATACCTTAAATCTTTGCTGAATCGTGAAAAGTTTTATTTAATGGACTTCCATTAACAATTAGAAATGCGATTCTTAGTTTTTCATATTATAGTCATAATTTAACTATTGAGACAGTCGATATCATGGTTTGGATAATCTGAGAATTATTTTCCATATTGTGAAACTTATGGCTTACGAATTGCAGAAGAATGTATATGACGATATCAGAGAAAAGTATTTACATCAAAGATAGCTTAATAATAAATCGTTTATGAATTTTGCTACTCTCATATCCAATGTTAATCCTAGTACATTGACTGGTCTAGCTACTTCAATGTATTATGCCTTTATAAGAAGAGATCGTTTATAATGCGTACTATAATTTATTAAAGAAATATATTTGTCCGTTTACTTGCGTCGGGGTAACACACACAAATATATGCCTATTTTTGCACTAGCTAGTCAGCTTCAATAGCTTCGTCATTTGTTATTTAAATTTTGATAATATTTTCAGATTACCATAACCCTTGATAGATGTAAAATTCTTGTGTATATTTTGCTTTGTTTATTTTTCCTACGTTTTGTTTCCTTTACTTCATTTGATATGTGTAATAGTTTGTCTTGCAAATCTTATCATGCCTACATTTTTATTTTATTCTGGATTTTGTATTAGGTGACTGTGTCGTCCTTGTAAATGTCCTCCTGTTTGTCTTCGACCGAAACGATGGAAAACCCTGTATGTACCCGCTCCTTTACAAATCTGTGTGTCACACACACACATATATATATATTCCTTTTTTAAAATATGTTCTATCCATACATAAAGATAAAATATAATTTTCTATAAAGGTTAGAGCTGACAGTGCTTTAAACATTTGTTGTTGCTTTTCTCTAACACAATCAATATCCATAAATATTCATAAGTATTCAACGCTGATTCCTAAGATTAACTCCAACATACTGAGTCATTTTGCTTTGAGAAAAAAGGTTTGCTATTTTGTTTTCTGTTGATTTTTCTCTATGATTTTCAGATGGCTGAGCCTCATGAGAAAAAAGTTTACGAAGTTCTTTCTAATTTTCAGCCTTTGCTTCTGCTGCTGAAAACTTGGCGTTGTACAAGTACGAACGGTACTATTACTATCAGGGACGCTCATGGAACCCAGAGGTAGCAGTAAACGGTTGGGTGATAAACATTGATATGGGACTGAAGATTTGTGAAAAATTATTCACAGCTAACACAACACAACTGCGTATTTATTTTTTGCGTATTCTAAGATCGTTCATGTTTTCATTGTAGTTTATGTTATGGCAGAGTTGATTCTCATTATTGTATTCCAATAAATCCAAATGTACTGTCCTATGTCGTAAGTATAGAACGTTTCAGAAGTGCTGAAAGTGCAATTGACCGGTATATAGTCTCGTTCAGCCAGACTCTTGCGTGACTCCGAGCAAGAGTCTGGCACATGTCTGTAGAATTGAATGTTACCGATTGGTATCGTTCGTCTTGTTGTATCACATTTGTACGATGATATTCGCCCTAAAACAAAAATATGTTCTATGCAGGTTATGTTTACTGAGTTGGAAACAAAAACTAAGCAAACAAAGAAAACAAATGAAAGCTTTTGAGAATCTTTATTATCAACCGGAGTGACCAGAGTAGCTCGACAAGAAGACATAGTTTAGGAGATATGTTGAAATCGGCCTTTCGTACGGTGGCATTCATCTTAAAACCGACGGTAACTCAAAGATTGCATGCTTTAAAACAAGCTATTTTGACGCAAGGAAAATAATTTCTCCACAACGTACTCACTGAGTAACAAAGTCCAAAAAAAGCGTTACTGAAGGCCGGAAAAATGTATTGATCTTTAGTTGCCGCGAAACTCCTATAATTTACTTCACATTCCTGTCGAAGGCATTTGATTATTCCTCTACGCCACATCAAAGACGAGGCAGAAAGAGACGTTAAAAAACCTTCAGACCTCTCAGGCACGTCCAGAAAAAGAATAAGAAAAGAAGATATATCAGAGATTTTTGACGTTTTCGATCACTAAAAATGAGGCACCGAGATTCTTGCGAATGTTTCATGACAGAATTTGATTTGTTTACCATGACTCCGACAACGATAATGATGTAAGAATCCGAGTGTGTAGAATTTCATACCGTGTTGTTTTAGGCCCCCTCATTTTCTATTGAGTTTAAAAACAAAGAACAAGTTGAATAACAGTTACTTGTACTTGTACCTGAAAGTCAAAGTTCTCAAAATCTACAACACCAATCCAGGTACCGATGACACAGTAGCTCTTGTCAGCAATTTCATGCATTCGTTATTCAACGAAGTGGATTTGTACTTGAAAAACAAACTGGTCAGCAGCAGCATAGACACTTACCCTTACCGAACGTACCGCGAAAATCTCCTGATGTACGAAAAAGAAGCCAAGAACACCATGCATCGGTGGTGTGAAAACCTGACATTTTGGGTGCCTTCAACGACACGGGTTGACATAAGATGGTTACCTTCACAATGTAGGATTTAGCAATCTCTAAAACAAAATCAAACAAAGTCGTACAGTCAAGCCTGTCACAACAGTTACTTTTATATAGTGGCCACCTGCTCACAACGGCCATTCTAATTCCACCCCTACAAATTTCCTATATAAAAGTCATGTATATAACAGTCACCTGCTTTAAACCGTTACTGGAGCGAATAAACAGTGACTGCTCTATACATGCAAATTAAACTTTTGTTTGATGAAAAAGACATTGTTTAGATAAAAGAATGTTACATGAATTGATGTGTAAACATTTCCCATTTCACTTATATTCACCTTACTCCAGTTACACTGTAAATGTAAGTCAAAAGTGTCAATATGCCAAATTCGAAAGCGAGACGGTTTTTATCATTAGAGAGAAAGAGGATCGAAGCAATTCGTTTGCAGGATGGTGGGAAAAGTAGCCGTATATTCGAAGCAGAAAAGATAGTCGCCTTTTGTGACAGTGTGATAGGTATTGTTTGAAATGCTAAATATTTTTTATATCTGATGAAAAAAGTAATCTGTGAGGGAGAGATACGAATTCATCCATTTCTTTAGGGTTAGGGATAATTCAATATTTACAAAACTTGTCTGGCAAAGTTTTCATTCATGTGTTAGTAATAATAGCCACATTAAGCTTCTTTTCATTCGTTATTCACCACAGAGCTCTCACATAAGCCGACTCTTTTGATTTCGAATAGCTGAGCAACTGATTACCTGACATTGTTTTGAACGTTGAGCACCTGTTCCTACGTCTAATTGTCCAAATTGGTCAAATATACAGTAAGTCCTCTGGTTTATAAACATATGTAAACTGTCAGTTAGTAGTGAAATTGTCATGGTGTACAATACAAATATCAATGAAACTCTTTTAAACGTCAGTGATTATTCAATTTATAGGATGGATTAACGCTAGCAGAATACACTAATCTTGTGTGGAACATTACTTCTTTAGAAAACAACATATACATATGTATTTTATGATTTTGTTGAATAGTGCACTAAGTTAAATCTGTTAATAATAATAATAATAATAATAATAATAATAATAATAATAATAATAATAACAACAACAACAATAATACTACTGATACTGGTATTCGGTGCAGGGCATTTGTTCAAAAACCAAGTTTGAAAGGTCAACTTGCAAACAGAGGTCACCTGTGTACAAAGGCTAGTTTTGCTTTTACCCATGGGTGGCAGCTATTGACAGGTTTGAGTACAGTTTAGAAATTATGGATCTTTTACAATTGGATACGTGGTTGCAAGACAAGTATTTGTTGATTGATGTGGATGTAAGTCTGAGACTGAATCGAAATGGTACCATGTTCCATTTCATGGCTGGTGCTAACGAATACAAATACACTACAGATGAAGTCAGCGATGACGGATATTTCCACCCTATAATATCAGGCGATCTTCTATGAAGAAGTATGGACACTTAACCCAAAAGAGACTATATTGAAAAATCGGTTTTTGTATGGCTATCTATTCCTCATCGAAAATCTAAAGACATTCGAGCTTATGTGGTTCCTATGGATTACGTCCTATCGAATACGATATCATAGACTTTATGAGAAGACATGCTGGATCCACTCGGTTCATTCAGTTCAATAATGCAAGATTACAAGGATCAGATTATATGGTATGTGGACAATTTTGTGTGTATTATCTTCATCAACGCAGTCTTGATTTCATTAGAACATTTACTGACTTGTTTTCAGCGTGATTTCTCTAGAAACGATACAAAAATCAAAATGTAGTTTAATGATTAGCATTTCCATCTATTTTCTTTAAATGAAAACGTAGTGTCTATCGATAGCAAAGTGATACTGTTCTAGATCATTTCAAGTCCAGTCTTAATTCTCAACCCTGACAACCTTGTAAATACGTTCATGTCTAAGATGTTGGTATTTGCCAGTTATACAAGAAGAGGGACCGACTAGCCTTAATCCTCCTTTTTCATGTCCTTGTTGATTTTTAAGTTAACGGGGCTGATTAAAAAAAAAAAAAAAAAAAAAAAAAAAAACAACAATATGTTGATTTAGAAAAAAATAGCATCGATTGTTTTTGTATCAGATGCTCTTTTCTTCTCTCTATTGATCTTTCGTTGACTTTCTAAGAAGGATGATTTTTTGTAGACCCTGCCGTAATTTCTATCTGATATGTGTACTCAACCTAAGGACGTTTTCCTTCACATCCTTCACATCCGCGCTTACAGGATATAAAGCGTTCACCAGTCTTGCCATTCATCGTCAACTTGTCCACAAAGAAAATAAAAGTGAGTGAGCCAGTAAGAATAGTCAAATTAAGGGAGCCCATGTGGTTGATGAACAGAGTGGAGCACCTCCTGGGCCGCGTGTAAGAATTAGATGTCTACCATAACACTGGTCTAAAAAAAAATCGAAGTCGTCTGCTTCAGAGATAAAATATGCTATTTATTAGGGATTTTGATGTGCTGAATTCAAATATGACAATTAAAACAACTGATTGGCTACTGTTTCCAAGATATTTAAGTTTTTACATTTTACGTCTATGTATATTGTGTACATAGTAGAGTTTTAATCATAAATTGTAAACCTAGGTCTTTTCATGTGTTTATGGTTGCTTTACATGATAATATTTCACCTATCCTGTTTATGTAACACTTTAAAAAAAACAGCAAAAGGGTTATATAAATAAAACATATATTGAAACAAAAGTAAAAAAACTCATATGTATATATAAGTACATAGTTTAGTCCTTATTCAGTGTCTACTCGGCGCTTCTTGACTTGTCTCTTGTGTTCATTAAATGGAGCATCTCTTGTCACTGTCCAGCAATTGTCTGCAAGCACTGATGGGCTCCATTTGCCCTGATAGCGTTTCTCCATTGTTGCAATGTCCTGGTGAAATCGCTCGCCGTGCTCGTCGCTCACTGCTCCGCAGTTCGGTGGAAAAAAAATCTAGATGAGAGTGCAAAAAATGTATCTTTAGTGACATGTTGCAACCAATGTTTTTGTATGCCTTGAGGAGGTTTTCCACCAACTCCCTGTAGTTGTCTGCCTTGTTGTTTCCGAGAAAATTTGTTGCCACTAACTTGAAGGTTTTCCTTACCGTCTTTTCCTTGCCACGCAGTGCACAGTGAAATGCATCATCTCGAAGAAGTTCACGAATCTGAGGACCAACAAAGACACCTTCCTTAATCTTAGCTTCACTTAACCTTGGAACTTTTCCACGCAGGTACTTGAAAGCTGCTTGTGTTTTGTCCATGGCCTTGACAAAGTTCGTCATCAGACCCAGCTTGATGTGCAAACTTGGTAACAAAATCTTCCTTGATTCAACAAGTAGTGGATGCTGAACACTTTTCATCCCAGGCTCCAATGACTGTCGGAGTGGCCAATCTCTCTTGATGTAGTGGGAATCTCTCGTACGACTATCCCATTCGCAGAGAAAACAGCAGTACTTTGTGTATCCAGTCTGCAGACCAAGCAAGAGAGCAAGAACCTTGAAATCGCCACAAAGCTGTCACTGATGTTGGTCATAGTTTATGCACCTCAAAAGTTGTTTCATGTTTTCTTAGGTTTCCTTCATATGGACTGCATGACCAACTGGAATTGATCGCAAAACACTGCCATTATGCAGCAAAACAGCTTTAAGACTTGTCTTCGATGAATCAATGAACAGTCTCCACTCATCTGGATCATGAACGATGTTGACGGCTGCCATCACACCATCGATGTTGTTGCAGGCTAGAAGATCACCTTCTATGAAGAAGAATGGGACAAGATCCTTTTGACGGTCACGGAACATGGAAACCCTAACATCACCTGCCAGGAGATTCCACTGCTGTAGTCTGGAGCCCAACAGCTCTGCCTTACTCTTGGGTAGTTCCAAATCCCTGACAAGGTCATTCAGTTCACCTTGTGTTATGAGGTGTGGTTCAGAGGAGGAGGATGGGAGAAAATATGGGTCATGTGACATTGATGGTTCAGGACTAGAAGTTTCATCCTCTTCCTCTTCCTCGTCTGATTCAAGTGAGGATGATTCTGGTGCATCAGGAACTGGCAGTCCTTCTCCGTGGGTTACTGGGCGTGTAGCTGACAGAATGTTTGGATAATGCACAGTCCACTTTTTCTTCTTTGACGCATCTTTCCCAACTGGAGGCACCATGCAGAAGTAACAATTGCTGATATGATCTGTTGGCTCTCTCCAAATCATTGGCACTGCACAAGACATAGATTTCCTTTTCCTGTTCAACCACTGGCGAAGATTTGTTGCACAAGTGTTGCAGCATATGTGTGGGGCCCACCTTTTGTCCTGATCTCCAATTTTGCAGCAAAAATAAAGGTGATATGCTTTCTTAACCATAGTGGTTATACTGCGCTTTTGTGATGCAAAAGTCACTTCACCACAAACATAGCAGAAGTTATCTGCATTGTTCACACAAGTATGAGGCATCTCTGCTCACTTTGGCTAAACAGAAATGTGTCCCTTTGCTAAATCAAACGCTGACAAATAAGAGAACACGACACTGTATGATTTGTAGAGCTGATATAGGGCAATTTCTTCAGCAGAGTGATGTAAGCTAAGTTATGATTGCATCATCCATGACTTCTAGGAATAACATGATGCAATTCATATCACGTATGATGCAATACCAGCTTCAGATTGCATCATTCATTGTTTTGCCTAAAAAGCAAGTAATGTCCAAACCCATTCATAGATTTATTCATAGATCGAGTCAAAGATGTATTTTAGTCATTTCTGGTTTAAATTGAGATCCTTTCCCTTTATAACTCACTTATTCTCCGCCATTCCCAAGTCAAGGGTCATATATACTGACCCAGTATAATATCTTTAAAACTAGAGCCAATCAACAATTTTAAGCATCATTTTCGTTCTCAGTGACCCAGAATTAGTAAAGTTTGACAACATTTATTGCGGAAGCATTTTGGCTGTAGACCATAACAAGCATTGCCTGAAGAGGTAGATGGTAGCCTTTAGAACCGCTATGCAGCTAATAAAATAAGTGATAGAGGAGGAGACCACCAAAATAAAAAGGGCATGGGCGGAGGAGAAGAGGGAAAGGTAGCGAGAGACGCGGGAGGGTGAGCAGTGGCGCCTCAAGTAAACGTGCGAAAGGGTGCAACAAAAGGCTTCGTGAGAGAAGACGAAGCCGAAAAGCCGTTGTAGCATCAGCAACAACAGCAGCAGTACTATCCACATCCAGAACAACCCCTGACCCCGCAAACAGACGATTGGGAAATTGGAGCAGAGGCTCGTAATATTAGACTCTCAGTCTCTGTCGGGAGATGCATCAACTATAATCAGATGTGTCCGTGTTGCAGAGCTAGGTCTGGGAGGTACAGTTGTCCTGGAGGTGAATAACATCCACGATCCAGGAAAACAACCAACGGCCCTTTTCAGGACCACTCAGTTCTCTCACAGAGTTAATACTCAATTATTACAACAAATCTCTGTTTGTATGTATGCATGGCTTGGTCTTTTGTCTTTCACAACTTAAACTTAGATCCCCTCTCTACTCTTCTGTCTTGTATATGATAGTATGGTCGTATGTCTGTGGGTACATAGTGTGTGAGCACTCCTACGCTTGTGTGCGATAGTACATAAGTATGTTTGTGTATAAGTGTTTGAGCACTCCTACCCTTTCTCTCCTTACACTCCATGTATGATTGTATAAAAGTCTGTTTGTGTGTATAGCGTGTAAATAGTTCTACCTTTTACAAAATGTTTGTATATATGTGTAAGCAAGCATTAGTACTCTTTTCGTTGTTTAGTAAGTGTAGATATTGGTCAGTCGATAAGTGGGAGCTGGTCAGTCAAATTGCGTAATGGTTTGTAAATATAGGCGCTTGTCAGTAAATGAGTTGGTTCAGGTGAGTTAGTATGTGTAGTTTTAACGTTAAACTTCATCTGGTTCCTAGACAGTCCCATCATGTTAAACCTATGGACATTTTTATCATTAGCATTTCCCCGGTCCCCAGACCGGGTCATCATGTTAATCCTATGGACTAATGTTAAATTCCCTTTGTTTCCAGACTCCCATACATTAAAGATGACGGCCGTAATCTTGATTCCCATTGTCCCCAAACCAGCCCAGCTGTCCCCAGAGTAGCTCCTTATACTATTAATGCAAAATACATGAAGCAAAAGTTCAATTTATGATTCGGCATCGAAGAGCATAGATGGTTTATGATTGGAATCAAACCGACTATAAACGTTGATAAATTGATATACAAAGTTGCATTTATTTATCATCATGTCATATAAATTCTTCTTTTCCGTTTTTTTTTTTTTTTTTTTTTGTATAAATTTTGTATTCTGCCTTCTTTGGCATTATTACAGTCAGCTCTGTCAGTGAGTTTCACATATCGCGTCATAAAAAAATGGAGGCGTATAGAGAAGATTGTAACCAAATTTGAAATAGCACAACATCCTAAGTGCAATAAATAAATGAATGAAGAGCAATGCCGTTTATAGGCTTACTACTAAAATTTTGTTGCAAATGTCTATCTTAGGAATATGCATTTGCCTTTAAATGGACAAGATAGAAAATAACATCGAAGATGTGACCATTACATGATGGAAAGTGACAATAGATCTAAGATTTGCAAATTCAATAGTTGTAATTGCTCAGTTTTACAATCACATTCGATGTGTAAACTGCATTCTGCTATTAATTAATCTTATCTTGTGTAAAGAGAAATAGAAACGGAACTTACCAGACGTTGTACAGTTGAGAGTTCCCACGTCTACCTATTCAGAACACAAGAAAAAAATCCGCTCCAAATCCTATGTCTATCTTTAGATGTTTTGTTTGTTTTTAGGGTTGGGTCTATTAAAGCTCGTCAACGATATTTAGACATGTCTATAGGTCAGTTCCACTTGCAACAGGTAAATCAGGTAAGAGTGCGATTAACAGAAACTTAGCTGCAAGATTCTCTCGCAAAAAGAAGTGCTTATTCATTGAGCTTTGTGTGGCCAATATTTAGTCAGCTCTGGTGTGGATCCTTTTGAAAAATGCCGAAATGGAAAGCCAGTGTTTGCCGATTTCGTTTACATTAGGAACCTGCCACCTTGGAGATGGACCATTCTTTTAAAGCATGTTCATTGACTTAGAGAAGGCACTATACAGAGGACAAATAAATTTACCTGTAGCTAAGTCAAACTCAATAGAACGTTAATAAGGTTATCTTTGCAATAGAGGTTATTGTTATAGACACAGATCAATATAGTTATTATTGTGCCACACAGACGGAGTCACAGTAGAAATAAATATTATTCAGAAAGAGGTTTCTGCCAAAATGGATATGAGGAGTGTATACTGGTAAAAATAGAGACTGTTGCATTAAAGAGAGTAAGTAATTAAAAGCATTTTATCTTATTATCAAGAGTATATACTATCTATCTATCTATCGATTGATCTATCTATCTATCTATCTCTCTCTCTCTCTCTCTCTCTCTCTCTCTCTCTATATATATATATATATATATATATATATATATATATATATATATATATATATATATATATATATATATATATATATATATATATAAATATATCACCTACTGAAGTACGTAATGATCAATAGAGCAGTAAATAACTCCGGATTAATATCAGGTGCAAGATATGGACTCGTTCCTTAGTACCATAAAATTACAAGGTAAGAAATATCATAATCAGATAAATTATTACATATATTCTCCATTTACGATTGTTCAATCTTAAAACATAAGCTAAAATCTCAGTGTTTGTTAACACAAGCAAATAAATTATTCTAGAGTTGGGATTTCTGGATTTTGAATAATAATATCATGCATCAGAACGTAATAAATGAGGAGTCGGACTTGTGTAATAAATGGGGAGTCGGACTTGTGTAATAAATGAGGAGTCGGACTTGTGTAATAAATGAGGAATCGGACTTGTGTAATAAATGGGGAGTCGGATTTGTGTAATAAATGAGGAGTCGGACTTGTGTAATAAATGGGGAGTCGGACTTGTGTAATAAATGAGGAGTCGGACTTGTGTAATAAATGAGTCGGACTTGTGTAATAAATGGGGAGTCGGACTTGTGTAATAAATGAGGAGTCGGACTTGTGTAATAAATGAGGAGTCGAACTTGTGTAATAAATGGGGAGTCGGACTTGTGTCTATAGAAGCAATCCAGATTAAATTGTTTTTGTCTACAAGACAGCTGTTTTGTCTACTTCTATCAATCCTAAGTTCAATGTATGACTTTTTGTTTTTCATCAGCAAAATCCTTGTACTATCATTTTCAAAACAATCCTCTTTGCGGGATTATTTAGTTTCAACAGTGCTTAATCCAGGATAGCCTTTTAAAGACACGTAGTCCAACAAGAAGTGTGTGTGTGTGTGTGGGGGGGGGAAGGTTGTATAGTAGTACCTTCAATTTTCATTCAGTGTCACTATATCCTCTCATTATCTCTCATCAGTTATGGTAGCTAAAGATATTTTCTAATATAAAGTGTTACTGATGTATTTTGTAGTATTTGCTTCACTTTGCAAAGAGAAATTAAATGCCAAAGTGTTGTATAAATCATTTATGCTATTAACGGCGCACAAACTTGCTTCCATAAAAAGTACTATGGTGCTAAATGCGGTTGGTTTATAGGACCCCAAAAGTACATTTTGTATTTTTGTCTTTGCTCATATATGGCAATAAAATGTTTTCTTAGACGACGAGGCAAATACATTGACGTCAGTAGTATAGTATGCCACTTTGGTAGTATAGTATGCCACTTTGGATGTCTATGGGAATCCTATATTAAAAAGGGTCTGTAGATCACAGGTGTCAATTGGAATTAGGCCGCCAGTTGTTTTTTTTCTTTTCTTTTCTTTTTCTCGGGGGGAGGGGGGGCACTTAGAGTACAAGGGGAAATTAACAATAGGCCACCATGGATTTATAGCAACAAGGAGAAATCCTATGTTACAGATGTCCACAGATTTATCATTATGGGTTTATATGGCAACAAGGGAAAACTTAGCGCGTATTTTTATAACTTGGGAAGTACAGGTACGATCCTATATTTAGCGTGTAGTTTTAAAACTGGTGTCTATGGTAATCCTATGTTAAGAAAGGTCTGTGGATTATAGGGTCAAACGGGAAATGTAATATTAAAAATGTCCATATGTTTAACATTATGCAGCACTTGGGTACCAAGATGTTAAGTCCTATGTTAAAAATATGTATAGGTTTAACATTATGGATCTCTAGCTGACATTTATATCGTCGAGTGCACATTGTACACATGTGTTGAAGTGATTAACCTTAAATGGAACCTTGTGGCCTCTAATGGAATTACACCACGCCTTAGGTTTAACATGTGTGAGTCTCTATAGCTTCTAACGGGAAATGTAATGTTAAAACTACACTTACTAGTCAACGTGCCATTGGAGTGGCTATCACCCACTCATCTACTTACCAAACAGGGTAGGATGTAAAAGACGAGATATCACACAATAGAATTTAAATCCCTTATAAATAAAACTACCTTCCCTATCCTCCATGCCACCTTATAATTCTCTTTTAAATTAAGTAAAATCCTTAATCCCCCTATAAGTTCCATGCCATCTTCTTTTGAACGAAAGTTCGATTCCCTTACAATCCTCACAATTCCTACAACTTTAGCAATATTATCATACATGGAGTGAAAGAAGAGAAAATATATGATGGAAAGAAGAACAAACACACGCAACTAAGAAGAGGGAATTTACTTAGATTTTGCAATCCCAAACATGTATCCTTTATAAATCTTGTATTGTAGCCCAAAGGCAGGGTGGGGTTGAGAATGGGGGTGGGGTTAGAATTTTGGCTATCCTAAATTTAAGATTCTCACTAAAACTTTCTTCATATGCTACTGGCATCAAGTTGGATTTCTATCATATTCAGAATCAAGTCAAGCAAATTTTTATTCATTAACTATTATTTTGTTACGATTTTTCCAGTCTACACTGACTCTGACTGACCTTGGCTTACCCGATGTGCGGAGTGAAAATACTGCTGTTAAGACCAGAGTGTTTTGCTACATTGTCAAACTCAAGGCGGAATTTGGCGTGCTGAAGTTAAGACTTTTCTTATAAGGTTGCAACGATTTTTCTCCTGAAGTTTTGAACACAGCAGATCTAATGTCAGTTCATTTTTCTGTGACACACTGGCTAGATGTGTTTCACCATGCCAAAGACTAATAGAGAGAGAAAGTGACATTTTTTGTTTTAAAATATTCTAGACAAAAAAACCAAAACAAAACATAACACTTACAAAAAAGGTCACTGAGTGTGCTTTTTTAGTATTTTTGCAGTCGTAGATTTTAATTCTTTCACTATTCATAAAATGAAAGACGCACATAATAATGTTCAAAAACATGGAGACTGTGGACAATGGTACATCATGAACAACAAGAAATCATTGCACAAAATAAAATGAACTATCAATACAAACTAATGACCCATGTAACTATTGACTGCAGACTGTGGACAGTGGTACATCATGGACAACGAGGGCACGTTTACACATATAGAATGAACTATCAATACAAATTAAGGACACATGCAATTATTGACAAAGAATCATGGTACATCATGGCCAATTGGGACTCGCATTGACTCGCAACATGATAATGAAGACAAAATTATGAGGCCGTTGAAAAACAATTTAGACTCAGAGGGTTAATGAACTCAGATGTTAACATATTGCCGTATGTCATTCAAACCCTAATACATGCCGATTCCTATCGATGACCGACCAGTACTGTGGTTTTCCACAATACAGTTATTACGTAATTCTGTAAGAGGGATAGGTATAAGGTGCATTTGTGTGCAATTGAAACAAATTGAATGGAGAAAATATTGGCATACCTATATGTTACTTCCATGAACTGTGAGTGAACTTTCTTTATGTGTGGTATTACTGAAACAACGCGCTGCCTAGAGCGGACAGCTGATCGAAACGGCTGTTCCAATGTGCTTGCGAATGAACTTGAATTTGCCCAAAGTACACTAACTTTAGCAACCGTGGCTACCTTAACAGTAACATGCATTTCGCCCTCAGAGGTGTGAATGTCAATTGAAGGAAGGTTAAAGGACTATATGCGAGTGGCATACCACTGATATCGAGGAGTGAGCCGTAAAAAAGGTATAGGTACATGAATCGAGGGCTCTTAAGCAATCTAATTTTCTTTGCCAATATACCCTTTGAGTCTTCCACCATACGATATCACTGTTATTATACAAGATAATGTTGTCTAACTGACTTTCTGTATTCTTTCCAAATTTTGATCGATCAACTCTCATTTTACCCATCTTCTATTGAAAAAAATGAATTGCATGATCTGCAAGACCAACCCATGGTTCTCTTATATACCTGCTCGGCTGGAATTAAATAGGTGGTCAGCGTGATCAAAGAATGCATGATGTGAAATGAGCAAATCATACATTGACTTATGGCATGTCAAGAGTTCCAAAATCCGATAAAATACATGAAAGGCCCCTCTGGGTAAGGGACTGGTAAGCTCTCTCGAATGTCATGACAATCCATCGCGAAAGAGTGGAAGCCAAAATATCAGCCGAGCTCTTAGAGGAAGGAATAGACGCTTGCTACCTTTTAATTTCCTTTGAGAGACTGCCAACAAGGAACGTAAAACTGACCATAACAGTTAATCTGGATCAACTCAAGCACAGATACGACTGAGACTGGAGATCTGTATAGGAAGTGGAACTACAGACAGAAGATTTTTTGTTTTTCTTTTGCTAAAGCAAATCTGGTTACCAAATGAGAGAAACCGACTCATAATTGCCATTGGACCGCAGACAAGCTGGTTTTATGGATAGGTCATGAAGCTCTCTCCTTCGTCTCGCGGACGTTAAGGAGAGCAAGAAAACAGTCTTGAGGGTACTGTTCTCGAAAGAAGCTTCACGCAAACTTTCAAAGGAGGGTTTAGTTAAAAACCACAAGATGCACGAGAGATTCCATCTAGGCATCAGAGAGCGAAACAGCAGTCTCTACATTTCTAAATAACTGGTCAGGTCGGCAATATGATAATCCGAACTGATGATTGGGCCTTTTGAACATTTGAGTGTGTTGGGAAAGGGGGCACTATAGACCTTGATAGTAGAAACCGAGCATTGTCTTTCTTCAAAAAGTAAAGGAAGAAAATCAGCAATATTCAGTTTCTATATGAAATAAATGTCATTAATATTTAATATATTTTACTTGTTTTGATTAATATTCAATATTCATTGTCCATGCTGAATTACTGTATTC
Organism: Margaritifera margaritifera; assembly: GCA_029931535.1. Classification (NCBI taxonomy): domain Eukaryota; kingdom Metazoa; phylum Mollusca; class Bivalvia; order Unionida; family Margaritiferidae; genus Margaritifera; species Margaritifera margaritifera. The sequence continues at coordinate 2,651,978 of JAQPZY010001636.1, read as the reverse complement.
ATGTGAAATATTTTCTACAACGCTTGGCATGCCACATATGGAGACAAATAAACATTCCAAGTCTAAAATCACATATAAATAGGCAATCACTGTTCAGGACTATACAAGAAATGCATAAAGGCCAGGTGGTATACGCAAAAAATGACTCGCTCAATCTATCTACCGAATCTGATCTTGGCCGTCCCAGTGATACATTCGTTAACTTCAATTCACTAGCTGACCGCCAATCTATCATGTGGAGATGTCAGGTCGACAAAGTAATCGAGATTTTGTATGTAAATCCTATTATGTATATTTCCTCAAAAGGTGTCAGATCCAATCCTTGAACATTCATAGCGAAATAAAGACCTGTTACGAGGTATAGTCAAACCTGTCTGTAAAGACTACTCTGAGAACAATCGGAAATGATCTTTATAAGTAGGCTGTCTTTATATACATGTTTTGATTTATGAATAAATGAGACCTATAGACCTTTGCCCTTATGCGCATATTGTCCCTACATACAATACTTGTATAATGGTTACTCTACACATTATCTGTTTCATTTTTTATTTTACTGACGTTACCAATTATATAAATTATTGTATCATAAAAAGCTAAATGTCGCATTTCTTTCCAATTGCCACATGCTAGACTATGTTCAGATTCAGTTTTAAATAAAACCTTTATTTCGGTGCAGCTAGTAATTGCATATTCTGATCAAAACTTGATAATGCATGGTAAAAAGTAAATTTTGAATGCAAGCTATGTAGCGAAATGTTAAAAGTATCCTATCTGTTACGGTTACATAAATATAAAATATTACTTAACTTCGCCAAACTGGGTTCGTCATATTAAACGCCATAATGGGTAAATTTGTCCTCTCAAGTTACACTACGCCCTATAGTTTACACCCAAATTATTTCAGTCGACCTTACATAGGTCAATACGGGTTCTGAAACATTTATGAAGATTTCTGAAAACATTTTAACACTATCTGCAATATTAAAGTATGAACTTAAGATGTTTAAAAATGTAACTTCACGCTTATTGTTTAAAGGTATTTAAATACCTCAAAATAGTACATATCTTCGAGGTGCTGATTTTGTAGACATCATTTTAATTACTGGGGAAGTATTAGGGAAAGAAAACCACTTGATTTATTACATCAGTTCCCTTTGAGTATTAAATTAATAGTTAAAAGTTCAACAACAGAAGTCATTATATGTTCTCATTGCGTCTTAAATGATATCAAACATGGTTTGTTTAAGGATAGATCTCAATAGCGCTGAGTTCTCAGCCTCTCTACTCAGTTGCATAAAATATAGCTTGCTGACGCAACAGCACCAAAAGGTCTTGGATGACATAATTACCCATCGACGTAAAGAGGTCCTATCATGTAACTTGTGTACACACCAACTTTGAGAGGTCTTAAATTGCGTATACATTACCTACATTATTAGAAAAACATCTGACATCATGCATATCTTACTTTTATAAGATTTTACGATATTTACTTTATAAATGAGAGAATATACACCTATTTGCTACGGTCATCTCAATGTTTGTGTCAGCCAGGCAGGGTCTGCTGTCTTGGGCAAGAAACTTTGCTCCCATTCCTCGGCACTATATAATCTGCATGTGTTGATGTGACGTAAAATACCATAAATGTGTCAAAATGAAAATACATTTCCGGCCAGATGGTGAAGTACATTATTAAATTATTGATAAATATTCTTAAGTTGGCATTGCAACGAAGCACATAAATCAGTTTATAAAATAATAAATAAAAACAGCATAAAAATAATCTATTAGACTATTTTATTTTTATCGAAAACGTCTCTTTTTTTTTGGGGGGGGGAAGGAACGATCTTCTGATAGTTATTGTCTCATAGGTGACTCATATGCTTGCAAATTAAAATTACAATGAGCTTTGTTTTCTCTTATCGTGAATGAATTTCTGCTTTCTAAATCTTTATTATCAAATACTTGTGAACACAGTGACCTCTTGTTTATGGATTTCGTTCCATAATGTCGTCGAGTTATGTACTTTAACCCCTTAACAGAAATTATAACCCTTACAAAATTCACCAAATCATGCAGGTTTTGTATCGCAGCTGTCTCACTTCAGATGTTTTCATGTTTAAAATTCTTATCAAGAAAAAGGTCATCGGTATTTTCAAAACAGAATTTTTTCTTAATAAGGTGACACTTTTTAGACTTTACTTTAGTACTGTAGTGAAAACAAACACAAAATATGGAGCGCTTGCATATATATCGTATCCGCATTTAAAGAGTTAAAATCAACCATAAAGGTACTAATCTCTACCTCAATCTTCTCGTCTATTACTGCATTAATATTTGACGCAGATAATACAATCTCCTTATATCACATATCCTGTTTTTTTCTTAAACAACAATACACAATGACGAGCGTGATTCTTCAACAAACCAAATTGACACTCTTGGAATCCAATGCATTGTTCTTTTCAGACTGAAAGAGCTTGCTTAAGGATATCTACATGGGAAAATTATTCTCATTACAAGCGGTTCTTTGTCAGTGTTTCTTTCCAAATAAGACATTGTTTCTGATTTATCATCATCCTGAATATACCTTGTAACCTGCCTCAGCGGACACACCCATATAGCGGATCCCCGTTCATAACGGACACATTCGAGGATCTCCAGAAAAAACCCTTCCTATAATGGAATACCTGTCTAACGCTGACTGCGGAAAGTGAGTTTTTGTTTGGTCAACAAAGTTTTGTATAGCAGACATCGTGACCTAACACGTATGCGAATATTCCTCCTGTGCATCTCGCCACAATCGCTATCAGATCCGCATAGATTAGTGAAGCCCATCTTGTTTTGACAGTTAACGACACGGTGGACAATGACCATTTTCCATTAAAGTCTCATAACATCATAAGTTCCCCTAGCATTGAATTCATATCCGATACGATCTTGCTTCAATCAGATCTAGAAGGGCACAGGTACTGTGATGGGCACCCTACTGATACAACAAATGGCGGTTCGGAATATCTTGCAAATTCAACGGTTCAGAACTGAGTAGAAATGGCTAAAAGTTAGTATAATGTTAAGTGTTTTCCGTTAAAATTCTTACATATCAGTGTACAATTGTTTAATTTCAATGCTACTGGATTTTGACGTTTTAAGTGCTGGATTTTCATTCTTTAATTTGGCTCAGAAGAAATCCTATTATCTCTAAACACTTCTAGTACTTTGCATCTGTCTATAGAGGCAGCTTTGTCTTGTCCCTTGAGTGTCCTTTATATACAGATTTCACTATAAATGGGCCAATGTCACTTTGACACGCAGCCCAAATCAGCTTCTCTGGTATGTGAATCAACTGTTGTTGCATCAGATTTTACCTTCTTTTCAGTTAAGTAAAATCCATGTGATACGAAATGTTTAGTTCTACAATGACTTAATTTCAGGAAGAAAGGAAGAATGAATGAAGATATAGATACATAGGTACATAGAGAAACGTATACATACAAACATACATAGAGTGACAATATGTGGCGTTGTCGCGAAGCGACAAGGCTTGTCATATAGGGACAACGTCGTTCATTGTACTAGATCACCAACAGTGCAAGAGTAAAAAAACATTTTTCTATGTGCCGCTCTGCGGCAAGAGTCGTCACTTGGGTGCGTCCTCATTGCACCTTCAATGCACGTAGTTGGCGAGAACATCACAGGCTCAGTTGTTAACTATAGTGCAGTTGTTAACTTCGTCGCATTTGTTTTATATATGGCGCATGCGTAATATTGACTTATTGTTGAGTTTTATAGAATTTTAGTTTTCCAAAGTAACATCTGCTTGCGCGTTTATGAGAAATTGTTGCAACTAGTTACATAAATAGGTACAGAAATGTGACCAAGAATAGAAATCATCGACAGGTGTTGCTAAAATTGTCAGGAGTAAGATTACTCATACTAAGATAGTGACGTAACCTAATTCTGATTGATACATCATCAGTCTAAATGTGGTAATGTATCCTTAATACTAACCAATATAATATAGTTCAATTTTTGATTGTCTACTCCTTTGTACCCCTTATGGTAGAGACAACTGTAAATTCATTGATTTTCTTTGGACAAACAGTCTTTCGTTTTGCCAGAAAATAAAAATAACTTCCTCAGATACTTTAATGCTGGAGTATGCCACTGTGAGATGGAAGTGTCCTTTTTCCTTTGTAGTTCATTTCGTTACCTATATCATTTTCTTTTGTTTGGTCATTATATATTGGGTTGTACGAACCATGGCAAATTCACTGAATGTCGTGGGACAAACAGTTCTTCGTTTCGACAAAAATTTTTCTTTTATAGATCTCTCCTTTGTTTTGTTTTTATTTTATGATCGGTAAATGTTTGTTTGGCAGGAGCTATTGCATATTCATTGATTTTCATGCGACAAAACAGTTCTTCGCTTTGCCCGACAATGACTTCTTTATCCACGTTATTCTTGAATATGCTACTGTGGGAGGAAAGTGTCCTTATTTCCCTATAGATCATACCTTTCTTGTTTGCTCGTTTTGTTTATGGTTTGTTTGCAAGATCTGTATCCAAGAAATAAATTGAAATCACAGTATTATTTTCACCATAAAATGAATTAATTAATGCAAACACCAAAGTGCAAAATTAATATCACTTATCTTAGAGATATCAAGAATTGTATCAAGATTTATTTACAATACATCCCTTGTCACCATTTATTTTTGTATGTCAGAGACCCTTTAGTGTCTTATTATTGTATTAAGTGGTCTTTAAGGAGAACAAAGTTCAGTACAGAGAGGAGACCATCCACCTGCCATACAAGGTGAAAGACCACTGAGTCTTGCAAATACCTGCACAGGGAATGAAACTCGGGATCGCAACCACGACAAACACATGCTTTAAAACATCGAAACTTCATGCATCTAAAAATAGTTTCTTTTGAACGACTTCTTTAAGTTGTGCTTCCATAGATTGCAATTCACAGATTGTAATAAATTGAGAGATACGTACTTTGATAGATGCCTACTAAGCTCCTTTTCGCAGTAGTCTAATTTCGGCCTTCCGATCTTGAAATCTAAAGGATTTTCATATTAAGACGCAAACAAATTAGGAAAGAAGTCATGGAAATGACTGTCAGAAATCGCCACTTAATATTGTATGTTAATCAATACATCTCCACGGTTTTTAACTTTATCTAGACTTAACACTTTGAAATTTTTTAAATTTTGACTGTAGGATTGAGGTCTGATTTTGGGGCATAGATTTACTTCAAGTTTGATGCCAGAAGAGGGCTTAGCAGGAAGATTGGGACAGGATCCTTGTTTTGAGTCCCTGCAAAATTTAACACCTCGATGGTAGCCCTGGATAGAACATGCAAATAGTCATCTTTATGAAAATAATGGGTGTTTTGGTTCGAATAGTTTATGAAAGATATGGTTTTTTTTTATCATTCACTTTTCTGATGATAGATTGTATCTTTCTACCTCACCGTCTTTCCATATGTATAGCGGAGCGGATTATTTCCAGGGGTAGCGGTAGGGATTTTTGACTTACTATCGATCATATAGTCTTCCACCAAGCTAGAACATTCATTTAATAATAATAATAATAATAATAATAGGACGAAGAAGAAGAAGAAATGTTGGACGGAAGCGCGAAACTTGATCTTTAATCCTGAAAACATGCATGTGTGTCTGCGTGTGTGTGGTTTCTGAATGAAACAGGTCAAGGCCATTTTTACATATAGGCCATGAATTCAGTAATCTCAGACACGAATCTATTTTTTGGACACAGCTATAAAACGCCTTAACTCAGGTATTCAGATGTGAACAATATTAAAGCCAAGTATATCTTATGAGTGCGGACGACACTCTAGTCTCTAAATACACAATTCTTTAATATAAGTAACCTGATATCTCATATCTCATCTCTTTTTACGATAAAAGCTACATAATAAAAACCTGTACTGTCATTTAGTTCAAACCAACTGCCAACTGTAGCGGCACAGTGGCATATCCATTTTTGTTCTGATCCTAAACAATGAAGTAGCATTCTTCGTATAACGCATGTTTGACCACCTACTGGGAATGCTTCGTTCCGCGATACAAGCGTGCCTTTGTCAAAGATTAATACTGCAGACCAGATTTTAATGCGACAATAATAATAATAATAATAATAATAATAATAATAATGAGGACTTAGTACATCGCTTAATCTTTAGAAGCTCCAAGCGCTTTACAATATTAGTTAACACATAAAGACATGTATATTGACATGATTACAAAAACAAACACCATGAAATTGCAAATAAAAAACGATGCTGAAAATAATCAAGCTAAGGAAACATTGCTAAGTCTTAAGTCTGTTCTTGCAGTCGAAATAGGTGAGTTTTAAGAGTACTCTTGAATGAGATCACAGTGTCATTGTGTCTTAGTTCAACAGGCAATTCGTTCCAGGTAGCTGGATCCTGGTACGCAAAAGAACGCTCTCCGTAGGACTTCGTTTTGATAGTGGAAATAATGAGAATACGAGTGTCGGAAGAGGAGCGTAAGTATATAGAAGGAGTGTACACATGAGTGAGGTCAGATAGGTATTTTGGACTGGAGGCAGTCAACAAAATGTAGCATAGAGAACACATTTTGTGTTTTATTCTGGAGCGAACAGGTAACCAGTGGAGATTACATAGCAGGCGGAGAAGTGCTTGGTTCTTGGTACTCTAAGGATGATCCGAGCACCCGAGTTTTGAACTTTTTGTCGTTTCTGTATTAGATACTGAGACGAACGAGATAAAAGTGAATTACAGTAGTCCAGTCTAGAGAGTAGTAAGGAACACAAACGTGTTTTTGTGGCATCAACTAAAAGAAAATTGCGAATGGAGATGATACGTCTCAGCTCCAGATATGCATCCTTGCATATTTTCATAACATGTTGGAGCAGTGACAGAGTACTGTGTCGAGTGACACCTAGGTTTCCTACTGATTGTGTGAATTTAATGTTGGTGTTGCTGATACTTATTGTTTGAGGTAAAGGATGGGAATGAGAAAGTCTTTGTGTGGTGATCAGAATGGTTTCAGTATTATCATCATTCATCTGCAGTTTGTTACATGTCATCAAAATAATGATTTACATCTAATATCACGCTTCTTTTATGCGTTCAATAAGGGCAAGACTAGATAGAGACTAAAACTAGATCAAATTGAGAAAATATTGTTACGACATTCATTGAAATTTCTGAAACAGATAGAAAAACATGTATTCTCATGAAAACTTGGAAACGTTCAGTAAATTTGATGTATATCTGAGACAAAAGTTTCGACCATGCACTTTCCTTTAGATGTTTTAGCTATATATGTCATTTCGGCCTCGTTGCTCGTGTCATATTTAGGAGCTAGTGCGTGAAGAAAACAAAAGTTAAGTGACATATTGTGTGGTACTTTTTTCTTCTTCTTCTTTTTCTCTCTTGGAAGTAATTGGAGAAAGATGTCACCATCCCAGTTTGTTCAATCATTGTCGAACATCAAAATTCATGTATATATATATATATATATATATATATATATATATATATATATATATATATATATATATATATATATATATATATATATATCATTGAAATCACACACTCAGTCATTCGACAAGTATCGAGAGTAACAATCAGACAAGTAAAAAACAAATAATTGAAACTTTGATATCCGTTTATTCTTCCTTAAAACTCTGTCCTACATCGTATATTTACCTACATCACAATTCTGACAATAAGAAGTATATACACATACAATTTATTGTAAATAAAGCTAATGAATCCGGTTAATGTGTTTTTAATATCAGACTCTAGTTTAGATTTGTGATAAATGCGAAAAATAAAGTTCACCGACTTTTGTATAAATTGGGATCTTCAATGTCTATTGGACTAACATACCCAGATTAAAAGAGTCGACAGATATGAACCTGAAGATAAACTGTTTTCTTTATTTTTACATTAGTCTTTCGTGCATGTAATACTGTCTTCTCATATCACATCTCTGGTTTCATTTTAAAGCAAGAAACACATAATGAAATACGTGATCTTCTATAACCTAATGTGACATTCAGATCAATTGATCTTTTGTTCCTTGTATACTGATCACCTGAAATACCTGGCTAAATGCCACATGCTGGTGAAACATATTTGTCTTTACGAGCGGGATGTTGTGATTGATTGCTTTCAAATGAAATATGTTGTCTGCTTTACAAATAGTTTGGGAATAAATTGAAACAATGTCACAGCAAAGTACACATCTCCAATCAGCCAGTGTGTGAAACAACTTGAGTTGCACTTAATTTTTCAAACTTTAAATTAAGACAAATTCTTTTAATCCATAATTGTACGAAGACTTTCTCGACTTCAAATTCATTTAAAACAAAGAAGAAAGCAGAAAATAAAAGAAAGAAAGACGGATAATTCCATAGATTAATGCACATTATGTCATACATACACATATACATACATACAAAGGTTGTTCGATTAAAAATCTTTATGATCATTCCAGTTAAAACAGTGATTAATCAGTGATTATTTAGCATTAGATTTCTTGCAAATTATGTAACTGCTAAGTCCAAAAGCTCCTATTTTTAATTTTTAGTGCATGCAGAGAGCTGAATTTATTGATTTTGCATACTGGTAAACATACGTATTTTACTTTTAACATACGATAACCTGGTTGTCCTGGTGGGCTTTGACCCGGAGTCAATTTGGCTGCACAGCTTTGATTTTTGTTGTCCGATGCAACTGAGCAATGAATTGTTCTATCTACACGCACACACACACACACACACACACACACACACACACACACACACACTTCAGCACAAAGATATAAAGTCTACTTCCTTTTATCTTTATTTCACTTTCAATATGGTTATATCTGCCTCATTCACTCTTCACACACACATACACGCGCGCGCACAAGATGAGAAGATGCACTTATTTACTATATCCCTCTCTCTCTCTCTCTCTCTTTAGTTTTGCCTCCACATCTCTCTTTACACACACACACACACACACACACGCACGCAAACGTGAAGCCACATACAGATTACATGTCACTATTTTGAGTCTACGAGTGACAACTCACTGATGCGTCATCTCGTGAACGATACATCTCATAAAATAATAATAATAATAGCAATAACAATGACAACAACAACAACAATAATAATAATAATAATAATAATAATAATAATAATAATAATAATAATAATAATAATAACTAAACGTGTTTTGAAAATGCCATTATGATTTTGTTACAAATTGGGTATATTTTCTAGAGTACTATCATTATCATCCAAGGATGATGATTTTAGAATGGTAGTCCTAACTGTTAACCACAGATCCCAGCTTTAAACTATAACAAAACTTGTAAAAAAAAAATTACAGGGATTAAGATTAAATGTATACTTTTCTATTCTTTCACATGAAGCAATATGTCCTGAAAGTTTCACATATTTTGATACGTTGGAATAGATTTTCTTGTGCAGATCAGCAAATTTCTTGAACTCAGAGTCAACCATCGTATTTCTCTGCTATGAACTAACGTTCACCTTAGCCTTGAGGTGCATGTACGTGAAGCAACAAATGCCTTTAATGTTTCGGCTTACTAAGATGCATTTTAATTACTAGTAATCCCTAGCTTTTGGGGTAACGACAAAAGTAAGTACCGGAGAATGATTCTCGTTCCGTTCTTTCTTGTTAGAATCTTATTTTCATGAAACGTGTCAGAATTGTTCGCAAGAATTCGCCGGGTTTGAAAGAAACTATATATTTATTATTATAAGATTAATGTATTTTGATTCCATTGGCACAGATGAAAATAGGCAATATTTTAAGAAATCTGTTTGTTTTAAATAAGAAGTCAATGTACCACTTTCTAATGTCAATAATGACATAACTGAGTATGTACAGAAATTTATATATACTTTTCGAGGCTTGAAAGGGCACACCGTGAGCAGCGAAATAATTATTGCTTAGAGTCATTTTATATGAACGTTTCTAATGAAATAAGGACAGAGATTGCATGCACTGGTTTATTATAATTTTTAGTTTACAGGTTGGTTAAAATGTTTAAAAGACCACATTCCCTTACTTAAATATTTTCCAGGTTTCAGTTACTTCCACTGATCAAACTGATGATAAATCTGACAAAGGACATTAACACTGTTAGAGTTTATTTTGGACCTGGTATGTATCATCCTGTGAAATCTGAGCTTCATCTGCTCGGTTCATTAGTCATATGGTTCTGGTAATCGGAGCACCTCGTAACTTTCCCCGTGTTCAGATTGATTCTGGGAGACGATAGGTTCTCGCGAAGCCTGGTTCTCCGGCTGCTGGATCCTGCTGTAATGTCAAGCCTGCCATTACTTGTTTCTAAGCATGTCGGTCTGCTTGTCAAGAAATTGACTATAGGCACGCGTTGCACTTGCATGCATGACCACGAGAGGTCAAACCTCGAAGTTTTTTGTTGTTTAATTACATGTATTAAATGAAGAATTAGCTGGACAATTGACGTTCCTTTCGAAACTCACATCCTGTCACATGAATAAATACAGCTGTTCCACATAGAAAATACAATCCACGTTACAAGACATATTTGAGGAATGAGATGCTTTTATAACTTTACTATAAGTCCATTAGAACTATGAATGATACTCCACAATGTTTAAATACTCCGTATAATTCATATTGTTCACAGTTCAAGAGTCTTGTCTGTTTTTTCATACATCTTTCTTTAACTAATTTGGCCTGTGTTAATGACTCCATTTCGTGTGCCGTAGCCAAATAACGCTCACCCTTAGCAATCGCGAATTTTTAATCTCTGTATAAGATCGTAAACTTCAGGGTATGTCATATCACTGCCAGGTGGCTCCGAATATGCATTCTCATCATCATATTCATCGCTTGAGTCATTGGCCTGATTGCTTTCATGAAACCGCGACACAAGTTCACTCTCCAAGTCATCGGAATTATCCTCAACAGGAACATCATTGTCAAAATTATATAGACGCTCATGCACGAACCAAAAACGAGGTCACACGGCTGATTAATAAAGCCTTGATATTTATTTTAACAAACAAGCAAACAATGTTCTATTGATCATGTATACAAATGAATAGTATTAATCAGAATTAGATAATAAGCAGATAAACATAGTCTTTCTTAAATGGCTTACCCACAATCATTTAGTTATTATTATTAATAATTCGCCTTCAAAGCTAGCTCTTTTGTATGGTATAAAGACTTCAGATTAGCCTATTGTTAGCCCTAATCTGTGTCGGCGCGCGTGTCAAGTATTATTTTAACGTCGCGTGCCTTTGGGACATTTTCCAGGTCTTTGTCTCACAGATCAACCCACTACAGTACTTGCTAACCGTAATTAATCTGTTCCAGCGTGTGTCAGGAATTTAGCAGCTAAAATATATTTCCAAGTTTGAATTGAGGTTCGGTTTTATTGGGGTTTTTTAAGCTTAAAATTGAAATTTGAGATCGACATTTTTTTCGGTATTCGGAGTTAAGGGGTTTCGGTTTACTGGTAATAAAAGTAATGATATTAAAGAAGGAAAATTCGGGACTAAAAATAAATTCGGTCTTGAGGGGATTTCGGTAAACTTAGGTTTCGGTTTTGAGGAGTTTCACCATATATATATATATATATATATATATATATATATATATATATATATATATATATATATATATATATATAACCATCAAGTACATTTAAGTTCAAGGATATATACGAACTTTGGGATATTAATTTTGAAACGATTCCTTTTCAAATTTACTTAGTTCATACACGTGCGTTCTGGATAGTGTAAGACAGCTATGAGTAACATTCATGGGAATCCCTATTGGGACAATTGTATGTTACATGTATATGAGAGAGGGAAATATGTTTAATGCCGTCTGTCTCTGTAACGACTAGCTGACGGTTTAAAAAATGTTTGACTATACTAAAAGTACAACTAAAACTATTCTTGAATCTATTCTTTTCGGAAATATTGTAAAGTACTTGGTTTTCAGTTATGTGTTCAAAACATATTCTAAAGATAGACCAAATGGTTTTCTAAACGTGTCGTTTGTGATGCATCAGTAAAGGATGTCTGATCCCAAAATAAAATAAAAAACAACTTTAGGTACCTTGACTGAGTGACAACTTTATGGGAAAAAAAAGTTCTCTGTACTTATTGTATAAATTCTTTATTATCACACATCCAGGTACATGTATCAAGGAACATTTATGCAGCTGTTCCCTCAGAGCAAATCGAGTGTATTGCTAATAGTGGCACTTTTTTGCTTGTTCGACATTATGACTTTATTTGAATTTGTAATCCAAACTATGGTTATGCATTGCACCAGGCACGGTTTGCACATCCGCTGGCACTTAAGTTCCTATATCACCACAATAAATAGGTCGTTGATAAAAAAAACCCCACACATGTCATAAATTAATTTATTTTACAGGTGAGCAGCACTGCAAGGATGGGCAATGGAGCGGTTAACGAGGTACAGGTAAACTCTCATTTCGTTTAAGATTTAAAAAGTATTAACATTCTTACGATATTGACGACCATTTATGCCTAGAGATAACATTTTGCAATAAAATAATAGAAAAGCATTTTTTAATGCCGTTAAAAAACAAAACTTCAGCTGTCAATATAATATTTTGCTTTTTGTCCCAAAAATTTCATACACGTCATTACCATGTCTCAACATTAGCTAACATGCTTGCAAAAGTCCACATTTGTATTTAATTCTACTGTATGCCATCAAAAGTGCATTTAGCAAAATAAGTTTTGGTTTTTATTAGTTCTACTGGTCATAGGACAGAGGAGGTTATGGAATGGTCAGTTTTCTCTCGTCCGTCGTGCGACGTACGTCGTACACTCTTTCAATCCAATGAACTACTATTTATCTTAAATATTTTCGTTACATCACTATGATCTGTGCATAATGCCTTATAAACAATGCAATTGTCGCTCCTGCATTAGTGAAATCATTTCCTGGCTTGATACATACAATAGTACGAATCTTTCATTTACACGCTGCAAGTGTCAAGCAGAGTATGTGCTTGATAAATGGAAACAGAAAGAGATCTGAAGTCAACGCAGGCATAATCATAGAGCAAGTAGATTAAACACACCCACCACAAATCAACCGGTCATCCATAAAGAGAAGGCTTTCTACAGAATAAGTTCAGTTACAGGTGTATCCCTTTAAGACTGAGAGCACCACACGCGCAAACGCAAGGGTAAACAATCAATTTGTTTAACATTTAAAAGTATTGATATCCTTACTATATTGACGACCATTGATGCCTGAAGGTGACATTTGCAAACAAAACAAGAAACCGCATTTTTAATGCCAGTAATAAACTTCCTTTATAAAAACAAAACTTTAGCACTCAAAAGTACATCTTGCTTTTGTCTAAAAAATTCCACACACGTCATTGCTATGTGGCTTGATTATCTAACATGCTCGCAAAGGCCACATATGATGGTGAGCTGATCGTATATTTAATTCTACTTATTGCCATCTACGGTGAATTTAGCAAAATCAGTTTTGGGTTGTATTTCCTTTTAGACCAAAATAAGACTGTGGTAATGAACGAAGTCATATTATGTAATTTAATGTTTATACAAAATATAATTTGTTTTTGGTGAAATTGTGCATACTTCATCAAGGACATGATTTTAAAAATTAAATTCCTTTGCTATAAACATCTCAGAGCATTTTGCAACACACCAGGGCTCTAAATGTAGCTATTGACGGGAAACAAGTACACCATTCTGGCGCCTCAGCTGAAATCAAAACCAAACGAGAACAAATGATAAGCATACTGTGCTAGTCTTGCTTGATGTCGTTCTTTCCCCTATATTTCCAAGGACTTTAAGAGAGTAGATGTGGTGACTGAAGGGTACAAAAACAAGCTTGAAAAAATTGTCTTCTAATCAAACTAAGGACCCCACAATAAGGCAGTTTTAATTTTACACTTGAATGAAACATTTCTGCCTTCACAAATGTATAATCTATCAGTATATGCAATTCTGAGCCGTAGATCGGTATTTCACGTCACATACCACTAAACACTTATAGGCGTAAAAGTCCCAAGATTTCTTTCTATTAGGAATTTTGATCCGAGGCCAATTTACGAAACTAATCCATGATACCACACCTACTAAATGGCTAATTACTCTGTTTTACAAATAACGTCTCCGTCATAAAATACTAAAATGTATCGAATCTATCAACGTAGTCGTAAATGTCATTGCCACATACTTTCTTACTACATTACATTGTAAATATTTAAGTTTTCCATTTTATTGGATGAAATATGTCAAATTTCATTAAATAACTGCATTTTATACCTCTAATAATTTCGAAAATATAAATTTTCTTGAGACACATGTAAAAGAAAAGAAATATTCTTTTTCGAAAGAATTTCCCAGCCCTCCACACCGCACATAAAATGTGATGGGCAGTTCCATATGTAATTTTAAGAAGATAAAAATATCAAAATTGTTCTAAAATTGTGAGTATTTATTTCATCATGTACAAGATTTGCAAGGATTAAAATTCTTCCGCTATAAACATATCCGAGCATTTTGTTACACGTCATTGATTTAAAAACAGCTAGTTGACTAAAAGACATTCGAACATTCTAGCTTTTAAGTTCAAATTATGACCGAGCAAACTGCGGACCACGAATTCAGTAGACTCCAATTTGACATTTGTGTGATTTTTCTTCCTTTTCAATTGTACGATTGATAAGAATACACAATTGTAAGCCATAGATTGGTATTTGATATCATGTAGCATGAAACAGGCCCCATACATCTAATGCACAAAATTGTTCCTATATCTAATTACTAAGCACTTATATGTGAGAACATCTCAAGATATCGTTATGTTACGGCCTTTTGACTCGAGACAGTTTACGAAACTAACCGATGCTACCATAAAATAAATACGGTTCTGTATGACGACTGTACCTACTAATTGGCTAATTACTCTATTTTAGAATTACCTTCCTAGCATCTAGTCCCCATAATCAAACAAATAATCACTAAAATCTGTCGAATCTCTAAACATAGTTACAAATACAATTAGCACATACCCTAGGTCTGTGACAATACTACCTACTTTCTTTAACACAAAATTGTGTAATTTTATTGGATTAAAGATGTCAGTAGTCATTTAATGCCTGCATGTTTTACATGTATTAAACAAGTATTTCGCGCTTTTTCTGCCAAAGGAATTACTATTGATTTTTAGCATTTTCAGGACATCACTAAATAACTGGATTCTTACCCCTGCATTACTGAAATAATTTCCTGGCTTGATACATACGAATATATGAATATATCATTTACACGCCGAAAATATGAAGTCGATAGTGTGCTTGATAGAAAGATCTGAAGTTGACATCAGCAGATGGAGTCAAATGGCGAGAGAAAGAAAAAGATTTGACACTGCCACCACCAGTCAACAGATCATCTGTGAAGAGCATACTTTACATAAAATCATTTATTTTACAGATTGTGACCGTTAATCCTATGGATACGACAGCCGAATCGTCAAGGGTAAACTATCACTTATTTTAAGATTGAAAAAGGATTAGTATCTTTACGACATTCACACCCATTGGTACCTGCAGGTACCATTTGCAGACAACAAGGGAACTGCATTTCTAATACCAGTGATAGATTTCCACTTAAGAAAGAAAACATCAGCAGTCAATATGATAGCTTGCTTTTTGTCCATAGTATTCCATACACGTAATTACCATGTCTCATGATAATTTAACATTCTCGCAAGGTCCTCGCAAAGTCCATATGTGATTGTGTGCATATTTTACATATAATTCTATTTATTGCCATCAAAAGTGCATTGAGTAAAGTCTGTTTGGGTTTTTATTCTTTTATACCTAAATGAGATAATTTTCTTATCACTAAATTATTTTATATACCCACCATTTAATTTTCTTATGGGGTCTTGGGATTTTTTTCGAAGGGAAATTTCCAATCCTCAAGTAGCTTGAAAAAGTATTCATGACTGATTTGTAGAAAAAAGAGATCTTATGTCCATTTATTAGTTGGAAAATATAAATTATCTCGAGGTACATGTAAAAGAAAAGAAATATTCTGGTTCGTAAGAAAAGCCCAACCCCCTTCTTCACACAGAAAATGTGATGGACAGTTCCTTGTGGAACTTAAAGTAGATACAAATATCAAAATTGTTCTAAAATTGTGAGTAGTCATCATGTACAAGATTTGCAAGGATTAAAATTCTTCCGCTAAAAACATATCCGAGCATTTTGTTACACGTCATTGATTTAAAAACAGCTAGTGACTAAAAGACATTCAAACATTCTAGTTTTTAAGTTCAAATTATGACCGAGCAAACTGAGGACCACGAATTCAGTAGACTCCAATTTGACATTTGTGTGATTTTTCTTCCTTTTCAATTGTACGATTTATAAGAATACACAATTGTAAGCCGTAGATTGGTATTTGATATCATGTAGCATGAAACAGGCCGCATACATCTAATGCACAAAATTGTTCCTATATCTAATTACTAAGCACTTATATGTGAGAACATCTCAAGATATCGTTATGTTACGGCCTTTTGACTCGAGACAGTTTACGAAACTAACCGATGCTACCATAAAGTGAATACGGCTCAGTATGACGTTTGTACCTACTAATTAGACACACCCTTGGTTTGTTACAATATTATATCACTTCCAGGCTTGATAAATGCGAAAATACAAATATTTCTTTTGCAAATATTAAGTCCAAGCCAATAATGTTCTTGGTCGATCGATCGATCGATCGAGAGAAATCTGATGTCTTCATCAGAAGGGGGAACCAATGGGCGAGAGAGTGAAATAGAGTTGACTTCCCCACCACGAATCAAGAGGTCATCCATAAAGAGCATAGTTTCCACGAAATAATTTAATTTACAGAAGGTGGATGTTAAACCTAAGGACACGACACCGAAACTATAAATTACTTTGCTGTTGTAAAAAAGTCGATATCCTTACGATACTGAAGACAGCGTGTGCCCCTAGGCACTATTTCCAAAAGAGAGACAAGTTTTATTGTTTAATGCAAGTAATAGCTTTCATAGAAAAGCTTTAGCAGTCAATACCATGGTGTGCTTGTTTGTTTAGAACAGTCCTTTTAAGTCATTACCATGTCTCATGATTGTCTAACATATTTGCAAAGTCCACATATGATTCTCCATTTAATTCTACTTATTTCCAAGAAAAGTGTATTAGAAAAATAACTTTTGGTTTTTGTTTTCCTTCAACCCAAAATGAGGTGCGTTGGTTATGATGTAAACTATATTTTGTAACTTAAAGTTTACACCAATGTGAAGATCATGGTAACCTATGTGTGTATGTAATAATGTTTTACGTCACCTCAGCACAAAAGTGACTATGTAGAGCCAACCAAAAGTACAAATCCAAAAGTGTAACAACGAATTTCTCAAAAAATTTAGGAAGACAAGCCCTTCCAAATGAACGTAAACTTCAAGAACAACAAGATAAAATGTAAACCGTAACCATGTTGCAAAGTTTTAAACGGTATATAAAGGAAGGTACCACATATATAATCCTTAAGACATTATTAGCATTTGTTGCATAAACTGTAATCCCTTCAAAAGTTGAAGATTTTCTCAAGGGATACTTTCTTGTACATTGTCTTTAAGCAGTTCACGTCTATATAGTTCTGTCTCACAGGGTGGAAATGGACACACTCGACAAGAATGTGCTCTGCTGTCAGTGGACACTGGCACGGTATGCATTCCGGCCGAGTATAACCATTCAGGAGGTATGCATGAATCAGGTACGTGTGTGTCCGATACACCATCGGTACAATACCACTTCATCTCTCCGATTTATACGAGGGATGCCACTCTCCAATAGTGGGTGTGATGTGGATCGGTTTCTGATTTATGCAATATTTCAAGTCAGTATATAGAATCTTCCATTCGGAGACTAGTGACAGCAGGGCAGCTTTGGTTGCTTTATCTGCTCTTTCATTACCATTTATACCAATGTGATTAGGCAACCAACAGTATGAGTATTGTAACATTCCGGACGTTTCAGCAAGAATAAACTTTTTAAGGATAGATCTTCCTCGCTGTAAACATCGCTACAACATAATATGGTATCAATGCTCTAGCAAAACTAGTGGCACTGTATTGGATACAATATGCCAAATGTCATTCACAACTGCATTTCACGCCAGTATTAAATATATATGTCACTTGCATTCAGCCTACATGAGCCATATTGGATCTTGACTAGTTTCTGGGAATACAATCACTCTATTCACAATGCCATTAAATACTCCAATTATTGCTCCTGCGTTGCAAGTGTATGAAAGCAAATTATAAGTTAAACAATGCAAAGTACGAATATTTTATTTAGAGATATCATGCACGCTGAAAATATCAAGCTGATTTTAGAATGATTTTTTTTCTATCTTGGTGATTGCTTTTATTATTTGGCTATTACCATCCATATCCAAAACATAGTGTGATACACATAAATCTTGTGCAAAGTACACCATTTACCAATGTTTTCTTATAGCAGGCGTTTTAAAGGTCTTACGTAGATTTATTAAGCAAAATAGTATCAACAAAGTTATCCTGAACATCCATCATCACTTTCAGACAGCTATCGTTCTAATACAGCGTGAATATTTCTCCAACTTATAGAGTTTGTGTATATGTTGTCGTGCATTAGGCGTTAAAACATTCAAATCATAGGATGCTCTTGCCAAGAATGGCACACACACAGTGCACAAGAACCCTTTCAGGGGACGACGCTACAAAAATAGTCAATAACATTGACTAAATATTGGGCCCGGGGGATACTAATAAAGAGAAAGAGTGAAATAAGGTTAAATGACTTCTTTATTCATGGATTTCATTAATATTAGATTACTTGGATTTGAATCATTCAATGGATTTTCAATGTGTGGAAGATTACATAGCAAGGAACAAGTTTACTACACAGAAAACCCCCACGAATCCTCTTCAATTTACGTAAAAATACATGCCAGTTAAATTACTAGAATGGAGATTCCACCTACGTCATTGGGACACACCGGTCTAGCGTATCATACATGCATGCTGGAGCTCGGTAAAACTAGGTCGGGTCGGAATTTCCCTAGCGCTGCAATACACTGAACCCAATACGGGTTAAAGCTACCAAAAATAATTATATTGCAACAAACATGCATTGGAATAGTCATAAAGGCATCCCAACATGGGTAGATAGACCTGAAAGAGCTCGGTAAGACTAGGTAGAGTTCTCGGTGAACTCGGTAAAACTCTGTACTGAGTAAGGTTACCTAGGGGAATTTAGAGAGCAAAGTACAGACGCTGAAATGAATGGAGCATTAGTTAATCAACATCGTATGCATACCGAACTGTGTTGCATTTGGCGTATCTGTGCCTCCGACATGACGAGTCAAGTTCACCGAGGTTAGGTTAGGAAAATATGTATTTACAGGACAAACTGTATAGGAAGCTCTCCCAGAATCCCCCAAACCCAACGATATTGATACTAGTAAGGCACGCGCCTTTTCAACACCAACAACCGCTCGAGCCACTCGCTGCTGAAGACGCATGTCAACGGAGAACACAGACGATGTACACAATGTAAGGAATAATAAAGATTTACGATAAAATCGGCACGGACGTCACTTGAAGTGGATTCGTAAGTTACATTTAAGACATCATAAGTATATGTTAATCACTACAAATGGATAGCAAAGTGGAAACGTGTTAATTCAATGATGGAAGTGGAAAAGTATATAAGCTTGCCACATAGCTTCATTCCCGTGTTTATTCCAGATACAATGAAGAATATGAAATGTAATATTTCTATTTATAGGAATAACTGTTGAGCCTTATTACAAAATAGCAACATGTCAGCACGTTACAATGTTAAGTACTTGGCAGAGTATGCGCATACCTATTAAGAGTTTAATGCAATGAGATTTATTTCAGTCATTAATATATGTGATACGAACGCATGCTAAGTATGATATATGTTTAAGATAGATTGGACTCCCAGATGGTTAATTGAATTTGTTATTGCCCGCACCGGCGATATACATATATATGCCGAAGTCAGAGTGAGTTCCTTTATATTAGGCACTATAGTATGGGCCAGTTCCATTCTGAATCGTTCACCACCTTCGGTCTTCGAAAGTATTTACCTGGGTCAGTTACTATCTAGCAGAGGATTATTTTATCCCTTTATACCTTACAAAATTTCAAACCAAACCTTATTCCGTCTACGCATACTTTTTTAATTTGGAAAAATAAAGTTGTTAACGGCGAGTACAATGTTAAAGAAAATGCTATTTATAGTACAAGCACTGCCTAATACACGTCGTAAGGTGCATGGTAGCGGCGCGGATCCTCCAGCAGGTAAAACTAAAAGTCGGTACATTGATACTGTATAAAACGTGCACATGCTAAATGCCATGTAAATATGAATTAAATATTTTTTACACTTTTTTTTACCAAATCAGTGATGAATACAAATATAGATAGAAATGTTAAATCAAATAGTTCATACTTTTATTGTAAGGTGCACGGTTGTGATGTGGATCTATACTGTATTACGATACAAGATGCCTACTACTTTAATGACTATAATAAATGGATTCAAAAGAAGATTAATAAAATTCTCTAAATCATGTTATTCTCTAACTCATAAATATGTCAGATAATTAGATTATAGATTTTTATCATTTTTATATCATATGTTAAACATTCCACAAAAATGCAGTATGAACATAAGTGTCTTCACCATCTAAATATATTTCATTCATATTTGCATGGCATTTAGCATGCCAGCAATTTGATTAACATTTTTAAAAAAGCATGTAATGTAAACATTATTATTATTATTGATCTTGTTGAAAATACAAATAATTCCTAAATATCAGTGTAAATGTCTGATAAACATATAAATCATTATTATTAAGATTATTTATTTTACAATCTGATTCAATTTCTTAATTTTAAAATTGTGATACAAAATATCAGCATTATTATACATTATTATTTCTATTTTTATTTGTATTCATTTTTGATCTGGAAAAAGTAGTCATCAAATATTTTAATTATTTTTTGAATTATTACTTATTCTGTATGCATGTGTATATGTTTGTTTTTTGTTTTGGTCTTCAATAATAATAATAATAATGTCCAAATTACTTGCTATTTTAAATGTACTTAATTATGATTTTTACAAAAATATTATAATGCTATTTTTATTCAGACTTCATTATTTTAGAATGTGTGGCATATAATTAAAAAAAATGATAAAGTCTATATTCTATTTACATTACATTTTTATGATTCAGATAAATTTTTTTCACTGTAGTTTCGTAGTCTTTATTTTAATTTTACTGATTATAGCTGATGTTATTGTGTACGTTTTTTTACAGTATACATGTACCGACTTTTAGTTTTACCTGCGCGAGGATCTGCATCGCAACCATGCACCTTATGACGTGTATTAGGCAGTGCTTGTACTATAAATAGCTATTTCTTTAACATTGCACTCGCCGTTGACAACGTTATTTTTCCAAATTAAAAAAGTATGCGTAGACGGAATAAGGTTTGGTTTGAAATTTTGTAAGGTATAAAGAGATTAAATAATCCTCAGCTAGAGAGTAACTGATCCAGGTAAATACTTTAGAAGACCGTAGGTGGTTTACGATTCAGAATGGAACGGGCCCACTATAGTGAATTACTCAATATAATTGCCATAATAACATTCATTGTTCTATTTATTATATATGATGTACAAGAAAAATTATTTGCAGTGGAAAAATACAGACAGTATGTAGGTTTTTTCATGTTTAGCAACTTAATACACTAATCTACCGTAACAGTAAAATTGTCAATGACGATTCTTATTTTGAAAATGCACTGTTGGTTTTTTAAAAACATTTTTATCCTTTATGAATCAATGGTTAAAGTAACAATTTAGAGTGAATCCACTATTAATACATTGGTGCACTTCCACCAGTTTCATATACAGATGAAAATATGACAGTTCGGACTCAATACTTATGTCGCATTTCTCATTTGTTCTTTTATTGGTAAATTACTAATGGAAGAATCAATCATTACAGAGAGACACCGCGGAATTTGCATCAGATGAATATCGCAAAGTAAGTAGTAACAAGTTTTACTCACTGTCTAGATGTGTGTCAGGATAACCCCACCCCCCTCTATCCCCTTTAATCTAAAGTAAGGAGCTTCTGGCCCTGTGTGAATGAAACAGATTTATTTTAACTCACACTCAAGCCACACAAAAATCACTTTTGTTAGACACATACCTTTTGCCAAATTTGCATGAAACCAACACTCCTTGTGTAGCTTAATTCTTCAACATATCTATAGTTTAAACTTTGTTTCTGACATTAGTTTTTGTCTTTCAAATGTAGCAACACTTTCGTTTATTGTGCTATAAATGTTGAAATTATGATATTTTTCTGATAGCGAAAATGCATAAATATAGCACATCTTCAGGTTTAAAAAAAATCTCATAGATTTTGGACATTTTCGATTAGTACATCTTTCCTTTGCCTTAGCCCTACGTTTGTGCAGCATTTTTGCATCATCAGACAAAGACAATTTTGAACTTTTTGTGCTCAGACCTTTTTGTGACAACCTTAACACGATCACACAAAACAGATTCACGTCAAGAGATGGAATTTGGTAGGCATTTAAATATATGTTTTAGATTACCTGATTTTGATATTCATGCCTCTGTGTATCTTTTCCTTCATTTTTTGTAAAAGTTCTTTAAACATTTTTAAATTAGGCTTGTTTGTCTGCAAATCCTCCTTTTTGACTCCGCCATATTCCGTGGCACACTGTCAGTGTTTTAGCCAGGCAGGATTAGAAGGCCATTGAACCCAGTCTGTATTTCTGTCGCACCAATAGCGCCCACCTTCTTTTCATAGATGCACCAATATCTTGCAGCGGGCTCATATTGATTAGGTTCCCACCTTTTACGTAGTAGGAGCTGGGCCTATGCATGCAATGTTTAGCATTCATAGTTATGTGCATGTGAAGATCACCTGATTTAATTTTGAAGCCATTTAAAAGTTTGTTGCAATGTTTAACATGGTCTTTCTTTTATTAATCTGCAGTGGGAACATACATGCTTTTCATATATTTTTGGTTTCAGAATTGTTGCTTTGGCTGTTTTCCAGTACTGCCAACAGCGTCTTTTCTGGATTTTTTCGTTGTCACTGAAAAACATTATTAGCACAAAAGAATACACTTGTTCACTTATGTCGGTGCTCATACTTATCTGTCAAGCATATGCATGTGTAGGTGATCTAATTGAGTTTACAGGCGATATAAGTGAAGCATAATAATGTATCTGTGGGTGTGTATCTGTATGATGGGTGTGTGTGTTGCTGCTTGGATTTTATTGTTTATTTCACCCACCAAAGGCGGATATTGCAGCATTTATTCTTTGTTGAATTGCTTGTAATACATTATGTTTTCTACATGTTTTATCTTTGATGCAGCTCTAATAGTTTGTAGAAGCTTCTAAAGCAGTTGAAAAAGTAGTTCATCTTTTGGTAAATAAATCTTTAGCATCAGATTTTTGTCTTCTTTTATCATCTCTGTGCTTTGGTAGTTCTGAGAGTTTGGTAGATTCTTCTCTGATGCTCTGATCCATAGCTGTTAATTTATTACTAACTTCTTCTTTCCATTTTTTTTATTCTCAAAAGTCTAACGTAATTAGGCATCAACATGATTTTTGTACAAAACCTTTAATAGCTGCATCAGAGTTTTTTTTTATCAGATCTGCTAGATTTGTAATACAATTGGTGTTCACATTTAGGATATTGTTTAGAGCTTGACTTGGTGCTTAATCTGTTCCATTTTTCATCTTTCACTATGAATTAAAACTAAAATCATCAGGATCTCTTACAAATAGTTATATCATTTAATAAGTAATTAAATTCCACCTTTATTTGTACTTGTCATGTTTATGACGCATATTATATACGTAATGTTTTTGCAATATTCTTGAACAATCACTTGATGAATATACCGGTATATAGGCTATTATATCCTAAAAACGTTTGGATTGATCTTTTCCTTAAAATTTTGTGATACCCAGTTAAAACACACTCTTGTTCTCATATTCAAGAAATGGAGAGACGACAGATGTGAAAAGTGGGACGGCAAGGTAAGAACCTTCTAGGGTAACATAAGTATAAATAATCTGAATAGAATTTATATGAATGTCTGATTTATTTTACGGAAATGATTCAGTTTTCTGAATCAACGTACCAATAGAAAGCATAATATGGCACACACAGGTTTGGTTTATCTACAACATGCACTCTTTAGCCGTGTTGTAAAATGCTGTGTGCCTTTCATCGTACACTTACATACAATGGGCATGACTAACATCAGTACTAGATCTTAGTTAGAAAACTGTATGCCAGACCAAACGTCAAAAATGTATGTACATTCATTTAAAGATTAACATTAGACGTATTGGGAGTGTGAATTTCAAGAAAAATAGTTGCCCAACGCATAGATTCAAAGTCTATGACATTGTTTGACTTTTTACGTTTGAAAGTTCTCTGAAGAGATACGGGTGACAAATACTGGTAACATTTCCCCTCTGGTATCTTTTTGACCAGAAAAAAAGTAACTTTAATTAAACAAACTTTGACAAAATTGCATTATATATGGAACTGTAAGGTTAAACTCTGTAACGCCCTAAAATATGCACTTTTAACCTTATCTAACGTACGTACACTTTTTTGTAACATAGTCCAAATGTGTACACGCTCACATGCAGTGTTAATTATTCTTTGAAAAATTGATGCATAGGTTCACCTCAGCAGTATAGAAAGGAATAGCTGCATATTTATTGAAGATGTAACCTGTCTCATCTCTCACCCAGAGGACACCTGCTCATAAAGGACAATTTCTTATCTACGTGATAACTTCTACAGAAAACATTGACTAGGTTCACTGTACTTATGATGTTGAAAACCTTATTTATAGAATCAACATCTAGCTGGTTGATTCTGCAACTAATATCACCAGTAGCCTTTTTTTATACCGGATATACCGTGAATAAGTAATAAAACCAGTTGCATTTTTTGAATCGGGAATAAGTAACCAGTTACTCATTCCTTGTTGAAACGGGAATAAGGTATATTTAACCAACTTGATTTCACTCTATTTTTCCCATTTGTCTAGATGAATTTTGTAAATACGTCTTCTGAGGTCGAATAAATAACTAGACACAGAATCTCAAAGAAGAGTCCATGTCACAATTATTTGGAGAGATGATATAAAGGTCCATAAGTTAACATAAGATTTAATCTCCTTACGGTTTATTTAATATCTATCATATATTTAACGTCCGATATCTCAAAATCGATAGGACAAATATCGACTAAACTTTTATTACTGTTGAAACAGGTTTCTAACTTGAAACTGTCAATGAGGTGATTAAATCAAAATTCTCTAAGCAGAGGTTCAATTAGTGCAAAATGTTGATACAAACAGCCTACCGGTACTATATACCTGATTTTTATAGCCGGTACCCATATTAACCCTCCTGTTTCTCAGATTCCGCTCGTAGAATTCTGTCAATACTTCTTCTTTGGGCTAAATAAATTTCTAGATGAAAAAAATCTCAAAGAAGGATCCATGTCAAAATCTCCGTGGAGGGGTTGTTAGATAGACATAATCTCCTTACGGATTTGTTTTTTATAACTACCGTCAGCGAATAGTCTAAGTGATGATTGTGTATCATTTACGATATCATTTATATATACTAAAAATAATAATGGTCAAATGATCTATCATTGATGGACTCTTGCGTTTGTAATTTGAAAATCCGATAATCAGGAATTCAGGACAACATTTGCTTTCTTAAAATGAATTTACTTTATTTGATACTTTGGATAATATGTTAGTGTCTCTGCTGTCACTTGTTCTCTTTTATATCCTTTCTAAAATACACAACACCTACTCCTATAGTAAGAATGTAACCAGGAATCAAGTAATCAGAGATGCTGCCAGGCCGCGGGATCGCGGGTTTCTTGCAAAAAGGATAGAGAGTCACGCAACTTTTGAAAGCCAATGGGGGAAAGAAAGATCACGCAAGTTATCTGTGCTTCCTGCGATTTCTCGTACCCAATGCGCGACTTTTTTGTTTTTTGTTTTTTACATAGGTTGATCAGATCGTCTTTTTTTACTTTTCTCCATGATCTCAATTAATCTTATATCTATGGAGAATATTGTTTGAATACAAGCACCTTTATTATGGAGATCTGTTGGAGTATTGCAGAAACTATGGAGGTATTCCGATTGAATTGTTTCCTGGGGCAGTGTAGTAAATTGATCCATTGATCGAAATGTCTAAAGCGCGACAGTAGTGTGTTATGTTGAAACAAAATATAACAGATTTCTTTAGGAAACTCAGCGAGATGGAAAGATCATCTGTTAAGGACGAAACTAGAGAGGATGAAATATCTGACGGTTTGTTGCCAACTGAACATAGTGCAGAGAGCTGTGATACAGAAATAACCGGCCTGGTGTCGTTTACTACGGTTTAGACCATGCAGAAATTCTGATACATCGACAGAAATATCCAAGGAACAGCATGCCTGAATTGTGGAAAATTGTGTTTTGGATACCTGAAAACCAGTTCCCGAATCTATTCAGACTGGTCATAATTGCAGCAGTTCTTGCCTTTACAAAAAACTGATTGTGAAAGGTGATTCAGTTCTCAAAGCAAAATTCACACTACTCGGCGAAATAGGGTAACCACAGACCTTTAAAACTCTATCGCTGTAGTAAGAAAATGTCAGAATATCTGAGAACAAAACAAAATAAAATCGTATTCAGATATATAATTCAGATTAAGTATTTTTTTCCCATTTTTTTTCTCTAATATATTCTGACATTTTCCTACTACAGTGATAGAGTTTCAAAGGCCTGTGGGCTTACATCTGAAACAATAAATAAACTGATGACTATATAGAGATGTGTGTGGTCCAGTAAATTATTTTCAGTTTGCAAAGGC
Organism: Margaritifera margaritifera; assembly: GCA_029931535.1. Classification (NCBI taxonomy): domain Eukaryota; kingdom Metazoa; phylum Mollusca; class Bivalvia; order Unionida; family Margaritiferidae; genus Margaritifera; species Margaritifera margaritifera. The sequence goes on along the minus strand of JAQPZY010001636.1, from coordinate 2,624,811 downwards.
ATATTTGAAGGGGAGTGATAAGAAACAAAGAAGAATATATACCATCTGAGCAACAATTAGGTATGCAGCTACCGTATACATTTATTCTCAAAGAAGTGATACAAAATCATTAAATGCTTGTTTTAAATTAGGTAGTTCTACACCTTATAATAATGTTGTCACCCATCATTTACCATTCGGCTTAGTTTACCCTTGCCCCCCTCCCCCGATGATCCCCCCCCCCCTCTGAAGGTAGGTGTGGGGGACCTCCCCCTCTTAAGAAAATTTCTGGCAGCATCTCTGAGTAATAAATGCTGTAGCCTATTTTAACAGCATGTAAGTCATAACTGGCTTCCACTTTTCTCTCAGTAGCCATACTTTGTTTAAAAAAATTCTGCTGTTTTCTTTTTTAAATTTGTGTAATAGAAACATTCCAAGTTGTTTTCCAACTTCAACCCTACAAGGACTTTTTTAATTTTTTGTGAAGTTCAACAGTTCAACAAATATTTCTTGTAAATTAAGTGAAGAAGGTTATATGTTTAATCAAGATTATTTCAAACTTATGAATTGTATTGCGAAGAAATTGGTAAGCCTGATGTTTAACTTTCTTCGATTCGTAGTCCCAAAAAAGTGCTTGCATTTAACACTATATGGTACAGGCATAGGTATGCTTTTGCAAGAGAAAAGGAACATATCAGATAAACCAAATATCATTCAGATAGAAATGACTACATTTAACGATGGTGCTACTGAAACAGATTTATTAGAATTGTTAAACGATATAGCTGATATATACGAGAATTTAAATAATGAAAATATTGATATTACGAATCGAGTTCACAAACTAAATATTACCTAGAAAGATCTATAACATAAAAGATCTATAACATAAATGGAATTTTTGTACTTGTTTAGTAATCAATAGAAAATTAAGAGGATATCTGAGTGCTATTGATGTTGCGAATTCAAAAATATTAGCAACAGACCTTGACGTGAATGACGACCATGTCATGAAAACTAAAGATCCTATTGCTAAAGAAAAAGATCCATCTATCAAATCGACATTGCATGATATATCACAAGGTTGTGAAAGTAAATGAGGGCCAATATTTTGCCTTATTAACAGATATGGAAAATAACTTGAGAGAAAATATTAATAACATGGAGTACAAATTTAAAGAAAAGTTACCATTAGGTGAAATGTTGAAATGGCTGTGAAAAAAAGAGCATAACAATAGTTACTTGTTTTACAGCTATTAGTATTATTGCAACAACTCTTGGCCTAGCGGTAGTGGAGGGCATCACATTAACAGTAGCAGCGGCAATGCAGATTCATTCATTGATAAAGTTAATAAAAATAAGGAAAATATTGCTGAGTATTTGTCCAACTTGGCTAAAAGAAAAAACAGCAGCAGCATTTACTTGTATCATTGATATCGTAATAAGCTGGCTTTTTACGTCGGCCGGAAAAACAATTATTTCTTTAATGGATGATAATATCAATAATACTATTTTTGTTCATTCTTGCATTAATTAGGTTGTTCTCTGCAATTGTGCTGAAAGGTTTATTTGTAGCAATAAAGTGAATTAGAGATTAACTTGGTAATTTGTTTACAAGATGTTAACTGCGCCAGCTCCTAATAATAAACGCTTGTTTATTTCATTCATGATCTTTATTATCAGGTACTGACGGTTTGTCTACAGGATTCTTATTAACATTAACATTTTCGTTCTCTGTTGTGTGACGAATTATTATAGAGTTTGTATCATATAATCTTCTTGCATTACCCACCATCTCGGTATTTACAGTAGGAGTTGCTCCTAGTTTAAATGAATCTGATGACTTTAGTAAATTATTTTTGTCACTTAATATACTGTCGATTTTCATCAGCATATTCTACTCTAACTTTTGATTGTAAGGCATATAGTTGAAATCTTATTGTAATGTTTCATCTGTGTCATAATATTGATCACACAGATTACATATTGAAACTCTTTTACTGTGTCTTGTACAGTACGGTCAGACTCCGTAATAGATTTTCTATTTTGTACTTGAGCACCGAAAGTAGATATCGCACATGATTGAATAGTCTGATTTAGCAACACAATTCCTTCATCTGTTAGTCCGTTGCTAACTTGTAGAAAGAAGTATATCCAACATATTTCTTCTTCTTGTATTAATTGAGTGTTTAAATATCACATAAAGTGGGCTCAACAAACCATCGTCTATTCCACCATAGTTCACAATTTATTTGACAGATTTATCTATTTTGTAATTAGTCGCACCAACATTTTTGTACAAGGCTTTTAGATGTAGACTAGATGTAATAGAAACAGTGGCTTCATTCTTCTTTGTTTTTAGATATCTCCGGTCATAAAACTGTGTGATATCAAAGTTATTCAAGCTAATTGAAATTGCTCTAGATCTATATTGTTGTTTGTTGGATTACATTTTTTATTATATGGTAAAGGTATTGAGCATTCAGACAGCAGTTTTCCTATCTGAAAGTACATGTGAAACGTATATGAGTATGTTAGTAACCCATTTCTATGATATAAATTCCTATCACTTATTCCACAGCCTGCTGTTGCACACCACATTTCCCAGTTTAATTGACTTATTCAAAATTTCACATCACACCTTGTTTTATATCTTTTCAGTGTATCATCATTATCAAATTCAAAAGAGCAGTTGTGAAAATATATAATTGACTTTATATAAAACAATAATTTTCTGTATAATATATCTATTATTCCTTTATTAGTTCTTGCACTAAAATTGGTTGCAGACCAAGAGTAAAATGTGCTACTTGTCTTTTTTAAAATCTTGATTCCATGATTTACATATTTAAAATGTTTTCATACTTAATCGTGCAGTTAATAAAACTGAGAGTTAGGAGCCAGCTTTTCATCCTGTGCTTTTGGAGTGTGGGTGGAGGCAAGTGGCCCTGTCATAAAAACTATTTAGACCACTGTGCTTGGTTTATCTCATAAAACAATAGGACGACCACTGAATCACTAGTTATGCTCATAACAATTTGAGTTCCGATCAGAAAATGTTTGGAGGCTAGTGATTAGTGAGCCAGGAGCTCATAGTTTGTGTGTGTGTGTGTGTGTTGGGGGGGGGGGGGGGCGAGGGACATGAATTTAGGCCTATAACAATTTTACGACCACTGAGGCAGAAATTGCATTCATAAAAATTTTATGAACGCTGAATCAGATGTTGCGTTCATAATAATGGAGTGACTACTGAGCCAGAAGATACGATCCTTAAAATTAAATCATCACTGAGCCAGAAGTTACACTTATAAAAATTTGATCACCAGTGGCCTAGATGACTCATTGTTTTTTAAGGCAAAGTGGAAATAGAGTGTCTGGTGTTTTTGTTTTCTTAAAAATGACTAAAAAATGGAATCAGTGGGCCAAATATTGATCAAGTTAGCCAGAAGTTACGATTGTTGTATCACTATGTTTGCATGCAATGGGTTTAACAGCATATGAGCACAATATTGGCTATATAGTGTCGATTGAACTTAAAGTTTAACAAATGTGAAGGTACAAATTGCAAAGAAACTTTAGGTACATAAACTCTTCCAAGTAAAACGGAGACGTGTAGCCTACATGATAAAAGATAACGATATAAATGCAACTATTTTTATCTTTTTAAACAAGTGTACATAAAAGAAACAGGTACAAACATCATGTGAAAATATTGTCACAATTTGTTAGAAAAGTCGCAGTGTTTTTTGAAATGTAAAAAATTGTCTCTTGCGGTATATCATCAAAAAACTATTTAACTGACTTCACAAAAATATATATATAAATAATACCTTCTTGATTACGGAGTGGAAATCAATGCACTCGACAAAAATGTGTCGAACTGTCAGCAGACACTGGTAAGGTTTGCCGTTCAGGAAATATGCATGGGTCAGGTACGCGTGTCTTATATGCGATCAGCACAGTACTGCGTCATCTCTGCGTTTTTTTTTTTTATGTTGGGTGTTCCTCTGCAATGATTGGTTTGATGTTTTGAAGGTTCTTTGTGGAGTTTTCATTTAGCATATTTTTTTTAAGTATATAGAACATGCCGACTTAAATAACTGAAGCCACTATGCAGACTTTTCCATTCAGAAACGGTTGATTGGAAGGCAACTTTGGTTGGTTTAACTGCACTTTACTTACCTTCAGTACCAGTGTGACTAGGTAGTCAACTGTACATAATCCTTTTTTTCCCAGAATTTATGAGCAAATGGTGTTTCTGTAAGATTTTGAATATTACATGGTTGTGAAATTCAAGGTTTTGCAAGGCTTTCTGTGTGAAAAGGAAATTCAGAAAGATGGTCAAATTTGTTTTTGAGAGGTTTCTATGTAATTCAAATACAGTGAAACCCCGCTATAACGCGATATTTGGGGTCCATAAAATTCGATCGCGGACAAAGCGGGGTCGCATTATTGCGGGGTTTTACTATATTTTACTTTATTCAGAGAACAACGTATACATGTCTAATGTATAGCATGAATAGGGTATCAACACCGTTTACTATCTGATATCGATCTGTCTTTGTTTTCCCACATGACAACCCTCTGATTGAGCCATGAGTTTGATACAGCTGTACTTGTTCAGTGCCAAGTAACAGAGAGTGGTTATTCGAACTCCCTGTGATCTTGCCGCCCAAGCTCAGTCTCTACATAAGCACCCACATATGACAATCTTTGATCTTGCCACCCATGCTCAGTCTCTATATAAGCACCCACATATGACAATCTTTGATCAACCACTGCATTGTCTGGTGCTTGCTTGTGTATGCAGTTAAAGAAGAAACATAAGTCAGCTATTGTTTGCACAATGATTGTATACAGGATGAATTGAAGTCCAGCGCACGTGTTGGCGGCTTACGTTTTTTGATGTTTATTAAATCGTGAGAATCTTTTATCAACCACCACATTGTCTGATTCTCGGTGTGTATGCAGTTAAAGAAAAAAAACATGTCGGCTATTGTTTGAGCAATGATTGTATACAGAATGAATTGAAGACAAACACTGGCTTTACTCATGGATCAGTAATAAGTAACATTTCCGATAATGTTTATTTTGGCATAAAACTTCAAGAAATTGGTGAAATTGTTAAATTTCAGAAGCCACGCCACGATCGAATTCATAAGTGATCTCTTCCCCAAAATGATAATAAACTTTTTGTACACTATTTCTCGTACTTCAAAATATTTTTTTTTTCCGTGTACGAGAAAAATACATGTACATGTATATAAAATTTCAGGAACCACGCCACAGACGTATTATACTCGAATTCATACACGATCTCTTCCCCAAAATGATACTGTAATATACACATTTTTTATACACTATTTCTCGTACTTTGAAAAAAAAAATGTTCATGTGCGAATGAATATATGAAATTTTGGGAGCCACGCCATGATCGCGTTATATCCGAATTCGCGTTATAGCGGGGTTTCACTGTATCTGAGTAGTTTCTTCCGTAAAAACGAAGGATTTATATAGTAACCGGCTTGAGACGGTGTAGTGGGACGTTGCAACGGTAACAGCGGCCATGTCCCAGTTGTTTCGTAATGACAAAGATCAACTATTACTTTTTAGGGGGAGAGGTAATAACCAACGTGGTCATTTTGAAAAAGAAAATTCTGCAGTATTGGCAAGATTGATTTTTGCTGCTCCTAGTTAAGGACAATTTTGTATGCCAAAAGATGGATTGGTTTTCAATTGTATGCCAAAAGATGGATTGGTTTTCAATTGTATGCCAAAAGATGGATTGGTTTTCGATTGTACAATGTTTGCTCTTTGTGCCTAAAGGCTACATCATATGTAGCATTACATGGATTAGGATAATGTTTTGTAATATAAAGAAGAGTCAATTTAGTTCGTCTGAGATAAAGAGATGGTGATTGACTGAACAGAGATGCTTTTCGAAGGGGGTCATCTACTTGCTTCCAAAAGATAAGTCCCTGATTGTGTATCTGATAAAGTATCCATGTATGATATGCTAGCCGATCCGTACACAGTGGAGTCACACTCAAGTTTAGATTTTATTAAAGTTCTGTGTAACTGGAGCAAGATCTTCCGGTCTGCTCCCAGTCTGAGTTTGTATCAACTTGTATTATATTCATTTCTTTTCTGACATTTGTCCCTGGGATATCTTATATGCGAGGAAAGGTTAGTTTCTGGTTGGAAATAAGTCATACACATTTTGTCTCCTTCATAACAAGGATAACGGAACCATTAATATCAAGTTTGGGGTTGTTATGAAGTTTATTTAATCGGCAGAAGTGCATACAAACAGTTTTAGATTTCAAAACTTTTAACCTATTTTCTTCTCACTATTTCTGAACTCAGTTTAACATGTAAGTAGCTGACATTAAATTGTAATTATACTCTTTGCTTCTTAGTAGATCAAAATATCGTCAATGTATATTGAGCAGTCAGTTCCTGAATTAAGATATTTGACTATCCTGGTAACTTTTATGTTGAAATGATGATGGACAATATGCTTCCTGAGGTATACCATATGCCAATGATAGCTATCAGAAAGGACAGTGCCTATCTTAGCTCTGAAATGTCTGTCTTTCAAAACATTGGATATAAAGATAGGTAGGCTGTAGGTAGGTTGAATAGGTCATTCATTATGCTTTGCTTCCATTTTATTATCACTAGCTTGCTGCAAGTCATAAAAGATAGCTACCATATGTTTTTCTTGATGATAGTTTCTCTAGTAAATGTTTCAAGTTTTACTAGCTGCTTAGTTGATTTTCTTCGGCGTCTGAATCCACCCTGAAAGTCTGAGAGCGTGTTCGTTGAACGTTAGATACCAAAGGCATCTATTACAGCTTTCCAGCTTTTTTCTGCCCTGATGCGATAGATAGAAGGGTGGGTATTGTCCTCTCCATGTTTGGGTACCGGCATTACTGTTCATTTCCGCCATAACGGCGGTAGGATGCCAGTTTTCTGAATAGTATTGAAATTGCATACCTGTCAACTTGTATGGGAATCCCGTAATTTGTATGGTTTTTGGGGGGATTTTGCAGTGTATGGCCGTACAGGCATTTTGTACGGTTTTTTAATATTTTTTTTTTTTTAAAATCTGAGCGATTTTCGCCAAGATCGGGATTCAACGGGGATTTTTATTTTCTTCATGAGATACAACGAGAATAGAACGTGAATCACTTGAACCACCTATCAAATTACCCGAAATATTGATGTGTCTTTCACTTGCCGATTTGAGAGTTTTATTTCTTTATTCAAGCATGGAATTCTGCCCCCTTACTGGTCGACTGAAAATCAGGTTATCAGTTAGCGTAGTACCGTATTTACGGCATCTTTTTGGAACATCAGAAAATGCAGCCAAACATGTATTAGAGCCACGATTGTATGTGTATTTTCCAAAAGAACCGGCATATTAGTAATCTATCAATCAACGGTTTAACTCGCTGCTAATCAGTGATCATTAAAATCTACCCTACAAACGCACGCAAGCTTTATTTCAGTGTAATTAAGATATGAATACAAACTAAATAAAAAGATTTTGGAATTATGATTCTGAAGATATTTATAAGAGAAACATTTTAGTATCGAGAGTAGAAATACATGTATGATGGCTAGTCTTAAAGCAACAAGAGTGAGAGGCTCCATATGGAGGTTTGTGTTGTTCGCAAGTCTAGGAAGGGTAAAAATAACAAGCAAGTTGCAATATACGAGTCAGCGTGATTAATATGTTGATATTTTTTAAATAAAGGTGATCTCTATGTTGTGGTTCTCTCTTCTGTTTTTTTTTTTTTTCTTCCCCCACCTAGCCGAGGGTAACTTCAAAGTAATAAGAGCTTGCTGACTCGAAACAATCAACTGCTGAAAGATTGTTTTGATGCAAGTTGGCAATTTCATGGTGTCTAGGTCATAATTGTTAATAACATAACTTGTGGGATTTCTTTCACAGGTGTGTTTGGAAATAAAAGGCAGCCATCTTGTGCTCGTTAAAAGAGCATTCGATGTACCGAACATATAGCACCCACAATCAATATTAATCATCTACAAAGAGGTTTATTACCTGTAGAACAATAACTATGTTTAACCCGTGGTACATAATGCCTCAGGGATAATGGGTTTGTTTTGTTGCACAATGCCAATAAATTTACTAATCCATACCGACTCTCTGAATTATTGTTTAATGAGATAAAGCAGGGGTCATGGTTTCTAATCAAAGCCATAACTGTCACACCTGCTTGAAGTGGTTTCGCATGTAACGATGTCTATCCTGACAACCAATCATATTTTTGTTAGCCGAATGAAGCTAGTAAAAAAAAGTAACAATGATGAGTAATTATCCAATACATTTTGATAACCAGCCACCCATGGAAAAATTACATGATAAAGTATAAATAGGATACCCACCACTATCAAAAGTTATTTAAGTTTATATACTGGATAGCTGTCATTGTGAAACATAATAGAGGGCTGTATTCCATTCAACTCATCCTTCTAATTTAAGCACTTTAACACCAAAATGGCTGAGCCTCATGCAAAGAAGCGTAAGATTCAAGATGGAGATCGGGGTCATGGCAAGTTTTAGACGGAATGGATTAAGGCCTTCCCTGGCGTTGTATATGTATTCAAGCTAGGATCTTCCCATGCTTTTTGCAAGGTATGCAACAAAGATATTAAAGTGGTGGCTTCAGGTTTATATGACCTTAGAGAACATTTTATAACAAAATCTCACGAAAGAAACTTTGATATGAAGAAGGGAGGGTCCATCGAGACCTTTTTTGCTCAACCGCAGCAGGAAGGCCAGAGTGTTATATGGGCTGAAGTTTTATTTGCAAATTTTGTCGCTCAGCATAACTTGCCTGCATCTGTAGCTGACCACTTCACAGATATAGTCACAGAAATGGTCCCTGACAGTGACACTGCAAAGAAGTTTCGGTCAAAGTGAACCAAGACAACAATCATCATTAAGAATTGCCTGGCCCAAGCTGCAACAGAACCAGTCATCAAGTTGTGCAGAGAGATGGCTTTCTCACTGCTGGTTGACGAATCCAACGACAAGAAAACAGACAAGCGGTTAGCCATTATGGTGAGAGTCTTTGAGGATGGTGTGGGGCCAAAAACAAGATTGCTAGACATGCTAGTGTCCAGTGGAGGAAACAGTGAGGCCATCTTTAATGACATTGATACTGTTTTGAGCAATCTAAACATCCTTTGGAGCAACTGCATTGGCTTTGCTAGTGACAACTGTAATGTCATGGTGGGGAAGAAAAACTCTGTGCTCACAAGGGTGAAACAGAAGAATCCTGATGTCTTCAGTATCGGATGCATTTGTCACCTAGCAAATCTGTGTGCACAAGATGGCATCAAACAACTGACTGTGCCAGTAGATGACCTTTTGGTGGACATCTACTACCATTTTCAGCATAGCTCCAAGCGTCGCAAGACATATAAAGAGTTTCAGCTCTTCACTAAGGTGGATGACTTGGACATTCTGAAACACTGCCAGACCCACTGGTTATCACTTCAAATGTTAGTGGACAGGATTCTAAACCAATATCCGGCTATTGCTTCCTACATTGAAAGCCATGAAGATGTTGAAAAAACAGGCAGGATAACGAAACATTCACAAGCAATTAAGTTCACCTGTGTCCCAGACGACCCTGCGTTTCCTTTAGTTCATTCTTCCTCTGTTAAATGAGTTTAACAAGCTGTTTCAGACTGATGAATCACAGATTGGTTGTATGATGGAAGAGATGGACAGACTGCTCAGAAAGTTCCTTGTTAAGTTTGTGGAGATGAGACATATCAAACAGGTGACCGACCTCAGGCTAGTCAAGTATGATGACCGTGAGTTCCTACATGACGACAGTGGGCCTTTCCAACAGAACATTCATGGAGGAAATGAACGTTGAATCCCCAGTCAAGAGTAAGTTCTTTGAAGATGTGAGGAAGTTCTGTGTCGCAGTTGTAAGAAAAATTATGAACAAATTCCTGTTCGACAATGAAGTGCTGAAAGATCTTAAGGTGCTGGATCCATCCCTAAAAGACACTCTTAACTATACACATATATGCAGATTGGCCAACACTTTTGCTCCAAACCTGGACCAGGAAGGCCTGAAGGATGAGTTTGATGATTATTGCATGCTAAGTGAGGAGTGTGTGCCTACAAAAACTGAAAATGGCCAGAAAAGGAGCTTTTGCATCTACTGGCTAGATGTCATTAGCCAGAGAACAAGCACTTGCAACATCGGATTTCCTCGTCTAAAGGAAATTGTGCAGCGACTGCTCACTTTGCCACATAGCAATGCTGATTGTGAGAGGTCCTTCTCCATGATGAAAAAGATCCACACAGACTGTCGGAAATCCCTGAATACAGATACACTCACAGCGTTTTTGCAATGCAAAATAAATACTGATTCATGTTGCATGGATTTTGAAACGCCAAATTCACTACTGGAAATGGCAAAAGGCGCAAGCGTAGCGTACAATTTAGCTCACTCCAGTGAAAAGAAAAAGTGACTGAGATGTAACAAGGTATGCAAATATATGGCGTAGTCAGGTGTAAATAGTTATGTTTATATGTGATCTAGTAAATAATATAAGGTCTTTGGTGTCAGGTTTTTCTGGTCTTTGTAAGGTTTTGTTTTATCTGGTGTACAGGTTTTTGTCTCAGGAGGTTGACAGGTATGAAATTGTTTAGTAGTATTTCAAGAGATCTATCAGGCACATTTTTCAGAAGTTGAGAGTAGATATCATCTGATCCAGCTGAAGCGTCATGGTCTCGGTCAAGAGAGTAATGTTGTTTCCTCAGAGTGAAAGATTTACTGCAATCTTCAGCTTTAGCAGATTTCAAATTTAGAGGAACTTTTCTTCCAGGTTTTTGACATGGCGGAAGTTTTCAGAATTGTTATGTGGCGAAGAAGTTTTGGAGAATGGTTCGATGAATGTGTTCGAACTTCTGGTATGGTAGTGAAAAATTATCCAGATTTATTTAAATGTTTGAAACAGCTGTTTTTTTTTTTGCAAATGAGTTTCAATATCATGTGCCATATTAATTTAATAATGGAGGGAGAGTTCAACCTGGAAACATATTAGGAGCTTCATGTTTTCCTATAGGTAACCCTAATGTTACGACGAGCTTTAGCATGGTATATATAACATTTTTCAGATTTTTAGCTGTTTGATTGGCATTGAAATCTCTAAGGACCCTTTTATGTTTCCTGATAGAATTCTATTCAACCGGTTTTTGTTGACACATTTAAGAATTGCCGAGGTTTTGGGTATTCCATCCCCAACAGCACTTTGAGTATGCCGGTAAATAAGAGTATCGTAATCGCAACGTCTTTGAAATGATCAGCTGTCAAATTTTAATTGCAGAGGGATTGAAACTCTTCCCAATCTGCCTTATTCAAGTTCCATCACTTGCCTAGCCCTTGAGGTTTGGGTGTATTCCTTCTTAAGTATATTCGAAAGTGGTCGCTACCACAGAGGTCGGAACCAACTTCCCATCCGATGTAAAGTAAACAGATGGAACGTAGATGATCCGATCTAAGAACGATTAGGATCCTATGGCAGGATATGGATAGGTTTGCGACTTATATAATTAAGAAGACAAAGTCCATGCTTTAAAACAAAGTTTTGTATTTTCTTTCCTATCTCATTAACATTTTTGTAGCTCCAAAGTATATGGCGGCCGATAAAGTCACCAAGTTGAAGACAAAGTTGTGGTAACTGCATAATAATATGGTCAGGGTCAGAATATTTGATTGGAATGCTTGGGGGAAGATATACTGAATATAGTGTAAGAGTTTATATATGGACACATCAACGGACACCATAGCCTGCAAATGTAATAAGGAGATTAATTTGGCTGTAAAGGGTTTTCTTATTTATGATAAGGGACACTCCTCCAGAGGCCTTATCGGTAAAGTTATTGTAGATTATTCAGTTTTTTAAGATTAGGTATATATTTTTCTTGTAAAGGTCTCCTGAAGGCGGACAACTATTGAATCATTTATTTATTTATTTATTTATTTTATGTAGAAGTCTTATCTCATCAATATTTGCATTCAAACCTCTGCATTTCCAATTTTTTTATGCCGCTAGACACAGATATAGAAGTGGTAAAGTATGTGATGTTTGAGAGGTTTTCCTTGTAGGATATTATGAGACTTTCTTGTTTCTATACTTTTTAGGCTTCCAAACGTATTGAAAAACTTGATATGATTGTCAGATCCTATCATAATATCATAATTCTTGTAGAATTTTTAATTTGCTCATTGGTCCGTTCTAAGCATGCATTACCACTGGGGCTAGTGGTTTGCTGCTCTTTTGTATGCCGGATCTAATCTGTATTTAGCTTGTAGTGTTAAGTTACTCATTTATCACAACTCATTGGACCAGACGGTTGCTGCACTTTTTTGTGTGTGCTGTATCTAACCAGTTTATCGCTAGTTGTGTTGGGTCTCTCAATTATAACAGTACATTGATTGTTTGAGTTTTCTGCATTAATCTAGGCTTTTGTGGTTTTATGCATGGGTTCGGGTGTGTAAAGACTGTAAGCTTAGTCTCACAATATAGCCAGGTAATGACTGTCTGGGTTTAGATAATATCTGAGAAAGGTAACTTTGCTACTGCCCGAAGGTTTGGCCATTCATTGTGATGGTAGGCTCTACATAAGATTTATATGGTGCAGGTTGGTACATCACCTCTGTTTTTTATACTTACTGTGAGACACTGAAGAGAATTGGTTCATACTTTGTTGCAAGTCAGGCTCGGATTTGGCATTTAGGAAATAGTCGTCAGCAAATGGCAGGTCACTAATAGTTCCTTCCTCTAACATCGTTTTTGCCCATAGTCCCCTAAAGCAGAGATCATACTGAAGAGGGTTGGGACTAACACGCAGTCTTGCATTGGTGACTGGGAATGGTTCAGATGACTTGCCGTCGACCATGACGCAAGCAAGCATGCCATCATTGGAATTGCCGAACCACTGTGATGAATTTCTCTGGGCAACCTAATTTTGCCATGATCCACCAGAGACCCTCACGACTGACTGTGTTCCTCTTTCTTTCCTAAAGCCACACTGACTCTCTGCCAGTAGCTATTGATCGATATAATGCACCGCGAGGATTTTGCCAGCTATTGACAGCAAGGAGTTGCCACGATGTTTGTCACAGGACTGTCTGTTACCTGTCTGCATCCTTGTACTCTTGGGGTATAGTCGATTTAGTCCTCGTTGACTGCAAGAGTTTGTAGACTTTTGCTGGTATAGCATCTGCTTCAGGTACTTTGTCATTTGACAACATGTCAATTGCTTTCTCATGTTCAGCCGGCGTTGGAGGATTAGCAAGTGATATGTTGATTTCCACTTGGGCGGTCGATCAGTATGCCTCCTCACTGATAGATGATTGATGATCGAGGATGTTGTTGAAGTGTTCAGCCGATCTTTGTTGTATATTTTCTTTGCCTGTGAGCTCTGTGGTGCCATCATCACACAGAATTGGAGGTGTTCCTGATGACTGTGATTTGTAAATTGTCTTCGAAGCATCATATAAGTTCTTCATATCACTCCTGTATGTGTAGGACTATATCTAATAAGCCTTGCTGCTCACCCATGAGCCTTGCAACTCTTTGAGTTTGCATTGAACGGTCTTCTAAACAGACTTTTTGGAGGCAATGTTATTCATTCAGTAGTCTCCCTATGTCAGCATGGTTCTCATGAAACCAATCTTGATGGTTATTTGTGGGGGGGTACGAGGGTTTGGTTGCAACAGAGTACACATAATGACTGAATGATGCCCAGCTTTCCTAGACTCTCTAGGAGTTTGCATGAATTGTTACTAGTTGGCTGTGCAGTTCTTCAACAAATGCCTCTTTTATATTCCCATTTTTAAATTGGAGACATTAAGCGTTTTGGGCGCTTTTTTACCTTGTGGTCGTCTGCTTCCCATTAATCCGGATATTGAGCTTGGAGATTATGAGCATATGTTCAGTCCAGCATAATGCCATTTTCATGGCCTTTGTCACTCAGATATCCTGTCTGTCTCTTCTCCTGACGATGACGTAGGCAATGAGATGCCAGTGCTTGGAACGCGGGTGCATCTATGACGTCTTCTTGTGGTTTGGCAGGCTGAACACTGTGTTGGTGATTAAGAGATCATGTTGAGCGCATTTCGTCAGTAGGAGGAGTCTGTTTTTGTTGCATTTGTCGAAGGCATTTTTGCCAATGATGTTGGACCATGTCTGGGGTTTATTAGCCATCTCTAGCATCAAAGACACTAAGGATTATGAGCTTGTCTGCCTTTGGCACATCTGTGATAAGAGTTCTTCATAACATTTGTCCTTGATCTCATCTGGGTTGGTCATGGTCTGTGCATAGGCGCTTATGATACTTTGATGTTTCTTTTCCAGACTGCGACAGTCTCATTTGCATGAGTCTGTCGTTCACGCCCTATGGGAGATTTATGAATTTGGTGACTAGCTGTGATTTTCTTGCAAACCCAACACCAGCTTCATGTCGCTCTTCTTTACTTTGACCACTCCAAAAGAAGGTGTAACCAGCTCCTACTTTAGTGAGCTGTCCTTCCTCAGCTAGGCAATTTTCACTTAGGTATGGTAAAGCTGGCCAGTTCTATACCAACTAGAGCTGATCTTTTCTCTGGTATATCTACTGATATACTGTTCATTAGTTTAGGCACATTTCAGGCACTGATAGCGAGTGGTGTCACCTTTGTCATCTTTTGTGAATTTCGACCCTTGAGTTGGGATACCCATCAGCCGCAGTATGCTGCCAAAGGCTAAGATGAGGCACGAAATGTTTAGGACACTCTTTCTAGCTTATCTATTGTGTTATGAACATGAGCTGTGTGGTCTTAAGGCTGCTCAGTGGCCCAGGGGGCTGCCGAGTTCCACTGCTGCTTTCATCCGGTGAAAAGTGACCTTATGCCCTGAGCCGCGGGTCTGCAGCTGCAGCTCCAAGTGTATCAACAGCTGCTGGGTTGCCGCTCGCCCATTGCCACATGACTTAAAAGTATCTCATAGATGGGGGAGTGGGATGATGTCATGACTTGCGCGTGATTTGTATTTAAGTGAAGAAACGTTGCGCAGAGTCGCCCTCACTCTCTTGTCCAGGCCTGTATGAATCCAATGGCACGAGAATGTCGAGACGTCTGGAGATAGGTATCAATGCAATGGATGACCATCATGTCCTACTGTACCCAAGCTGATGCCCTGAGCTATCTACACAGCTCTTGCCATCAGCTTTCAAAGCCATGGAGATGAGCATATCTCCTCAGCTGCCTGATTCACCAGAGAGAACTTTCTAGAGGGGGCCAGATGTAGCCGTCTCTGGGTCAACATTCCGAGGTAATACTATCTACTAGTACTTACTGCAGCAGGCGTGGCCTGACCTGATCCTCTAGATAAATATATAGGATGAGGAGGCTGACAATACATGTCTCGAAACTTGTATGATTGGCTCATATTAGAGTTTAATAGTATGATAATACAGAATACTTCACTTTTGTAGTATATTGGTCCTTGCCCATGGTCTTGCAAGCAGCACACTTAAGGTAGTTCATACGAGGAAAGCTTAATTATTTAATTAAATATAAAATTCCTCTAAGCATTAATAAAAGGAGTGATTTCTAAGAAACTTTAAGTTTTGCAAGGTGTTTTCGACACAAGAATGTACACAAGTATATTGCTAAACATGTCTCACGCTGTCGTGCTTCTCTCTCCATATTTATTTATAAAAGCTTACATACATATGCATGTGTGTGCACTATTTTATATGTATATAACAGTTTGTTATGCTTTTGCTCCTTTGTAGGCTGTTACTGAACTCAGAAGTAAGATGATGGAATGTTTGAATGGGTTACATCAAGTGGATAAAATAGAATGCATTGTTTGCGGGGGCACAGGGGAAGGAAAGTCATCACTCATCAACAACTTCATGGCTGCATTCAGGAAGAAATACTCTCCAATTTCCCAGATTGGCACCGGGAAGAAACAAATTACAACACAGGTAATACTTCGATAAGCACAGCAATGTAAGTTTAAAATAGATGCTCTGTAAAACAACAGCTCGGATCTAATGTTCCACGTGAAAAATCTAGACTGTATTTTGCTTTGATGTATACATAATACTGAAGATATAACGAGTTGTATTAACGTAATGTATGGTTTTAATGAGGAGATCCAGACTTTTTACCAGACTTAGCCTTGAAAATCTTATCTCTAAGTCATGTTTCATAGTGTTCAAAAATTTAAATCACGACGTCGTCTTCTCCAGTTGCACAACTAAGTTCGTTTAGTTCTCACTGATCAATTCAGAAGGATTAAAGGGCATGCGTCTGCAAACTGCTACTAAGCTCTGACGCGTTTGTGCCAGAGGGCGTTTCGTTTCAAGCCAAATTATTAGACATAACCGATAAGTGTGTGAGGGAGGTCTTGGACCGTTAGTCAGGTAACGCAATGCTGTTTTGGAAAAATCAGCTGAACTTTGCTGTCTGGTGCACGACCACCGGTTGTGGCTCAGTGCCCGCGACTATCTGTTAGTCGGGACGGCGGAACAGATGGGCAAAGTGCCAGATATGGTTAACAGCTTGTACCGATTCCATATTTACTACCAGGCGAGAAAGATCCTCAATAAGATGTGACGCGCCCTTCCAACTAAAAAAGTGTCGAATGTATTTGGCAACAATATCTACATAGTCGCCCACTAGCACTTTTAAAACGAATTTGGTGTGGGTAGGCGTTGATTTAGGTCCCTTTCTGTGGATATGTCTTCTTGCTTCCACCAAACTGGCTCCTCATAGCCACCGACACAAGAAGGGGTTCCATCGGTAGCTCTTCTGTCTCGCTAGCTTTGGTAAATGTGATATCTTCTTCTCTTGCCGAATATTGTCTCTCCGACCAAAGTCTGCAATTTCGAAGTCTTCAGACTTGTTTTAACAATCCTTGATCGTGCTAGCACTACACTTGTGCTCGTCGTTCCAACTATCGGTAGGTCTTAACTGTGCTAATGAAGGTAGGGCATTAAAGGTAACTCAAACACACCATGTCTCAGTACGGAAGCAAACCCGAACCAAACAGCACCATAAACTAGGGTGCCATTCACAATTACTTGGAGCGGTGGCACAGCTGCGCCAGACGTCGGTTGTAAGAAATCTCAGCCGCACCATCGTCAAAACTATCAGTGTGAAGCTTGATGGGAACGAATTGGCCTGTATTGACGATGTGGCTGTTTGAGGTGTCTACAAGGATCTCTGGATAACGCACAAAGCACGGACTAACTCAGCCTATCAGGGTTTACAAAACGCCAACACTGCCGCCATAAGTGCCGGAGCTGGCAATGCCGACGCTGCTACCCAGCCAGATGCGTCTGTCGATGCTGCATTTGGGAACTGCTTCTACATGATGATCGACTTCGAGCTGCTGAACGATTACATGCCATACTACCAGTCCGGCCGATACCCTTAGGACAGGCCCGAAGAAATTGATAGTTTCTATCTATGGTAATATGATACCACAGTTGCATGGCCCTCTCCTATCAAAATGCCTCAGCTCATGGCTCTGCTAGCCTGATGGATTCTTGTTGGATGGTTATTAATCCATATAGTGCCCTTCCAAAAGGCATTTCATGCAGGCGCATGTAACGTAATAATTCGCGTCTTATTTATATGCATTGCAACGTATTTAAAAAGGCCTTATGTTTCATGGGTTTTTTCCCGCTAGATATAAACATTTTAACTGGTTTTATGAACAATTCCTGACTATGTCAATAGCTCCTACCGGTTTCTAATATGATGGCCTCTAAGAATGATGCAACTAGATTTTTTTTCTTTTCAAAGGATGTGCATTTGATGAGTAACGAATGCATAATAACTTTAGAAACTCTAAATATCATCTTATGAATAAAAGTTTTCTATGCCATACTTGTTACATATGTGCATAGTATACCGATACACTTGTGTATCAAAGATATTTTATCAGCTGGTTGCAGGCAAAACTAAACACTGAAAAAAGAAGAAAGATAAAAAAAAAGAAAAAAAAAAAAAACTGATATGGATCTTCCTATATATAATAACGTAAATTGAAATAATTGTCAAAATTTACAGAAACAGTAAATTTTGTATATACTCAAATCTAAAAAGGACTCAAACAAAGTTTATGTTATAGATATATTTTTAAAAAAAAGTAAATATGAAATCTCTGATTGCCGAGGAATTAAATCGTACTCGTTATACACGATTTCTTGCAATATCAGCTGCCGGTGTATGTAATATTTACTGTATTTACCTGATAGTTGTTGCAATACTCTTGAGACAAGGCATTAATTTAGTTTCAAAACTAAGTAATAGGATTGTGTTTTGTAATTAATAATTAAAGTTGAAATTTCAAGTGCTTCAAGTTGTGGCTTGTAAATTGTTTCTTTATATAGACCTGGGCTTAAAATATCAAGAGATGCTAATTGTTGATACAGGTTCCATTTTGATTAATTTGATCTGTATTTAGACATGGACTGTGCTTGTAGTTCTAAGAGCTTATCACATACCACTTTGCAAATCTGGAAGTAATCATAGTAATGAAAGACATGTACACAAAATGGCAAGGAAACCAATTTCTGTTCCTCTGTCTGTATTATCCCAGCATCATGTCCCTGTAATTCTTGTAAAATAATTTCTCTTTTTAAAAAAAAATGTTCTTGACATGAATCAAATGATTAGATCTGAGAAATTTTACAAATTCATCAATGGCTATGAAAGTTCCATCTTCCCTTTTAGTGAAATGTAGAGACTTAAGAGAAGATATGCAGATGGAAACCTGTTGAAGAGTGAAATTATTTAACTACCTGACATTAATGATTCAGTCACTCTAGATCAATATAAAAGATATATATATATATATATATATATATATATATATATATATATATATATATATATATATATATATATATATATTGGTAGATAAAAGACTAAAATTATGACTGAAAAAAGAAATGGGAGATGGACAGAAATATAAACCAGAAAGAAAATTATTTTGCCAGTATACCAATCGCGTCAAACAACTTTTTTACAAATACTATTTGCGAAATTCTAGTATAAATTTTGATAATAATTGTGATAAGAATGCTCACATAAACTTTGAACACTCCATTTTAATGTTGATATCAAGAATATATACTAATTAACATAGTTTCAATCAATTACTTCAAACAAACATTTAGCCTTATAGTACTACTGCAACAGGATGAAACCGGCTCGGACTGGATTTAACGAAGACACTTAATACTAGTGTGTAAATGAGATGCTTATTTATAAATTCAAATAAAAGAATAATGAATCTCTAACACACTAGTTCACATCATTACTTCTACTGCTCATAAACGTAACTATACCAACTGAAAACCCTACCCTACTCATGAGCACAAAGGTAATAATTGGATTTGACAAAATGGTATAATTTCTAAATGGATACGATCAAAGCATAATTTTTCAACAAATAATAACAAATTATATCATTTGTCAACGGACATTATCAATGTATGGATTGTATCAACATATATGATATGCATGTATCAAAAGATATGATCAATGTATGGATTTATCAACGCATATGATTAATATCAAGAAATATGAATAATGTATTAGATTATCGTCATCATGAGGTCGACTGAAGACCATACGTTCCACGGGTCGGAAAGACGTATTGAGAATGCGGCAAAGGCGTGAATCTGCAGATTGCAAAAGAAAAAAGTCCAGGCTGCATGCGTGTTGAACGTGTACATGTATGACATCATGGACGCGCAGCTCAATAACGAAATGGTCCATTCATGCCAGTCATCTACTAACATGCTCTTTGGTGAATGTTGCAAGAGTGTGTTTGCCTGAGAGCTGCTCGAATTTGCATTTAAAGACCACTTTGATTTCTTCATCATCATCTGCCCAACGATACACCTAAACAAGACATACGACAGACCTTGGTCCCACAGCAAGAGCGATGCAAAAGTATTCTTGTCAATCCTGAAGGTTATGATCTGAATGACCTACTTTGCGAACTTATCAAAAAGTTCGAGGAAACCACAACACTGTTTCTACTCGATGTATGTGCCTTTCTTTCTCGCGTCCAACACAAAGAAAATTCCCTCAACAAGCTTGCCTATATTAGACGCCATGCCGTCATCAGCGTGTGGATCATAATGCAAATGTACAACGATGTTGCTCATGAGTTCCGCAAGCAGATCTCGTGGCTAGCCCTCGTTTACTGTAAAGACAAATGCTAATTTAAAGACGCGCTGGATGAGAACAATATCGTTGAAGCTGAGCGGTGATCAGAGGTTTATGAGTCTCTCGGACGGGAGAGTGTTGGTAAGCTACTCTTACTCACCGACCCACCCATGTCTTACCAGCTTAGCACAGTCAGAACAAAGTGCAGTGCTAGAGCAACGTAAAGTGGTGGTTTCATATTTTGTACGTCCTCAGCCACACCGTGACGCTCGAGATCTTAACCTGTATTATCTACTTAGAGTTAAGAATTCGACCAATCTTATTCAGAACTCTATAGGAACCATATCAGTTGCTATGAGTCAGCTAGATGTTGACACGTTACCAGATGAGCTACAGCGCGAACCAAGCAGTGCTGGCACAGGCAGCAATTTCCCAACATATGCTGTGCCAAATCAACGCAAGGAGAGTAGTGTGATCGCCATTCCGAGTTGGTGGTTTCTGGCGCAGCAAATGAATATATAGGCTGGACTCTTACCTTTGCAGGTCTTGTGGCGATGAGCGATGAAGAGGTCGCAAAAACCTATGCTATATACGGGGCTAAACTAGCGGCCAAGATGACCGCTTCGCTAGGGTCATCTCTACTCAGCCTGTACACAGCAGTCATTGACCGCTTCCTGCCTATAGACACTATACACAACGATGAATGTCTCACGGCTGACTTGGAGAAGGATCCAATTATCCATACCTTATGAGCGAACATCAGCAGTCACCTTTACTTTAGGTACGGTGCAGTCCTAGCAGCCATCGAAGCTGGCATAATCACATACAAGCATGTTGATTTCGAGAGGAGACAATACACAGAAATTACAAGTAATAGCGCAGACATTGCCACAAGTACCTGAGCAAGTGGAAACTGCAGTAGAGAAGTGAATCAGGAAATGACACAGGTCACTAGGGTTGAACCCCCGGGTAGAAATGAAGGCAGTTGAAAGGTTGCCAAGCTAATGAAACTACGTTGGGCTGCTGCAGTGCAAGCGCATGATAGTGCTCCCCTTAAAGGAGAGGAGCCGGAACATGTGCAGTGGCACAACCACATTCTCACCGCTGCTCAAGAGCGGGAACAGCAAGATGTGGTGTTGCTTTATGTTTTGGGTGGCCTGACTTTGTTTGCGGGCCTTCTTTACATAACGTTGTCCCGACGGGCCTTCTTTACATAACATTGTCCTGACTGCCTGCACTAACACCCGCACAGGCAGTTCCAGTGCAAGCCAAATCAGTGCAAACGGTACCTGTAGCACCTGCACTTACTAGCACGTCTATTAGACATACACACTATCCCTTTCACATCAAATAGTACTCCGTCGTTTCGACTGCACAAAAGCCAGATGTCTGCGCCAATGTATGCAGGGACCTTGGAAATCTCGTTTATCACTGATCTGAACTCGGCAGCCTTGCTGTTATGTATTCGATGATTGCCATGCGCGTGATCAAGATGAAATCGATTGACTTGGGTCGGCTCGACCTGGAATACTGCACAAAGGTCGGAGGCACCATAGAACTGAGCCTCTGGACGCAGGACATGCTAATTAAACAGAGCATCCTTCCTACGGATATCATCAAGACAGCATAATGGTCTCCGTTGCTATCATAATCGGCAGGAAAACGTCAATATCCTTGCGTTTTCTGGCTCAAACTATCTTTTCTCTTGCTAAACCTGAAAGATGACATCAAAGGCGCCCACCATGACAAGGTTCTGGAAGAACTCCAGTTTGTACAGGCCAGGTTCTCTTGCAAGCGCACTGAGCATCTCTAATACTGCAAAACGAGACGCTGTGCGGGTGGGTCACGAGTAGTGCGGGGTCACAGAGTGCAAATAGTTTTGCGCCCGGTTCTTGTTTGGGCATGTATACTCTACACAAGAGCTCAAGGACATACAATGGGATGGAACTTTGGGCACATGGTGGGTGCGGTGGTGCACTGTCAAAAGGCCTCCTGCTTTTGAGAATTGAAACACATCGCCGATCGCAAGCTGGAAATCTGACGCGACCCTATTGAGCTTCGTCTTCTATTTTATGTTGATGTTCAATATTTTTATCGAACTTTATGCAATTGCTTGTAATCATTATTCACGTTGTAAGAAATGAAATCTGTATGGAAAAAATAGAACAGGTAGAGATTCTATCAATCAGGATTAATTTCTATTGTTGGTGTCATTAATTTGATGAAGAAAAAATTTATTATTCTGTGTATTTTGTTTTTTCATTCTGACTGAAAAAAAACATGTTGTTATTCCATTGCTCAAGCATATAAATCAGAGGTCATCCGTTTCTTTCTTCACATAATTATATGTAGATGATCTTTCCTTTTCCAATTGCTTGTCAAATGTATATTGTGTTTTGCATTGTTGATATTTAGTACATCTTTATTCCATTTCTGAGATTGGATTTCTTGTTTTAAAATCCAGACGTAAATTTCCTTTCATTTTGCATCAGTCAATTTTCAATAGTAAGCCCTGCTATTGTGTCTGATACCCTACTACTTTGAGTAGTGAATATAATGTATCTTCCCTGACATACCACTACCACCACCAACCCTCTTCCTTAGACTTATATTGGTTTGATTGCGTAGCCGTACAATTGTTTATAGTGCAATGGTAAGGAGTTTCTAGCTTTAAAGATACTACTTATTTCGAGTGATATACTTAGATGACATCCATGCAGAAAAGCTTTACTTTTGATGAAGACCTGATAGGAAAGATCAAAGTTTCACTGATGGTAATCTTGCAAGGTCAATGAAAATGTCATCATTACTATTTCAACACGTCAGTTGTCTACACAATATAACTTCCTCAATGATATATGTGTTTATATCATATGTATAGAGCAGTCGAAGCCGCCAAGAAAAAATATATATCTTCATGTGAATAGATGAACAATGAATGTGTTATTATTTCCATTTCTAAGTTGGAAGAGTTGTCGAGGCTTTCGGTAAGATCTAAACAGTGAGGATACTGGTTACACAAATGGGGACCTGCATGATCACAAATATCCTTGAAATACCGGTGCCTGAAAAACCGTATTAATTCTACATTTTAATTATATCTACAGTAGAAAACTAGGTATCGTAGTCTATGTCGGTTCAGTTTATTTGTCTGTACATGAGAATTACACAAACACACATCTCAAGCACCCAGTAAATGTCAGACCCATTTCAGAATTTTGAAAATTATATCCCTGTGTGTATAAAAACTTTTATATCCATTAACTTTCACTTAATATGTTGTTTTTTTAGTACATTGAATTCCAAACATTTGACATGGAAGACAAAGGCGTAAAGAAATTTTCTCTAATTTTTGCTGACACCAGAGGCTTCAGTGAAAGTAAGCTAAAAGGTGCACCAGTAGCAGCCATAAAAGCTTGCATTATGGGCAACGTTAAAAGTGGAGAAACAGTACGTATGTATGACGACTTCACCATAAAGTGCGGATGATTTAAATCCCTGTTCTGTGGTAATTAATTAACTTTGATTAAAATATATTCAGTGATAATAGCTTTCTCTTTGTGACCAAATACAGTATAAGAACGTATCAGTCTATTTTTGCAGGATAGTACGATAATACATTTTCGTCCTTTCTTGTCATAGCTACATTATTTGGTAGCTTTGTATATAATTTGTCAACACAGTATATATTTTATCTTTTCCAGAGGTCCTACCAACGCTTTGCAAAAAGTGTTCAAAATAATATTTAATATTACCATTATCTATATCTTTATATATTTTTGGTATCTGCTGCGACACACATGTGATTGAAATGCACGATAATAATATGCTGAGCTAAATGATGATAAATCGTTACCAGTTCTACTTGCAACATGGGCCGATTAAAGAAATGTATCAGGTAATATTATTAAATAGGCTGATTACAATTAGATAAATGTAAAAAGATTTGACTAAAATGATCTATATTATTTTTAGATTGATCCCAAAATTGCTGAAGAACAGTGGGGACAAAAAAAGCAAAAAAAGCCAAGAAAAGCTTCATACATATTTTTTGTTGCTGATTCTGCTAGAATCTCGAACGATGATGCAAGTGATGAACAAACCAAAAACTTGCTTAAAATACGGGAATTTTCAAAGACAGAAAGTAAGCAGTATGTGTCCCTTTACTCATTCACAACTTGTAATAGAGCGATTGTACCTGTCGGAGGATAATATAACCCGATTTATTAAAGCGTATGAAGCAAGTGAAATTGTGTTACTGAAAGGTACAAATTTACATTTTGAAAAGAAAAGTAAAATTTGTATACTCATATTAGCTGAAAAAGTGCAAAAGTACAATTGACGCTCTAAATTAAATTCAAAATTTTGGCTATAAAAATTGATGATTTATTTAGGTTAACGCTGGATTGTGGCAAATAGAGCGTGTAATTTAGCTTTCAGCATTGTGTTAGCACTAAATTGGTAAAGTAATTCTAAAGGAGCAATTGGTAACATGTCACAAGTCAAATTTAGCGATAGTATTTTCATCCATTCATCATTGATGTTTGGTTATATAATACATAATCTGTTTCAATTCATCATTATTAGAGCATGGACATGTGGGATATCAAATTTTGAGTATTGTGTAGTTGTTCTAGAACCAGTCATTAAAATACTAAACATATTTTTGTCCTTATGACAAAGAACACACACACACATAAACACTCCTCCAGTCATAGTCACAGATTGAAGTACAGAGAAAAATGTTATATATTGCAGCATCAAGAATAATAAAATAGCATTCACCTGCACTTTTGATGAGACAAGAAAATGGTATATAAAATATGATTATAATGGACATTTATTTTGTAATGTTCAACAACTATCTTTATTGAGTGCGAAAATTGATGACAAACTTGTTGAATCTAAAACAAAAAAGCTGATTACATAGGATTCAAAGCTGTTCATTTCTAATAAATTGTAGCCCTTAAATGTAAATATCAATAGACTCGAAACTAATGTTCTCTATATTTTACCTGCACCAAAAAGACTTTGATCATCCTTCACATAGATTTTTTTTCTTCTCAAGATATCCCAGTAGCTGGCTTTTTAACAAAGTGTGACCTGTTGGATCCAGAAGTCAAAGATGACCCCAGCATTCTCCATTACTCTGAAGAAGTTGAACGTAAAGTAAATATGTTTATTGAAATGTTCGACATTGCAGTGAACAGAGTTTTCCCCATTGTGAATTATACTTGTCAACTTGACCCAAGTAATGAAATGATGATGCAGACACTGCTAGCATTGAATGCATGCCTAGGAGACATTGAGGGTGCTATTGGCAGTAGAGTCAACTAGCTTGAAGTGGAATTGACTCATTAAGTCAAATAATGACATACAATGAACCATTATAAATGTCGGGCAATTAGAGGGTTTCATAGTATGTGTAGGACAAAGGGTTGAGACATTCACAACCTTTTCTGATGTATATCCTGGTAGATTAAATTGTATTTTTTCTCATTTTATACTAATATTCTAGTGTGGAAAGGCAAAAAATATTGCCCATATGAAAAGAAATTTTGAGTTATGTAATTTTTCCTCTGTTTTTTCGTATGATACTAATATGTACAGACTCGCAACAGGACAACATCCTTGAGAGAAAGTGTAGTAGGACAGATAGATAGATAATTTTAGTAATTGCTAAAATGTGTATTTAATTTCCCCGTGTACAGCCTTCAGTGAAGGAATGAAAAATGTGCATGGTTTTAGTCTCTCTATCCATGTAATGGCGAGAACTGGACACCAGTTTTACGTTAGGAATGCTTTTGGATATTTTATTTATAATGTATATTGTAATTGCAAAAGATATATATATATATATATATGTATATATAAATTCTCGAACCTGTATGATAATCTGTATGATAATATTATTTATTCGTTTTTTAAAATTCTTATAATGTTATCAAGCATTCTCCTGTAAAATCCAGGGATAGCACTTTCTGCTCTGTTTGGTGTATATTTGTAATTCTCTCACTCTCTCTCTCTCTCTCTGTATATATATATATATATTGTGACGAAAGAGCTTTGCCTCGGAAAAAAAATCGACTGATATTTCTTTTTCTGCAAGTTAAAGAAATGCATTTTTAAAAAATCATTCTTCTCTATCAACCATCAGGATATAAGATCATTTAATATAGATGATAGTCATAAGAAAACAAAACCTAGAACAAATAACAGTAAATAGTGTGCTGTGATTCTTTAAACTTGGAGATTTAGCTCACCTGGCTGAAAAACTTGGTGAGCTTATGATATTGCCCTGCGTCCGTCTTGTGACGTCCGTCGTTTCTCAGTCAACAGTTACTTCTCAAGGCCATATTTGTGACCTGATCTTTATAAGTTTTTAATAAGCTCTTACCCGATTTCGGTAAAGCTTGGTAAATAACTTTACATCATCAAGATCTTGGATGAGTTTGATTATGAGCGAGATCTTCGCACATCTCTTATGCCTTTATCTTAGGAAACAATTTTTATCCGACTAAAGTAAAATATAAAAATCGACATTATATACAGACTGGGATTTATACAGTGTCATGTTCTTACAATGCTGCATAGTCCTGCTTATTGAAATGTTCAGCTGCTTTAAGTGTACTCTGCTGGGAAACTTAAAGTGTAAATCTAAGTTACATTTGTCGCTTTTGCTTCTATATCAGCTTGCACGTTAGAATATCCAGTCTATTTTAATACAATTTAATAAATTAATAGTCATTATGAATTGTATCCGAAATATTGATCATTGTTCCAAAACTTCATATTAAAGGACTGCATGTTTTGTGAAGCTTTCATGTTGTCATTCTTCTTGTGATTTGCGTAAAAGGTCATATATTCGAAACATATATTCACAGTCTAGTATTAGTCTCCGAGGAAATATGTAATTATTTTCATCACTCTCTCTCTCTCAGCACAGTGTCGGAGAGCGAACACTTCCAAAATTATTACATTATCGTATGTGAATAAAGAGGAATGCCAAAAAACTGACAACAACCCCAAATAAATAAGCTATTCTAATTTTGCAGATAATTTAAAGACTTTTTCACATTTTTGGTGAAACTTTGAGGATGTTGCGCAAAATTTTCATTATACAAGTAATGAATTTACTGACATTTTCACGAATTAAAAAATCTATCTTGAAAATAAATAAAAATGTTTTATAAGCTAGAAATTGGAAAAATTAATGTTACTATAGAATATAATGAGCTACTGCTCGCATTTATTTAGCCAAAAAAAGAAAGTGACACTTATTAGTGTATCCCGATCCTTTAACAACTGAACTGAAGATCTGTTAAGAAAAGAAGAAAAATATCAATCCGTTGGGCTGTTTGCTTTTATGATCGTAATGTGATGCAAAAATAACATCACACTTTATTAGGATACAAAAGCAAACAGAGATGAGAAAGTTGAAGGGAACAACTGACATCATTTCACACGTGAGAAGGGCATTCACCACAGAACATTACAAAATGTATCAATATTAAAAATATTATATGAAGAATCTTTTGCAGCTGATATGCCTCTCAAGTCAAGTTATCTTTATTTATAGTCGGTGCATATGCTTAAACATATAAAAAAACAAGTTCTATTGAGCTTTAACAACCAAATATTTCAAATAAATAATAACTTAAAACACATTAACTATCGCATTGATATCACATTCACAGTTATTGATACAACAAGATACATAGCCTACATACATGCAATCAATACTAAAGTAACATACCTGACTTAACAGAGTACTTGCATAGACAATTACAAACACACAGGCATTCAATGCAGAAGAACAGAAAGTTACACAGAGATGTACATGACTTTGCAAAGAACATATGCATACAAAGATAATTTGTTTTAAGTCCATTCATATAACACACACACACACACACACATATATATATATATATATATATATATATATATGAGCAAACATATATACATACACTGCAAATTGAGACAAACATGTATATATATCCACATACAAATATAGATATTATAGAAAACAAAATTCACATGTAACTGTAGGTAACTAAAGGCTATGAATTATTTAATGCATCGAAAACGGAAGCAAATAAGTGACACATGAAAAAAGGAGCTAAGAATTCTTAGCCAGTTTTAAAGGGCACGTATGAAAGCTTGCCAATCAAAAATTAGGAGTAAAAAGCAGTTGTACTTTACAAATTTGCATTTAGTGCCATTCCGACATTGACAAATTTCTTAACATCATTAAAAGAAGCATCTGTTCTTGCGTTATTTGCAAGCGAGTTCCAAAATAATACTGCAGCGAAATTAAAACATTTCTTACCATACCTGAGTATTTTGCATCTTAGTTTTTCTACCACATTGATATACCAGAAAGGAAATATTGAGACTTTGGTTTCTAGCAGATCATACAAGCATTGATAGATTAATGTCATTTAAAATCATAAAGGTCTGAATAGCTATCTGTCTGAACTCGTTATCATTCCGAGTATATTAGGTTGCTTTTGTTAACAGTTTCTTTTATGTAGCCTGTTTGAAGCTTTAAATGGGCAGACAAGGAATTAATAAAACGAATGGAAGAAAATTTAATGTCTCTTAGTGATAATAAGTATTTGTGCACAACTTTAGAGGTAGATTTAGATGTACAAACGCATTTGCACTATTATTTTATAGATTATTCGTTGGTACCAGAAAAAGCTCATTCCTAATGAGGATGGCTTATATCCACTACAAAAGAAATGTTCAGTTAGGAATACAAGTAGAAATGATACAAAACCAAAAATTTAAAACTAATGTAAAATGTGTGCTAGCAAAAGGAAATATTTTAAACTGCAAGGAAAACAATGATATATGAAGATATGATATTAGTTAGTTTAAAGACGAAGAAGAAAAGAATTAGCTAATTCAATTTATGATGGCTTTAGAGTGCTAGAAGTAAGAACCAGTACGGTGTCAAATTAAACATTTAATGGCTTATTCAGATTTTCAGTTCAAACTGTTACTACAGATTACTTCTAGAATGATATGAAATAATATATGCCATTTTACTACACAAGCAATGATAAAAAATGATATCATATATGGAATATGATTAGCTGACAAGAAGTTGTTGGATTGTTTAACGATGTGATGAATGACGTACCAGTACAAGAATGTTGAGAAGTAACATTTGGGAAAACAATGTATGTGGGGCGTTAATAAGTAGGTTGTTAACAGGAATTTAAAAATAGATATGTACAACGATTGCTTAGTTAATCAAACTAGAAATCACCAAGAGATGAATTTAATTAGATCCTACTGTCACGAGATATACAATTTCACGATAAATAAAGTTGTTCTTTCACCTTCTGATGATATACGTTATTTGATAGATAACATTAATAATTTACGTCATGGTCACTATTCTGTTTTATAATAGCAAAAGTTAAATGAATGTTAAAGCATGTACAAAATGTAATAAATAAAAATCAATATTTTTTTTTTTTAAAAAGCAGAGTAATAATTGTAATAGCTGGTACAATACAATCTATCGTCAGATAAACAATGTCCGGATAAAAGAATATACAAAAATAATATGAAAACAAAAAAGGCCGGATAAAACAATACTACAAAAAAAAAACAAAGACTGGATTAAACAAGATAAAAAAGGATACTATGAAAACATAAGGCAACAGTTGAAACAAAAAGCAAGAGAAGTTTTTCATATGTGTCTGCTGAAGTTTCGTCTTTAACCCTTTGTCTTATAAGCTGTATTGTTGCGGGGTGTTATCTGATTTAGGGGTCCAAAATAACGTTTGAGTTACCCTGCTGTGGGGGAGCGCATGTTTCGTCATGTTGATCTTTATGCTCTACAATTGTGATAAACTTGAGGTGCTTCAAACTTGAAGAAGATGATGCGCTTTTTGTAGTTTGTGTTTCTTTTCAGTGCCGTATAATATCGGTGTAAAGTGATTACAGCATCTGGAGGTGGTTGAGGCGTTAATGGTATTAGCTATCTTTCTCCCTTTGATGTATTTTCATTACAAAACAGATTGTCTTTTTTACTACACAACTAATTTGTGTTGGCTTATTTTCATGGATTTCTAGTAAAAGCTTATTCTTGCAAGTTCATGACTTCTTGCAATCTTAAGCGCCACAGTCATCATGGTGATTGACCCGTTTTCCAGACAGATTACTGGTGATATTTTCCTCGCCGTTTATTAGAATAAACACATCTTTTTCCCCATATGGCAAACGATTTTTGAGGCAGTGTTTCGCTCTTTAGAATGTTTATAAGACCGTCAACTGCAAGACATTTGCATCCTGGAAGAACGTTTAACCCAGGTGCTGGTGGTGGCTTTGAAACGTCATCTAGAACATCTTCTTCGTCTCTAGATTGAAAATCGGACATGTAATTGTTTTGCTGAACGCTGCTCTCCATAGAAGACAGATCTTGAACGGAATTGTTTGTTGTGTCTGATGCTAGCTGTAAACTAGTATGTTTATTGAATGTATTTTCTATATCTGAAATGTAATTATGCTCTTCTGAACCGTGAGAGGATTCTTCAAAATCAATATCGGTCAGATTTTCTGCTGAATCAAATTCTGAAGTGCATGTTTATTGTGACTCTTCTTTTAATGGTGTGCTGTTTCTGTCGGTTTGTGTTTCTGGTGCAGCAACCAGAGGAAAAGAGTGATTTGGCTGTCAAACACGTGCGGAATGAGGAGCAATTCTTGTCCACATCACAGTTATTTGTGCTCGATCTGACTTGTTCCTATTTGCGTGGACACGTGTAAGTCAAGTTGTGATTTGGTTAGTTTTGCCTTTCACATGTGGGTACAAGGCATAAGTGTCATGGCTTATCACGTCCAATGCCGCCTTTAAAGTCTATACCAATGAATAAACTGCTGGTTTGGTGCACGAAACACGCTCTTCATCATATTGATGTGAATAAAGCAGAAATTCATTTGCGTAATTTTGTGAAAGGTAGTGCTGTTCTTTTGTTACCATCTCAATACACATCTGTAGTCATATTTCTATGCCGAGGGCTTTATTTTTGCATAGTGCCAGTGATATAGAGTTGAAGAGACAGTTACCATCTCCTGTCGTCAGTATTGGCTGATGGTCACTGAGTGTGTTTTGGGGGCATGATTCCATATATATCAGTGATGTGTAATTAACTCGTAGATTTTTACTGTCAAAGTGTTCATGACCAAGAAATTCGTCCGGCATCACTGACTGTTCCCACTTTGCAATTGCTTGAAGGTAATCAACACACCAAGAAGCAGCCTAAAATGACATTAATATTTTTTGTTGTATATAAAAAGCTTTGATTTAGGTCATTCTGGGCACACAGAAAAATTTCCTTTCTTTTAAAATCACAGGCATTTAAATCCAAGAAAGTTATATCACATTGCATAAACCGTAATATATAAAGGGTTGTCTTTTGTTAAAAATTTCCTGTCACTCATATTGCTGAAAAAAATATGGTTATTTATGAAAATTAACCGCTCAAAAGGAATGTCCATTTTAGTTTCTTTAGTAAGTGCTTTTATGACTACTTATTGCCATTTTGTAGCACTTAGTGCCTCACAGTGCATCTTAGTGCCTCTTTGTGCTCTTAGTAGTTCTTAGCGATATTTAACAAGACCGGAAATGTAGGGAATGCAGAATGGAATCTGGAAAGGAAAGGAAAGTACTGTTGTAGTCTCATCAATTCCATCGGATATAGCTATCCATTATGATGCTATATTGCCACATCTTGAAATTAACAGATGGCTTTAACATCACAATTATATATTGACAGCTATATGCACTTGTAAGGGAAATCTAGGTTATTTGAGATAGACATAAACATAGACAAATTTTATTTTGAGTTGGAAATGATTACATAATAAGAAACATTTGCTAGTTGGATTGTAGCGTGTACCGGGATGTGTTTACTTTTGGGATCTCCATAGTGTTTACATACATAAAAGAGTAAGAAGATTTTTTTAAAAACTACTAGAACATTTAAGTATGTTCGACAGTTCTTGTTTAAAATTTTGAATACTTCAAGTGCCATTGTCTTCATACATCGGATGTAGAGATTTGATACATTTGGCCAATCCAAGAGTTCAGAGTTAGGTTTCTTGAAATCACTAAAGACAAATCTCAGAGATCTTTTATGGAGTTTTTCAAGTTTGTTCATATTAGCGAGATTGCTGAAATGCTAGGTATGGTGACAGTACATGTAGTTAAAGTTTGCCATGATGAAAGAGTGGTACACTGCCAGTCGTCCTTCAGTTGTAAAGGTATTTTCCAATTCGTTGAGCACATTTAATTGTGTATATGGTTTTTGACATATTTCAGTGATTTGCTGATTAAAGTGTAGCATAAAGTCCACAGTGACTCGGAGTAGTTTTACCAAGTCTGCACATGACATATTAGTCCTGCTAGAGGAGAAAGTTTCAAGCTGTTTGTTAGTTTTCTTTCCAGGTGCAATAGCTTGGGACTTGTCAGGGTTTGCTTTTGTTTCATTGCTGGTAAACCACCTAATCAAAATTGTGCACCCCGTCTTCAAGGTAGATTTTATAATATTAATGTCATGGTCAGCTAGGCAAATATGTTGTCATCAATATAGTTGTATAGAATCATTTATAAAAAAAAGATGTCATTAATAAAGATATTAAAAAGTATGGGTCCGAGAATTGATCCATGAGGTACCCCTTTATAGATATTTGCCCATGAACTAGTTGAGTTTCCTATATTGACACCTTGTCTTCTGTTTAAGAGGTAATCAGCCATAGTGTTTACTGCTGTATCTGAAAGTCCATATGCTGCCAGTTTCTTGTGGAGGAGTTTGTGGGTAAAAAAAAATCAAATGCTTTTGATAAATCCACCAAAATAGCTGCAGCATATTTGTTTTGGTCTAGGGGTAAGCGCAAGTCTTCTAGTGGTCAAATTTATGTACTTTGTTAGTTAAACCCGTTCTGAAAGCAGAAAGGTATGGTTGGAAGATATTGTGAAAATAATTAGTAACCTGGTCACAGATAGCTCGTTCAAAGAGTTTTTATTTTGTTGGGAGAATACTGACAGAACGATAGTCTTGTTTATAAGGTGGATCGTTTTTCTTGTATATCAGGACCATTTGGACTTCCTTGAGTCAGGTTGGGAAAATTTTCTGGTCAAGGCCATAGTTCATGAGCTTGGTTATAGGACCAGTCAAAGATTCCGTTCCAAGTTTTAATAGTTTGGGTGAAATAAGATCTATACCCAGTTGCCTTTGATATGGCTTTATCTGTAAAGTCTCCAGTGACATGAGCGATCAATTTTTTTGACATATGAAAGTTCTTTTTGCCTGCATGCTAAGGTGTTCAGCGTGTGTTGGGTGGTTATTGCCTATGTCTTTAGCAACATTAATGAAGAAATCATTGAAGACCTCTGCTACATAGGCTGATCAGAGATAATCTCATATTTTGTTGTAATATACTTGAGATTTGTGATAAAACACCTTTGTTTACCAGGAAGGATCTAATGATTGGCCAGAAATCCTTACTTTTTGTACTGCCTAAGCAGCATTCGAAAAGGTAAATTGTTATGGCTTTGCGTAAGAGTTTGGTCACCACATATTTTTGTGGTTTCTTTTGTTTTTGTAGTTTGTAAATTTACTGCAGGTTGTTGTTGATACTTTTCCTTTCATTATTGTGAACATCATATTATGGAAGTCACTAATACCACTGTTAACATTTCCAGAGTTACATAGCTACTGCTTTTTATTTACTAAAATGACATCTTCACATGTGAATTTGTCCTCATTTTTGTAACAGGTTGGTCCAGAGATTATATTTATCATGCTAAAAATATCGGTAAGGGGTTGACATTTGTTTTGGTCTAAAAGGGCACAATTTTGGTCTCCTAGCAGTATGAAATTATCATAATGGATAGCAATTTTATCTAATAGTGAAGTACAGGCCTTAGTGAACGTACTGTCTAGCATGTTTCAGGGTTTGTGGCCACTGGATAAGAGCCATTTATGTTTCTAAAGTGTTATTTCTGACATATGCATTCACAATATTCTCCGGTTCAATGCCCTTCCTGCTTCTGGCTGGAATGTCTGATAGTACAAAAAATAGGAACACCACCACCCTGAGTGGTACGGTAGCCAGAAGTTGAAGCAGAAATCTGGGCTTTGGGGCGGAAGAAATCTATCTAGGATTCAGTTAGCGCCAAGAAATCTACCGTTTTGTTGATCAGGAGTTCTGAAACTTCACCAAATTTATAACAAATGCTGTTATATTTAGATGAGCTAATAGAAAACTTTTGGGATGTTTTTGCTAATCTCTGATAGGTTGAAAAGGATTGACATCAGGTACTTTGCTTGATTCTGCATGGGGTAGATGTGAAGGTTCTTCGTTTGCATTGGAAGTGCTGGTATAGAAAAAAGAATCTGAGAATTTACGCAGAAACTCGTTGCATTTCAGGCAAAAACCTAGTATCATCTAAGCTAAATAGTTTGCGGTATTCAACTTGGGAAACACTAGTGCATGCATGGTGTGTCCACTGGTTACAAAAATCACATTCAATACCTTCCTGATTTGCTTTTACAAAAAGTCACATTAAATACCTTCCTGGTTTGCTTTAAATGGTTTACAGCATACTATACAGGGTAATTTGTACTTTCTTAGATGTGGTCCGGGGCTTTAAAACACTGTTGTTGCTGATTACCACCGCCAAGATGCTTAGGTAGTGTGCAGTAGACCGGGAAATTTTGTTTACAGAGAGCATTATGGGAAGGCAAGAGCTTTGAAAAAATGTTTTTTTTGTGTCGTGTTGAGATACCATGTAGTACTTGATCATATTAGAGTAGTTCCATCTCTAGTAGGGATGTGTCAAAAGTTTGTTGTGGTTGAAAAGACATAGTGAAACATAAAAAAAACAGGATCATAATGACTGCTGTTTCTCCCGCCATTTAAAATGTGTAGCCTAGGGTAAACTCAGACAGTTTGTTGCAACTATACATAAAACCACAATTTACCCCTTTAGTCATTACTGAGAGCCAAATGCTTAATATGTTCAAGAGGTTTTGTAATTGTTGGTGGTGACACAACAGAATAAAATAATGAAAGTCTTCTGATATTTTATCGCCCATGTACAAAGCGCAGGGTTTATTCTAGCTACTGTTTAGCAGAGAGCTGAAGACCTCTGAAAATTCTGCTTGACTTATGGAGTTGATACTCTATGAATTCTTTCTCTGCACTTTTGCATCAGTTTCAGCTGTTTATCATTGTTACTTAATAACTAAATTAATATTAATTTTAAAAACAGCAATATTGTGAAATTTTTTACAAAATATAAACGGTCAAAAATTCTCCACTTCCTTTTCTTAGACAGGCTTCTCAATAAATTTCAGAACTGAAGTCATTTGATCATTGACCCCAAGAGTCATAATAATAATCTCAAGAGTCAAAATCGAAATCTCAATAGCCATTAGTTTTTGACAGTCATGAGCTCATAGCTGAGAATGTTCGTTATTCGTAGAATAAACTGAAGTTTCATATTTCTTTTCTCATGCTGAATAAAGCGAAACACTTGTGCAGTATTTTGTAAGAAACAGACAGTGAGACCACATATCACTGTATTTTCATCTTTCACAACACTTTTAACCCACGAAAATTAACTTTTCTACTCTTACTTAAATTTTCTTACAACTTTAGGAGATTTATGCTCGTTTTTTCTCAGAATTGTTGCAAACTTTTTTTTTTTTTTAGTCTGTGGGTCGGAATGATCATTACTAACTGGTCGTCTCAGAGACTGAGACGAAAAAGAAAATATACTTCTATGAGCCATTGTGATTTCCTAGTTCACAAATGCATCGAAGATAAGAAAATTATTCCATCTTGCTATTCAGACTCAAGTAATTCCAAAGCACGAAATAAATCACTGAATGTAATGTCCAGAATATTCTTACTGAATTATACATTAATTGAAATACCTAACGTTTTAAACGTTTCGCCGACTGAAGCGAGTTAATCGCCAGTAATACACAAATAATATATGTCCACCTACCTTTGACAACTGGCTTCTAGAGTTTTGTCTAATTAGGTATAATTTGATGGGCAATCAAACAAATGCCAATATTTGATGAACAGTTAAGTCTATCATCTCATAACTGTCTCCCTCTTCGTCTTTCATAAATGTCAAAGATAATCTCAAAACAATCTAACCTTGATTAATTATGCAAACCCAAGCGTGACATCAGTGACCTATTAGCTCCGCCCAGGTCATCTTGATTTTACATAGGTGCAATATTATTGGTTGATATGGTGTAAATGTCAATCACTGGCACACACAGTAAATTTGTTATGGACAGCGCGCACTCAGTAGGAAATTATGTTCGAGGCGAATCAGGGGTTATTAATACTGATGCTCCGGTCCAAATCATCGTGCGTAATAAAGACGTGCAGGTTGGAGTTTCCATGCATCAGAAATGGGTCACATTTAAATTCCAAGCGTTCAAAACCCAATGTTACACATCTATTGAGAACACTGTTTGAGTGGTTTAACTTTGGACACGATATATGTCTTGTGTTAATTCTATCAAGTTAAAGTTTACCTCGCTTTTCCAACATGGCATATTTGGTTCTCGTTAATGACTAAAAGCTGTGAATGATCATTCTTTGTACAATTGTCTGTAATATTTCCCTGATACAGATTATAGGAAACGTGAAAACCTTCATAAAGAATTTTTTTTTTCGAAAATTTGTCAAAAATGAATTAAGAAAACAAAAAGCAGTAAATAAATACATGGTGATTAAAATAATATCTTTCAGTCAATTAAAAGAAATTTTAATGGAATTCTTATAGGGAATTTAAAATCAATCAAAGTATCGGGTGCAGTGAATACCAATTTGCAAGCCTAAGAAGTAACAAATTTTGGCGAATTGATTAACGAAGCCATAACACAAACACACACACCATCTCAGTTTAAACTTATGGAAATATTCAACTCTTACCATGTATTTAAATCATGACGTTTACTTACTGTTATTGATCTTCACACAAACACACACACACATACAGAGTTTATGCCTTAAAATGGACAAGATATTATGTAATGTGGCTAATACAAATCTTTGTTTTTTTTTCTACTTCTCTCTCACTTTTGTAATTCTACAAAACAGATAGGGTGAGAGTATATGAAAATATACAAAATATTAAGTAAGATAATGTTCAATGCCTGTCCACCCCCCCCCCACTCTCTCTCTCCCTCTCTCTCTCTCTCTCTCTCTCTCTCTCTCTCTCTCTCTCTTGGTAGTTCATTTAATAGAGTGTAAGACTTATAATCCAAGGGTTACGGGTTCGATATCCACCCATGACAGCCCAGGTCTGCTGCCTTGGTATGGCCTTGAGCAATGTACATTACTTTCGTTGTATATGCATTAATAAGTCTTAATGTGTTGATGTGCCATAAATGACCAAAAAGTAAACTCTCTCTCTCTGCATCTGCATTTCCATTTCCCCCCTCCTCTCTCTCTCTCTCTGCCTCTGCCTCTCCTATTTCTCTCCCTCTCTCTCTGCATATATCCCTTTCCTCTTTCTGAAGCTTAAGCTTTCTTAATTCGAATTCCATCTTGGTTTTTTTTAGCTCTATTTCCCTTAATTTCCAATGAAAACCAGATGCAGACATATCAATTAAACCCAAAGCACTATTATCCAAAATGTCCTTTCCCACCAAATATGGAATTAAAATATTCTTTATCTCTTGCTTTGTCAAGGACGCATTAGCCTCAGAAAGATCATGCTGTGTGGCAAGCGCAAGCAACTCGTCCTTTTTCATAGACTCTAACCCTGCCTGGGTAGGACTTGAAACAAAGTTCTCAACCTTAGATGATATTATCAATGCTTGCTGGTTTCACTAAAGATTTCTCAAATGGATGAAATAAAAATCTTTACCAGGGACAATGAAAATTCCAAAACAAAGTCAATTTAAATTGTAACTTAAAGAAATTCACATCCAGGAACGGCCACCAATTTCTGTTACGACTCTAGGTCTTAAAAATATGTAACAGAAAGAAAGTGAAACCAGCAATGTAAGTAAAATCAACAAGCAATTTATTTCCAGACAATTAAAGTGAAAATTGAAAAGACACTTACAATTTGTGAGTTAAATTCCAAATAATCCTAAATGTCCAAATAACAGGTCCAAAATAATAGATTGTTCTGAATGAATTCCAATAGCCTTGAATATCCTGATGTACCAAAAAGATGTAATCCAGAATATATTTGAATTAGTTCACATAAATCCCAAAATCGTGTATTAATCCAAAAGTCAATGAGCACTTTAGTATTTCCAATGAATATTGTATAAAAAAAATCCTCTCAAATTATATGTGATTTCAACAACACAACTAACTAGATTCCTTACAGACTGATCTTTTAAAAGAGGAATTCTAGAACAGGAATTAATTTGTTTACCAAAACCTGTATATAAATATACATGCCTACATGACCTATCTCACATCACAATATGAGTAATTCTAATGGAAAAATACTGGCCTACCTGACATATGTCACAAAAGTCTAAATGCGATATGCCTATGAAAATGCTATGTGAACAACTGGACAAAAGTTGAGTATGTATTTTCAAATAACCATACAACTTACAATCATAGACAAAAGTTAAGTAAATAAACATCATATATAACAAGTACTTCTATACACGTGAGAATGCATCTGCGATCACATTATCTTTTCCACTGATTTGTCTAATTTCAATGTTATATTCTTGTAGTATTAAACTCCATCTCAACAATCTCCGCTTTTTATCTTTGATTTTGTTTATGAAAGTAAGGGGATTATGACCACTGAATACAATAACCAGAGAAAGAGCCGAGGTAACATACACTTCAAAATGTTGTAAAGCCAATATCAAAGTCAAACATTCCTTCTCAACTATGGAATACTTTTTCTGGTGCTTGCTTAACTTTTTAGAAAAATAGCACACAGGATGATCCACACTATTTTTGTCTTCTTGAATCAATACTCCACCAACCCCTACATCACTTGCATCAACAGTCATTTTAAGTAATTGGCTGTAATTTTTGCAGAAAGAACTGGTACATTCTTAAGCATGGCCTTTAATTTATCAAAGGATTCCTGACACTGGTCAGACCAATGAAACTTGCATTTCATGCTCAACAAATTTGTCAAAGGTTGGGCAATTTTGGACAAATTTGAACAAAATTTCCGATAATATCCTGCCGTACCTAAAAGCGCATCAGTTGCTTTTTACAAACAGGCACAGGGAATTCAGAGATAGCATTGGCCTTAGCTTCTACAGGTTTAACTTGACCTTGTCCCACAATATGTCCTAAAAATGTGACACAAGCATGGTAAAACTCACTTTTGCTTAAAGTGATCGTTAAATTTGCATCACTGATTCGATCCAAGAATTTTCGATGGTTTCCAGGTGATTTTACCAAGTGTCGCTGTAGATGATGACGTCATCGATGTACGCGTTACAGCTATCTAGACCAGATGTTATCATGTTCATAAGATGCTGGAATGTTCCCGGAGAATTTTTCATACCAAAAGGCATCACTTTATATTGATAAAGCCCATCGGGAGTTACAAATGCTGAAATTTCTTTTGCTCTTTCTGTGAGTTGAATTTCCTAGAATCCTTTTAAAAGGTCAAATTTGATGACATACTTCGCATTTCTAATTTTATTAATGCAATCATCCATCCTTGATATTGGAAATGAATCCCGTTCGGTGACACTGTTGACTATTCTGTAGTCAGTACACGTGCGGAATGTATTATCAGGCTTTGGCACACAAATACATGGTACACTCCAGTTACTTTTAATTGGTTCCATAAAATCATTCTCCAGTAAATATTGAATTTCTTTCCTCAAATATTCTTGTTTTGTTTGAGAGGATTCATCCTGTAAGGATGCTGTTTCACAGGTGTATAATCTATAATGTCAACGTCATGACAGATTGTATTTGTTTGTTTAGGAACATCAGGAAACAAGTGCTCATATTCATGTAATATCTGTTTTAGTTCACTCCTTTTCTTTTCTTGTATATGTGACAATTTGTGGTCCAGATTATTTAATATTTTGAATACCGAAGTTTGGAAAATCAGAGTCACTACAGTCAGATTGTATTCCATCGTTTACATCCTCACTGTGTGGGAAGGTACAACCAAATTGATTGAATAATAAATGGGCTATCTCTGTTAAAATACTCTTTTAATAGATTTATGTGACAAAGTTGTTTCTGTTTCCGCCCCCCAGGAGTGTTAATAATATAATTGAAGTCATTTACTTTCGTTTCAGCTGTATAAAGTATTGTCAAGAGAACCAGAACGTTATCACCAGGCTAAAAACTCCTTTCCTGTGTATTTCTGTCATGCCTTAATTTAATTTGTGACTGAGTAGAGTGAATATTAGTTCTTGCTACATCACATGCCTTTGACAACTTATACTGGAAATCAGAGACATAGTCAAGAAGATTAATCTTTGGGTCTTCATTTGAAACAAGTTTCGCTTTGAATAACTTCAATGGTCCACGGACAGTATGTCCAAAAAACCAATTCAAAAGGACTGAAATCCAAAGATTCTTGAACTGATTCATTACAAAGCAAACAACAACAAATGAACACCCTCATGCCAATCCTTTCTTGCATCAAAGCAATATGACCGAATCATATTCTTCAAAGTTTTATGAAATCTTTCCAAAGCTCCTTGTCCTTCAGGGTGATAGGCTGAAGAATTAAACTGTTGGATGCCTAATTCATGCATAACTTGTTGGAACATTCCAGACATAAAATTTGAGCCTTGATCAGACTGGATAGATTTGGGCAGGCCAACAAGTGTAAAAAAAAACTTCACAAAAGCTTTTACAATGTTTTAAATTTTAATATTTCTCAAAGGAATTGCCTCTGGAAATCTTGTAGACGCCCACATTAAGGTCAGCAACTATTGCCTGACCTAGTCTTAGGTAAGGGATCGACACAGTCTACCATTATTCTACTAAATGGTTCATAAAATGTAGGAATAGGTTGCACATGAGCCTTAGGTATGTTCTGATTGGGTTTTCTTACCATTTGACAAGTGTGAAAAGATCTGCAGTATTTAGAAACATCACTTTTAAGTTTCGGCCAATAAAAATGATTCAAGATCTTCAGATAAGTCTTATTGACTCCTAAATGACCAGCCAAGGGAGTTTCATGGGTTAGGCCCATTTGCTATTATGAACCCAGGGCAACTGATAAGCATGATTTGCCCCTATTTATTACGGATCTTTGTAGGCCTGGTACCTTACAGATCCGTCTCCATCTAATGCCATCACCGACCAATGTCGAACGGCTACAGGATTGTCCATCGCGTCTTATTTCTGGTACCGGTAAGCTTCGCATATTGTATATGCCCCGCCATGAATTACTCTTGGCCTTCAGTTCGTCCGTCCCCCACATTTAGGTTAAGTGTTTGCGTTTATGTTCGCTTCCCGTGCAGAGTTAGCTGCAGAGCTGCAGAGTCATGCAACTTCGTGTATGTGTATTTTGGTGTACAACACTTTCCTATTTCAAATGCAGGGAGGCGGGACATTCGTGTTCTATGAACATCTATGCATTTATATATGTTTGTTGAAATAATTGATACAAAACAAAATGTGTGCAATACTTATTTGAGTAGAGTAGTCTTAGTAATTGTTGTTATTGTTGTAAGTTGTTGGTAAAATCGACTTCCAATACATGGGGGTGGGGGTTGGAGCTGGAAACAATGTACGTGTCGCGCCACTTTATACGCAGGGGGGTGGGGTGGCTATTGCATAAGGTTTTATAATATAGGTCTCATACTTTAGGAAGAGACCGCGTGACGGAGGGGCGGATGGATGTCATCACAATATCTGTAATGTTCTTTAAACAAAGGTGGGGATAATAAAATAAATTTACGAAACTCAGTTGACACAGTAGTAGACATAGCAGAATATCACATCATTAATCGCATACAAATATTGCCATATTTAATTGTTTTATGATAAGTTCGCGCTCCTAATGCTTATTCAAAGTACACTGAATACTTCAGAAACTGCCGTATGGTAGTGTTTCAGATGGGCCCAACCGTGGAAACCACCGATTAGAATCGAACCCAGATCCGCCTAGGTAGAAAATGAATAAATAAATAATTGCTGTCTTCATTGTAACAATATCATCAACATTTCTTGATAATCTTTTTAGTTGCTTTAATTGAAGTGTACGTCAGCAGGTTTTTATCATACATCACCACTGCATGTAAGTTCACTGGGGTAAACGACAGTTGAAAGCGTTTCGGGACTGACGGACATAGGGACAGCCAGGCAAATGGATAGACACCTGCGGACGAACTGGGTGAAAGTTAGATGTTAAGGCGATAACGTGACATTCCCCCATTTCCTGTCGCCATTTGGTCGGAGTACATGACAGATGAACAGCTTTGGGTACTGACGGACAAAAAGACAGATAGATGGACTAACGTACAGATGAAGAGGAAGAAAGCAAGACGATCCGCATATTGTTGCCTTTGTGGCATGAAAAGAGGTTTGCATTTTTGTCTTTCTTTCTTTATTGGGAGAAAAACATGCCAGCATCCCCTTCTAACAAAACGAACAATTCAAAGACAGGAAGAAAGAAAGGAAGAAAAGAACAATGGAAGGAGAGAAAAAAACGAAGATACTAGTAAATGAAAAAAGAAAACGTCCCTCCCTCCCTGGTATCTTCTGTTTGGGATAAGAAAGAGAATAAATGGATACGGAGAAGAAACCTAACACAAATAATTACCATATATACTCACGTATAAGTTGATACCAACTGCAAACTGTATAGACCCAGATCTTCCGTCGCATAATGCGCTGGCAGATCTGGGTCTATGCAGTTTGTAAGGACTAATCAGTAGAACAAACAACATAGACCCTGATCTGCCATCGCATTATGCGATCGCAGATCAGGATCTATGTTGTTTGCATTTGGACTCGAATTATATGCGAGTATATACGGTATGTTTTCCACATATTCAACATATTTTTGGCAAGAGTAGTTTAAAATCAGTGAAGTTTTGATTACTAGAAGGTATATAAGAAATGATTTGTTCAACTGCACCTTTATTATAAAGCATGTTTTACTCCAAATTTGTCCATTTCACAAAATTATTATGAGATAAAATTTCATGACAATATCTTAATATTTCCTTTCAACCAATTAGCTTTTTTGAAAGCACCGCTAAATGCTATATAACTCAATCCCAGTTTTAAGCACAATCGTAAATTTCATATATAAGCTTCCAAAGTCAGGGTTGAGTATGTAATCAAAGTTGAGCTTCTAGGTAGAACAGGGGCCGAAGGAATTAATTGTCATTTAGAAAGCTTGAGATCTGTTCATGCAGTCCTACACTGCACTTACCGCACGTGCTGTAGGACAAATTAATCACGTGCGGAAGGTTTTTGTAGTTTGGCGGGCAAAGTTGCGCATTTTAGTTCGAAATTGGACTCCATTC
The DNA here is from genome assembly GCA_029931535.1 of Margaritifera margaritifera. NCBI lineage: Eukaryota > Metazoa > Mollusca > Bivalvia > Unionida > Margaritiferidae > Margaritifera > Margaritifera margaritifera. The sequence continues at coordinate 2,581,082 of JAQPZY010001636.1, read as the reverse complement.
GTAAAGCATGAAAGATAGCACAAAGGTAAGCTTGGTATATTTTGCATGCCCCGTCCCGAATTATTCTTTTCAGTCCGTCCGTCCTTCCATCAGTCCGTCCCCCACATCTGGGTTCAGGTTAGTTTCCAGTGCACCGTTAGCCTCAGGGTCATGCAACTTAATGTATGTATGTGTCTTATGATTTACAACACTCTTCTATTTCAAAAGGGGGTGGCGGGACCTGTGATCTATGAATATCTATTAAAAAAAAATTATGTTTGTTGTATTAATTGATACAAAATAAAATGTGTGCAATTGGAATACTTATTTGAAGTAGTAGTAGTAGTTGTGGTATTAGTTGTTGTAGTGGTAGCAGTAGTAGTAGTTGTCGTTGTTGTATTTTTTGGTATGCAATACATACAAATCACTACACGGGACATAAAACACAGTATTCAACATAAAAACAGGATATGACACATAGATTACATTTAATATAATACACACACAATAATACATAAAACACATTATTCAGAAACGGTACACATTACACCTGTGAAATAGACATGTTCATTACACCTACAATGATCCAAAAAGCCTTTTTTAGGCTTAGTTCCAGTTGGGTCATAGCTGTAGTTCAATATGTTGATGTTATTTTTAAGTTCATCATAAATATTGTGGTAACCCAAAAATCTATTGTCTATAACGAAATATATAATTTGCCATTTCTGTTTTCAACTGGATTGCTCAGGGAGTCCGTCGTCACCGTATGTGAGGCATTTCTTCGAAAGATTGATTTTAATATAATTTTCCATTAGTCCAGAAAGTCACTAAAGGAGTATGTTTATACCCTTTTTATAGACACAGTTGTAACATCCTAAACTTGAACTCTGTATGTTCAATTTGTATCCTTTGCAGTCACTTTGAGAGCCTTTCATGCAAGTTACAGTTCTCTTTTAATTTATTCCTTTGATTTTTTTTTGTTTTTGTTATTTTTTTAAATATTTTTTTTCTTCAATTTCTCTGTCTTGGATCTCTGTAATATTCATTTTTTCCTGATTGCATTTTTTAAAAAAATCCATGTGTCTGTTACATTCATTACTTATTGAAATAAACTCTTCATGATTGATTTCGTTATTACTTGTAGCCTTGGATACGAAATCATCGAAGCTGCTCAACTTACTGATTGAGTTTTGCAACAATACCTTACAGTGTGGTGCTAACATCAGCAAGAGTCATTTTCAGTATCATTTTTTTCTTCGCTGCCTACCATTAATTTGTAATTAAATTTTGAAAGTTAGCTCAACATAATTTCAAGATTTTAAGCAAGGTTAATTGCATGTTATGTTTAAATTTTACTTAGAGTACTAAAAAATAATATGAAATTCTAACTGAATAAATAAAGACATCAATTTCAGGGCATAGCCTGACTGTGAAGAAGTAAAGGACATAACCGAGTTTAACAAGAAACAAAGTAAATGGAGAAAAAAATAAAATAAAAAAAATAAAAAGTGGTGCAGAGAAAGCAAACAGTACCAAAAAAGAAAACGTAAACAATGGACAGAAAAAGTAGAGATCAATATAAAGAATGCAGGAAAAATAAAGAGAAGAAAACAGAAAATATGGATAAATACACAGTGTACATTAAACAAAGATACCAACCTGGACGAATACTTCAGACTAATTATCATGACAAGAAGTAGAATTGTATAACCGTTAAAACAAAAACCTCAGATCAGACGTGACTTTGAACGTGCTCGGTATTTCACCTACAGACATCTACCTGGGGCCTCGGGTGGCCGAATGGTCCAAGGCGCTCGCCTTTACAGATCACTGACATCTCACCTGTCCGCGTGGGTTCGAGTCTCGGGCTCGGCCAACGTGGGTATGTGAGAAAGCTTGCCAGTAGCTTCTCGTTGGTCGGTGGTTCTTCCCGGGGTTTTTTCGGGTTCTTCCTCCACCAAATAAACTGGCCGCCATGTATAGCCTATCATGTGCTGAAAAATGGCGTTAAACTCATAACAACCAACAGACTTCTACTGAAAGTGACAAATTTCACTAAGCCTTAAAGAGTTGGTGCAGATGACCTTCATATTGATCATTTCATTCCATGTTCCTCACTTTATCTGATCCCAAACAACAACAAACTGTTTTCACTAGTCAAACACAAGTCATATAATTGCAAGTTAAAATATGTCAAGAAATGCCAAGGTGGCCTTCGAGGCAAGAGATTGAAGAGCACTATAGAACATTTGAATCACTGATGATTGCATTCTTCATCATTGAAGAGATTTCGAAATTACTTTCATTAATCTGTTTCATCCTTTGTCTATTTGAACTGTAAGTCGCCAGCACTCGATAGACATCTACTACCGTAATAACAATCATTTTAACAATTGTAGTTCAAGGCATAAATACATCGACAACAAAGCGACAGGTAACATTTTATTTATCAAGCATTTCTCCAATATTTTCTATTTACTCCTTAGTTTCTGCTTCCTTGTGCAAAATTGTCTTCTTCGGAGAGGTGTTTCTTTGTAACAACGTTATGTTTGAATTTTATCAAACTAGCGCTCAATGCCGATAGAGGTAATCCCAATTTCAATGACAACAATCTAGTGAAGTATCTGATATCATGTTCTCTCATACTATCATCTTTCAGTTTATTTTGTACATTGTATAAATTATCCATCGGAAGAAATTTGCTAATCAATGATGCCACAGTGTAAATTTCAAGATCTGACATTGATTTGAAAATTATAGCAGCTCTAGCATTGACAAAGATTTCATGTCTTCTTGATTTGTTTCTCCTCCATATTTTCCAACTCTTTTTCAGCCAAGGTTTTACCAGTTATCTCTTTGTATGTTCCATTTGCAATTGCTATGTTTCTTAGAATGGGAGTTGTTGCCGAGTTTGTCCCAGTTGTTTTTCCAGCTGTGCTTTGTCCATCTCTTCGTTATTTACATAACCGAAATATGGCTGAGGGTGATGATGATTTTGATTATTAATTTAAAGATCCTTTGCATGAAGATTTTGTAACAGATGCAAAGATCAAGTACAAGTTGATGATACTGTAAATCTTGCAAGTTGTGTTTCAATGCAAAATATTTGCCCTAGTGAAGGTACTGTGTTTCACGCCAAGTTCTCGAATTGTACAAAGAAGACATACAGGAAGACCATGAAATTACGATATCAGCTGAAAATAAAAAAATTTATAATACAAATCAAAACACTGCATACAGGGGCGGGTTAAGGCTTTGGTGGGCCCGAAGCACTTCAGCTTAGATCTTCAAATACACCCTGAAAGCTGTCCTTAAAGTGTCCTTTATATATGTATAATTATTATAGATATATTTGGCTAAATATCAGACGGTTTAGACCTATATATGGTTTATTTAAACACATGTAATTTTATCCACGGCAACACGGGGGGGGGGGGAAGGGAATGACTAGGGGGCTCGGGGCACGTGACCCCTGCCCCCCCCCCACTTTAATCCAGCACTGACTGCATGATGAAAAACCCAATGGTAAAATAGTTCAAATTTCAAGGAAAAGCAACATTAAATCAATGCTGGCACCAAGCACTATAGCAGTTCAGACTGTGCTATTGGCCACAAAAGGTTGGTTGATTTTTAACGGCACTTTCAGCACACATTATTGGATATATCATGCCGAGGAAATGGAAACCAACTGCCATTTTCAAGGACACACCGAGGCAGCTGACCGAGCTGGTTTGGCCAAGTATAAAATCCGCGACCCTTGGATTACGAGTCCGAAGCTCTTCCAACAGAGCTACCGCAGGTAAACAATGCGATACAGTGCTGTATCATATTGAGGTGCTGCAATCTAAATATCAGTTAGAAACTACTGTTTTTCAAGGACAGCCAATACAAGTATCCAATGAAAGTTAATGAAGCTCGTCAGTGTAGTTGAGATCATTCTTAGAAGAAAAAAAACTCGCTGTAGGTAAAAAAAAATTTTTTTAAAGTTAAATTAAAAAAAAGCTACTGCAACCATTAGTATCAAAATTAGTTGGGTTTTTTGTTCTTTCTTTCTTTTTCTCTTCTTCATAAATATTGTTTATTGACGTTTGTAAATCACGATGTGTCATCGTGTGCCGGACAATGCGTGCCAAAGGAACATCATCATCATAAACCATCTATTCTACATACTTTTACTCCCTTTTGCCTTCTTTCTTGTCCTCTACAATTTCTAGCCATGCTCTCACAGACTGATTATCAGCCCGTGGAGTACCAACATAAATTAATGTACCGAAACTGACGGTAGGAATTCAACATCGTTCAAACGAGTCATTGGATTTCCTTAAATTGTCGCTATGTACAACGATAGTACCCAGTTTCAATACGACGTCACTCTGTAAAAAAACGACACTGTCGCCACTAACAGCATATTCCAATTTCACGTATGATTCTGATATATAGTTCTGGAAATTTTTTGCAATGGTCTGTGCTGTATACCTTGCCCTCCTAGAATTAATAGGTCCATTAGTTTTTAGCAGAGGCTTGAACAGTGGAAACAGACTGTGTAATACGTTATTTATTTCCAACTTGTGCATCTAAGATGCAGATTACATCCTGATACTTTGATTTAATCTTGCAATACCTTAATCTGTCAACCCATTATTATCCTCCATACATAATAAGTCCAGTCAGTAGGTCATAGAATTCATTTCATCAGGTAAAAATATTCTCCAGTATTCAACAGTATCTGTTCCACAGTTATATTTACGTTTATAAATAGTCAACGCGATAGTAGTTGTAGGCTGTCCGAAATCTACGTGTACAATTTTATTCTTTACTGCCCCATTATTATTAAAGTATTTTTTCTTTTGATCTATTTCTATTTATGCTGTGGTGGAATTTTAAAATTGTTCCAGATCAAATTAAATTGTTTAATATCTCTGCTACAGTTATTTGATTTCAATGCATAATCATCAGGTAACGGCAGCAGTTTTCGCACCTGAAAATAAACACAAAATCTCTATACTGATTTGACTGATTCAGCTACAGAAGAAAATTCCACAACCAGATGTTGGCATCCACACTGTCCAGTGTTGCTGAATCTGCCATAATCTTATTTCACACTGTTATCTGTATATTTTCATAGTCATCATTGACAACTTCTAAAGTGTAGTTAATAAAAATGTTTAATGGCTCGTATGTGACAAAAATGAGTTTCAGTATCATAAAATGTTATCTCGCTAAATGCATTACTTCCACATTCTGGTCTTTAGGTTTGTTAAACCTTCCCACTACAGATACTTTTTGTCAAGGTAACTTCAAAATGTTTTAATGTTTACTTTTCCAACAAATTCACCACTTCTTTTGTTGCAAAACTGTTTTCCCTCATTGAACTGTGTCTTTTCAGATGTTCTCTCTTTGAAGATTTCTTTAAAGCATCCCCCTCTTTGTTTTCACTTTCTCAGTCCACGAGTATTTTGAAAAGAAGTCTATCATTGCCGACATATATTTATATACATTGTGATAGATTTAATATGCTTTCACCTCAGCTATGTCTGCCTGCCACTGGTAATCCGTATTACTTACGTAAACCCTTTTGAAGGAAATATTTTTCTCGAATGCTTAGGGAATGTGTAGGTGGGTTTTTCTGTTAACCATTCTTTTAATTCAGCGTGTTTGATTTATTTTTGTCCCGTTTAATTTGATAATACAATTAATTTATATTTGTTTAAACAACGGGACTTTCAGGATCGTAATAAAGACGTCTTTAATACTACTCTTTTTGTTGGTCGTCTTAGATGGATAGATTTACTTATGGTACATCATTTAAAATGAAAAAAAAAAACATGCCCAGAATACTAAATGGTTGATAAATTGTCTTTCGGTGCTATTAACAATCCAATAGGATATCCATCTCCAACAGGAACCTTTTCAGCAATTGCAACGTTTTCTCAATTCTTTCAAATGTGTAAACAATTTCAGATTTATATAAAAAAATTCCATTCCAGTGGCTGATTCTAAAACAGCTACTTCATATACAGAGTAACCATTTGTTGTTGTAAATCGAACATGGCACCCTACATATTCTATATCTGTTTTTGTCTAATCATTGTCTATTGACCTCGTCAAGTTAACGATATCTTTCAGTTGTACGTAAATTTAGCCGAATACAAATTTGTGTATTTACTCACATCGAATACGCAATTTATTCCTTCGTCATACCGCACTTTTTAACAATCTTGCTATTTGGGTTGATGACTCTTATTTCAATGTCAGTAAATGTAATCTGTTCATCAGAATCTTTTCTAAAGTTCAGCAGTATATCATTTTTGATATTTGAGATCAACAAATTAACATTTTTTCTCTTGTATGTTATTTTATAACACAACAAGCTTTACCCATATTTTTATCCCATCTAAATTCGTAAACAGATACAAATTATCTCTTGATACCAACAATGTTTTTCCAACATGTTAAAACTCGTGATATGTTTCTATCAGCGCTCTGAAAAGAATGTTGAATTTAATACAATGTAGCTTTCTACTATTATTTATCTTTTAACAGACGATTTGATCTAATTGTTTTGTTTTCGCTAGAAACTTTTATTTTTATTTTAGCGTTGTTGTATTTTTAACCCAAGTATTTGGTGTAAATGGTGAAGTCGTCGCTGAAGGTGAGGTGTTCCGAATGATCATCGTATCCCCAAACGAATGGTTGGGTTAAAAAGAAAATCTGCTCACTAGAATTGTCAATGTGATTTCTGTCAAGCTTTTCGTTTTTTGGGAAGCGAGAAATAGCAGTGCCTTTTCCGGCGTCGGCGTTGTCAACGGATTGTTAGGGTTTTGGTTGTAGTTATATCATTTGCTTATGTTTCCTAAACTCCGTAGTATAGATTCTCATCATACTCGGTATGAATCAATTTGCAGCAAGCACAAAGCATTCTACCACACGCTCGTTCGTCCCTATGATCTTGGGGACAAGGTCACAGTCATAGAAACTTTGAGTCAAGGTTTTGGTAAAAGTTTTTTCGTCTGCTTATATTTCTTAAACTCTGAGAGAGATTTTGTTCATATTTGGGATGAATCATCATGAAGCTGAGACAATTCATTCTACGACACACTTGCTTGCCTCTTTGTTATTTGGGCTAAGATCAAAGTTAGAGATTTTGCATTAACTTTTGATTAAAGATTTATCATTTGCTTGCATTTTCTAAACCACTTGATGGAGATTATTCATACTCTGGATGAACCATTATGAAAGAAAATGCATTCGACATGCTCGCTCAAACTTTCGACATTGGGTTCAAGGACACACGTTTTACAGAAATGTTTTTATCGTGGATCAACATGCAGGTACTGGCCTTCTTGCTTACTTTTAGTTGTAGCATCCATACACGAGGGGTTGGTGTGAAATAAATGTTAAACAAAATTAGCTTCGACCGCTAGAACTGTCATGCTCCTAACAATTACTGTTCGTTTCCTTTATATTTCGTTTATCTCGGGTTTATTTATTACAGAGTTGTTTCAGATTGTATATTTAACATAACATATATGACAAATTTACACAATTGTATATGATATGCAAAGAAATTTTTATACTGACCAATACGGCCCTGAAGATAATACATTTTGCTTTGCATTGTGTACTATAGGCCGGAGGCATAACTTACTGTCTAAACATATTCTTAATCCTATACTTAACTTCAAGTGATTTTTTAAATATATTATTTTTCTTTTAATTTGCATCAAATAATGTGTAAATTGTGTGTTCTTTAGTGATCCTTTTATATAGGACCCTCAAATTATAGGGAAAATATGACTTTGTGGAGTACATTTTTATGTTTGATGGTCCGACTTTTTCTATAGTTATTTACCAAATAGCGGTTTGGATAATAGCAACATCCCATCTCCTGTCCAATGCACATTATCAGTTCCTAGACCAGATGCACCAGGTCAATTAAAGTTTACTGATGACTCATTTTTATGACGTATTAAGTTGTAAATGGAAAATAAATAAGCGTTTTTATCTTGGGTTATACGTTTCTAATATTTAAAATAAATAGTTCCTGTTGTGAATTCCCGGTGTAGTCTTTTCTGTTTTCATGATGACTTCAATTTCAAGGGGTTGTGTAATAGTGTGTCGTAGGAACAAGAGAAGGAAGCACACACACACAAAAGAACACCCATCCAACACACCCTACAATATGCAGAAATAACACATTTACAGCTAGAAAACATTTAACTGGTTGATAACATTTTTAAATCTCGACAAGATTTATGAAGAGAAACGTTACCATGTAAATCAACAGCGCAAAAAGACTGAAGTGGTGAGCTATCAGTTCAATTCTAAAAACAAATATAATTAAGCAGATTACCAAGAGAAAGAAAATATGAATATGTGTCAGATTGATTTAATTCTGTTCCTCAGCAAATAAGAGCAAAATCTGTTTTTTCCGAGCAACGTGCGTAAAATTAATACACGTATTTAAGACTTCTGTGGAAAATGAGACATCATGCAAAGTAGATCCCTCATAATCCTTCTAGCGAAGAATAGTAAAAATAAGAAAAATAAGATAAAGACGTAGACTAAACAATTCGTATAATGTCCGACAATAATGTAACTGGTATATCTTCAAAAATAAATATTGTCTAAAGTAAAATAATAAATGCCTGAAAACTCTGTGGTGTTAACTGTAAGAAACTAAGCGCTTCCATTTTGTAAGTGGTTTAAAAAAAAGAAATAAAAATCCACGTATATATATATATATATATATATATATATATATATATATAGAGAGAGAGAGAGAGAGAGAGAGAGAGAGAGAGAGAGAGAGAGAGAGACTGGAGCCAAGTTGGTTGGTCTGGGGTAGGCGCGTGAAACCTACGGGCCGGATGCAGCCCGCGACCTGGTTTTATCCGGTTATTTACATAAACCGCTTATCCGACCCGCGCGCTAGACGATGTTCCACATGTCTGGTCTAGTGCTTGCCGATGAAATTCTGTTCCTCATTTTGGCACCACCGTCTGGTTAACGTAAATATACACAATGCGTTGTAACTAAATTACAGCCATAGAACAATAAATACAGTTTCTCCATCTCCGAAAATTGCTAGGATTCTGTCATGTGCCTTCTCCTGGTGAGCGTGTACATTGGCCCCAGCTCTTCAAATAATTCCAGCAAAACGAAAATCTTCCTTAAAACGGCGTGGTTGTCAAACGGTAATCAGTTTTAGAGCCAAATCCTAAGAAATTCATTATTACTGAAAGTAAGGATCAAAAGATGAATGTTGAAGAAATTCCACGTGACTGTTACAAGCAGCAGCATTATATTCTTTTAATGAACAAAAAAGAACCAAAGACCCCCCCCCCCCCCATTCCCTCGAGAAATCACGAAACCTGTCAGTGGCTTTTGCTTTTGTCATGTTTTTTTCTTTCCGGTGGGTAGAAATATCGTTGGTGGTGCGTTGGCATGGTTGCCTATGTGTTATCATTGATGAGCGTGATATTGAAAAAGGAAGTATGCACTAGTACAAGTGTTACGAGATACTTTGTTCAAGCACTGTACACGACATCTTGTTCAGCGAAATTTCGTTCACTGTGACAGAATGTTAAAATTACACTATTTCTAACTTTCAATTGTCGATATTTTTGTTGAAGCACCGTTTATGGAGTAAAGAAACTCAACCAATATTTAAATTACTGTCATTTAGTCTGTCATGTCTCCTTTTTTAAAAAAATCGTTAATCTGTGTGTGCTTCACGACGAAATGTGGTAGGGGTATATAATGATTCTGTTTTCCGTCCGTCAGTTCGTTCGGTTAAATTTGGTGCTTAGATCAGTTTTCCTGCACTGTGGTAGGGCAACATTGCTCCGGGGATACATTGTAATGTTTCCAAAGCCGACGAAATGTATTTTTATAGCCCACCATGGAAATGGTAGAAAATATAGTATTACCCTTTTCCGTCCTTCCATCCGTCATACGTCGGTGAAGTTGCAGTTAGGCCAGTTTTCAGGCGCTGTGATTGGGGCTTCCGTGTTCCTGAACACATTTCTATTATTTTGTTTTTCTTTTTACGAAGTTTTCTTGTTGACGAATTGTCGTGAAAACTGTCGAGATATTTAAACAACTCATCATACGTGTTTTTTTCAGATGAAAACAGCCAGTCTTTTTCTTGTGGCGTGTCTTGCATTCGTTCTGTATGGAGACGCTTCTTCCACGCCCTAAACAAACGGAGCCGAGGACCCATGTGACAATCTGCAAGTTACAGTGGTCAATCGAATCAAGGATCTTATCAACCAGAGATTGGAGGATGTTCTCGTAGAGCACAGTATCGTCACCCTTATCGACTGCGACCAAATCTGTTCTTCCATCTGCGGGGAATTCTCGTCGGGTGTCTTCATAGAGTGCTGTGGCCGCAAATGCGGGGATACATGCGCGGATGAGGCTGGCCAAATGTCCCTATTCGAGGTCTCTCTCTCTCTCTCTCTCTCTCTCTCTCTCTCTCGCAACATCCTAGATTGTCCAATTCCGACAATCTGGAAAAACTGGGGATCATTTTTGAAAGTAGTAAGAAAACATATGCAGCAAGTCTTGTGTGCTGGAATGTCAATTTACCTGAAAATGGTGTTAATTTTGAAGTTAGTGTGGAGGTATTCAGCGTAGAGAATTTTTTTAAAAACTGACTTCTAAGAATTGTAGTTGAGGTATGATCCAGAAATGAGTAAAGATGGTGCTATTGTTGACTTATTATCATAGTCTTCTTCCTCGTTATCGACTTCATTTTCTTCTTCTTAGTCTTCCTCGTCTTCATCATCTTCGTCGTCTCCTCTCTTAGTCTCAATCACCATCATCTTCTTTTGTCCAGCGGTTCTAGTGCAATGAACTTGACCAAATGTTAAGACTAAACAAGACAAAACACAAGATCTAAGTTTATGCCAACGTTGCATTCTCCCACGCTTTTCATAGCTATCCTTAACTCCTCATCTCATGATTTATATATGCAAATAGCGAACCCCTCCTCCCATGCTCTACCCAGTGGATGTGGATCGAAATTTTGAAACCATTGTGCTCGTCTCCAGACTACCCTAATCATGTCCCAAAGTTGAAAGTCTAAAAGAAGCATCGAAAATGAAATCACTACCAATTTATCTGGGAAGAATTTCTTTATTTTTTTTAAATAATAAAACGACAGATAATTTTGATTTATCAAACAGAGAATCTACATGTCTTTGATGAAAAGATAAAGCTTTCAAATGGTATTTAAATAGTAACAATATATTTAAAAGATCATCACAGTATGATAATATGCGGTGCAGTCAATTGTCCAAAAACAAAGTATGCATTAGATTTAATAGAAACCTATATAAAGAATCCTTTGACTTTATTATCATAATCCGTCCAACATTTTTTACAACAACACTTATAATAGAAAATGGATTGATAAAGACAATGATATAATAATAATTGATCATTGTGAAAAATTACATAAATTATTAGAGTTATGGATCGGAGTTTTAAGGAACAGACACTTTGTTTCTTATCTATGACTGAGCAAATTAAGACGATGCCAAAAGGAATTCAACAAACTTAACTAAACCTTTTTTTAGCGGTAGACACTGCGGAATATCTGTATCCATAATAGTACAAACACAATTCTGTAATAAAAGACTTTAGAGAAAATTTTTAGGATAATTTTATTAAAGAGATTCAAGTCTATGAAAAACATTTTTGAAGAAAATAATGTTGTACATGGAGTTGTGAAAGATTAAATAGCTGAACAAATTTATAAGAAAAAGGTAAATGAACTGTTAAAGAGGCTTGAATTCGCGTTTGATTACAAGGTAGAACGAGGTAAATCTCCTTATGGTGGAGACTAATGAGGTAAATCTCCTTATGGTGGAGACTAATGAGGTAAATCTCCTTATGGTGGAGACTAATGAGGTAAATCTCCTTATGGTGGAGACTAATGAGGTAAATCTCCTTATGGTGGAGACTAATGAGGTAAATCTCCTTATGGTGGAGACTAATGAGGTAAATCTCATTATGGTGAAGACTAATAGGTTTGATTACAAGGTAGAATGATGTAAATCTTCTTATGTTGGAAGTGTTTTTGTTATCCACTAAATATTTATTGTCATCATAACAACTTTATTTAACGTTATAATGTATATCTCATTATGGTATGATCAAATTAAATTCATCTCTTTGTGATTTACCGTTTGGTTAAACAAAGTACCTTTGTAAATGTCAAATATGATATTTTTTAAATAACTGACCTCTTAATACCCTTGCATACTTTGTTTTCTTCTATATATTTTCCGAGGAAATATAATTTGCTTCTAAATCCACCAAATTGTTGTATCGGTATGCTGTTTAATTCGTCTCTAGAAAGCCATGGTATTTTTTTTACCTGTGTAATGCTAAATATGCTATCTTTTTTATAGTCACTTGTATGAAAAAAAACACTGAATATTCTTCTTAGATCAGTATGAAAACATGAATATTCAGAGAAACAGTATCCGTCATTGCCATAAGCAACTCACTTGCTTTTAATACTGTAAAGCCACCATAAATTGGTTTTGTTATATTTATTATTTTTCTTCTAGCTAATGAATACCATATCTTTATCTATTGTGGTTCTTCTCTCAAAAGATGTATCTTTTTGTTGTATAAAGTATTCCTCATTCGTACATATTCTTACTTAGGTCTCTTTCTAAGATTTTCCACCGGAGTACCAAACACAGCATTATTCATAACTTTAAAGAAATCTTTTTCAAAGTCATTGGTTGCTTTTTGTCTGAAATATGTATTAGTCCTATATGTGATTTTAACCACCTCTCTTCATCGAATAAAACTGCTGCATCTTTGTTAGTTTTAATCCCAACTTAACATACAACTTCAGAATTACGATAGTGGATAAAGAATATCTTTATTTTGTAACCTGCACAATAATTTAGCTACAGAAAGTTTTGCTTCTTTATTATTATCTATCAATTTCTTCTGCAAAGGCGAGAAGTCAGAATCTTTAAGAATTTGTTTTTTTCTGGTGCCTAAAGATAATCTTTAAGATAGTCATACAAATGTGTTGGTACTTCTAAATCTACTTATAGAATTCCTCCAGAATTTTCAACATCTTTCCAAGACGTTGGTTGTCTCATAGCCTAACCATAAATTTTTTTCAATATATTGTTAAGCAATATAAGATTTCAGACGAGATGAGCCATGCTCTCCTTCCTCAGAATCTCATTATTATGATAATACTCATTATTTGATTTAGCATACCTATGTAATTCCACCTCTAATTCCTGATTTAATGATGAGAAATATATCATAATCAGTTAATATCGCGAGTTTGACACAAGTTGTATTTAAACTAGCCTCGTGAGCTAGTCTAGGGGTGCTGAAATAGTGAGCAGAATCAAGATTATAATTCCGCATATATATATATATATATATATATATATATATATATATATATATATATATATGTGTGTGTGTGTGTGTGTGTGTGTGTAAACTCTTCAAATATATCATGTAACATTGGTGCGTCTTTCTTCAAATAATAGTCGTGAAGATCCCCTTAAGCTTTAAAATTAAAATGTTTCATACCATCTTTTACATATTGGTAATCATCTTCATTACTTTCACATACTGATGAATTCGAAATAAACATTTTCAATTTTAGGTAGTTTTCTTTCTTTACACTTTTCAAACGATTCCTTTCTTATTCGTAAGGGTCGATTTCTTTTTTAAATATTCTGACCACATTGTTTCAAATTACTTTTCGTTTGGATGAATTTATCATCATTTAGATATTTTGTAAGTTGCTATAAAGATTGATCCATAAAAGAAAAACTATCTAAAAATCTTTTTAATCTTTCAGAAAAACGTCTATTCCATCTTTTTTATACATGTCAACTATAAGAAAAAATTGAAAACTAAATATACTTTTTTCATCCTTGTTGGGTATATTTGTGACTTCTTGCTCAGGATCATTCCTTGCAAGCATCTTTATGAATCGATGTGAATTATATTCAGGTAGATTATGGATAAATAGAGGTATATATTTACAACATTTGTGATCTCAATTACAATCGTGTGCACTGGTCCTCTATATTTACCAGTTAGGTGGATGTGATCCTTAGCTTTAAATCTTTTTGACCATCTATTACATTAATACCAAACTTATTGCATTTTTACATATATAACCAATATTAGTTTAATTGTAATGCTTTTTATCTTTTTTTTGTTAATATAATTTATTCAGTGATTTAAAAACTTAATTCTTCATACACAGTTTTTGAAACTAATTTTAATTTTTCATACAATTGTGCTATACAATCTTCTCCTTCGTAGACTGTGGCTCATAATCACCTAAAACTGACTTGGTATGCAAGCAAAGTCCTGATGGAATATGTTTAGTTATTTTACCTCTCCATGATTTCTTATGATTCTGCTTGCAATTATTCAATGGAACAATTACGCAGCGTAATAACAGTAGATCAAAAAAGGAACTAAAAGCTTGTTTGTATAAAATTGAAACAATATTTATATCCTTTTCAGGCGTTATAGCAATCGTATTGAGAACATTATTACATAAAATTTTATGAGAAATTAATTTTAACTCTGAATCATAATGAGAAAAACATATTTTTCAGAAATATTTGAGTTCATTTCTGCGAAACAGAAGTTAGCTATTGTACCACCCCCGGCATCGGCGTCAGCGTCCGCACAGCTAAAAGCATATACATATGAACACCCTCACTGAATGTCAACTATTCTTTCTTTCTGGAGCCTAGGCAACAGTTTGGAGTGGGTTTCATAGCACCTACCCCAGGGGACGGGGCTAACTTTGTACATACATGTACATTAGTTGTACCTCGTTGGTTAGGTTTTTTTGTTTTTTGCAAACCGTATGAATACTGTTATACCTGAAATCATGAAACTTGGTGAGGGTATACATCTTGATGTGTAGTACACCCCCATCACAAAAGTAGCTCCCTTTGACCTATATTTCACGCTTCAATAACTTTAAATGTTGTGGTTTAAGTTTATTTATCGAGGTCTGTTCATGATAGTATCATCAAACTATATGAATGTATGTATCTCTATTAGTACCACACCATTACCATGAAAGAATGTCACTGTGGCCTACATTTCACATTTTATTGCCTTAGGTTAAGTTTTGTGTTTAACTTGTGAAAAAATATATTTGTACACCCTCTGTATATACTGTTTTATCTAGATTCAAGAAAGTGGGCGAGGAGATGCATCTTGAAGAGTACTACTATACCCTGATCACAAAGTAGTTCATTGTGATCTAAATTGCATGCTTCACTGACTTTGGTAACATTTTGAGTTTTATGTTTATTTCTCAAGCTCTGTTTATACTAGAATCATACAACTAGTTGATTGTCTGCATCTCTTTTAGTACCACACCCTTACTTGAAAATAACGTTGCTGTGATCTACATTTCACATTTTACTGGCTTAGGTTCAGTTTTTGCGCTTAGCTCACAATCAAATAGTTTTTTAGCACACTGTATACATACTGTTATACCAAGATTCATGAAATTTGGTCAGGGGATGTATCTTGATGAATACTACACCCTTGTCACAAAAATCGGTCACTATGAACCATATTTCATGCTTCGATGTCTTGGGTTCAATCTCGACACTGTTCATGCCAGAGTCGTCAAACTAGATGATTATATGAATCCCTATTAGTGCCCAACGATTACAACAAAAAGGTCATTGGAATCTACATTTAACAATTTACTGGCTTATGTTAAATTTTTACATTTAACTCGTGACCACATTGGTGTCTTATCTGCTGTATAATACTGCTATAGATGGAATCATGAAACTTTGCGAGAGGACGCAGCTTGATGATTACTACACCCTCATCTTACAAGGAGGTCACTTTCGTTAAATTCGATGTTTTCACTGTTCATGCTTTAATCATTAAACTAGGTGATTGTATACATCTCTCTTAGTACTACACCCATACCAAAAATGGTCACTTTGACCTATATTTCACATTTTTCTGGTTTAAGTTAATTTCTGGCATTTAGCTTATAACGACATACGTTTCTGGCATTCTATGTCCATGCAATTCTATATAGAATGATGAAATTTGGGGATGGATCTTGATGAGCACTATTCCTTCGTGTCAGTAGTTGGTCCGTATTTTACGCTTCACTGACTCGGGCTAATTGTTGTATCTGAAGTCCATTTCTCGAGCACTGTTCATGCTTGAATTATAAAATTGATGATGATATTCATTTATGTTACTACTACACCCATATAACAGCAAAAGAGGTTCATCGTGACCTGTATTTTATCTCTTACTGGCTTTGGTTTAGTTTTTGCATTTAGCTCATGACTACGCGAGTTTTTGGCATATTATATGTATACTATCCTAGCTGGAATCATGAAACTTGGTGAATGGATGCATCTTAATAAGTTCTACAGCCTTTTGCCAAAAGAGATTTTTGTGACTTATATTTCATCCTTCAGTGACCTTGGTCAAATTGTGTTACAAGTTCATTTATTGGGTGCTGTTAATGTTCCAATCAAGAATCATGATAATTGGATGCATCTCTGTTACTACTACACCGTTAAAAACAGAGGTCACTGTGATCTACATTTTACGCTTAACTAACATGGGTTAAGTATTTTTATTTATGATCACATTGATTCGTCCATACTAGATCTGTATACACCCTAGCCTGCTCAGAAGGCCCTTTCTGACCAATGATATTTAAAGTAGGAATATAGTAAACTTTCAGTATTAATGACTATACAATGTATATTGTGATACGTTACCCTCAGCAGGTTAACTGTGTACTGTACATGTGAATGAATAAATGAAATAGATAAATTGACTGCATGCTGCATGCTTTTCATGTGGGACCTCACCTGTAGAAGTTAATCAAGGTAAGTATTCACGCATAAACTATGTACTGCTGCAGTCATTTCAAGGTTACTCAAAGCCTGTGGCTTTCACACAGTAAAATCTGACTTCATGGGAGGACAACGATAATAGTTTGTCAAGAAAATGTTAAGAACAATGATTTTTTTAAAAAATACAAATTCAAAAACGACATTAATCTGTTTTGGGCATCTCATAATAGTACATTTCTTTGATATTATAGAAAAAAACGTTCTTGTTTATTGGTTTATGTTTTTATGCCTTGTAACAGTATATGGTTAGATAGCTAGGTGGGTAGGTGGTTAAATAGGTAGGTGGTTTCACAAGATGTCAGCACAATATACCGGCTATCTAGTGCAATGAAAAGTTCAAATTTAATTTATAAATGATTAAAAGTTCTAATGTGAAGGTAAAAGATTGCAAACAAAATATTTAGTTAGAAAAGGGGTCAAGATCACTTTAGTCTGAACTTATTTTCTGCATGATAATGTTGACAATGGCTAATAGAGACTAGTAAAGTAGAGGTGAGCTATGTAATCGTTGATTGCATCTTGTCTATAATGATTTTTACTTACCTGTGAAGATATTAATTTTGAAAAATCTTGAATACCACAGTAATGATAATTTTCTGATTCAGTGATAATCAACATAATCTACGTATGTATCTCTCTTTTTCACAGACTCTAAAAGGATTCATTCGACAGAAATGAAGGTATATAGAGGATATTATAGAGAAATAGAGATTTTTGTCGTATGAATCCGGACTGACAATGGACTTAGATGAGGATTAATTACTGGAGATATACGAATGCTTATACCAGCGACTTTGTACATTACTTTTTGGTGATGTGTGCATGGTCGAGAGGGTATAGGGGTCGGTGCATGCAGGCAAAACGATGGGTGCTGTGTGTGTGTTTGTGTCTGTGTGTGTGATTGAATGTCAACCCTTATTTCTTCCTAGGTCCTAGGCAACATATTTGAGTGGGATTCATGGCACCTACCCCCAGAGGAGAGGGATGAGGGGGCTAAATTGGTACAAACATGTAGATTAGTCGTCCATTCTTGGTTAAGTTTTGTGTTTAGCTCAGTTTTTTTGCACACTGTGTAAATAGTTATATCTGGAATCATTAAGCTTGGTGAGGGGATGCATCTTGATAAGTACCACACGATCATTACAAACATAGGTCACTGTGACCTATATTTCACGCTTCATTGACTTTTATTAAATTTTTAAGCTTACGTTTATTTCTCGAGCTTTGTTCATGATAGAATCATTAAACTGTATGATTGTATGCTTCTCTATTAGTACCACACCAGTATCACAAAAGATCACTGTGACCTACATTTCACATTTTACTAGCTTAGGTTAGAGTTTTGCGTTTAGCTCATGACCAACGAGTTTTTTGCATGCTGTATATATATATATATATATATATATATATATATATATATATATATATATATATATATATATATATATATATATCTACATCCATTAACGTTGTTAGGGGATGCATCTTGATGAGAACTACACCCCATCACAAATGTCTATTTATGAAGTTCAGTTCATGCTAGAATCATCAAACTAAATGGTTGTATGCATCTCTATTAGTACCATACCCTTCCTACAATAGAATGTCACTATGATCTACATTTCACATTTTACTGGCTTAAGTTAAGTTTTGCGTTGAGCTCATGACCAAATAGGTTTTAGTACCCTGTATAAATACATATATACATATATATATATATATATATATATATATATATATATATATATATATATATATATATATATATATATATATATATATTGTTATACCTAGATTCATGATACTTGGTGAGGGAATGGATCTTGATAAGTACTACCCTCTTATCACAGACGTAGGTCACTGTGAGCTATTTTTCATGCTTAACTGACTTTGGTCTAATGCTGTGTTGTACATTGATATCTCAAGCTCTGTTCATACTAGAATCGTTAAACTATATGTCTGCATGCATCTCTGTCAGTACCACACCTATACCACAAAATTAATGCCACTGTGATCTACATTTCAAATTTTACTGGCTTAGGTTACGTTTTTGTGTTTAGCTCATGACCAAATCGGATTTGAACACCCCATAGATATATACTGTTATACCTCGATTCATGAATGTTGGCAGGAGATGCATTTTGATAAGTAATACACCCTCATCACCGAAATAGGTCGCTGTGACCCATATTTCACTCTTCACTGCCTTGGTTCAGTCTCATGCACTGCTTACGTCAGAATCATCAAAGTCGATAACTGTATGCAACCCGATTAGTACCACGCCATTACAACAAAAGGTCATTGTGTCCTACATTTAAAATGTACTCGCTTATGTTTGTGAATTTAGCTCAGGATCACATTGGTGTTTGATCTACTGTACACTACTGCTATACCTGGAATCATGAAACATACCGTGAGTGCATTTTGATAAGAATTTCACCCTCATCTTAAAAGTAGGTCACTAAAACACATATTCACATTTCACTCACTTTGGTACATTTTGACATTTTTTTTTACTGTTATTGTTATACTTAAACTAGGTGATTTTATACATCTCTATAGTACCACACCCATATAAGAAAAGGTAACTGTGACCTATATTTCACATTGTAAGGTCTTAAGTTAAGTTGTTGTATTTAGCTCATGACAACATAGATTTTTGGAATTCTCCGTGCATACTACCTTATATAAAACCATGAAACTTGGGGATGCATCTTTATGAAGCATTACTATCTCAGAAGTAGGTCAGTATCGACCATATTTTATGCTTCACAGACTTGGGTTCAACTTTGTGTTTGATGTTCGTTTGTCAGGACTGTTCATGTTGTAATCGTGAAAATGATACTGGTATGCATCTGTTACTACCACACTCTTACAACAAAAGAGGCTCACTGTGACCAATATTTAATCTTTTACTGGATTGGTTAAGTTTTTTTCCCATTTAGCTCATGATCACATAAGTTGTTGGCATGTTTTATGTATAATATCCTACCTAGAATCATGAAACATGGTGAGAAGATGCAACCTGATAAGTTTTATATCCTTTTCGCCAAAAGAAGTGTCTTTGATGTACATTTCGTGCTCATTTACGTTTATCAATTTTTTTAAAAAAAATTCATGTCTTGGGTGCTGTTAATCTTCCAGTCATGAAACTTGATAATTAAATGGATATCTGCTACTACAATGTCCTTAAATCACTGTGACCTACATTTTATGCTGTACTAACATGAGTTAAGTAGTTGAGTTTATGATCACATTGATTGAGCCATGCTAAACCTACATGCATCTTACCCTACTCAGTTAGGCCCTTTGTGACCAGGGCAGTAGGAAGTAGAAATAAATATGTTTCTTGTATGCTCAAGTGTGAAATACAGAAAATTATTGGTGAAATATATTATATATATATTTTAATTCCTATGTTTTCACTTATGAAAAATATATCCTTGTATTTTTACACGTGAAAATACAAGATTTTTTCCCATCATGTCATGCGACGCTTGATTGTGTTTGCCAATAGAAGTGATATTTGCAGCAAGAAAAACAAGCAATGTTGCAAGCTTGTGCAATAAATGGAAACTGCATTACCTTTCAGGCATAGTCATTATTTGCCGAAGTTGTTTGACTACTCACCATTTGCTTCTCTACGAAGTTATCTCCCTTTATTAGCTTGACAACATTCTGAAAAAACCCAGTGTGTTGCATCGCGCAATCGGACCTTGCTTTTGTGGTCGGATAGGGTAAAATAGTCTGCAAAATAAAAAATGTTATTTATTACAACAGATTGGTTCATCCCAAGTCAACAGTTCTCTCAAATCGCTGATAATTTTATGATCAGCCATTAAATGCGATTGAAAGTGGGGTGAACTTACGAAAAGAGCGACGGGGCTCGTGACCGGAAAAGTGAATTTAATCTTCGAAGCTTTGATTCAGAAGCAAGTGTGGTATGTAATAAAAAAAGTTTGCTGTGGTATCATTTATTTTTGTGGGTCTCAATTTTTGGGGTTTTGTAAAAAAAAAAAAAAAAAAAAAATTTCGCGGGTACTTAAATTCGTGGTTTAGCTTCTAAAAGTTTTTATATTTGTATGTACATTTATTTTGTGAATTAACCTTTACAACTACCCTGATAAAAATATATAAAAGAACAAAATGATGTCGACAACAAACGACAGTCGCTTCAATGGTTAAAACCATATCACTACCTGTATGAGCACAAACCAAACACCTGTCAAGATCAATCACTTACACTCGATATCAAAGGAAGCCGACTCAGCAAAAAACATTAAGCTAATCGATTTCATTCACTTTGAGTAACGTGTTAACTTCACTACCCCATAGAGTAAGATGATTGTTTCCGTCTCACCTTTATGATGGCAAAATCTCGTGGAATTGCTGTTCTTATCTCGTGTAGGTTATCTTGGGTCGGTTATCTCGTATCGATTGTCTTCTCTCCTCGTAGGAAGCACGTGCAAACGAGTTTTAGTACCATGCTATAAATGTAACAGACAGCCTTTAGGTCAGGGAAAAATAGAGTATTCCATGAACAATTATGTGGATTTAATATCAGTAAGATCACTCTTGTTGGATTAAAAAATATATGGTGTATGAAGAAGTAATAAAATAAACTGATAACCAAACTGGGTGAGAAAAATAGCACAAAGTCCAAGTTGACACCGAAACAAGGAAAATCGTAGTCTCGGGGTTATATAATAAGTGTTCTGTTCTGCACAGCGATGCTTAAAACAAATGAAAGATCTTACATTAGTGTTCAATTTATATTAAAGTTATGAAACGAGTTGAATAATATTTTTTATCACAAGTTGCTGGCAGATATTTATTCAACGAGTTTGAAGCATTTCATATCAGGGAACGCGTGTTGAGATTCTGATCAAGTGACGTTATGACGTTAGTAAGGGTGAACGTTGTGTGAAAATATAACTCCTCGACTTTGATTTCCTCGTCCTGATGTCAACCACAACAAGAATTTCTTTTGATCTAGTCCAGGGTACAATTTGGAATATATTTATCCCATTGGTTTGAAAACATGGAAAGCATCAAGCCAAGAAATATGGCTTTTGTTGTGTAGATTAGGATTTATTTTAGCTCATCGGATCATAAAAGCAAGTGAGGTTATGGTATCATCCTGCGACCTTCACGCATTTTCCGTCGTCCATCAACCATTGTTTTTTCAACCTTTTATCATAGACCAATAAACCAATTTTTTTTAACCAAACTTGGCATCTTGGCATAAAGACCGTTCACGTTTATATAAACGATGCAGATCCGCTGTCAAATATGGCCACCGTTACTAAAATTAGAAGAACTTTAAAATACCTTTATTTACAACTTGAACAAAACATTCTGGCATAAAGAATTTTCAACTTGACACAAATGACGCAGATGCGATATTAAGTAAAGGGCTTTCAAAGTTTAAATGGATGCTGATTTGCCATAAAATGTGGCCGCCGTTACTAAAAATATTAAAATCTATAAACGACTTATTTATCAAAGCAAAAATCCTTTAGAGAATTTAACCAAATTAGACACAAGACATTCTGGGCTAAAGGCCTTTATGCACATGATGCCGATCAACAATCAGATTTGGTCGAAATTATTAAACAATTGGGAAAAAATTCAACATCTCAAAAACAGTTGAATAGAATTTGAACACATTTGACAGCATTCTAGCAAGAACGCATTTTATATTCGTACAAATGACACCAATCCGCCGTTAAATA
This sequence comes from Margaritifera margaritifera, assembly GCA_029931535.1. Classification (NCBI taxonomy): domain Eukaryota; kingdom Metazoa; phylum Mollusca; class Bivalvia; order Unionida; family Margaritiferidae; genus Margaritifera; species Margaritifera margaritifera. The sequence continues at coordinate 2,558,425 of JAQPZY010001636.1, read as the reverse complement.
TGGCTGCTGTTACTAAAATACTTACTTTCAGGTTTATATCAATTATGCCAATCTGTCATCAAATTTATCCGCATTACACACACACACACACACACACACACACACACACACACATATATATATATATATATATATATATATATATATATATATATATATCTATATATATATATATATATATATATATATATATATATATATATATATATATATATATATATATATAAATGAAAATGACTTCCTCGATAAACATCGCTCAACAAAATTTGAACAGATTTCAGAAAAAGCTTCCTGGCATTAATGCCTTTCAAGTCTACACAAATGATGCTGATGCGGTTTCTAATATGGGTGCTATTAGTAAAAAAAAATATAAAACCTTTAAATGTCAGAAGCATCATACTAACCTGGATTTCCTGGCCAACTGTAACTGCGTTTGGTTTTTACGTCGATGTCAGCCAAGTGAGCGATTCCAAACCCACCTGGCTCTCTTGTTTAAGTATAACATTTTCAGGTTTCCGCCTTAATTTCAAATGCTGTAGAACCGAGTAAAGCTGAGAGTCTCGACTTGAACAAGGATGGATATTTTTCCCATGTGAAGATACAGATCACAACTGAGGATTCGATTGTCCTCGATGCCTTCGTATTTGAAGACCTGAACAGTGAGTGTAAAACAATTTACAAATTAATATCTATTTATTTATGTATTCATTCATTAATTTCATACACCATAACTGGAGCGTATGCCAAAATACTGCATTTTTAACATGCTAAATATGATCCCGGGGGATATAGAATCGGGGAGAGTAAATGTCCAATTTACACGCTTGGTCTAAATGAAAACGAGACAATATACTTGACACGTTTGAATTTGTGGATATTTTATCACAAATATAGAAAGTGAAAGTTTTACAAAGTCCAACTTTTTATAGAATCTTGTTATAATATCTGAACTTCTACAATTTTGAAATTTAGACTTTAAAACAAAAATTTAAAAATCTCAAAGTTGAAAATTTTGAACTTTGACCAAGTCAGAGAAACTGGTCAAGAGCTTTTGAAATCTACGGATATCTTTTTCAAGGACGACGACACAAACAAGCAACGATTACAAACACACAAAAAAACGTAACAAAATATGTATTTACATACTGTTTAGTTATGGTGAAACAAAAAATCACAATCAAATACGAATATATCCAGAAAAAGGGCAGAAAACTGCATAGTTTGAAATATTTACTAATCAGTTATTTCAATTTGGCAAAAAGACTATTCTATTGCAACTAGGACGCAGGTGAGCGAGTTTGTAAGTGCTTGATACAAAAGGAACGTATCAGGTTACGGCAATTATTCCCATACATGGCTACCAACAATTTTGTCCCAAATAACATCTATTGCACAGTAATACTCCAGGGAGTAAAGATAATGTGTTTCAAAATTAATTATGAGATTATGGAAACAGGAGTTAAACATTTTCATAGCTTTTTATTTTCTTGATTCAAGCCGCCTGATCTAAGAGGTCTGAGGCAACGAATCCAAAAAATTTCCATCGAAGCCGGAAGAGCAAAAGAAACTTCGTCTTCATGCATTTGAAACGCTGTATCCCATTAAATTGATTTCAAGTGTACATTGTTTGTTCATATTAAAGCGATACTCGATAAAATGAAACTGTAATATCAGTAATACGTTATCTTTCACTATCGTTTAGTTTTACCCTTTTCCGATATGGAAAACCCTCGTCGATACCAGATGTACCATACTCCCATTCTAGACAAGTTATATAGTGTGTACATCATAGACCCAGTCTGTCTCCACGTCATAGGCCTATGCTCAGTAGCGCTCCTCATTCTTCCTGGACGATATGTTGTGTCAAGATGGAAAAATGATCGCACTAGGAAAAATACACATCAGCAATGGTTTTGGGGTTTCAGGAACTTAGAATATTATTTGTCTCGTATTTAATAAATATTAACCCGTAGTTCTTTGACTTTGAAAAAGTCCTTTTGATAGCATATTGTTCATTTTAAACAGTTTTTGTTTAAACGTAGGACGAGCCACCTAATCTTCCTATAAGTAGGTTCGAGTAATTTAGCTGTCCGTCCAAATCACATTACGTTCTATATTGATGTGTTTACTTTTAGTGCAGTGATAAGTAGTTACTACCTCACAATTGTTTTTCATGTGTAGTCAGGTAATTCTTCTTAAACCGTTACGTTTGAGAAGACAGTATTTCAATCTCTCAGTCGCTTAGTCGAGACTGCACGCTTAAGGTATTCATTTGTTCGGTAAGTAGTACAGATAACAATGCAATCAGCGCAACCTTGTTGTTCAAGACAATGCTACAGTCTGTTGGGAAGTGTGGGCATAAGAAAGCCCAATGGGATACACACCCAACTTGTTTATCGTGTACAATATGTGTACATACGGATGGATGTCCGGTTTGCAGTCTTTGGTCTGATAGTATTTGGGAAGAACGTAAAAACGGAGGAAGGAAGGTCGCTCTTCCTTCCCTTTTTCCATACACTTCCCCTCTGAATCCGTAGGATCTCAGAGTGGGGCGACTATATCCTTAGATAGTAGGCAATCTGTTGTTGGTATCAAGTGCGCTCACCCTAATAAGGGAGGATCAGCACACTCCCACAGACAGAGTGAGGTCGAGATTTAGTGTGCCCCCTCCCCCAGGAGAGGAAGGAGTAGCACCTTTCCACCCTCAGAGAGTGCGCCCACTCGGAAAAGAACAGCGGCACTTGTTAAAGGGAATCTGCACAAAGTTGGGATCAAGTGCGCCGCCCCCCCCCCCATAAGGAGGAGCAGCAACTTCACAAGCATGAATAAATTCTCTTCCCCCAAGGGGGTAGAGCAACGCCCTATCACGGAGAGTGATTGGCCCCTCCTTAGGGGGAGGGCCAGCACCCTATTATGGCGACGGACAGTTCGCGCAATCCTGATAAGGATATGCTGCGCTCTAGTTCATTTACTTCTGACGGTTGCAATTTGGTTCCGAGTCTGGTGACAGGTCACCGGTCACCAACCATCGGTCACCAACCATCGGTCACCGGGCACCAGGTACCGACCACGGAGCACCGGTCACCGTACACAGGCGCCAAACACCGGATACCGAGCACCGAGCACCGATCACCGGGTACCGGTCACTGGGTACCAATCACTGAGCACAGGTCACCAGGCACCGGGTACCAATCACCAGGTACCGGTTATATACCGATCACCGTGCTCAATACATTATTCACTTGTCACCGGTCCCCGTTCGTCAAACATGGGATTATCTGTCAGCCCGAGTTGCTCTAGGGTCGGATTTTAAGTACCATCTGAAATGGTGGCTCAATCGAGACAGGTACCTGAATGGAGTTCCTCTGCATGCTCCCGAACCCCAGTAATATCTGTACAACGACGCGTCAGATTCAGGCTGTGGCGCTCATCATGAATCAGAGTTTACTTCTTCAGGGCCTTTGGTCTTCGAAGGAAGTTCTCCTTCACATAAGCAATTTTGAAACGAGGGCGGTGATTTTACCCTGCAAGGGAGCATATACCAAATCAGGTGCATTGTGTGATGATCTCCTCAGACAACACATCGATGGTTGCATATATCAGAAGGGAAGCAGGCACTCGTGTTCCTTCTTTTTGCGTTGATGTCTGGAACCTTATACGCTGGGCAGAGTCAGAGGGTATTACCCTCCGAGTTCGCCATATTCCTGACAAAAAAAATATTCTTGCAGACAGTCTATTCAAGACTGGCAAGGTAGTCCTCACGGAGTGGTGTTTGTATCAAACAGTATGAGAGACCCTATTCAGTTTGTGGGGGAGGTCACTAGTGGACATGTTCGGCACGAAACTGAACAAGTTCCCCTTTTATGTCTCCCAATCCCAGATCAACGAGCCTGGGCAGTGGCCGCCTTCAACTTGAATTGAGATCGGTTGTTCTCGTACGTGTTCCCATCCTTCAGATTGAGTCGGCAGATTCTCCAAAAGATCAGGACTTCCTCGACTTGGTGATAGACCAACCCAGGTTATTACCTCAGTGGAAGAACCTACTATATCAAAACATGGGTGTTTTCTTCTTCACAACAGCCCTCAGAGTCTCCACATTCACGCTGGGCTCATCTCAAGCGATATATCCGCCAGGACAAGTTTTCGAGCAAGGTTCCCGAATGCATCGCCTTTACAGATCACTGACATCTCACTTCTGTCCGTGTGGGTTCGAGTCTCGGGCTCGGCCAACGTGTGTATGTGAGAAAGCTTGCCAGTAGCTTCCCGTGAGTCGGTGGTTCTTCCCGGGGTTTTCTCGGGTTCGTCCTCCACCAAATATACTGGCCGCCATGTATGGCCTATCATATGCTGAAAAATGGCGTTAAACCCTATAACAACCAACCAACCAACAAATTCAGCTAAACAATAGTGACAGGTTACGTATTACTGATATTAAATGTTGTATTTTTCGGGAGAGGGGGCAAAACTAATATTTACCTGTCACTATTTGATGCTCTCCTCCCACCCCACTCTGATGTCCTTCCATAGTCAAGGTCCTAAAAATGAATGAGGAGCTCTACTGCGCGTGGGCCTATAACATGGAGTCAGACTGGGTCTATGATGTGCACACTCTAGAACTTGTATAGAATGGGAGGATGGTACATCTGGCATCGGAAAAAAGTAAAGCTAAATAATAGTGATCGGTAAGTATTACATAATTAGTTTTACTTCCCCCAAACCCGAACCCCCTGCATTTTTCATATTTAAGCAGTCTAAAGGAAGTGTTTAAAAAATAACAAAATATATGAGTAAATAAATTCATCAATAACTACATTTTATTCCTCAATTTTAATTTCATCTGTCTTGCGCTTAAACTGTTGTTGCATATTTGCGTAACGAAACATTAATTTCATACAATTTTATAATCTCAATATCTATTTATATAGTCAATTTCCATATTCTTTTGAGACTGCTTTGACATTTCAATTTAAAATGTAATTAAACACAAACGTACATCCTTTACAGATTGCTTTCTTGAATCTTTCCAAGTCCAGCCAAGTTTTAATATGAACATGGTGAGTAGATGCTAATAGCAACGTTAGAACAATATCCCCTGTATATTGTTCCTCATCTGGTCAATTTCTTCTCACAGGTACATTTTGTACCTTTTATGAATTATTATTATTATTATTATTATTATTATTATTATTATTATTATTATACAATTGGTTACTTCTAAATTTGATGATTTTAAGGAACAGTATTTTTTCTTAATTTCGCTCACCGTATACCGTTTTGATGCCGATTAATGCCTCAGTTTCATTATAGCTTTGAACAATTAAATATGTATCTGACAAATCTTAAGAAGTAAATAAAAATGAAAATAAATTGTTCTAAAATAACTTTAGGTATGTCACCATTCCGCCTATTTCCTTCTAGCACATACGCAAAGAAAAATATGGCCTGATAGAATTGCCAAATATTAAAGTTATTCAAGTAGTGTTATGAGACTGTTGGACATACCTTTCTATATAATTGCAGATGTGGTCTTTCTTTCAAAAAGTATTGTTTCTAAATTATACTGTACATACAAATTTTACTTTCAAGACACATTTACTCATTGGTCTCCAATTTACCCTTTAATAGGTTATCGATGAGCTGTTATGGATGACTTTCTGTGAAATAGTACTTATATCAATTGGAACGGACGCATCATTTCTCGTCATTAATCTGAACAAACGAAAGCAAGCCGTCGTCACATTGTAAAAGCACAAAGGTGTTACGAACTCGTACTTTACTTCTAGACTTCGATTGTACTTTTATTCAATAGTGTATTTATTACACAGTACCTTGGCAAATGGTATGAACAAAAATGGTTGCCGCAATCTTACATCCCGCCCGAAGAGCTTTTCCAGGATTACACGCACAATTATGTCCTCAACAATAATGGATCTGTCACAACCTATATCAGTGGAAGGTAAGAAGTACAAAAGGCGAGCGATGGAACTAACATGTTGCATTTTCTTGTGGTAATCAGAAACGCAAACCAGGCAGTTCATTTAAAGAGCTTTCGGTTACTAATTTCCATTAGGTCTATAATAAGCTGAGTAGCAAGAATATTACGAATAATGATATCTGTACATCCACTGGATTATCGAATTTGAATATCGTGCAGGTTTTGGCTGCTTTGATGTCGGAGTTTTTGTGACGTATGCTGAATTAAAAAACGGGAAACTTGTGTGCTGCGTGGGTACGGATTTTGATTTATTTATGCCGACTCCGGGGCAATCTCACACCAGTTGCAGATGACAGTGCGGCATGATACACGTGGCATTGATGTTTGAGCTGAAAGTGGGCAATTGTGTTATTTTGTCGCCATAGCGCAAATGTCTTTGATAATTGAAGTAAAGCAAGAATACCCGTGCCAACATTATATTCCCCGAATCAAATTTATTGCCAGATCACAAAGTCAATTCGCGCGTATCTAGTAAGTTTCCATTACAGCGTGTATTTCAGACTTTAGTGACCTATTTCTTGTATCAAGAATGTGGGAAGCAAGGCTGCAACTTTTACAAAGTCCGTAAATGTGTAAACGAACATGTATGTTTCTGTCGTTGACGCAGGAAATACCAGTTCCAGTTAAGTTATATATTTCCACATTCTGCTTTAGAGGCTGTTTAGTAGGGTATTTCTCTGAACTATTTACTTAAAGTATGTATTTATGATTTGCACATCGAATGTGGCATCGCTAGCAAAAGGCTGAAGTTCACCAAAATTAGTTCCAGCGCACATTAAATAACATTACACATCAGGTTGATTTACTGATAATGCTGATAAAAATTCTTTTAAACTAGAGTATTCACCTTTGAACAACATGTTTCTCAGCATAACCTTTGAGTAATAACATTTTATTTTAAAGAAACACTGTTTTAAATTTGCAAGTTACTGCATACTTTCTTAGTCATTGTACTTCCTACGAAAGCATCCCATGCGAATGTCCAGGCAGTACGTGCGCTTCCATTATCGATTTCTTAATCATGTAACAGTAGGAAACAATATCAACACAATCCGAGGGATGTTTTACTGAAACTGTCAGATATATTCCAGAAAGACATGTCTTACAAACTGAATCCTATCATAATAAGAGATGAATGACGTACAGCAAATGAAACAGTCGCCATGTGACCCAGGTACGACATGCACCTTGTGACAGCTGTTTAGTAAGTCTAGTGGGTTGATATGGGAAAAAATTGAGGTTCTGATTGTTTCCATTAAACAGCATGGTTTTGGTTATTGTAAGCCGTGTATTTGAGTAAATGTTGCAGCCTTCGCGGGAAGTCTCATTTTCTGGAGTGCAGTTTGTACTTGCTGTTGTTGAAAAGTACTCCTTAGATTTACTGGTAGTGAATGAATAATACTTATACGCGGTTACCTGTGTTCAAACGTTTGCCAGAGCACTCGGGTATGACTTTAAACGCTCGGGCTATGCTCTCTAATTCAAAATCTTCCTTTGTGCTCCAGCAAATGTCTGCTCACTACAAACCGTGTATGATCCCTATATTCTTACATCATATATGTTGGATTTGGACTCTAACTTTGACTCAAAGATACGTACACCAAGCGAAGAGGGCAAGAGCTTTAGTTTTATCCTGTAAACTGCATGTAATTTTCATGATGGATCATTTCTTAATTTTGACAGGGATCCAGTTGATTTAAAGCAGTGCTTCAGTTATACGATGCTGTTGGAGACGACAAATACACCTGGTAAACTGCGGAGGACCGTTTATGTTAATGCGACAAGTACGTTTGTAACCAACAAAATTTCTCTGGAATCGCCTGTGTGTGTTTTGGCACTTTGTAATTTGACAATTAATGTGTTCAGAGATTACAAGTCCCTGTTATAATAGCACAGTCTCTTTCCTTTGCTGAGGTGTGATTTCGCTTTGACGCTATTTCCAAATAATTCAAATCCAAAAGTGTCCGAGGACAATATTCGTGACAATACTTCAGGTTTATGTATCAATGTGTATTGTTACCTACCCTCCTTTTAAAATCGTTTTTATATGCATCTTTCAACTTTGCTTACAAGTTTCGTTAATTTTGTCACCGTTTAATCAGTTTAGTCCTTGCTCTTTGATTCATCAGGATATTTTAGCGTTCATTCATTTTGTTTTCTTTCTTTAAGGGATCGGCTTTTATAAATGATTACTTATTTTAATCTTCTTGTCGTACCAATTTAGTCGTTGCCCTTTGATTCGTCAGCATATTTAGCGTTCATATCTTTTTGGTTTCCTTTTCAATGGATCCATACTTTTGGTAGAAGAAAACAAAATCATTCTTTCTCACAATTTCTGTCCAAATAGCGTCAAAGGTATCGGACTACTGGGTGATGAAGACTGACTATACTGGGTACGCTGTGGTGTATGGCTGCAGAGAGCAAAATACGCAGGGCCAATGTGCATACCCGGACTCCTGGGTCTGGAGCCGGACTGCACAGCTCAATGTTGACCAATGGGCAGTCGTTAATACAACCATAAAGAACCTATGTCTGCCAGGAGTCAACTTCCTAGCAACGCAGCAGACCAACGGTAACTATGTTTGACATACATTGTCTAGTAAGTGTAAAAAATAAATCATCTTGTCTGGGACGACGAGAAATGGAAATTTAAAGTACACTCAATGAAAATAAGATGCAGAGACATATACACAGGCAGACGAGAGGACAAATAGACAGACAGGAAAAGACAAGCGGATTGAGATAGAGATAGATATGTACATCACATTTTTCGTTTAAACTGATCTCTGTTGTATGTTGTAAAGATTGTTGACATTATTAAGCATAAATACATAGCTGAGATAAATAGCCAGATTTGTTTTATTGCTATCTAGATATCACTAAGGTGAAACAATTCATAATCTTATGTGTTTGATTGACATGGCTTAGAAAGCAAAAGGGAGAACACTTAGAGGTCAAGAGTTGCAATTTGTTCTATATTGAATTATAAACATCTTTTAGTCAGTAATAATGTCTAAACTGTGTCAGAAGTAGCAGTGATAATGGCCATGTTCTAATAGGAGTCTGTGAGGTGGGGAGTGTATTGGAGTCAAGCCTGTCCGTCCTTCCGTCTGTCACACTTTCGTATCCCGTTCATATTTCCTGAACCGTTTGAACTATCTTTATTGTACTTTGTATGCATGACTTTGCCGTCTGTTGCTTATAAAATTGGGCTTTGTCTGACAAATACAATTTGAGTTGTCCTTGAATTCTAAACAATCGTCTTTACTCCATCACGTTTTTGTGTGCTCTTCGTACCGCCTGAGCCATTTGATATATCTTTACCAAACCTGGTATGCATGTATATTATGACTACAGCATGTGTTACATGTGAAAATCGACTCGATGGAATAAGTAATTTTCTTTAGTTATCTCAATATTTGAAAACAATGAGATTACTCCATTGCACTTTTGTGGGTCGTTTCCATAGCCCTGAACCGTTGGAGTTATCTTAATGAAACTTAGAATGTTTGCGTATCATGGCTAGAAAGCATGTAGCGTCAAAAGTGGAGTTTGGGAGATCAATATCTTCTGAGTTATCTCCCCTTTTAAAAAAGTGTTTCCCTTTCTTGTCTCCTGAACCGTTTGAGTCATTTTCTTTTCTTATGAAAGTTGGCATGCATTTATACTGTGAATTCTTAATAACTTTGAAATAGAATGGTAATATCCCTGATTGTTTTTTTGTATCGATGATTTTGCCACTTTCTTTTTTATGAGAACAGTACGTTTCAACAAAGGTGTGAGCGAGAAGTAAATTTTAATGTATCAATATTAAACTGACAGTTGTTTATCTACATTATCGGCACAGCGGCACCGATCGTGTGTTATGAAATTGGTATCACGTTGTATGTAGCATGACTGCCAGTAAAAGCAGAGACGTTACCACAGAATGACGAAAACTGCATGTCCGCCACTGTAACACCCCGCCACGTGCAGTTGCCTAAATGCTTTAGAAAACTTGATGATGAATGAAAGTGTATCACTGTTCCATTAAAATAAATATCACTTGGTAAGCGCTTAAATTTGGCCAGTGATCTAGAAGTCAAGAGATTATATGATCAGATTGAACTTTGTTGATATATTGAATATTACAAGTTTTCTTACGGTCGCGGCAAATCAATTGTGCGCAATTTTCGCGCGCTCACTCATTTTTAATGGGGAGTTGTTCGATTTTGTGGGATTCACTCAATTACGCGTCCTGGAGAAAACACCGTGTATAACACAAGTAGGTTCCATACAAAAGTGGGTTTTGGCAGAAAGGTACTTTCTGAATTGTCTCCATGTTTTAAACAAATGGCGTGCCCTTCATATTTTCCGAAACGTTTGAATATCTTCATTAAACTTTGAATCCATGTATATCATGACAAGGCAATGCGTTGCAAAGAAAGTAGGCTTTGTTGATTAGGTTATCTCCCCCTTCTTTGGTAAGTGTATGCTTTTTAAATATCCTGCACCAATTAGGATATTTTCATAAAATTTGGTATGTACGTGTGGCATAAAACGATACAAATGTGGGCATACTTTCAATAAATTTCGTGGGGAGGGACCATTAGTGCATTCCGTAAAGCATCGCTTACAGACGCATACATCTGTTTGGTAGTGGAAGTAGTAGTGCGAATACTCGTAGTAACAATAGTGGTGTTAGTTACAGTATATTATCTCCCTAGTCAAAGAGGACATTTTATCATTGGAAAATTGAGAGATAATGACAAATTCAATTGTTTTGTACTTCGCTTCACTCGGTTCACGCCCATGCATTGCCTGATCGATATCAATGGAAAATCAATTCCTATAAGAACATTTGTCTTTTAAGGCTGTCTTGTAATCATTGTATATATTCGTTCCAGAATGTACGGTGGGTAAGTAATCCTCATGCCTTTTAAATTATTGCAATTATTAATCATTATGCTGTTTAAATGAGATCGAGCTTTACATGTCTTTGACCATCGTTCTCTGAGAAATCAGATATCCCAATATCAATTTCATACATTTGAAATGCTGTATCTCATTAATCTCATTCTCAGTGTACATCGTTTGTTTATACACTTCAATCTATCAAATGAAACTCTTCATATAGAAGCAGTTTTAAAGAAGAACTAAATAAATTCATGAATCAATAGATCCATTGAATTCACTTAAGTTGATTTTCGTCTTCTGTCTTGCGCTTAAACTAATATTAAAACTTTGTAGCGTGAAACCTTAGTTATAGTAGGAAAAGAACTGACGATTTTATCCTAACAATGTCAATAGATACATAGACAATTTCAATGTTCCTTGGACACCGCCTTTTATTGTATATTTAACATCTAATTAAATACAAATGTAAATCCTTTTATAGATTGCTTTGTTGAGTCTTTCCAAGTCCAGCCCAATTTTAATCTGAACAAGGTGAGTAGATGTGCTAATATCAATGTTAGAAACAAAAACGGTCCAATAGATTATTATTATTATTATTATTATTATTATTATTCAATTGGTTACTTCTAAATGTGATGATTTTAATTAACAGTATTTTTTTCCTAATTGCACACAGCGTGTACCGTTTTGTTGCCGATTAATGCCTCAGTTTCATTATAGCTTAGAACAGTTAAATGTTTTTCTAGTAAATCTTAAGAAGTAAATAAAATGAAAATAAATTGTACTAAATAGTTTTGGGTATGTCACTATTCCGCCTATTAGTTCTTGCACATACATGAAGAAAAGTATGGCTTGATAGAATTGCCAAATATGAAAGTCATTCCAGCAGTGTTAAAGAAAGTTGGACATACCTTTCTATACAATTGCATATATGTTTCTTTGAAAATGTATTGTTTCTAAATGATACCGTATATAAAAAGCAATGATTTGAATTAGCACCTTTTAATTGTTTATTGATGAACGGTTATGGATGCCTTTCTGTAAAATAGCCCTTGTTTTCAATGGCAACAGTATCATCCTTTTTCGTCATTAATCGGGACAAAGGAAAGCAAGCCGTGGTCACATTGTAAGACCACAAAGGTTTTCCGAACTCGTACTTTACTTCTAGACTTCAATTGTACTTTTACTCAATAGTGTATTTATTACACAGTACCTTGGCAAATGGTATGAACAAAAATGGTTGCCGCAATCTTACATCCCGCCCGAAGAGCTTTTCCAGGATTACACGCACAATTATGTCCTCAACAATAATGGATCTGTCACAACCTATATCAGTGGAAGGTAAGAAGTACAAAAGGCGAGCGATGGAACTAACATGTTGCATTATCTTGTGGTAATCAGAAACGCAAACCAGGCAGTTGATTTAAAGAGCTTTCGTTTACTAATTTCCATTAGGTCTATAATACGCTGAGTAGCAAGAATATTACGAATAAAAATATCTGCACATCCACTGGATTATTGAATTTGAATATCGTGCAGGTTTTGGCTGCTTTGATGTCGGAGTTTTTGTGACGTATGCTGAATTAAAAAACGGGAAACTTGTGTGCTGCGTGGGTACGGATTTTGATCTATTTATGCCGACTCGGGGGCAATCTCACACCAGTTGCAGATGACAGATGATACACGTGGCATTGATGTTTGAGCTGAAAGTGGGCAAATGTGTGATTTTGTCGTCATAGCGCAAATGTCTTTGATAACTGAAGTAAGGCAAGAATACCCGTGCCAACATTATATTCCCCACAGCAACTTTATTGCCAGATCACAAAGTCAATTCGCGCGTATCTAGTAAGTTTCCATTACAGCGTGTATTTCAGACTTTAGTGACCTATTTCTTGTATCAAGAATGTGGGAAACAAGGCTGCAACTTTTACAAAGTCCGTAAATGTGTAAACGAACATGTATGTTTCTGTCGTTGACGCAGGAAATACCAGTTCCAGTTAAGTTATATATTTCCACATTCTGCTTTAGAGGCTTGTTTAGTAGGGTATTTCTCTGAACTATTTACTTAAAGTATATTTTTATGATTTGCACATCGAATGTGGCATCGCTAGCAAAAGGCTGAAGTTCACCAAAATTAGTTCCAGTGCACATTAATTAACATTACACATTAGGTTGATTTACTGATAATGCTGATAAAAATTCTTTTAAACTAGAGTATTCACCTTTGAACAACATGTTTGTTAACACAACCTTTGAGTAATAACATTTTATTTTAAAGAAACACTGTTTTAAATTTGTAAGTCACTGCATACTTTCTTAGTCATTGTACTTCCTACAAAAGCATCCCATGCGAATGTCCAGGCAGTACGTGCGCTTCCATTATCGATTTCTTAATCATGTAACAGTAGGAAACAATATCAACACAATCCGAGGGATTTTTACTGAAACTGTCAGATATATTCCAGAAAGACATGTCTTACAAACTGAATCCTATCATAATAAGAGATGAATGACGTACAGCAAATGAAACAGTCGCCATGTGACCCAGGTACGACATGCACCTTGTGTCAGCTGTTTAGTAAGTCTAGTGGGTTGATATGGGAAAAAATTGAGGTTCTAATTGTTTCCATTAAACAGCATGGTTTTGGTTATTGTAAGCCGTGTATTTGAGTAAATGTTGCAGCCTTCGCGGGAAGTCTCATTTTCTGGAGTGCAGTTTGTACTGGCTGTTGTTGAAAAGTACTCCTTAGATTTACTGGTAGTGAATGAATAATACTTATACGCGGTTACCTGTGTTCAAACGTTTGCCAGAGCACTTGGGTATGACTTTAAACGCTCGGGCTATGCTCTCTAATTCAAAATCTTCCTTTGTGCTCCAGCAAATGTCTGCTCACTACAAACCGTGTATGATCCCTATATTTTTACATCATATATGTTGGATTTGGACCCTAACTTTGACTAAAAGATACGTACACCAAGCGAAGAGGGCAAGAGCTTTAGTTTTATCCTGTAAACTGCATGTAATTTTCATGATGGATCATTTCTTAATTTTGACAGGGATCCAGTTGATTTAAAGCAGTGCTTCAGTTATACGATGCTGTTGGAGACGACAAATACACCTGGTAAACTGCGGAGGACCGTTTATGTTAATGCGGCAAGTAAGTTTGTAACCAACAAAATTTCTCTGGAATCGCCTGTGTGTGTTTTGGCATTTTGTAATTTGACAATTAATGTGTTCAGAGAATACAAGTCCCTGTTATAATAGCATAGTCTCTTTCCTTTGCTGAGGTGTGATTTCGCTTTGACGCTATTTCCAAATAATTCAAATCCAAAAGTGTCCGAGGACAATATTCGTGACAATACTTCAGGTTTATGTATCAATGTGTATTGTTACCTACCCTCCTTTTAAAATCGTTTTTATATGCATCTTTCAACTTTGCTTACAAGTTTCGTTAATTTTGTCACCGTTTAATCAGTTTAGTCCTTGCTCTTTGATTCATCAGGATATTTTAGCGTTCATTCATTTTGTTTTCTTTCTTTAAGGGATCGGCTTTTATAAATGATTACTTATTTTAATCTTCTTGTCGTACCAATTTAGTCGTTGCCCTTTGATTCGTCAGCATATTTAGCGTTCATATCTTTTTGGTTTCCTTTTCAATGGATCCATACTTTTGGTAGAAGAAAACAAAATCATTCTTTCTCACAATTTCTGTCCAAATAGCGTCAAAGGTATCGGACTACTGGGTGATGAAGACTGACTATACTGGGTACGCTGTGGTGTATGGCTGCAGAGAGCAAAATACGCAGGGCCAATGTGCATACCCGGACTCCTGGGTCTGGAGCCGGACTGCACAGCTCAATGTTGACCAATGGGCAGTCGTTAATACAACCATAGAGAACCTATGTCTGCCAGGAGTCAACTTCCTAGCAACGCAGCAGACCAACGGTAACTATGTTTGACATACATTGTCTAGTAAGTGTAAAAAATAAATCATCTTGTCTGGGACGACGAGAAATGGAAATTTAAAGTACACTCAATGAAAATAAGATGCAGAGACATATACACAGGCAGACGAGAGGACAAATAGACAGACAGGAAAAGACAAGCGGATTGAGATAGAGATAGAGATAGATATGTACATCACATTTTTCGTTTAAACTGATCTCTGTTGTATGTTGTAAAGATTGTTGACATTATTAAGCATAAATACATAGCTGAGATAAATAGCCAGATTTGTTTTATTGCTATCTAGATATCACTAAGGTGAAACAATTCATAATCTTATGTGTTTGATTGACATGGCTTAGAAAGCAAAAGGGAGAACACTTAGAGGTCAAGAGTTGCAATTTGTTCTATATTGAATTATAAACATCTTTTAGTCAGTAATAATGTCTAAACTGTGTCAGAAGTAGCAGTGATAATGGCCATGTTCTAATAGGAGTCTGTGAGGTGGGGAGTGTATTGGAGTCAAGCCTGTCCGTCCTTCCGTCTGTCACACTTTCGTATCCCGTTCATATTTCCTGAACCGTTTGAACTATCTTTATTGTACTTTGTATGCATGACTTTGCCGTCTGTTGCTTATAAAATTGGGCTTTGTCTGACAAATACAATTTGAGTTGTCCTTGAATTCTAAACAATCGTCTTTACTCCATCACGTTTTTGTGTGCTCTTCGTACCGCCTGAGCCATTTGATATATCTTTACCAAACCTGGTATGCATGTATATTATGACTACAGCATGTGTTACATGTGAAAATCGACTCGATGGAAGAAGTAATTTTCTTTAGTTATCTCAATATTTGAAAACAATGAGATTACTCCATTGCACTTTTGTGTGTCGTTCCATACCATGAACCGTTGGAGTTATCTTAATGAAACTTAGAATGCTTGCGTATCATGGCTAGATAGCATGTAGCGTCAAAAGTGAAGTTTGGGAGATCAATATCTTCTGAGTTATCTCCCCTTTTAAAAAAGTGTTTCCCTTTCTCGTCTCCTGAACCGTTTGAGTCATTTTCTTTTCTTATGAAAGTTGGCATGTATTTATACTGTGAATTCTTAATAACTTTGAAATAGAATGGTAATATCCCTGATTGTTTTTTTGTATCGATGATTTTGCCACTTTCTTTTTTATGAGAACAGTACGTTTCAACAAAGGTGTGAGCGAGAAGTAAATTTTAATGTATCAATATTAAACTGACAGTTGTTTATCTTCATTATCGGCACAGCGGCACCGATCGTGTGTTATGAAATTGGTATCACGTTGTATGTAGCATGACTGCCAGTAAAAGCAGAGACATTACCACAGAATGACGAAAACTGCATGTCCGCCACTGTAACACCCCGCCACGTGCAGTTGCCTAAATGCTTTAGAAAACTTGATGATGAATGAAAGTGTATCACTGTTCCATTAAAATAAATATCACTTGGTAAGCGCTTAAATTTGGCCAGTGATCTAGAAGTCAAGAGATTATATGATCAGATTGAACTTTGTTGATATATTGAATATTACAAGTTTTCTTACGGTCACGGCAAATCAATTGTGCGCAATTTTCGCGCGCTCGCTCAGTTTTAATGGAGAGTTGTTCGATTTTGTGGGATTCGCTCAATTACGCGTCCTGGAGAAAACACCGTGTATAACACAAGTAGGTTCCATACAAAAGTGGGTTTTGGCAGAAAGGTACTTTCTGAATTGTCTCCATGTTTTAAACAAATGGCGTGCCCTTCATATTTTCCGAAACGTTTGAATATCTTCATTAAACTTTGAATCCATGTATATCATGACAAGGCAATGCGTTGCAAAGAAAGTAGGCTTTGTTGATTAGGTTGCCTCCCCCTCCTTTGGTACGTGTATGCTTTTTAAATATCCTGCACCAATTAAGATATTTACATAAAATTTGGTATGTACGTGTTGCATAAAACGATACAAATGTGGGCATACTTTCAATAAATTTCGTGGGGAGGGACCATTAGTGCATTCCGTAAAGCATCGCTTACAGACGCATATATCTGTTTGGTAGTGGAAGTAGTAGTGCGAATACTCGTAGTAACAATAGTGGTGTTAGTTACAGTATATTATCTCCCTAGTCAAAGAGGACATTTTATCATTGGAAAATTGAGAGATAATGACAAATTCAATTGTTTTGTACTTCGCTTCACTCGGTTCACGCCCATGTATTGCCTGATCGATATCAATGGAAAATCAATTCCTATAAGAACATTTGTCTTTTAAGGCTGTCTTGTAATCATTGTATATATTCGTTCCAGAATGTACGGTGGGTAAGTAATCCTCATGCCTTTTAAATTATTGCAATTATTAATCATTATGCTGTTTAAATGAGATCGAGCTTTACATGTCTTTGACCATCGTTCTCTGAGAAATCAGATATCCCAATATCAATTTCATACATTTGAAATGCTGTATCTCATTAATCTCATTCTCAGTGTACATCGTTTGTTTATACACTTCAATCTATCAAATGAAACTCTTCATATAGAAGCAGTTTTAAAGAAGAACTAAATAAATTCATGAATCAATAGATCCATTGAATTCACTTAAGTTGATTTTCGTCTTCTGTCTTGCGCTTAAACTAATATTAAAACTTTGTAGCGTGAAACCTTAGTTATAGTAGGAAAAGAACTGACGATTTTATCCTAACAATGTCAATAGATACATAGACAATTTCAATGTTCCTTGGACACCGCCTTTTATTGTATATTTAACATCTAATTAAATACAAATGTAAATCCTTTTATAGATTGCTTTGTTGAGTCTTTCCAAGTCCAGCCCAATTTTAATCTGAACAAGGTGAGTAGATGTGCTAATATCAACGTTAGAAACAAAAACGGTACAATAGATCATTTTATTGTTCCTTTATTTACTCGATTTTTTTTCAGAGCTTTATTTTATATATCTTATGGATTATTATTATTATTATTATTATTATTATTCAATTGGTTACTTCTAAATGTGATGATTTTAATTAACAGTATTTTTTTCCTAATTGCACACAGCGTGTACCGTTTTGTTGCCGATTAATGCCTCAGTTTCATTATAGCTTAGAACAGTTAAATGTTTTTCTAGTAAATCTTAAGAAGTAAATAAAATGAAAATAAATTGTACTAAATAGTTTTGGGTATGTCACTATTCCGCCTATTAGTTCTTGCACATACATGAAGAAAAGTATGGCTTGATAGAATTGCCAAATATGAAAGTCATTCCAGCAGTGTTAAAGAAAGTTGGACATACCTTTCTATACAATTGCATATATGTTTCTTTGAAAATGTATTGTTTCTAAATGATACCGTATATAAAAAGCAATGATTTGAATTAGCACCTTTTAATTGTTTATTGATGAACGGTTATGGATGCCTTTCTGTAAAATAGCCCTTGTTTTCAATGGCAACAGTATCATCCTTTTTCGTCATTAATCGGGACAAAGGAAAGCAAGCCGTGGTCCCATTGTAAGACCACAAAGGTTTTCCGAACTCGTACTTTACTTCTAGACTTCAATTGTACTTTTACTCAATAGTGTATTTATTACACAGTACCTTGGCAAATGGTATGAACAAAAATGGTTGCCGCAATCTTACATCCCGCCCGAAGAGCTTTTCCAGGATTACACGCACAATTATGTCCTCAACAATAATGGATCTGTCACAACCTATATCAGTGGAAGGTAAGAAGTACAAAAGGCGAGCGATGGAACTAACATGTTGCATTATCTTGTGGTAATCAGAAACGCAAACCAGGCAGTTGATTTAAAGAGCTTTCGTTTACTAATTTCCATTAGGTCTATAATACGCTGAGTAGCAAGAATATTACGAATAAAAATATCTGCACATCCACTGGATTATTGAATTTGAATATCGTGCAGGTTTTGGCTGCTTTGATGTCGGAGTTTTTGTGACGTATGCTGAATTAAAAAACGGGAAACTTGTGTGCTGCGTGGGTACGGATTTTGATCTATTTATGCCGACTCGGGGGCAATCTCACACCAGTTGCAGATGACAGATGATACACGTGGCATTGATGTTTGAGCTGAAAGTGGGCAAATGTGTGATTTTGTCGTCATAGCGCAAATGTCTTTGATAACTGAAGTAAGGCAAGAATACCCGTGCCAACATTATATTCCCCACAGCAACTTTATTGCCAGATCACAAAGTCAATTCGCGCGTATCTAGTAAGTTTCCATTACAGCGTGTATTTCAGACTTTAGTGACCTATTTCTTGTATCAAGAATGTGGGAAACAAGGCTGCAACTTTTACAAAGTCCGTAAATGTGTAAACGAACATGTATGTTTCTGTCGTTGACGCAGGAAATACCAGTTCCAGTTAAGTTATATATTTCCACATTCTGCTTTAGAGGCTTGTTTAGTAGGGTATTTCTCTGAACTATTTACTTAAAGTATATTTTTATGATTTGCACATCGAATGTGGCATCGCTAGCAAAAGGCTGAAGTTCACCAAAATTAGTTCCAGTGCACATTAATTAACATTACACATTAGGTTGATTTACTGATAATGCTGATAAAAATTCTTTTAAACTAGAGTATTCACCTTTGAACAACATGTTTGTTAACACAACCTTTGAGTAATAACATTTTATTTTAAAGAAACACTGTTTTAAATTTGTAAGTCACTGCATACTTTCTTAGTCATTGTACTTCCTACAAAAGCATCCCATGCGAATGTCCAGGCAGTACGTGCGCTTCCATTATCGATTTCTTAATCATGTAACAGTAGGAAACAATATCAACACAATCCGAGGGATTTTTACTGAAACTGTCAGATATATTCCAGAAAGACATGTCTTACAAACTGAATCCTATCATAATAAGAGATGAATGACGTACAGCAAATGAAACAGTCGCCATGTGACCCAGGTACGACATGCACCTTGTGTCAGCTGTTTAGTAAGTCTAGTGGGTTGATATGGGAAAAAATTGAGGTTCTAATTGTTTCCATTAAACAGCATGGTTTTGGTTATTGTAAGCCGTGTATTTGAGTAAATGTTGCAGCCTTCGCGGGAAGTCTCATTTTCTGGAGTGCAGTTTGTACTGGCTGTTGTTGAAAAGTACTCCTTGGATTTACTGGTAGTGAATGAATAATACTTATACGCGGTTACCTGTGTTCAAACGTTTGCCAGAGCACTTGGGTATGACTTTAAACGCTCGGGCTATGCTCTCTAATTCAAAATCTTCCTTTGTGCTCCAGCAAATGTCTGCTCACTACAAACCGTGTATGATCCCTATATTTTTACATCATATATGTTGAATTTGGACCCTAACTTTGACTAAAAGATACGTACACCAAGCGAAGAGGGCAAGAGCTTTAGTTTTATCCTGTAAACTGCATGTAATTTTCATGATGGATCATTTCTTAATTTTGACAGGGATCCAGTTGATTTAAAGCAGTGCTTCAGTTATACGATGCTGTTGGAGACGACAAATACACCTGGTAAACTGCGGAGGACCGTTTATGTTAATGCGGCAAGTAAGTTTGTAACCAACAAAATTTCTCTGGAATCGCCTGTGTGTGTTTTGGCATTTTGTAATTTGACAATTAATGTGTTCAGAGAATACAAGTCCCTGTTATAATAGCATAGTCTCTTTCCTTTGCTGAGGTGTGATTTCGCTTTGACGCTATTTCCAAATAATTCAAATCCAAAAGTGTCCGAGGACAATATTCGTGACAATACTTCAGGTTTATGTATCAATGTGTATTGTTACCTACCCTCCTTTTAAAATCGTTTTTATATGCATCTTTCAACTTTGCTTACAAGTTTCGTTAATTTTGTCACCGTTTAATCAGTTTAGTCCTTGCTCTTTGATTCATCAGGATATTTTAGCGTTCATTCATTTTGTTTTCTTTCTTTAAGGGATCGGCTTTTATAAATGATTACTTATTTTAATCTTCTTGTCGTACCAATTTAGTCGTTGCCCTTTGATTCGTCAGCATATTTAGCGTTCATATCTTTTTGGTTTCCTTTTCAATAGATCCATACTTTTGGTAGAAGAAAACAAAATCATTCTTTCTCACAATTTCTGTCCAAATAGCGTCAAAGGTATCGGACTACTGGGTGATGAAGACTGATTATACTGGGTACGCTGTGGTGTATGGCTGCAGAGAGCAAAATACGCAGGGCCAATGTGCATACCCGGACTCCTGGGTCTGGAGCCGGACTGCACAGCTCAATGTTGACCAATGGGCAGTCGTTAATACAACCATAGAGAACCTATGTCTGCCAGGAGTCAACTTCCTAGCAACGCAGCAGACCAACGGTAACTATGTTTGACATACATTGTCTAGTAAGTGTAAAAAATAAATCATCTTGTCTGGGACGACGAGAAATGGAAATTAAAAGTACACTCAATGAAAATAAGATGCAGAGACATATACACAGGCAGACGGGCGGACAAATAGACAGACAGGAAAAGACAAGCGGATTGAGATAGAGATAAATATGTACATCCCATTTTTCGTTTAAACTGATCTCTGTTGTATGTTGTAAAGATTGTTGACATTATTAAGCATAAATACATAGCTGAGATAAATAGCCAGATTTGTTTTATTGCTATCTAGATATCGCTAAGGTGAAGCAATTCATAATCTTATGTGTTTGATTGACATGGCTTAGAAAGCAAAAGCGAGAACACTTAGAAGTCAAGAGTTGCAATTTGTTCTATATTGAATTATAAACATCTTTTAGTCAGTAATAATGTCTAAACTGTGTCAGAAGTAGCAGTGATAATGGCCATGTTCTAATAGGAGTCTGTGAGGTGGGGAGTGTATTGGAGTCAAGCCTGTCCGTCCTTCCGTCTGTCACACTTTCGTATCCCGTTCATATTTCCTGAACCGTTTGAACTATCTTTATTGTACTTTGTATGCATGACTTTGCCGTCTGTTGCTTATAAAATTGGGCTTTGTCTGACAAATACAATTTGAGTTGTCCTTGAATTCTAAACAATCGTCTTTACTCCATCACGTTTTTGTGTGCTCTTCGTACCGCCTGAGCCATTTGATATATCTTTACCAAACCTGGTATGCATGTATATTATGACTACAGCATGTGTTACATGTGAAAATCGACTCGATGGAATAAGTAATTTTCTTTAGTTATCTCAATATTTGAAAACAATGAGATTACTCCATTGCACTTTTGTGGGTCGTTTCCATAGCCTGAACCGTTGGAGTTATCTTAATGAAACTTAGAATGTTTGCGTATCATGGCTAGAAAGCATGTAGCGTCAAAAGTGGAGTTTGGGAGATCAATATCTTCTGAGTTATCTCCCCTTTTAAAAAAGTGTTTCCCTTTCTTGTCTCCTGAACCGTTTGAGTCATTTTCTTTTCTTATGAAAGTTGGCATGCATTTATACTGTGAATTCTTAATAACTTTGAAATAGAATGGTAATATCCCTGATTGTTTTTTTGTATCGATGATTTTGCCACTTTCTTTTTTATGAGAACAGTACGTTTCAACAAAGGTGTGAGCGAGAAGTAAATTTTAATGTATCAATATTAAACTGACAGTTGTTTATCTACATTATCGGCACAGCGGCACCGATCGTGTGTTATGAAATTGGTATCACGTTGTATGTAGCATGACTGCCAGTAAAAGCAGAGACGTTACCACAGAATGACGAAAACTGCATGTCCGCCACTGTAACACCCCGCCACGTGCAGTTGCCTAAATGCTTTAGAAAACTTGATGATGAATGAAAGTGTATCACTGTTCCATTAAAATAAATATCACTTGGTAAGCGCTTAAATTTGGCCAGTGATCTAGAAGTCAAGAGATTATATGATCAGATTGAACTTTGTTGATATATTGAATATTACAAGTTTTCTTACGGTCGCGGCAAATCAATTGTGCGCAATTTTCGCGCGCTCGCTCATTTTTAATGGGGAGTTGTTCAATTTTGTGGGATTCACTCAATTACGCGTCCTGGAGAAAACACCGTGTATAACACAAGTAGGTTCCATACAAAAGTGGGTTTTGGCAGAAAGGTACTTTCTGAATTGTCTCCATGTTTTAAACAAATGGCGTGCCCTTCATATTTTCCGAAACGTTTGAATATCTTCATTAAACTTTGAATCCATGTATATCATGACAAGGCAATGCGTTGCAAAGAAAGTAGGCTTTGTTGATTAGGTTATCTCCCCCTTCTTTGGTAAGTGTATGCTTTTTAAATATCCTGCACCAATTAGGATATTTTCATAAAATTTGGTATGTACGTGTGGCATAAAACGATACAAATGTGGGCATACTTTCAATAAATTTCGTGGGGAGGGACCATTAGTGCATTCCGTAAAGCATCGCTTACAGACGCATACATCTGTTTGGTAGTGGAAGTAGTAGTGCGAATACTCGTAGTAACAATAGTGGTGTTAGTTACAGTATATTATCTCCCTAGTCAAAGAGGACATTTTATCATTGGAAAATTGAGAGATAATGACAAATTCAATTGTTTTGTACTTCGCTTCACTCGGTTCACGCCCATGCATTGCCTGATCGATATCAATGGAAAATCAATTCCTATAAGAACATTTGTCTTTTAAGGCTGTCTTGTAATCATTGTATATATTCGTTCCAGAATGTACGGTGGGTAAGTAATCCTCATGCCTTTTAAATTATTGCAATTATTAATCATTATGCTGTTTAAATGAGATCGAGCTTTACATGTCTTTGACCATCGTTCTCTGAGAAATCAGATATCCCAATATCAATTTCATACATTTGAAATGCTGTATCTCATTAATCTCATTCTCAGTGTACATCGTTTGTTTATACACTTCAATCTATCAAATGAAACTCTTCATATAGAAGCAGTTTTAAAGAAGAACTAAATAAATTCATGAATCAATAGATCCATTGAATTCACTTAAGTTGATTTTCGTCTTCTGTCTTGCGCTTAAACTAATATTAAAACTTTGTAGCGTGAAACCTTAGTTATAGTAGGAAAAGAACTGACGATTTTATCCTAACAATGTCAATAGATACATAGACAATTTCAATGTTCCTTGGACACCGCCTTTTATTGTATATTTAACATCTAATTAAATACAAATGTAAATCCTTTTATAGATTGCTTTGTTGAGTCTTTCCAAGTCCAGCCCAATTTTAATCTGAACAAGGTGAGTAGATGTGCTAATATCAATGTTAGAAACAAAAACGGTCCAATAGATTATTATTATTATTATTATTATTATTATTATTCAATTGGTTACTTCTAAATGTGATGATTTTAATTAACAGTATTTTTTTCCTAATTGCACACAGCGTGTACCGTTTTGTTGCCGATTAATGCCTCAGTTTCATTATAGCTTAGAACAGTTAAATGTTTTTCTAGTAAATCTTAAGAAGTAAATAAAATGAAAATAAATTGTACTAAATAGTTTTGGGTATGTCACTATTCCGCCTATTAGTTCTTGCACATACATGAAGAAAAGTATGGCTTGATAGAATTGCCAAATATGAAAGTCATTCCAGCAGTGTTAAAGAAAGTTGGACATACCTTTCTATACAATTGCATATATGTTTCTTTGAAAATGTATTGTTTCTAAATGATACCGTATATAAAAAGCAATGATTTGAATTAGCACCTTTTAATTGTTTATTGATGAACGGTTATGGATGCCTTTCTGTAAAATAGCCCTTGTTTTCAATGGCAACAGTATCATCCTTTTTCGTCATTAATCGGGACAAAGGAAAGCAAGCCGTGGTCACATTGTAAGACCACAAAGGTTTTCCGAACTCGTACTTTACTTCTAGACTTCAATTGTACTTTTACTCAATAGTGTATTTATTACACAGTACCTTGGCAAATGGTATGAACAAAAATGGTTGCCGCAATCTTACATCCCGCCCGAAGAGCTTTTCCAGGATTACACGCACAATTATGTCCTCAACAATAATGGATCTGTCACAAACTATATCAGTGGAAGGTAAGAAGTACAAAAGGCGAGCGATGGAACTAACATGTTGCATTATCTTGTGGTAATCAGAAACGCAAACCAGGCAGTTGATTTAAAGAGCTTTCGTTTACTAATTTCCATTAGGTCTATAATACGCTGAGTAGCAAGAATATTACGAATAAAAATATCTGCACATCCACTGGATTATTGAATTTGAATATCGTGCAGGTTTTGGCTGCTTTGATGTCGGAGTTTTTGTGACGTATGCTGAATTAAAAAACGGGAAACTTGTGTGCTGCGTGGGTACGGATTTTGATCTATTTATGCCGACTCGGGGGCAATCTCACACCAGTTGCAGATGACAGATGATACACGTGGCATTGATGTTTGAGCTGAAAGTGGGCAAATGTGTGATTTTGTCGTCATAGCGCAAATGTCTTTGATAACTGAAGTAAGGCAAGAATACCCGTGCCAACATTATATTCCCCACAGCAACTTTATTGCCAGATCACAAAGTCAATTCGCGCGTATCTAGTAAGTTTCCATTACAGCGTGTATTTCAGACTTTAGTGACCTATTTCTTGTATCAAGAATGTGGGAAACAAGGAAGGCTGCAACTTTTACAAAGTCCGTAAATGTGTAAACGAACATGTATGTTTCTGTCGTTGACGCAGGAAATACCAGTTCCAGTTAAGTTATATATTTCCACATTCTGCTTTAGAGGCTTGTTTAGTAGGGTATTTCTCTGAACTATTTACTTAAAGTATATTTTTATGATTTGCACATCGAATGTGGCATCGCTAGCAAAAGGCTGAAGTTCACCAAAATTAGTTCCAGTGCACATTAATTAACATTACACATTAGGTTGATTTACTGATAATGCTGATAAAAATTCTTTTAAACTAGAGTATTCACCTTTGAACAACATGTTTGTTAACACAACCTTTGAGTAATAACATTTTATTTTAAAGAAACACTGTTTTAAATTTGTAAGTCACTGCATACTTTCTTAGTCATTGTACTTCCTACAAAAGCATCCCATGCGAATGTCCAGGCAGTACGTGCGCTTCCATTATCGATTTCTTAATCATGTAACAGTAGGAAACAATATCAACACAATCCGAGGGATTTTTACTGAAACTGTCAGATATATTCCAGAAAGACATGTCTTACAAACTGAATCCTATCATAATAAGAGATGAATGACGTACAGCAAATGAAACAGTCGCCATGTGACCCAGGTACGACATGCACCTTGTGTCAGCTGTTTAGTAAGTCTAGTGGGTTGATATGGGAAAAAATTGAGGTTCTAATTGTTTCCATTAAACAGCATGGTTTTGGTTATTGTAAGCCGTGTATTTGAGTAAATGTTGCAGCCTTCGCGGGAAGTCTCATTTTCTGGAGTGCAGTTTGTACTGGCTGTTGTTGAAAAGTACTCCTTAGATTTACTGGTAGTGAATGAATAATACTTATACGCGGTTACCTGTGTTCAAACGTTTGCCAGAGCACTTGGGTATGACTTTAAACGCTCGGGCTATGCTCTCTAATTCAAAATCTTCCTTTGTGCTCCAGCAAATGTCTGCTCACTACAAACCGTGTATGATCCCTATATTTTTACATCATATATGTTGAATTTGGACCCTAACTTTGACTAAAAGATACGTACACCAAGCGAAGAGGGCAAGAGCTTTAGTTTTATCCTGTAAACTGCATGTAATTTTCATGATGGATCATTTCTTAATTTTGACAGGGATCCAGTTGATTTAAAGCAGTGCTTCAGTTATACGATGCTGTTGGAGACGACAAATACACCTGGTAAACTGCGGAGGACCGTTTATGTTAATGCGGCAAGTAAGTTTGTAACCAACAAAATTTCTCTGGAATCGCCTGTGTGTGTTTTGGCATTTTGTAATTTGACAATTAATGTGTTCAGAGAATACAAGTCCCTGTTATAATAGCATAGTCTCTTTCCTTTGCTGAGGTGTGATTTCGCTTTGACGCTATTTCCAAATAATTCAAATCCAAAAGTGTCCGAGGACAATATTCGTGACAATACTTCAGGTTTATGTATCAATGTGTATTGTTACCTACCCTCCTTTTAAAATCGTTTTTATATGCATCTTTCAACTTTGCTTACAAGTTTCGTTAATTTTGTCACCGTTTAATCAGTTTAGTCCTTGCTCTTTGATTCATCAGGATATTTTAGCGTTCATTCATTTTGTTTTCTTTCTTTAAGGGATCGGCTTTTATAAATGATTACTTATTTTAATCTTCTTGTCGTACCAATTTAGTCGTTGCCCTTTGATTCGTCAGCATATTTAGCGTTCATATCTTTTTGGTTTCCTTTTCAATAGATCCATACTTTTGGTAGAAGAAAACAAAATCATTCTTTCTCACAATTTCTGTCCAAATAGCGTCAAAGGTATCGGACTACTGGGTGATGAAGACTGATTATACTGGGTACGCTGTGGTGTATGGCTGCAGAGAGCAAAATACGCAGGGCCAATGTGCATACCCGGACTCCTGGGTCTGGAGCCGGACTGCACAGCTCAATGTTGACCAATGGGCAGTCGTTAATACAACCATAGAGAACCTATGTCTGCCAGGAGTCAACTTCCTAGCAACGCAGCAGACCAACGGTAACTATGTTTGACATACATTGTCTAGTAAGTGTAAAAAATAAATCATCTTGTCTGGGACGACGAGAAATGGAAATTAAAAGTACACTCAATGAAAATAAGATGCAGAGACATATACACAGGCAGACGGGCGGACAAATAGACAGACAGGAAAAGACAAGCGGATTGAGATAGAGATAGATATGTACATCACATTTTTCGTTTAAACTGATCTCTGTTGTATGTTGTAAAGATTGTTGACATTATTAAGCATAAATACATAGCTGAGATAAATAGCCAGATTTGTTTTATTGCTATCTAGATATCGCTAAGGTGAAGCAATTCATAATCTTATGTGTTTGATTGACATGGCTTAGAAAGCAAAAGCGAGAACACTTAGAAGTCAAGAGTTGCAATTTGTTCTATATTGAATTATAAACATCTTTTAGTCAGTAATAATGTCTAAACTGTGTCAGAAGTAGCAGTGATAATGGCCATGTTCTAATAGGAGTCTGTGAGGTGGGGAGTGTATTGGAGTCAAGCCTGTCCGTCCTTCCGTCTGTCACACTTTCGTATCCCGTTCATATTTCCTGAACCGTTTGAACTATCTTTATTGTACTTTGTATGCATGACTTTGCCGTCTGTTGCTTATAAAATTGGGCTTTGTCTGACAAATACAATTTGAGTTGTCCTTGAATTCTAAACAATCGTCTTTACTCCATCACGTTTTTGTGTGCTCTTCGTACCGCCTGAGCCATTTGATATATCTTTACCAAACCTGGTATGCATGTATATTATGACTACAGCATGTGTTACATGTGAAAATCGACTCGATGGAATAAGTAATTTTCTTTAGTTATCTCAATATTTGAAAACAATGAGATTACTCCATTGCACTTTTGTGGGTCGTTTCCATACCCTGAACCGTTGGAGTTATCTTAATGAAACTTAGAATGTTTGCGTATCATGGCTAGAAAGCATGTAGCGTCAAAAGTGGAGTTTGGGAGATCAATATCTTCTGAGTTATCTCCCCTTTTAAAAAAGTGTTTCCCTTTCTTGTCTCCTGAACCGTTTGAGTCATTTTCTTTTCTTATGAAAGTTGGCATGCATTTATACTGTGAATTCTTAATAACTTTGAAATAGAATGGTAATATCCCTGATTGTTTTTTTGTATCGATGATTTTGCCACTTTCTTTTTTATGAGAACAGTACGTTTCAACAAAGGTGTGAGCGAGAAGTAAATTTTAATGTATCAATATTAAACTGACAGTTGTTTATCTACATTATCGGCACAGCGGCACCGATCGTGTGTTATGAAATTGGTATCACGTTGTATGTAGCATGACTGCCAGTAAAAGCAGAGACGTTACCACAGAATGACGAAAACTGCATGTCCGCCACTGTAACACCCCGCCACGTGCAGTTGCCTAAATGCTTTAGAAAACTTGATGATGAATGAAAGTGTATCACTGTTCCATTAAAATAAATATCACTTGGTAAGCGCTTACATTTGGCCAGTGATCTAGAAGTCAAGAGATTATATGATCAGATTGAACTTTGTTGATATATTGAATATTACAAGTTTTCTTACGGTCGCGGCAAATCAATTGTGCGCAATTTTCGCGCGCTCGCTCATTTTTAATGGGGAGTTGTTCAATTTTGTGGGATTCACTCAATTACGCGTCCTGGAGAAAACACCGTGTATAACACAAGTAGGTTCCATACAAAAGTGGGTTTTGGCAGAAAGGTACTTTCTGAATTGTCTCCATGTTTTAAACAAATGGCGTGCCCTTCATATTTTCCGAAACGTTTGAATATCTTCATTAAACTTTGAATCCATGTATATCATGACAAGGCAATGCGTTGCAAAGAAAGTAGGCTTTGTTGATTAGGTTATCTCCCCCTTCTTTGGTAAGTGTATGCTTTTTAAATATCCTGCACCAATTAGGATATTTTCATAAAATTTGGTATGTACGTGTGGCATAAAACGATACAAATGTGGGCATACTTTCAATAAATTTCGTGGGGAGGGACCATTAGTGCATTCCGTAAAGCATCGCTTACAGACGCATACATCTGTTTGGTAGTGGAAGTAGTAGTGCGAATACTCGTAGTAACAATAGTGGTGTTAGTTACAGTATATTATCTCCCTAGTCAAAGAGGACATTTTATCATTGGAAAATTGAGAGATAATGACAAATTCAATTGTTTTGTACTTCGCTTCACTCGGTTCACGCCCATGCATTGCCTGATCGATATCAATGGAAAATCAATTCCTATAAGAACATTTGTCTTTTAAGGCTGTCTTGTAATCATTGTATATATTCGTTCCAGAATGTACGGTGGGTAAGTAATCCTCATGCCTTTTAAATTATTGCAATTATTAATCATTATGCTGTTTAAATGAGATCGAGCTTTACATGTCTTTGACCATCGTTCTCTGAGAAATCAGATATCCCAATATCAATTTCATACATTTGAAATGCTGTATCTCATTAATCTCATTCTCAGTGTACATCGTTTGTTTATACACTTCAATCTATCAAATGAAACTCTTCATATAGAAGCAGTTTTAAAGAAGAACTAAATAAATTCATGAATCAATAGATCCATTGAATTCACTTAAGTTGATTTTCGTCTTCTGTCTTGCGCTTAAACTAATATTAAAACTTTGTAGCGTGAAACCTTAGTTATAGTAGGAAAAGAACTGACGATTTTATCCTAACAATGTCAATAGATACATAGACAATTTCAATGTTCCTTGGACACCGCCTTTTATTGTATATTTAACATCTAATTAAATACAAATGTAAATCCTTTTATAGATTGCTTTGTTGAGTCTTTCCAAGTCCAGCCCAATTTTAATCTGAACAAGGTGAGTAGATGTGCTAATATCAATGTTAGAAACAAAAACGGTCCAATAGATTATTATTATTATTATTATTATTATTATTATTATTCAATTGGTTACTTCTAAATGTGATGATTTTAATTAACAGTATTTTTTTCCTAATTGCACACAGCGTGTACCGTTTTGTTGCCGATTAATGCCTCAGTTTCATTATAGCTTAGAACAGTTAAATGTTTTTCTAGTAAATCTTAAGAAGTAAATAAAATGAAAATAAATTGTACTAAATAGTTTTGGGTATGTCACTATTCCGCCTATTAGTTCTTGCACATACATGAAGAAAAGTATGGCTTGATAGAATTGCCAAATATGAAAGTCATTCCAGCAGTGTTAAAGAAAGTTGGACATACCTTTCTATACAATTGCATATATGTTTCTTTGAAAATGTATTGTTTCTAAATGATACCGTATATAAAAAGCAATGATTTGAATTAGCACCTTTTAATTGTTTATTGATGAACGGTTATGGATGCCTTTCTGTAAAATAGCCCTTGTTTTCAATGGCAACAGTATCATCCTTTTTCGTCATTAATCGGGACAAAGGAAAGCAAGCCGTGGTCACATTGTAAGACCACAAAGGTTTTCCGAACTCGTACTTTACTTCTAGACTTCAATTGTACTTTTACTCAATAGTGTATTTATTACACAGTACCTTGGCAAATGGTATGAACAAAAATGGTTGCCGCAATCTTACATCCCGCCCGAAGAGCTTTTCCAGGATTACACGCACAATTATGTCCTCAACAATAATGGATCTGTCACAACCTATATCAGTGGAAGGTAAGAAGTACAAAAGGCGAGCGATGGAACTAACATGTTGCATTATCTTGTGGTAATCAGAAACGCAAACCAGGCAGTTGATTTAAAGAGCTTTCGTTTACTAATTTCCATTAGGTCTATAATACGCTGAGTAGCAAGAATATTACGAATAAAAATATCTGCACATCCACTGGATTATTGAATTTGAATATCGTGCAGGTTTTGGCTGCTTTGATGTCGGAGTTTTTGTGACGTATGCTGAATTAAAAAACGGGAAACTTGTGTGCTGCGTGGGTACGGATTTTGATCTATTTATGCCGACTCGGGGGCAATCTCACACCAGTTGCAGATGACAGATGATACACGTGGCATTGATGTTTGAGCTGAAAGTGGGCAAATGTGTGATTTTGTCGTCATAGCGCAAATGTCTTTGATAACTGAAGTAAGGCAAGAATACCCGTGCCAACATTATATTCCCCACAGCAACTTTATTGCCAGATCACAAAGTCAATTCGCGCGTATCTAGTAAGTTTCCATTACAGCGTGTATTTCAGACTTTAGTGACCTATTTCTTGTATCAAGAATGTGGGAAACAAGAGGCTGCAACTTTTACAAAGTCCGTAAATGTGTAAACGAACATGTATGTTTCTGTCGTTGACGCAGGAAATACCAGTTCCAGTTAAGTTATATATTTCCACATTCTGCTTTAGAGGCTTGTTTAGTAGGGTATTTCTCTGAACTATTTACTTAAAGTATATTTTTATGATTTGCACATCGAATGTGGCATCGCTAGCAAAAGGCTGAAGTTCACCAAAATTAGTTCCAGTGCACATTAATTAACATTACACATTAGGTTGATTTACTGATAATGCTGATAAAAATTCTTTTAAACTAGAGTATTCACCTTTGAACAACATGTTTGTTAACACAACCTTTGAGTAATAACATTTTATTTTAAAGAAACACTGTTTTAAATTTGTAAGTCACTGCATACTTTCTTAGTCATTGTACTTCCTACAAAAGCATCCCATGCGAATGTCCAGGCAGTACGTGCGCTTCCATTATCGATTTCTTAATCA
Organism: Margaritifera margaritifera; assembly: GCA_029931535.1. Classification (NCBI taxonomy): domain Eukaryota; kingdom Metazoa; phylum Mollusca; class Bivalvia; order Unionida; family Margaritiferidae; genus Margaritifera; species Margaritifera margaritifera. The sequence goes on along the minus strand of JAQPZY010001636.1, from coordinate 2,526,255 downwards.
TGTAACAGTAGGAAACAATATCAACACAATCCGAGGGATTTTTACTGAAACTGTCAGATATATTCCAGAAAGACATGTCTTACAAACTGAATCCTATCATAATAAGAGATGAATGACGTACAGCAAATGAAACAGTCGCCATGTGACCCAGGTACGACATGCACCTTGTGTCAGCTGTTTAGTAAGTCTAGTGGGTTGATATGGGAAAAAATTGAGGTTCTAATTGTTTCCATTAAACAGCATGGTTTTGGTTATTGTAAGCCGTGTATTTGAGTAAATGTTGCAGCCTTCGCGGGAAGTCTCATTTTCTGGAGTGCAGTTTGTACTGGCTGTTGTTGAAAAGTACTCCTTAGATTTACTGGTAGTGAATGAATAATACTTATACGCGGTTACCTGTGTTCAAACGTTTGCCAGAGCACTTGGGTATGACTTTAAACGCTCGGGCTATGCTCTCTAATTCAAAATCTTCCTTTGTGCTCCAGCAAATGTCTGCTCACTACAAACCGTGTATGATCCCTATATTTTTACATCATATATGTTGAATTTGGACCCTAACTTTGACTAAAAGATACGTACACCAAGCGAAGAGGGCAAGAGCTTTAGTTTTATCCTGTAAACTGCATGTAATTTTCATGATGGATCATTTCTTAATTTTGACAGGGATCCAGTTGATTTAAAGCAGTGCTTCAGTTATACGATGCTGTTGGAGACGACAAATACACCTGGTAAACTGCGGAGGACCGTTTATGTTAATGCGGCAAGTAAGTTTGTAACCAACAAAATTTCTCTGGAATCGCCTGTGTGTGTTTTGGCATTTTGTAATTTGACAATTAATGTGTTCAGAGAATACAAGTCCCTGTTATAATAGCATAGTCTCTTTCCTTTGCTGAGGTGTGATTTCGCTTTGACGCTATTTCCAAATAATTCAAATCCAAAAGTGTCCGAGGACAATATTCGTGACAATACTTCAGGTTTATGTATCAATGTGTATTGTTACCTACCCTCCTTTTAAAATCGTTTTTATATGCATCTTTCAACTTTGCTTACAAGTTTCGTTAATTTTGTCACCGTTTAATCAGTTTAGTCCTTGCTCTTTGATTCATCAGGATATTTTAGCGTTCATTCATTTTGTTTTCTTTCTTTAAGGGATCGGCTTTTATAAATGATTACTTATTTTAATCTTCTTGTCGTACCAATTTAGTCGTTGCCCTTTGATTCGTCAGCATATTTAGCGTTCATATCTTTTTGGTTTCCTTTTCAATAGATCCATACTTTTGGTAGAAGAAAACAAAATCATTCTTTCTCACAATTTCTGTCCAAATAGCGTCAAAGGTATCGGACTACTGGGTGATGAAGACTGATTATACTGGGTACGCTGTGGTGTATGGCTGCAGAGAGCAAAATACGCAGGGCCAATGTGCATACCCGGACTCCTGGGTCTGGAGCCGGACTGCACAGCTCAATGTTGACCAATGGGCAGTCGTTAATACAACCATAGAGAACCTATGTCTGCCAGGAGTCAACTTCCTAGCAACGCAGCAGACCAACGGTAACTATGTTTGACATACATTGTCTAGTAAGTGTAAAAAATAAATCATCTTGTCTGGGACGACGAGAAATGGAAATTAAAAGTACACTCAATGAAAATAAGATGCAGAGACATATACACAGGCAGACGGGCGGACAAATAGACAGACAGGAAAAGACAAGCGGATTGAGATAGAGATAGATATGTACATCACATTTTTCGTTTAAACTGATCTCTGTTGTATGTTGTAAAGATTGTTGACATTATTAAGCATAAATACATAGCTGAGATAAATAGCCAGATTTGTTTTATTGCTATCTAGATATCGCTAAGGTGAAGCAATTCATAATCTTATGTGTTTGATTGACATGGCTTAGAAAGCAAAAGCGAGAACACTTAGAAGTCAAGAGTTGCAATTTGTTCTATATTGAATTATAAACATCTTTTAGTCAGTAATAATGTCTAAACTGTGTCAGAAGTAGCAGTGATAATGGCCATGTTCTAATAGGAGTCTGTGAGGTGGGGAGTGTATTGGAGTCAAGCCTGTCCGTCCTTCCGTCTGTCACACTTTCGTATCCCGTTCATATTTCCTGAACCGTTTGAACTATCTTTATTGTACTTTGTATGCATGACTTTGCCGTCTGTTGCTTATAAAATTGGGCTTTGTCTGACAAATACAATTTGAGTTGTCCTTGAATTCTAAACAATCGTCTTTACTCCATCACGTTTTTGTGTGCTCTTCGTACCGCCTGAGCCATTTGATATATCTTTACCAAACCTGGTATGCATGTATATTATGACTACAGCATGTGTTACATGTGAAAATCGACTCGATGGAATAAGTAATTTTCTTTAGTTATCTCAATATTTGAAAACAATGAGATTACTCCATTGCACTTTTGTGGGTCGTTTCCATACCCTGAACCGTTGGAGTTATCTTAATGAAACTTAGAATGTTTGCGTATCATGGCTAGAAAGCATGTAGCGTCAAAAGTGGAGTTTGGGAGATCAATATCTTCTGAGTTATCTCCCCTTTTAAAAAAGTGTTTCCCTTTCTTGTCTCCTGAACCGTTTGAGTCATTTTCTTTTCTTATGAAAGTTGGCATGCATTTATACTGTGAATTCTTAATAACTTTGAAATAGAATGGTAATATCCCTGATTGTTTTTTTGTATCGATGATTTTGCCACTTTCTTTTTTATGAGAACAGTACGTTTCAACAAAGGTGTGAGCGAGAAGTAAATTTTAATGTATCAATATTAAACTGACAGTTGTTTATCTACATTATCGGCACAGCGGCACCGATCGTGTGTTATGAAATTGGTATCACGTTGTATGTAGCATGACTGCCAGTAAAAGCAGAGACGTTACCACAGAATGACGAAAACTGCATGTCCGCCACTGTAACACCCCGCCACGTGCAGTTGCCTAAATGCTTTAGAAAACTTGATGATGAATGAAAGTGTATCACTGTTCCATTAAAATAAATATCACTTGGTAAGCGCTTACATTTGGCCAGTGATCTAGAAGTCAAGAGATTATATGATCAGATTGAACTTTGTTGATATATTGAATATTACAAGTTTTCTTACGGTCGCGGCAAATCAATTGTGCGCAATTTTCGCGCGCTCGCTCATTTTTAATGGGGAGTTGTTCAATTTTGTGGGATTCACTCAATTACGCGTCCTGGAGAAAACACCGTGTATAACACAAGTAGGTTCCATACAAAAGTGGGTTTTGGCAGAAAGGTACTTTCTGAATTGTCTCCATGTTTTAAACAAATGGCGTGCCCTTCATATTTTCCGAAACGTTTGAATATCTTCATTAAACTTTGAATCCATGTATATCATGACAAGGCAATGCGTTGCAAAGAAAGTAGGCTTTGTTGATTAGGTTATCTCCCCCTTCTTTGGTAAGTGTATGCTTTTTAAATATCCTGCACCAATTAGGATATTTTCATAAAATTTGGTATGTACGTGTGGCATAAAACGATACAAATGTGGGCATACTTTCAATAAATTTCGTGGGGAGGGACCATTAGTGCATTCCGTAAAGCATCGCTTACAGACGCATACATCTGTTTGGTAGTGGAAGTAGTAGTGCGAATACTCGTAGTAACAATAGTGGTGTTAGTTACAGTATATTATCTCCCTAGTCAAAGAGGACATTTTATCATTGGAAAATTGAGAGATAATGACAAATTCAATTGTTTTGTACTTCGCTTCACTCGGTTCACGCCCATGCATTGCCTGATCGATATCAATGGAAAATCAATTCCTATAAGAACATTTGTCTTTTAAGGCTGTCTTGTAATCATTGTATATATTCGTTCCAGAATGTACGGTGGGTAAGTAATCCTCATGCCTTTTAAATTATTGCAATTATTAATCATTATGCTGTTTAAATGAGATCGAGCTTTACATGTCTTTGACCATCGTTCTCTGAGAAATCAGATATCCCAATATCAATTTCATACATTTGAAATGCTGTATCTCATTAATCTCATTCTCAGTGTACATCGTTTGTTTATACACTTCAATCTATCAAATGAAACTCTTCATATAGAAGCAGTTTTAAAGAAGAACTAAATAAATTCATGAATCAATAGATCCATTGAATTCACTTAAGTTGATTTTCGTCTTCTGTCTTGCGCTTAAACTAATATTAAAACTTTGTAGCGTGAAACCTTAGTTATAGTAGGAAAAGAACTGACGATTTTATCCTAACAATGTCAATAGATACATAGACAATTTCAATGTTCCTTGGACACCGCCTTTTATTGTATATTTAACATCTAATTAAATACAAATGTAAATCCTTTTATAGATTGCTTTGTTGAGTCTTTCCAAGTCCAGCCCAATTTTAATCTGAACAAGGTGAGTAGATGTGCTAATATCAACGTTAGAAACAAAAACGATACAATAGATCATTTTATTGTTCCTTTATTTACTCGATTTTTTTTCAGAGCTTTATTTTATATATCTTATGGATTATTATTATTATTATTATTATTCAATTGGTTACTTCTAAATGTGATGATTTTAATTAACAGTATTTTTTTTCCTAATTGCACACAGCGTGTACCGTTTTGTTGCCGATTAATGCCTCAGTTTCATTATAGCTTAGAACAGTTAAATGTTTTTCTAGTAAATCTTAAGAAGTAAATAAAATGAAAATAAATTGTACTAAATAGTTTTGGGTATGTCACTATTCCGCCTATTAGTTCTTGCACATACATGAAGAAAAGTATGGCTTGATAGAATTGCCAAATATGAAAGTCATTCCAGCAGTGTTAAAGAAAGTTGGACATACCTTTCTATACAATTGCATATATGTTTCTTTGAAAATGTATTGTTTCTAAATGATACCGTATATAAAAAGCAATGATTTGAATTAGCACCTTTTAATTGTTTATTGATGAACGGTTATGGATGCCTTTCTGTAAAATAGCCCTTGTTTTCAATGGCAACAGTATCATCCTTTTTCGTCATTAATCGGGACAAAGGAAAGCAAGCCGTGGTCACATTGTAAGACCACAAAGGTTTTCCGAACTCGTACTTTACTTCTAGACTTCAATTGTACTTTTACTCAATAGTGTATTTATTACACAGTACCTTGGCAAATGGTATGAACAAAAATGGTTGCCGCAATCTTACATCCCGCCCGAAGAGCTTTTCCAGGATTACACGCACAATTATGTCCTCAACAATAATGGATCTGTCACAACCTATATCAGTGGAAGGTAAGAAGTACAAAAGGCGAGCGATGGAACTAACATGTTGCATTATCTTGTGGTAATCAGAAACGCAAACCAGGCAGTTGATTTAAAGAGCTTTCGTTTACTAATTTCCATTAGGTCTATAATACGCTGAGTAGCAAGAATATTACGAATAAAAATATCTGCACATCCACTGGATTATTGAATTTGAATATCGTGCAGGTTTTGGCTGCTTTGATGTCGGAGTTTTTGTGACGTATGCTGAATTAAAAAACGGGAAACTTGTGTGCTGCGTGGGTACAGATTTTGATCTATTTATGCCGACTCGGGGGCAATCTCACACCAGTTGCAGATGACAGATGATACACGTGGCATTGATGTTTGAGCTGAAAGTGGGCAAATGTGTGATTTTGTCGTCATAGCGCAAATGTCTTTGATAACTGAAGTAAGGCAAGAATACCCGTGCCAACATTATATTCCCCACAGCAACTTTATTGCCAGATCACAAAGTCAATTCGCGCGTATCTAGTAAGTTTCCATTACAGCGTGTATTTCAGACTTTAGTGACCTATTTCTTGTATCAAGAATGTGGGAAACAAGGCTGCAACTTTTACAAAGTCCGTAAATGTGTAAACGAACATGTATGTTTCTGTCGTTGACGCAGGAAATACCAGTTCCAGTTAAGTTATATATTTCCACATTCTGCTTTAGAGGCTTGTTTAGTAGGGTATTTCTCTGAACTATTTACTTAAAGTATATTTTTATGATTTGCACATCGAATGTGGCATCGCTAGCAAAAGGCTGAAGTTCACCAAAATTAGTTCCAGTGCACATTAATTAACATTACACATTAGGTTGATTTACTGATAATGCTGATAAAAATTCTTTTAAACTAGAGTATTCACCTTTGAACAACATGTTTGTTAACACAACCTTTGAGTAATAACATTTTATTTTAAAGAAACACTGTTTTAAATTTGTAAGTCACTGCATACTTTCTTAGTCATTGTACTTCCTACAAAAGCATCCCATGCGAATGTCCAGGCAGTACGTGCGCTTCCATTATCGATTTCTTAATCATGTAACAGTAGGAAACAATATCAACACAATCCGAGGGATTTTTACTGAAACTGTCAGATATATTCCAGAAAGACATGTCTTACAAACTGAATCCTATCATAATAAGAGATGAATGACGTACAGCAAATGAAACAGTCGCCATGTGACCCAGGTACGACATGCACCTTGTGTCAGCTGTTTAGTAAGTCTAGTGGGTTGATATGGGAAAAAATTGAGGTTCTAATTGTTTCCATTAAACAGCATGGTTTTGGTTATTGTAAGCCGTGTATTTGAGTAAATGTTGCAGCCTTCGCGGGAAGTCTCATTTTCTGGAGTGCAGTTTGTACTGGCTGTTGTTGAAAAGTACTCCTTAGATTTACTGGTAGTGAATGAATAATACTTATACGCGGTTACCTGTGTTCAAACGTTTGCCAGAGCACTTGGGTATGACTTTAAACGCTCGGGCTATGCTCTCTAATTCAAAATCTTCCTTTGTGCTCCAGCAAATGTCTGCTCACTACAAACCGTGTATGATCCCTATATTTTTACATCATATATGTTGAATTTGGACCCTAACTTTGACTAAAAGATACGTACACCAAGCGAAGAGGGCAAGAGCTTTAGTTTTATCCTGTAAACTGCATGTAATTTTCATGATGGATCATTTCTTAATTTTGACAGGGATCCAGTTGATTTAAAGCAGTGCTTCAGTTATACGATGCTGTTGGAGACGACAAATACACCTGGTAAACTGCGGAGGACCGTTTATGTTAATGCGGCAAGTAAGTTTGTAACCAACAAAATTTCTCTGGAATCGCCTGTGTGTGTTTTGGCATTTTGTAATTTGACAATTAATGTGTTCAGAGAATACAAGTCCCTGTTATAATAGCATAGTCTCTTTCCTTTGCTGAGGTGTGATTTCGCTTTGACGCTATTTCCAAATAATTCAAATCCAAAAGTGTCCGAGGACAATATTCGTGACAATACTTCAGGTTTATGTATCAATGTGTATTGTTACCTACCCTCCTTTTAAAATCGTTTTTATATGCATCTTTCAACTTTGCTTACAAGTTTCGTTAATTTTGTCACCGTTTAATCAGTTTAGTCCTTGCTCTTTGATTCATCAGGATATTTTAGCGTTCATTCATTTTGTTTTCTTTCTTTAAGGGATCGGCTTTTATAAATGATTACTTATTTTAATCTTCTTGTCGTACCAATTTAGTCGTTGCCCTTTGATTCGTCAGCATATTTAGCGTTCATATCTTTTTGGTTTCCTTTTCAATAGATCCATACTTTTGGTAGAAGAAAACAAAATCATTCTTTCTCACAATTTCTGTCCAAATAGCGTCAAAGGTATCGGACTACTGGGTGATGAAGACTGATTATACTGGGTACGCTGTGGTGTATGGCTGCAGAGAGCAAAATACGCAGGGCCAATGTGCATACCCGGACTCCTGGGTCTGGAGCCGGACTGCACAGCTCAATGTTGACCAATGGGCAGTCGTTAATACAACCATAGAGAACCTATGTCTGCCAGGAGTCAACTTCCTAGCAACGCAGCAGACCAACGGTAACTATGTTTGACATACATTGTCTAGTAAGTGTAAAAAATAAATCATCTTGTCTGGGACGACGAGAAATGGAAATTAAAAGTACACTCAATGAAAATAAGATGCAGAGACATATACACAGGCAGACGGGCGGACAAATAGACAGACAGGAAAAGACAAGCGGATTGAGATAGAGATAGATATGTACATCACATTTTTCGTTTAAACTGATCTCTGTTGTATGTTGTAAAGATTGTTGACATTATTAAGCATAAATACATAGCTGAGATAAATAGCCAGATTTGTTTTATTGCTATCTAGATATCGCTAAGGTGAAGCAATGCATAATCTTATGTGTTTGATTGACATGGCTTAGAAAGCAAAAGCGAGAACACTTAGAAGTCAAGAGTTGCAATTTGTTCTATATTGAATTATAAACATCTTTTAGTCAGTAATAATGTCTAAACTGTGTCAGAAGTAGCAGTGATAATGGCCATGTTCTAATAGGAGTCTGTGAGGTGGGGAGTGTATTGGAGTCAAGCCTGTCCGTCCTTCCGTCTGTCACACTTTCGTATCCCGTTCATATTTCCTGAACCGTTTGAACTATCTTTATTGTACTTTGTATGCATGACTTTGCCGTCTGTTGCTTATAAAATTGGGCTTTGTCTGACAAATACAATTTGAGTTGTCCTTGAATTCTAAACAATCGTCTTTACTCCATCACGTTTTTGTGTGCTCTTCGTACCGCCTGAGCCATTTGATATATCTTTACCAAACCTGGTATGCATGCATATTATGACTACAGCATGTGTTACATGTGAAAATCGACTCGATGGAATAAGTAATTTTCTTTAGTTATCTCAATATTTGAAAACAATGAGATTACTCCATTGCACTTTTGTGGGTCGTTTCCATACCCTGAACCGTTGGAGTTATCTTAATGAAACTTAGAATGTTTGCGTATCATGGCTAGAAAGCATGTAGCGTCAAAAGTGGAGTTTGGGAGATCAATATCTTCTGAGTTATCTCCCCTTTTAAAAAAGTGTTTCCCTTTCTTGTCTCCTGAACCGTTTGAGTCATTTTCTTTTCTTATGAAAGTTGGCATGCATTTATACTGCGAATTCTTAATAACTTTGAAATAGAATGGTAATATCCCTGATTGTTTTTTTGTATCAATGATTTTGCCACTTTCTTTTTTATGAGAACAGTACGTTTCAACAAAGGTGTGAGCGAGAAGTAAATTTTAATGTATCAATATTAAACTGACAGTTGTTTATCTACATTATCGGCACAGCGGCACCGATCGTGTGTTATGAAATTGGTATCACGTTGTATGTAGCATGACTGCCAGTAAAAGCAGAGACGTTACCACAGAATGACGAAAACTGCATGTCCGCCACTGTAACACCCCGCCACGTGCAGTTGCCTAAATGCTTTAGAAAACTTGATGATGAATGAAAGTGTATCACTGTTCCATTAAAATAAATATCACTTGGTAAGCGCTTACATTTGGCCAGTGATCTAGAAGTCAAGAGATTATATGATCAGATTGAACTTTGTTGATATATTGAATATTACAAGTTTTCTTACGGTCGCGGCAAATCAATTGTGCGCAATTTTCGCGCGCTCGCTCATTTTTAATGGGGAGTTGTTCAATTTTGTGGGATTCACTCAATTACGCGTCCTGGAGAAAACACCGTGTATAACACAAGTAGGTTCCATACAAAAGTGGGTTTTGGCAGAAAGGTACTTTCTGAATTGTCTCCATGTTTTAAACAAATGGCGTGCCCTTCATATTTTCCGAAACGTTTGAATATCTTCATTAAACTTTGAATCCATGTATATCATGACAGGCAATGCGTTGCAAAGAAAGTAGGCTTTGTTGATTAGGTTATCTCCCCCTTCTTTGGTAAGTGTATGCTTTTTAAATATCCTGCACCAATTAGGATATTTTCATAAAATTTGGTATGTACGTGTGGCATAAAACGATACAAATGTGGGCATACTTTCAATAAATTTCGTGGGGAGGGACCATTAGTGCATTCCGTAAAGCATCGCTTACAGACGCATACATCTGTTTGGTAGTGGAAGTAGTAGTGCGAATACTCGTAGTAACAATAGTGGTGTTAGTTACAGCATATTATCTCCCTAGTCAAAGAGGACATTTTATCATTGGAAAATTGAGAGATAATGACAAATTCAATTGTTTTGTACTTCGCTTCACTCGGTTCACGCCCATGCATTGCCTGATCGATATCAATGGAAAATCAATTCCTATAAGAACATTTGTCTTTTAAGGCTGTCTTGTAATCATCGTATATATTCGTTTCAGAATGTACGGTGGGTAAGTAATCCTCATGCCTTTTAAATTATTGCAATTATTAATCATTATGCTGTTTAAATGAGATCGAGCTTTACATGTCTTTGACCATCGTTCTCTGAGAAATCAGATATCCCAATATCAATTTCATACATTTGAAATGCTGTATCTCATTAATCTCATTCTCAGTGTACATCGTTTGTTTATACACTTCAATCTATCAAATGAAACTCTTCATATAGAAGCAGTTTTAAAGAAGAACTAAATAAATTCATGAATCAATAGATCCATTGAATTCACTTAAGTTGATTTTCGTCTTCTGTCTTGCGCTTAAACTAATATTAAAACTTTGTAGCGTGAAACCTTAGTTATAGTAGGAAAAGAACTGACGATTTTATCCTAACAATGTCAATAGATACATAGACAATTTCAATGTTCCTTGGACACCGCCTTTTATTGTATATTTAACATCTAATTAAATACAAATGTAAATCCTTTTATAGATTGCTTTGTTGAGTCTTTCCAAGTCCAGCCCAATTTTAATCTGAACAAGGTGAGTAGATGTGCTAATATCAACGTTAGAAACAAAAACAATACAATAGATCATTTTATTGTTCCTTTATTTACTCGATTTTTTTTCAGAGCTTTATTTTATATATCTTATGGATTATTATTATTATTATTATTATTCAATTGGTTACTTCTAAATGTGATGATTTTAATTAACAGTATTTTTTTTCCTAATTGCACACAGCGTGTACCGTTTTGTTGCCGATTAATGCCTCAGTTTCATTATAGCTTAGAACAGTTAAATGTTTTTCTAGTAAATCTTAAGAAGTAAATAAAATGAAAATAAATTGTACTAAATAGTTTTGGGTATGTCACTATTCCGCCTATTAGTTCTTGCACATACATGAAGAAAAGTATGGCTTGATAGAATTGCCAAATATGAAAGTCATTCCAGCAGTGTTAAAGAAAGTTGGACATACCTTTCTATACAATTGCATATATGTTTCTTTGAAAATGTATTGTTTCTAAATGATACCGTATATAAAAAGCAATGATTTGAATTAGCACCTTTTAATTGTTTATTGATGAACGGTTATGGATGCCTTTCTGTAAAATAGCCCTTGTTTTCAATGGCAACAGTATCATCCTTTTTCGTCATTAATCGGGACAAAGGAAAGCAAGCCGTGGTCACATTGTAAGACCACAAAGGTTTTCCGAACTCGTACTTTACTTCTAGACTTCAATTGTACTTTTACTCAATAGTGTATTTATTACACAGTACCTTGGCAAATGGTATGAACAAAAATGGTTGCCGCAATCTTACATCCCGCCCGAAGAGCTTTTCCAGGATTACACGCACAATTATGTCCTCAACAATAATGGATCTGTCACAACCTATATCAGTGGAAGGTAAGAAGTACAAAAGGCGAGCGATGGAACTAACATGTTGCATTATCTTGTGGTAATCAGAAACGCAAACCAGGCAGTTGATTTAAAGAGCTTTCGTTTACTAATTTCCATTAGGTCTATAATACGCTGAGTAGCAAGAATATTACGAATAAAAATATCTGCACATCCACTGGATTATTGAATTTGAATATCGTGCAGGTTTTGGCTGCTTTGATGTCGGAGTTTTTGTGACGTATGCTGAATTAAAAAACGGGAAACTTGTGTGCTGCGTGGGTACAGATTTTGATCTATTTATGCCGACTCGGGGGCAATCTCACACCAGTTGCAGATGACAGATGATACACGTGGCATTGATGTTTGAGCTGAAAGTGGGCAAATGTGTGATTTTGTCGTCATAGCGCAAATGTCTTTGATAACTGAAGTAAGGCAAGAATACCCGTGCCAACATTATATTCCCCACAGCAACTTTATTGCCAGATCACAAAGTCAATTCGCGCGTATCTAGTAAGTTTCCATTACAGCGTGTATTTCAGACTTTAGTGACCTATTTCTTGTATCAAGAATGTGGGAAACAAGGCTGCAACTTTTACAAAGTCCGTAAATGTGTAAACGAACATGTATGTTTCTGTCGTTGACGTAGGAAATACCAGTTCCAGTTAAGTTATATATTTCCACATTCTGCTTTAGAGGCTTGTTTTGTAGGGTATTTCTCTGAACTATTTACTTAAAGTATATTTTTATGATTTGCACATCGAATGTGGCATCGCTAGCAAAAGGCTGAAGTTCACCAAAATTAGTTCCAGTGCACATTAATTAACATTACACATTAGGTTGATTTACTGATAATGCTGATAAAAATTCTTTTAAACTAGAGTATTCACCTTTGAACAACATGTTTGTTAACACAACCTTTGAGTAATAACATTTTATTTTAAAGAAACACTGTTTTAAATTTGTAAGTCACTGCATACTTTCTTAGTCATTGTACTTCCTACAAAAGCATCCCATGCGAATGTCCAGGCAGTACGTGCGCTTCCATTATCGATTTCTTAATCATGTAACAGTAGGAAACAATATCAACACAATCCGAGGGATTTTTACTGAAACTGTCAGATATATTCCAGAAAGACATGTCTTACAAACTGAATCCTATCATAATAAGAGATGAATGACGTACAGCAAATGAAACAGTCGCCATGTGACCCAGGTACGACATGCACCTTGTGTCAGCTGTTTAGTAAGTCTAGTGGGTTGATATGGGAAAAAATTGAGGTTCTAATTGTTTCCATTAAACAGCATGGTTTTGGTTATTGTAAGCCGTGTATTTGAGTAAATGTTGCAGCCTTCGCAGGAAGTCTCATTTTCTGGAGTGCAGTTTGTACTGGCTGTTGTTGAAAAGTACTCCTTAGATTTACTGGTAGTGAATGAATAATACTTATACGCGGTTACCTGTGTTCAAACGTTTGCCAGAGCACTTGGGTATGACTTTAAACGCTCGGGCTATGCTCTCTAATTCAAAATCTTCCTTTGTGCTCCAGCAAATGTCTGCTCACTACAAACCGTGTATGATCCCTATATTCTTACATCATATATGTTGAATTTGGACCCTAACTTTGACTAAAAGATACGTACACCAAGCGAAGAGGGCAAGAGCTTTAGTTTTATCCTGTAAACTGCATGTAATTTTCATGATGGATCATTTCTTAATTTTGACAGGGATCCAGTTGATTTAAAGCAGTGCTTCAGTTATACGATGCTGTTGGAGACGACAAATACACCTGGTAAACTGCGAAGGACCGTTTATGTTAATGCGGCAAGTAAGTTTGTAACCAACAAAATTTCTCTGGAATCGCCTGTGTGTGTTTTGGCATTTTGTAATTTGACAATTAATGTGTTCAGAGAATACAAGTCCCTGTTATAATAGCATAGTCTCTTTCCTTTGCTGAGGTGTGATTTCGCTTTGACGCTATTTCCAAATAATTCAAATCCAAAAGTGTCCGAGGACAATATTCGTGACAATACTTCAGGTTTATGTATCAATGTGTATTGTTACCTACCCTCCTTTTGAAATCGTTTTTATATGCATCTTTCAACTTTGCTTACAAGTTTCGTTAATTTTGTCACCGTTTAATCAGTTTAGTCCTTGCTCTTTGATTCATCAGGATATTTTAGCGTTCATTCATTTTGTTCTCTTTCTTTAAGGGATCGGCTTTTATAAATGATTACTTATTTTAATCTTCTTGTCGTACCAATTTAGTCGTTGCCCTTTGATTCGTCAGCATATTTAGCGTTCATATCTTTTTGGTTTCCTTTTCAATAGATCCATACTTTTGGTAGAAGAAAACAAAATCATTCTTTCTCACAATTTCTGTCCAAATAGCGTCAAAGGTATCGGACTACTGGGTGATGAAGACTGATTATACTGGGTACGCTGTGGTGTATGGCTGCAGAGAGCAAAATACGCAGGGCCAATGTGCATACCCGGACTCCTGGGTCTGGAGCCGGACTGCACAGCTCAATGTTGACCAATGGGCAGTCGTTAATACAACCATAGAGAACCTATGTCTGCCAGGAGTCAACTTCCTAGCAACGCAGCAGACCATATAGATATGTAATCACATTTTTCGTTTAAACTGATCTCTGTTGTATGTTGTAAAGATTGTTGACATTATTAAGCATAAATACATAGCTGAGATAAATAGCCAGATTTGTTTTATTGCTATCTAGATATCGCTAAGGTGAAGCAATGCATAATCTTATGTGTTTGATTGACATGGCTTAGAAAGCAAAAGCGAGAACACTTAGAAGTCAAGAGTTGCAATTTGTTCTATATTGAATTATAAACATCTTTTAGTCAGTAATAATGTCTAAACTGTGTCAGAAGTAGCAGTGATAATGGCCATGTTCTAATAGGAGTCTGTGAGGTGGGGAGTGTATTGGAGTCAAGCCTGTCCGTCCTTCCGTCTGTCACACTTTCGTATCCCGTTCATATTTCCTGAACCGTTTGAACTATCTTTATTGTACTTTGTATGCATGACTTTGCCGTCTGTTGCTTATAAAATTGGGCTTTGTCTGACAAATACAATTTGAGTTGTCCTTGAATTCTAAACAATCGTCTTTACTCCATCACGTTTTTGTGTGCTCTTCGTACCGCCTGAGCCATTTGATATATCTTTACCAAACCTGGTATGCATGTATATTATGACTACAGCATGTGTTACATGTGAAAATCGACTCGATGGAATAAGTAATTTTCTTTAGTTATCTCAATATTTGAAAACAATGAGATTACTCCATTGCACTTTTGTGGGTCGTTTCCATAGCCTGAACCGTTGGAGTTATCTTAATGAAACTTAGAATGTTTGCGTATCATGGCTAGAAAGCATGTAGAAACAAAAGTGGAGTTTGGGAGATCAATATCTTCTGAGTTATCTCCCCTTTTAAAAAAGTGTTTCCCTTTCTTGTCTCCTGAACCGTTTGAGTCATTTTCTTTTCTTATGAAAGTTGGCATGCATTTATACTGTGAATTCTTAATAACTTTGAAATAGAATGGTAATATCCCTGATTGTTTTTTTGTATCGATGATTTTGCCACTTTCTTTTTTATGAGAACAGTACGTTTCAACAAAGGTGTGAGCGAGAAGTAAATTTTAATGTATCAATATTAAACTGACAGTTGTTTATCTACATTATCGGCACAGCGGCACCGATCGTGTGTTATGAAATTGGTATCACGTTGTATGTAGCATGACTGCCAGTAAAAGCAGAGACGTTACCACAGAATGACGAAAACTGCATGTCCGCCACTGTAACACCCCGCCACGTGCAGTTGCCTAAATGCTTTAGAAAACTTGATGATGAATGAAATTGTATCACTGTTCCATTAAAATAAATATCACTTGGTAAGCGCTTAAATTTGGCCAGTGATCTAGAAGTCAAGAGATTATATGATCAGATTGAACTTTGTTGATATATTGAATATTACAAGTTTTCTTACGGTCACGGCAAATCAATTGTGCGCAATTTTCACGCGCTTGCTCATTTTTAATGGGGAGTTGTTCAATTTTGTGGGATTCACTCAATTACGCGTCCTGGAGAAAACACCGTGTATAACACAAGTAGGTTCCATACAAAAGTGGGTTTTGGCAGAAAGGTACTTTCTGAATTGTCTCCATGTTTTAAACAAATGGCGTGCCCTTCATATTTTCCGAAACGTTTGAATATCTTCATTAAACTTTGAATCCATGTATATCATGACAAGGCAATGCGTTGCAAAGAAAGTAGGCTTTGTTGATTAGGTTATCTCCCCCTTCTTTGGTACGTGTATGCTTTTCAAATATCCTGCACCAATTAAGATATTTTCATAAAATTTGGTATGTACGTGTTGCATAAAACGATACAAATGTGGGCATACTTTCAATAAATTTCGTGGGGAGGGACCATTAGTGCATTCCGTAAAGCATCAGGTCAGTCCTAATAAATTTATTATTTACTAGCGAGTGGCCTGATAATCAGCCTGTATAGGAAGCAGATGCTCCGGTTTTCAATCCTGTCTTCATACGATTGTTCTCTGCAACCAGTCATGTCAGAAACAAATGGTGGAGAACAACTAGTTGGTCTACAGGACCCCCACCCTGTGGTGGTGGTGGTGGTGGGGGGGCCATGTAACACAGTGAAATTGTAACCAACATCTATTGGGGGGGGGGGGTAGGCGCTTTTTTTAATTGCCCCAGGGTCTCCAGCTACCTTAAACCAATACTGGGCATAGGCCATGCTTGACGGTTTAGCCTGGCATGAATTAAATGATCTAATGGAAGCTGTGACACAGTAACTGCCCAAGTAAACCCGGAAACTGCGGTAGACCCAGTGGGGGCCCCAAATATGCCCATCAAACGTGTTTGATTTGGAGATGGTGATGCAGTATTTCTTGCTATGCCACTGAATGGAAATGTGCAAAGGTATTTAAGATTAACATCTCCGGAAGTCTTTTGATGGTGTCATTTTCTATTTATTGGAAAGGAATTAGTGGAATAGCAGCCTAGTCGTAATTGGATCTTTCTTAATCAAGTCAATAGGTCCATGGGTTAAATCATATCCATTTTGGTCATGTCATACAGTAAACGTAGAGTTAGGTCATAAACAATTTATGGTCACGTCTTAATTAGTTACAGTAACTATTTATCACATTCTGTTAATAAATTAGATTATGCTGTTAGGGGATACTTGGTCATGTCATATATCGATTGCAGCGGGGTACTTATGAAATACCTTGATGAATTTACATACTGTATTAAGATCTTTAGTTGGTTACATTTATAAAGTATCTAAACAAGCCCCAATATAACTTGGCATGTGTTAATTGGTCATGAAACCAATAAAACAATAAAGTAATCACTGTGCTTTGTCAAATAAGCACAGGAAATATCATATAATACATAACATTTGTTTTGCAGAAAAATTATGATAAAAGTAACAAAGATAATACAAAGTATTTGTGGTGAGAGTGATACCTGCGTTTTAACCAATATACATGTAAACCACTCCCTCTTTATAAGGTTACTCTTACAGCATCATCCCTCATAAGGTTGGTTAAACAGTAGACCCCCATTTCACAGTTTAGCAGTACTGTTATGTATGATTTACCCTCTTATAAGGTAGACCTCGCTTATAAGGCATTGCCATTTCACGTTTCTTATCAATAGTATAATTTGGTTCTTACTAAAATTAAATTCTTAGTAGCCACTTTTTTTGCGACAAGCTATCAACCTATGGGAGGTTCAAAATTCATAATACTAACTGGGCTTCAGTTCAGATACTTATGGTTACCATTTTTCTTAATAAATTCAGATGAATATTCATTTGTACAAAAAAAAACAAATTATGAAATATATAATAAATTTACAATACCTTCTAAAGTATTGTTCAGCTTGCTATAAATGTTCTTAATTGATCTGAATCCTATATAGTTCTTATGATCGATACAGAGTATTTAAAGCATTACTTAAACTTTAGTAATAATTTGAATAAATGTGGACGCTGTCCTATCATAGCATCTGAGGTGTCGTCCATCCATCAACATTTGCTATATTCGACATCTATAAAATTCTATACCAATCCTCAACAAATTTGGCAGATAGAATCCTTTCAGATTTGTTCTTATGACCCGATCAGTCATTCGGTATGGCCACCATTACTAAAAATAGACAAATTTTGAACATCTTCTCACGAGTCAATGAACATAAAATTTGACAGAAAGCATCCTGGAATGAGGCTCCTTCAGATTTATTCAAATGATCTTGGTCGGCCATCTCATATGGCCACCATTACTAAAAACAGAAAAAAACTTTTTAATGACTCTGTCTCATAAACCGATGAAGAGAATGCGAGTGATTTCAGGTCCATTTGGCCTCTTATTATACATCGTTTCAAGAATGCACTGAATATAAAGCATACTATTAACTTTCTTCCAGACTGAAGGAAAAAGCACAAAGACTAGATTCCATATAAAGAGTCAAATCATGATAAAGTTCAAACCCAACAGTGTTTTGTAGTAGAGAAGTAGGGTTCTAGTACACATGATGCTCAGGAGTTATCTGACTTGACAAATAAACCTGAGATTTGGAAGAATTCACTTGGTAACATACAAAATCAGCATGATGGTACCAAGCTCATCAAAAGAATTCAAGCATTGTAAGTCAGCAGGACGCAATGCAAGCTCAAGTGCCCAACACACAGCACTGCCATTCCTGAAATCCACTTCTTGTCCTGCTTCTGAAGACAGTATGATAGTTGATTAATATGCACAGTTACAGCCAGCTTATTCAAAGAGATACCATATATACTCGCGTATAAACTGTTACCAACTGCATAGACCCAGATGTGCCATCGCATAATGCGCCGGCCGATCTGGGTCTATGCAGTTTGCAAGGACTAATCAGTAGAACAAACAACACAGCGACAGCATATCAGGGTCTATGTTGTTTGCATTTTGACCCGGATTATATACACGAGTTAAAATGGTAAATGATGTTAAACCTCTGTGAGCTGACAATGTGAAGTATCTGCAGTACATTCAAGTGAAAGTTGCGCAATGAAGATTTTAATTGCAATTTGTTCCGAGAAAATATGCACTGTACTGCCATAAACCAAATAAAGGAAACACAAGTTACTGGTTATCGAAGCCCCAGCTAAAACATAATGTATTGGGTATTTGACAAAGAAGCTGAAGTGAAAAGCAGACTTAAGTCGAACTCTTTTGAAACATTTTTCAGGGCACTCTTGTAATTAGGTCCCCATGGGAAAATATGGGATTCACCTTGTAACATGTATGATCTCAATCATGATCAGTCTCTTAATGCCATAGCTGTTTATCATGAATTAGTGAACCTATTATGTACAAGACACCTTCACTTGTTATCATCCTGATGAATCTTTGTCTGCTGAACCTCTCTGATGATATAAAATGCAGCCTGCTTTGGATGTTTAAAAATTACCAGAACATCTCTACCTGAAGTAACACGAGGCAAAGGCATTAGTGCCACATTTTGAGGAACATGGTATTGTTCTTCCAATGTGGGTATCTGTTCCTGATTTGTTTGTCTCGTCCAAAAATATAGTTTGTTAGAGCACAAAATCCTGAATTTTTCAAGCAAAGGTCAAATATTCTTCTTGAAAGACATGGCTGGTGCATCTGCTGGTGAAATTTCAGCCTATGTTCATCAGCAAGAGGAAAAAAAACCAATTAAATCGGGTAGAAGGACATTATAAATTCATTTTCATCTGGACTTGGCCAGCTCACAGTGGCTGAAATTAAGATTCCTCTTAACAGATTTGATGCAAAATGTATGAGGAATCGGAACAATAAAGCAGATCTCCTTTTGTTGTTGTCTGCCACTCTAAAAAATAATAATGTTGAGGAGAAAAAGTTTGTCAGTGGTTTTACTTATGAATATTTTCAGACTTAAGTTTATTGTTCCAGGTTACATATATATCTGAGAGAACAACACTGGCCAAATACACGTAGAATTGAAAGCATACCTTCTTATAATACTGCCAATATGACTAGGCTAAAACTTAAATTTTTATGTTAATATAAATATGAGCATATTTGAAATTGCAATATTGAAAACAGATTGTTTATTGTGTGTATTATGTAAATATGAGAAATTCTATTCCATTATAGTCGTTTGTGTTACAGTACACTGATATAATAACATTTGGAGATTCCTTAATTTGTGATATATACACATCAGATCTTGTGGGCAGTCATTATATGTCTAACTAACTATAATCACGCCCTTACTGGTATTTTCTTGTAGTTGTGGTATAATAATAGTAATGCATACATGCTGTTTTAACCCTTCGTCAACTCTAAGCCACATTTATTACATTTTTTGGCACAATTCCATCATCATTGACAATGTCACTAACTCTCTCTCATGTGGATAAGCCATGAACATATGGAACTGCCGGAATGGTCAGCTGGTGTGCCTGGCATGTGGTCAGCCTAAATGCTAGTGACGGTCCGGCTATCACCGATACCGGCCGCTCCAAGGGAATGGCTGGACAGACAGATTTCTCACTCATAGTATGGACATGTTGCCGATGGTACAGCTAGCCGGACGGATCTGTCACCAAAATCCCCGTAAATTATAGTTGGTCGGACTGTTGTATCAATCAAGTCCCCATGCTGGGACGGCTGGTGACGGCAAGGTTGAATAATGAAAAACACCATGCGTCCTGACTTACAGGCCCGAAGGTCATGCTCAGACATGCAGTGGGAGGGGGACTTACGCATACTGGTCAGCCTAAAATTGGGGGGACACTTGGCCAATGAGTCAGAAAAAGCTGTGGACACGAGCGAGGGAAAAAAGGGTAATATCTGGCCTGATGTCAATAGTTGCGTCGTCATTTCCTGGACAAGACGACGCATCTGTTCGAAGGCAGACAGTTGTACCATGTCAACATTATTCTTCTCCATTGCCGCTGATGTTACTGTGGCTGACGGTTGCAAACTATGAACTTTAGTTGGGTGGGGGCGAGGACCCCAGTGTTCCCCACAAGACTCGCAATTGAGGCTGACTTTGGATGTATACTCAGGACGTCAACTTTGACTTATTCCGTCTATCGCTCCCTTTTGCTGCCTACTTGACTATATTAGCCCAGATTTCTTCTGTCCAAGTATTACATACGCTGCATGGTATAGACGATGTACACTTAGTACATACAATACAAGAGTTGTCTTCTTTTGCTTTGAACTTTTTGCATTTCATGCATTTCGAACAAAATGACACAAGAAGAGAAAACAAAGCATAAATTAGCAAATCAGCATGTTACTAATTCACTAATACCACAACTGTTACTAACGGAGTAAGCGAAATTAGTGTTGCGCTAACTCGTAAATGACAACAAAAGTTCAATGATAGCGTGTTTTTCATGGACTTAAAAAGACCAAGTCCGTAAAAGGCGACAAAGTCACTCAAATTTGGAATTTTTTTTAAAAATAACGCGTAAAACCTGAAGAAGAATGATTGTCCAACACAATAAATCCAAATTTAAAGTCAGATGGACCAATTTAACACTAAGATGGCGTGGATTATTTGGAGGTATAATGCACATGTTGTCAGTACAAGCGAAGCTTAAAAACTAGTGACACCTGGCAGTGGCAAAGGGAGGATAGGGGCAAGAGTTATTGACCTTTATCTATATGAGATTGACAGAAAAGTCGATTTTTCATCTTTTAGTAGGGCTGGATTCGGAGATAGCAGGCTTATATCCCTAACTTTAATGTGATTGGGGAACGTATTTGAAGGAGAAAATCTATGGTATGCATTGTGGCACATATCATGTCAATGGTGATACCCCATAATTTCATCTCTGGTTAAATCTGCTTATTATTATTATTAAGTATAAACCAATAAGTTTCTAATTTTAAAATATGTATCTGGATTACAACACATTATGTTTAAGCAAAATATTGTCTTCATGAAAAAGGAATGATTTAGTGAAACTTCTTGAAATTTTCTTCCTGTACCTTGCTACGAAACAACATCTAAAATACAAGTCGTACAGGTCATAGGCTTGCGCTATGACTATTTCAGTTGTTGATGTAATTTTTTAAAATCTGATTACACATACATGTAAATCATGATTATTTTCTCTATTTCACTGCTTCTTGCTAGATCACTATATAACCACCCTACGAAATACATGTGACAAAATCATTGTTCAAGTATGTTGACATTATTACACAAGGCCAACCAAGAGGTATGATCCAGTGTAAACTGGGTTGAATGTTGCTTGTCATGATGTCACAATGAAAGTGCCACAAACTGTACTACCATATACTGGTAATATTTAAACCTGATGTCACCTTTTCTTGACACAGCTTAGTACCCAGTGACCATTGTTAAAGTCCATAGCAATTGATAATTTTCATCTGAAAGTTTGTGATAAAATAAATTGTGCAAAATACTCAATGATTAGGAATGAACAGACTTTATTACCAAATTTTAAAACAATAATTTATTTAAGATTAATAAAGGCACCTACATGACCACACTGGTGTTCACTTTACACGTTCAGTGAATAACCTTTTTCACAAAATATAACTGTGATGTCTGTAATTTTACACGCACAATGTTTTTTGTCATGTATACAAATAAATAAAGATAAAAACAAACAAACAGTATTATATTCTAAGGTATGTACAAATTTCAAAATTTTTATAAGAAATGCTTTTTTCAGTATTAAAAACTAGTGGGAAAAAAGCATGAAAACTTGAGGGTTATTAACCTTTACAGACAATTTAGTCATTTATTATACATAGAACAGAAAATCCATGACACTTATGTGTCCAATTTAATCTTTTGAGCTACAAATAAAAACACAAATAGAGGATCTTGCTCGAGTGTTTATTGTAAATGACATTTATGAAATGAGAAATTTGTTCATTTTTTAAGCCTTGGAAAGTAAAAGTTTGATATTACTTGAGGAGTTAATAAATTTCATTTAGAATGAGCAGAAATGAAAGATTCTGTTTATGACATGTTTAAATTACAGAATACTGTCAATAAATGACTGAAATATATGTGGATGCCTAGGCCAGTAGTTCACTGAATTGCACATTAATTTGTGACCTTACAATATGTTACTGATGTTAAAAATAGACAAATTATGTATCTATTAACCTAAATAACACAGTAGTCACATGATAAAAAATTTTATCACATGGTTGTAGGTTTCAAAATGATTAGCCATCTTTGTTTTAAACTTACAAAAAACTGGAACAGATATTAGTGTACCAATCAGCATTCAGAACTTCCACCTTCTCAGTAACCCAAGACCAAGAGAATGGACTGGACATTTTTTTCAGTAGTTTTGCTACTTGTTTTCATTGCTGCTGCTGACCCAAAGTCTAACAGTTTCTTAAAGTTAATTTCGTTACACTGGTATCAATATTTCTTGAAAACATTAGCTAATATACATCAAATTGTAGGCAAGATTCTGGAACAAGCAACAATGGAAGATTTTGATAAGTCAAAGCATGATCAAGGTCATACCCTCTTCTAATTTTACTAAGTGTGTTTTTGAAGGAACATTTCTTACAATACAGTATTCACCCATTTCAGAATTATAACAGAACTAAACCAAAAATCCCTCAGAACGAACTAAAATTCCTTTTGAAACAAAGAGTTACATGTGCATGTAATAATAATACAGTGAGTGATGTGAACATCATGATACAACGACACATGCATGTCATGATACAACGAGTGACATGTGCACATCACAATAAAGTAATGCATTATGATACAATGTGTGACATGTTACAAAGAGTGGTACATTCATGTCATGATACAATGAGCCAGTGAATGTATATTTGATAAATGAAAAGATGACATCTGACACAAAGAGTACAGTTTCTATAGTCTATCAGACTTTTTTTTGGGGGGGGGGGGGGGGTAGGGTAAAACTTAACAACATTTGAGTCATAATGCATGGTTACAAAGTCTATACTTCCAAAAACATCTAAGGTCAAAAGGTAGAGTGAGAATGTCACAGATTGAATTATCTTCATAATGATTCATGCAATGTATGAAAAATTCCATCAAGGGGTTTAGGAAATATAAGGAAATGAAATATTTTAATCAAAGTCTTTATCGCAAATTTTCCATGACTGTGATCTCGACCCCAAGATCGATGGGGTGAGAGCGCATGTTGCAGAATGAATTGTCTTAGCTTTATAATGACTCGTCAAATGTATGAAAAAAAATTAATCGAAGGGTTTATGAAATACAAGCAAGTGAAAAACATTTTAACACAGGGCCTTTTACCATAGGAGTCCCACTATGCTATAATTTCAGACCATACGCTTCAGAACCCACCGCTATGCTTTTTTGGTGTGATAGGGGGGGGGGGGGATTCTCTGGTCACTATTAGAATATATTATTTTTGTTTTTATAGTAGTTGAAATAGTTGTTCTTATTATTTTCTGGAAAATGTGACCAGGAATGACAGTTGCATTTTATCCACGAGTTGCTCTTATATTTACACAGCAAATTAGTTTTGATCAGTATACCTTCTCGCTATAAATAAAGAAACGGAGCAAAAAATTTTGAATATGGCAACCAAAATATATGGGGAAGTGAAGGATATAATTTCTTTAAATTAATAGACAAATGAGTTTTATCTTAAATCATGTTATAACTTAGCGAAATAAAGAATACTATGCAGGGGAATCACAGTAACCAAAACTTTAATGACCTTGACCCAAATAGATCACAGTTACAAGTGCATGTTGCAGAATGAATTGTCTTAGCTTTTATAATGATTCATCCCAAGTATGACAAAAATCCACTGAAGGGGTAGGAACAAATGTTAACCAAACCTTAACACTTATTTTCTATGACTGTGACCTTGAATGAGCATGTCGTAGAATCAATTGGCTTAGCTTCATATTAATTCATCCCTGGAATGAAGAAAGTTCATCAAAGGTTTTAGGAAATATAAGCAAATGAAAAAGTTTTAATCAAAACTTAATGCAAATTTTGTATTAACTGTAACCTTGGCCCAAAGGTCACCTGAATGTTTTGCAGCATGAATCATCTTAACTTCATATTGATTAAAAAAACTAACTAAATTTTATACAACTGGGATCTTGAACTTAACATGAAAGGGGTGAACAATCATGTCATGGAGTTAATTGTCTCAACTTCATAACGATTCATGCCTCGTATATAAAGAATGGGGTTTAGGACATATATGCAAATTAAACTTTAACCAAAGCCTTAACAAACTGTTGATGTCGCTCCTGTCAGAAAAGTCAATGCTATGTCACTAATACGGGCTCATCAAAAATGGGTTAAAGTATATAAAACAATTTTGCTGTAAACCTAATCAGAAAATATCCTAAGGAATAAAAATGTGCCAGTTTCATTTGCCTACCTCAACTGTTTTTTTTTTGCTCAATCCAAGTAAACTTTTACAATATATACTCGCTCATAAGTTGGGTCCAACTGCACAGACCCAGATCTGCCAATGCACTGGCAGATCTAGGTAAGTAATCGGTAGAACAAACACCACAGGCCCTGATCTACCAGCTCATTATGTGATGGCAGATCAGGGTCTGTGCTGTTTGCAGTTGGACTCGACTTATAAGCAAGTATTGACGGTATGTCAAACTAATGTCAAAAAAGTCACAACATGTCTAAAATGTTACAAAACTTGCTGTTATGGGCTGAAAATCTAATTAGCATAATAAAACTGTAAAAATGTCATAGCTCTGTTTAATAGCTTTTATGCACTAATAGGAGTCCGGAAGAACATACTGATGTACCTACATACAGATGGACAGCAGCAAAATAATATGATCCCTTCTGTTATTGCAGTGGAGACATTGAATTCATGCATTCAAAATGGCAAAAGCAAATTAAAGATCTAAAAACTAAATCATCTTTTATTAGCATATAATGTATTTATTCTTTTGACATATCTATCCCTGCACATATAATGTATTTATTCTTTTTGCCGTATCTATCCCTAAACTCGTACTTGAGGTTCATGATGTGAAACCGGATTAAATGCTAAGTAATGGTTAAGGGTTGAACACGAAGATGTAATACAGTTTGTAATCAAATGATCTATAGAATGAGGGTGAAATTCACAGCATTATATAAAGCTGACTCGGCACTTCAAGCTTACCTTATGCAGCATTATAACTGATTTCTATGAACAGCCTCTTCACACAGTTTTCATTTTCATGAAAATTTTTTTTGAAATTATTGCATGTCATGATTATAGACAACCCTCTTCGACATACTATGAAATCCCAAATCCAGATTTCCTGAGCTATTCTAGATCTGGACCCAATACATGTGATTTTTTACTTCCATATACATTCAGTAGTAAAAGAACATCTTCTAATCTTAGTATTTTAAACATTTTCAGCTCAAACATCTGTAAAACAAATTTATTTCCGTTGGATAAACATGGGTTGATATCTTTTTATACATGATCTCAAGTCCAAAAAATCCTGATAAATCCAGAAAAAAATTGTGGTGTCCATTTGGTTTTTATAGACACTGATTATAGTTGTGGGTAAAAAATTGCTTTTAAATGAGCACAGATATATGTTGAAAATTGAAGTGATAGAGTTGTACAGAATCACATTTGTCTCAATCTTGCTGTTGATTGTAACACTTCATGGCAAGGTGGCTGCCCTTCTGAATGTGCGTAACTGTAGTCTGTGTGAACCTTGTGAGGTCTGCCTCTCTGAAAACTCCTCTATCAAACTCTCCACAGCTTTGTGCAGGAATAGGTATTTTTCCTGCAAGTATAGGAAAAATACCCATAGGTCCACAATCTAATTTAGCAAAGTGAAATATGTCTATAAATGGCAGTCCAAGAGCTGTACAATGTTTTATTTTTAGCTAGGCAGTGATTTACTGGATTTTTTGCTAATTCACTGGAGTAGAATACCCAAAATACTTTTTCACTTCCGGATCAAGAGACATAGATGACATTATAGCCAAGAAATCAGAGCTAATTTTTATTTTTAGACGCCCGGTTGGTCTTGTGGTAAGTATGGCTGCCTCACATGCAGACAAACCAAGTTTAAAGTCCACAATGTGCATATACTTTTTTTCTTCATTTTTTTATGTGCTGTTTTACCTTGAATTAGGAAGGAAAATTATGTTGCTAATGACATTTTCTGTGCAAATACACACAAAACATAAATGGTATACCGCTGACATTATCTCGTGCAGGATACAGCAAGAAACCCGATACTTAAATCTGTTATACATATTGCTAGCCAACATGCTTGAGCACAAAGCAAAAAGAACATTTGCAATGCTCTGAGTGAATAATAGATATATTTCATCTCGTGGGTGAAAAAAGTTTTTCACCCACTTGATGAAATATATCCATTATTTACTCGTTTCAAGCAAATATCCTCTTCAGGCACATGTATTTTATATGAAGGAATATGCAGAATGGGGTATTAGGTTTTATGTTTAAATGTGTATATTTATTTTATGATAGGCAGTGAATTACTGGATTTTCCAAGTGAAATAATTGTGATATTTCACTGGAGTGAAAAAAATCTCATATTTTTTCACTAGCCATCAATAGCTATTGATAACATTATGACTAAGAAATTTCAAATTATTTTCAGATGCTTGCGTGGTGTAAAGGTAAATATGGCTGCCTTGCATCCAGCTGAACCAGATTCAAATCCAGTAATGGGCAAATATATTTTTTATCTTAATTTTGTTTTTTATACGGCAAGAAATCTGCTATTTCAGTCTGTTATACAAATTGCTAGACAATACATTTGAGCATAAAATAAAAAGAAAATGTGCTTGCTCCGAGTGAATAATAGATATATTTCATCTCGTGGGTGAAAAAAAGAGTATTTTCACACGTGGCTTTGCAACTTGTGAAATGCAAATTTTTAAGTAAATTATGTTTCTCAGAGAATACTTAGCTGATCACATTAACGTTTGGGATATAAGCCTACTACCTCCTGAATCCAACCCTACTTAAAGACAGGAATTCGTCTTTTGTGTCTATATTCTATAGACAAAGGACAATAGCTCTTGCCCATTACCTCCCCTTGCCACCACCAGGTGTCACTAGTTTTTAATCTGAGCGATATACCAACGAGGATGCTTGCATGGTGGGGTGGTGGGCAGAGTTTTTAAGTAATGTGATCAGGTAAGTATTCTCGGAGCAACATAATTTACTTCAAAATTTGCTTTCTCCTTCAAATACACATTCCCCAATCACATTAACATTAGGAGAATAAGTAATAGGAGGAGGGAATGCTGAGCATCCTACTGATACCTCAGGTATCCTTCTAGGAAATAAAGGCTGGATTCCCTATGCGAATGATTACCCACTCTCCTAATTTGAAAGCAACACAGCCTAGGGTCACATGATCTGTGGCCCTTAAATCCAGTTAAAACGATTATTGAATTCTTCTTACCAACAAAATTTCACTGCCGAATCCAGCGAAGCCAAGAGGCTGTGTTGGCTTTAACTGGGTCTGGTGGTCATTTGGACCGCTGCCACAGGACCCACCAGATTCAGAATTTGTTTCTGTGAAGCGAAATCTCCGAGATAAAACTATCAAAGGTTGACTCAGCATGCCAGCCAACAGCTTCTATTATGGCTTGGATCAAAACGTTATGTTCGAAAGTGAGGCTCACAGAGATCGCTCTAATTTCATGCGCTGAAATGCTCATAAGGCAACACTGACCTTTTGAGACTTCAGAGTATACTGAGCATATAACCCTCTTCAGTCACGAAGATAGGGTTTGAGGGATGATATCCTGCTTCCTGGCCTTCACCAGGAGAAAGAGACGTTTGCGTGTGCCATGACTTGCCTCTGTGCACTTCAAGTAGTGCTTGTGGGCGCGGATAGGGTCTTGCATGGCTGCTGCTCTCAAGCCTGGTTGCATCATGAGGACAACCAAACCATTGAATAATCCGAGGAGTTGAAAGAACTCTCTTCCTGAAATCCAAGTCCTGTTGCAAATAGACTCAACAAGTTTGATAATCAGTATTATGCGAACTTGAGAAAGTCATACCATATTGAGATTAGTGGTAAACTCCATACCCAGAAGGATAAAACACTGGGATGGATGAAGGTCGGACTTTTCCCATTTCGCAAGAAAACAAGAGACGATTCAAAAGGGACTGATCATTCCTGCCCTTGAGAAGAATAGAACTTACCATATGTTTCTGGAGAATGTTGCCGCCATCGCTGCAGATTAAGTCGATTGGAACCTGGTGACGACGCATTCCATGATTTTGTTAAAGACCCATGGGTTGATGTTTTGACCTAATGGAAGAACATGAAACTGGTAAACCTTGTCGCGGTAAGCAAAATGAAGAAATTTCCGCAATGCCCATTGGATAAGGACATAAAAATATGCATCGGTCAGATCAAGACTAATGGCATACTCATCCATTCTGATGGAGAGTCGTATCAATCTAGCCATCTCCATCTGGAACTTCGGTGGAAGAATGTACTGATCGAGGCAACTCGGGTTGATGAACGTGCCGTTGGCCTTTTGGATAAGGAAAAGTCTTGAATAAAACCCCGAAGATTGTATTTTTCTCCCAGTCTCCACTGCTGTTTTGTCGAGGAGCAACTATATCTTCTGTTGTAGAATATCATCTTCGTCCCAATCTGACAATATGTCTGTCAGAATGGGAGAGGAAGAAATAGGAGGGGTTGGATAAATGAAAGCCGAAGCCTCTCGAAATGATATGGATCACCCATTTGTTTCGAGGAAATAGGTTGATCCAACGAGTTGGGAAGTGCAGGAGCCTGGTGCCCACCAATAGGCTCTCTGCAGGCAGTGGGGTCAAAATCAAGAGTTAGTAGGTTTGGCAGAGGAGAAACTTGGTCTCTTCCCCCCCCCCCCCCCCAGGTCGCCTCCTAAACTGGTTGGATATAAAAGATCCCTTTTCCTTTGCTCACGTATCATCGATCCACTGTGGCAGGGGTGGATTGGTCTTAAAAAACTGTGCTGGGTGGGCGGCGAGTTGGACAGACAGGTCCTAAGCTGCCTGACTCCGAACTTCTTCAATTTTGCCCCCAAAGAGTAATGGTGATCCAAACAGCATAATGCACAGGTGTGATGTGGCTGGAGCGATGTGGAACGCAAACGTGCATCACGTTGTATCAGGTTGAGATTCACTAAGGCAGTCAGTGGATTTGCCATGAAATTGTGAGCTGCCCTGTTAATGACCTGAGCAATTCGGGCTGTTGCCTCCCAGGCATGCCCATTGCCGGATTTTTCCGCAAGTCGGAAAATCACCAATGAGGCCAAGTCTAACATTGAAGACATGGCAACAACATTTCAAACCAGCTTCGATGTGGCACAAAACACATTCTTGCCCATTTATAAAAAAGTGGGGCAGCCATGTGGACAGCCGCTAAATTCTTATCCAGAACAGGGCATTCAGTATGTAAGGCATCGGAGCATGTTTTGTACCAGTGCGATAAGAACATCACTGGAACTTGACTATCAGAAAAGAAAACCTTAACCTTTCCCAGATCACAGACTCGTCCAGACAGATGGTCATTAATCTCTCTGATCTTTGCTAACTGGGGATGCACCCGGAAGGACAGAGATGCTTCCTTATCATCGATATCTACTGAAGACTTGACCTTATAGTCATGCATGGAGGTAGGGAGTGGACAGCATTCTGAAACCAACAACACCCAGTACATCTCTTCGACGACCTTAAAACTGAACTCAGTCCACTCCATGGTTGGATCCGAGTAAAGCTGTTGTTCAGGAGTATCTTCACACTCACTGTGTGTAGTGTCCTGTTCTGCCTCCATATCCTGATAAACCATCCCAGGTATCATAGATGATGCAATGACGTCATCTTTATGCAGGTCACAATAACTTCCCTGTCGGTAAGCCATGAACATACAGTAAGCTGGCTCTGCCAGATGAATGTGTCATACCGGCCATGCGGAAGGTGGTCCAGTTGGAGCCAGTACCAGCTGTGCCATGGGAATGGTTGAATAGATGGATCTATCACTAAAATCCCCATCAAAATATGTTTGTGTAGCCGTACGCCCAGAGAGACGGACGGATCTATCACTAAGATCCCCGTAATTGTATGCAGCCATGGGCATGGTAGGATGGACACATCTATTGTCAAGATATCTGTGATTGTAGAGAGATGAAGCCGTAGGCCTGGTGAGATGGACGGATCGATCACTAAGATCCTCGTAATTGTAAATGTATGTAGCCATAGCATGGACGGATGGACAGATCTATCAAGATCTCCGTAATTGTAGGGTGATGAAGCTGCAGGCCTGGCGAGGCGGAGAGATCTTTCAGTAAGATTCCTGGATTGAGACGGCTGGACTGGCTGGACAATTGTGGATGGCTGCAGACAGTGATACAGTAGTACAGGATGTATCTGCTAGATCTGTTAAAACCCCATGTGCCCTGACTTATAGGCCTGAAGGCCATGCTCAGACATGTGGGGGGACTTATGCTACCTAAAAATGGGGGTACACTCCTACATTGTATCATAATTACCTGCCCACACACTCTCAGACCATATGGTGCACACACTGCATGGTAGTGACGAAGTACATTTTGTACACACAACGCATCAACTCTCTGGCCTTGAACTTGTTGTATTTATACACTTCATCGACATGTTTCACAGAAACGACAAAATAAAACAAATCACAACAAAAAATGTGTGAATTAACAATGCAGCAGAAGAATGTAGAGAAATTATTAATACACACTATAAATCCAAATATCTGGATGGATGGTGAAAATTTACATCAATATTGGCATGGATTGACAGGAAATTTTTCATATGATGTTGACTGCACGACAGTGAAGTTTAAAAACTAGCAACACCTGGTTGTGGCAAGGGAAGGTAATGGGCAAGAGTTATTGCACTTTGTCTATATGATATAGACACAAAAGCAGACTATATCCCTAACATAAATGTGATCAGGGAGTGTATTTGAAGGAGAAATACGGAGTTTTTCACCCACTTGATGAAATATATCCATTATTCACTCGTTTCAAGCAAATATTCTGTATGGATTAAACAGTAAAAATAGGAATTGGAATTTCCAAATAAAGATTTACCAGTACTGTATATTTATTTTTTATTTGTGGGTACCAATTATTATGAATTTTTCTGGTTCCTACAAATCACAGATTCAAAGACTCTGGATACTTGATGTTAGGTGTTTGACAGCACAGCAACACAAGTACCATATTTACTTGCTTATAAGTCGATACCAACTGCAAACTGCATAGACCCAGACAATGTGCCACAGATCTGGGTCTATGCAGTTGGTAAGGACTAATCAGTAGAACAAACAACACAGACCCTGATCTGCCGGTGCATTATGCGATGGCAGATCAGGGTCTATGTTGTTTGCATTTGGACTAAGCTTATCCGTGAGTATATACGGTTGGTTATTTAGTGCCGAGGCAATCTGAGAAAAGTGCCTTGCCCAAGAACACACTGCAGTACCCAACCCATGCTGATCTGATTGTTGGATTCAAAAGCATAGATTCAGTAACCACTGATCTATATATGACGACAATAAGACCTCATTCCCCATCTGAGGTATGTTCACAATTGTGTTGCAGTTTCTACCAAGGAGAGTAACATCTTTCACTAATGTATGAAAATTATTACCCTGGAAAATAAATGAATTCACATATTTACACATCTATAGTCAACTTATTCAAGTCCAATTTAAACAAGTGAACAGGTGCTTATAAAAAATCTGCTAAGAATAAGTCAAATTTTTCATTTTTTTTAAAAAAAATTTTTTTACATGATACAAGGTCCTTTTTATGTATGGGAAGGGACAAAACAAGCATTCTCTGTCCATGTCCAAAAAATATTATTCAGGGATTTCCTTTGAGGATTCCTCCGTACGTCCTTTAAGGACACATGCCTTTCCTTGAGCAGTGTGCTTTATGGACAGATGTCCTTTAGGGATAGATGCACTTTCTTGTGCATATGTATTATATACAGCTGCCTTTTCTTGAGCAGTGTCCATTATGGACAGATGCCCTTTCTTGAGCAGTGTGCTTAATGGATAGATTTGCTTTCTTCAGCTGTCATTTATGGACAGATGCCCTTTCTTGAGCAGTGTCCATTATGTACAGATGCCCTTTCTTGAGCAGTGTGCTTAATGGATAGATTTGCTTTCTTCAGCTGTCATTTATGGACAGATGCCCTTTCTTGAGCAGTGTCCATTATGTACAGATGCCCTTTTTGAGCAGTGTGCTTTATGGATAGATGCCCTTTCTTGAGCAGTGTGCTTTATGGATAGACGCCCTTTCTTGAGCAGTCATTTATGGACAGATGCACTTTCTTCAGCAGTGTCCTTTATGGACAAATGTCTTCAGCAGCATCCTTCATAATCCATGAACCAAACTCCGTTTTTTTAGGTGAATCTCAGTGCAAACTGTAGATACACAAAATTCAACAAATTTAACCAAAAACTGATGCTGAAAAACAAGGGACAGACAGATGGATGGTTAGGTGATAATGTAATCAATGTCATGCTTTTTGTGACATCTGTTAAGACAATTAAAGATTTAAATACTTTCTATATTTTGTCTGTACACAAGGTAAAACACAATTTTATCATACATGCAGAACTCAGAACATGACATTTTTCTCTGCACAGACAAGAAATAAACTTAAATGTGACCTTTAACTATTTGCTCAAAAATTTTGACTGACCTTTGACCCAATGACCCCTGGCCTCTTGAGATGGTGGAGCTTGGTCACCTGATAGATATCAGCACTGTGGTCATGTGTCATCTGATCAGACAGACAAGTCAGTTGGCAGAACGTACCTGCCTCTTCACCACCAAACCTGAAATGGACGTAAATTTTAGATTTTGTTTTCCTTACATGACCAGCTTGAAACTGCCTGTGTTAACCTGAAAACATACCCAGGGTGTCAATGAAGTCACCTTGATTCCTTTCATCTCTGTGGCAGTCAACTATTATTACACTTGAAGAATTGTGAGAATTTTCTGCTAATTTTATCATAAAAAGACTTGCCACATGAAAATATCTTTTCAACTATATAACTGCAAAAGGTAATCATACTTTTTAATGTGTTAGCAAAGGGCATGGGGGAGGAAAGGGCAAAAAGAATCTCCCTTTGATGGCAAAACACTCCCCGTTACCCTATTAGATATATGAGAGAGAAGTGACTTCCTAAAATTATGACCTAGCTTGACCCCTGGTCCCATCTGTATCAGAAACCAACAAACTCATCCACTGAAAAAAGATCATCTCTGAAATTCAGTTCACTGCTTCCAAGTCCACTCAGTCATCCATGTTGGGAGGATTACTGTTATGATATGCAAATGTTTAATTGGAAGGTTTTAGTGTGATGATATGCAATGTTTATAAGGACCTTAAAAAATCTGTCCGTTATGAACAGGTGTCTGTCCTTTATGAACAGGTGTTCTTTATATTGAGGTTGAAACTGATAATTAAGGTACTCCACTACTGTAAAATCAATGCTTTATGCACAGCTCCGAAATTTTTTATCATTACATTGACGTATTCTATACTATATCACTTTTTATCTAGGTGTATCATAGTGCTATGAACTCAGGGTGAGGTTGGACATAAAATCATGTGGTTGCAATTTCTTTATCTTATTAAATAATAATGGGACAAAATTTTTACTAAATTGTAATAACAGTCATGTGAAAGAAAATCATAAAGTCAACATAAAGTATACGAAACCATGTGAAATTTTTAGCTATTTAAATCCTGATATAATTGGCCAAGCAGGCATTTCATAACGACAAAACAATGCGATCCCAATAACTGTGTCATGCTGAACAAATTTCATTCACAATGTACTCTTTTCTTTGTATATTTTATAAGGAGTCAACGATTTCCAACCTGTGCAAATTTTAAGAATTTTTAATACTCATTGAGCTATTATTTTATGGACAATTAGTGACATGGTACTTTTCTCCATACTTTTCTGTGTAATTACCCTTACTTTGAGATCATCAATAAGTATAATGCAAGAAAATATACACCAATCTATCAAGTTTTAGTGATTTTGGATTTCTTGGACATTACTCTATGTAAAAATATCAATTTAAAAAAGAGTCCGGTCTTCAACATTTCATAAACAACCACCCTTAAAAGAAGACAAGGGACCCCAAACTGTTGTCCTCTGTGATCAGGTGTTGTTTATATAGCGGTGTATGGCAAGGGAGGTTTCAATGTACTTACTTCAGTTCTGCATTATGAATTTTAAGGGAATTATACCACGGAATCTTGCCTACCTATCCACAACAATGACTGGTCCCATCTTGTTCTTTTTATGAAGATCCTGGACTGTCTCTATCAGGTCAAATACTGAGTGTAATGGAGAACTAGTCTCCAGCCAGGTGTGAGGGGCTACAATCCTCGTCATCAAGACATAGTCATCCTGAAAATCATAACAAAACTATTTAAGTTTCATTGACTGTTTTTGACAGAATAACTGTACATCCCATTTTTGATCAAAACTAGAGTAAAAAGAAGCGCACATGTCGATCCCAGCATGACTTATGGGAGGTAAACTGCAGTAAAACCCACCTAGAAGATTATGATTTTCTTGAAACTTTCCATCATGTATGTCTGAAGTCTCACTATCACTTAATTTCGTAGGTTAGATCAGTCTAAAACAAAAGGTCCTTTGAAGGAACTGATGCTCTACTAGCTAAAAAGAATTTTCAAGAATCCAAACAGCCCAGAGAAGAACATCATGTTTTTCATCGAACTTTCTATCATGCATGCCTCAAGTCTCACTACCACTTACCTTCATGGTTTAGGTTAGTCTAAACCATGGATCTTGCCATGTGGACCATGGATCTTGCCATGGACCATGTAAACCATGGATCTTGCCATAATGTGTTACATAAACACATCTTATATACCTCCAAATTAATGAGCTCCCAAAAAAGAAAAATTTCCAGGTGCAAATAATGGGATGTACATTATAATGGGACCTTGTGTGTGACAATGCAGGATATACTGTATATACTCACATACAAGTAAAGTCCAACTGCAAGCAACATAGACCCTGATCTACCATCACATAATGCACCACCAAATCAGGGTATATGCTGTTTGTACTACTGGCTGCTCCTAACAAACTGCAGAAACCCAGATCTGTCGGTGCATTATGCTATGGCAGACCTGGGTCTGTGCAGTTTGCAGTTGGACTTGACTTATAAGCAAGTGCATATGGTACCTATTTTTATGACTAGTAAAATAGTCAAAAGGCATTCAACAGTGTAAAACATCTTCTAACAATTACATGTAAATGTAAATTTTTAGGATATATAAAATAAATTCATTCAAAAACAAAAAGTCATGTAAGCTACCAAATAACCTAAAACAAATATGAATAAATCAATCTTTTCAAACATTTTTTATGAAGTTTACATTAAGTACAAATCATCATGGCATTATCATCTATTAAGATACAATCAGTGATATGTACATTCTAAGACTGCAATTCTTTGTGGGTGGTGTATGGATGCTAAAATGTGATGGTTATAAACAACTGAAAAACACTGAGACTGGAAGAGATGAAGACAAATAACTTGAACAAACAAAAGTACCAAAAACAGCACATGACATGCCAGTCTAGTAACCTTTTCCCTACTAATGACCTTAACCTTAGAACTGGGGACTATTGTATGATAAGGAGTGGACATGGGTAAAGTTTCATCAAAGTATTTGTTGGGGTTAAAAAGTTACAGAGTCAATAAGGAAACAGTCCACTGACTTACATTATCCCTAATTATGACTTTGACCTTTAGGCATGGGGTATGACTGTAAATACATGAGAGACTGTCAAGTCAAGATACTTAAAAGGCTAAGGTTTTATTAAAATATCTTCATTGGTTCAAAAGTTATACACATACATAAATAGATTTTACTGATTTATATTTTGCCACCTGGACCTTGAAGCTGGGTTTATGACTATGGTGTCTGACATACTGTCTAGTCATAATATAAAATTCATTGAAGTTTCATTAAAATATCTTCATTGGTTCAAAAGTTATACCCTGGACAAGGATACAAGTTCCCTTACATTTTCCCTTACTGTGACTTTCACCATGAGGCAGGGGGATGGCTATGATGTTTGTACATGATGTATAACTGGCTACAATTTCATACAAAATATCTTCAGTGGTTCAAATTTTATACTCCAGACATGGATATAAATTGCAGAATAACATTTTTCCTTGCCCTGACATTGACCTCAAGGCAAGAGGTGTGGGTATGGTACATTTTACATCGTCTAGTCATGATATATATTTGGGCAAAGTTTCATGAAAATCTCTCCAACCATTACAACATTTTGGGCCAGACAAACAAATGTTAACACATGGCCAGACAAACAAATGTTAACACATGGCCAGACATACGGATGGACATTCAATGACATAAGATAATAAGCCAGACTTGGGATGGGCGTATACAAATTAATTACCTGTGAAAAAGTACATAATTTATTACCTGTGTGGACTCTAAAAGAAAATCTCTGACAGAATACTTTTCCCTCTCATCCACTTCCCTGTATGTTAATTTGAAACTGCCCGTGTCCACATCTATGATATTGTTTTCATCTGGCCAAAACTGTGGATATTCCTAGGGGAGAATAAAAGACTAGAAATGTAGCAATAACTAAAAAAAAAGTTATTTCTAACTAATCAATTTAATATCTAATTGGTATTTAAATTGCTGACCTAAATACAATTATTATCAGATATGGACTTTCAATGAAATTTGAAAAATGTGAAAACAGTTCTATCTTGCTTACCATCACAGCATTTCACTAGAGTTGCTACTAACATTGCTAGAGTGCCCCCTCCCCCAACCAGGAGTATTATTCCTTAACAAGCAAAATTCAGTGAATTAATGTCCTCCACTTAATATGTTAAAGTCACAAAATAAAATATTTGGTCAAAAAGGTATGAAAGTGACTGAAAATTGTCTTATTGGAATGTCAAGGTTACATTTAAAATGTACACAGAGAGAAAATGTAAAGACAAAAATTATAAAATTGACCTGTGAACTTTATCTTGACATTGAAAATAAAATGTGCCTGCAATAAACAGTGAAGCAATGATATGTGTGTACAAAGTTTCAATACCTGACTGGGCTGATGAGAATATTTTTAAAACAAGCAAAACATTATGGCATGACCCTGACCATGAAGTTGCACCCTTTAAGGTGTATGTGACAAAAACTCTATTGATGATGTAAAAGTGTACAAAGATTCTTTCCTTAATCTCAAAGGTTTTATTGCTATAAACTGGAAGAGTATGTGTGATCACTGATGGAAACATTAAAACAGTATGAATAACCTTGACCTTGAAGACGGTCACCTAGATGTGGTACCCTACACGCCCTTTAACTCATTAACCCCTGCCGCCCCAATAAGTCGTCGCAGTTTGCATCCCTCATCTCCCGAGTGCCACTATAACTCGGCGCAGTTTACCTTGCTTGAATCCCGGGCGCCTCGTTTGAGTGGCAGTATTAGTCTAGGCCTGTATCCCGAATGACGAGTTAAAGCGGCGCAAACCATTGGTTGATTCCAGACTATTTTCCAATTATGCAGGCCATTTAACCAATCAAATTTAAGCTTACATAGATAGAGGAAACATTGCTGAACAAAGGAAAAAAAAAATTTATTTCGATTCCGCCAGAAATAGTGGAGTTATTTAGATTTGAAAATGATGGAAAATGACAAGAATCAGCCACTGGAAGTAGAGACATACCTGACAAACTCTGACGGAGAATTCTCGGGATTTTCATCAGATGATATTAATAGTGACATCAAAATCCCAATTGAAGATGACAGTGGGAGTTATGAAAATGAAAATGTTGAAGAGAATGATGTTGAAGAAGAAAATGAAGTAAGAGGTGATCGATGGATCACAAATGATAGAACGCACATCGACAAGAGACCATTTGCAGGACCAACACCAGGGCCAACAACGAATTTAGATCCAGATGCAAATGAATTCGATTTTTTTGAGCTTTTTTCCCCAGCATTTTTGATTGAGCTGATTGTAGCCGAGACCAATCTCTATTCAAGACGAAAGCAGGAGGAAAAAGAAGACCCGCAATGGAGAGATGTTACGGAGAGAGAAATAAAAGCATGGTTAGGAATGCGAGTTTTTATGAGTATTCTTCAGCTTCCCGAGACAGCCATGTACTGGTCAACAGATGCCCTATTTGGAAACCTGAGTGTGAGGAGGATAATGAGAAGAGATAGGTTTGATAAAATATCACAATATTTTCATCTAAATGATAGTCACCATAATCCCCCCAGACATCAACCAGGTCATGACAAGTTGCATCATGTGAGGCCAGTGTATGATGCCGTTCAAAACAGCTGCTTAGGAAACTACAACCCCCATCAAAATGTAAGTGTCGATGAAGCCATGATAAAGTTTCGAGGCCGGTTAGCTTTTCGCCAGTATCTACCAGCCAAGCCAACAAAGTATGGAATCAAGGTCTGGATGAGGGCTGACCCAGTGAATGGCTACACCAATGAATTTCAGGTTTACATGGGTAAGGATGCGGGTACCAGAGAAGTAGGATTAGCAGCACGTGTTGTTATGGATCTAACACAGAAGATTTTGAGAAGAAATCACATCGTAAATGTAGACAACTATTTCACCAGTCCAGATTTATTTGAGAGGCTTCTAGAGAAAGGTACGTATGCGCGTGGAACGGTAAGATCAAACAGAAGAGGATATCCTATACAGCATCTTCAGAAGAGAGACATGAGGGTTCAAGGGGAATTCAAGACAGTACAACGAGGGGAATTAACAGCCTGTGTTTGGATGGACAAGAAGCACATCTACACCCAATCAACAGCAGAAGATCCAGCAGCCATAGAGAAGACAGTGCAACGCAAGTCCAGAAATGGAGGGGAAGTCGGGGAAATCAGAGCACCATCTATCGTGCCGGAGTACAACAACAACATGAATGGAGTGGACACTGCAGACCAGCTGAGGACACAATACAGCACATACAGAGCAGCCAAAAAATGGTGGTTGTACCTTTTTTGGTTTTTGTTTGATGTCGCTGTCACCAATGGATTCGTATTGATGAGAGAATCAGAAGAACATGTCAAGCGAAGTAAGAACAGACAGCTAAAAGCACACAGAATGGTCGATTTCAAGATGAATCTGGCAAAACTTCTTATTGGAGACTACCAGGAAAATGATATGGCAGCGCTAGCTACAACCACATCAGGACACTATCCTAAGAATGGCGAAAAGAGGGGAAGATGTCGACAATGTAGCAAACAGAAGCGATGCCGGGAAGTTATGAATATGTGTATTCAGTGTAATATTCATTTATGTGTGGATTGTTTTAAACCATATCATGTAGATCTTTTGAAGAATCGGTAAATAAAGACTTGTTTGTGTTTGGGAAAATGAATTTAGTTAGCATGAGTGTACATAATTTCAGAGTTTGTTCAAAGTGTTTCATTAGTTTTTAAATGTTTAGTGGAGAATTCGAAGGAAGAAAGGTAAGTAAAGTGTAAGGAAAATATGCAGTTTTCACATGATGTTAAAGTTTGCAAGAGAGATGGCAAATGGAATTTCTGTGAATTATTTCATGTGTTGAAGGTTTTAATTATTCAGTGTGAATTCATAATGGATTTTATGGATTATTAATGACAAGAGAAGCAAATTGGTAAGTAAATCATTTTTTTTTTTTGCCTTTATGAATGAGTTTTATTTCTGCATGCTGCATGAAATTTATACCATTATGTACATAATTTTATTGAGAACAGCTGTGCCAAATGTTAGCTTAATTGAAGGAATACAAAGCAAAAAATAACTAATTTATTTCAAGTAGCTCCCTCTGTAAAAATCAGCAAGTCAAGTACTGTCAGTGAGTCTCAGGGATACAGCTACTGGTAAGGCTAACACTGCTCTAGGTGATCCCTCTGCATGTATGCTGTAGGGGAATACCTAGCTGTTTGGCTCAGGGGTTAATGAGTTAACCCTTTAGCTACGACTGCCGCATCTAAGCGTCACCTGTAAATAGCTCCTGAACCCCACTGACGCATATATGCAGTGTCGATAAGCCTCGTTTACTACCCCAGTGTCGCTTGTGT
Source organism: Margaritifera margaritifera (assembly GCA_029931535.1). NCBI lineage: Eukaryota > Metazoa > Mollusca > Bivalvia > Unionida > Margaritiferidae > Margaritifera > Margaritifera margaritifera. The sequence goes on along the minus strand of JAQPZY010001636.1, from coordinate 2,485,448 downwards.
GCGTATAGTTCAGCAGTACTCGAAACCCCAGTGTCGCATCGATGCGGACGTGACCGCTATGTTAAATGAACGTTGATTGGTTGAAAGTACAGAAGTTTACATATTTTTGATTATCATAACCAATGAGAGGACTGTTTACTCAACATTTTGATACAAGTTTGAAAGCTGAGAGGTTAAATTTAGACACACAGGAAGGGCTTTCCTGCACTTTACGAAACACGTGTAGTTGAGATAAACAAAGATGGATTCCGATTCAGATATGAGCAACTTTGAAGGGTTCAATGCAAGCGATATAGAAGATTTTAATGGATCATTCTTAGAAAATGGATCAGATATTGATGTGAGTCCCGTTTCAACACCAGACGTAAGTGATTTTGAATCGGATGACGAGGAGGACATAGTCCCAATTGCACAATGGAGTGACGACCTCGCCGTGTTCGAGATCAATGATTTTGATTCTCATGTTGGTTCAACAATCGAGCTTGGACCACTAAGCAATGAGAAAGATTTTTTTCTCAAGTTTTTTCCTGAATGTCTGGTGGAAAAGCTTGTGAAAGAAACAAACGATTATGCCAAGAAAATGGGGGACCAAAAGAAAGACCCGAAATGGTATGAAACCAGCATCACGGAGATGTGGGCATATCTTGGGATATACATCGTCATGAGTATTATGCAGATACCCAAATATTCCATTGCCTGGATGACATCTGTATATTTTGGGATCCCAGGAATACCAGAAATCATGACAAGAGAAAGATATGAAAAAATAGGGAAATATTTCCATGCCAACGACACAAGCGTCAACCCACCCAGAGGCCAACCAGGACATGACAAGATTTTCCATATAAGACCTTTCTATGACACAGTCTTGCATAAATGCCTGGAAAATTATGACCCTCCCAAAAACCAGTCAATTGATGAAGGCATGATTGCTTATAAAGGAAGACTCTCATTTAAGCAATACCTGCCAGCCAAACCCACAAAATTTGGCATTAAAGTCTGGGAAAGAGCCCATCCCCAAACCGGCTACGTCCATGAATTTCAAGTGTATGTTGGAAAGCCCGATGGACAGAGAGGGAGAGTGGCAGAAGAAGGATTAGGATCTAGAGTGGTGAAAGACCTTACCAGAAAAATAATAAACAAAAATCACCATATATATATGGACAATTTCTTTTCAAATCCCCAGTTATTTGAAGATTTACGTCAGGATGGACTCTTCTGTTGTGGTACAGTCCGAGGAAATAGGAAAGGAATGCCAGAACCTTTAAAAAAACCCAGTGGTTTAAAAACCCAGGGAGATATGAAAATCATGCAGAAAGAGACTCTGGTCTGTGTTGCCTGGAAAGACAAGAAAATTGTCCATATTTTATTTAATAACATGGATCCCACACAGCTATCCAGTGTAACTCGAAGAGACAAAAAACCGGCCGACGAAAAGAAGTAACTTGCCCAAAAGTTGCAGATGAGTATTCGAAAAACAAAGGGGGGGTGGATATTGCAGACCAAAACAGAATGCAGTACAGTTCTTGCCGTAAAGCAAAGAAATGGTGGAAATACCTTTTTTGGTTTCTCATTGATACAGCGATATGTAATGCCCTAATCTGTATGAAGGAGTCACCAAACCACCATATCAAAACCAAGTCCGGAAAAGAAAAAAAAAGAACACAGCTTGAATTCAGGATGAACTTGGCCAAACAGATGGTTGCTGGCTTTCAGGGAAGTAGGAAAAGAAAAGCTCTGTCCAATGTTGATACAGAAGGTTTAAGGCACTGGCCAGGACGGTTCCCGAAACGTGGGAGATGCAAGATGTGTGTAAGGGAAGGGAGGAGACATGAAGTTTTTATAGGATGCAAACAATGCCAAGTACATTTATGTGTGGATAATGACTGTTTTGAGAGATACCACTCTCAACTTTGTAATTAGAGTGTTGATTTCATTCATGTTTTTATATGTACATATGTAAATATTGGATTTATTTTGTGGGATTCAAAACAGTTTACATGACTGGGATTTCTTGAATGATGGGATGTAGGAGTATATAAAGTGGAAATATATGAATAACAGACACTATACAAGGTAAGCTGTTTTTTATTTCACTGAAATCCAGCAAAAACTAATGAATTAATGAATATAAATGTAACCATGTTTATATTGTCAGTTTCTGTAGTCAGCCATGATGATGCTCTAGTATTCAGCCTAGCAACCAGCCTCAGTAGTCTCAGTAACTGATATCTTAGCACTCAGCAGTAGTGAAACTGCACAACAGCTGTAGTAGCTAAAGGGTTAAAGATGATATACAAATCTACCAAGTTTCATACCTAATTTCCAAAAAGGCTTCAAAGTTGTAGAATGGAATGGTACAACATGGCAGTGGTTGATATGACCATTCACTGAGGAAGAGTAGCAATAACAAGATTTTGCAAGATGGCCAGAGTGGTGGCAATACTGGATGACCAAGGGGCACCAGTTTCATTTAGGACCAACTAGACCCTGGGATAGATGCATGTTGGGAGTAGCAATAGCAAATTTGTGATAATGGACAGATGCTGGATGACAGGCCATTGGTCTTCGACCAGTAGAGATAAAATTCATCTAACACGAACTGCCAAGTTAATAAATGTCTTATTGATTTTTATGTCTCATTGATTCACATGTCTCACTGATTCACACGTCTTATTGATTCACATATTGAAGCACCTTCATGCCAGTAATAAATCTTCTGATGCTTTATCTTTTCTATCAAGGAAATATATATATTCCATACTTAACTACATATAATCTTGGAATAAATCAATGCTGTAAATCATAATTTAAAAAAATCAATTAACTAGCACTTTTGATTACACACTGCCTAATTTGAAACAGCACAATTTTTTATGCCCTCTGCTCTCCTCTGCCCCAGAACCAGCCTACATAGTGACACAGAGATTAATAGACATCCATTGCATATAGCATGCATCTTCCTGCTATGACTGCTTATGAAAAGTTTTGTCCAAAAAATATTCACTGTAACTGAATTGTTTGAACATATGCTCTTTGATTTACACCAAGATACTCTGGGCAGGGGTGGGTAGGGGGAATTGTTGCAAAAAGGAGTTGTTCCAAAAAATATTAACCCTCTTGCATATGGTTACTATAAAATCGATATTATTTCATAAAACAATGTGAAACCAAAATGACCTTCATAAAATGATAGCAATAATTTACTCTGCTGATGTATGGGAGTCTTATACCAACTATACTCACTTGTAAGTTGAGTCAAACTGCAAACTGCAAAAACCCAGATCTGCTGTTGTATAATGCACCAGCAGATCTTGGTCTATGCAGTTTATTAGTAGTAATCAGTAGAACAAACAACAGAGACCCTGAACTGGTGGTGCATTATGCAATGGCAGATCAGGGTCTATCTTGTTTGCAGTTGGACTCTATTTATAAGTGAGTACATATGGTATATTCTGCACTATACAAAAAAAGTAAATTATATATATTATGAATAAATTTGAGAAAATATGAAAGACATCGCAAGTATCAGAATTGCTTCAACATATCAAGCTACTTTTCTCTTGGTCAGAGCATTTTCTTGACCTATTAAGTGACTCAAGTGCCGTGGTCACAGCATTTGACTGGAATGCTGTACACTAGTGTTGCAGCTACACTTCACTGAATCAAATGCAGCTCTGATCAATCCAGAAAATCTCACTATGGACTTACCTTGCTGTCCAGCTCTGACAACAGGACAATGATGGAGCTGTTTTTGTCCCAAACCATCCTCCAGAAGTCTACAACTGTACACTCTAGAGGATGCTGGGTAACGATGAACTCGTTGGATTTATTGTATCCCTAAAATAATGAAATTGATACATTTAGACACAATTCATATATCTGTTTACAGTCAATGACAAAATTAGGTTTAATCAGTACATATTTCCCCATCCCATGTTAAACTTCTCAACTTTAGTAATAAATGAACTTTGCTACAAATGTAATGAAAACTCAAGTATTAGCTTTCTTCTAAACAGCCTTTAACACAATGGATATTTAGTAATCATTCTTTTTGTTGAACTTGTATCACCATGCTACCCCATTTTGACCTCCATCCCAAAGTTTTAAGCCTGTTGGGTAGGTCTCTGACAGTAAGGACTGCCCCAGGGGCAGATATCAGTTGGCTATGTGCATTCAACTTTTTATGTCCTGGAGCAAATATCAGTTTTGTATGTGCATTCATCTTTTCATGCCCAGTGCTCCAGGGGCAAATATCAGCTGGGTATGTGCATTCATCTTTTCATGCCTAGTACCTACATGATTAAAAAGCTGGAATCTTGATAGTTTCCAAGCTATGACCAAGCCGTTATGTTCCTTGTGGTGGTGGTGGTGGTTGGGGGGGGGGGGGTAAGGCTGAACCTTGAAGCCAGTGTCAGTTGCACATATAAATCTGCCTTTTTCTTCCCAGTAAGTGTATATATGGTTATAGGGTGGGGATCTCAATCATTTCCAAGTCTGGACCCAGGGGTTAAATCTCTGTTATATGTATGGACCCTGAGGTTAAGCTCAGTTGCATGCATAAATCTGTCATTTCATATCCAGTAAGTGTATATATAGTTATAGCATGGGGACCTAAATAGTTTTTATATCAAGTTTAGCACATGGGGGCAGGGAAGATCCCAGGACATGACCCAGGGTTCCTAGTCTGACATGTGTATATAACTTGAATAACTAATCACATGTGCCAATTCTAGGACATATAAAACAAACAATTTGGGAGTTATTTGAAATTTTTTAAAATCACACCTAGCCCCACTCCCAAGGATGAGATAAAAATTCCAAAATAAGTTGGCACAATTAACACAGATGGAAATCTGATGACTAGTTTCAATTCTAAACTGAAAATGAAATTTGTTCCAGCATGCCAAAAAAGTACCAAATTAAATAAAACTTTAATCCATAGAAAGGGGCAAACTTTTAAGCCAAATAGCCTTACTGCTTAGTGTTCCTAAGTTGTCAAGTTTTGTCACTTGAATAATTACTGGCTATTATTATTGCTGATAATTATCAAGATGGCAAAAGCTAACAGCTGAGAAGCACAGTGCTGTTCAGCTCAAGTCGGTCTGACATTGTCAGGTTGCTTGCATAGATTAAGAAACATAATGGACAGGGCACCAGACTACGACCAATAGATTGCACAACAGGCTCACTTCCTTAGTAAACAGTGCATTTCATGTAATGGCTGCAAATTATTTTGACAATGGTACTGTTGCCCATGACATTCTCCAAAAAGACAAAAGAAAAAGCCCAGGAAAGCATGAGACAGACGAAATTCGATAAATTTCTTACATCTAAGGATTCCTATGAACTTGTGTTCGAATTTCCCACTGGTGACAGATGATGTGAATTCAAATATCCTTTTAAAGATGGGTGCGAGAACATATTGATGGTTATTAATAATTATTTTAAATGAGATTAATATGAGTTTTAATCACAATGATTCCATAATATGCATGTGATTTTTAAATGAAAATATTAAAAATTTATAAATTAGTAACATCCGCCATACTTTATATGTAAATATTACTCATATCTTTGTGATTCCCCTCTAGAAAACCCACCCCTCTTATTAGGGGTGAAACGATACACCTCTGCCACGTATCGATATGATTCTCGATACACAGCCTACGATACATTATCGATACACATATCAACTTGATGGTCTTTTCATCTTTAGAATGTCTGTCAATGGTAGGGTGGTGCCATTTTTTATGTGTTGACATATTGGGTGTATTTCCAGTATGCAGATTACAAACAAACATAGACATCATCTGTTCATACGTCATTCTCAATCTTGACAAGATTTTTAAAAAAAATTACTTCTAAACAGAATAGCCGTTAGTGATTTTTATTCGTCCTTTTAGGCCATTTCAGGCTGCTCCATTTGATCATATGCATGACTCCTCCTGGTTTTAAAAACATTAATTCAAAGTAAAACAAAGGGTGTGGTACCCTTTGTTTTACTTTGAATTAATGTTTTTGAAACATCTTATAACCAGTTTCATGTCTTCACTTAAATTTTGAAGAGATTACGGTGTTATCTTCAAAACAGAAGAAACAGTGCAATTTCCTTGTGCAAGGAAATTCTTATCTTGAACAAGTCCGAGTGTGGCAGCGGAGATGACTAATAGCCAGATCCTTCACCTTGTACTTCCTGCAGATGCAAATCAACTGCCGCAGCCACATACATTTGTTTCTGTCAGTGAAAAAGGAAACTATTGACAACACCCACTCCCTTTCTACAAATTGACAAGGTGGCTATAACTCGTGCAATTTGGAACCTGCCCCCTTGCCGATTCTGTGGGTTTTTTTTTTTTTTTTTTTTTATCCCATTGGCAGGTTCTGTCGCTGATTAGATATATCAAAGTAAAAGAAGAGATTCCAAACTTATTCCCCATGTACGATTTAAGTATTTTACTCGTATCATTTAACAAGCACTTTTGTGTGAAGTTTCTATGTTGCTTTGTATCTATTTGGATAAAGTTTGGATGCCAATATTTCGGGTATGTCACGCAGTGAACATGTAACAGTTATAATTGGAGGTTATTGTTTTACCCTGGACTTGAACAAACAATAACTTCTAATCAGAATTGCATGAAACACTGCGTAGAAAAGATGCGATGCAACAGATAAATTTTGTGTAACAGTGGTTATTAAATGAACAGTAAAGTACTTAAATCACACGTAGGGAAGAAATCTGCAATGTCTTCTTTCTGTTGATATACTAATTAGCATGGAATTGGGGTGGGAGAAGGGGGCAGATTTTGAACCATGCGAATTAGTCACCTTGTGTCAATTTGTAGAAGGCGACTGGGTGTTGTCAATTGCTTTTAATTTTTACTGACAGAAATGAGTGCATGTACTTGCTATGGCTGTCTCAGATGAATTCTCAATTTAAAGAATGAAAAGGCAAATGACTAATAATTATTCACAACTGCTTAAGATTAAAATAACTTCCATAGAGTAAGTATCATTTTGTATTGATTCTTCCCCTCTTGTATTGATATGGGTATCGATATAGAAAAAGTATCGATAAATCGATTAATTGTTTCACCCCTACCACTTATAAGGCCACTTTCCTGCTGCAGACAGGGTATCATATATACTCGCTTATAAGTCTGACTTGCAAAATACACCCAGACTTATAGGAGGGTCATAGCGAAATTCACTTTTTGCAGCCCTAAAAAGGGGGGGGTCGACTTATAATCGAGTCGACTTATAATCGAGTATATACGGTAGCTTTACAAAAGAATCACTATTAAATTATCCCCATGCTTTCAAAAAAAACACATGCACAGGTAACATAATGTTTGATAATTATTGCTTATAAACTTTTCAGCTGCTTGGGGATGATGAGTAAAACTTACACAATTGATTTGGTACAGAAATAATTTCTGTTTCTGTTTATACAACAAACTCAATAGCTGTTCTGGTCTTCTAAGTCCTTCTTTTCCCCATAATCTTTCAATGATCTTCATTTTTCATTAGCAAACACTTTTTACTTACAACAGAAGAGGTATAATGTTGTTGCAATACAGACCACTAGCACAAGTATGTAACTGTGACTGGTTAATGGTGCAATCCAAAACTAAGGCAAGATAAGATACTTTAAATTAAGTCAAGTTTTTTAGTTGGACCTATACATAATGACTATAACAGCTAATCATTTACCTAAATTTTAGCTGCCTACCATATAAAATTGACCTGTCAGGCCAGAGGATCTATACTTTGTCACTAATTTTAGTATGACCATACAGTTTGTTACTATTATTAGTTAATACAAACTATATTTGGTAAAAGAGAATGGATACTATGCCACAGACATGGACACAGTGAATCCCTCCAAGCCAAAAGATGGATTGCAGAGCAAATTAAGAATGAATGCAATGGAATGCAGAATGAATACAATTGAAATGAAGAATGCATTTTTAAGAATGGAGAGTGCAAATGCAAAACACAATGCACAATGATGAATGATAAAGGAAAATTAAATGATATTTGAATGCATTTCATGATTGGATTTGAAAAATGATTATTTTCAAGCTGCTAACAAATTTCCACACTCAAAAGCCCCTTCACATCATAATCCAGGTTCAAAATACACCGACATACAATTTTTCACTCCATACAAGCTGTTATATTGTTTTTGTCAAGACAGACCTAAACAAATACCATTGATGCGATGACATCATGAATGGTGGTTGTATCTGCAAAAATGAAACAAGAAATAAAATTTGCTGACAAATACTCTACAACTTTTACCTTTATTGCAGTCGAAGTTTAATTTTTATTTGTTGTAAATTCAATGCCATTTTTTGCATTTATTCATTTGCTATTTTATTAAAGCACACTTTTAACAAGACAAGATACAAAAGCAAATATTCTCCAACTTCAGTAAATGCATTTCCATTTCATTCCAAATGAACAAAATCGAAAGAAAACAACGAATGGAAGGAATAAATGCAAAACCAGAATAATCTTCTATGACCATAAGAGAAAAATGACATGATAGCTGAAATTCAATGTGAGTGGAATGCAAATGAAATGATTTCCAAAATGCATTTCAAATATAAATAAAGCACAAATGAAATTAAATGAAAATGTGGTTCATACAAACCACTCTTAGGCATCTATACGCTTATCATAGTTGGGGTGAAGCTTTAAATGGTATTTAACTAATCCCTTGTCCATCCAAAATAAATAGCTTATGTAGGAACCTTGCAGAAACAGTGACACAAACATACACATGCAAAGATACCAAAAAATCATTATCTGTAATTTCTTCTTATAATATATCCAAGTGCAACTTCCTGTGCAAATGAACTTTCCTCATTTAGGACATGTCAAGTATGATGCATCCAATAAGTTTGTTGCTGCATTACATAATGCCATGGTACCTTTATCAAGATGCAATAGTGTGTAAAATCATGTCATATCATACACATGCCTGCCAACCCTTACAAAGGTATAAGTGTAACCTAAGTGACAAAAAAGCATAATCTGAGCATAAAAAGTATAATCTATATATTAAATGCCATAATTACAATAAACTGTATGAAAAATGTACATTTAGTTTTGCTACTAACCTGGATCGGTGTAAAATCATGTCATAACATACCATGCATTTAGGCTATAAATAGAAAAAAAGAAAAGTACAATGCATTTAGGCTGTAAATAGAAAATAAGGAAAGTACGATGCATTTAGGCTATAAATAGAAAATAAGGAAAGTACCATGCATTTAGGCTATAAATAGAAAATAAGGAAAGTGCAATGCATTTAGGCGTGACTCATTGAAAAAATAAATATAATTTAAAAATTTTTTGAAAGAATATACATGTATTTTTTATTTTGTGAAAAGCAGTTCACATACAGTTTATTATTTAACAAACATGGACATATTAAAATAAAATATTGTGTTTTGTACTACTGGATATTGTGTCTCACTCAAAGTACATGGGAATCATAAGCTTGTCCTGTTGTACTTCAGTCTGACCCACAATACCCAACAGTATAAATTCTATAATCTGTCATTCTTGTTCATCCTCGTTGTCATTATATGACACAGTTCATGGACAATTTGAATATTGCATCAACTAAAGATATGATGCATTTATTTCAGTAATGTTGACTACAAGCACAAACCACAAAACATATTCACAATTAATGCACATACATTGATGAGGTGAATACCATAATCAAATATAACAACGTTTAGTTGCACAAAAGGTTTCTTTTCTCCAAATCATGGAGAAGAAATTTACAAACTGTGTGATAGTGAATTTTTTGCAAAGTATTCATAAATTTATGAAACACATTATTAAATCTGTAACATGCAATATTGCTAAGTGTTGGGCAACAGATGAAATGATATTCTGAATCAATAACATTGAGGTCAGTGAATTGACAGATTCTATCTTAATCCTGCAATCTTTCAAATGTCCTGAATTGGCTTTTACATCGGACAGACCCCCTCTTTAATTTCCAAAAAATATTCTTGTAAATAGGTTTATCTAAACAAAACAAATATTTTTCAACACATAAATTCTGTTTTAACACATATACCCTCAACGTATTCATATTGTTAACCTCTGTAGACAAGTCATGTACCCTCAACCTGTTCATACTGTTAATCTCTGTAGACCAGTCATGTACCCTCAGCCTGTTCATACTGTTAATCTCTGTAGACCAGTCATGTACCTTCAACCTGTCCATACTGTTAACCTCTGTTGACCAGTCATGTACCCTCAATCTGTCCATACTGTTAACCTCTGTCCATACTGCTAACCAATTTAGGCCAGTCATGTACCCTCAACCTGTCCATACTGTTAATCTCTGTAGGCCAGTCATGTACCCTCAACCTGTCCATACTGCTAACTAATTTAGGCCAGTCATATATCCTTAACCTGTCCATACTGTTAATCTCTGAAAGCCAGTCGTATAACCCCAACTTGTCCACACTTTAAACCTTTGTAAACCAGTCAAACATATTTGCAAAAGTTATTATAAATGATTTCTATCTCATGGGCTTCACAAAACCTCAATACCTCATAAGTATACGAGAAAAATGACAAAATCTTTGCTTCTGATATTTGATGAAGAATATTACAGACAACTTTCCAAATTTCATCAGTCTGTTTTTCAAAGCATGCATATTTTTAGAGACTGGTTCTGTTTTTCAAAGCATGCATATTTTTAGAAACTGGTTCTGTTTTTCAAAGCATGCATATTTTTAAAGACTGGTTCTGTTTTTCAAAGCATGCATATCTTTAGAGTCTGGTTCTGTTTTTCAAAGCATGCATATCTGTAGAGACTGTTTCTGTTTTTCAAAGCATGCACATTTTTAGAGACTGGTTCTGTTTTTCAAAGCATGCATATCTTTAGAGTCTGGTTAAGTTTTTCAAAGCATGCATATCTGTAGAGACTGGTTCTGTTTTTCAAAGCATGCATATCTGCAGATACTGGTTCTGTTTTTCAAAGCATGCATATCTGTAGAGACTGGTTCTGTTTTTCAAAGCATTCATATCTTTAGAGTCTGGTTCTGTTTTTCAAAGCATGCATATCTTTAGAGACTGGTTCTGTTTTTCATGTATATCTGTTGAGACTGGTTTTGTTTTTCAAAGCATGCATATCTTTGGAGACTGGTTCTGTTTTTCAAAGCATGCATATCTGTAGAGACTGGTTCTGTTTTTCAGAGCACGCATATCTTTAGAGACTGGTTCTGATTTTCAAAGCATGCATACCATAATGACGATAAGTCTTGGGACACGAAAAAATAATTATATGCATGTAAAATATATAAAATTGTTGGTGTCCCAAAACTTATAGACACAAAAAAAATGTAAAGACAAAATTGGGAAGATTGCCATACATCACACAGCAGTGACCATCTCATTCAATTACCACATCAATAAACTGTTATAAACTTCTATGATTGTTTTATGTTATTATTTTGCATGTGCATATTTTCCGATTTCTCCAACATGATTTAAAATAAAGATAAATAATTACTGCATAATTCACGGGCCGCTTACATTTAATGGGAGACCTGTACTGAAGTGTACATTACTTACACAGTGCAAATCGTGCTTGGCATCACTTATATTATTGTTTATTCCCAAAAAATATTTGATGCAGATTTTGCTTTATTCATCGTTTTTACCAAAGTGCATTCTTCAAGATTACATTTCAGCTACACGTTCATTGCTGTTTCATTTATTTGGATTCAAGCACTCAACAGTTACTGTTTTTCAGTGGTATAAGTGATCCTATAAAGTGATGTAATCTATATGAAAAGGCACACGTGTTTAATTACTGTAATGACGGTATGTCTTGGGACACCCTAATTATTAAAAAAATTAATTTTTTTTATGACCTATAAAAGTTGGGACACGAAATTATAGCAATTTTTTCATGTACTATAAGTCTTAGGACACCTTAGAGATTTTTTTGCCTACTAATCGATCGATGTATTTTAAAAAAAAAAAAAAAATGACTTCGTTGTTGTTAAAGGGACTATCATCATGAATTATTACATGGAAATGTTATAAATTAATATAATTTGTTTTAAAAGTCAATAAATATATTTAATTTTCCTGTTTTCTTATTATTTCTACCTAATTAAAATAAGTATAATTTTATCGGACAATGACAAGGATTGAGTATTAGGGCATAGCGGGATGTTGTACCCATATAACGTCTCCCTTTTATGCTCTAGTTTACAATTGTCAGTTTATGCATTACCGCATTAAAATTGCTGAAAGTCACCAGTAATTAGTTTGTTTTACCTTGAAAAGATAAATACCTAACTCATTAAAATGTGGTACCAGTAGGACAACAACGAAAATAGCGTTTGATTCAATGCTCGCATTTAGTGAGCTTGTTAACATCATGGCATCACCGAATGTACACTGAAGATTTTAACTTGCACTGTTTCAAGTACATCATTTGGTTTCGAATCATTGGCACCACTGCACTAAACTTCAATAATATCTCTAAAATACGATAAAGAAGTTTCAGAAATAATGCTTTGAAAATAACTGTAATACCATTTAAACTCAGAGGGAGTTTGTTTTGATGTAAGCGACCTTAAATAAGTACCTGTTTACTCAGCTACGGTAATCATACTAATATTATGGAATGAAAGATAAATCACACATCGAAGAACTACACCATTGATGGCTACTAATCATATGCTTGGTTGACTTCTTTGTTTAATAAATTTAATAAATAATTTATTTTAAAAAATTAATGGTATAAGCATCACACATCTCGTGAGAAATTAAATTCACCAATCAGCAAAATTCTCTTAAATTTTACATATTTCTACTCAACTGATCAAGTGTTCATACCTTAATTGATACACAATGATAACCAATGATTGGTCAATATAATATCAGTTTTGGGGGCCAATTAATTTAGTACTGCTATTATGCACGGCTTCTTGTCCTCTTCTCAATCAACTTAAGATCTTAAAACAGTTAAATGGTTTGGATTAATGTTGTAGAACAAATGGATACCGGCATTGCCGCCGGACAAAATTCCATCTTTACTCAAGCCAGTTTCAGGATTTAAACAATTAACTGACCTGGATTGCTGTTGGAAAACAAAAGACATATCTGCCAATTATAAACCAAAGGAAACACAGAAACAACCAGCTGGCCAAAATCAAAAGTGGAATGAATAATGTGTGGAAAATTATGATTTTGTATTAAGCCAAAACACTAAACTACAATGGATTGATGATGATCTTCTAAAGTCGATCTATATTCACAATTTTAACCTATATTATGATCATTCTTTAATGTACAGTACAGCTCACGTGATTTTTCGGAACTCCGCGCATCGCGGTGGGGGTGGAGAGTGAGTGGAGAGGATTAAGAAAAACCCCTCCACCATCACTCCACGCATCCTGACGGAGTTGTCACAGAGTCTCGCGGAGAATAGCCCTGCACACCACGCTTTCTCGTGGAGTCCCATCCGATAACCACTGTGGATTGGACGTGGGCTCGATAATATGGGCGTGGTTTACTGTTTATTACCCATGCAAGCAGAGGTTGAGAGAGAGACGGGGGGGGGGGGGGGCACCGATTTATCAACATTGTTATCCCTCTGGGGAGCAATTTGATAACTTTTTGATACTGAAAAAAATGTAGTAATTCAATTAATTATAAATATTTCCTTGTTCTAACGAAGATAATGTATGATACATAGTGCCAAATCATATTTAAGATGATGATAATGTAATGACAATGCCTCGCAAACTGTATTAATACTACATTTTGCGCAATGAATCTAGTTTCTTTTTCTTCAATACTATGTTATCGGAATCTAAACATGCATTCATATCCTTATTTCTTTTTCAGTAAACGCAATACAAAATTTTAATGATCATATGAAAGTCAGTGATATTGTACTACCTGCAATGAAAAGAACGATAAACATCGAACAAATTAATAACAAAGCTGCAGTCATATCTGACTGAAGTAAAACAAAATCGCACAAGTTCCGATGGTTACTCCATGCATGAGTACTCATTCACATATTGCACGTTTTTTTTCTAACATCCAATCGCTTAAATAAAGCATTATTAAGATTTCACATCATTATTTTATTTTAAACTGTACTATTTTGCAAAAATTACCAAAGTAGCGTTTTTTTTTAAAAATCACAAATGGTCGCAAAAGGTCATCCTAGATACATGTAGTTGACACGTGCAAGTAACCTAGCACAATAGAAGCCATCAGCACTGCATGTTTTCTTTGATATTGATGTGTTAATTTCATGTGCTAACTGTTAACCTAAAAGTACAACAGCAACGCTTCTGCGGGTTTGTTTTCTTTGCCGTTGATTTGACAAACTTGCGCATCAGATGAAATTAATGTTTAACTTTTTCTTTTCTGTTCATTTTCCTATTGCATAATACAGAAAAATAAGATAAATAATTTTAGATCATTAACTCTTCTTAGTAAAGTTCCCCCCCGCCCCTCTCTCTCTCTCTCTCTCTCTCTCTCTCTCTCATAAAATATGGAATCCAAATCACTACTGCACAAGTTATCGTAAACTGAAATCTGGAAAAGTTTGCAAGTGGTAAGAAACAGAAACACGCTCAATAACCAAAGGCTCTAACAGTCACAAACAGGAAACTGCATTCTTTAATATCTGCGTAAAAATAATTAAAAAAGTATATTTTATTTTTATATTTTCGCCGTAGGAAAATGAGCAAATAATAGGATACACGTGGAGACAATACATCCATGCAAAATGCTCTAAACTTGTTGGAAATTAAAATCTCCGAACATCTCAGATTTTAGAATTTTCCATATTATTTTTCATTTCGGTAATAAGCCGATTTCAGATTAATAACTAACAATTATCAAACTTCCGTTGTTAATGGCGGGACCATAATTGCGGCTGTAAAGTACAACGCGCTAAGTCAGATGGCTTCGTGTGATAAAAACACACTGTTCCCAAGCTGAAACTTACATCATCCTTTGATGCAATCCCTTGTTAATATTTTACAACAGCGTTCACAATGGTCACTGCCTTGATTTCTGTAGAACATCCGCTGAAGTAAAGTCTTTATTAGGGAGAGACAATTGAATTTTCCAACTGGGGGGGGGGGTAAATGCATGAAAACAATTGTCTTTCTCTGATTTTTGTAGCAGACATTAATCGGTTCCATATTTCACTTAAAATAAATAAATTACTGTGATGAAAAAAACAAAACAACATAAAAACCCCGTATATTAAATGGTCAGTCCCTTACAGCACACATGCAGTCATAATATTCAGCCTCATGACTCTGCTATTACTGCCTAAAGACTAAGCACGCGGTTTGCATTTCATTGTAAATTCAGTGTTTTAGGTTTGTTGTTGTTTGGGGGGAGGGGGGGTAAGCAGAAGCGGATGTCAATTTGGATTTTAATTGTCCATATCTCAGAGAATTACTTTCCTTTGGAACAAAATGATAAATTTATTCTGCTTGAGAGGCTCAGCAATGTGTGCTTCTCGTCAAGTTAGTGCATAAGTTTGTTCATATTTCTTTGAAATAAATTAAAATCATAAACTTATTGCAAAAGAAGTCGATCAACCTTTTATAAACAGTAATGTGTACTGAATATACAAGACTTTTGAAATTATTTTTTTATTTTCCAAATATATGATCGAAATAAAAACGAGTGATTCTTCAGATGGTATCCGGTTGTAAATCACTCTTGACGTCTCAGTCTTTCCATAGGTGGTCTTCATTCATTGGCTGTTCAGATTTCAATCAGTAATGTCGACTAGCCCCTCCACAGTGGAGTTTACATCGGCGTGCCTGCCGAAACGCGGTGGTGATTTGTAGGTATTTATGCCAATTTATGCCTCCACCGTGGAGTGCTATCGCGGAGCTAAAGTGGAGGGGATTAAGTACCCCACCGCGATGCGCGGAGTTCTGAAAAATCACGTGAGCTGTACTGTATATATGACAGTTACGTGAATCAATGCGGGTTTGCCTTATATAATTAAACGTGTGTCTTTTTATATAGGTTACTTTGTTGGATCGCTTATATCACTGAAAAATGGTAACTCTTTAGCGCGTGGATCAAACTAAATAAAATAGCAAGTGGACGTTTAGCTAAAATGTGATCTTGAAGAATGCGATTTGGTAAAAACTATGAATAAAGCAAAGTCTGCATCTAATATTTTTGGGATTAAACAAGGATAAAAGTGATGCTACACACGATTTGCGCTGTGTAAGAACTGTATACTATAGTACAGGTCTCGTGGCAAACCCAAAGCAGCCCGTGAATTGTGAAGCCTTTATTTACCTTTCATTTTATTTCATGTTGTAGAAATCGGAAAATATATACATGCAAAATAATAACATAAAAAAAAAAAAACCATAATAGTTTGTAACAGTTTATTGACGTGGTAATTAAACATGAGCTGGTTGCTGCTGTGTGACATATGGCAATTTGCCAATTTCGTCAGACATTTTGTTGGGACACTGAAAATGCTATATTTTTTAAATGCATATAAGTCTTTGGACACGGAAAAAAATAATTAATTTTTCGTGTCCCAAAACTTACTGTGATTACGGTATATAAAGCACATAACCAGCATAAATTCAAATAACTGTCATATATTCACGAAAGAATGATTGCAGATGTTCGCAGTGTTGTGCCAATATCCCATATAAACAATAGTATTTGAATGCCTGGTTATATTAATTCCTGTCTACATTTCAAAATATTCACTGCATCAGGCATTGATTGTTTGCAACGTTTTGACTTTGGCTATAATATATCTTCCCCGCACATGACTTTAAAAAATTTTAACACATAAACTTAACACAGAATCATAACTTTGGTGCTACTACAGCCACAATCACCATTATCTCTGGAGATAAACAGAATCTGTGTTTGAACTTGCCCAGTGTATGGATGTTTCTCATCTTAGTGCCAAAGCTACATTATTTTTCTTGTGCATTTGTTCTTAAAAAATGATATATATATATATATGCTCTATCATATCACTGACATGCCTGAACTACAAATATAAAAGCCTTGTTGAACATTGTTATCACAGTGCATCAAACTGTCTTGAGCAGACTGAGACCATCAACCTGAGGCAAAGAGACCAGACAAAGAAAAGTAAATATCATAAATCATGATGACACCTGTCTCACTATGGGTGAGAAACCTATGCCTCATTATGGTTGAGAAACCTGTCTCACTAACTGCTAAAGCAAGGAAGATAATAATTATTTCTCACCTGAAGGTAAGTTGCATTGATAAAGTCCGAGCCCTCCTTTCCTGGCTGCATTGGTAACGTGACTCGTTTTAAATCAACTGGGATAATGTCGGCACATCTGACCTTGGACTTGTTTACTTCCTTTTCAGCATGGCTAGAACCCCCTCTTTGGGCTTTGTACTCTGTCACAATCTAAAACAAGCAAAAAAAACCTGAAAATTTGTGTTTGTAAATGTTTGCCTCCATCCTAGCCAATTTTCTTATACATGTACCAATGCATGGTTTTCTGCAAAAAATTAAATGATAACTATGCAATCACTGTGCTTTAAATATTTCTCATCTAATATGCATCAATTTAAATATAGGCTTGTATCATTAAGATCTTGAATGAGTTTGATAATGAACAAGATCCTTGCATATTAATGAGATGATCTTGCATGTGACTGGTCAAGCTTTTCACCACTCTGCGTTATTAAAGCCCATAGTTTTGTACACACGCCCATC
The DNA here is from genome assembly GCA_029931535.1 of Margaritifera margaritifera. Taxonomy (NCBI): domain Eukaryota; kingdom Metazoa; phylum Mollusca; class Bivalvia; order Unionida; family Margaritiferidae; genus Margaritifera; species Margaritifera margaritifera. The sequence continues at coordinate 2,467,666 of JAQPZY010001636.1, read as the reverse complement.
CCATATCTTGTACAGCCTAGAAGATATACATACAACTTTTGCTTCAGTAACCTCACTTGTCTCAATATTGCACGAAAAGTTACATAACACAATGACACTCTGTGGACACCAACCGTCATGTTATAGTGGGTTTAACTGTAGATCATGATTATGTTTACAAATTTGTTTCCAATGCCTATATTTTAGGAAGCAGTATGTTAATTGATAAACAACAACCAACAACAACTGCAATTATAATAATAATAATAATAATAATAATAATAATAATAATAATAATAACAATAAAAAACAATAAAAACAAATCAGGGGTTAGTAATAATTTATACATTTATTCATACTATCAAGAACAAAGTAAATACATATATTACACCTAAACAATTGCCCTATTTTAATATTTTGATTGGAACTGAAGTTGGTACCTCCAAACTTAAACCTGTGAAAATTGACTTAATAAAGGTACAGTGAAACCCCGCTATAATGCGCCCCGCTATAACGCGAATTCGGATATAACGCGATCGTGGCGTGGCTCCCAAAATTTCATATTCATTCGCACATGAACATTTTTTTTTTTTTTTGTGCAAAGTACGAGAAATAGTGTATAAAATGTGTATATTACAGTATCATTTTGGGGAAGAGATCGCGTATGAATTCGAGTATAATACGTTTGTGGCGTGGTTCCTGAAATTTTATATACATGTACATGTATTTTTCTCGTACTTGGAAAAAAAAATTTTTTATTTTAAGTACGAGAAATAGTGTATAAAAAGTTTGTTATCATTTTGGGGAAGAGATCACGTATGAATTCGATCGTGGTGTGGCTTCTGAAATTTAACAATTTCACCAATTTCTTGAAGTGTTATGCCAAAATAAACATTTTCGGAAATGTTATTTATTACTGATCCATGAGTAAAGCCAGTAAGTCTTCTCTGTGTTTGTCTTCAATTCATTATGTATACAATCATTGCTCAAACAATAGCCGACATGTTTTTCTTCTTTAACTGCATACACAACCGAGCATCAGACAATGTGGTGGTTGATAAAAGATTCTCACGATTTAATAAACATCAAAAAACGTAAGCCGCCAACACGTGCGCTGGACTTCAATTCATCCTGTATACAATCATTGCGCAAACAATAGCCGACTTATGTTTCTTCTTAACTGCATACACAACCAAGCACCAGACAATGCGGTGGTTGATCAAAGATTGTCATATGTGGGTGCTTATGTAGAGACTGAGCTTGGGCGGCAAGATCAAAGATTGTCATATGTGGGTGCTTATGTAGAGACTGAGCTTGGGCGGCAAGATCACAGGGAGTTCAAATAACCACTCTCTGTTACTTAGCACTGAACAAGTACAGCTGTATCAAACTCGTGGCTCAATCAAAGGGTTGTCATGTGGGAAAACAAAGACAGATTGATATCAGATAGTAAACAGTGTTGATACCCTATTCATGCTATACATTAGACGTGTATACGTTGTTCTCTGAAAAATGTAAAATATAGTAAAACCCCGCAATAATGCGACCCCGCTTTTTCCGCGATCGAATTTTATGGACCCCAAATATCGCGTTATAGCGGGGTTTCACTGTACTCCCAAATTTGTAACTGGCATTTAAAACTAAAACTAAATCAATATCTGGATAATTATGTTTTATGCTATTTAAAAAAAAGACCAAAACATTATATATAAATAGATTTTTTGCTGGGCAAGTAGATTTTGTTGCAGGGCAAGTGGACACAAGTATCCACTGAAGGTACTGGTGCTCCATTGGTCAAAAAGAATTTCCATAAATCCCAAGTTAAATCCATTTTTTTCTTCATTACAGCCGAGTATTGAAACCATCTCCAATATTCTTGAGAAACTCCAGAGAACCAAATTTGGTAACAAAACTATTTTCTTCAATCTGAGTTAACATGTTTACAAGATACCAACCTGATTGGCACCATTTTCATTTAGGACCAACTAGATATCATATGAAGTCCTTTTGTGAAAGCCCTATACCATGAGGAGTATCCATTCAGGAGAAGTAGCTATAACCAGGCTTAGAAGTGAAATAAACTTTTAAATTCTGAGGTTTTTTGAAGTTTTTTTCAAGGTTTTAAAATATTTTGGAGATTCAAGACATAAAGCAGTTACAAGATCATCTCCATGGTGAGCATAACATCTATTAAAAATTTGAATATCCCCATAAAGAGAAAAGGGACTCTGTTACGGAGTGGTGAAGAGACCATTCAGTGAGGACTGTTTTGCCTGACCTGTACAGACTCTCCTAATAGGTTCTTCTTCTCTGGAATGTGGTACTTTACGAGTAATGTGGCTGGTTCGGAGGGTTATCCCTGCAGTGGCATCCAGCAAAGAAGGTTCCACCTCCACACAAAGAGAAGGGGCATGTGAGCCTCCTTGATGTTGGAGATACACTATGATGGACCTGTTGTCGGAGGAGACCATGACACAACGGCCCCTTACTCTGTTGACGCACCCTAAAACACTTCTGGTAAAAGAATCTTAATCCGAACAAAGGCTGAAGCAAATGGACTTCGAACTGTGCAAAGATTAAAGCAAACACAATGCTAATGCTGTTGATGATCCAACAACAATATGCCTTTATGGGTCTATCAAATTAATGATATAACAAAATGACCAGATGTCTTTATTTTGCATAATTAATGCACTTTCTTGACTGTTAGGATAGCCTAATGAAAAACCGTGTGCAAAAAAATTTGTAGTTTTTTTTTTTTATTTAGGTTTCCTTCAGTTTTCTTTTTGGCTTTTTTTTCTGTTTTCTAAGATCAAAATGAAATTGTAGGGTTTTCGAGGTTTTTGAGATCTGCTGCAGACCCTGTATAAGATTTTCAAGATGGCCACCATGGTGATCATATTGGATGTAAGATTGACACTTTTCATTTAGCACCAACTAGACATCATAAGAAGTCTTTGAGTGAAAATTTCATTTCAATACAGCCATCCATTTAGGAAAAGAAGCCACAAGAATATTTTCAATATGATCACCAGGCTGATTGTACTGTATGTCAGATCAACATCACTTTCATTTAGGACCAACCAGACATGATAAAAAGTCCTTTAGTGAAAACCCGATGTAACTATGGCCCTCAGTTTAGGAAAAGTAACAATAACAAGATCTGGTGACCATGATGGCGTTCAGACCAGCATCATTTCCATTCAGTACCAAGTACACAGTCTTTCAGTGAAAACCCTATGTCAATACGACCATCTGTTCAGAATGAGAAGCAATAACTATATCTATTCATCCTGGTCATACTGGAGGTTTGATTGGTCCCAATTTAATCTAGGACAACCAGATATTATATGGAGTATTTTAATATAAAACCCATGTCAATATGACCATCTGTTCAGGATGAGTAGTGATAAGATTTTTATGATGACTGGAATGGTGGCCATTTTGAATGTCTGACAAGGATCATTTTCATTTAGAACCATAAAAGTCATAAGACATGAACAAGTCTTTCAGTGAAAACACCATATCGATATATCCATTTGTTCAGGAGGAATAGAGATAACAAAAACCACACTGGATGTACGAGGGGCAACATTTTTATTTACACCATCCATTCCTGTGTAACGACAACATTTTCCAGATGGCCACCATGGTCTATGACCAGTAGAGCTAAGAAATAATGCATTTACCCTGAACTGCCTGTCTAGAAGTGACTCTTTCTCCCCATCTGGGACTTTCGTGAGGTTGGCAACATATTTACTTATGTCCTGGTCTCGTACTTCTGTTTCCTCTTGGGTTAGCACATATTCTACCAGAGTGTCATGAACCAGTATGTACTGCTCCTGAATGAGAATGATAAGAAAAATTTTTTTAGAAGTGTATAGCAAAGTACCATGATCTTTACTCTCCCCCCCCCCCCCCATTATACATATATGCATATATGCCCCAAACATCCCCAGGCTCGACCACCAGTGCCATAAATTAAGATTAAAAAACCACTGTACACATTACAGACCACCCCCAATCATATTCCAAAGTTTCAGGACTCGTTAACAGGTGTAAAAGAAATTGTGCGACATTACTGAAGTCACTACGAACTTAAAAAATTACAATCTGAATTCTATATCCTGCAGTTCTCTTAAACACAGTATCCAACATAATGCTGTACATACAGGGAAAACCCACAATAACATAGCAATTTGGGTCATAACAGCTGACTGCAGTATGCACCAAAACGTGGTATAGCAAGAAAGATAACAAAATTTTGATGAATGTGTATACTAGTGTGTGGTGTGGCTAGGGGGATTAAGAAAGTGCCAGTGAAACATAGTAATGATTTTACAACCTGCCAATTTATGTAACAATCAGGATTAAGATAGCCCCACACTAGATACAAGTTAATCACTGCTGCATTAAAAACATTAATTATGATCCATAAGCTATAGGTTTCTGAAACTTAACTAAATTATTTGTATCTGTTTGTCAGCTTGGCTGATGTTTTGTGTTATGTCAGGGAAGAAAATACATGATGTGACCATGTTTTAATGAAGTGTGCTATATAGCAGGCTTTCCCTGTAACCGCCTCCCAATTTATTTTCTCTAAATAAATTGGAAGAGAAAAGGTGAAAAAATGGAGCTATTATTTGAAGTAAATAGTAAGCTTTTCCCCAAGTTTTCCATGAAAAAACAGACGTTTCATCTGAGCATTTACATGTACACAGTGATATAGTACAGAGATTCACAACAGCTCCAATGTTTTGTGCTATCATGTGACAGCCTTTTCATATGCAAATGAGGGTGCCAACAAGGTGAGTGTTTATCCTTGTGTGTGGCTTATAAGTAAGGGTTGTAAACATCCAGTGACTATATGTAGGGTAGTACATACTGTGTATAAACTGGTGTTGACACTTCAGCTGGTTGTTTTAACAACAATAATTTTCAGTCATGAGTTTTTATAAGTCAATAATTTGTGATGAGGGCATTTGGACAATAATATCAAACCAGTTGATGAAAGTTTCAATCATACATTATAGAATGTTCCATCAAATATTTATTTATCATTAGACCAATAAGTGATTCTTCATAAGTTTCATATCATGCATTTGAAACAAAAACTCATGTGGAGTAGCGATAACAAGATTTTCAAGATGGCCACTGTGGCGGCCATATTGGATGTCTGGGCGGCAAGATTTTGTTGAGGCCTAACCAGACATCACAACTCTTCTGGTGAAAACCCCATGCTGATATGACTTTCCATTCAAGAGAAGTATTGATAAGATTTTCAAGCTGGCTGCAATGGTGGCCATATTGGACACCATTTTCACTTAGGACCAACTAGACATCATATGAAGTCTTTCCGTGAAAACCTTATGTTGATATGACTATCCCTTGAGGAGGACAAGCAATAATAAGATTTTCAAGATGGCCACTGCAACAGCCAAATTGGATGTCTGTGAGGAACCATTTTCTATTAGGATAAACTAGACATCATTAGAAGTCTTCTGGTCCAAATACCATGTCGATATGACTTTCCATTCAGGAGCAGTGACAAGAAGATTTTCAAGATTGCTGTCGTGGTGGCCATATTGGATGTCAGACTGGTACCATTTTAATTTACGACCAGCTAGACATCATAGGAAGTCTTTTAGTAAAAATGCCACGTTGATATGACCATCCACTGAGGGGTTACAGTAGTGATAACAAGATTTTCAAGATGGTTGATGTGGCTGCCATAACAGCTGTCTGAGCAGCACCATTTTCATTAAGGACCAGCTAGACCTTGGGATGAATGTGTGTGTCAAGTTTCACGGCAATCCTTCAAGTAGTTTAGGAAAAGTGGCAATAATAAACTTGTGCTAAAGGACACATGGATGTTGGATGATGGACAACAGGCCATTCCATAAACTCTTCTTGTCTATGACCAGTGGAGCTAAAAACAACGAGATGAAGGCTGAACTGCAAAGGTGAGTGGAATGCAAATGAAATGAACTCTGAATGCATTACATATGCAAATGAAACACAAATGAAATGTAAACAAAGTGCAGATTTAGTAAAATTACCGATTTCTGGGTCTATATTTACAGGATGGATGGACAGGACTAATGCTATATTCCTCTGCATTATTCATGGTGAAGGCATAAAAACAGAAGACTGGTTGAGTATGGAAATGACTTTGGAATAAAGATGACTATTGTGACAGCTTCAACTATAACAAGACATGCTTTTTATATTGAAACCAGTTGTGTGTGTTGAATTACTTGCTTACCTCAGTTTGAACCAGGAAGTTTCTCTGTTTACGGATACGAAGCAGGAAGTTGGGAATGTTAATGGTTCTCATATCCTTTATCTGTTGAATCATACTGTCAATTAAAATGTAGGTTCCCGTGCGGCCAACACCAGCACTGCAAAACAAGCAAATTCAATGAATTTTTGTCACCCGCCTACCACAATGAGGTCACCCAAAGTATACAATGATGAAATATGTGACCTCTGTGACAGAGCTGTAGAGGTGCTGGGCAGACTTGGAAAGTAACCAAGTTTGTGGCTCTAACTCAATGGGTATTAGAGCAATAGTGCAGAAAAGGGAGAAAAAAATATCAGTGACCTTGACCATAAATATAAATCCTTAACTGTGATATATGAGATGCCATCAAATAGAGAAAAAAAAGTGTGCCAGGGTTCATCCCTGAACCTCAATCAACTTTGTAGATATAAAGCAGAAACCACAAAAGAACATGCAATATACACCTGTAACCTTGATCTTGAAGATGTGGAATGCAACAAATCTTCAAGTAACAACATACAAGTTTACCAAATTTCTTCCATTTATCTTAACCAGCTCTTAAGCTGTCAAGCAGAAGGGAAAACAACTGACCCATGACTTTGAAGGTAGAACCCCAATGTAGTATGGGACACAACTTTTTTCCCTCTTCATTTTATCGTAAACAGTTCATAAGTTGTCAAGTTGAAGGGAAAACTATTAACCAGTGATCTTGAAGATAGAATTCCAATGTGTTATGCGACACAACTTCTTCTGATAAAATATACCAAATTTATTCCTGAATCTCAGCTCTAAATTTATAGGGCTGAAAGGAAAGTGTGATGGAAAACTGAGAATATTGATATATGACCTTGACTTTAAAGATAGGACCACCAATGTGGTATGTGACACACCTGTTAATAATGAGGTATGGAAGTACACCATGTTTAATACGTCCTTAATCTTAAATGACTCAAGACAAGATAATAAATGAAAACCTCCACTGCAACATGTAATTGTTTGAACAAGTAATTTTGATAATAAAATAGTGGACTTTATGACAGAACTCATTTGCATATTATACATGTTAATGTCGCAGCAATTGTGATGCCATTGGTTCATTCCATATTGCTTGTTAGCCTTTTTTAGGAGTGGAAAATAATTTCATTACCTGATGTGGATTTTTATTCTAAACAACCATTATTTCTAGATAATTTGGTTTATTCATTTTGATGGTATATTTAACACATTATTGGCTATATCATCCTGAGGAAATGAGAGCTAAGTGCCTTTCACAAGGACACATCAAGGCTGCTGACCAAGGCTGTCCTGGGTGGTATTGAACCCATGACCCTTGGATTACAACTCTGATGCTCAACCAACTGAGCTACCATGACTCCCAATTTTTATACAAAGGAAACAAAAGATTTAACTGTTATGTAAATACAATCATACATTTTTAAATAACAATTACATGTACATTACAAATTCACAAGTCTCCAATCAAGTAACTATACTGGTTTGCTTACACTCACTTGCTAGTCACTTATTTTAAACAGTTACAAATTATTTGATGGAATCGTAAAGTAGATGCCTCTCTCTATCAGACTCGTACAAAATGTTGACCCCCTACCTGCAGTGAACCACTATGGGGCCAGCCCCTGGGAGGTTCACTTTGGCTGACTGTTTTACAAATTTGAGAACAGGCAGTGTGAAGTCAGGGACACCATGGTCAGGCCACTCCGTATAATGATATTGGTACACTATCCTCTCTGATTGTAACCTCTGAAAAAAATTATGATCCAGTTACAAATGTATGTGAGAAAATATCAACAACAACCTGTATAATAATAATACTTATCATGTAATGTTATTAAAGTATTACAGACCGAATTTATGTTTGATACTACCATCATCCATTCGGCAGCATGAAATTTAAATTATTTTGCATACAGTGTGCCACTGTGTTGTGTTCCAATACCTGCCCCACGGTGCTGCTTCATACAAGAATTAGGCTTTGCCTACTGGTCACTGAGATGCTTAATACAAAACAGTAAACAGTGACTTGCACTCTGATGCAGAACTGGCTGTCATGTTATAACAGGTTTTGATTGGATCCTTTCTTAGCCAGTAAGGACATGGTTTTCCAGAGTTTTTCACCACTATTTTCCCATACGCAAGTCTATAATGTCTTTAAAAGTAAATTAATCTTTTTTGCATATAAACAAATGCTGCCATGACAGAGGCCTGTGCCACCTCATTTAACAATAATTTTGTCCTCATATGAAAATCTGGGTACAGGAATTTTACTTTATGGTAACAAAAGAACACATTCAAAAGATAACTGTCACTTCAATTTTTCTTCTACATGCACACATTATAACAAAGGCTAATTCATGTAGTGTTGCAAATTATCCTTTCTACACTTGCTTCCCCAGTTTGGATAAGTAACACATACATGGGATAAAACAATACCTGTACAACAACAGCACACGATATCACTTTCTTCAGGACACATGATTGCATGAACCGCCACTAAATTTAATGAATGAATGGATGTGGTATTGTTTTAAGGCACCTCAGCACAATAGCAGCTATAATTGGTTCAACAAAAGATAAATTGTATTAACAACCCCTTAAAAATGAGCAAATGCAAGATAATCGCATAAAGTCGACTGGCCATTAGTGTAATGAATCCTATAACATTCAATAATTTTATCAAAGCTCAATATGATCATATAAGCACTTGAATTCTAGATTAATGCCAAGTGCTTAATAAGTAACTTTGCTCATTTGCGGAATGAGATCTTTCATTGATAATCTATTATTAAAAGCATTTTAACAACAGCACTAAGCGAGGTTGTACAATGGCAGACATGCAGTATTCCCATTCAATGTTATGTTGTTACATGCAGTTGTATATTATGCATACTACATCGTGCCACTGTCATAACACAAGATCTCGGCCCCTGTGCCAATAATGAAGATGAACTAAGCTTTATCTTTATTCATTAAAAGTCATTTATCACACACATTTGCTGAAACATTCTGTTCTTATATATAAACTGCCCACCACTTTTTTTTTTTATGTACGCACATAATTTCCTTGATTTTGATTTTGTTTAGTTTGCTCCAGGGATTAATTTGACAGCCGACAATAAATTGTGTTATTAGATGTTTGATTAAATAAAATAAAATAATACAATAATAATTCATAAAATAAAAATTTATATTTTCTCTTTCCCCCCAGTGGAACTTTGAACTTTCAGGGATTGAAATGCATAACTATATGATGCCTATTCAATCATTAAGATCACTTTACATCAATAATTAAAGATTAGATGTAAAATGTTATATATATATATATATATATATATATATATATATATATATATATATAACAACTAGCACTGAAGGTCAAACGTGGCAACTACAAATGCTACAGAAACACATGAACAGTTGTCAAGTACTCCGAAGGTGACTAGCAACTCTTGCTTTTAGTACAACCAACCAAGATTATGTAAGGATATAGTTTTGTTGTTGTCAAATTCTCGCAGAAAGTTCTACCACCAAAAACAGAAAGAGAAGAAGAATTTCTTAGACTGTTAACTGCCCACCATCCTCCTCCTAAAAACTGAAAATCCCTCACTTACAAAAATGCCTAAGGGGGAATTCATCCCGTGTAGAAGCATCTTGGAGAAATCGCTGTAATGTATTTTCTGCAGTATACTTTGAGTACACATAAGAAGACCTGTACAGACATGGTTCTAACAGTACTCCATGGTCAATTTTTACCCATCTGGGATTTGTTCCTGGCCTAAAATTTCACAAGAATTTAAATGTTTTATCCTGCATGCAGCTACATCTGTAGTAAACATTATATGAAACCTACTATTTGCGAAGAAAGGATAAAAAGATACATTTTTTTCATAATGGCTTCATTCACTTTGAAGGTACACACCCATAAGTCAATAGGTCTTTCTTGGGCAGAGGGAACAAATGTAAAAAAGTTTTGTACAAATACATTGTGTAGTTTTGATGTTATTGTCAGAAAATGAAATGCAAAATGCTCAAATATATTTTTTGTGACAGCAACCTTGACCTTGAAACTACTGACTAAATTTAAATTCCGTTATCTAGGATTTAAGTTATAATCCAGAAATGAAATGCATTGGCAAAATCAGTTTTTAGCAACAGTAACCCTGAGTTTGAAGCTAATGAACACCAAGTCAATAGGGTTCTTTCTTTAGCTAAGGGTAACATAAAAATTCTTGTCGAATTCCAAAATCCTGAACTGAAGTTATCATCCAGAAATGAAGCGTGCAGCAAAATCTATTTTCAGCAAAAGTGATTTTGACCTTTGAGCTACTGGCCACCAAATCAATCAAGTTCTTTTTGGGCAAAGTGGAACAAATGTACTATATTTTATCTACAACTTAAGTTATCATCTAGAAATGAAATGCAGTGGCAAAATCTATTTTTAGCAATTGTGACCTTGACTTTGGAGATACTGACCTAAAAATCAATTTAGTTTCTTTCTTGTGCTAAGGAAAACATATATACAAAGTTGCAATGAAATATGTTCACAGGAACTTAAGTTGTCATTGTCCTCTCCATGTGGACTGTGGATGTAGAATTGGCCCAATGCATCATCCTGTATGCCAGAAGAAGCATCTAATGGAGGCAACATTTTTGTCCTGTGATGCATCATGTAATGATGTTCCAGCTAAAGTCTTGGACTTTTTAAAAATGTGTGGTTCATTAAAAATTTGACTTAGTATTTGAAGGATTTTATCTTTTTTTGCTTTTGCTTCTCTTTGTGTGCTTTCTGGGGATACCTAAACTTACTTGAACAATATAGACAAGATTGTGTTGACATGACATTAAGCCTGTACATATACACATACTTCAGATTATTATCCACAAATGAAATGCACAAGTAACTGTAGCAATAGTGACCTAACCCTCAACCTCCTGTCCACCAAATCAATAAAGTTCTTCATTGGGGTAAAGGAAACAGATGTACCAAGTTGCATTGAAATCTTTACACTAGAACTTCAGTTATCATCTGTAAATTAAATGCACAAAATACATAGGAATATCTGTTTTTAGCAACAGTGACCGTGACTTTGAAGCTACTGACTCCCAACTCAATAGGGTTCTTTCTTGGTTTAAAGGAAACAGATGCACCAAATTGCATTGAAATCTGTTCACTAGAACTTAAATTATCATCTGGAAACCAAATTGGATGCCTGCTTGACCACCTGGATGGATCATTGTGACTACAATACCCTCAAACTTTCATTTGTGGCATATAAATAAAATTAAAAATTATGAAAATTGCAATAATCATTGCAAAATTTTGCCAGTTTGTTGAGGTACATTAAAGTAAGGACTAAAGTAGAACGTGTCTTGAAACACCACTCATTCTGCCAAAAAAAAATCTCGAGCTCTTAAGACAGGTGGTCTCTTAAGACAGTTGATCTCACATGACAAGTAAGAACATAATATAATCAATAAATCCATGTATTGAGAATCGGGTCTCTCATAACAGTGGTCTTTACTGTCTTATACCAGATAATATACATTTAGCCGATCATTAATTTCCAGAAATGATGTATTGTCAGTACAACACATTTGCTAAATTCTAATAAATTTCATGGCTGTGAAATATATTTACCATAACTTAGGGTACAGTGAATTAATTTTCATGGACATCAATATTTGTGGTTTTGAAAAAACTGAAATTTTGTCTGTCTTAAAATTTGTGACTTAGAGACGTGTCATAGTATTAACACAGAGGGGTCATTGTTAGTTGGGTCTTTCAATTCATGGCTTGTTTCAACCATGAAATCCATGCATACTAGTACCTGATGAACATCAGTGAATTTGCACTTATAATATTAGTAATAAAGGTTATTTGCTCTTAACCAGGAAGTATAACATTAAAAAGGTCTTTACTCATCCAACAGGTCTACATTTGGAGTAGTCAGCAATATATACAGACTTTTTATAGATGAAGTATAACATTAAAAAGGTCTTTACTCATCCAACAGGACCACATTTGGAGTTGTCAGCAAAATACACCGACTTTTTATATAGATAAATTACTCTTGTTGAGGTTCATTCACATACCAATTTTCATGTATAGGTGAAACAGGGTCTAAGATAACAAAAAAAACAAATGGCTGAAAATTTAAAAGTCATTAAAGTGTAAACAAAATATAGATCCGAGTGACTCAGGTTTGATGTGACTGGGTTACTCTTCTTCTGATGCATCCATATGCCAATTTTTATGTGTAGGTGAAACAGGGTCCAAGATACAAAAGTCACAACAAATGGCTGAAAATTTAAAAGTCATTAAAGTGTACCAAAAAAAAAAAAAAAAAAATCAGAGTGATCTAGTTTTTATGTAACTGGGTTACTCTTCTTCACATGCATCTACATACCAAGTTTCATCAGACTGATTGTGGTGAAATAGGGTACAAGATAACGAGGGTGTAATGAATGAATGAATAAATGAATTGACACAAATGTAGTAACAAACATGCAAAACAAAAATATGTATGAACAAGCAAACTAACAGGCAAAATGCTATATCCGCCTCAGTGTTTGTGAGGGGATTATAAAATTTCAATGCCTATATATTTCTGAAGCACAATTAACACAGTTATACTTACTTTTCTAAGTTTACTGCTTTTCAAAGAGAATATTCTGACAGTGTAATGAGCTCTGGGAATGGTATTGATGTGTTTCACAGTCACTGTTCCATATGTCTCCATCCCCTCCTCTGTCCAATACATATCACACTTATGCTGAAATGAAAATCAGTCATGTATAAAAATAGATATACAACCTACTCCTGTTTATTTAATAAAGTCCTTTGCACTAAAAATTATCAGATACCGGTAAAAGCAACTGTAAGATTTTTTTAAACCTAACAACAGACTTCATTGTTGGACACTTCTGCTTCATTAAACTTTTGCTAATCAGGCTTAATTAGGTGAGAGGTAGCCATAACACTTCATAACATTCCTTGACCATTGTGTCCAGTGCATGTGACAGCTATTAATTACTGTGAACTTAAGGCATCTCAAAACAACTCATCTAATATCAGATTGTTGGAATAATTAGGCCAAGGATAATCAACATTGGATAAATGTTGGTTAAAGCTGCAATGTTTGCATATTTCAGTTTAGAACTGGCTGAAATCTACACATTCTATTAGACTCACATGAATTCGTCTTTTCAAAACTTTTCTGTAACATTGATTAACAAAAAGAAGAGTTTCCAGCTAATTTATCAATTTATTCTAACAGAATTTAAAGATTTTTCAATTACTTACGTCTATTTGGAAATTTCAGAATATGCAAATAGTAACAAGGAATCATGGAAAACAAGCATAACTACATGGGCTATTTATGTTAACAAAGAAATTATTTCAGTTAAAAATGATCGTTTTAAGGTATGATTTGTTTTCAAGATAGATTTGGTATTGATGTACATTCATGAAAGTAGCTAGTTCGTCTGAAAACAGACAACAGCTTCAATGACATGGCGGTCCCTGCCTCATGAACACTAATTTACCTCGATATCAATACAGCTTGCGCAGTTATCACTGAAAATTTGTGAAAGGTTCTATTTATGGAATTTAAAGAGATTTTGTGAATTTCAGCATGCTATCATTGGTTGAACAGAAGTCAGATCAAATCAAGTTGACTATATTGGGAGAGAAAGAAGCCCATGGTTTCTGCTGAACAATGTCCAGCCTGCTAACAAGGCATCAATGTAACAACAAGTATCAATGTTATAACAAGGTCTCAATGTTATAACACCGATTTATTGCATATTATGCACGTTTTGTGTCAAGGATGCACATTTTGTGAGTATCATTAATCCATGGGATGCAGTTTGTAAAATTATTCTTTGTATCTGAAGACAAGTCATGCACAAACTGTAACTTGCAGTGTGCAGTCCAGAAATTGACTTTTAATATGTGCCAATGTGGCATATGCTGAAAATTATTACTTCCCAAACATAAATGAAAACATGTTTGCAGGCAAAGAATAACTTTATTTTATCAAGATTGGAATCAAAAGAATGTATAACCAGAGCTTGAAATTAATGCTAACCCACTATCTCGTGGTTAACAATTTTGCCTGTGGATCAGTAAAACCCAGCAGTCACTAATCCGTTGGGGCAGTGAAAATTTCCACTGGTCATCTATCATAGCAGTCAAGAAGTGGTCATGAGTCAGCATTTCCTTTAACGGTCATTTGATCTGTTTATTGTGTTAATTGAGTACCTACTAACATCCTATGATTGACGAGGTACAATAAATGCTTGTGGCACAAATGAACAGGTGTTAAGCCACTCATGCACTCATCAGGTAAATTAATGTGATCAATGTCAAAACAGTCTTAGTGCATGTGGAACTAGCCTGGTGTAATGCCCTCAAGCAATGATTTCATTACTCATGATAACAGAAGGCATTGGTTTTAGGCTAATATTGACCAATCAGAAAAGGTTGCATTTGTCAACTGACCGAATAATCAAGATTTAACCTGAATGTGTCTTTATATTTATATCGTTGCTGACAAACATTCAATACACTGTGCGGTGACAACTGTAACATGTGGAAGTATTTGCAAGGTGCGCAGTGGAAATTAGATGATGACGAGAGAGCGTGATCGCAAATATGATCTAGGGAAGAAACTAAAAAAGTACCAGAAATGCTGGGAAAATGAACACAAATGACTTAAGTACGACCCAGGATAGGCTGTGATGTTGTGCACTTTCAACAGTGAGTATTCGGAGATATATTAAAGTGTGCAGGGTATTTCACTCATTGATGGCTTTAACAATTTTCACAAATTGTCCCTTGAATCACACAACGCAAGCTTTCTACACATAATGGCAGAGGGATATGTGAAATCAAAACAGAAAGTTGATTCCTCAGAAGCGGAGCAAATTGTGGCATCTTCTAATAAGAGAGTCTTGAAGAAGCTTGAACATCTATTCCAAACTTTGAGATGTTAATGAATGATAAATGTTGAATTACAAACTGAACTGGCTCGTGTTTGATTTTTAGCAGGATCAGTAAAATTCAGGCAGGATCAGTAAAAAATTAATTTTGGTGATCCTGTGGGTTAGTGAAAAATAAATCCTAATTTCAAGCCCTGGTATAACCAGATGATAGACAAATCCATCAACAAGATGTTATATGTTTTCCGGGTCAGAATCGGAAATTGGTTTGTTTCATTCTAAGTACAAAAGTCAGACTAACTGACTTTCATGGGACCCCAATTTTTCACAAGGAACCTAAATGTTAGAATACTTGGGTCCCTGGGACAATAAATTTTATAACTGTTAGCACAAACATTGCTTATCGGTTTAAAACATTTGAAAATAATCTTAACTGTGTCGATGACAACACTGCCACATGTTTCAGAAAGCGATACGTAAGACATGCCCTGTGAAAAAGTGTATCTTTGAGTTCATTTTATGGAGATCTAGACTTTACTGCTGCTAGACAGAATACTGAATGCTGTTCAAAATACATTCAGTTCAAATGGAACCCAAGCTGCAGTTTTCAAGATAATAAAAAAAATCATAACACCAACTATTACGAAACATGTGAATGATGTCAAGGCAAGAATGGGATGGCCTATTTTGCTTTGTAAGAATTAAGTGATACACATACACATGTATAGTGTTTTTCTGTAGAAATGTATGTATTTGTAAGAATTAAGTGATACACATACACATGTATACTGTTTTCTGTTGAAATGTATGTATTTGTAAGAATTAAGTGATACACATACACATATATAGTGGTTTTCTGTTGAAAAGTATGTATTTGTAAGAATTAAGTGATTCACATACACATGTATAGTGCTTTTCTGTTGAAATGTATGTATTTGTAAGAATTAAGTGATACACATGTATAGTGGTTTTCTGTTGAAATGTATGTATTTGTAAGAATGAAGTGATACACAGACATGTATAGTGATTTTCTATAGAAATGTATGTATTTATAAGAATGAAGTGATACACATACACATGTATAGTGATTTTCTGTAGAAATGTATGTATTTGTAAGAATGAAGTGATACACATACATATGTATAGTGATTTTCTGTAGAAATTTATGTATTTGTAAGAATTAAGTGATACACATACACATGTATAGTTGTATGTATCATAACAGCTTTACACCTTGTCCCTTTTACAAACTAAATTATTTCAATCATTCCCTCTATTTTTTTTGTTCTCCTCCATCCATCCCCCTCCCCTTTTTTCTGCCCTGGATTGTTTTTATTATTATTATTATTATTATTATTATTATTATTATTATTATTATCAGCAACACCATCTAAAAGCACATTTTGTTATTTTTTTTAAACATGTGCACAGTCCTGACCAATTCTTTGTCCTTGTCTATTTAAATTTTCTGTACGTATAACTATATCATAAGTGTGCCAACCCTTACATATATATATGTTTTATTAGAATCTATTCATGTAAATCGAATTCTCTGCATGGAATTTTTAGATCAGAAATTGAATTTTTAAATCTTTTTAGCTTAGGAACAAGATTATAAATAAGTAGTAACATAATTAATATGATTATATTTATGCATATATGTATGTATGTATAGTTTTCCAATTACTGAAAATTGTTTGTGAGAAAATCAAACAAGGAATAAGAGATCCAAAGGTCAATGAAGAATCTGAACATTCCTTTATCCACTGTGTACAGAGTTGTAAAGAAAATTCTTACTGAACAGGGAATCAAGCACAAAAAAAGTACAGGGAGCTGGCAACAGGGAATCAAGCACAAAAAAGGAACACTGTCAACTGGAAATCAAGCACAAAAAAAGGCACAGGGAGACAGACTGGCAACAGGGAATCAAGCACAAAAAAGGCACATGGAGCTGGCAACAGGGAATCAAGCACAAAAGAGGCACAGGCAGCTGGCAACAGGGAATCAAGCACAAAAAAGGCACAGGGAGACTGGCAACAGGGAATCAAGCACAAAAAAGGCACAGGGAGACTGGCAACAGGGAATCAAGCACAAAAAAGGCACAGATAGACTGGCAACAGGGAATCAAGCACAAAAAGGCACATGGAGACCTAGGAAGCTGGCAACAGGGAATCAAGCACAAAAAAGGCACAGGGAGACTGGCAACAGGGAATCAAGCACAAAAAAGGCACAGGAAGACCTAGGACTCTGGCAACTTAGTCAAATTGTAGGTCATGGAAATCTAACAACTTTTGAAAACTTTTGACAGAAGATGATTAGTCAGGAAATTCATGCAGTTTTTAACAAAACAACGAGATCTTAGTTGTATTGACTGCACTAGGAGAACAATGTAGGAATTTCATCTCTGTTGTTGACAAGATACCAAAAGTCGAGCATTTTAATTGGTCTTTATAGCATCAGCATGAAAACTGGGAATATATTTTATTTAATGATTAAAGTTCTGTCTGGCCATATCTTAATACATATAACATCAAAATCTGGAAAAAGATACTCAAATACCACTGTATCAATGTTCAAAACGCAGCCCCAAGCTTAATATGTCAGGTACCATTTCAATGTGTGGAGCCATCCCCATTGTGTATATTCACAGAAAACCTGACAAGTGAGTGTTATGTAGACATTATAAATGGATATCAACAGCACAAGTTTTGTACAATGATACCAACCGTTAATACTCAATTATAAGTCAGATCCAACTGTAATGTATATATATATGTCTATGTGTTTGAATGTATACATGCATGTATGTAATCTATTGTATGTATGTATGTATGTATGTATGCATGTGGGTAAGTATGTATGCATGTATGCACATGTGTATGTATTTGACTATGGCTGTATACACATATGCATGTGTATGTATGTTTGCATATATGTATGTATGCATAAATGTGCATATATATGTATCATTGTTTATTAAAGTTAATTGTTATTTTATTGTTCATAGTTGGTAAAATAACTCCAATGAGCTTATATTTCTTATGTAAATTGCAAACTGACTTTAAATAAAATTGTCTATTGTAAATGAAGCAATTGACTTCTGTTGGTCTGTATCTATTTAAGATATTTTATATTTACACTGTATCTATTTAAGATATTTATATTTACACTGTATCTATTTAAGATATTTTATATTTACACTGTACAGTATCTATTTAAGCCATTTTATATTTTAGGGCTCCATGGAACACTGTCTGTATCTAAGCCATTTGATATTTTAGGGCTCCACTGAACACACTGTCTGTATCTATTTAAGCCATTTGATATTTTAGGGCTCCACTGAACACACTGTCTGTATCTATTTAAGCCATTTGATATTTTAGGGCTCCATGGAACACACTGTCTGTATCTATTTAAGCCATTTGATATTTTAGGGCTCCACTGAACACACTGTCTGTATCTATTTAAGCCATTTGATATTTTAGGGCTCCACTGAACACACTGTCTGTATCTATTTAAGCCATTTGATATTTTAGGGCTCCACTTAACACACTGTCTGTATCTATTTAAGCCATTTGATATTTTAGGGCTCCACTGAACACACTGTCTGTATCTATTTAAGCCATTTGATATTTTAGGGCTCCATGGCATACAATGTCTGTATCTATTTAAGCCATTTTATATCTTAGGGCTCCATGGTACACAGTCTGTTGGTCTGTATCTATTCAAGCCATTTTATATTTTAGGGCTCCATGGTACACAATGTCTGTTGGTCTGTATCTATTCAAGCCATTTTATATCTTAGGGCTCCATGGTACACAGTCTGTTGGTCTGTATCTATTCAAGCCATTTTATATTTTAGTGCTCCATGGTACACACTGTCTGCAAACAGTGATATGACCTGTGTTATTTCACATATTTTACAAAACGTTAACAACAAAAATGAACACTAATGCTGTCATCATTGTACAAAAAATGATACCTATGTCCCATTATTTCTACAAGCAGTCAAGACAATACAAATGTTAGTTTAGGGGATAGTGAAGTAAATCAGAGCTAACTTTAGGGAATTAATAATTCTCCAAAGTCCCATGAAGTGCTTTGAATTCACTCAGCAAACCAGCAATGAAATGAGTAATGGCAGTGATAGCAAAGTAAGCCATGTTCATGATTGGACCTGGAATTTATAGAGAAAGATGTGTGCAATCTTTTTCCCAAAGCATTATTATTATTATTATTATTGTTATTATTATTATTATTTGATGCAGCATCTAAAAGCATATTCGTTATTCTTCTCTTAAACATCACTCAAAGATCTGAGTTAACAAGAGGCCCTTGATGGACTGAAAGCTCTCATCTGACATTCGCCTAAAACCCAGATGAATTAGTAATTGGCCAAGTTGAAAGGTCTGGATTCCATGGCAATTTGGTGAAATTGGCCAGACATGTTTTTCAGACCAGTTGAAGGGTTTTTATTGTACGTAATGGTAGCAATATTTTTGATGAAAATGAAATCATTTTGTAAAAATTTGAAAGGTCTTTCTGTTTAAAGACTCTCTGCTACAGTTTGTCTTACTTGGTCAAGCAAGTTTTTGGAGGAAGAAGTATTTTTAGAGCTCTAGATAAGCAACATGTTTGCTAATGCTATAAATTGACTCCAAATACATAATGAATCTTTCATACTTGTCATATTCCCAGACAGTGTTGGTGGTTTTTGAGACTCAAAAATATGTTTTGAGGTCTCAAGAGGGTGAGTGCAAGTTAACCCCTCCCCCCAAAGCAACATCATCCAAATGAGAGTAAGCTATCTTTTCAAGTCAGCCTATAGCAAATGACTAGAAATTCCAACAACAAAAAAAAGGTAGACTTAACATTGTCAAAAAACATCACCACAAACATGGTGACACCTCAAAGACATTCAATACAAAAATACACCAAATTACTGTCTTTAAAATCCATTGGACAGAGGAATGTAGTTTTAATTACATGCAGTCTTTGTTGCTTTCAATAGTTCAGGAGTTGGTTTGACGGTAATGCAAGTGTCATTCATGTTTACAAATATGCCTACACTTTTCCTTCGTGAATGTGGATCAACGTCTATGTTGGTGCAAGCAATGGCCAATGTCACTAAAAGTGATAAAACCTGTCCGATGGCAATTAATATTTATACTAATATACTTTTAAATTATTAATATTCTATGGTGCAGTTCATTTCAGGTTAACCAGATATTCAAACATGTTGATGTTTTCATGATGGGTTACTTGATCACATGATAAAACGTTTATTGCAATCTTGTAAATGTCCAAGGAAAAAATGCGAAAGTTAAGGTGGCAAAACTGTCGAAGCAAATAAGATTATATCATTTTTTTTTTAGCAATTCTAGTGCATTATGTACTACAATTTTCCTTTGTCCCTCTAAAATGTGTGTCCCCCAAAATCTGGAGGGTAAGGGACACAATGTCCCCTGACCTTTGGATCCTAGGTGCAGCACTACATTAGAGATTGAATGGTGCTGGTGTTCAACCTACAGAAATAATCATGTTTTAAATTTTATATACGGAGTAAAAATCTGACTTCAAAGAAATGTTGCCACTGAATATAAACTTTAATAAAGATTTCAACATTCTCATTCAATGCAGTCAGTGATGTGTAATAACATTTGTTTTTCAACAGGCATCTGTATCATATGATGTACTTAACTTCAGACAAATTGGGTTGTTCCACTTAGTGTACTTTACCTATGCAAATTAGCCTAATGGGCTCTCCCTCAGCAGTGCTCAAAGGATTTTGACATGACACATCACTGTAGCTATTGTGAGCCAATTCAGTAAATCTCTGAAAGGTGTGTTTATCTCTGACCGCCTTACGTTTTAATTGTCTCAAAAACAGCTGTATAAACTTCCCTGAGGATAGCTTTATATGAGCTCTGAGCAAGATTGTTTACTGTTTATACATGTACATACCACAAATTATGGGCATATATTATTTTGTTCAAGAAATGTACATTTTTGTTCTGTTTCTTTTTGGGGAACATTTTTTGTGTGCTAAGATTGCTGAAAATCGTGTTTTTCTAAACACGACCATGTCGGGGGGTTTGGGATTCCAAAATCGTGTTTTTCGCGTGACATGTCGTGTTATGGCATGTATGATCTTTTTGAATGCCTTCAAAGTATGCACAAAAGTATAATTTTAAGTATTTAGTCCAAAGATGTCGCCGTATTTCTCCTGCCATGAATACAGTCTACACTATGTTAAAGCGCATTTGATCAATATAAGCTATGTGATCAGGCAAGTACCAAATGTTCCATGGATGTTTGAAATGATAATACTCTACCAGGGTTTGATCATTCATCAAACAGAGCCATATAATCAAGCACACCCTGAGTTAATATAAGTAAAAAAACCATCTGACAAATTCTCAAAGGCATGATAAATATCTTGATGACACAGTCTGATATTGTTATTTGAGTTGTACAGTGTTCAATATATTCCCAATTTATACTTCCAAAAACAAAAATAATTGCAAACCAGGAAGTGAAACATCCAATTCATTCAAATTTTATTCAGGGCTCTGTACTTCAATGGTTTACCATTTTCAAGTGATATGGGCTAGTGTTGCTGGTGGATTGAATTTTTTTTAAATAGAAAGATCATGATACAGCACTCCCTCATTATAACACTGTCAATTGGAGTTACAGAATATACCACCTTAGTGTGAGACTGCCTTATAATGAAGTACATAATACAGGACTCCCTCATTATAATGCTGTCAATGGGCACCACAGTGTATACCACCTTCTGGTGAGACCACCTTATAATGATGTAAATGATACAGTATTCCCTCATTATAACACTGTCCATGGGAGTCATTGAGTATACTGCCTTATAGTGAGGCTGCCTTATAATGAAATACATAATACAGGACTCCCTCATTATAATGCTGTCAATGGGCACCACAGTGTATACCACCTTATGGTGAGACAACCTTATAATGATGTAAATGATACAGTATTCCCTCATTACAACAATGTACATGGGAGCCATAGAGTATACTGCCTTATAATGAGGCTGCCTTATAATGAAGTACTTAATACAGTACTCCTCATTATAACACTGCCCATGGGAGTCATACAGCATACCACTTTACAGTGAGACCGCCTTATAATGATGTATATGATACAGTACTGCCTCATTCCATGGAGCCATAAAGTATCCTGACTTATAGTGAGGCTACATTATAATGAAGATAATATGATACTCCCTCATTATTATGCTCTCCATGGGAGCCAGTGTATACCACCTTATAGTGAGGCTGCTCTAAAATGA
The DNA here is from genome assembly GCA_029931535.1 of Margaritifera margaritifera. Taxonomy (NCBI): domain Eukaryota; kingdom Metazoa; phylum Mollusca; class Bivalvia; order Unionida; family Margaritiferidae; genus Margaritifera; species Margaritifera margaritifera. Next base: position 2,445,116 of record JAQPZY010001636.1, on the reverse strand, counting down.
AGTACATGATACAGTACTCCTTCAGTATAATTCTATCTATGGGAGCTATAGTATATACCATCTTGTAGTGTGACTGCCTTATTATGAACTACATTGTATAATATGATTTCAGTACCATAAAATGAAATGGAATCCATACAGGAATCATGTTATAATGAAAGGCCTTATAATGAGGAAGTGCTGTGATACTACCCATCATGTCAACTTTGGTCTAGCTTATTTTTAAGAAGTCATTGCAAGATTTCTGTTCTTCTACTTTCAGAAAATTGTGGCAAGTGTTTTGACTTTTGAAAGATCACGTGTCCAGACTGCTCTCTATTAAGCTTGGTGAAATTTTACTAAGCGGATTTTAAGAATAAGTAATTTTACTCTTCTAAGCACCAGCAGTAACATCTGAATGCAGATGGACACCTTTTGTACAATCTTGAAAAGTCTGGACACCTACTATCAAAACTGGATAAATTCTACTAAGCATTTTTTAGAAGAAAACATTTTTAAAAATTAACTCTTTTTTAGCAATGATGTACATTATCTGAAGGCAGATCAGCATTATTAGTAAATACTGGCAGCAATCTGATCCCAGAATGCTCTTTGTACAAATTTGCTCAAAACCTGTGTAATAGTTTTTCAGAGACTTTCATACAGCCAGTTTTTAAGGACTTCAAAATAACAATACATGATGCATGACAGATAACCAACAATGGATGAAAAAGGAAATTGTTTTGGCTGTAAAGGGAAAATCTAGTCTTATCTGTTCATTAATCCTCCTTATATTCTAAGCTGTTGTAACAATTTTAAAGTTGTGGATAATCAAGACAGGCTGAAATTTAATTATCACCAGGCCATGCCATGTTGGCTCTCTCTCTCTCCAGGTGCTCCAAGAACATAATTATTCCCTTTTTCTTACACTGATATCACACTCACACATTTTGCTGCTGAGAATGGTTGGGATGTAAATGGTTATATTTTAGTCTACATCCCTCTGACTGCTTCTACATTTTTATATTTACTAAATTTTATTTATACGAATGGATAATAATTACAACAAATTTCTATGCATAAGAATTCTACAATTTTATAAGTGGGAAATAAATTCTTTTTCACATATAATTGTATACAAAATCCATATAAGATCCACTATCAGAAAAATCAAGATATTAAAAGGCTGATTTCACCTAAGCTGGTGGACCAACTGTCCTCCATTTTACTGAGTTAATAAATAAGGTGAACTCTATTGAGTGAGTACATGTTATACCTTAGCATAGATTTTCCCTAAAGGCCAGGCCGCATATTCTGTACAAAAATGTTTTACCATGAAACTCGAGCTAAAAACCCCAAAATCAAATATGCTAATTGGAGTACATCTAGATCAATGAAATTCTGCAGTCTAGCCAAGAGGTTCAATTGAGGGATATACCTCATTCCAATTAAAATTACAAACTTTCAGAGTTTTGTGACTTTAGGTTGAACCTCAGTTTCGTGCTTAAAGTTTTGAGAATACAATCCCAAGTGAGCTATGGACTGATTACTAATTAATGAACGAATAGTCACTAATAGTGTTAAGATTAAACACACTCAAACAGTTGTCCATATGATTTACACAGACACACTTTCTCACTTCATGAAAGAAAGATGCAAACAACTTGAAGCTGTCAACCAGAGAAAGTTAAAGAAAGGAAACCACTAACAGCAACAGAAATCATACATTTGCCAAAGATAACCACCTTTATACTGACCAACCCTCTCTCCTGTCAAAAAACAAGTTAAATTAAGAATTTTTCTGTAAAAAAAAAAAAAAACTGATGTCAACTCAAAAATTCGTTAATTTGACTGATTAATGATTCCAATAACTTTTCCTTTTCAGGAAATATGAAATATATTGGGTCACATTTTAAAAACATTAAAGTGAAACCTGTTTGTAACGGACATTCAAGGTACCTCAAATGAATTAGAGCCATACCACAAACTAACTTGACCGTGATGGGAAAATCTGGTCTTCAAACTTGTTGCTACTATTATATTAATCCTCATTCAATTCTAAACTACTATACCAATTGGCAAAGTTGTGACTAATTATATCATCAAGATAAGCTAAAATTTGATTATCCAAGGGCTGCACTATGTTTGTTCTCTCCAGTTACCCTGAGATGGAATGAATGAACTCCCTGTCTCTTCCAGTAACATCATACCAGCACATCTCACTGGTGATAATGGTTAGGATGTAAATGTTTTTATTCAAGTCTAGATTCCTCATATTGATTCTATATTGTTGTATTTGCTACAATTTTGTACACTACACTTATAACGATGGATATTAATTACAACTAATATGTATACACAAGAATTCAACATTTTTATAAACAGTAAATACATTATTTTTTTACACATAATTTATATAAAATCCAAGACCCAATCATGCAAATCTTAGTAACTGATAAAAAAAAAAAAATTTGAAATAGACAAATTCATTTATACATGAAAAACATACAAATATTATTAAAGACCTGTTTCTTTTACGTTGTCTTACCGGTTACTATGAGTAGATTTTTGTTCTAAAATGTTAATGATTGCAAGATAACCACCTTGATACTACCCTCTCCCCTGTCAAAAAACAAACTAAATAAGAACAAATTATGTAAATCAAAAAAAAAAAAAACTTACATCAACTCAAAAATAAAATTAATTTCACTGATAATGATAATAACTTTTCATTTTATGAAGTGAAAAATACATTTGGTCACATTTAAAGAATATTACAGTGAAACCTGTTTTTAAAGGGCACTCAAGGTGTCTTTTATAGACAGGTGATCTTTATGCAGAGATGAAACATGTACATTAGCATAGGAGAAAGGGATTCATAAATGTTGTCTTGTATAAGCATGTGTCCTTTGTAGACATGTGTACTTTATGCACAGGTGATCTTTATATACAGATGTCCACTAAGGCAGGTTTCAATTTGTAGAAAGCTTTAATTATTCGATATCCAGTTTTGTATATTCTGAAAATCAATTTCTATGGAGATGCTTTCATAAACTCGACATGTTTGTTTATAAGACTGCCAACTAGAAATAAAAAAACAGTAGAGTGCAGCTACACAGTTTTGTCATAAGGATATTGAATGGGAGGAAAACAATGTTGAACTTGTATGATTCGATTCAAGGTGAGAATAAGTCCAATAAACTTTTGTGCTTAACACCAGAAAGGAATAGTTCTGTGTATTAAGGAGTTTAATACATTTCAACAGAGCGAGATCTGACTGCCTACAACAGGTGACTTTTTGGTTAGACAGGAGAACTTTAAAACTTAAAAGTGACAGCTGGGCAAGATTCTGGTTGCAAATGGACTGCAGTCTAGGTAGCTCAAAATAAAGCTGCCATTCATGTGAAGGTTTTGCTTTTCTACAACATTTTGGAGTTTATATTACCTGGGCAGAACTAACACCTTGTTCAGATTGAAAGACAAAGAGAAGTTGTGTATACACATAACTTTTAGAGTTACTGGTCCTGTGATCATGTTGAAATCAAAGGGCAAGTTCAACACTAATTCATCGCATATTTTTTTCAATTGATAACTATTCATACATGTTACATTTCTGATCATAACATGAAAGCAAATCTGTTTTCAAGATTTGAAGACATTGCTCATAAAAGCTTGATCTGATTAAAAAATGAAGCTTGCCATGTCCTGCAAGTCGAGGCTATATCCAGATCTGAAGAGGGGGGGATGTGGGATAAAATGGTACTGAAATAAAAGGAAAGTAAACAGTTTAACAGTGAGGTTAACCTAAGGTGTTGGACAGATGCATGGACAGACACGTGCATGTACAGCAAAGTGATCACTATGTCGTGCTTCTGCCTAGGTGGGCTCTGCAACCAAATCTTCAAATTTACTTGTCTTCTCATGTGTTGAGTATCAGAGGTCCCATATATACTCGCCTACAAGTTCCAACTGCAAACTGCACAAACCCAGATCTGCTGTAACACAATGCACATGTTTGCAAGTTGGACTTGACTTATAACTGAGTATATATGGTAACCTGGTTAGATGTCTTGTTTCAAGAAAAATCCTTTTCTGCATGTAATTCAAAACAAATATTCTGTGAGACACAGTGTCTTGCCTGCAAACAGCATTATGATGAGAAAGCTTTCTACTTATGAGCGACGATAAAGCCCTGATACCACATCATCCTAATCAGTAAAAATCCATGACAAAGACAAACAGACAGGCAGATACTGTACACACAAACAGACACTGTACATACAAACACACACTGTACATACAGACAGACACTGTACATACAAACACACTGTACATACAGACAGGCTGACATACATACCCTTGACCACTCTACACTAAATTTGAGATCATGATAATGAAAACTAAATCCTACTAAATCCTACCTCCACACTATCCCCAAGATAGATAGATGTATATGAACTTACCCGACCACTCTCCACCAAGTTTGTGATCATGACGATAACAACGGAGCCCTGCTCCCAAACCATGCTCCAGAAGTCTGCAAATGTGTTGGGCAAAGGGCCCTGTGTAGCAATATAGGCCCTGGGTTTCTTGTATCCCTACAAAGAACAATACAGAAATATAAAAATGTCATAAATACTGTAGTATCATTTATTTTCATGGGTCGCAATTTTCGTGTTTTGAGAAAAACAAAATTTTCGTGGGTACTTAAAATTGCGGTTTGGGCTGCCAATATTTGTATATTTGTAGGTATTTAATTTTGTGGATTAACCTTAACAAATACCTCAAATAAAGAATACAAAAGAATAAAAACTATGAGGACAATAAACGGCGGCCGCTTCAATGGTTAAAACAGTACAACTGCATTTATCAGCACAAGATAAATCACTTACACTCAACATCAAAGAAAGCCAATACAGCCAATAAACACTAATCGGTTATTAAAGTACATGTACATGTGTATCATCTTTTCCTCAATACACATTCCATAAAGTTGCACCATGAATTACTTTCTGATGATCATGGGATTAACACAGTGGCTTGAGAGTGGTAAAAATCAACTCAGATCCCCACCCGTTTGGATGATGTCATCATTCCACATGTGAACCAAACACGTGACCAAACTGCCCCTTGATCAATGCTATGAACAAACAGTGTCAATATTTGATGTGTTCAGAGCCCATCAAAGTACAAAGATGCTAGCTAAATTGAAAAACAATGGAATCACTACTTTCTTTGAGCCTGCATCATGTATGAACCAACTTTAACCACTAGACTTTACTTAAAATATCATCAATGAAGCCAATTAATGCTGAAATGATAATTATGGCTCACAGAAAATGTGTGAAAGATTGGACCTAATTATCCATGGCTTTGAGAATACTGGACTTCTCTAATTCAACAACTTCAGGATTATTTACCCGACAAACATTTGTGTGTAACAGCCAACTTGAGTGATGTGATGTTGATTCTGTGAAATGTGAATTTCACTATTCTGCAGTCATTAGTGTATATACACAGCATTTCATTAGTAACTGTCCTTCAATCAATAGTTTTAGTATTTTACAGTCATGTTGTTCATTGGGATTAAGCATGCATGGATAAAATGAGAAGTGCTTTCACGAGGATTAAATTTGTTTCACTTCAATGAACAATTGATCTGAATAAGTATTAAATCAAATTTTCATTTATAGTACAATTTCTTTTTTCTTTCTTTCATTTTCAGTACTAACTGTTTAAATACCTTATGGTTTTTCTCATTTCTCTCTATCCTTACTTAACTCACAACTTATCAATTTAAGGCAGTGTGGAAATTACGGCTACCGGAAGCCGTATAGATATGTGTGTAATGAAACAAAATAAAACAGACAAGTGTAAGAGCTAATATTTTTAACCAAATTATAGAAATTAATGTTAATTTATCAAATAGCTCTGTTGATCTCTAGGAATGAACCATAGTAAGAAAAAACAAGCGGGGGGATTCTTTATCATAAGTGACTAATTTTTTGTTGGGTCTTTAAATTCTTGGTTCAAGGCACAACAAAATCCACGAAAATTGGTACCCCTTTAAAATTTTGTGATATTACAGTAGCCACTTATGATGTCCATTCCAAAAAGCAAGAAAATGCAAAAGAATTCAATGAAATCTTAAATTCTGATCTATCTGGTAAATTATTTTCAAAAGAGGAAAAACATTAGTGCTGAATGCCTCTGAAACATTGTATATTTAAAAATTGTGCTCATGTTCCATTATAAATGCATGAAAAATGGGATGACATTACAATTATTACAAGTTTATAAGAACCAAAAAAAACACTAACCCAACAACAACAAAAACAACACTGGAACTGTACATAATTCTTGTGATATAGTTAAATGTATTTATATCCTTGTATAACATTGTGATTCCAAAATTGAAATCGGATTCCATTCCATTGGAAATAAGCTTTTATCTAGTCGGTATATGGATAAATGGGGTGACCAAGTAGATTTATTATTTTACTCTTGCTCTGATTCAAAGCATGCAATAATTTTTCATTTGTGATGTAACAATGTTTACCAATATCTCATACACCAAGCTTTAAATAGATGGGAAAAAGTTGAGCAAGAGACAACAACATAACAATGGTGGTCAACATTAAAGCAATTTGAAAGGAAAAACATTAAATCACTATATTCAAAGTTCAATAAAATGGAAAAAAAGATCCTTTCACAACAATAAAACAAAATTTTGACAACAATCTGTTTTTTAAATAAGAAAGTATTCCTGTTTTAGAAGAAGAATACACGAGAGGAACCAATCTTGCTAAAATAAATTTACAATTAATTCTTTATTTTTCAAAAAAGGGACATAATATTCTCTTTCCATCTGTACGAATGGTGTATGTATGGTCTAGCTCTAATCTGCTTTACATTATGTATGCATTTGTAAAACCAATGCTTACTGCACAGTTCAAAATGATACGACCACTACATTGTGATATCATCGATATGATGTCACTTTTTAGCCAATTGTATAGTAGCACTATGAACTCTGGGAGATACTGGATGTAAAATGACATAGTTGTGACTTCTATATCTTTAAATAACAAAACAGAAAAATACTTATGCAACTTTAACAATCGCAATAACAGTCCTGTGAAAGAATATTGATCAAGTTAACAAAAAGCTTAGAAGACTTTTGGAAATCATTAGCAGTTTACAACCTACTGTATATCAGCTTGCTCAGAACATCTGCAGAAAACCAATATGATCTCAATAGTTGTGTCATACTAAAACAAGAGGTCCAAGTGGGACCGAGATCACTCACCTGTCTGACACCTGCCTAATAGTCAAATGCAAGAGCAGTTGGTCAAGAAATCTGATTCAGCAGGATTTCTGTAGGAATTTCTTCCAATTCTGTGGTGACTGCATATGTTATGAAAACAACTGTTTCATGGTTTCTTAAGTTTTTATATCCTCATCTATATTTGTGGCAAATCTGCATCATTTGTTCAATATTGAGAGGCCTCTATGCTGGGATGCTTTCTGTCAAAGTTGGTAAAATTCTGTTATGCAGTTTTCTGAGATAAAGTTATGTAAGCATTTTCATATTTTTAGTATTGGTGGCCATTTTTCGTAGCAGATCAGCATCATTTGTTTGTTTGGTGCTTTACGGCACAGCAACACAAGTAGGTTATTTAGCGCCGAGGCAATTGGAGTAAAGTGCCTTGCCCAAGGACACACCATGGTAGCTGACCCAGGCTGGTCTGATGGTAGGATTCTAACCCGCACCCTTTCGGTTGCGAGTCCGGCACAGCATCATTTGTAAAAATGTGAAATGCCTTCAAGTTAGAAAAATTTCTGTCAAAAAATTTGGTCAAATTCTGTTAAGCAGCATGTTAGAAGAAGTTATTAAAAGTTTTTCCATTTTTAGTAACAGCAACCATATTTGATGGCAGATTTGGCATCATTTAAAACTTAAAAACCCTTCATGCCAGGATGTTTTCTGTCAAATTTGATTCAATTCTGTTTAACAGGTTTTAGAAGAAATTATTAAAAGTGTTTTTGGTTTTGGTAAGAGCAGCCATATTTGATGACAGATTGGTATCATGTGCATAAACTTAAAAGCTCTTTATGCCAGAATGCTTTATGTCAAATTTGGTTAAATTCTGATGAATGGTTTTTGAGAAGGCATTTAAAACATTTTCTATTTTTAGAAATTATAGCCATATTTGAAAACCAATTTGCATAATTTGTACAAATCTGAAGGCTCTTTATGAAATAATGTTTTCTGTACAATTTGGTCAATATCTGCTGAGCAGATTCTAAGATGTTTTTAAAAGTTTTTTCTATTTGTAGAAACAGTGGTTATATTGGATGGTGGATCAGCATGAGTTGTATTATTCTGAAAGGTCTTTATGCAATGATGCTATTGTCAAATTCTCTTCAGTAGTTTCTTAGAACTCATTTAAAGATTTTCCTATTTTCAGTAATGGTGGCCATATCTGATGACAGATTGGCATCATCTGTACAAATTTCAAAGCCTCTATGCCACATTGCCTCCTGTCAAATTGGGTCAAATTCTGTTGAGTAATTTTGAGTCATTTAAAGGTTTACATGGCAGCCATAACTGATGGCAGATCAACATCATTTGCATAGTCTGAAAGCTATCTCTACACATGGATGCTTCCTGTCAAATTTGGTCAATTCTCTCGAGAGCTTTTGAGAAAAAAAATCTTTTAATAGTTGTTCCGTTTTTAGTAACAGTGGCCATATTTGATGGCAGATCTGCATCACTGACAAATTTTAAACATCTTCATGCCATGATGCTTTCTGTCAAATATTTTCAAATTCTTTCAAGTGATATTTGAGAAGAAGTTTTAATGGTTTTCTCTTTTGAGCAATGACAGCCATATTAAATGATGGATCAGCACTCATGAAACAAATCTTAAAGTCTTTAATGCCAGAATGCTCTCTGTAAAATCATGTGTAAATTGATCAAGCAATTTTTTAAAAGAAGTTGGAAGTAGCAACTGTCAATGGACAATGCATGAAGGACAATGGATGACATAAATGCACAGCAGATGAAGGACCATACCATAAGCTCACTTGGCCTCATCGCCAGATGCGCTAAAAAGCTCACCAATATATATATTTTTCTCTGTGCATTTGGCAAGAGGAATCTATGATCTTCAACCTGTGCAAATATGATATTTTTTAATACTCATGTAGCTATTAGTTGTTGGATCACTGGAGACAGGGTGCTTTATCCCATACTTTTCTATGCAATGACGAATTGGATCACTGGAGACAGGGTGCTTTATTCCATACTTTTCTATGCAATGACTCTTAATTGGATCACTGGAGACAGGGTGCTTTATCCCATACTTTTCTATGCAATGACTCCTAATTGTATCACTGGAGACAGGGTGCTTTATCCCATACTTTTCTATGCAATGATGAATTGGATCACTGGAGACAGGGTGCTTTATCCCATACTTTTCTATGCAATGATTCCTAATTGGATCACTGGAGACAGGGTGCTTTATTCCATACTTTTCTATGCAATGACTCCTAATTGGATCACTGGAGACATGATACTTTATTCCATACTTTTCTATGCAATTACTCCTAATTGTATCACTGGAGACAGGGTGCTTTATTCCATACTTTTCTATGCAATGACAAATTGGATCACTGGAGACAGGGTGCTTTATTCCATGCTTTTCTATGCAATGATTCCTAATTGGAGATAGATATTCAACTAAGAGTAGTGGAAGAAAATACACATCAATCCAAAAATAAAATTAAGTGATTTTGGATCGTGTGGACCGATTACTATGTAATAATATTAATTTTTAAAAAATAAAAAATAAATGCTACTACATTTCACATGTGATGATCATTAACAAGAAAGATTGCAATACGTACATCAATATAATTGGCATTGATGTAATCTGATCGTCTTGGCTTGCCTGGAATTGGGTTTAGAATTACCCGTGAATGATCAACTGAAAAAAAGAAAAGAATTTCAATGTTACAGTTTTGTTGTAAATTAAAACAGTAAGTCATCGGTCAAAAAGCTGAACTTATGCACGATTCTTGCACATACTGAAAATTTCCCAAGGGCTATGACCAGTAGAGCTAAAAGAAAAGTTTTTGACAATTTTAAGTTTATTGAAAATATTTTTTTTTGGTTTTTTTTTTGTCACTATAAAACAGTACATTGTATGCCTGCCATGACAAATTATATTGCCAAAACCACTGTTCTTCTTTTAGTCTGTAACCTTGACCTTTGACCCAAAAATTGATAAGTATCTTTCTAGTCTCAAATGCAAGCCATCCGCAAAGTTTGGTCATAATTTGTGGCATAGGACTGGAGTTATTTTGTGGAATGCATTTTCCTTCTTGGAGTCCCTTTGACTTTGACCTTTGAACTTAAAAATCAATATTTGTCTTCCTTGTCTTCAATGCAAGCCATCAACAAAGTTTAAGCATGGCATGTGGTACATAACTTGTTTTGTGGAAATCATTTATCCTTCTTTTAATCCCTGGAATGTTGACCTTTGACCTTTTGAACCCCAAATCAACAGGTATCTCTTATCTCAAACACAAGCCATTTACAAAGCTTAGTCAAGGTAGCTGGTATACCAAAGTTTGGTAATTGTAGATGGCTGAGAACTCGAGTTATTGTGTAGAAACCAAATATGCAAAAGACAGATGGACAGATGGCTGGCTGGAGCATAATGTGCTCCACCTTATGGAGGGCATAATGTGCTCAACCTTATGGAGGGCATATAAAAGCTATAAAAAGAGCATGACTTCTGTGAGTGCTACTTTTATTTTATGAATATGTATCAATGCAACTAACCCTTTTTCTGTATATCAAAGGACATGGAGATCCAGTCATAAATTAAATCATGTAAACAGAGAACATTTGTTTATGAATAATACAGAATTCATTAGAAACTATAATACTATATAAGTGGAACAAAGATTAAAATACAAAATTAAACAAGAAAAGCAAAGCCATCTTCATAAACCTGTAACTCCGAGTTACAACAGACCTTTGCATCATAGGAAGATCTCTTTCATGCTTGATGCAGGTTTTGTTTATATTCAATTCCAAGATTTTGACAAATTTGCATAATCTGTGTTACAATATCCCCCAATGCTAGAGGGTGTGGAGATAATGATGGGTAAGATTCTAACAAACTTACATAGGTCTGTGTTACAATATCGCCAATACTAAAGGGTGGGGATAATGATGGGTAAGATTCTGACAAACTTGCATAGGTCTGTGTTACAATATCCCCAATACTAAAGTATGGAGATAATAATGGGTAAGATTCTAACAAACTTGCATAGGTCTGTGTTACAATATCCCCAATACTAAAGTGTGGGGATAATGATGGGTAAGATTCTAACAAACTTGCATAGGTCTGTGTTACAATATCCCCAATACTAAAGAGTGGGGATAATGATGGGTAAGATTCTGACAAACTTGCATAGGTCTGTGTTACAATATCCCCAATGCTAAAGTGTGGGGATAATGATGGGTAAGATTCTAACAAACTTGCATATGTCTGTGTTACAATATCCCCAATGCTAAAGGATAATGATGGGCAAGATTATCACCAACTTAGATGTCTATATTATGATATCCCCCATGCTAAACTGTGGATATAATGATGGGTAAGATTCTGACAAACTTACATGGGTATGTATTTGTTGTGACTCTATGGTCTTAAAATAACGTAACAGAAAGAAAGTGAAACCAACAAATCAAGTAAAAATCAACAAGCAATTCATTTCTTGATAATTACAATAAAAATCAAAAGACTCAGTAACGTGAATTAGAATCCAATAATCCTAAGTCTCCTAAACACAAGACCTAAATATAGAATGTTACGAATGAATTTCAATATCCTTGAATATGCTGATGTGCCAATAGTCTTTAATGGCATGATGTACCAGTAGTCTTTAATGTCATGATGTGCCAGTAGTCTTTAATGTGCTGATGTGCCAAAATGAATTACTCCATAATATATTTCAATAAGTTCAAATAAATCCCAAAATCATCAATTCAAAATAAAAAAAAGAATGAGCACTATAAGTAAATCCAGTGAATCTTTTGAAACAAATAATATCTCTCTTTGAATTTGTAATGATTTTTCACAACTGTAATGACTCTTTATATACTGATGGTAAGGTCAAAACAAAAAACTGTCCACTAAACATTATATATATAAAGATAGGTCACATGACATAATGTTCTAGAAAATTATATGGTGAAACTTTTAAAACACAACTCTCAAGTAAATTCAAGTTTTATCTGTAAACAAAATCAACGCTGACCTCAAATTAAATAAACAACTTGTTTGACCTCAAATTAAATAAACAACTTGTTTATCAAAACTCTCCCTGAACTTGAATACTAAATAAACAACCTAATTCAAGGACATCAGATAAACATGTAAACCTTATACATAACATTAAGGTTTGAGCAAATATTAAAGTCAAGAAACATTTTTAATTTCCTAAAATATTTATAATATTATATAAACATCTTACATAACATATTACAATATTCCCTATGCAAAAGGATGATGATGGATAAGATTACGACAAACTTGCATGTCTGCATTATAATATCCTCCATGCTAAACTCTGGGGATGATGAAGGGTAAGATTCTGACAAACTTACATGGGTCAGTATTACAATACCCCCATGCTAAAGGATAATGAATGGTAAGATTCTGACAAACTTACATGTCTGTATTACATTACCCCCATGGTAAAGGATAATGATGGGCAAGATTCTGAGAAACTTGCATGTCTGTATTACAATACCCCCATGCTAAAGGATAATGATGGGTAACAATCCAAGAAACTTAAATGTCTGTATTACCATACTTGCCATATTCCCAGGCTGGGGTTTATTTGAGACTCAAAAAGTGTGTTTTGAGGTCCCAAGGGGGGTCAGTGCACGTGACCCTCCAAAAGCGAAGTCATACAAATGAGAATAAGTTATCTTTTCAAATCAGCCTATAGCAAATGGCTGGAAATTCCAATCTGAATAAAAGAAATACCATCTGTTTTCTCTGAAGCATTTAATATACTTACAAATTTTTTTGTTAAAAAAATGGTAGATTTAAAATTGTCAAATAACATCACCACAAACATGGTCACAACCTCACAGACATTAAATAAAAAAATACACCAAGTTACTGTCTTTAAAATCCATTGGACAGTGGAATGTAGTTTTAATTACATGCAGTTTTTGCTGCTTTCAGAAGTTAGTCTGATGGCAATGCAAGCATCATTTGTGTTCACAAATATGCCTACACTTTTCCTTAGCGAATGTGCATCCACATCTATGTTGGCGCTAGCAATGGCCAAAGTCGCTAAAAGTGATAAAACCTGTAAGATGACAATAGATATCCATTTAAAAACAATGAATCTGGCAATGAAAACATTTAAGGTTTGTGGTAGTCAGCTGAGTTGCTAAAGTCTTTGACCGCCACTATTGTAAAGTATTTTCGAGGTTAAAGTTACGCCTACGGCAGTGAAGATTTAATTTATTCTCATGCTGAATTAATAAAAAAAGGTACCAATTTATGCAAATACACAATTAAAAAAAATGTGTGTGCCCCAATTCTGGAGGGTAGGGGACACAGTGTCCCCTGACCTTTGCATCCTAGGTGCCACATGCATGCATTAGGCCTAGTGATTGAATGGTGCTGTTGTTCAACCTACCAAAATAATCATGTTTTGAATTTTATATATGGTACTAAATCAGACTTCAAAGAAACGTTGCCGCTGATCACAAACTTTAATAAAGATGGCTTCAATATTCTCATTCAATGCAGTCAGTGATGTGACATTTGTTTTTCAACACGCATCTGTTTTTCAACATGCATCTGTTTGATGTACTTAATTTTTGACAAATTGGGTTGTTCCACTTAGTGTTCTTTACCTATGCAAATTAGCCTAATGGGCTCTCCCTCAGCAGTGCTCAAAGGATTTGATGCAACACATCACCTTAGCTATTGCGAGCCAGTTCGGTAAATCTCTCAATGGTGTCTGTGTATCGCTGACCGCCTTACCTTTTAATTGTTTCAAAAACATCTGTATAAACTGACCCAAGGATAGTTTTACATGAGCTCTGAGCAAGACTATTTACTGTTTAAACATACCACAGATTATGGGCATATATCACTGTGATCAAGACATGTATTTTTTTCTTGTGGGAAATTTTTTTTCACTAAGATTGCTGAAAATTGTGTTTTTCTAAACACGACCGTGTCAAGGATTTTGGAGTCCAAAAATCGTGTTTTTCACATGACACGTCTTGTTATGGCATGTATGTATTACAATATCCCCCATGCTAAAGTGTGGGGATAATGAAGGACAAGAATCTGGCAAACTTACATGCATTTATATTGACATATCTGTTCTTGACCTTATTTTCTGGGTGGCAGGAATGCTCAGCTTGGATGTCAGTCGGGGTATGATTATTTATGTCCTGTAACAGAATATATTAAAAATGTCATTGGAGAATAAAGCCATATATTACTATTGTGAATTTATGAGTTTTGCTTACTAGTAACCCTATTTCAGTACCATAAAATCTGCCTAAGCAGGCACCTCTATATAAATGACACCTGTCTATAAAGGACAAAATAGAAAGTGAAATAATGTAAGTATAAAGTACATTTAAGACAGGTGAATAGCCAGGCACACATGCAGAGAGAGAGAGAGAAGCAAAAAGGGAAGAGCAGACAGAAAAGGGAATAGAGAAGCCAATACTTAATACTGTCAAAGATCCTTGTAAAGAATTGTTAAAATTAGTGAAATTTGCCTTTCTTTGATAGAATTAGGAATTAATGAAATAATCATATAAGAGATGGTAGCCATCACACATATTTGCACTTCTTTATTTTTTACTCCCACCACCCCCAACTACATCACAAGGGTTGCATCCAGTCTCCAAAACCTTCAATCATCTACTCTTTCTTTGATAATACTTACCTGAACACACTGTATCAGCAGAACATCCAGTACCTCACAAATCCAGTCCTCACAAGTTAAAAAAAATGTTAACCATGTCTTTTGGCTTGCTTGAGCAATAAAAGTGCCAAAATGTTGTCTGCTTGCTGAGATGGAAGTCAGACAACAATGGTCTCCCATTTCATAGTGGAACTGGTGCCAAATCCTGTCATTGGTCAGTTACTACTAAGTGGAAGTGCATGCTCTTCCAGGGATGTTACTGCAGGAAGGTCTTGGGAGGGAGTGCCCATATCATGATTGGGTAATTATTATCAAAGAAATATTTTACTCCAAAAATTGGTATCCTTTTCAAATACATTACCTGACCATAATGTCTTAGGAGAATAAGTAAGAGGTGGTGGAAGTTACATCCCCTTACCCTGGAATTGTCCCAGACTCCAGTCTCCTAACATATTAAAAGCAGCTTTGAGTCTTGTGTCAGACACACGCTATGGTTAACACAGATCAATAAAGGGATGTGGTTTAAGAAAAAAATGTTCATTCCTGCAAATCCTGGAGAAGTTGAATAACCCATTTAGATAAGAAGTTGCTGAGTGATCTGTGATGGTAGCCTATTGACCTGCTGATATAGGTTCTACCAGGTCAAATTGAGGCCTTTGTGATAATAGGTTTCTCAGATAGAAGCTGGAGAATATCTTATCAGGCATCCAATTCCATGACATGAATGATTTCAATTTGGAACGGGTTTGCTTGAATCCTATACTGGTGGTAACTGCATCAGCCACATGAGTCAATAAGCTTAAGAAGCTCAAGGAGTTTGGGGTTAATTCATTGTAGGCTAAGTGGATAACAGTGCCTGAGTGGAAATATTGTCTCTTCCTTGTTTGAGTGGTAAGAATAAGCAAGATCTCCATCTTCTGACAGGCTCAGTACATTTCAGGTACCATTGCAATACCCTGATGGGCTCCTGAAGATGAACTTGGGAAGAAGGGTACAATGAAATCAGTGGTTTCAAAGATAAGTTCCGATCTGTTCTTAACAATGAAACTAGGGGTCATCATGAGAGAAACCTAACCATCATAGCAAAACTAGAGTTAGTTTGGGTCACTTGATAAGGCATGAATTGGGGGGGGGGGGGGTATGGGGTTCAATGCCATTTTTCAGCACACGATAGGCTATACATGGAGGCCAGTATATTTGGTGCAGGAAGAACCTGAGAAGAACCACCAACCCATGGGTAGCTACTGGCAAGCTTTCTCACATAGCCACATTGGTCGAGCCATGACTCAAATTCATGCAGACAGAGGTGAGATGTGTGAGTGATCTATAAAGTCGAGTACCTTAGACCACTTGGCCACCCAGGGCCCATTTCATTTTTGAACAAAGGGCTAAAGCCTTCAGTCAAGACAAATTTCAATTGGCTAGAAGATCAGAGAGATTTTTGTTCTGGCCTATGTCCTCCATTCCATGATGGCAAAATGTGTTGGAAATCATGGAATGGTAGCTCTTGACTATGATCAGGACTAACTTCTTCTCCTTGAAAAGACATAGAAAGTTAGCTATTTGTGTACCAATTCTTATCAAGAAGAGATTTTTTTTCTACTCGTACCATTGGGAGAAGACTCTCCATTTCCCCATATAGGCTTTCAAAGTGGTGGGTCTTCTGTCTTAACTATTCTATCCACCACTGTTCACATAAATATTTCTTTCTAGTGGCTTGTTTGATACCAGCATTTCTGGTTGGGATGGAAAACCTGCATGTGTGGGTGTTTCAGCAGGCATGGAAAAAACTTCCCTGAGAATCTGTCACTTGCTTCTGAAAGTTGTTGATGTATGCTTTTTCCCCACTTATACTGAGCAATCAGTATTAGACTGCCCCCAGACTTCATCGTCTTCTGAATGACCTTGAGAATCTGAAGGGTTTGGGGAAAGGCATGTGCAACAAGATTGTTCTAGATCAGAAAAAGGGCACCAACTGACCAAGCTTGCAGGTCTCTTGAGTATAAAGATGAGGCTTGGGAGCTTGGCATTCCACCTTACCCCCAAAAGGTCCACTATGGGTCAACACCAACAGATTACACTGAAGACGGGTGTTGGGGTGGGGGTGGGGCAAGGTGTGTGTGTGTGTGTGTGAATGGACCATCCAAAATGAAATGCTTGATTCCATTAGGTCATCGAGTCTGTGGGGATCCTGAGCCTGATTGGGGGTGTGGTAGACTTAAAATGTGGATATGCAGAGATGCTGCCAGAAATTTTCTAATGAGGGGGAGGTCCCCCACATCTATCTGCAGAAAAGGGGGGGATCATGGATTACTGGAATGGAGGAGGAAGAGAGTAGTCACTTTTTGCATTTTTGCAGTCACCAGTTCCCTACCATGTGCCGAGATGCTGAGGTACTGGCAACATTTTGCATTATTGCATCTGATATTCATCCAATGTGTCATCCTGAGCAGATGATCTTTGTGTGCTCCACATTTCCTAAATAATCACTTTCATGTTTTGACAGGTCTGCTATTATCATTTCGAATTGACTCATGGCTGCTATTAACCTTTCATGCTCTATAAATTTCCTTCAAGGCAGATAAGGTGATCAAATTGTTATGCCCTATAGATGACAATTAAATTGGAACCTCTCGATAATTTTTGTATAAGCCACATCAGATCTCAATCATACAAGTGCTTGCATGCAACACGGCTACCTTATCAACATAAACATGATGATTTTATCAACATTTATTTTGAATTTGCAAAAATAAAATGCGCATCAGGTACAACAAATCACAGGAACCACAGGTAACTTAAGCGATCTGTTCCCAATTGGGTTTTAAAAGTTAAATGACAATCATTTTTGTGAGAATCCCATGATTGCATGACCTTGCAAGATCTCTGAATGGACCAAACTCCACTCACTGCAAAGATGGGGAGGAGATGAGCACCAGAGCCAGTCATACTGGCATCTGTGTAAATCAAGATTTCCTGTGGTTGATGCTGAAAGGGAATGTCTGTCATAAGCTATGAGATCATTTGAGAGTCTTCCCATGTGTCATCCTGACATGACTGCTATTATCATTTCAAATTGACTCATGGCTGCTATTAACCTTTCATGCTCCATAAATTTCCTTCAAGGCATATAAGGCGATCAATTTGTTATGCCCTATAGGTGACAATTAAATTGGAACGACTTGATAATTTTTGTATAAGCCACATCAGATCTCAATCATACTGGTGCTTGCATGCAAACACGGCTACCTAACCAACATAAACATGATGATTTTATAAACATTTATTTTGAATTTGAAAAAATAAAATGCGCACCAGGTACAACAGATCACAGGAAACACAGGTAACTTGAGCAATCTGTTTCCAATTGGGTTTTAAAAGTTAAGTGACACCCAATCATTTTTGTGAGAATCCCATGATCCCATGACCTTGCAAGATCTCTGTGATTTGTCAATGATGATGCCAGCTGAAATAACCCCAAGCAAGAGATCTGAGAACTTGGTTCACCCCTTGTCTTCAGAGGTAACTGACTACAGCAGAGGTGTCAGAAGGAATCAAAACACCCTTTCCTGATCACGTCTCCTGCCACATCAAAAGGCATTTGCTGTGGCTTATATCTCCACATGGTTGATGTGAATGGACCACTCCTGAAGGGACCAAACTCCACTCACTGCAAAGATGGAGAGTAGATGAGCACCAGAGCCAGTCATACTGGCATCTATGTAAATCAAGATTTCCTGTGGCTGATGCTGAAAGGGAATGTCAGCCATAAGCTATGAGAGATCTTCCCATCTGCTGAAATGAAGCCTCATATAGTCTTAGGCTTTGATGGTCCAGTCGGCCAAGCTTCAACTGCCACCGAGAGCAGGAAAGATCTATGGCTGCTCTGAGGGGTTCCCAGGATGATATTTGACTGTCCAGGAGGACACAAGACACCATGAGGATGATCAATGAAATACAATCTTGAGGGAGGCAAACCCAGTTGAGAAAACTTGTGAACAGCATGTCTGGATGACTGATAATCTGGGACATGATAAAAAGGATCTGTCCTTGTTGAAAAGGAATCAGAGGTGAAACAAGAAAGGGACTAGAATTAATAGCAATGGCTTCATTGCAAAGGACCCCACTCACTACAGTTTTTTTCCACTGGGTCTTAAACAGAGGAATTTGTGTTGTGAAACCAAAATTAGGAAAAGATGGGCATTCAAGGGCCATGACTTGTTTAAATGATGATACAGAATGCTTGAAATCCAACTCCTTCTAGGTCTTACCAATACAATCAACAGCAACAAACCAGGTAAATATAAGATGTTAAACTGATTGTCAAGGGTGATGTCTCTGTTGAAAATGAAGCAAATGAGACACATAATCCTAAGAAGCAAGATTTACATCAAATTGCATTGAATGGTTCATGAGCTATGCTGATTACAAGCAATATTCCATGTAAAGATATGAAATTGATTGAAAAGGGCCATAACTCTGTCCAAAATTGCATACATAAGACAAAACCCATAAAACCCACATCTAGACCCACAGACAATGTTCTTACCAGATTCCATCAGAATATGTTGACTGGTTCTTGAGCTATTACACTGATTGCAAATAACATTCCAAAATTCCATGTGAGGACAATATATTTGATAAGGGACATAACTCCTATCAAAATGGAGCAGACACAACTAAACCCATAAAAGCCACTTGTAAATATATGAGACAATGTTCATAACAAACTGCATAAGAATGGGTTTGAATGGTTCTTGATCTGTTGGTTACAAACAATATCCAATGTGAAGATATCAAGTTAATTGTCAAGGGCTATAACTTTTATTCAAATGGAGTTGACAAGACAAAGCCCACAATAGGCACATCTAGGTATTTAAGATAGTGTTCATATGAACTTTTAACTGTCTTTCCCTCTACTGCCTTAAATGTGATATCAGTAAGGATAGAGAAAAAAGAGAAAGTACTAGTATTACCAAATATGAAAGAAAGAATATATGATGTACAAAAAATAGATTTAATCTTCATTCAAGTGAAACCACTGTTGAAAACACTTGTATGACAAAATGACACTTTATTCTCTGAACCACAGTTGTGATCCATATGAATGAAATAATCTACACAAACAAAGAAAATGCAAACATTTACACTTCTAATTACAGGTGGCAAACATTCCTGCTAAAATTTAAATCCCCTGAAAGTACATCTCATTTTATCCATGCATTGTTTATCTAGAGGAACAACATGGCTGTAAGTTACTACATTACTATTCCATGAAGCACAAGTGCTAATTAAACACTATGTGTATACACTAATTACAGCAGAAGTGCTAATTAAACACTATGTGTATACACTAATTACAACAGAAGTGCTATTTAAACACTATGTGTATACACTAATTACAGAAGTGTTAATTAAACACTGTATACACTAATTACAGCAGAAGTGCTAATTTAACAGTGTATACACTAATTACAGAAGTGCTAATTAAACACTGAGTACACACTAATTACAGCAGAAGTGCTAAATAAACAGTGTATACACTAATTACAGCAGAAGTGCTAATTAAACACTGTGCATACACTAATTACAGCACAGTGATAAACGCTCTCACCAATCTCTGAGTATCAAACAAAACCACTGGATGAACGTCATGACAATCAAGTCTCCTGGTACACACAAAAGTATGTCACGTATATATTTCCATAATTACAAAGTCCAGCTTTCTCAAAGCTATGGTTAATTAGGACCGATCCCTTAGACATTATATTTGTGAGCCACTTTCCTCCACTATACATAAATGGTTGCCACAGCCTGCTGACCGTATTGAGCAAGGGATAGTTGGTCATGTGTTTGGTTCACATATGAAATGACAACATTATTTATCTTACATGATCATCAGAACGTACTGATGGTGCAACTTTATCGAGTGGTTTATGAATGTCTAGTGTACTTCATATCTGAATGAATAATAGACACTCCAGACAAACAACAAAAATACATTCTCTCTCTCTCTCTCTCTCTCTCTCCACATGTCATCGAATCAATTAATTTTCATACAAAGTAACCCTGACTTCCCTAATATGAATAAACTAAGCCACCTTAAGTGTAATTTGTTTTTTCATATGTCACCTTAAATGTAATTTGTTTTTTCATATGCCACCTCAAGTGTAATTTGTTTTTTCATATGCCACCTTAAGTGTAATTTGTTTTTTCATATGCCACCTGCAAGTGGCCTGAGAAATACTACACGAATAAAGTCGTGTTCTCTTCTGTTCTTTAAGTGAGGGACCATGCTTCAATAACAGCTTGACTTGGTCTTGTTGGCTGCATCAGCTCTGTTTCATGTTCAGTGCTGAGATGAAAACACGATGTCAAGGACTGATCTCAACAGTTGATTGATTTGTGCTCATCCTGGTGGTAGAATTGCTTTAATCATTCAAGTGACCACCATTTGTTGTTGGCATATTTTAATTCTTTTTTATTTTTTTTTTTGGGGGGGGGGTATTTGTAGATGTTAATCCAAGAAATAAAATGCCTATAAATATGCAAACTCTACAAGGCAAATCCACAAATTTAAGTACCCATGAATATGTCATTATTAAAAAAACAACACACAAATTGATACTCCTGAAAATAAAATGGAACCACTGTAATCTACAAGCATTTACTTTGAATGTTGACAAAAGTTTTAAATGGGTCATGGGTATCTGGGAGAGGGAAATTGGTGTAATTGATACTGGGTAACTGTCTGGTGCTGGTATGATCTGTCTTCATAGGTCTAGTACTTGATATCATGGGAAACTTAAGCACCAAATCCAGTGCCAGTTGTGCTATGTATCCATAATAGGGCTGGGACTGGAAATGGCATGACCAAGTGATGGATACTGTCTGCATCTTGGGTCTGAGACTGGGTAGACTGCAAAGAAATATAACCATATCTACTCCTGGAGACACTGGGTGTAAGTCGACATGGTGCCGAAGCTGCAGTAGAAAGGAACAAGGCCAGCTAAGTTCAAGTTCGCAGTTCTGGTAGTCGCTATTTGAGGGGTAGATCACCAAAGCAAGCACCAGGGTGCATGTGTGGTGATGGGTTATCCAAGACTGCTCAAAGGATAGCTGAATTTTAGTCTCAAGGTCTGGTAGTGGCTATTGAGGGATAGATCACCATAGCCAGTATCAGGGTGTATGTGTGGTGATTGGTTATCCAGCAGTCTGCTCCATGTGGGCCATTTTACCATGTTGGTACTGGCCTGGTAGTCCTGAGGTCTGGTAGTGGTTATTGAGGGATACATCACCACAGCCAGTACCAGGGTGTATGTGTGGTGAGGAGTTGCCTAGGACTGCTCCATGTGGGTCACTGTACCGTGTTGGCACTGGCCTGGTAGTCAGTTCATTGCTGGCATGACTGGAAAAGGGTGGTGGCAAACTAGACAATGATGTCACTGCGGTTGTATGTATGGATCATGGTAGCAAAGAATGCCGGGACTTTTTCTTGATCAGAGAGATCTTGGCCTCAATTGACTCTGACATTAATAAGTTTGCATCCTCTGAGGACTTCTGACTCCTTTGCTAGGCAAGGACAGCTATTTGGAAGAAGCCATCATTCTTTTGTCCATAGTCCACTGACCACAGATTTCATATGTATGGTCTGAATGACATCCCATACAAATCAAACATGCAGCATGATTATCTTCAGCAAGCTTAAAACCTTTAACAGGTCTAACATTTAATGCTGTTCATTGTTACCTGTAATTAGAGAAAGCAAATTATTGCCATATACCGGTAAAAGCTGTCAAGTACTGCACTAGGCGTGCAGTGAAGTGGACAATAAGAAATGGAATAAATGGGAGAGAAAATTACAGAAATGATCTAATTACTGAAAATTAATGATCATTTACTTGAAATAAAATGCAATAAAGGTCAAGTACCAATATGTATTACAGGTACTATTAACCAATGGAGTAGATAATTTAGATGAAGCCAGTTAACTTATCATACAATGAAGCTGACAAATGAAGTGCAAAACATTCAGCTTTGATGAAGATAGAGTGAAAATTCCGTATGAAAATAAATGATGTATACTTCCCTGTGATGAGAAAACTCCAAAGAATTGTTCAAACTTGTGAGAAGAATCAAAATTTAAGGTATTAGCAAGGCCTCATATGACAGCATGATTACCATGCATGAGCAGAAGTAGTAACTAATGAGTAACAGGATCTGATGCCAATTCCTCTATCCAAGAGGAGACCACTCTCATCTGATATCCACTTCTGTAAGCAGACAATATTTTAGTAGTTTTATTGCTAAAAGATATGGTTAAAATCTTTTACCACTTGACAGGGCTGGATCTGTGAGCAGGGGATATTCTACTAATATATTATGATCAGGTAATGTATCTGGAGAGGAAACTTATGATCAACCCGCTCGATTGGTGTGGATGGAGATTGGGTTTCACGAGTCCATATCACCGATGAAAATTACACATTCGACCGCCACCCCTCCTCCCCATAGGGCTGCATCCATGATCCGAAACCTTCATTGTCATCTACACATCCTTGTGAAACATCATACCAAATATGATCACCTTCCTTCGATCAGTGTAGATAGAGTTCAGGTTACACAGAAAGCAATTACGGTCAGATGTATAATTGAATAGAGAGATGTATGAATGGATGGATGAACAGACAAGAACTATCATAACATATCCACAAAACTGTGGATTGCACATAACAACAAGCTTTACAATGGTCATATCCCCAGGTGAAATAATTACAGGTTTACACATTCTATAACACAGTCATGTAATTAATAAACTGAAGATATTTTACTGTAGAATGAACTTACAGCAAACTCTTGTAAAAAGCCACCATCACTGTTAGCATGCAGACGCTTGACATGCTCCATGAAATCCTCCACCATGACCACAGGGTATTGGTTCTCATCTGCAATGAAATACAAATACCACTACAAAATTTCTTGATTCAGAACTACTATAATTGTACTATTTACAAAGTTTTTTTGTACTTCAGAAAACTCTGAAATGGACAAAAGAATTCAATTTTTCTTGAACAGTTTACAGTAAAAGTTTTTAAAAAAGTAAAAATAAATATTCATGGAACAACCAGAAATGTGTCAATATGACTCGGATGCACCCACCAATATGATGCAAATGAAGTGCAAAGTTTTGAGCACAAAAATGGGGTGATAACTCTGTACAACTTTGTGGCAATCAAACTTGACCTAGGTCTTGCATGCAAAGCCTCATGCAAACTTTGATTTAAATCAAAGAAGGCCAAACAAGTCAAACAAGGCCAGTAAATGTTAAATTTTGTTGAAAAATGATGAAAATCAAATTTAACATATGTCTTAGTTATGTAAAGCCTCATATGTAATTTTTAATTTGAACCCAATGAAATCCTTTAAAAATTACTGAACAGAAGCAAAATGATGATGCAACTGAAGGGAAAAGTCAAACAGTTGCCATAACTCCATTCAATTCTGTTCGAAAATGGTGATATAAAGCCACATAGCAAATTTAGTTTGAATCAATTAGGTCCTTCAAAAGTTATCTACCAGAAACAAAATTTGCGGGATGTGATTGCATTGGATGGGACAGAAAGGGAATGGGATGTGATCGAACAGGATGTGATGGCACAGGACGGGCAGAAATGGGTAACACTATATGCCACTTCAACAGATATGGCTGGACAAAAAAAGGTTCCCACCATCCCAACTTTTCCACAGGAATTCATAAAGCAACCAACAGTGCATAAGAAATGAGCATGAATGCAAAACTAATCCAAAGTCAATAGAAGGTTGAAGTGTGGGTCTGAGTGACCTACTTTTGGTAGGAGGGTGTTGAAATCACCAACATGAATCCACACATAAGTTGCATGACTTTACAGCCAATTATGCAAGTATAACTGACCTAAAAAAAAAACTTCCAAAATATGGCAGGTTGCATTATACAGGATAACTATTTGTTGAAATAAGAGAAAAGTAAGAAAAATCTGCAAATCAATTAAAATTTGTATTTCTTTGCATTCTTTTTGTTATCAGCAGAACCTACAAATAGCATCTATGAGTGGTAGGTCCAGGACCTGAAACCTCCTGAGGGAGCAAGGTCCGACATACATAATAATAGGTCCAAGCTGGGCACAGTTGTTGTGAGGAACATAAAATTTGATACATAAGGACAGTTTTATGTATGAGATTGAATGAATAAAGTATGTAATTCTAAACAATGACATTTTTTTCTTTAGTTATTTGAACAAAATGTCCATTAGTCCATAATGGCCTTTGTTTTCACTGTCAAAGGGATGAATCAGAATAAAGTTAAATCAAATGCTTAACATGACAAAAATTGAAACATATCTACACATTATGCACAATGTACTACATTAGTCTCAAAGTCTGGCCATACACATTCCAGATTCATCCAATCTGTCCCTATCAATGATCTGCCCTGGTTCATTGTATATGCAGGTCAAGCTTTATGCTCTTTCTGAAGAGATTGACCACTTTGCCACTGATACATGAGCCTTGAAGCCACCAATATCTGGGTCCTCTGACATGATCAGTAGTTGGTGATAGAAACTGTCTTGCCTCAGACTTGTTCTCCGTTTGGTTTTAATACAGTTAGCAGTAGAAAATCCCCTCTCACATACACTGCTAGAGGGTGCAATAGTGAACAAATACTCAATCAATTTTGCTACAGCAAATACAAATACAAATACTCAATCAATTTTGCTATAGCAAATACAAATACTCAATCAATTTTGCTACAGCAAATACAAATATAAATACTCAATCAATTTTGCTACAGCAAATACAAATACAAATACTCAATCAATTTTGCTATAGCAAATACAAATACAAATACTCAATCAATTTTGCTATAGCAAATACAAATACAAATAATCAATTTTGCTATAGCAAATACAAATACAAATACTCAATCAATTTTGCTACGGCAAATACAAATACAAATACTCAATCAATTTTGCTATAGCAAATACAAATACTCAATCAATTTTGCTATAGCAAATACAAATACAAATATTCAATCAATTTTGCTATAACAAATACAAATACAAATACTCAATCAATTTTGCTATAGCAAATACAAATACTCAATCAATTTTGCTATAGCAAATACAAATACAAATACTCAATCAATTTTGCTATAGCAAATACAAACTCAATCAATTTTGCTATAGCAAATACAAATACTCAACCAATTTTGCTATAGCTAATACAAATACTCAATCAATTTTGCTATAGCAAATACAAATATTCAATCAATTTTGCTACAGCAAATACAAATACTCAATCAATTTTGCTATAGCAAATACAAATACTCAATCAATTTTGCTATAGCAAATACAAATACAAATACTCAATCAATTTTGCTATAGCAAATACAAATACTCAATCAATTTTGCTACAGCAGACTCCTTTTAGACTGCCTGGAGTTGACTGGCTCTCAGTAGTCTTACATGCTGCTTCAGAAATGATCAGTCTATGTCCAGGATTGTGTCTTTCTCTTCCTATGTGAAATATTCACTGACTACAGTTCCAGTCAACATGGATTTCAGTTCCTCATTCCCAAAACTGTTAAGCTCATCAATGTCAAGTGGCCATGCATGGAAATTGAAAATTTTGAGCTTTTTCTGTGGGGGTGGGGGTGGGAAGGGTGTATGTACTGAAATTCTTCAACCTCTCCTTTATGCACTTGATGGAATTGTCAATCATCAGGCAACAGTCCCTAAAATCCACTTTAGGTGTAGGTTTTGGTCATTGTCACATATTGAAACCCAATATAACACACTTCTTATAACATGACTTTGGATGTAGCATGGTTGTGGCATGGCGTCCAAAATTTTACAATAATTTCCCCAATTTCTTGAAGTACTACAAAGTTTTAGAGGCAAAACGAAGAAATTCGATCTAATAATTTAACAAGATGTGTTGTATTCTTGAAGGCACAAAAAATCTTATGACTGCTTCTTGCTTATTTTTGGAAGATGTTAGCTCCTTAAAGAGCTGACAATTGTTAATCTAATTATTGAACCATCAACAATAAAGCCATTAAGTCTTCTTTGTGTTTGTCTTCAACGATTCCTGTGTACAGTTATTACTCAATCTAAGGTAAACAAGAATCAACAGAGGTTTGCTCAATCATCTGGCATACAAAACCATGCCCTGAACAATGCAGTGATCTAAAACGGTTTCTCACCCGAAATTATAAATCAATTAATTTACCTATCTATTTGTGGGAAAACAATAGAATGCCTGCTCAATCAACCATCATATACACTGGCTGAAATGTGTAGTTTATCACACAGGCACCCCCCACCTTCATCTTAATCCTTTTTATTTTCTAGTTTTATTTTATCTTGGTTATAACACCAGACTTGTTTCCTAAATTGACAGTGGAATCATCAAAATTGGCACATACCATATTTAGCTGTGTAAAACACACACTTTTTTTACCTAATTATAATATCTTCAGTTGGGAGTGTGTGTTTTATAGAAGAATTATAAAAAAAGTTCATCTCCATGTCAATCTGATGAAAGGATGAAGGCACTATAGCTGCCTACATGTCTCATATTCACTCCTTGTGAAAAATTAAATCCATTGCACATTGCATTGTAACTAAATTGGTTACTGGTACTAGCCTTATTAAAGAAATGAATAATGCTTACAAACCCTGATAGTCTTGTTCTTTGATTGCTTATGTCAGTGGTTTGCAAAGTTTTTTGATCGCGACCCTAAAACCATCTTTTATGTCCCCAAATGCAGTACCAGTATACAGTTGCGAGGGTCCTCGTGACCAGAGTTTGGGAACCACTGGCTTATGTTAATAAACTAGTTTAATTTCACATCACTGTGTAGCGTTTTGTTCTGTGCCTCAACCGGAAATACATGTACGTAATGACTGGTAACTTGTTGTTCTAAAGCTTGGTAAAGTACTGCACTGGAGTGGAACAAATATGATGATTACTGTACCTGTATTGTAAATGTTCAGTATTCCATAAATGTGGATCTAATACATTTTCTCTTCACTTATTCTTATTTGAATTGAAATATAATATTTAGAATTCAAGCGGTGTTAATGCTTTCATCAGAGGCACCTTTAGGGGACATTTTTTGTGACTATGGTTTGCGTGTTACGCTAACACCGACACATTGTGAAACAAAATAATCAATTAATGAATGAAGTCGGAAAATACTTTTTTCCTTTGGAAAATAAACTTGGTTCTTGGTTTTATTTCTCATCTTAAATGATAGTATTTAATATTTCTTTGTAACTATACAATGATCTATGCTTCATTGACTCAGTGTGGTCTTTTCAAGGTTATCAGCAGAACAAATATATGATTACCGTACCTGTAAATGTTCAATATTCAATAACAGTTACTGTGGATCTAATTAATTTTTTCTTAATTTATTCTTATTTTAATTGAAATATAATATTTAGAATTCAAGCAGTGGTAATGTTCTCATCAGAGGCACATTTAGAGGACATCTTTTTCGTGACAACAGTTAATCTGTTACAATAACACTGACACATTGGGAAACAAAATAACCAATTATCATATGAAGTCAAAAAACTTTTTTTTTCCTTTGGAAAATAAACTAGGTTCTTAGATTTATTTCTCATCTTAAATCAGTATCTGATATATTTTTGCGACTATCCAGTGATCAATGCTTCATTGACTCAGTGTGGTCTATTCAGAGTAATCAGCACATGTTAAGCTCTGATGTGCTAAACATAGTTACAATGCATTGTCTAGCTAAATTTGCAATTTATTTACTTTTCTTCGGAAAATAAGCTTGGTTCTTTGCTTTATTTCTAATCTTAAACCACAGTATTTGATCCTTCTTTGTTATAATAGAGTAAGCAATATTTAATTGACTTGGTGTGGTGTTTTTAAAGGTAATTAGCACCGGTTAAAGTTTTGATGTGTCACACATAATTATGAAGTATTGTCTTGATAAATTCTATCTAGGGCACCAAGATATATTTTAGAAGTGTCATGCTAGTCCAAATAAGTATAAATACTGGACCTGATCTTTCACATAGCATCTTGTGTTCGATCTTGAAACACCAGGAATGGCGACAGATGAGGACATACAGCGACTTTTCGAGAGTGATGATAACGAAGAGGAATTTTAGGGATTTGATGCAATAGACTGAACTCCATCAACAAGGCGAACCCTAAAATAGCTCATTTAAGAGCCAACAATAAAATCGGAAAGATATACTTTAAAGTTTGCCACTTTTTCATTATTTATTTTATGATATCTGTAAAAAAAATAGTATTGGTCATAATTGGGTGCCGCATACTGAGAGGAAAGAGTAGAAAAAGTCATGCGCTGATTTATTGTAAAGAATTCAAGCATTGTGTAACAAATGATGATCAGTGCACTATCCAAAATGGCTGACTGTTGTCGCACTATGAAAGGGAGCGAAATTATCAAGATTTTAAAATGTATTACATCACATGCACGTTATATGGCAGAACTACATTTTTGGCTCATTCTGGATCGAAAATCATGGTGTGCATTATACATCAGTGCACGTTACACACACCAAAATATGGTATTAGAGATGGCTTGTTTTCAGACTGAAGTTTAGTGTTAGGTTTTAGATTTTCAAACTCAATGTCAACTTTTGACAAAGCATTTTTTATTCCAGTAAATATTTCTGTAAGCAGCTCAATTCCAACTAAGCTTATAAGGGGATATTTTCTCAGATGGTGAAAGATAGCATACATAAACAATTTCTTGTTCTAGAATGGCACAGTGTGTTGATCTATTGCTTAAAATGCTGATGAAATTTGCACCTTTGATTTCACATTTTATTGGATCCAGAAGGGAGTCTGCAATAAATGCAGTAAGTCAGTGCATCCATGGAAATTTATAAATTGTCACTTAGATTGACAGAATATTTGTTCTACACAGTACAGAAAAGTTCAAAATCAGAAAATGGTTTTCCTCCTTTTGCAACACAATAGGCAGTATTGTACAGGTCAGACATACAATCTCTCTGCTCTTTATTCAGTTTAATCATGGCTTTAATGATTTGGGGAATCTGATACAACAAAATTATGATCTTTATCACCAAATTTGACCAACTGTTGTCTTACACATACCATATGTTCTTTGCTTCTTGCATGAGCATGAACTTGTCAACCTTGAAGTTGGTTGTACCATGGTAAAGGGCACTTGACCCATCAGCTAACTCAGGAAACTTCAAATAGGTTGAACACAAAAAATTTCCTGTCTCCATATCATATATGATCAATGGCCAATATTGGTTTCCAGTGGTCTTTAAATGTGTGAACAGTGTTTGTCACAGTTTTGCATCCTTGTTTGGCTTATTCTCTTTTTGTTGGGGGTCCTTTTTTTAAATTTAAAAAAAAAATTTTTTTGCTTCATGTGGCTTTTCAGAGTTGGCGCTGAACAAGAAGCCAAAATTAAATAAACTCATGACTCATCTTGATTATCTGACATTTCCAATGGAGTGGAACCACATGTTCACATTTTAATATTGTAGTTCGCCACTAATTCAACTTCATGTCATAATACCAGTCACACAAAATACATGTGCATATCTTTTAGCCAGCCACTGCATCAGACTTCTCAAGTCTTGTTAAACGAGGCTTCAGGCAGAATACTTTGGAGTTTTCTGTTTCCAAGTAATAAGGTGAGGTTTCTTGGAACAAGATTAGACTTTAGGTCTTGCGGCTTTGATACTTAATGTCGACTACATACATCTTTCTGCACATTTAACACTTGTTGAAGAAACAACTTTGAGACTGCAGAAGAATACTTTAAATTTCCACTTTTTGCACATGTGGGAGGTCCGATGGTCTTCTGACATGCTTAACTATTGGGTCAGATGGGGAAAATTGCAGGTCCTGGATCTTGGACCACTGCTATTTTCAGCCCCTGATCAGTTTGCACTATTCTGTTTACAAGACTTATGTATATACTTGTGTATTGCCAGATTACCAAAGCCAAACTGAGAGTGGAATGTGAAATGTAGGTCACTGTGACCTTATTGTGATGCTTTAAGTAGTATTTCTGTTGACAAAAGCATCAATGAAGTTAACGACTTCACATGGAGTATCGGAGATATGGAGCCAAAGAGTGCAAAACTAACTCACTTGGGTGTAAAAGTCCTGTGACATTCTGACTGTAGAGATTGTACCCTTGATGATAAATGCACTCATTAGGTTTTATTACTGTATATGAAATTACATTAATACACATACAGTAGTGTCTGAGAAATGAAGTTGAAAATGCACAACTCAACACTAATGCAGTCAACACAACTGTAATGACAGCACTGACAGAAAAATGATAGGTCTAGACAACTTACACAAAACATAACACAAAACATGTGACATACCCACTGACTCAGGCGGTAAGACCACGTTGTTAGGTGGAGTGTTGGAGTTGGTGGGTACTGCCAGGTAGCTAAATGCAGCAAGGTAATACTTCCTACATCTTGGGAACCTGGAATGAAAATACATAAAGATCAAACAAGTAACCATATACAGCATCAAACTGACTCTTGGCTTGGCATGGTGACTGTCAACCAACTATTGCATGACAAAAATCCCAATAGCCCACTCGCCAATCTTATCACCCAGCTTAGTGTGAATGTTTACCTAACTGCATTTTCTCTCCATGTGTTTAGCCAGTCCAACAGTTGGTCAAGAGCCCAGTGGGTTACCTACATATTCTGGGTCAGTCAAGTGGACAGTCAGGAAACAGTGGGTAACCTACACATTCTGGGTCAGTCAAGTGGTCAGTCAAGAGACAGTGGGTAACCTACACATTCTAGATTGATCAAGTGGTCAGTCAGAAGCCCAGTCAGTAACCTATACATTCTGGATCAGTCAAGTGGTCAGTCGGGAGCCCAGTGGGCAGCCTACACATTCTGGGTTGGTTTAATGATCAGTCAGGAGCCCAGTGGGTAACCTACACATTCTGGGTAGGTCAAGTGGTCAGTCAGTCCAGTGGGTAACCCACACATTCTGGGTTGGTCAAGTGGTCAGTCTGGAGTCCAGTGGGTAACCTACACAGCTGGTACTATACAACATGTACAAAAAGTGGGGAAATTTAATAAAAAAGGGATTGCAAATACGCTTACATATATCTTGTTTATTCATGAAACTCAAACACATATCATTATCCCAGGCACTCACATCATGGATTTATTAATTTCTGCAATAAATATTCACTTTACCAACAGTATGTGCTTTGAATCAGTAGTTGGACTGCAGCAGAGTTTTCTACAATTTCCTTGTCTGTTAAAATAACCATGTCCACTGTTCATGTCACAATTTTAGTTGACAAGGAACTTGCAGCAAACCATACTATAGTCTGATTAAACAATGCCTGATTCAAAGTATATAATGCTGGAAAAGTGAATATTTTCTGCAGAAATGAAAAATTCCACATCCTGAGTGTCTGTAATCATTATCAGCCTCTCCTGTCAAGAACCTTTCATAATGGGATTTGAATTCCTCATGTCTGAGTAACCATTCCCCTCTAATTCATTTTGGACATTAGAGTCTAAATTTTTTCCTCCCTGTAAACTACTTTGAAAATAAATGCAACAGTGTTTCACTAAAGATTTAATATTTTCTTCT
Organism: Margaritifera margaritifera; assembly: GCA_029931535.1. NCBI lineage: Eukaryota > Metazoa > Mollusca > Bivalvia > Unionida > Margaritiferidae > Margaritifera > Margaritifera margaritifera. The sequence continues at coordinate 2,412,467 of JAQPZY010001636.1, read as the reverse complement.
TTAATTTTTCTATCATGGATCATGTGCTCTAGATTGGTGCCCTAGCTGATCAAAATCAATAAGACATTTCTGTCAGCTAATGAAATTGATCATTTTATGCTTCTTTAGCAATCAGCATACTCTATTCAGTAAACTTCTGATGCAATCATTTATCTTTATTTTCTTGGGTCTTTTTTATGCAACCTGCTGTAATTTACAGATATCCTTCACAACAGGTATTAAACATATCTGTATTACATCACATTGTGCAAACTTTCACATTTCATCTATTATTATGTCATGGTTTATTTAAATTTTTAATATATATGGTTGGCATAATGTATTAGTCATTTACTCAATGTGGAAACAATTTACAAAACCACTGTAGTTTCTTGATTCTGAAACAGAAAGGTGTTGTATTGTACTTCTCACTCTACATGAAATAAATAGAATAATACATGTCTGCAATAACAATTATTATTAATAATTCACTTATTTCTAAGATAATGGAACTGTTCATTGCATTTTTCTGTGATCTTAGACACTCATAAATCAATAAATATTATCACTATGAAAATTTTTATTATCCTCAATATGTCAAACATTACTAATCTGACTGATTCACATGGACTTCATACTGTTTAGTACTGGCAAGTGACAACAGTATTTCAAATCCATGTACTCCTCCTCAAAAATGAAATAACATCTAATGTGCCTTTCTGATAATAATATTCAAAAGGTACCCAATAATAAACTAAGGCCATAAACTGTGTTACCCTTTGAATCTGTTTTCAAGCAATACTGATAGGTATGTATGTATAGGGTTTAATGGCACATCATCACAATACTGACTATAGAGTAAAAGTCGATACACTTCACAAGAATGTGCTCCACTGTCTGTGGACACTGGCAAGGTATGCACTCTGGTTGGGCTTACCCTTCATGAAGTATACATGGGTCAAGTATGTGTGTGTTGTATGCAAGTGACATAATACGTCATCTCTGTGATTTGTTCTATATGAGAAGTGCCACTCTCCAATGATCAGTCTGAAGTTTCCAAGCTTGTTCATGAAGTTTTCATTCCATATATTTTGCCAAGTAGATACATGCTAATTTACATAACAGTTCCAGTCATTATATAAAATCTTCCATTCAGAAGCGGGTGACTGCTGGACTGTTTTGGTTGCTTTATTTGCCCTTTCATTACCCTTAATACCAGTATGACAAGGCTGCCATCAGTACAGAATAATTTTTCCAGATTTTAAGATTGGTTTGCTTTGGTTTTGTGGGTTCTAATGCCATTTTTCACCTTGAAGAACCACCAACCCGTGGGAAGCTACTGGCAAGCTTTCTCAAATACCCATATTAGTGGTGCCAAGACTAAAAAACAAAAAACACATGGACAGTGGTGAGATGTCAGTGATCAGTAAAGTTCAGTACCTTAGACCACTCCCGGAAACCTGATTTTAAGATCAAATCATGCTTCTGTATGACTTGGGATAATAATGAGTTGTAAATTTAAGGCATTGCAAGGCTTTCAGTGTGGAAAGGAAATTCCCAAAGATGCAGGTGGGATGGGTGGGGGTGAGTAACCAAGGTAGTGATTTGGGAATGGATAATTGTGCAGAATTGGCAACACTGATTTTTTCGGATTGTAAATGGTTTGATTCTTGGCCTAAAGGCAACAATCAAATACTGGATTAGAAAAGATTAGAAGATTGTTAGTATATTAAAGATCCAACGTGACTGATCTGAGATAAAGTTATAGTTCATTGCATCAATATATAGGCTTTCTGAAGGGGAATTTCTAAATGCTCCCAGGCAAATTCCAAGTCCCTGACTGTGTATTGGATAAGTATCCGCTGGCAAGATTTGTGAGCTGATCTGTAAACAGTAGCCATAGTCAAATTTAGATCTTACTAAAGTCCTGTATAACTGGAGTAAGAAATTCTGGCGTGCTCCCATATTAGTCTCCTTTTTCTATTAATGCAAAATCTTGAGACAAAACTAAATCAATTCAACTCAAAGGAACATAAATATAGTGCTTCAATTAGCACAGTTTAACAGGAAACTTTGTAATCTGACTAGTTATTATTATTATTACCAGAGACGCCCATTGCCAACCAGGAAAATTAGGGACAAGAGGGCACAAAATTAGTGATTCTATTGAAAAATTTGGGACTCTTACTGCAGCAAAGAAAAAGTCCACCTGGACGCCAGAAGAATGATAAAATCATTTTAAAACATTACAAAACATGCCTATGTACATATATAACACTCGGGGTGGGCGTACAATCAGTGTCCAACATTTTAAAGTCAAGACACACACGAAAGGTTTATAGAAACACTGCTGATTATAGTTCGCAAATAAGCACACAAATGTTGCAGAAATCTAGCCTGAAAAAAAACCAAAAAAACAAACAACACAGTACGTCATGAAGAAAACACAATCAAGCGAAATCAAATGTCCATAGCGATCAATATTTTTCATCCAGAAGTTTCTTGATGACATTTAAGGTGCAGAGCATTCAATAATCAAGATTGAATAGACTTTGGTTAAACTATATTAGTATTACATTTTAGAATCTAATTTAACATTTATTTCTAGATAATTACATCATTCCGGGTGAGGCAGGAAACTGATCATATGACACAAATTATTGGAAGAGACTGGGAATGACCGAAACAAACTGTTATGAAAAATGTCACTTTATATGCCAGAAACTGATCTTATATCACAAATTACCAGACTGGAAAGGACCAAAAGCACTTAAGTTGTATGGCAGAAACTGATAATACCTTACAAATTACCAGACTGGAAAGGACCGAAAGCACTCTTAAGTTGTATGGCAGAAACTGATAATACCTTACAAATTACCAGAAAAGACCTGAAAGGACCAAAAATAATCTCATATGGCTTAAACTTCCACCCATTTAAATACTCTCATATGGCTTCAACTTCCACCCATTTAAATACTCTCATATGGCTTCAACTTCCACCCATTTAAATACTCTCATATGGCTTCAACTTCCGCCCATTTAAATACAGTACAGCTCACGTGATTTTTCGGTGGGGTACTTAATCCCCTCCACTCTAGCTCCGCGATAGCACTCCGCGGTGGAGGCATAAATTGGCATAAATACCTACAAATCACCACCGCGTTTCGGCAGGCACGCCAATGTAAACTCCACCGTGGAGGGGCTAGTCGACATCACTGATTGGCATCTGAACAGCCAATGAATGAAGACCACCTATGGAAAGACGGAGACGTCAAGAGTGATTTACAACCGGATACCACTTGAAGAATCAGTCGTCTTTATTTCGATCATATTTCGAATACAACAAAATTATTTCAAAAGGCTTGTATATTCAGTACACATTACTGTTTATAAAAGGTTGATCGACTTCTTTTGCAATAAGTTTATGATTTTAATTTATTTCAAAGAAATATGAACAAACTTATGCACTGAAGCACACATTGCTGAGCTTCTCAAGCAGAATAAATTTATCATTTTGTTCCAAAGGAAAGTAATTCTCTGAGATATGGACAATTAAAATCCAAATTGACATCCGCTTCTGCTTACCCATCCCCCCCCACGCAACAACAACAAACCTAAAACACTGAATTTACACTGAAATGCAAACCGCATGCTTAGTCTTGAAGCAGTAATAGCAGAGTCACGAGGCTGAATATTATGACTCCATGTGTACTGTAAGGGACTGACCATTTAATATATGGGGTTTATATGTTGTTGTTTTTTTTTCGACCGGGATATTTTTTGTTCTTTAATCACAATATTTATTTATTTTAAGTGAAATATGGAACGGAATAACGTCTACTACAAAAATCAGAGAAAGACAATTGTTTTCATGCATTTACCCCCCCCCCCCCACAGTTGGAAAATTCAATTGTCTCTCCCTAATAAAGACTTTACTTCAGCGGATGTTCTACAGAAATCAAGGCAGTGACCATTGTGAACACTGTTGTAAAATATTAACAAGGGTTTGCATCAAAGGATGATGTAAGTTTCAGCTTGGGAACAGTGTCTTTTTATCACACGAAGCCATCTGACTTAACGCGCGTTGTACTTTACAGCCGCAATTATGCTCTGGTCCCGCCATTAACAACGGAAGTTTGATAATTGTTAGTAATTAATTTGAACTCGGCTTATTACCGAAATGAAAAAGAATATGGAAAATTCTAAAATCTGAGATGCCCAGAGATTTTTATTTCCAACAAGTTTAGAGCATTTTGCATGGATGTATTGTCTTCACGTGTATCCTATTATTTGCTAATTTTTCTACGGCAAAAATATAAAAATAAAATATACTCTTTTAATTATTTTTACGCAGATATTAAAGAATGCAGTTTCCTGTTTGTGACTGTTAGAGCCTTTGGTTATTGAGCATGTTTCTGTGCCTCGTCCCGCCCTGATTTAAAAAAATAATAAATATATCCCTTTTACTTCGGCAACCCCCCCCCCCCCCGAAAATTCCTGCGGATCCCCATGAACACACACACGACTTGAGAGCACGTGCTCGGGAGTTCCTGTGCAGTGATGGGAAAATTTCTTTCTTTTTTGCTCCATAACGCTATAATGTCTAGCACGTTATTACTTTTTTACCACTACTGAACGTTTCCAGATTTCAGTTTGTTTACGTTGAGATTTATAATCAGTCAGATTTTAATATTTAAATTCTGACGATTGACTAATAATGTCGACATGTCAAGCATCGAAAAAGAAAAATTTTAATTTAACATTAATTAGCGTTATTTTTGAAACTCGCATTAGTGAAAAAACCTTCAAAACATAAGCAGAATCACGAAAAACTTTAATGACAGGAACATCTTTTTGGCTTAGTGTGAATGAGCCGGCCGCTAATTGAAGAAAGCTAGCCAATCATGAATACTTAAACTCTTACTGAAGCATGAAACCCCCCCCCCCTCAAAAAAAGGTTTTTAATAGTTATAGATTACAATGACTTGCACAGTAGTGCTTTGGATTCCATATTTTATGAGAGAGAGAGAGAGAGGGAGGGGAACTTTACTAAGAAGAGTTAATGATCTAAAATTATTCATCTTATTTTTCTGTATTATGCAATAGGAAAACGAACAGAAAAGAAAAAGTTAAACATTAATTTCATCTGATGCGCAAGTTTGTCAGATCAACGGCAAAGAAAACAAACCCATAGAAGCGCTGCTGTTGTACTTTTAGGTTTACAGCTAGCACATGAAATTAACACGTCAATATCAGCAGTGCTGATGGCTTCTCTTGTGCTAGGTTACTTGCACGTGTCAACTACATGTATCTAGGATGACCTTTTGCGGCCATTTGTGATTTAAAAAAAACCCCTGCTACTTTGTTAATTAATGCAAATTAACACAGTTTAAAATAAAATAACGATGTGAAATCTTAATAATGCTTTATTTAGGCGATTGGATGTCAGAAAAAAATGTACAATATGTGAATGAGTACTCATGCATGGAGTAACCATCGGAACTTGAGCGATTTTGTTTCACTTCAGTCAGGTATGACTGCAGCTTTGTTATTAATTTGTTTGATGTTTATCGTTCTTTTCATTGCAGGTAGTACAATATCACTGACTTTCATATGATCATTAAAATTTTGTATTGTGTTTACTGAAAAAGAAATAAGGATATGAATGCATGTTTAGATTCCGATAACACAGTATTGAAGAAAAAAAAATAGATTCATTGCGCAAAATGTAGTATTAATACAGTTTGCGAGGCATTGTCATTATGTTATCATCACCTAAAATATGATTTGGATCTATGTATCATATATTATCTTCGTTAGAACAAGGAAATATTTATAATTAACTGAATTACTACATTTTTTTCAGTATCAAAAAGTTAGCAAATTGCTCCCCAGAGGGATAACGATGTAAATAAATCGATGCCCCCCCCCCCACCTCCCGTCTCTCTCTCAACCTCTGCTTGCATGGGTGATAAACAGTAAACCACGCCCATATTATCGAGACCACGTCCGCTCTGCGGTGGTGATCGGATGCGACTCCGCGAGAAAGCGTGGTGTGCAGGGTTATTCTCCGCGACAACTCCGTCAGGATGCGTGGAGTGATGGTGGAGGGGTTTTTCTTAATCCTCTCCACCCCCACCGCGATGCGTGGGGTTCCGAAAAATCACGTGAGCTGTACTGTACTCTCATATGGCTTCAACTTCCACCCATTTAAATACTCTCATATGGCTTCAACTTCCACCCATTTTTTTAAATTTTTTTTGCGGGGGGGGGGTTATCAAAAATCATGAATTTTTTTCTATGGCGGCGTGATTCACAAACAGGCTCAGCAATCTGGGACATTCACGCCCAATTCAGGATGATGGGCATCTCTGTATTACTATTCTTTCTGGTATAGAGAGGACAGTGCCAAGAATGAGGAGTGCTGTGCTTACTAATTATTTTTTTTAAATAAAACATCCAAGTTGCATGCAACAAATTGTTTGTATCAAATAAGCACCCTGAAGAAGGATTAATGAGTAATTTGCATGCAACTCTAATTATCAATGGTGAAGAATGAATTAGGCATCTGATTTGAAATTCTGTAATAATCGTATGCATTTTAATGCTACTTTTTCTCCAAAAGTTACTCCTATCCATTCTATTATCCATGTTTATTGTATTGGCAATAACCAGAGAATCAACATAGATTATTATTTACCCAATACTTAAATATCCATCTCTCTTTCTTACTTCTCCACTCTGTTTGGTCTATTAAAATCAAAATCCTCATAAGATTCCCCATCTAGTTGTATAAGCATTAATCTGTTGACTGTTTCTGAGAACCACTTGTCACAGTCTGCCATCTGAAGGGACATATTCATAGTTACTATAACCAGCTTCTATAGGTGGAAAAGTGTTCTTTATGATTGTTTTGTAGAATTTTCCACTGTTCACAGACATTATCTCATATATATTTCTGCTCAAAAATGCATGTAATCTGGTGACCTGGCATGTCATGTAAGAGTTGATGTTGTAACATTCAAACGCCAATTCAAACATGAAAGAGTTACGTTCCACACAATTTCTGCAAATATTACACAACATACTGCCCATCTTGTTATTTTGTTGTAACCATTTGTGCTACAATCTAACAGCCTTAACTTTTCAAACTCGGCATCAAACTTTGGTTTCTTTTTTGGCAGTTCATCTAACCTGGCATCTGACATTGCTTTAGAGTTATCATCCTCCACTTTCTTCATTCTACCATTCACTTTGCACATTTGCGCAAGCACTGACTTGAAGTTGAAAAGAAATCAGTAATTTTCCTCACAGCCATGCTTGACTATAACCTCACCTTTCAGAAATTGATCAAAGTTTGTGCATGCACAAATGTGAGGAAAAGGCATGCATTGCTGAACACCTCTAGTACACACATTTTTCGGTAATACATAAATAGCAGGATTTCCAAGAATCCTTTTGTATTAACCTACATCTGCATACTTTGGAATGGACAGAGGTATTTTGATCAAACAAGTATCTTCACTGTTAGAATTTTTTTTAAATTCTTATTTATTCAGTTTATCTTAACAGTTAAATAAAAATTGGAAACTGCAAAACGTACATTTTTATAAGTGCGACTTTTAACTAATTTGCGGGACTTCTCACACATCACTGCTTTCCAATGCACAAATTTGTTGAATGTTGCATGATTTGATCACTTGCATGCCCTGGCAGCATTTTTGCAATAACTCGGTAAAATATGGACAAAATCATGACTAACATGATTCAAAAACCAACAAATATGAATGTTAGTATTCACAAACTATTAAAATATTTTAAGTCAATCAAAGGCCAGAATGTTGAAAAATAGCATCCAAATCTGATCATTAAACTCAAATGTGATCTTGCTGAGATGTATCTTTTCAGAAAATCTGACTGATATCCAATAAAAGACATGGATTCTAGAGTGTTCAAAATATATTGGAATGCATGGCTATTCAGTTGGTCAAGGGTCATAACTCTATTAACTAAAGTCAAAATCTGATCATGAAACTCATCTAAGACCTTGCTGAGGAGAATTTTTTTAGCAAAATTCAGTTAAAAGACAAAATAAAACGTGTGAAGGCTACAGTGTTAAGAAACTTGTGAGATGCAAATGGTGTTCAGGGGCCAAAACTTTGCAAAATATATCATCAAAAACTGATCATAGAAGTTATTTGAGACATTGTTAAGATGAAGCAAAACAGCCAATTTGGCTCCAATCGAATATCAAATGTGAATACAAGAGTGTTTAAATCTCAGTTGAATGCCTATTCTAAGTCTTTCAAGGGCATTACCTTATTAAAATAAGGTCAAAATCTGGTCATCTTCAAACTAATCCAATACCTTTTTAAACTAAAGCTTCAATGCAAATTTGATTAAAACCAAGCAAAGAGGTGTGAATGCTAGAATGTTTACAAGCTATTGGGATTCTCAGTTTAATTTGTTAACGGGCCAGACTCTGTAAGAAATAGACAAAATCTACTCATCACTGAACTCACCCAAGACTTTATTGAAGTGAAGCTTCACAACTAATTCAGTTGAAATCAAACAAAACATGTGAATGATAATTAATGTACACAAGCCAGCGGGATGCATATTCTAAGTCAATCACAGGTCATAACTCTCTAAAAATAAAACAAAATCTGGTCATCATTGAACTCATCCAGGTTCTGTCAAGATGAAGCTTCACTAGAATTTGATTCAAATCAAACCAAAGGAGTGAATCCAAGACTATTCACAAGCCATTTGGATGCCAGTTCAAAGTAAATCAAGAACAATAACTCTTAGAAATACAGATCAAATCTGCTCATTATCAAAATGATCCCAGCTCTTGTTGAGATGAAGTTTTACAACAAAGTTGGCTAAATCAAAAATGAAAAATGTGGATGCTAGAGTGTTTGCAGAAGTTGTGCATTAGCAATGCCAATGCCAAGATGATCAAGGGCCATAACTCTTAAGAAATATGTGCATCAATGAACTCATCCAAGCTTCTGTTGAGATGAAGCTTCACACAAATTTGGTTGAAACCGAATTATAAATATGGTTGCCAGATCATTCACAAAGTTGTGCATTAGCAATGATAGTCAAAGAAAATTATGGGCCATAACTCATAAGAAGTATGTACAGATCAATGTTCTCATCAACAAACTCATCCAAGCTCTTCCTGAGGGGAAGTTTTGCAGTAAATTTGGTAAAAATCTTGTAATAAAAGTCGAGGCTTGAGTGTTCACAAGGTTTTCATCATCAAATTCATCTAAACTCTTGTTACGATGATGTATCAATGCAAATTTGGTTGAAATCAAATAATAAATTTGGAAGCTAGTGTTCACAAGGTTGTGCATTAGTAATGAATAATATACAAAGATAATCAAGGGCCATAACTCTACAAAATATGTGCAGAATGCTTAATATACTATGATTATCAGGGGCCATAACTCTAACAAATATGTGCAGAATGTACTCATAATTTGGTTCCAATTTAATAATAAATGTGGATGCTAAAGCTTTCACAAACTAGAAGGATGGAAACATGGTCAGAAACATGGACAGATGGAAAGACAGAGACCATTTTTTTCTCCCCATGCCTTTGTGGGGAGGGAGGGAATAATAAAATAGAAAAAGCTCATAATACTCGACATGAATACATAGTCATGTGATTAGAAGCATGCACTTGGTATAAAGTCATGTATTCTTGGAATTTAACTGGAAAATCATGCAATATGTGTATTGCATGATTTGTACCAATGTTATAGAAGCTGAAAATCCATTTGGCCCAAAGAGTAAAACAGATTTAACTCCCATTCTTGCTATATAGAGCTGTACCTGTAACAAACAAAGAGCCCCAACACAAGAATGATGATGACAACACCAATCATAATGCCTGCAAGTGCTCCTGCTGACACAGTCTCCATCAGACGTGCTTCCTCTGGCTCCTCACCTGGAGAAAAAAAGAGAAAGGGGCATTGGAAAAATCAAATCTCTACAGTCCTACATGCAAATAAAATTTGAAGCCATATTTATATGCATAATACAATTGCATTAAAATCACATCTCGACATAAGTCTGTTGATGTTTCAGTGACCTTTGGAATTCCCAGTCAGCTTATTTTTTGCAGCCTATCAGATAAAGCATTGCAAATGCATGTTAGGGAGAGTTATCATTAGTAATGATATGTTAAAAATGATGCATGTCACATTCAAAACTTTAAAAGTTGTGATTTGATTGGTGAACTACAAGGTCAACATGACCTTTTATTGACGTCCGTCAGATCTCCATGTAGGACTGTAGAGATCCGATTTTAATCAGACTGATGCATAATACTAAGGGTTTTATAAAAGTTTACTGAATAATGTCTTTGAGTAACAGCTTTAAATAAAGGCTTCATATTTGCACAAAAGTGGAATTCTATCCAATGCTGTACTGGATAAGAAAAAGTTTTGAACTGTTAAAGTGGAAGGCAGTCATGCCCTATTGAATAGAATTCTCATTTTTAAATTTTCAATATGGCAGTCAACAAGTCGGATTGTGACTTGAGTGCAGAATTTTTTTAATTTTTAAATAAATACACTTCCTTGATGGAAACCTTACCACTACTTGTATTTCAAAAGTGTTAATTTTGTTCAAGGAGTACCAATTTTGAATGCTGTTTACATCTGTTCAAGGGGTACCAATTTTAAATACTGTTTACTTCTGTTCAAGGAGTACCAATTTTGAATACTGTTTACTTCTGTTCAATGAGTATCAATTTTCTGAATACTGTTTACTTCTGTTCAAGGAGTATCAATTTTCATCTATTTTGTGGCTGCTATAAATCATGAATTGATTCCACAAAAGATTATTCAAAGACATGAGTTTAAGGATGTCCACTTTTTAAAAATCAATGCTTACGGCAAAGCTCAAAACAACATAAATCATTACATTATATCACTTTTGACCTAGGTGTATTGTAGCACTATGTGGTTGCATCATCTGTCTCATTATATAATGAAAAAAAAATATTTAAACAATATTTTGAAGTTGCAATATCAGTCCTGTGAAAGAAAATTATAAAGTCAATGAAAAGTATGCATGACCTTGGGAAATTTTAACTGATTTATGACCTGCTATAAATTAGTAAAACAGGCGTCCTGTTGTAATCTCAATAATAGTGTTATACTGAGAGAAAAAAAAACTCACTCAATAACATACACTTTTCTTTGTGTATTTGAAACAAAAAGTCTGTGATTTTTAACCTGTCCATCTTTTATGAATTTTTAAGTACTCTATCAGCTGGTAATTTATGAACAATTAGTGACAGGGTAATTTTTTCATGAACAATTAATGACGGGGTAATTTTCTTATATATTTCTATGTAATGACACTTATTTGGGGATAGGTATTTAAAAGAGTAGCACAAGAAAATGCCCATCTGTGATTTTTTAATGCATTGACCTTTAGCCATGTTCAATTAAATATTTTCAAAAGTTAATACTCCAACATTTCACTAGCGATCTTCCTCAATTACAGACATTAATGTAGTCTATTGCAAAACATGTGAAAAGGTAAAAATCTTTCAAAATAAATGCATTCATAGTATTTATTAGAATATTTAATATGATCAAATTCCAATTCCAATTCTAGCTGACCAAGACTTTTTTCGATCGAAATCCCCAAAATTGACTGAAACCATTGCATGCTTTTTGGTGTGGTGAGTTACCTCCCACAATCACTAGCTTCACCGTAATTTGTTATGAGCTAATACAGCTTATAATTAAATATTGCCCATCTCCCCGAAAACATTACCTAACATTTCTTACTGCAAGAATCCCAGAAAAAACTAGTTGTGCTGCCTTACAAAATAGAAAGAGGGATGAATTAAGGCTAAAAATCAGCGTTTTCTCCAAGTTTCCAAGAAAAAGACCATGGGACCCTCGAGTTGAATTTATGAGGCCCTTCTCATTTTCAGGGGGCCCTGCCTATTATTGCATCATTTACAAAGAACTCATTAACTGAACATTAACATTAAATTATCTAAAATTACTTTAAATTATTGCATTAATTTTCATACTAGTAGTAGTAGAAATAACAATATTTCACTATGGCTGCTGTGATGGTCATATTGGATGTCCGAGCAGCACCATTTTCATTTAGGACCAACTAGATCATGGGATGAATGTGAACATAAAGTTTCATGGCAATCCTCCAAGTAGTTTATGAGGAGTAGTAATAATAAATTTGTGCTAAGAGACAGATGATGGACAAAAGACCATCCCATAAACTCTTCTGGTCTGTGACCGGTCAAGCTAAAAATTTAATAAAAAGCAGAATTTTACATAAAAATGGCAAAAGAATTAGACTAAACTTACCAACAAGTTCGAACATAACAGGAAGGGAAAATTTTCCAACGTAGTAAGACTGGGAAAATATACTTTCAGTGACACCAGCAACCTTCAGCTTGTAGACACGATTAGTTCTCAAACCAGTAATTAATTTCTGTGTAAAGAAAGAAAAAACTACTATGACATGAAATGAGCTATCCCATTCTTATCAGGTTTATAATGTAAAGAACCAGATTATGATGTAAAGTACCAGATTATGAAATAAAGAACCAGATTACAATGTAAGAACCAGATTCAATTCAACACATTGACGTTTTGTTCCAACATGCCAATAAAGTAACTTTAATCCTTACAAAGAGGTAAGTAATCCGATTATCCTTACTGCCATGTGTTCCTTAGATGTTAGCTTTTGTCACTTTGATAATTACTGGCTATTATTACCACCGATAATTATCAAGATGACAAAAGCTAACCGCTGAGATTACAGCATTGTTCAGCTCAAGTCAGCGTGACATCCGGTCGCCAATAGTAAAATGGTATGTTAGCCTTTCTGGCTTCACTCTAATAGATTATGAAATGTACATAACTGGGTACCAGACTGGAGAAGAAGAAAAAAAGTCGATCACGTGACTGACTCACTTCCGTTGTAAACACTGTGCCTCTCGCGTGATTGCCCGTGAAGGAATAAGTTGTCGCAAAATATCGTCAGACATTCTCAGTTTAGAACAAAAAGTGAAAGCAATTAAATTAAACGAAAAGAGGGAGAGTCTTTTGATAACTACTGAGAACTTTTATGTCAGAAAGATTCAAATAAATATCGTCAATATACATTCAGCTGCATTGAGTGGGAAGACTGAATCGACGGACGTACAGGGATAGTTACAACCAAATGTTTGTGCCCAGAATTTACCGACAATTTGGTTTTGCACCACGATTCATGATTATTCATATTTTTTTAAATAACATTGATATTAGTTTTATCATATCGAGTCCTTAACCAGATAATATTCCTGTGATTTTATAAATGAAAATATTAAATATATAAAAATTAGTTACATCTTTTATACTTTATATGTAGTTATTACTCCCAACTGTGTGATCCCCCTCTAGAAAGGCCACCCATCTTATAAGGCCACTTTCTTGCTGCAGAAGGGGTGGCCTTATAAGAGGGGGACCACTGTATAACAATTTATAATTTGTCGTACAGAAATTCCAAGCTAATCAAGCATGATTAAATACTCATAACAGTCTTATCCAAGGCATAATTAATTGTCGATCAACAACTAATGATAAAAATTAATCACCAACTGGGACAGGTGTGAATAGAATCTCTGTCAGCCGTCATGAATTTTAGTATTTATTTAAAATATCGTGAAAATATTTGTATTGTTTCTACTTTTTCTCTTCTTGAACATGTCAGATGTGAACAAAACATCAATATTAGCATATATATATATATATATATATATATATATATATATATATATATATATATATATATATATATATATATATATATAGTAAAATGCACAATTATCAGACCCATTTAATCCAGATACTTTCATTTATGGTTCTACTTGGGACTAAAATTCGATCATCTTGATGACCAATTATCCAGATGAAATCTATGTCCCCCAAATGGGTCCATATAGTCAAGATTTTACTGTATCTTACAAGTATTTGGTCTATTTATAATTTTTCAAACCATCTTTAATTCAGTTTTGCATTATTTTTGTTGTGCCCCCACTGCTTCCCCCAGGGGCATCCCGATTTGGTCTTGTCTGCTTGTCCACGTGTCCATCCATACATCTGTCTGTCCATCCTGAGATATCAGCGAAGCTTGTTAACACAATTGCACAAAAACTACTCAGAATACACAAATTAAATTTGACAGGCATATTTGTCTTCACATGTAGATGACTTGACTAGATTCTCAGGCCATTACAACAATTTTGCAGTTTCTTTGTTTTACATATTTTAAAACTTTTTTGACAAAAACCTTGTTAGCACAATGTACACAAAAATCACTAAAGTTAGATAAATGAAATTTGGTAGGCATATTTGTATTCATATGTAGATGACCTGATTGGATTTTCATGCCATTATAGCAATATTTTTTTTCTCGCAAGTTTGTTATAAATATTTGGGACTTAGACATTTTGGTCTGTAGTGTGGTTATTATGTGTTTTACAGATGGACACAGATCTAGTTCATTTGTCTGAAATATTTCATAAGAATTAAAATCACGATACCATGTTTTATATCATAATCTGGTTCTTTACATCATAATCTGGTTCTTTGCATTGTAATCTGGTTCTTACATCGTAATCTGGTTCTTACATTGTAATCTGGTTCTTTATTTCATAATCTGGTACTTTACATCATAATCTGGTTCTTTACATTATAAACCTGATAAGAATGGGATAGCTCATTTCATGTCATAGTAGTTTTTTCTTTCTTTACACAGAAATTAATTACTGGTTTGAGAACTAATCGTGTCTACAAGCTGAAGGTTGCTGGTGTCACTGAAAGTATATTTTCCCAGTCTTACTACGTTGGAAAATTTTCCCTTCCTGTTATGTTCGAACTTGTTGGTAAGTTTAGTCTAATTCTTTTGCCATTTTTATGTAAAATTCTGCTTTTTATTAAATTTTTAGCTTGACCGGTCACAGACCAGAAGAGTTTATGGGATGGTCTTTTGTCCATCATCTGTCTCTTAGCACAAATTTATTATTACTACTCCTCATAAACTACTTGGAGGATTGCCATGAAACTTTATGTTCACATTCATCCCATGATCTAGTTGGTCCTAAATGAAAATGGTGCTGCTCGGACATCCAATATGACCATCACAGCAGCCATAGTGAAATATTGTTATTTCTACTACTACTAGTATGAAAATTAATGCAATAATTTAAAGTAATTTTAGATAATTTAATGTTAATGTTCAGTTAATGAGTTCTTTGTAAATGATGCAATAATAGGCAGGGCCCCCTGAAAATGAGAAGGGCCTCATAAATTCAACTCGAGGGTCCCATGGTCTTTTTCTTGGAAACTTGGAGAAAACGCTGATTTTTAGCCTTAATTCATCCCTCTTTCTATTTTGTAAGGCAGCACAACTAGTTTTTTCTGGGATTCTTGCAGTAAGAAATGTTAGGTAATGTTTTCGGGGAGATGGGCAATATTTAATTATAAGCTGTATTAGCTCATAACAAATTACGGTGAAGCTAGTGATTGTGGGAGGTAACTCACCACACCAAAAAGCATGCAATGGTTTCAGTCAATTTTGGGGATTTCGATCGAAAAAAGTCTTGGTCAGCTAGAATTGGAATTGGAATTTGATCATATTAAATATTCTAATAAATACTATGAATGCATTTATTTTGAAAGATTTTTACCTTTTCACATGTTTTGCAATAGACTACATTAATGTCTGTAATTGAGGAAGATCGCTAGTGAAATGTTGGAGTATTAACTTTTGAAAATATTTAATTGAACATGGCTAAAGGTCAATGCATTAAAAAATCACAGATGGGCATTTTCTTGTGCTACTCTTTTAAATACCTATCCCCAAATAAGTGTCATTACATAGAAATATATAAGAAAATTACCCCGTCATTAATTGTTCATGAAAAAATTACCCTGTCACTAATTGTTCATAAATTACCAGCTGATAGAGTACTTAAAAATTCATAAAAGATGGACAGGTTAAAAATCACAGACTTCTTGTTTCAAATACACAAAGAAAAGTGTATGTTATTGAGTGAGTTTTTTTCAGTATGACACTATTATTGAGATTACAACAGGACGCCTGTTTTACTAATTTATAGCAGGTCATAAATCAGTTAAAATTTCCCAAGGTCATGCATACTTTTCATTGACTTTATAATTTTCTTTCACAGGACTGATATTGCAACTTCAAAATATTGTTTAAATATTTTTTTTCATTATATAATGAGACAGATGATGCAACCACATAGTGCTACAATACACCTGGGTCAAAAGTGATATAATGTAATGATTCATGTTGTTTTGAGCTTTGCCGTAAGCACTGATTTTTAAAAGGTGGACATCCTTAAACTCATGTCTTTGAATAATCTTTTGTGGAATCAATTCATGATTTATGGCAGCCACAAAATAGATGAAAATTGATACTCCTTGAACAGAAGTAAACAGTATTCAGAAAATTGATACTCATTGAACAGAAGTAAACAGTATTCAAAATTGGTACCCCTTGAACAAAATTAACACTTTTGAAATACAAGTAGTGGTAAGGTTTCCATCAAGGAAGTGTATTTATTTAAAAATTAAAAAAATTCTGCACTCAAGTCACAGTCCGACTTGTTGACTGCCATATTGAAAATTTAAAAATGAGAATTCTATTCAATAGGGCATGACTGCCTTCCACTTTAACAGTTCAAAACTTTTTCTTATCCAGTACAGCATTGGATAGAATTCCACTTTTGTGCAAATATGAAGCCTTTATTTAAAGCTGTTACTCAAAGACATTATTCAGTAAACTTTTATAAAACCCTTAGTATTATGCATCAGTCTGATTAAAATCGGATCTCTACAGTCCTACATGGAGATCTGACGGACATCAATAAAAGGTCATGTTGACCTTGTAGTTCACCAATCAAATCACAACTTTTAAAGTTTGAATGTGACATGCATCATTTTTAACATATCATTACTAATGATAACTCTCCCTAACATGCATTTGCAATAAGGTAATTAATTAGCCGCTTCTTGTGTACACATTGCTAACAATTGTAATCCGACTACTCAAATCATAGGTCGAACATTTCCGGTTCCCAGTAGACTGGTTCTGGCTGGTTTATCTAATGTGTTGATAGAATGCGGAAAAACCTGGTTTTTAAAAAAAAAAAAAAATTTCCTTGAAATTTTCAAAACTGGTAGATTTCGACTACTAAACGGTATGTGCGGTAGACGGTCTTTAAAACGGTATTTCTGGCCTACCGCCGTTAGAATCACAGGTATGCAAAATGGACTGTGCTTACACCAGAAGCAATACACTGACAAATTTGGACTAAATGCTTAAAATTAAATTGTGCCGTGTAATTTAATGCAATAAAAAAATTCTTTAAACTTTTTTGTAAAACTGTAAACAAATACGCAAGTAGGCTAATTATCTAGAGTTTGGGAAAAAAACCAACATAATTAATGGAAAAGTTTAATTTGCTTAACATCGTATTCTATTACTATCTGATTTGGCCCACCACACTTTACGTCCTCGTAGTTCTAGTGTATATATAATGTTTGTACTCACTTATAAGTCAGATCCAACTTCAAATTGCATGGACCCAGATCTGCCTCCACATAACGTTCCGGCAGATCCAGGTCTATTCAGTTTGCTAGGAGTAATCAGTAGAAAAAACAACAGCAACCTGATGTGCAGGTGCATTATGCGATGACAAATCAGGGTCTTTGTTGTTTGCAGTTGGAACTGACTTACAATGAAGTATATATGGTATATACTGAAGATGCTTACAACCAGTAAATTACTTTTGGTCCCCACTGGGTTTGGGGATGTAGAATAGATGTGATGCATCCTTCTGCATGTTGTAAGATGTGGCTGATGGAGGCAATACATTACCCTGAGATGCATCCTATGATGATGTTTCAGTCTTGGACTTTTTCAGTTTATATAAAAAGTTAGACTTTGTACTTTAACAATTTGTTGCCATTTTGCCTTTATCTTTCTGGGGATACTCAAATGCATGCAGCACTATATAGCCTGAATTGTGCTGTTCAACCCTATTAAAAGTGCCGTGTAAAAAAATAAAAAAACCCAAGATAATCTTCAGAGGAAAACCTAGCATGAAATCATTTTCTCTAATTAGAGAAAGAATCAATTTCAGCCAATGACAAATCTTAAGATTTGGCCTGAGCTGCCAAAGACTTCAGCTAAAACAAACCTTGAACAACTAATTCCATCGTGTTATTATAGGTCGAGAACTTGTTTTGTGCATCCAGCGCAGATTTAAAAATTTGACATGTGTAGTTTGCTGCATCTTCCTTCTTTATTGTAAAAACTCTCAAGCTGAAATTTGAGGTAATAGTAAATTTTCTACTCCATGTTTCTGCATAATAACTGACTTTCCATGTCTGTTTGGCATAAGCTAGTGGAGCACCATTTTTGTACCAAATCACTTGCAGCAGGTCTTTTACAAGGAAATCCACATCACAATTAATGTCGACATTTTGACCCACTGGTGCAAAGATTTTGTCCTGATCTTCTGCCAATACATCTGTAAAAGACAGGAGGAAATACTATGAATCATGAAATATATACAAGCATTCAAATTTCAGAAAATTTAGCAAGATAATTTAATTCACAAATGCTTTTTTTATTTCAGTAACATAATTGAACAATATATATATATATATATATACATATATATATTACCAAAGACCTTAACACTAGATTTAAGGAGGGGAGTAAAGATCAAACATCAAACATGTAATCAAAGTATTGAGAATACAGATGGTTTGGCAGATCCAGGTAATACTACATTCAAGACTCGAAATTAGGAATTTCTTTTACTAACCCACAGGATCACCATAATAAATTTTTTTACTGCATAAATTTCACTGATCCTGCAAAACTGAACAAAAGCCAGTTCAGCTTCTAATTCAATATTTATTATTCATTAGCATCAACTCAAAATAATAACTGTATTTCAGCAACAAATTCCACAAAAAGTTCTTCAAGATGCTCTTGTTCAAAGATGCCACAATTTGCTCTGCTTCTCAGGAACAAACTCTGTTTTGATTTCATGTATCCCACTGCCATTATGTGTTGGGAGCTTGTACTGTGTGATTCCAGGGATGATTTATGAAAGATTTTATGCCTATCAATAAATGAAGTAACCCTGCGCACTTTCATATTTCTCTGAATACTCAGTTCACAAAGTGCACATCACAGCCTTTCCTACATAATACTTCAGCCATTCGTATTCATTTGCCCAGCATTTCTGCTACTTTCTTAGTCTCTTCTCTCAATCATATTTGTGATCATGCTCTCATTATCATCTAATTTCTGCCATTTCCATGGTGGTTGCACACCTTGCAAATACTTCAACATGTTTGCAATTGTTGCTGCACAAGGCATTGAATATTTATCAACAATCATAAATATTAAAACAATGTTCTGTATAATTCTGGATTAATCATCGAGTCGGCAAACGCGACCTTTTCTGATTGGTACTTACTGGCCCCATACCCTATACCTTTTGTTTTCATCAATAATGGGGGCCCTGGGTGGCTGAGTGGCCTAAGGCGCTCGCCTTTACTGATCACTGCCTTCTCACCTCTGTCCACGTGGGTTCGAGTCTTGGGCTCGTCCAATGTGGTTATGTGAGAAAGCTTGCCAGTAGCTTCCCGTGGGTGGGTGGTTCTTCCCGGGATTTTCCCCGGGTTCTTCCTCCACTAGATATACCGGTCACCATGTATAAGCCTATCATGTGCTGAAAAATGGCATTAAACCCATAAAAACCAAACCAAACTTCATCAATAATGAAATCAGTGCTTCAGTCCCAGTACACCAGGCTAGTTCCACATGTGCAAAGACTGTTTTGAAAACAATCACGCTAATTTACTTAATGAGTAGACGAGTGGTTTAACACTTGTCCATTTGCACCATAAGCATCTATTATATCTCATCAAATGCAGGGTTATGGTAGGTATCAATTAAACATTAAAGGGAATACTGACTCACATTTTATTTGATACATCTGACATAAGACTACTTGTTAACTGTTATGATAGCAACCATTGGTAATTTTCACTGCTCCAAGGGATTAGTGATAGCTGGGGTTTTAGTGATCTATTAGCAAAGTCACTAACCATGGGTTGAGCAGATTAGTGATAATTTTGATACCTGTACATTAAAGAGGATCAAAGAGATGAACATAACTTGTGAGATACTGATAATCATGTTCTTTTTTCATGATATTAAGCAAATACCATTATCCATCTAAATACCTGTAATCTTAATTATAAATGTTTAAAGACTTGTTTTCTCTTTATCTCTTAACAGAGAATTGATTAAAATATTTATAAAATAAGCAAATATTTAAGCAATTACCTTTGCTAAGTATTTTCTATTGAAATAGTTCTATATTGTTTGAAGTGCTACATAGAATCTGTCAAACTATATCAGGTGAGGTAACCACTGACTAATCATTTCCTCTCATGATTAGAATGATTAGAACGAGTTATGTCCCTTCATATATATATAGAGAGAGAGATAAAAAGGCCAAAAGAGCCATATATATATATATATATATATATATATATATATATATATATTCATGTCATGTGTGTGTGTGTGTGCCTGTGTACCAGACAAAGACAGAAAGAATGAAAGAGCGAGGCCTTTCAAGGTAAAAAGGCCAGAAGAGCCATATATATATATATATATATATATATATATATATATATATATATATATATATATATATACACACACACACACACACATATTCATTCATTTCATTCATTCATTCATGTCGTGTGTGTACCAGACGGAGACGGAAAGTACAAGTGGGAGAGCAAGAATAAAATCTGGTGATGATTTTATGAAGTGTGCACGAGTTTTAAGTAAAAGTCTAACGGCAGACACCATGACCTAGGCTTTGATGGATGAAATTTCCCAAGCTAAATATTGCAATTATAGTGACATTTTTTATTACTTTTTTTTAACCAAACTTTGAATACATGATGTAGGGACAACTGATGTGATTTAACTTTCCAATTTTTCTAGTATTTTATAAGTCACACTGATTACAATCTACATTATAAGAAATCTGCTGCTTCTGTAGTATAAAACATACATTAAGCACAATCTTTACAGCACACTCACCCCTAAACCTCCCTACTCTATGGACATAATCCTTTGTTCACAGGCCACAATTCAGTCACTAGTAGTCATTGCAAACAGCATGTAAATGTATGTGTTTATGTATATTAATTGAATGGCTATTTACAGTACTTAGCATAAACATTACAAGTTGAAACTGTTGATGATATTAAAAACAATATAGTAGATTAATTTGCTCTAATTAGCAACAGTAACTTGTATATACATGTAGTTTTAAAGGAAATAGAAATTTTATACTTAAACTTTGATAATCTTTGCCAGGCCTCTACACCTAAAGCGCATTTATTTCACATTTATATTTTGTTGCTCATATTGAAAGTGAGTGCGAGTCTGATTAGAGATGTAGTAATCATTTACATGTAAACAAATCAACTTCTAGACAAATCATTATTGAGAAATTAAAGGTTTAGTTTAAAACAGGAAACACAGATTTCTAGATCAGAAGCACTCAAGACAGTTATAGACATATGGTATCAGGATGTCTTCTGTGAAGTCCGCTAGCTTGATTCGTAAGAGGGCAGCATTGGTTATCAATGGGATTGGTTTAGTGAAAGGTAGCAATTAAACATGTAGCAAGAAAGTCATCTGCTATACCTCCAAATCTCCATAAAGCCTACACATCAACAGTAGCTAATATATATGCATTTGTTGGAGGAGTTATATACATGTATATCATGGATTTGGGGTTATGACACCTGGGTCCCAATTCTGGTCCCAGGTGTGTGCGTGTACATGCAATAGTAAGAGTACTTCAAATGGCATGTGATATACCAATCGCATGACCTTTCCTCCACTAATGATCTTGACCTTTGTGCTATGGTCTTGACTATCATACGATAAAGTGTGGACTTAAAGTTTCATCAAAATATTTGCCAGGGGTAAAAGAAATAACAGCCTGTAAAAGGAAACAGGTTACTGACTTACATTATCCATTGTTGTGACCTTGACCCGGTGGCAGGATGTATGACCATGAAAACATGAGTCATTGTCAAGTCAAAATACATACATGCAGAAGGATACAGTTTCATTAAAATATCTTCATTGGTTCAAAATTTATACCTATACATGCTCAGGTCACCAATTTATATTTTCTCTTGCTGCAACATTGATTTTGATCAGGCAGCATGGCTATGGTATGTGACATACTGTTTCATCATGATATATAACTGGTTAAAGTTCATTAAAATACCTCTGGTAGTTTAAAAGGTATACCCTAGACATGGATAAAAGTCACAGGATTACATTTTTCCTTGCTTTGGCCTTGACCATGAAGCACTTCAAGTCATGATATACATGTATACTTAGGAAACATTTCACTGAAATCTCTCCAACCGTTACAAAGTTATGGGTCAGATGAACAGATGTTAATTGACAGAGACATGTGAAAAGACACACAGATGGACAATACCATAGCATAATACACCTGACTTAAGACAGGCATATAAAAGTCGTGGGGATTTGCCATAGTGAGACATGTGAAAAGACACACAGATGGACAATACCATAGCATATAAAAGTCAGGGGGATTTGCCATAGTCAGGCATGGAAGCAGCTCTTTTAATTTGTCTCAAAAAAGATCAAAATGATCAAAAAATAAAAAAGTATTAAAAAAGGGTCCATAACCCTATCAAGCATCAAATGAGTTCTTGCTGCCAACCAAATTTGAGTGAACTTCTCATCACACATAAAAAAAATTAAGATACTAGTTTCATATTAGATATGCACAGCTTGATGAGGATTCAAACCCTGAACTTACTTAAACTAGCATGTCACACTATCATCTGTACTATCTGAACTGATGTCCCAAACAAGTTCCTGTGACACAGTCCTTCCTCTTTATTTTTGCAGTGTGTCCCCATACATGTATCTATGGGTTCAACAAATATTGTGCCCAGAGCCAAGAGGCTACCAGAATGCAGAGTCTCAGCTACCATAAAATAAAGTGAGATACTATATTAGATCATGGACTGTTAAACAGTTCTCCATTTTTTTTCAAGACTTGCAGACACACAAAAATTCATTAAGGAGAAGAATTGCCAAGAAGAAATAAGACAATAAAGGGATAGTCTTGAAGTTAACAGTATCATATTCAAGTGGCTCCTCTTGCACAGTTCTAGATATGATCTTAATTAATTAGGTATTTTACACCCTGGCTTGGAACTAATTGTTTTTCAATATTTCAATGGGGTACGTGTATTTTGTAAACACCTTACAGCACAAAACTTGTGATACAGGAATGTTTTAATCACCAAGATGTTTACCATGCCTTTGAAAATGCATTAAACAGCTCAGTGATTGAGACTAATTCAGGGTGCAGAAGACCTGCTTCTGACAAAATAGTTGAGCTTGTCAGTAAAATTTCACATCAAAACACCAGGAAAGAAAGCTGACTTTCCCTATGTGCATGCATACAGACACCATTTGCCTATGTGCTTGCATACAGACACCAAATGGATTGCTATACCAAGGCAGGCTTTACAAAATCAACTTTGTGCTAATTTATCACATATACTCACGTACAAGTCTTTGTTCTGCTGATGAATAAAAAAAAGAATATGAGAAACACTGATTTTTTCCATTTATTCTGCCGGTCACTTTGCAATCTTTTGCTTATCAGATCCCCCACAGCGATATCCAACATCTATCCTCTAGTCCAGCCACTGAGGAGCAAGAGAGACTCATTTTTCAATTCACCATAAACCTACTGTTTTTAGGCATACTCTACTAAGCAAACGCTGCTATATTATTTTGCTAAGAGCTAAAAAATATATACTTATAATTGCTGGTTGGCTTGTCTGATGAGTTTAATATTACCAAATTTAAGGTGAAAGTTATGAAAAAGCATAATCATTTAAATATTTTCTGTAGAAGTTAAACTAGCATGTTTATTTGAAGTTCATGCAGATACAATGTCATTTAGTACTATACATTCTTTCAGTGTATGTTACATGTACTGCAAAACTGTTCTGAAATGTCAAGCTGTTACTGTTAAATTATCAGTTAAGTTACTAACTTCTTACATTTTGACCTGGTTATCCTTTTTGAAAAGTTGATGTTAATACAAATTAAACATTTTGTCACAAGAGAACAAGTAAATAAATAACATTCAGACAGGGTTTACCAATTAAGCCAACAATATGAAATTACAGAAACAGAGTCTATAACTGCCCAAAACAGTGTTAAATCTTTGGAAACAGAAACAAACTTTAAAGTCACCTGAAAAACTTTTGACTCCTAAATAGAATGAAAAGCAATAATAATTCAAGGTTAAATGCCTAAAGATATACATGCACACAGTACAGAAAAAAGGGTGGACCAGTTAGAAGGGGATTGAGCATTTCATTTTCAGGGGTGGGGACTCGGGGATTTTTTTTCAATTCTGGTCTGCACATAGCTTGAAAAAAATATTCTTGCTCTGATTTTAGGTGAAAAAAATAGCCCATTATATTTAATAAATTGTCAGTCCTTAAGTGATAATGGAAAAAAAAAGTTTTGTTTTATCCCCGTTCCAACTGCGTGATAAGCAAAAAAGCTAATTTGTGAAATAATGAAACAAGATAAGGTGACTTTTGCAGTAACGGTTAATTTCTCAAGAATATGCATCATCATCTTCATCATCACCATCTTTTGAAATTTAACTGAAATGCCTACTAATATGCAAACTTGGTGTGAAATGAGTTTCTGCAATGGATATAAATATAAGAATCTAGTTTTCGTATGTCCATTTAGTTTTAGCTTAAAAGTGGGATATCTTCTTACATTTTTTGGTACTGTATTACACATGAGCTGAACACATCATGTCTATCAATAATGTCTTGTATATTGCCCAGAATTACTAAACCTATTGATGTTTGCCAAGGCTATAAAATCTACCATATATACTCGCGTAAAAGTCAATACCAACTGCAAACTGCATAGACCCAGATCTGTCGTCGCATAATGTGCCTGCAGATCTGGGTCTATGCAGTTTGTAGGGACTAATCAATAGAACAAACAACAGAGACCCTGATCTATCGGCACATTATGCGACAGCAGATCAGGATCTACGTTGTTTGCATTTGGTTTTCGCTTATACGTGAGTATATACGGTATATCTAATTCTCTAAATGTACATGCATCGATTGCTCTTAATATGTGGCTTCATGTTTTGTAATGGCTTTAAACAAGTATCTGTGGGTGAATCTCTTTACCTACTCTGAACTGGAAGTGGGAGAGTTTTTGACTCCAAAGGTTGTAAATCCAAATTATTTCTTGTTTATTGTGAACCTTTGGTATTAATTCTAGGTTCATCACAAATATTGTAGGTCTGTCCATTTTGATTACTTTAGTAATATTGGCTCTTTCAACTTTCAATCTATTCAATTCTTGCAGCTTTACTTATTTGATGTTAATCATGACGATGTTGGAACACAGAACCACACTAGAAATATTAAGAAAATAAGAAAAGCGCAATAATAGCAGGTTAATATCCCAATTAATTACATAAATTCTTTTTTATATACAAAAAGCACTGCTGAACAGAATTTTTTTTATTCATTCTGCATAAAAAGCATTATCGAAATTGTTATTTCTAAATTTTGTAAATTTATGCATTCTGAAATAAAGATGATTGCAGCACATTTAAACAATGTCATACACTCTAAACATCCATGCCATTTTCCAAGTCTATTCATAAAGCTATTGGTTATGTCGATCGAAAGTTACTATGGATAATCTGACTTGAGTTGATATTGGCTATTTACAGGAACCTGAATTCAACTGATATTTTGCTATTGATCAGGACCTTGAATTCAGTTGATATTTGCCTATTTACAAGAATTCAGTTGATATTTGGCTATTTACAAGAACCTGAATTCAACTTATATTTGGCTACTGGAATTCAGTCGATATTTAAGCCAGCAATGCCAACCAAGCAAGACCACAGTTCATTACTCAATCAACTACACAAGTCGACACAAGCTACAGCAGTGGTTCCCAAACTTTTGTGATCACTACCCCTAAATACGATCTTTTGCGACCCAAAATGCAGTACCGGTATAGGGTCGCGAGGGTCCTCGTTTCGGTCGCGACCCAGGGTTTGGGGACCACTGAGCTACACAGTGCCTAAATACATAACAACTCCCTCTCCCCAAGTCCAGGTAGACCCAGATACATTTAATCAAAGTGTACAAGAAAATGCCACTCAAGATCATGATAACCCAAGCAGTGTAAGCCAAACAAGACTGCAGTTCTTTACACCTTCAAATGCACAGGCAGATACAAGACACACAGTGCCTAAATGTACAACACCTTCCAGTCTCCAAGCACAGGAAAACCCAGATACTCTTCATCAAAGTGTAGAAGACAATGACACTAATCATGATAATGTGACTTCTTTCAAACATAATGCAAGTCATGGGAAATTATGTTCTATTAGACTTGATAGGTATGATCACAGATCAGGATCTTCAGTCTGAAATTCAGCATCTAAGAAAAATTATGAAAAAATATGAATGATATGGCAGTAAAGAGTAATACTGGATATAATGCCACTTGCCCAAGATATGAAAACACAAAAATAAGTACTGCAACTTGGACTGACCATTTATACCAGATAAATTTGGGAAAACAGAATTCTTCGGAAATCAATGAAGTGTCAAGTACACAAACCTTATCAAACACGTCATCAATCCGTATCCAAGGCAAAAATGTACTTAAAGCCAATAATATGCAGTCATAAACCTAATATTACATTTACAGTGCAGCAAACGGATCAGAAAATCCAAAATAATGCTCATGTGCCAGAAATCTCAAATTAACAGACCCAAATAAACAATGTCAAGAACCATAGTAGAAGACCCCATTGTCAAACCCATCAAGTACGGAAAGACAGTACTCTTCTGATTGGCTCTTCAGTTCTTAAGCATATCCAACCAAAGGGTCTAAAAAAGACTGCGGATGTGCGAATTATTAGCAGAGCAAAAGTAAAGGATTTGCATGCAAAATTGAGATCAGTTGCATTGGACCAATATACCAACATCATAATAAAGGTGGAAATAATGGTAAGCCATGGACATAATATGTGGGATGTTCTGAATGACATCCAGGACTTAACTGACTACATTTTATTAGTCAATAGTGACACACAAATAGACACGCTAGGAAATTACCCCAGAACAGACTGATTTGCAGTCACTGAATTTTACACTGGAAGAGATGTGCAATGATTATTGCATAGATTTCATCCCCAGCTATGACGTGTTTGTGGATGAAGATGGGTATCAAAGGTGTGTATTTTGTTACAACTCTATGGTCTAAAAAAAATGTAACAGAAAGAAAGTGAAACAAACAAATCAAGTAAAAATCAACAAGCAATTTATTTCTAGACAATTAAAGTGAAAATTCAAAAGACACTTACAGTAATGTGAATTAAAATTCATATAATCCAATAATCCTAAGTGTCCTAATCACAAGTCCTAAATATAGAATGTTCCAAATGAATTAATGTACCTTGAATGTGCTGATGTGCCAATAGTTTTTAATGTGATGATGTGCCAAAATGAAGTACTCCTGAATATCTTTGAACAAGTTCACATAAATCTCAAAATCATCAGCTTAAAAAATCCTAACCACAAGTCTATGAGCACTTTTATAATCCAATGAATATTTTAAATAATTCCTCTCTCTGAATTTGGAATGATTTTTCACAACTGTAATGGCTCTTTATAGACTGATGTTAAGGTTGAAACTGAAAAACTGTCAACTAAACATGGTATATATAAAGATAGGTCACATGACAGAATGTTCTAGAATATTATATGTGTATGTGACTCTTAATACACAACTCGAAGGGAAATTCTAGTCTTATCTGTAAACGGAATCAACCTTGACCTCAAATTGAATCAACAACTTGTTTACCAAAACCGTCATTAAACTCAAATACTAAGTAAGCAACCTAATTCAAGGAAAATAGCTAAATATGTCAACATTATACTTAACATTAAGGTTTAAGCAAATATTAAAGTCAAGAAACATTTATAATTTCCTAAAATATTTATATTATATATATATCATATGTAACAATTCCAAAGATGGTATTCACCTCAATAATAAAGGAACATCAGCATTTCTGAAGAACATTGACCACTAAGTAAAAATTCTTAAATGGAACAATGTGCAGTCACAATATGATGGTAACTGTTACTACTGTGGTGAGAATCGAATGTAACAAAAGTATGTACCGGTACGCATGGAAAACCTATAAAATGTTACAGATGTAATAGATATGGTCATAAGAAGAAGCAATGTTTTCAAGATTAGAGACTTGGCAACAAAGCAGTTGCCGAATATTTTTCAAACTAACAATATCTACAACATTCTCTCCACAATATCAGTGTGTGACACTTGTCAAAATGCTGTCTGTTCATGTGAATCGACTCCAAGAAATCACTGCTGTTCAATGCCATACTTGCAGGATGATTGGACTATAAATATGTACATGGTTGCTTACCTCTGCTTTTTATTCACTTACTATGTACTTGTAATATTTTCTATTACTTACTCTTGTAATAGTATTGATAATGGAGACTGATGCACAGTGCATTATAATTTATGAGCATAATGATGTTACAAATGATAAGGGATCCATATGTACAAATTCTACTAAAGGTAATCTTCAACATGACAATAGTTCTACAATAATAAACAACTGCAGTAATGGCAGTGATCAAGATAATAATGTTAATTTTAATCTTGTAAAAAGAGGTTTGAAAACTGGAACCTTCAATATATTCTACTTACTACCTTAAGATGAAATGAATATTAGCACTACATCAAGACTGCAACTTACAAGTTCTGGGATTGTGTGAAACTTTCCTTAATTCAAGCGTAACTGATAGAGAATTACAAATAGATGGGTTTGTCTTTGAACAGAAGGATAGAATAGGCAAATCTGGAGAGGGGCTTGTGGTATATATAAGGATTTATCTAAATTACAAGCAATGCCTTGACTTAGAATACACTGATCTGGAAACTGTTTGGCTTGAATTCACATTTCCTTATACTACATCAGTACTAACCTGCTTTGTATACTGTCCACCAAACACCCAATCTTTATGGACTGATCAGTTTGAGAGTCAAATAATCAAGGCTACATCTGGAAACCTGGAATTGGTTCTTCTCTGTGATTTTAATATAAACTTTCATCCATCTTGTACCAATAGTAAATGGTTAAATATGACACAAACATATAATCTTGACCAGATTGTGAAAACACTAACAAGGCGAACAAATTGTACCTCATCTATTATTGACCATGTATATTCCACTCATCCTGAAAATATCATATAATTAAGAGTCCTGTTACTCACCATAAGTGACCACTATCCAGTTTATCTTACTCACAAGATTGGTTTACATACCCCAAAGAAAGGAAAGCATTTAGAAATGAAATACAGATGTTGAAAAAATTTTGGAATGTGAGGACACAGATGAAGGTCTTGATATGTTTTACTCAAAAGTCATAGATATTCTTGATAAACATGCTCCACAAAAGCATAAAAGAATAAAAACACACAGACAGCCTCATTGGTATAATAAGAAAATCCAAATTGCTAGAATGCTATGAGATCAATATCACAAACAAAGGGATCAGGGAAATTACAGATTATGGCACAACAAAACCGTGTCTCTTGTCAGGAAATCAAAACAAGCCTATTTCACAGATGCAATAAACAAAAACAGAGACACCAGAACTCTTTGGAAATATATTAATGAATTACATTCCAAAGAAAATTCAGGCTTCCCAACTCAAATGAAAAATGGCAATAAAATCCTCTCCGACACGAATGATATAGCTGAACATCTACACAACCATTTCTGCATTATTGTGCTAATGATATCAAAATAAATGACCCAACACCAGACTATAAAAAATCAGAATAATATCTGGGCTCCAAACTTCAGAACAACCTTGAAAACAAACTAGAAATAATGGAAATACCAAATGAAGATGGATGGCACTATCTCAAAAACCCTAATACTCAAAAGGCTACGGGGATAGATGGTATAGGTCCTAAATTGTTAAAACTAAGTGCTCATAAAATACAAAAGTCAACAGCACACATTATAAACTTAAGCCTAAAATGTTATAAATTAACTTATACCTTAAAGAGGGCAAGAAAAACTTCGCTACATAAAGGCAATGAGAAAGATCTTCCAGAAAATTACAGACCTATTTCAGTCCTACCCACCATTTCCAAAATTATTGAGAAACATGCTTCAAAACAAATCAGTACTTTCTTACGAACAAATTACCTCCTACATCAATACCAATCAGATTTTCAATCAAACCACTAATGTCATATTCTTCTAATAAAGATAATTGATAAATGGCTTGAAGACATTGATAAGGGTAACATAATAGGATCTATCTTTTTAGATCTAAAGAAGGCATTTGACTTTGTTGACCATAACATACTTATCGCAAAACTAGTTTGTTACAATTTCAGTGCAAAAACCATTTCCTGGATACTATTTTATATTAGTGACAGACACCCAGGAAGTGTAACTAAACAGTACTCTATCAAGTCCTGGTCGCATAAAATATGGTGTGCCTCAGGGCTCAATCCTAGGACTTATCTTTTTCCTCTTATACATTATTGACTTGCCATTGTATACAGAAAACACTGAAACTGATATGTATGCAGATGATGCAACATTCCACACATCCGGTCAAAACAGCAACACAATCCAAGAACAGCTGCAGCATGATCTTAATCATATCAGTAAATGGTGTCAAGACAATGGAATGTACAGTAAAACCTGTCATGAGAGACCGCCCCTTCTGCCAGCAAAAAGCGGTCTCTCAAGACAGGTGGTCTCTCATAACAGGTTTGCACAAAAAGACCAGTTTTCAAGGTCAAAATTCAACACTGTTTAAGAGGGAAAAATAAGCACAATCATGTACATTTATTGTATTCTTTGTTCATAGTTCTTGTTAAAATATTGCATGCATTAATCGGAAAAGAATTTTAAATAGTAATAAAGATATACATCTATCATTAAACATGAATCACATTAATATTTGAAGATCACAAGTACATATACTAGTATTAGCATACGAGTTCGTTTCTAATTGACTCCTTGTCTTTTATAACACCCTAAATTTGAGTTTTACCGACGTTTCAAGTGGTTGCTATTTTGCAAACGGTCTCCCGTTTTTCACTTCTTTCAATTACATTAATTCTTTCCTCCAATGTTAGAATTTGTCTCTTTTTCATTGGAGGTTCTGCCATTGTTATTAAAGTGCTAGGTGTTAATGTTATAAGGGATCAATTGTAATAACGACTGTAGCCATTGAATGGGCTCTGACCCCACACCCCAACATAAATGTCAAAATATCAAAAATGGGGTGTGAAGGGTCAGAGGAACTCGGACTACCCAACAAACAACACAAGTCTTTCACAATGACAATTTAATCCAGAAAACGATTCTCACCTACTGGTATTAAAGAAAAAGACAAAGACCTCATTCACCCCATGCATTACGGATTAACTCCAAAGACAAATGATGTATGCGACCGCTATATTGACTTTGGCACTACAATGGCAGTCAGTGACATGTACTTTAGTCTGGTGTACAGTCTAGAACAAAGGAAACTACATGCATGACCTGCAAAAGTTAGGAAACCGGTAGCCAGTCTAATTTGTTTTTATAATTTTTTTTTGTAGAACAGTCTTTACTTTGGAAGCGGTCGTTGTTACAAAGGATAAATAAACGTCAGTGGTGTTTGTCTCAGTTCTCACGATATGGTCGTTCATAGCAGTATTATTTTAGAACAAGCTGCCATACGCAGGAAATCCTATGGATCATACTTTAGTCTCGCAGAAATAGCCGAGGTAGTTCTAAATGAGCAATCGGCATGAACTCTAGTCTGGTTTACAATCTATAACAATTCAAGATACCGGTAGCCAGCCTAATTTGTTTTGAAGTTTTTGATTTTGTTTTTACCGTCTTTGCTTCTTAAGCGGTCGTGGTTAAAAAGGGTTAAATAAAGGTCAGTTGTGTTTATCTCTGTTTTTGTGATGCGGTCATTCATAGCAGTGTCGAAATGCATCATTTGCCAAGAAATCGCGGTCGCTGGTCGCGTTCTGCAGGTGGTCGTTCACGACAGTGCGTTTATATACTAAAATCGATCAGTGCATTACGATTGTGGTCGCTCATGACAGGTGGTCGCTCATAGCAGAGGTCGCTCATGACAGGTTTTACTGTATATAAATACCAAAAAGACCACAGCAATGCTAGTAGGAACATCATACAGATTATCCATGCAAAACCCCATTAGATTGTCTGTAAATGATGAATATATATATAGAATAGAAAGCCAAAAACTCCTTGGAGTATATGTTGATGATAAACTAACTTGGAATCATCACATAGATTATGTCTATAACATAATGGCCTCCAAACTATCACTACTGCAAAGACTGAAGAAATATCTACCAATGCATGCAAGGATTCAACTTAAATATTACCTATTACGAACTACTGTTGTACAATATGGGGCTCATGCACACAAACTAATATTAATCATATAATCAAACTTCCAAAGCGTGCAGCTAGAATCATACATGCAAAGTCTCCCGAATTGTCCGGTAGTCTTTTGATTTTCGACCCCATCTTTTGATCTACCAATTTGCCGACAAGATATCCCGCAAATCAACAAACTGCCAAGCATAGGTATTTCCAGCTAAAACAACATTCAATACTCTGTTCACGACTACCATAATCCGTCAATCGAGTTGTTACAATCAGAATATCTTCAGCCTTTTCCGTCAATTCGAGGAATAACCCTAGGATGTATTTGTCACAATTGAGAACTATATTCTGAACTACTTTTGTTCACATGGAGCAATATGGCAGTGGAAGGAGACACATCACAATCGGAATATGATTGGCCTTTACTGTTGTACAGTATGTAGTGGACTCCGCCGTAGGCGAATCACCAAACACATAAAAATTGATGTATAATCCTACAACTACTTCCAAGGTTATTTCAAAAATTCTGGTACCATGTCAAAACATCTGCTAACGGATTAGACCAACAAATTGTTCTCCAGGTTTGTTTTTTTTTTTGACTGGTGGCGGATAACAATGGTACATGGCACTAATTGTGCTGGAGCATTAGCTTGTTTATCAGTTGGACTATCGGACCGCTCTCTATTGTCGAACTATCGGACTATTGGACTATCGGACCGCTCGCTATTGATTAATAAATTTATTTCGACTAACCTTTGTATCCAGACAGTAAGCTTAATTCCTCTTCTAATGATCCATTGCGTTAAATCCTTTAGAACACTCACTTTTTTAGTATAAATCCCTGTCAGAACAGAACACCTGTATATTCAGCAGCTGTTGACCTCAGATTTGAATTACTGATGCATGCCTGGAAAGCAGCATCACCCCAAGGCAAGGGTAACGTGTGGAAACTGTCTAGCGAGGCCTATATCAATGGGAACTGACTCATGCTTGGGTCGGAGCTCGTGCCGTTATGGGAGAAATTTAGAATAATATTTTGTAAGATAAATGCAAAGTGTGACTGTTTTGAACTCAGACCTTCAAATGATTTGTGTATCTACTACCAAGACCAAGAATAAATACATTGAAAACGACTTTTACATATACAGGATCTTCAGAATGGAATCAGCTAGGTCCACTTGAACTAAAGCAGGCTGACAGTGTTGCTGTGTTCAAATCAAGCTATTTCAACTACCTAAACATATAATGTCTCTCACCAAATATTCCATCAGTTCCTTCTTCGTTCTTATGAGTATGCATAAATAAGCTACAAACATGTTACACTGATGCAGATGTATAAACATTGCAAGTCTTAAGTGAACTATTTGTGTGACACTAACCTGTAATTAATACATTCATTCTTTTTCTTTTACAAATATTATGCACTTGTATAAAATGTTGTATGCCCCTGAGAGCCTCATGTAAGATTAGCCAACAATTTGGCTAACTGAGTTGTACCCTCTGAAAATAAAGTATTATTATTATTATTATTATTATATTATTATTATTATTATTTAAAGGAACTTGAATTCAATTGATATTGGCTAGTTATAGGAACCTGAATTCAGTTGGTATGTGGCCATTTATAAGAATTTGAATTCAGCTGATATTTAGCTATTTATTCGAACTACTCACTCAGAAATGCTTTTGGAACTATTCATCTACTTGTAAATACCCAACATCATCAAGTGAATTTGAACTGTATTTCTTTCAACCAATGTTACATTTAGAAAGTTTTAAAAAACTACAGTTAAATTAAGTGATACACACTAAAAGTATAATTGTATGATAGGCTGATGTTTCATCTGTAATATAAAAACTTTGCAAAATATAAAAAAGCTCAAAATATCTGTGCATTTATCAGACAGAAGACAGTGAATTTGTTGATATTAATAAACCCACCATGCATGCCAACCACGCACACTCAAAAATTAACTATTCATGGAAAATGAACGAGTTATTACAGGAAGTTTTAGAGGATTTTGATTGGGGATGGGAAGTCAACTACCACTGAAAATAGTACACTTGCAAAATGAACCACCATTTTCAAACTCATATTTCCTTTGAAAAAATCCTGGGTCCACCCTTGTTCTCTCTCTCTCTCTCTCTCTCTCTCTCTCTCTCTCTCCATTTGACCCAATTTATTAAATCTGTGCAAATATTGGCAGTAAACCCAGTCAGACTTTATTATAAATGGTACATTAATATATGTGGTAGAGTGACATTGTGTGATTCATTACTGGGCAGGCCCATATCCCTTCCTTTCTCTCAGACTGCTTTCCTGGATCAACATGCAGTATCATCCATTACATATGAAGTGCACTCATACTACGCACGCTATAGTTTTATACTAATTTATATTGCATGTATCTAAGGTCCAAACATTAAGTTGATTGTAGTGCAAGAATTAGTCCCTTTGCCAAGGGCAACAAGTAACACACATATATATATATATATATATATATATATATATATATATATATATATATATATATATTAAAAATAACATGGCTTTTAAAGTGTTGGTATAAAGCAATTTTAATTTGATCTACCAATACTGTTGGTATATCAAATTGTGATTTGCTCATAGCGTATAAATATGCATATAATTATGATTTCAATACACATATAATTATGGTATCATGAGTGGACTACTGCTTCTGTACTCTCTAGATCAGTGATGAATTCCACTTGTTAATAAAATAAACAAATAATAAGAAAAAATGTGGAAATCTGTGGAGCGAGAGAGAAAAAAGAAAAAAAAGAATTTGAGCTGGATGAAAAACCTTGAACTTGAACCTACACTAAGTAAGCTAGAGTCCTTATAATTGTATGTGTACACTTTCCATGGGATTTTTCTGCAGTGTTACATGATACCAATGATACATATGTATTATTATCACAGTAACGCGATCTTGATTGCTGGATCATAACGAGTTGTCAGCATTAGAAATCCGGATCATTACGAGACGCGAAGATTATGATTCAGATTTTTTATGCTG
Organism: Margaritifera margaritifera; assembly: GCA_029931535.1. NCBI lineage: Eukaryota > Metazoa > Mollusca > Bivalvia > Unionida > Margaritiferidae > Margaritifera > Margaritifera margaritifera. Next base: position 2,376,684 of record JAQPZY010001636.1, on the reverse strand, counting down.
ATAATGAGACATGATCTAGCAATCAAAATCACATTACTGTGATAATGATATTTTTGTTATATACCTATCAATTTTCAGATCATTTAAAAAAAATCACTATATCTAGCTGAAAAACACAAGAAATTACAAAACATTTCAACCTCTTTACTACAAACTTCATCTTAAAGCATAAACCAAATTACTTTTTGAAAAGCTGACTTGCGCATTAATATTAGTTTTATGAATGAAGCTTGTGAAACAACGCTCCCTCAGTTTGACTACCATCACTGTCAATAACACGAATTCTTCGACTCTTGGGGGCAGCAGACTCATATATGTGATTTACAGTTATTGTGCAGTTCTCAGATTTTGCATCATGGAAGATTTCACCAGCTGAATCACTGGAAGTTTCTTTCAGAGGCCAGTTTGATAGCGGTTGAACTGTTTCTGGTGGGACATTGTGAGAGGCTCCGATGGGAACTTGACATGGGAATGACAGCATTATTTTGACAGTTATTTACAACAGGATTGGAGAAATTGCTGGAACTTGATGGTACAGATTTGTTGCAGAGAATGTTACTCATGTATAATTTCAAATTCATCCATTATGCGGGAACCTCACTAAAATTACCATTTATGAACTTCCGTAAATGGATTGTACAGTACAACCGTAATGTTTTGGAAAGCGATTTCCGAAAGTGATATGGTTTCAGATGAACCTTTTGGCTATATTTCACTACCTCAAAATAAAGGAATAAAAGTTTTTTTATTGTTGTTGTGACAAAAACATGGTTTAGACCTTTCATATATTTTACATATAACGCAAGGTTTCTTAACTAACGTTGCTGTGAGAGCTTTGTTTACTTCTTGTGTTGGCATTCCGTCGCTAGAGGCGCTGCTATTGTGACCAGGAAACCTTGAGGATAACGTAGTTCCAGCCTCGTTTGAGAGTATGGTAATACAGATTTAGAAAATGATAGTATTGTTTTCCTGCTTGTAGGAAATGACAGTAACATTCTGACTCTTTCTTGGGTAGAAAATAGGTAGGTATATAATAAAAAGTTGCAATAACCTGTGGAGACGAGTAAGTCAAACAGTAAATTCCTTGGCATACACATACTGTAATCTATTTGATGCTTTTTTTTGCTTTGCTTTTTAACCAATAATAAGGTTTTAAAATAGATTACAAATCGTACAAGTCAAGCAGTAAGAAATATAGCAAATGAGAGTGTGTGGATCATATACCGTAATCACGGTAAGTCTTGGGACACGAAAAAATAATTATTTTTGTTCATGTCCCAAGACTTATATGCATGTAAAGTATATAAAATTGTCGGTGTCCCAAAACTTGTAGACACAAATATATGTAAAGACAAAATTGGGAAGATCGCCATACGTCACACAGCAGTGACCAGCTCGTTCAATTACCACGTCATTCATCAATGAACTGTTATAAACTACTATGATTGTTTTATGTTATTATTTTGCATGTGCATATTTTCCGATTTCTCCAACATGATTTAAAATAAAGGTAAATAAAGACTTCCTAATTTACGGGCCGCTTATATATAACGGAAGACCTGTACCATAGTGTACAGTACTTACACAGTGCAAATTGTACCTGGCGTCACTTATATCCTTGTTTATTCCCAAAAATATTCGATGCAGATTTTGCTTTATTCATCATTTTTACCAAATCGCATTCTTCCAGATTACATTTCAGCTACATGTTCATTGCTATTTCATTTATTTGGATTCACGCACTCAACAGTATCTGTTTTTCAGTGGTATAAGCGATCCAACAAAGTGATGTAATCTATATGAAAAAGGTACGCGTGTTTAATTATATAAAGCACATAACCAGCATAAATTCAAATAACTGTCATATATTCATGAAAGAATGATTGTAATATATGTTAAAATTATGAATATAGATTGATTAAGAGCATCATTGATCCATTTTAGTTTTGTGTTTCGGCTTCACAAAATGATAATTTTCCACGCATTATTCATTCCACTTCTGATTTTGGCAAGCTGGTTGTTTTGGGCGTCTCCTTTGTTTATAATTGGCGGATTTGTCTTCTGTTTTCTGACAGCAATCCAGTCCAGTTAATTGTTAAAACCCTGAAATTGGCTTGGGTAACGAGGAATTTTGTCCAGCGGCAATGCCGGTACTTTGATGTGTGATTGGCTTCTACTGCGTAATATTAGCACGATTACCATAGCTGAGTAAACAGGAACTTATTTAAGGTCGCTTACATCAAAGCAAACTACCACGGAGTTTTTGTTTTAAAAGCATTATTTCTTAAACTTCTTTATCGTATTTTAGAGACATTATTTAAGTTTAGTGCAGTGGTACCTATGATTCGAATCCAATGTATGTACTTCATTCATCACAAGTAAAATCTTCAATGTACACGTGGTGACGCCATGATGTAAACATGTGTACAATAAATGCTAGAGGTGAAATAAACACTATTTTCGTTGTTCTCATCCTGGTATCACATTGTAATGAATTAGGGGTTTCCATTTTCAGGGGAAAAAACTCCCCAATAATTACAGGTGACTTTCGACAATTTTAATGCAATAATGCATAAACTGACAATAGTAAACTAGAGCACAATCAGGAGAAGTTATTGTTGAATGGGTATAACATACCGCTAATGCTCAATTCTTGTCATCATCTGATTAAATTATACATATTTTAATTTGATAGAAATAATAAGAAAACAGATAAAAACTCACTATATTTATTGACTCCTCAAACAAATTATAATAATTTATAATATTTCCATGTAATAATTCATACTTGGAGTCCCTTAGCAACCACGAAGTCCTGTTTATTTTACATGAGGTTACAATCGATAAAATACGCTGATCGATCAGTAGAAGAAAAAAAATGTTTTAGGTGTCCCAAGACTTATAGTACATGAAAAAATTGCTTTAACTTCATGTCCCAACTTTTATATGTCATAAAAAAATTACTTTTCAAAATAATTATGTGTGTCCCAAGACTTATCGTGATTACGGTATCACAATATGAATACAAAATGAATTCAAACTTGTTTGTGAAAAAAGTTGGTACTATGTCCATATTGATAGTTTTGATCAATGACAAAGCATAATCACTAAAAGACTTAGAGGAGACTACCTTCATTTGAAGCATGGTTACAATAACTGCCTAGAAAGGGAAAGATCAAATGAAACAAGTTCTGTTATTCATAAGCTATAGGTACATTAAAACATACAATACCAACTTGATGTATTGGATTTTGTTAGAGTGATTGCCTCTACTGCATAAAGTTATGACTTTGCATTTTATTCTGAGGAACCATGGAACACTGTATTCTTTAAATCAAAGTTCATTTTGAATTCAGGTTTTTGCTTTCATTTTTATCCCAAGATGCTCTCTCTCTCTCTCTTGCTCTGAAAATTGAGTACTTTCTCCCACATGCTCTATAGTTATAAAGCTTTCAGCCTACTGCCAATCCTTCTGAAAGAAATATACACGTATTGATCAACTGGCACTGATTTGCTGAAATCTGTATTGATTTATTCCATTTTCTAGCAAATAAATTATTATTATTATTATTACTATTATTATTATTATTATTTCTCCATAAAAAACATGGGTACTAAATTAGTAAAGAGAGTTAAAATTATTGGTGCAGCTTCCTTTGTGCTGAACCCCAGTATAACAAGAATTCTCAAAAATTCTATGAATGTGTACATGTCACATTATTTGTGTTACATGTAGGTAAACAAAATGCCAGTCAAACATGTCACGATAATTTTACTTTATGTAAATGAAATATCTTTTTTCACTAACTGGTATTTGCACATTTAATTTTGTCAAATAATGTTTTAGCAATGAAATAAAGATATATACCCATATTGTGATACATCTGATATACAAATTCAAATACAATGGTTTTCCTGTCATGGGGTTCATAGCACTACATCATTATATCCAGAACTGCATTATACTGAAGGACATTATAACGAGGGAGAATTGTATATTGCATGGTCAAGAGTAATAATTATAAATCAGTAAAAAGTCAAGTTTGGGACAAAATATCAGTTCAGTGTATGGAAGCATAAGACCCAATTTATTTCTGAACAATGCTCCAAAACACAATAAATCTTCATTAGGTCTGAAACACATAAACTACATGTATAATGATGTAATTTTTATTAAAAATATTTCAATTTCCCTCTTCTATATGTGAATCATGAAATTATACATGTCTAAGTAAATATTTCCAGATTTCTTGGCATTTAATTATGAATGCTAACCGATTTTACATTATTTGTGAACTGAAAATTAGCACTCTGTCACTGCAGCAAATTTACTTCACTCCCTCCCTCTCTCTGTGTTTATCTCCATAACATTCAAACTGATGACCTTGGACAATGCACCAAAATCACAAAGAATAGAAAACAATTGGATCATTGAGAATAACTGAGTGAATGTGTGCATCCACACATCAGTTGTCAATCAAACTGGGTACCATATTTACACACTTATAAGTCTAGTCTGGCTGCAAACAACATAGACCTTGATCTGCCATTGCATACAGTGCCAGCAGATCAGGGTCTATGTCATTTGTTCTACTGATTACTACTAACAAAACTGCATAGACCCAAATCTGCTGTCACATTATTCAACAGCCAATCTGGGTCTTTGCAGTTTGCAGTTAGAATCGACTTAGAAGCAAGTACATTTGATAATTCCATCAGTTTAAGTAAGAAGTAATTTAAGCAGGGGTGGTAAGAGCCTACAACAACACCTCCAACATCCTCCTACTCCTTATTCATCTCAACCTTTTCCACTTCACATCCTCCAACAGCCTCCTCTTCCTTATTCATCTCAACCTTTTCCACTGCACATCATCAAACACACCTCCTCTTTATTCATCTCAACCTTTTCCACTTCAAGTCCTCAAACACCCCTCCTCCTTATTCATTTCAACCTTTTCCACTTCACATCCTCAAACACCCCTCCTCCTTATTTATCTCATCTTTTCCACTTCACATCCTCAAACACCCTCTTCCTCCTTATTCATCTCAACCTTTTCCACTTCACGCCCTCAAACACCTCCTCCTCCTTATTCATTTCAACCTTTTCCACTTCACATCCTCAAACACCCCTCCTCCTTATTTATCTCATCTTTTCCACTTCACATCCTCAAACACCCTCTTCCTCCTTATTCATTTCAACCTTTTCCACTTCACGCCCTCAAACACCTCCTCCTCCTTATTCATTTCAATCTTTTCCACTTCACATCCTCAAACACCCCTCCTCCTTATTTATCTCATCTTTTCCACTTCACATCCTCAAACACCCTCTTCCTCCTTATTCATTTAAACCTTTTCCACTTCACGCCCTCAAACACCTCCTCCTCCTTATTCATCTCAACCTTTTCCACTTCACATCCTCAAACACGCTCTTCTTCCTTATTCATTTCAACCTTTCCACTTCACACTATCAATTTTAGTCAATCTGACTTGCTGTGAAATAACAGCCAGTTAATATGGTATTTTCCCTTTTGGCATTAGATTTTACTAGTAAAACCACTAGAGACTACGATGGGGAAATGTCATTAAATCAACGTAAGTATACTTTTCTTTGTTACTAGTGATAATAAACAAAATAGTGCTACATAATAATATTTAACAGAAAATATATACACAGGGTGGTATATTGCATTTTTGTTTAAATTTGAAACTTAAATTGAAAAAGTGGTTCAGTAGACAATGTCTTTGGTACAATACTAGATGGAAATGGTAAAATAGCTACTTTAAACTCATAGAAAACAGAAAAATTTGTTTTATTTCAAAGATATGGCCAATGCACAAAAATTATTACAGCTTCAAGTACACCTTTAAGTTCTTCTGTAAGTACACCTTTAAGTTCTTCTGTAAGTACACCTTTAAGTTCTTCTGTAAGTACACCTTTAAGTTCTTCTATAAATACACCTTTAAGTTATTCTAGAAGTATACCTTTAAATTCTTCTATAAAATACACCTTTATGTTCTTCTACAAATACACCTTTAAGTTTTTCTATAAGTACACCTTGAAGTTCTTCAATAATTTTTAGAATCTAGGTAGTTTCTCTGGAATGGACAACATCTTAGTTAAAAGTAGAAAACTTCTCTATGATCACATTGCAAACTCCTATTAGCCATAACATACTGGTACACAGACAGTAACAATTAAGGTCCAGTGAGAATAAGTGATGTATCCATTACTCCAATTTCAGAACAATGAATTCCTTCAACATTTTTGACCAAAATATTAATTATAAACATTAGTATTCCTCACAAATTATATATACGTGTATCTTCTTTTTCTCTTCACCTCTTTTCCATTTTTTAACCAACAGTGGTCCCCCTCTAATAAGGTCCCCCCTCCCCCCCTTCTCCAGCATGAGAGTGACCTCATAAAAGGCATGGTCTTTCCAGAGCAGCATCACACATACATAAGTAATAATAACATATAAAGTATGAATAATCTAAATAATTTTTAAAATATTTAATATTTTCATTAAAAAATCAAATGCATGTTATGGAATCAATGTGATTAACTTGTATTAATGTTATTAAAAATAAGTATGAATAATAATTGTAAATAAAAATCAGGGTACAAACACCTGTAACTATCATACTCTCTCATAGTGCTAATATCTGTGCCCCTACCTCCTTTGTCAAGGCTACTGTATCGGAGCTATCTCTCCATTCCATTTTCCCACTGATGCAGAATGTGTAACTGACAATGTTTATTTGAATCTTTCTGACATCACATTTTTCAACAATGATCATAGGACTCTTCCACTTTCCATCATTGCAAGCCATGAGCGATAATCCGCTTCACTCATTTATCATCCATGGCTGCCTGTGCAGAAATCTCCTCCTTTCTCATGAATATGCATAAATCCACTTATCAAATCACTGCAAGCACGAGTAAACATTTCTCGCCATTGTGACCCAATATGGCCTTTCACACGGTTTGAATGAACCAATCAAAGTTTCTCTTCCATGCACAGTCACTTATCAATTGATAAAACAAGCACTTTCATTAATGTGAGGGAGATTGTTACAGTGTTGTTGATGATGTATTTTTGTTTATGCATACTCATGAAAAACTAGGAAATCTCAGCACAGGTAGCCACAAGTGATAAAGGAGGATAGCGGATTATCGCCTGTGGCTTACGATGACGTCTCTTTTCATTTAGTCAAATTGCTTTCACTTTACTTTGTAAACTGAGAATGTCTTACAAAATTTTGCAATTTTTGCAACAACTTCATTGGCAACTTATAATACCACTGTCAAACTAATTTGCAGTGATGTTACACAAAATGCTGTCTTTACAAAGAAAGTTAGCCTGTTACATGATAGACTGCTTACAGTCTGGTACTCTTTCAATTACATCTCATAATCTAAGACCTAGAAAATATTATAGCTAACACATCATTCTGACTGTATCGTGACTGGACGTCATGCTGATCAACAATGCATTTCACAGCTGTTAGGTTTTGTTATCTCGATGATTGTAAGTGTTATTAATAGCCTGCATCTCCATGATAGCAATGGATGAAGATTTCTCCATCAAACAATTGAACATGTATTAATTGTTCCCCTATTTAAAAAGAAGCAGAGTGAAACAGTGCAGTTATGCAGTACTAAGTAAAATGGCTTACTTGAGAAAATACACGAGATGAACAGAACTATTCGTGATGTGGACTCCATCCATGTAAGTTTACTTCACACTGTTTCATCCAGATCTTGGTGTTTTATCTTTTCAATCTGTTTCCTACAAACAAGAAAAGAAAACATATACTAAAAAGAGTAAGTTTTTTGACAGAGGAAGGTGATTCCCTACATTTCTCTGCAAATATGTGCTACTTCGAGATAGAACTGTCAACTAGAGCAACGGCAATTGCTTGCCATTGCAAATCCCTATACCTTTTATTGCATTTTTCCTACTCCAAATCCCCCTTTCATGGTGCTCACCCAATGCCCAGACAGTGACCCAGGGGTAAAGTTGCAAAATCCATCACATATATGATGTGTTTTCCTGCTACGATCACATATAGACTACCACAGTGTGGCAAGAAAATATTTGAAAATGTCATTGTAACTGAAGTTGTTGTACACCTGACATTTGACCCCATCCCAGCAGTGGGAGTCAAGGATGACCCCTCCTCTTGCAGATACATGTGGTTACCCCAAGGAAACATTTTGAGAATTTACACCCAGCAGTTTAGGGCTTATGAGGAGATATGGTAATGGACAGACAAGATAATTGGATGGACTCGGTGTTGCACACAAAGTGTGGGATCACGGATTTCCTACAGTTGTTTGTCCTATGTCCCTCAAATCTTGACAATGTATGCCCCACACCCACCCCACCCATGCTTTTTTGTCAGGAAAAAATTTAAATTATGCCTACAAATATTCTTTAGTGGATGTCCACACAGGTCTATGTTGGCACTAGCAATGACCAGTGGCTAAAGGTGATAAAAACTGTAAAATGAATATCCATTTTCAAACAATGTATCTGGAAATGAAAACATTCAAGGTTTGTGGTTGTCGACTGAGTTGCAATATAAAATCTTTGATGGCTGCTATATAATTTTTTTTCGAGATTAAAGTCACATGTGCAACAAGGAAGATTTTATTTATTTTGTGGTTGAATTAATTACAAAAGAGACTACATTTATGGAAATGCACAATCTGTCCTTTATTTCATGATTTATTAATTTAAAAAGAAAAGTAATTAAGAAAACATGGGCATGTATTATAATAAATGCTTGCAGTAATGAGTGAACAGTAAAGTCAAATGACAGCAAGATCTGCAATGGAAAATTTCACAGTGAAGCTCATTTCAGGTCACCCAGATTTCAAACATGTTAATGCTTTCAAGAGCTACTTCAGCACATGACAAAACATTTATTGCAAAAATGTAAGTGTCTAAGGAAAATATGATAGTACATTTAGGGTTACCACCTGAGGAGCTCCAAAATACAGAACACACATGTGAGCCCTTAAGAAACTGACATATTAAAACAATACATTTTACTATTTAATACGGAAAGGTTCCTTAAAATACATAACAGGTGGCAACCCCAAGTACAGTGCAGACGACAAAGTCAAGATGGCAAAACTGTAAAAGCAAATAAGATTACCAGTGCGTTATATACTACAATTTTCCTTTGTTCCTTTTAATGTTGCATGTCCCGCAAATTTGGAGGGTGGGGGACATAGTGTCCCTTGCTCTTGGGATCCTTGGTGCAAAATTACACTGGATGGACTAAAGTATGGAAATAGTAAGACACGCTGGAAAACGCTTTATGGCTACCACTGGTATATATGTACAATGGTTTATGGCTGTCAATGGTATACATGTACAATGGTTTATGGCTACAACTGGTATACATGTACAGTGGTTTATGGACACAAGTGGTATGCGTGTATGATGAACTCTTTTAGCAAAATGCTTTGACAGGCAAAGTTTCAGCACAAAAATATATATAGTCAAAAAGAAAGAAGGCCATGCCCAAAACACTAAATTATTCTATCTATTTTGTTCACACCAAAATACATATACTATTCTAATTCAAAAAGTATTATAATTACACTTACCTATTCAGTCTTTTTCATTGGATTACAAGAGTAAATTCCTTTGCATATTTCAATAACAAATGTAATCTATAGCCATCTTACTGAAACCCTTGCACTTTCAGTATATCATTGTTAGGAAAATGACAATTGTTTAAATTAACAGTCAATGTGATTAATCATCATACTACTCAACCTCTTGAGCCACAAATTTGTGTCACTTGCAACACATACAAGAAGTCTTATCACTGAGCTCTCAGTAGGATTTTGAAACTGAAAAACTGGGAGTCCAGGACTGCCAGCCAGCTGAAACTGAGGGTCACCCACAGAAATATAAGAGCCTAAGTAAAACATTATATATATATATATATATATATATATATATATATATATATATATATATATATATATATATATATATATATACACACACACACACACATATACATACATATATACACATACATACATACATACACTTGACAGCAAAACCTAAAGTGCTTTTGCCTCATCATCATGGATGCTCTTCACATAGATACATTGAGGTTGTAGTATATAAAGTTTCAGCACAAAAATATAAGTAGTTAAAGGAACTTCCCCAATAGTTTTGCATTCAAAAATTGCATTTATTTCTTGATCTTGCTGAAGAAATTTTTGCTCATATCTTCTAGCTTAATATTTTTCATTATTCTGATGTCAGCTTCAAAATGATGTAATGCTGTTTCTCTCCTGATGGATTTATCTTCAGTATGTTCCCCTGGAATCAATTTGTGTCTATACTTCCTTGGGATAATTGGTGATTCCTTGCAAAACTTTGTCTCATATTATGTCAGTAGTTTTTTTTTCAATTTGAAGTTGTTCCAATACGATTGCTTTCTTTCATTTAAAGTTTTTTTCCAAATACCTATGACAGATCTGTATGTTCTTGCACTTTTCTTCTGTACATAACTCATGTCTGGTGTGGGTAAAGTTACACTGAGTGTCCCAGTTTCAAAATCCTACTGAGAGCTCTGTGGTAGACTTAATGTATGTGTCACAAGTGACAGAAAATTGTGGCTCAAGAGGTTGAGTATCAACCTAACAAAACTTGATATACTCATCCTCAATGTATCTACCTGAAGAGCATACAGTGTGTGTGTGCATGTGAAATAAATTAAATGAATTTAAGATAAGAACAAAAAAAATCTTATGTATACCTGTATCTGTGGTAGATTGAACAGAGATGTATAATAGGTTGATCAGAGATGTATTTATGTGTATGTCTTTAAACAGGACATTGGTATGTGTGCAACAGAAACATATGAATATGAAAAGAAAATTGCAAATTCAATATAAACATTAAAGAATTTGAATTTTATAACAAACTCATCAGCAAACTATCAGTGGTATTACTACATGTATCAACTAACGAGCTACAAGAATGTATACAAGTACTGATAACAGTAATTTTCGCCTATTCCTGGTGCACTGGAATTTCGCTGCCCCTCTTTTTTTCCTGTAAAATTCTCCATACTAGGGTCCCTCCTTATCTGACCCTCTGGTATCCTGGTACTGTTTCTCATGACCAAAGAAAAAGTACATCTTTTCCCCGACATTTTTTGTTCCTCAACAGCCAGCAAGTGATCTCTGTCTATTTCATGGTGCAAACATACTGAGAACTGAAGAACTGGAACCAGTCCTCCCAATAGGACTGTTTTTCCTTGCTTGATAGCAAACACTGAGAAAATAACAACATGGTATGGGGAAAGAACAGCATGGCACAGCGCCATTGTAAAATGATCTGGGGGAAACGAGTGAGTGGACACACTGCCGCGAGGACTAAAAAAAAAACAAAGACCTCTTTTATGCATCACTGTGTGGTGTTAATCAGAGGACACAAGGAATAGCCCAAGTTTTGGGCACTGTGAGAATTATTGTCGCTTACAACCATAAAAGTTATGTCAAACAAATAAGTGACTATTTATGTTAGCAAGACACAAAAAGGTTCATTTTGCAACCGAAAATAAGGGCAAGCTGTTGAAAAAAAAAGGCCTGATGTGATGTAAAAAGTGGCCTGGTATAGAAAATAAAAGCCTGGTGTGCAATGAAATACTATGACATGACACCATCCTAAATTAGCTTGTGGGAAACACTGGATAGAGACTCATAATAATCATACAGGATGATAGCAAAAAAGAAAGAAACAAAATGATTTAAACAGTCCAAAATCTAACATTTTCTTCTCACTTTTCTATCCCTTTAAATGAAGTAAACCATGAGGTAGATTAAACCATTTACAAAAATGGTCTACCACCTCAGAGCTACTATATCTACCTAATTAACTGAAAATATTATTTATGTTTGTGTTACTATCGTGATACTTTCATACTGAAGACTGCTATTGTTATACATCTCATAATACAACATGGCTGGTGATATACAGACCTAATATTCAACTGAACTCACTGAGACAGATCTGTATATTGATGATGTCTGTCAAAAACTTACAGTATAAATGTAGCACAGTTTAATACTCTTTTTTAAAGAAGAAACTCTTTTTTAAAAATTCATTTTTAAAAACAAGATACATGCAGAGATGCTGCCAGAATTTTATCTAAAGGGGGAGTAGGGAAAAAAAAGGGGGGGAGTAGAAATAAAAAGGGGGCCGGGGAGGAGGAAACGGCCATAGTTAAATATTTACCTAACACTTAAATATCTGTCTCTTGTTCTTTCTGCTCCACTCTGCTAGAGCTCACATGAAATCAAAATCCTCAAAAGATGTCTCCTCTAGTTGTATAAGCATTAAATTTGTTGTTTCTGAGCTTAATCTGTTCCTTATCTGTGTATGAATAGTGTTCTTTGCTGAGAACCCCCTTTCAGTCGCCATCTGATGAGACATATGCATAGCTAGCTTAGCCAGCTTGAACAAGTTGGGAAACTGTTCTTTATGGCTGTTATTTTCAACACTCATAGGTATTGTCTCTTGGATATCTTTGCTCCAAAATAAGATTTTTTTACTAACATGAGCTCTGCCAAAGTTTCACTTTCTCGAGTCAGTCCTTTCCTGCCTACTACATGTATGCCAGATTTCTTATCTGTTCCACAATGCTGTATTAGGGTTTCAAGTCCATCAATGCCATAGTCTGCTTGTTCAGACAGAGGTATTTTGATAAAATAAATATCCTTACTTTTTAATTTCTTTTTAGATTCTTATTTATTAAATTTCCAACCCTTAAAGTGCTATATAGTTTTGTAGCACAAGATTCCTCAGTGCTATATAGTTTTGTAGCACAAGATTCCTCAGTGCTGAATTGTCTGAGAAAAGAAATGAAAATTGCATTCTACTTTTAAATTGCCAGTATTGTAATTAGGCTTAGTATTCTGCCTTTTTGACATTTAATTTTGAAATACCGCTGAATAGGGGGTTGACCAGCATGGCATCTGTTTTTGTCCATACAGCATGTACAACAGATTTGCATTCAACATCATGTTTGGGTTCAACAATGGTTAAAATTTGAAACAACTGTACAATATTATTCTTTGATGTGAGTTTATAAATGTAGTTAAAATGATAGAAAATAAGAAAGAAGTCACTAAATATAGATATTCTAGTATGCAAATCCCGTGTACCATTTGTTTCTGAATCATGTCCGACAAGCTTAGTAGGAAGACATCATACATATACATGTTAAGTACAATGTACGTTTGATTAGTATTTTCAATGGTTCAGTTTGTTATCTGATTTAATTTTCATGTCACATACATGCCATATTCCCAGACAGTGTTGGGGGGTTTTGGAGACTCAAAAAGTGTGTTTTGGGGTCCCAAGGGGGGTCAGTGCGCGTGCCCCCCCCCCCAAAAAAGTCATACAAATGAGAATAAGCTATCTTTTCAAATCAGCCTATAGCAAATGACTGGAATTTTAAATCTGAATAAAAGAAAATACCATCTGTTTTCTCTTAAGCATTTAATATACTAACAAACAAAAAAATGGTAGACTTAGCAATGTCAAATAATATCACCTGCATAGGTCTGTAAAATAATCTGCTACTGAAAATGGCAGATTTTGCTCAGCAACGAAATTGCAGAAAAGTACTTCAGCTCTAGTTACATTGTCTGTCAACGACTGTTTAAACAAACTATTTAATTTGGGTGTCGAGCTCTGCATTTTTGCAGTGTCACAATGCTGGGTGGTGTTGCTATGTCGACGAATGTCATACACTCCAGAACGACTAATGTCAAAATGGTGGTTGCAATATGTGCACAGAAAAAAATGTTCCCCCTTGATGCTGCGCTTCACAAAGTCAAACTCTGTCAACCAGGAGTTCTGGAATTTTTTTTCTTGGGCTTTGCTGGCTTCGGATATGGCTCCATATTTCCTGAATCGCTACTACGTTTCGACATTTTTCCTTTGAAAATGAATCACACTTGTACACTTTTCCATTTTATATATGAAGTAAAAATCCGACTTTAAAAAAACTTTGCCGCTGATCACAAACTTTAAAAAAGATGGCGTCAACAATCTCAAAGAAACGGTGCCACTGATCACAAACTTTAATAATGATGGCTTCAACATTCTCAGTCAATGCAATCAGTTTGTTCTTCAACACGCATCTCTTTGATGTACTAAACTTTAAATTGGGTTGTTCCACTTACTGTACTTTACCTATGTAAATTAGCCTAATGGGCTCTCCCGCAGCGGTGCTCAAAAGGATTTGACACGACACATCACCCTAGCTATTGTGAGCCAATTAAGTAAATATCTGAAAGGTGGCTGTGTATCTCTGACCACCTTACCTTTTAATTGCCTCTAAAACAGGTGTATAAACCTGCCCCGAGGATAGTTTTACATGAGCTTTGAGCAGTACTGTTTATATATACCACAGATTACGGGCATATATAATAGTGATCAAGAAATATACATTATTTTATTTTTTTATTTTTTTTGGGGGGGGTGGAAATTATTTTGTTGTTGCTAAGATTGCTGAAAATCGTGTTTTTCTAAACACGATCGTGTCGGGGGTTTGGGAGTCCAAAATCGTGTTTTTCGCGTGACATGTCGTGTTATTGCAAGTATGATGTCATGATAATTCTGTTACAGCCACTGCTTTTCAGAATGTTAACAAGTGTAACAACATTGTACACAACAAGGAAACAAAACATTTGGCAAAAAATAAAGAATCAGTACCCAAAGATCAATTAAACTTGTCAGTTAAGACCATCATTCTTTCCATTTCTATTGATGTCAAACAGTCACAATTGTTAGGCCTATTGAGGAGACCATTATGCGTAGAAATAGGAAACTCTTTATTTTATTATTGCATAATAGAGATTTGAAAATTGTATGCACACCGTCAGCACAAAAAATAGGGAAGTTCTTTTTTTCTATATGTAACAAAACAGAAGTAAAGGGAACCTTCGTCTATTTTTAGATCACCAGAAATCACTACAAGTACTCCATAACCCAATCAAGTTGTAGTAACCTCAACACCTACCGTGTATACTTGCGAATAAGCAGATACCAACTGCAAACTGCATAGACTCAGATCTGCCATTGCATAATGCGCAGGCAGATCTGGGTCGATGCATTTTGTAAGGACTAATCAGTAGAACAAACAATACAGTCCCTGATCTGTTGGCACATTATGCAACAGCAGATCAGGGTCTATGTTGTTTGCATTTGGACCTCTCTTATACAAAAGTATATATGGTAAGTAAGTTGAATTAAAGTTTTTCTAGAGTAGACATTCTGAATAATTGTTTAACATGACGCAATGCAAACTTCCCACAATCAACAGAGCAACAGAATTGGCAGAAAAATTAAAAATAGCTAACCTTGTTGGCAACCAAGTTTGAAAACAAACAATTTTTTTAAAAACTGAATAGCTGAAATTTTGTTATTTTGTTATTGCATGTAATGATGTACAAAAGTGAAAATGAAAGAAAACGAATGGTAATTATTAGATTCCTAACCTTTAAAGAATACAACCAGTTTGTTTACCATTGCATGTCTCTTCCAATGGTCCGACAATATCCATTCCAATCTGCGACAATGCCGACTCTGGGAAAGGTAAAGGTCTTCTTAATGAAGAGACAGGGCAGAAAATCTGCAAATATACAATTACACATTTGAATGGAAACATGTTTTAACAACATTAAAATAGGCACTCTTATGGAAATGGCATTGTGTTTATATATAGAACCACAATTCATTTACCCCTGATGTGCTTACCTTGTTCAAAAAGAATACTTTTTCATTAATTTGGGGGGGGGTCCTTTCTTGGAATCTCGAAATGTGCATTTCTTGTTACGCTAGATTATATCTGGCAAACATACATAGACTCCTCTTTCTTATTTTAAATTTTTACAGATAGGCCAAAAAGACTTATCAATTCAAAAGGATCTATTCAAATTCTTGAAGTTCATTGTATTTTAATTCGAATATATCATACACATTTAACCATAGTAAAGGTGTATGCACTCAGATGGGTAAACTATGAAAATCAGCATTAATTGTTAGGAAAGTTAATGAAAGATTTTATATTGTACCTACTGAAGATGGAGGTTCATACTGAAAAAACCAGTGACACCCACTTAATGGTTAAAAATCTAATTTAATTCATAAATATAATAATTTGCGACTAATGGCACATAGTTTCAATGAAACATCATACTAACGAGTTCCAACAATTTTATGCCTACCATCTTCACCAAAAAAAAAGAGAAGGTGTTTTTCTACATGTAACAAAAACAAAGTAGAAGGACCCTCCATCTATTTTTTTAGATCATCAGAAATCACAACAAAATCTTCCTGACCCAATAAATTTGTAGCACCCACTACACTTAAGCATCTTGAATAAAAGTTCTTCCTCGACAATGCATTTTGGAAAACAGTTTCACCGTCATGCAACTCAAATGTTCCTACAATCGACAGCGCAAGAATGGCGGGGAAATTCAAAATATCTAATCTGGTCACCAACCAAAGTCGGGGAAAGCCCATTAACTGAAAGCAAAAAGTAAAAAAACTAAGTTTTTTAAAAACAATTTTTATTGAATGTTATGTATGCCTCTTTGATACCACTTGTTAGACTTCATACAGTAAACATCATTAACTGAAATCTCTTGTATTTTGCCAATCCCAAACGTAACAGTGAAGTTTTGTTCAAACTCAGGACAGTGTTAGAAAAAATGTTCATTATCAAACATCAAATCAATATTATTAGCAGGGATAAATAAAAATGCAGTAGCAGTCTTGCACATATCAAGCAATCTGAATCTAAAATCTCGTAAATAATAACAGCAATCAGGGATTTGTACAATATATATACAAATAACAAAAGTAATAATGGCAATAGTTTTAAGTAATGATACAATAAAATTACCCACACAAGACATGCAATTGTGTTTTAAAGGTAAATAAAAAAATTATTACACATTTTCATTTGACATCACCAAATGCAGTTTTTACCTAAAACAGTTCCATAGATTTATTTCATTAGAATTGCAATGCATTTCCATAATTTATATCATATATGACTCTAGGAATTAATGAACGGGGTTTTACATGTAATGTCATATGAGATTGATGCAATTCCCATCAGACATGCCGGGACGGAGGAATCGAACACGCTGGTGAAGTTCTGTTGCTCAAAAGCGCAAAGCCTTATCTAAGGGCGCTACGTGACGCTTCTGCGATAGTGCTGTTGTCTAAAATACCTTCAAAATTATTACATGTACTTAACAAATGCATAGAAGAGGGGGGGGGGGTCGCCAATGCAAGAACGGTGGGGGATGGGCAATGATTTGGGATGAACATCCTTTGTCCTTAAAATTGTTAAATGTTGGAATGCCTTAAAAAAGAATATATATTTTTTTTTAAATGTCAGAAACAAATCTTGAAAATGGCAAGTGTTGAAGTCAATCGATATTTTAAAAATCCCCTCGTATAAAAAAAAGTTTGTAATCGAGGGATACACTATTCAAAGGTACAATACCTGAGCATACATTCCAAGGTTGAGGTCTATGAATATACAATGATGTCAAAAAACGAAACAAACAAACAACATTTTAAGTAAGTAACTACTTAAATACTTTCGTCTTGTTATGGCCACCATGTTCATGACAACGCACGCTCTTTAGGTTGGTCTTTTTCCGACATAGTTATGACCTTTCTTTCACCAACCTTCGATTTATAGAAAATAATTTCATCCTTTATGCAATATTTCTTCCACAGATTTCCATAACTTCTCTGGCTTCCATCCTGCAATCAAGCTAGATAGTTTAATGTGAACTAAGCGACATATTCTGTCGTAGCCCCTTTGATTTACACCGACAAACAGTGTCTCGTGCGAATGACGTAATTTTTTTCGGCAACTGGCACCACGTGGCGCGGGAAAACTGATTCAACAACGTCATTTTCCATCTGTTTGTCCCAGAACATTGCATGTTGTCCAATCCAGGGAGTTATCGTTGTAAGGAAATCGTAGCACTGTACTGACGTTCGAGATTAGAGCTCTGTTTGGCCTTTTCAAAGTCAAAGAACAAGGGACAATCGTTGTGGTCTCTGTGTCCTAAATTGTCATGACGGATTTATTTTTAAGAACTTATAACACGAGACTAGATAGATTCTATGAATGTTTTGTTTGCGGGGGGGGGGGGGGGAGGGGGTTTTTCGGGGGGGGGGCGCAGGAGGGGATGTTGTGATAATATTTACCCTCTCCTAACTTCCACAAATGAGCACCGATTTAAATAAACTTTATCAATTATCAATTCCTCGAGAGCAAAGATGGCTTTTTAAACCCCATTATAGATAGGTAGGGTTCACTCTTAAGTTTATTTGATTTTTTTTCCCCTCTTGAACCCGGTTGATTTTCCTTTTTTAATTAAACACAGAGGACAAGGCAGTGCTGGATTACCCAATAGGCAGACTAAGCACGTGCTTAGGGCACCAGCAAAGCAGGGGCACCAAAAGAAAAAAAGAGAAATTACGATTCAGTATTGTTTTTATTTTGAATTACATGGGGGGGGGGGGCACCTTAATCTTTTCAGTGCTTAGGGCCTCCAAAGGTCTTAATCCGGCCCTGGGACAAGGTTCTATAGTGATATCTTTGCTTAAAGTCATAAATCTGTATGACCTTTTTTTTTGAAGCTTAAGAATGGCACTGCCTTGCATGCAGTCAGTTCAAGCTGCTCAGACCGAGTCAAACTTTAATTTTAAACTGAGGTCAATCCGAGCAATATTAATAGAGTTAAAGCCTTGCAATCGATGGGTTTTAAGTTTATAACATTCCACACTTAAGATTGGTGCTCGAACTTGAGACCGCTTGGCTGGATATCAATTCTCGGTGGCCAGAATCGCAAGAGGGATATTCCTGTTCTATGCCAGCGTTTATATGAAGTTGATATCTCTATTAGAACATTGTCAATCTAAGGTATGTACACACACACACACACACACACACACACACACACACACACACACATATATATATATATATATATATATATATATATATATATATATATATATATATATATATATATATATATATATATATATATATATATATATATATATATATATATATATATATATATCTCACCGCTGGGTGATCGACTTTAGCTGGCTATGGTCTGACTGATGGATTTCCCTGCTACAATTTAACGTTCATTTGAGGTTAGTACGGCGATCAGAAGATCTTTTATAGTAGTATAACAGATGGAAGGTAGTATCTAATCATTGCAGTGGGATTAAGTGACAGGAGGTAACATTGGTGCTCGAACCTGAGTCTGCTGAGCATCAAGCTGGTCATATACAACCAGAGGTATGTCTGTACTATGTGTTTATCGGAACCCTGGAAGCTGAGTTACAGGCTTGCAATCTACGGACTTTACGCAGATTGTCAATTTAAGATATGTACATATGTATGTTCATAACGTTTATGAGACCGCTGGGCCCGATATAGACTCAAGCTGGACATTGTTTGCTAAAGGGGTGTCTCTCGAATGTATAAACGTTTATTTTAGGCCCATCTGACCCCTATTCACGGAGTAATAGCCAGTATGTGCATTACTTGTCGGTACGTGTATAATTGGCTATTTACGTAACCCGTAAATCAGCCAAAGAGCTCAGGTGGGTCCAAGGACGACGGGAACTTCAGTTCGTTTTAGGTCTCTGGTCATTGTTGGGCCTTGTTTGAGTCTGATGTCAGACCTAGGCCATCTAATGCAATGATATATATCTACTGCAGACCCCCAACATATCATCTGAGACCCGTTGATCAGCCATAGAGCCCCAAATAGGCCCAAGGACATCCATCAATAGAGCCATGGTGTCCTGAGGTTAATCGAAGTCCCTTGGGTGAGTACAGGGACTCCCATTTATGACCGGGTGTATATGATTATCTCTGTGTATATACCTACCATCGCCCCAGCGCCTCTGGGTGACCCCAGAGATCTCACAGAAAGAGAGCTCTATCAGCTCAGTCTATTTCAGGGACCAGTGGAAGCACGAGGGGGAGGTGGGTCAGTTGCCCCCGGGCGCCAGGCGAAGTGGGCCGCCATCGGGAGTGGGTTTTTTTTGTTTTTTTGTTGGTTTTTTTTTTTCCAGCTAAAATGTTCATAGTATTTCACCTAACCTAAGTGTAACGCGGGCTTAGAGGGGGTGGGGGAGGGAGGGTAGGATCGAGGTTTGCAACTGAAATCAAAACTAGACCCAGAGTGTCCCGGGGGTAGTTAGAGGTCAGTCTATTTCAGGGACCAGTGGAAGCACGAGGGGGAGGTGGGTCAGTTGCCCCCGGGCGCCAGGCGAAGTGGGCAGCCATCGGGAGTGTTTTTTTTTTGTTTTTTTGTTGTTTTTTTTTTCTAGCTAAAATGTTCATAGTATTTCACCTAACATAAGTGTAACGCGGGCTTAGAGGGGGTGGTGGAGGGAGGGTAGGATCGAGGTTTGCAACTGAAATCAAAACTAGACCCAGAGTGTCCCGGGGGTAGTTAGAGGTCAATGGTGTGAGTATAGAGACTCAGATCTAAAACAAGGATTATATGACATGGTTTCTCCCCAATTAGAATTGTTTATGACAACATGGCTTTCGCCTCATATTGACCGCTACCGAGGCTTATTAATTTTCTTCTGCAGACATCTCTTGCAATTTTAGATGATATTCGTCTATCGGCTTTCTCAAACCCAATTCAAAGTATTTATATGTGTATATAAAGAGTGAAGTTTTACTAAACTTGAACAAACGATAGACGATGGTGAAATAGAGCAAACAAGGGATCAGTAAGCAGTGGCGGCGCGAGGGGGGGGAGGGCGGGTCAATTACCCCGGGGGCCAGGCGAAGGGGGGCACCGCCGAGAGCTTTTTATCTTTTTCCAGCTAAACTTTCATAGTATATCACCTCACCTTAGTGTAACGGGGGCTGTGAGGGGGGAATGGAGGTTGGCAACTGACATAAAAACTGTTCTCTGTGGTAAGGTAGGGGCGCCATTAAAGAACAATGCCCCCAGGCGCTTCAGTTGGGGCGCCACTAAAGAACATTGTTTTTTTAAATCTGGATTCAATTATTTATTTATATACAATCAGTCATAGTTAATTACGTACCAGATTTCTCTCATACAAAATTGTGTCGACCAGTGGGCCAGGTTTTTCGCATGAAAGGCTTGACGACTAATGAGCCAGGTTTCTCTCATAACAAAAATTGACGATCATTGAGCCAGGAGTTACGCTCATACAATTTTTGGGGTTACCTAGCCAGATTTCTCTCATAAAGAGTTGACGACCACTGAGCCAGGAGTTATGCTCCTAAAATGGGGGGGGGGGGGGTAGTGAAGCAGAAGTTACTGTCATAAAAGTTTTACGACCACCGAGCCAGGGTTTTGCTGTTATAACAACTATTTTTTTAGGTGTGCGTGTGTGTGTGTGTGTGAGCCAGGGTTCTCATAAATAAATCTTACGGACTTTTTTTTTTTTTTTTTTTTAATTTTGAGGACCAATGGCTTAGGGTGAAGGTCAAAGTCAAGTCAGCCAGTAGTTAGGTTTCTTACTGCCGAACCAGAATCGGCCTTACAATTTTTATGGAAAAACCTGGGTCAGTGGCATAAGGTGAAGGTCAGAGGTTAGGGGTTAAAGATCAAGTGAACCAGGACCGGGCTTCAAATTGTTTGTTAAAACAAACCTGGGCCAGTGTTCTATGGTGTAGGTTAGAGGTTAGGAGTAAAGGTCAAAGGTTTGGGAGTGGCGGTAAAGGTGAAAGCTCAAGTGAGCCAGTAGTTAGGTTACTATTACTTAGCCAGAATTGGCCAATTATATACTACTATTATATATTAATATATGCTACATATATTATTAATATATTATTACAAATATATTACTCAACCTATAATTTATACAATTGATTCACAAAGCATTATTATTACCAATGTTTACTGATAAACAAATATGATACAAATTCATCTTAATACATCAGTTAAATTACTATGGTTTACATCACAAAATTGTTGTGATTTTTGCGGAATTTGTGCTGAGATGACATGAAGGCAAAAGGAGCAAATTCAATATAAAATAACGTTTTTACAGACCTTCTATATTTCCAGTGTGTACATTTAGTTAGGTAACTTTGATACATATAGACAATATTACCCGAGATTTCAGTCTGGTCTACAAGGCCATCTATGTGTGATTAAGCGGGAACGTTTGCAACGGACAAGCTAGAGAAAGGATGGACAAACGAAGGGACATAAACTTTATCAATATCCTCACTCCTGCCGTTACATGGTGGCATGGGAACAATCTGAACTCGTGTCTGTATTATTATTTTAGGAATAAGCACCACGCCCATTCCCTCTCATGAACTCACACCTCGTACTACCTCTTTTCACGATGCAGGCATACTTCAGAAAGAAAACAAAAAGTAATAGAAAAATGGAGGCGGAAAAAAGACGATGGAAAAAAGAAAGAATGAATTAAACTGTCCCTACATCTCTGGCACATTGATAACGGTGACAAAGAATAAAGAAATGAAGTGTAGAATAGAAATGTCAGCTTTTCGATGTGTCTGTGTGCATTAACGTTTCATGCACGCAAGTTAGACAATGTATGTGACATAATTTGTGAAGCACTCCCTTTCTATATAAAAAAAATTGACCTGCCCTATTATGGAATTAAGTTCAAATATTTTTTTTCAGCACACGTTATTGTTGAAGCAATTTCATGACAATGTCTACACATTTTGTTTTAAATTGACTAGCTTGCTTTGTAAAGCATGCTTAATGCAATTTAACTACCCTCCAATTCAAATACTGGATGTCTTACAATGGATGGAGAGTGTACTTAAACTTAAGAAGGTTTAAACCCAGCTGTCCGTGGATTTCTTTTAAAATTGTGTTTAGCAGTAATAATCGAGTAGTAATTTTATTTTATCGTCTCTTGTATTAGTAAACTGCACATACATCCGTGTTATGCTTTTTAGTAAAACATGTGAACAATGGAATTGACTGGAGTGTAAAGTGTGCATTATGTAAAACTGATATCGTAACTATATATAAGACACCACTTTAACTGTGGTAATTCTTACATGGGCCTAGAATTGCACATTTTAGTTGTCCCAGTTCTTACTCTTTATGATCGAAACATTTGAATCATATCCATTTTAAAGTTTATTACATGATTAACATAATAATTTCCAGTTTTGCTTATAATTTTTCCTATTTATTCATATTACGAAATAATAATAATAATAACAATAATAATAATAATAACAATAATGGTAGTTACAATTATATCATGATGGTTCTTCTTATTACTATTATCATCATCATCATCGTGACAATTGTAACTCATCATTATCATCATTCTCCATCGACGTCATTTTTTAAAATTTATATGTAGTTTACAGCATGAACGTTTTCAATCTGATTATGAATAAGATCTAGTTGTAATAAGTAGATCTGACAGGCACCATTACAGGTCACGTTATGCCGACCTTTGGAATTCCCGGTCCACTTATTTTCAGTAACCTATCAGAACAAGTGTTGCATTTCGTATTAGGGACAGTTATCGTTAGAAGCGATGTTCCGAATGAAGTTTTTCAATTTCATAAAGGTGAAAGCTATAATCTGATTGGTGAATCGAAAGATCAACAGAACATGATATTGTATCGGTGTCCGTTATGTCGGAGATTTTGATTTTAATCCGATTATGCGCGTTTCGGCTTTACAATGATTTTCATATTATCAGTTGTTGCTTTCTGAGTAAACTTGCAAGCTGTTTGTTTGCTATTTTTTTCTTGTTTCTTTTTTTTCCCCCCGATTGTTTAATTGTTGACATCACCTCCATATAATACTCAAACTGGATCGCTTCTAAATAAGTTGACAGAAACATAGGATACTTATCCCAAAGCTTTATTCTTATCTTTAAGTTAAACGATCGCCTTTATTGTGTGCGTGTGCGCTCGTGTGTGTGTGTGGGGGGGGGGGGGTAGAAAATGAGGATCCTTCAGTACTTATGCCACCAGTGTGTATGTTTGTTTGTTTGTTTTTTTTTTTTGGGGGGGGGGTGTTTTTTGGGGAAGGGCGTGGGGGGATCTGATCTCAATAAATGAGTCATTCACATAAAATACACATAAAGTCAACAACCGTCATTGACCAATCAATATAACGAAAGCTGTTAGTGGAAATCCGCAACAAGGTTGATTTGAAAGAAATATTCGCAGGTGTTAATTAATGGATGAGGAGATACCAAGTATACAGACAGACAGGCACATAAATACGTATGAATATTTTGCAAATCATGAATATATGCACCGATTCTTGCATACAGTCGGAGTTACGCGTACCTTTCTTCTTCACGTAACTCTGACTTACCTGAACCAGACGTGTGCAGTTGGACATACAAAAAAAATTTATTACGGATAAAGCGTGAGAGTTGTTCACCGAGTTCTACCTTGCATATTGCACGTGCGCACGTTTAACGCACGTGCTGCATGACGGATTGCTCACGTGATGAATGAATATATATTGCCAAAGCTATGCTGTTTAGAAAGGAACTGAGTTGGAAATAGCATCATTGACACCTACTGCCGAAAGTAAGTACGAACATTTTTCTTTTTTTTTCAATGTGTATTTTAAATATGTAAGTGTATTTAATGCGTAGAAATGGCCTGTGATTTAAAACTGTTGTTGCTGTTGTAATCCTGTTTAGTACATTCCAGTTAACTTAAAATAATTCAGAATAATTGTCCGCATGCTAGGCAGAGTGTAGGCTTGCTTCATCATCGCGACCATGTCAAAATATTTAAACAAATTTTAACAAATCAGAAATTGTTGCTTTATTATTTAAACATTTTACGGAAAACTATTTTAACTTTGTCCCGACAAAGTATCTAAACTGTCTTGGAACATTGTTTGACCGCTTTTTGGACCCAGTGTTCGTGTGTTTCTCTCTCTATCTCTCTGGAGCATACTGACTAGTCTAACACGTGTAGCTGACATCTTGGTTCTACATATCCCTTGCTATATATAGAAAATGTGACTTGAACATTTTTTAACGGTTACCAGACCCTGGCACCAAAACTCGAGATTCGCTAAAAACCCTTTCCGATACAAAAATTTCCTTTTTCAACTTTAAGAGTTGATATAAATATTTCAAGAGTTGAACATGAAATAGTGTCGGTATCTAATAATGCCTACATGTTTACAAGCTTGGATAGGATAAAATTGCTCAAAGCTAGTCCTGTCGGAAAATAGCATTCAGTAGAACAAGTGTTAAAATTTGTTGATTTCAAACTTAAAAAAGATGTACTCCAATGTTTAGAAAAGATGTAGATTTACAGATTACGTGTAATATTCATAAGAGATGATCAGCAACGGAGTTGTCGGTAAAATGGTTAAAACGGTACGGCGTGAAGAAGGAATAAATATTAAAAGTTTGATGTAGGTAATCCGAAAAATTTGTACGCAGCTAAATTTAAATTGCTGGTTGATCTTGTAAACTATACAAAGTCAAATGTACAACGATTTAACGAAAACAGATTTAAACGAATACTTGCAGTATGATTTAGTGTTTGAAGTAGCCGTTTGAGATTCAACAATAGGAATGGCATAATTGGACATTAAAATCTAAAATCACAAATATTAATCAACAAGACCATCGCATGTCGTACGGCAACACAAAATTCATTAAAGGACTAGGTTGAGGAGTAGGTTGAGGTAGGACGTTAAGAAATGGGAGGTTGAAGGGTAGGAAAAACAATACTATTTGCCATGCAGAACAAATGTTGATAGTCGTATATCTAGCTATAATAACGGCAGCAATATTTCACCTAACTTTTTTAATTAATCCTTTCAATATTTTATCTAACGTTTATATCCAACTGTGTTGAATGTCCAGCAAGTTATACTTTCGTGGTTTCAAAACATTACAACTGTTCTTGCTCTTTTATTTGGTTCTGTTTTTTTCCGGACATCTTTTTTTTAAACTCTACCAGCTGCCGTTCATGCATTTCAATTAGATTCATAAGCATTTATATAACCGCTCAATTCTTTCATCGTATAGTGAATCTTGTTGCTGCAGGTGAAAGTCCTCCACTTTAAAAATGTTCATGGTAATCTAATATTTGGTGCTTCTAATATTCGGTGATGAAACGGTTGATTTGTCTATCGTGTTCACGTTTTGTTTCACGTCCATGTTCACAATTTATAGCGGGTGAGCTATTACACCATGTCTACTAGTACATCTTTGGATACAATTTAATGTTCATTTGCTATGAAGTATTTCATCTTTGGAGTATTGCATATATAGACGCTTAACGTTTTAAACCTACATTGCCCTGCGCAATATCCCTGTCTGTCTTTGGCCTTAGGGTCCCAGTTCGTTTTTTATAACTTGGTAAACCTGGAGATCCCACCCTATGACCGTTTATACACTTTGTAGGTATGTGAAAGTAAAATCTATGTACTATGTAACCAACATTGACCCCCTGGGTCTCTTCCTACCCACAGGGGGATGACCCCTGGGCTATAACCTATAAACCGTTTTTAGTCCCACCCTAAAAGTATATATATGTGAAAATGGAGTTGTGCAATCAGTATAGGTTCCTGGAATTGTCCTTAGATTCTGTATCCAAGTCGCTGGGACATTGCTTAGAAACCTTCGAGATCTCCACTCTATAACCGTGTATACTTGGCATGAAAAGGCCTCGTCATTAACACAACCAGCATCGGCCGCAGGGTCTATCGTCAGTCACTTGGGATTGACCCCTGGTTTGAAATTTGGAGATTATACATAGCCCCACGCTAAAAAGTATATATGCACTTGCTCGTAAAAGGAACTCACTTTGTAGTAACCAACAGAAAGGCGGGAGGCCGAGGCCGAAAAGGCGTGTTCTGTGGAAGATGAATAGTAAGAACAAATTTGTCCAATAATCGGGAGCCCGTTAGAAATGGGTATTTGAAAGCGCGCGCATACCGACGCAGCCGTGTAACGTCTTCTGATAGTTTAAAGTGTCGTCAATGGTACCTTCTTCGATAAAATGTCGCACGTTTTGTCAAATCATAAATGTCTTTCAGATGAGGTCCGCCATTTTGTTCCTTGTGTTGTGTCTGGCCTTCATCAAGTATGATGGTGCCGCCTCGTTCTTGGACGACCGCGAACACTCCGAAGCCAAACTGCCAAAGTTGCGAGAGTTGTTGTTCGCTCGCATCAGAAATACCATCAGCAAGAAAATTAAGGAAGGTCTCCACAATTATAATGTTACCACCCAGGATAACTGCACACTGGCCTGTCCCGCCATATGTAGAGATTGGACATCGGAACCATTTAAAGAGTACTGTGAAATCATATGCAGGGAGACGTGCGCCAAGATGATTCTCTTCCGCAAGTACTATCAACGGGTAAATGTCAAACATGCTCTCCAAACTGGCCAGCAGTCTAAGCATGCTGCTGCTCAGACTTTCGTATAACTATTTTCAGGCAGACGTATCTCTAACACTTGTTCCTTGGTGTGGGTGGGGTGTAAATCTGTAGAAAATTATTCATGTCTTGAAGGACTCTAGAAAAATCCATCGTTTTGGCCTTGCGTCATGTGGACAACTGAACCAATTATTGATCGATTATCAGTCGGTTAGAAAATAATAATCGATCACAAAATTAAGATTTTCAACACTATTCATTACGAATTATCTTTGTATAGCACTAATCGAGCCGAGCCATGGCATCTCCTCCCCGGTTTCTATCTCCAACAAATATACTACCGCCATGTATAGCCTATCATGTGCTGACAAATGGCGTGAAATCCAACAAAACCAAACCAAAACACGACATCTCTTCCGTTAATGTTGCTTCCTTGATCTTCCTCTATCTGAATATACGAAGCGAGGCACGAGAAAAGGTATTTTCGGGCATATGACGTCATATCAAGACAACGTCGCGAAGCCGATTCACATTTAGCCATTCCATTGTAACCCTCGACTACCAAAGGGGAAAAAAAAAATAAATTACCATTTCTTCCCCTATTTCCCAGATACTGCTAAAATTCTTTTCTTTAGATGTACTCTTTGCCTAGTGTCCTAATTTTGAAAACAACCATATACTCGTGGTGTTTAACTCCCCTTATATATAAACAGAACACGAAACATTACGTCCAAATTATAACTTCTTGTCCTGTTTTGACAGTGTAGCCATGCTGCTTTAGCGTTCCTCAATAACTCAGTCGATAAGTAGAATAGAATTGTTTGATATGAGACAGAGAGAGCTTTTGCTAAAAAAATAAGGTGGAGAGCCTGCACAATGATTACCACGGCTCGCAAATAATTATTAAGTCGCCCAAACGAGATCACCGATAAACAAAATTTGATCGAGTTGTCCATGGGTCAACTACTCTTGCACTTCCAGGATTCTCTCGGCCCTCTAAAGTGTGCAAGTGCGTGTGTGTAAACCTTGTAATGAAACATTTAGAAAACTCCATACAAAAAATACCCATTTCCTTTACAGACCGACACAACAGAAAATCAGATCCTCGCCCGTTCCGATTCGAAATCTAAAATCCTGCGAATCGATGCGAACCAGGATGGATTTATCTCGCTTGATGAACTGAAGACCCAGACACAAGATCCACTCTATCTCGAAGCTTTCGTGCTTCTAGACACGGACGGTAAGCACATGCATTTTAAAATGTTAGATGGCTCATTGACTAGCTTTAACATTTCATCTCATCCGTTGTGAAACACTTTTGTCAGAATAGTTAAAACATGATCGCATCGTATTTTCCACTGGAAATGCTGGTGTAGCTTCTAGAGGTCTAATCCAAAGTGATTTTAGCATATTTTCTTTACAACCCGTGCAAGTTGTAATGTTTCTAAATTTGCGACCCAAATTGAGGTAATTTCTATAGAATAAGTAGGTCTAACCGAGTAGCCGTTTTATAATTGCAAAAAAGTCAATAGAGTTCATTGGTGCTTTGGTTGGAGGTGTCGATGCTGGTAAACAATATAATAGCTAAACAGCTAGGCTTCCAGGCCAGGAGCAAGTAGATTGTTTTTCGCGCGATGGGCTAGAGATATTAAACTAATTGTTCTCCCGACAGTTTTACCCAACGTAGGCAATTCCTTTAATCTACTAAACTGATTCATCACGATCGGCGTTAATATATTAACATTAATCCACCGTGAGTTGAGTTGCTTGCTTTCGCGTTGTATTGGCCTGTTTTTGGGTGATCCTTTAGAAATGTCACTCACGACAGTGCTTAATTTATAACAGTTAAATACTTGAATCAATTGTTTTAATAAAAAATAAATAATCAGCTATTGTCACTCCTTTCCCGCTAAGCACTCAAATCTTGTTATCGATCGCACGAATCGTAACTGGTATGTTAAAGTGTCTCTCAATCTCGATAGTGGACCGTCATGTACAAAAGTCTGAAAACTGTTTTCTTCTGAAAGTTTGATTTCTTTTCTTCATCTTTCCCAGGAGATGGTATGATCACGTATGGAGAATACAAGGCACTGAAGGACATCGTGGAAGTTCTAAAGGAGGGTAAGAATCACCGATATTTGTTAAACCATCGACGTACCGAACGTAAAACACCTTCATTAGTTGCACAAGACTTTCATGGTTAAATGTAATCATCAATCCGCAGCGATGTTCATGTCCAAACATGAACTAAATTGTCCTGAAGTAAATATTATTCATTCTACCTCTTAGAATGAAAGCAAATGTATTCGATTCTACCCGTCGTGGTTTTAACTGCGCGTGCGTGCATACCCAATGTCCCCAAAGTCCTCCTACTGTTAGAGATATATAGACTTGATATTTGCTGCAATTGTTCCCCACATTGTACTTTGTAAAGCATCATTATCAACAATATTCAGTCGGTGATATTGTGATGTTCTCAATCGATTTGTTTGCATGTCCGCAACTAAATTTTCCTTTTAAACATTCAGTTGCGGCGCAAGAATAGAGGTTGGCAACTAATAAAAAAAAAAAAAAAAAAAATGCTCTATGTAGCAAAGTAGGGGCGCCACTAAAGAGCATTGCCCCCAGGCGCCTCGAACCCTCGCGCCGCCACTGTACACATTTGCGACAAGAAATTCTAACTTTGTACATCAGTTGTCCATAGTTACCATGAGCAAAAGAGGTTCAATATTTTGTCGGCTTCCTTATGGTGGAGATGATAAACGGTAAAATGTAATAAAATCCATGTTGGTGACATTTTCAAATACTTTGGAACCAAACTTGCTACATGATGGCAGGGAGGCGCGTGTGACAGTGTAGGTTGCAATCCTTAGGCCCATTCCAATAGCTGGGTTGACACAGGGCCCATAGGGTGGAAATACATGTTCAAAAATAACATTCTAAGTATATTTTAGTAAGAGCGGCCATATTTGATGGCAGACGGGTATATTTTGAAAAAATCTGAATGCCCTTTATGCATAGATGCTTTCTGACCAATTTGTTCGAGTTCTGTTGATTGAATTTCGAGAAGTCATCAAACGTTTTTAGTAACGACGATCATATTTGATGGTAGATCAGCATCACTTGTGCGAACTGCAATGCCCTTTATGAAAGAATGCTTTAAGTGAAATATTGGTAAATTCTCTTCAGCAGGAATAGTTGATGGCAGAGTGGCATTCTTTTTAAAAAAATCTGAGTCATTCTTGTCTGGATGCTTTCTGTCAAATTTGGTCAAAATTTGAAGAGCGGATTTTTGAAAATAGATCGATTACAGATTTTAATATTTTTAGTAACGGCCGTCAAATTTGATGGCGGATTGGTATCATTGGTACAAAAAAAAAAGCCCTTCTTGCCTGGATGGTTTCTGACAAATTTGGTCAGATTCTGCTGAATGGTTTTATGTTGTTTAAAGGTTATATTTTTGTTAATGGAAACCATTTTTTAACGTGGATCGGCATCATTTGTACAAACTTGAAAGCCCTTTATGCCAGGATGCTTTACGTCATATTTGGTTAAAGTCTGTTTAGTCGTTGTTGAAAAACCAACGTTTAAAGCAGGCATGTGCAACTTCCTCTGGGATGCAGGCCGGACAAGAGATGCGGATAAAACCAGGTCGCTGGCCGGATCCAGCCTGCGGGCCGTATGTTACACAAGCCTAGTTTAAAGGTATCGCTAAACTAATTGAGCCAAACATCCGTTATTGCATCCCAATATAGTCCCCATGAAAATTGTGATCCTTTTCTTTTCTGATTTTTCCTGGAGATTTGCTAACCAGTGAAGAACATTGCTTGCATTTGATAGAAAGCAGCAAAAGCCTAAATAGAAAATAAAATCTAGAGTTCGCTCTCTTGACTCTGCGTAGAATGACAAAGCAAACGGGTGCGATTCAGCTTCTTCGTGGAAGGTCGCTTGCACTAAAAATTCGTCAGTTCATTGAAATGCAGCGGTCTTGGAAAATGCAACATAATCTGTGCTGATTGTTACATACGTTCTGTTTGTGCCTATAGTAAGCAACATAATCTTGGTGCATCTTACTTTACAACGAATGCATTGGATTTTATTATTTTGTTAATATAGAAAAATGAAGGAACTGTACAATGGCAGTCGTATTTGATGGTAATCTGAAAGCCCTTGTGCATCTGCTTTGTCAAAATTGATCAAATTCTGTTGTTTTTTTTTGTGTTTTTTTTTTTTTAACTTTATCCTGATGCAAAATTCTTTCTAAAAATCAATACGTAATTAATATGTAAAGTCCCTTGCTCATAATCGAAGTCATCCAAGATCTTTGATGATATAAACCAATTCTCTATAAACAAGTTTGATATAAATTGGACGAGAAATGGTCTCTGGATGCAGAGGTAACGAGCTCAGCCGTCAGATGCAAGGTATCCCATATAATATGTGCAGATTTTCTTACTATAGAACCTGTCTACGACAATGATAATATATGCATATTTACCAAGGTGGAGCAAAATCTGGAGACCAAATTGCAATCGAATTTTGCTCCACCCTGGTAAATAAACCTAT
Source organism: Margaritifera margaritifera (assembly GCA_029931535.1). NCBI lineage: Eukaryota > Metazoa > Mollusca > Bivalvia > Unionida > Margaritiferidae > Margaritifera > Margaritifera margaritifera. The sequence goes on along the minus strand of JAQPZY010001636.1, from coordinate 2,344,630 downwards.
ATTATCATTGTTGTAGACGGGTTGTATAGTACGCGAGATTTTTACATATTAACGGGATACACTGTGTCCGAATGACTGAACTTGTACCTCTCTACATCCAGACACTACTATTTCTCACCCAATTTATATAAAACGTAAATTTAGTCTTGTATTATCTAGATGTTGGACGAATTTGATTACGAGCAAGATCGACGCATATTAACGAGGTAACCTTTTATCTGATTGGCCTCCAGAGTGGTAACATTCGTTAAAACCAATCAGATACAAGGTTACCTCCTTGATATGCGTTGATCTTGCTGGTAATAAAACTCGTCCAACATATAGATAATACAAGATCATTTAACAGGTTCAATCTAAGAACTGTTCCTGCTCGAGTGTTGATGACCTTGGCCAATCAGAAACAAGATGGGGGCATTAACATGCATCAATTTCATTCGTCATGCTCCCTCAAAATCTTGAGGACATGGGATCAGAAATATTCTCGAGTGGTTTAAAAATAAAATCGGCCAATCAGATGCAAGATCACGTGATAAATATGCAAATGTCTCCTATTTGCGAAGTTTGATTAAAATCGGGTCAGAAATAGTCCAAAGTGGTTAGTCGAAGGCGACGCTCGCCCGGGGCGGCGTTTCGTCCAGCGCAAACTTACAGCGGCCCTGCTTTCAGGTGCCGCAAGTTCGCATATCAGTATGTCGACGCGCTAATTTCCAAGTTAGCCTGCATAGACAAACATGACTGATACTCTATATGTCGTTATTTCTAAGAGCTTGTTTTACTCGGCACGTTTCTAATTATGACCCGTTCTTTTAGGATGTTTGACGCCATTATGGTTATTGGACTATTTAGTAGAGGTCAGGAATTTTGCGTCTGGTGTTGAATTCTTGGGTCCGTAGCCAGTGTAGACCATCAGCTTATGCCATCAGCATATAGCAAAAAATGGAAAAAAAAAAACAAAAAAAAACGCAATTCGGGCAGGGATGGAAGGTGGGTGGGTGTGGATTTACTCCAGTCTTCGAGGAGCTGAAACGGCTTCTATTTATTTAGACCGAATTGCTGCCTATAATCGGCAACACTGGCAGCAATAAAGTCCGAATTTAAAAAAAAAAACGTGTACATAAATAAAAAAAAAAACAAACGTTCAAACAGACCAACAAGCAAGCAAGCAGCCCGACAAACCATTATGCAAATAGGCCGAATTTTTTTTATAAAATTTTTTTGTTGAACCCGCCTTGTCGGAAGCTTGACATAGTAATCACTTGGGCGTCCTTAAGTGTCCATCCGTACGCCTGTCCGCACCCTGGATTAACCTCAATATTTAAAGTTTCTTGCTTGGCTAAACCAGTCGTGCTGGACATAATGTAGACCAAGCTGTTCTCCGCATTTTTTTATAAACATTTTCTGACCCGACTCGTGTCCGCCACCAGTCGTGTTTAAAAAAGAGAAGAAAAGGCAGAGAACAACTTGTTGGTCTAGACAGAATGGTGACTCTTCTATTATTTGGCTATTTCTTTACTAAATTGAGATTTAGCAATCAAATAAATTTATTTCTTGCAGCCTTGAAGCACAAAGCAGAGGCATCGGAAGAGGACGCTTCTGAAGAACTTCATGGCCTGACGAAGTAATCTCCCTTGTCTAACAAATTGTTTATACTCCAGAAATAAACGCATTTACCTATGTTTTCTTGCTGTTTTGATTAGCCCTACTGCACAATTACGACACTGTATAAACAGTGGGTGGAAGGCTGACGGCAACAGCTATTCACAAGTGGGTCGACTGTGTTGATGGCTGTAAGGAGTCCTATAATCAAATGTCCAAAACTATAAACCACTCGAACTCGCCCGGACGGGGGGCGAGATATGAGTGATCTGTAAGGGTGAGCACCTTAGACTACTCGGCCACCCGGCGCCCCTGAAGGTTACGAAACCTGGAAGTGGTAACCGACCTCTAAATGGCCATCCCTTTCATCTGCAACCTAGATAAACCAGGCACTGATCACAGGCTTACAATGGCGTAAAACAACCACATCTCTTATCTCGTGCACCAAATTTGCTCTAGGACCTGCAGAGGGACATTTGTACAAAGGCAATTTTTCATAATGCATCAAAAAATGTTAAATAATTGTGTCATAATTTATTGCTTGAAATCAAACAGGAGATCTCCAAATCTGACTGAAATCAAAACCATAATTATTTATTTATTTTGCCCAAGTAAATTCCTATCGATCCATATTTTAGTCCAGCTTGGGAGTGAATCCTGCAAGTCAACTTGCAGGACATAACACTGTTCCTCACTTAAATTTCAACATCTACAAATTATTTCATTCTAGATATAAAAAATATAACATGGTACACAATGCTTGTACATTTTACATATATTTATCAGATAACTATATACACTGTATACAATAACTCCATGTAACTATGTACATAATTATGACTGATACCAATATAAATGAAACTAGATCTGTGTTAGTAATACATGCGCCAACTGCAGACCAACCCAAATCCCCCCCCCCCCCCCAGTCCCAAAACTTCACAAACTTGGAAACATTTTAAAATCGCTAGAAACAGCATGCAAATCTAATCGGATCATTAAACCTGCCAAATTTCATTGACTTGCCTCAGTGGCTTTTGCTTGATTGTGCCAACAAGGTTTTTGTCAAAAAAGTCCAAGTCCAAACTTAAAAAATCATTTAAAAAAATGAAAAACTGTTGTAATAACCTGAGAATAGAGACGTGTAGATTTTCATGGGCTTAAAGTTTAATAGTTAGTGCTATCATGCTAAAAAATAATTGGACAATTGTGCAGTCAAGCAGCAGAAAAACGGCAGCCACCTTCTGCTATCAGTAAAAGGATAAAAATATCAAAGCCTTTACAATACATGACAAACATACATTGTACATAGTTGCATCAATGCATTTTCACATAAAATTTTCCATAAGGTTCAAGTACATGAAGACTTGTATAATAAATAATCTTACAGTTATAAATCGAATGTTTAACAATTATACTGTACCATGAATTCATACTGAAAGGTAGTACATGTTCAATAATGATACATTTTGCAAAAGAGTAACAATGTTTGTAGTTGCAAAATCAATGAAACACTAAAATGTCTAAATTAGCACTTTTGAGAGAAACGAATATACCTGCCATAGTGATCAATTTCAATCTTTTTTTTATTCGAGATTTTAAAAGAGCATTATCACAGATATAGATATATAATTGTTTTTTTTTAGACAATTTGATGTCCTTTAACTTTTTCTTTTCAAAATGTGTATCTACTTCTGGGTGGATTCAGGGCTTTACAAATTTTATAAGTCAGCTTGCCCAGGGCATGCTGACTGGAAAATTTGAACTTGCCCCAAAATATGACAATTTCAGAACCAAGTTGAAATGTTGGTAAAATAAAATGTGGGATATTTTACGGAAATCTTTGTTAGCATCTTAAAATCATTTGCTGACAATTAAAATTGTCAAAAAAGAAATGTAAATAGTGCATGCATCTGGGGAAAAAGGAGGGTTATAATGCATATATCCTTAGAAAAAAAGACCACCATGTACATGTATATAGATTTATATAAATGGATCGGTAGATTGAGTTTTGGAAATGGCTAGACAGAGAAATGTTTAGGTAAAAGACCGGTAGACTGACAAATGTAAATGATTTTTCTTGAAACGGGTTCATTAGATTTGTTTCTGGAAACTTGGTAAACTCAATAATTTGCAGATGCCTATTTTATCCATTTACTTGACAATTGTCACCTTGAAACAATCTCCCACAAGCCAACTTTTGAGAATTATTTTGAGAACACTTGTTTTTGTTGTTTTAATTATTTACCAAACTGCAAGTACGTATCGTCTCCCATGATCATTTAAACAATGGATAAACCCCACTTGGGGGGTGCTAGATTTTCAATATACTTATTGTGCTTTTAAGGAAATACAGATGGCTACTCATTACAGCCTGCCTTTTATTTCCAAACCTATTTGTAGAAAGAAATCTCGAGTTGAATTAACAATTGCCACCTTGAAATTGGTGACGTGCACCAAAACCATCTTGATCTGCAAGCTCGGCACATGTTGGAGGACACGAAATGCCCATGGTTAGCTTTAGATTTCTAAGTCGGCAAAGTCTGTATATGTACAAATATTATGATTAAAATGTAAATATAAATATTTTATCTCTATTTGTCAAAAATTGTTTCAAATGGTAAATATAAACATTACTATTGTGTCTGCACGAGAAAATGCATGAGTGGCCTTGACAAAGACTACAAAATGGGAATGTCAGACTTGGACAGTATATCTGTGAAAAAAATAATTTCTAGAAGAAAGAAACTGGGGGCAATTATGTAACAGAAAAATGCGGGACATATAAACACTAAATAAAGGTGCAGATATATGTACTGTGAGTATCAAATGTGCAGAACATAATGCATTATGAACTGATCTGTCTTTCTTTATCTCTTTCATTCTATCTCTCTCATGCAAGCATCTTGCACACTTCAGCTTACCCAAGTTAAACTTGTGATTATCCCATGTGTTGGGCAAGTGGTCTTGTGAAGCTCTGATGCATATAAACTACACGATGCAAACAAATGTTTATAATTTTACCATGGAAAATGGGGTTGGTTTACTCAACATAAACCCATTGAAGTATTTTCTTATATATAGCACACACACTAAAGCATGAACAGTGTTGACCCAAATCTGTCAATGCATCTAGGTAACATGAACAGTGTTGGCCCAGATCTGAGGATGCATCCTGGTGGCATGAACAGTGTTGGCCTAGATCTGCTGATACATCAGGGTATATGTGGTTGCTTATTCCACTTCTAATTTCATAATGAGATTACAATGTGAACAGAGTTGTTTGTTGGACATCTAAAGACGGTTGTAGCCATGATCTTAAATGTCAAATTTTACGTGTGGGTAACATATTTAAAATTAGATTTTACTGACTTGTTCGCATGGCAATTTTGTTGGATTCCTGATAAAAGAATGACCAAACCCACCTACAAGTTTTGTATTTGTCAATGCATAGTCGATTCCCTGACTTGACCTTCCCATCATGTTGTGGTTTAATAGCAAGTACATCTAAGAAGAAATAAACCACAACACCAAAAAGATCAGAATTCAAAGAAAAACAAAAAGCACACACATTTACAAGCAGCATATTCAATGCTTCGTCCTCAGAGTAGGGTTCCTGAAAATGCAGTATTGAAAGGTTTTGCAAGAAGATGTCCTCAATGCTGATCAAATATGTTTTACATTGTGAAAAATATTACCTTTATCACAATTGAGCAAATGCATGCAGTGGGTTGTCATTTATCTTGCATGTGTTTAGAACCAGTAATACCCAAATTCTGCATCTTGCTTGTAATGCGATGGGTCAGAAATCTGGTAAAAAAATAAGTGTGGTGATTTGGCTAGTTAATAGAAGATACTACACGTCTGTATCGCGATTATGCTAAATAAATTATAAGTGCCTTAGATTATGGAACTTGTGAGTAAATAAGTGAGTTCCTTACTGTTAGACAACTAATTATTTAATATAATCACTATACCATCCTATACAGCACCCCCTCACTATAAGGCCCTTCATTCCTGTATAAGATCATGGATTCCATTTCATTAAGTTGTAGTAAAATATGTATAATGTACTTCATTTTAAGGTGGTATAGTCTATGGCTACCATGGAGAGTGTTATTTTGGGGAAGTACTGTATCATGTACTTCATTATAAGTATACTCCATGGCTCCCATGGAGAGTGTTATTATGGGAGAGTACTGTATCATGCACATCATTACAAGGCAGTATACTCTATGGCTCCAATGGAGAGTGTTATTATGGGGGAGTGCTGTATCATGTACTTCATTACAAGGCAGTATACTCTATGGCTCCAATGGAGAGTGTTATTATGGTGGAGTGCTGTATCATGTACTTCATTACAAGGCAGTATACTATATGGCTCCAATGGAGAGTGTTATTATGGGGTAGTGCTGTATCATGTACTTCATTACAAGGCAGTATACTCTATGGCTTCAATGGAGAGTGTTATTATGGGGGAGTGCTGTATCATGTATTTCATTACAAGGCAGTATACTCTATGGCTCCAATGGAGAGTGTTATTATGGGGGAGTGCTGTATCATGTACTTCATTACAAGGCAGTATACTCTATGGCTCCAATGGAGAGTGTTATTATGGGGGAGTGCTGTATCATGTACTTCATTATAAGTATACTACATGGCACACTTGGAGAGATTTATTATGGGGGAGTGCTGTATCATGTACTTCATTGTAAGTATACTCTATGGCTCCCATGGTGTGTTATTATGGGGGAGTACTGTATGTATCATGTACTTCATATAAGCATATACTCTATGGCTCCCATGGAGAGTGTTATTATGGGAGAGGACTGTATCATGTACTTCATTACAAGGCAGTATACTCTATGGCTCCCATGGAGAGTGTTATTATGGGAGAGTACTGTATCATGTACTTCATTATAAGTATACTCTGTGGCTCCCATGGAGAGTGTTATTATGGGGGAGTACTGTATCAGGTACTTTATTATAAGTATACTCTATTGCTCTCATGGAGAGTGTTATTATGGGGGAGTAGTGTATCATTGACTTCATTATAAGTATACTCTATGACTCCCATGGAGTGTTATTATGGGGGAGTACTGTATCATGTACTTCATTGTAAGTATACTCTATGGCTCGCATGGAGAGTGTTATTATGGGGGAGTACTGTATCATCTACTTCATTATAAGTTAACTCAATATCTGCCATGTAGAGTGTTATTATGGGGGAATGCTGTATCATGTACTTCATTGTAAGTATACTCAATGGCTCCCATGGAGAGTGTTATTATGGGGGTGTACTGTATCATGTACTTCATTATAAGTATACTCTGTCTCCTTTGGAGAGTGTTATTATGGGGGAGTGCTGTATCATGTACTTCATTGTAAGTATACTCTATGGCTCCCATGAAGTGTTGTTATTATGGGGGAGTGCTGTATCATGTACTTCATTACAAGGCAGTATACTCTATGACTCCCATCGAGAGTGTTATTATGGGGGAGTACTGTATCATTGACTTACTTATAAGTATACTCTATGGCTCCCATGGAGAGTGTTATTATGGGAGAGTACTGTATCATGTATTTCATTGTAAGTATACTCTATGGCTCCCATGGAGAGTGTTATTATGGGGGGAGTACTGTATCATTGACTTCATTATAAGTATACTCTATGGCTCTCTTGGAGAGTGTTATTATGGGGGAGTGCTGTATCATGTACTTCATTGTAAGTATACTTTATGGCTCCCATGAAGTGTTATTATGGGGGAGTACTGTATCATGTACTTCATTAAAAGTATACTCTATGGCTCCCATGGAGAGTGTTATTATGGGAGAGTACTGTATCATGTACTTCATTATAAGTATATACTCTATGGCTCCCATGGAGAGTGTTATTATGGGAGAGGACTGTATCATGTACTTCATTACAAGGCAGTATACTCTATGTCTCCCATGGAGAGTGTTATTATGGGGGAGTACTGTATCATGTACTTCATTATAAGTATATACTCTATGGCTCCCATGGAGAGTGTTATTATGGGGGAGTGCTGTATCATGTACTTCATTATAAGTATACTCTATGGCTCCCATGGATAGTGTTATTATGGGGAATACTGTATCATTGACTTCATTATAAGTATACTCTATGGCTCCCATTGAAAGTGTTATTATGGGGGAGTACTGTATCATTGACTTCATAATAAGTACTCTGTGGCTCCCATGGAGAGTGTTATAATGGAGGAGTGCTGTATTAATCATTTTATTATATATGTTTAGAGAAACACTTATTTTGTCTTCTCTGTTTCAAAGTCAAGAAATAGAATAGTTAGGTGGACTGTTTCCATATTCAGCAAATAAATGCACTGTGTGAACCATAAAATATATAGAAACATGGCACAATGGATGAAACATGAAAGTGCAATTATGTCACAAATTTCAGTTTTCCTACTGTTGCAAATACAATTCAAAAGCCCCAGCCAACATGTCAAGTAATGATTAGAAATAATGGTGATGAATAGAAAATTCCAGTCAACTGTCATGAAGCATATAATAAACGTAAAAATATTAAAGTATTGGAAGTGAAAATATATACTTAATAAGTGTTCTAGAGAACACAATGTTTTGCCTGTGAACGGCATTATAATAACGTATAACAAATGTAAAATATTACTTGGTGCAATGGATGTGACAATACATGTATATACTTAACAAGTGTTCTATAGAACATGGTGTTTTGCCTGTGAACAGCATTAAAATAACATAATAAATGTACAAGTGTTAACTGTAGCAATGGAAGTGACAATACATGTATATACTTAATAAGTGTTCTATAGAACATGGTGTTTTGCCTGTGAACAGCATTATAATAACATATAATAAATGTACAAGTGTTACTTGTAGCAATGGAAGTGACAATATATACTTAATAAGTGTTCTACTGAACATGGTGTTTTGCCTGTGAAAGTCATTATAGTAATGAAGCATTCTGCTTCAACAGTAATACTGAAAACCCAAGCATGTAAGGGTATAGTAATATACCAATATTTCAGTTGAATACAGTAACTGATTCAAAAGATATATGCATTGCAATAACTATTCTATTGAATCGTGACATTGCCAATGCTGTTACTGGTGGCAAGAAAGTTATACCCAAGTCTCACAATTCACAGGCAAGTTAAAAACTGCAAGATGAAAACATCTCATGTTCAAGAAACTGAAGAGACGTAACAAACTAAATAATACTAATGGAAAAGTAAAAAGTGTTGTAGGTTGGCACTAGAATTTCCCAAATAGTTGCCAAATTTCGCCCTAAACAAATACTGACATGTACTATTATGTAGTGTACCAGAATAGGGCTTAACTATGGAATTTTCCATTCTGGATCTGACTCCTAACCAGATTTAGTTATTACCCATAATTTACTAGTATTTTATTTTATAATTCCCTGCTTTCTCTGAAAGTTTTCTGTTCAAACTAATAAAGTTTGCTTTATTGCTGAAATTATGCATTTCTGCATGCTCCTTTGTTAAGAAATGTATTCTTCTATGTAATTTATACAACTTTGAAAATGGTAGACTAGCAGACGGCAGTGACTTAAAGGCATAAATCTGCTGGCAACAGCACAAGCCCCTAAATCTTCATCTGACAAATATGTTGTTTTATTGAAATGAACTGCCATCATTAACTTTCGATCACCATTGGTTATTTTGGAGATTGCTAGTGTCAACACAGACTGCTGATGCTAAAGTGTACAGTGGTCTTCCAAAAATATTAAATATAAAATTAACCGATTGATGTACTTGGATATTTGAAATATACAAAAGAACATACATCTTAGAATATAACTTTCTACATAAAACTAAAAATGTTGCACTGAACAGATCAATATCACAAAGTTTAAAAAATTAATTTTCACTATGGCAAGAAATATATTGTGGTATATTTAAACAGCAAATTGACAGTGTTAGAGTTAGAATGTGATGAAAACATACAAGTGTGGCATATTTTAAATACTCATTTACCTTCTGTACAGTGTTACACAAAAATGATATTGAGTGATCAGTAACTAAAAGCATTTTCTTAACTAGCTTAGCAGGTTAACTTGTACTGAAAAGCTATAAAAAAAAAAATGCTCCCAAACTGTGGGTGAAATTTATCACAAATATGATCAATGCATTATTCTCTTTCTATTAGAGTACGACTATTTTAAAGATGGAGAAATCAATGAATGTAAAGTACAGCCAATTAAATGTCCATTGCAAAAACAACTTATGGGCCACTGTGTAGTAAGTACTTTTATTACATATCCATTTCATCTTACATGCTTGATTTGGCATTTAATATTATTACATATCCATTTAATCTTACACGCTTGATTTGGCATTTAATATTATTACATATCCATTTAATCTTACATGCTTGATTTGGCATTTAATATTATTTCATATCCATTTAATCTTACATGCTTGATTTGGCATTTAATATTATTACATATCCATTTAATCTTACACGCTTGATTTGGCATTTAATATTATTACATATCCATTTAATCTTACATGCTTGATTTGGCATTTAATACAGCTGTTAAATCTGTATTCCCATATCACACACTCAGATTGGAACAACTTAGTTGCCTTCTTGGTTGTCCGCTCATAGATATTTTTAGATGCAGTGAATCAAACTTGTATAAATCCCAGTTTGTTTTGAATTTCATTCATACCGTAAAGCTATAAATATTTAGAAAGTGTAAAAAAGGGGGTATGTAATAAATAAAAAACAGCATTCATGTTTTGTACTGAATAGGGGGAAAGAACTCGCTTGATATGGCATAGGAATACATCTCAGACTGACGGCCTCGACTTATCCCTACGCCATATCAAACTCGTTCTTTCCGCTGACTCAGAACAAAACACGTATGCAGTTTTGTGTATATATCATGTTCAGAAAGAAACTACTGCACACAATCTTTTTTGATTTATTTTCAAGGTATTTTCTTAATCCAACTCAACTGAGACATAAATTATATTGAGAAAAAAAGCCAAATTCACTAACTCCTTAGGACAGGATTTATTCTCTTTTTTCAGCACATGTCCATTGATCTGAGGTCCCTCATTACAAAGCCTCTCAGTATCCTACCATCCCTCTTACGATGTGGATGTGGTAATGGGTCCAATCAAATTGGTTAGATTCTCTTTTATTATTGCTAATTTATGTAACTGGACTTCATTTCAGTTCTTGGCTATGAGAACCAGTCATAATATGATTTCACATCATTAAATGGCTGACTAGAACCAATCATAATATGATTTCACATCAATAAATGGCTGATGAGAACCAATCATAATATGACTTCACATCAATAAATGACTGATGAGAACCAATCATAATATGACTTCACATAATTAAATGGCTGATGAGAACCAATCATAATATGACTTCACATCATTAAATGGCTGATGAGAACCAATCAAAATATGATTTCACATCATTAAATGGCTGATGAGAACTAAACATAATGACTTCATATCATCTAATGGCTGATGAGAACTGATCATAATATGACATCATATCATTAAATGGCTGATGAGAACCAATCATAATATGATTTCACATCATCCAACGGCTGATGAGAACCAATCATAATATGATTTCACATCATCCAACGGCTGATGAGAACCAATCATAATAAGATTTCACATCATCCAATGACTGATGAGAACCAATCATAAGATGACTTCATATCATTAAATGGCTGATGAGAACCAATCATAATATGATTTCACATCATTAAATGACCTTCTTTGGTTTTTAGGTACTATTACGACACAGTCTTGTTGAAACATTTGTTAGTGTAGGATGACATCACTTATAACATGAGTCACTATCATGGCTCCCACAAACAACATTTTCCTAAACCCTTCCTAATCTAGCTGAAAATGTAATGCCATTTAGGTGCTTCAATAAGTCACACTTTGTGTATGAAAAAGTGATTTCCCTTATCAGCTGTGATGTCATATGAGGATTCAGCTGTGATGTCATATGAGGATTCAGCTGAGCCTTGATGAATAAACTAATAAGAAAAAATCCACATATGTATTGCTTATTTTATTAAAGTGCTTTCTTTGATACATAAATTGTTTAATATTTAGTCCACCTGTATTTCTGATATTGATTTTCAATTTTTAGCTAACAAAGAAAAGTTTGTCTTTCTTTCTATTAAAGACATACATTTTTTCAATTTATCCATTTTTAACATTGAGAATACTTTCTTTATTCAAATTTGAATTGTATATTGATTTTGTAATTTCAATCTAAAAAAATTGTGGGAAAAATTCCATATAATAACATTACTTATTTCACTGAAATGTATGAGACTTTCTTTAATTTACCCATTTTTAATGGAAGCATAATATGTAGGCAACCTGGATATTTGACTGATCAAAAGGTTGGAAAACTATGAATTTCATCCTTTTCTTGTAAATTGTAGTGTATTATTAGTCTACTTGGATTTTTGACATCGATTTATTTTTTAATCTTTATCATAAAAAGGAAACATAAACTCATGAACTGGTCCCTTCATATACAAGGAATGCCTTAATGGAGAGTTCACCTAATTTTACACACTGGTGATACATAGTTATATTCCCTTACAATTTTTTACTTTTTAAATTTATCAATTTCTTCAATTTTAGAAAATGTATGATCAACCTCGATTTTATGACATCAATTTTCAATCTAGATCTAATAAGGGGGTTAAAGTCCACATAGTTACATTTCTTATATTATTTAATTCTTTCATTAATCCAGTTTTTAAATGCTAGGGGAGTTGTTTTGATTTATTCATTTTTAGTCAAACTCGATTTCTAACATCAATTTTCAATCTAAATCTGATAAGAGGAAAAAGCTGACATAGTTCCATTAATTAAATTAATTAAGTACATGTAATATCATCAATTAATCTGTTTTAATTATAGGATAATTTTAAATGTCAATTTCTTACATTAATTTTTAACTTGATCTATAATTACACCAAACTGTCGACATGTTTTCTTCTGAGTTGGCAGAAAGAATGAGTTTGATGTGGCGAATGAATATGTTGGAGGCATGGGGCCGAGACGTATTCATAAGCCATATCAAAAGAGTTCTTTCCCCTGACTCAGAACAAAACATGAATGCAGTTTTGTATTTATTACTAACCCAATCTTTTACCTTTTCTAAATATTTTCAGCTTTACTGTATGAATAAAATTTAAAACAAATTGGGATTTATAAAAGTTTGAATCACTGCATCTAAAAATATAAATGCACGGATGTCAAAGAAGACACCTAAGTAGTTCCAATCTGGGTGTGTGATATGGAAATATGGATTTGAACAGCTGTATCAAATGCCAGATCAAACATGTAAGATTAAATGGCTATGTAATAAAAGAAAATGTGAAATAAAGTCTTCCAGTATAAGGAAGATTTTCAAATGGAGACTTAACTTAAAATTATCACAAGTTACTCATTTGTAGATTGCAAAAATCATTTGATTGTATAAACTTGTTAAACCTAAAACCTATTAATGTTTGGTTATAAATATTTTAATCTATCTAGATTTTTTCATTTGCATGGCATGGGCTTAATGGATTACCTTGCCAAAGCAACACATCACAGTAATTTAATTAACTGAAAAGAAAACCACAAGGATGATCATTATCTCACAATTTCCAATAAGAGTGATTTCTGACCCTTCCATTGATTTCTAGTCTATCAACAATACAAAATCCCTGTCTGGAAAGTTTAGTTATCAACTTCAGATAATGATAACCAAACATTGTCCAGAAAGGTTCGAACAACAATAAATAAATGGCAAACCGTAACCTTTCCGTACCACTTTCTTTACAGAAGCTAGCTATCCTCGAATGACATCATCCAGGGGTGGTAATTAAAAACCCCAAATGATTGAAAGCTCTGCACAATAAGACGGTACAAGTGAGGTCCATGCTGGTCTCTAATAATAGGATGAAGTGAGAGTTAAAAATGTATAATGTTCAAAATAGAAATTTTTAACTACTATTTCTACATATTTCCATCTTAGATGAATAAAATAATAATGAAATATTATTAACATTTTATAAAAATATTACATATTAATTATTAACACAGTTGTTGTACAAGAGAGTTAGGTATATAAAATGGCAACCTCAAAATTGGGTCACATTCGAGAATTGGCAGCTGTTTCTATAGTAGAAGTCCTCTTTTATCTATTTATAGAATGAAATACTGCATAAAAAAAAATGATTAATTTTATTATTAATGCACTTGGATACATCCCCTGAATCATAGTTTGCTTCTGACTGCACTACAAAATTTCAATTTTTCACTCATTTGTTCAAGGATCATGTGTGAATTTTGAACAAGAATTCCCTAGATAGCAGTGGCATTTATGATCAACTGATTACAAATGAGCACCAAAACTGATTACTGAGCATAACACTTTTTTTTTCTAACTCTCCACCTTCCACTATGAAAGGAAACTTGAGACAAAATTCTTGTATACTGTGATCATTAATACTGTGATTACAGTATCTACTCCCTTATAATTCTAATCCAAATGCAAACTGCACACACCCAGATCTGCAGTCGCATAATATTTCGACTGATCTGGGTCTATGCAGTTTGTTTGGAGTAATCAGAAAAACAAACAACATACACCCTGATCTTCCAGCACACAGGATGGCAGATCAAGGTCTATGTTCTTTGCAGTTGGACTCGACTTATTAGCGAGTACATAGGGTACACTGTGATCATAATGTATTGTACTGAAACAAAAGGGAGTGAGGGGAATGGAGTGAAATTATGGCAAAGTAAAGTGAACTTATTTTTGAAAATACAGTGTTAGGAAAATTGGGAGGTCCTGATTTTTAGATTAATGATGGTACATTATACTTCATCACTCTCTGATCATCGGCTAACTCTGCTTATCTACATTCATCATCTCTGGGTACACTGATAGGCTAAATATTGGGCTAATGTAAAATGCCTGTGTACACTGAAAGGCTAAATATTGATCTAATGTAAAATGCCTGTGTACACTGAAAGGCTAAATATTGGGCTAATGTAAAATGCCTGTGTACACTGAAAGGCTAAATATTGGGCTAATGCAAAATGCCTGTGTACACTGAAAGGCTAAATATTGGGCTAATGTAAAATGCCTGTGTACACTGATAGGCTAAATATTGGGCTAATGTAAAATGCCTGTGTACACTGAAAGGCTAACTATTGGGCTAATGTAAAATGCCTGTGTATACTGAAAGGTCAAAGTTGTTTTCTTTACATATACTATTGTGGTTGAATGACTTGGCATTTTTGTTCCTCAAGAAGAAGCACATTTTCCTATATCACTAAAAAAAGAGAAACGAGTTTGCACAAAATCTGATTGGATAATCAATTTTCTACATCATCTTCTGATTACTTGTGTAAATTTAGTGTTTGCTGTCCAATCTACCCAGGACTATATGAATGCAGAGAATCAGTGTTTGTTGGTATTGGAGGATTTTGCATCAAGAAATCCGTAACATTATGGAACCATGTCTGCATTTCATGCTTCTTACATACTTTGAGTGTACCTGAGCAAGACCATTCTTGACAATGTACTTATTGAAATTTCTAACCCCAAAACAAGATGAGCATTGTTTGTGAACATTGTTCTTCAGCTGAAATCTCACATCACCTTTGAAGTGGAAGTGAAGAGAACAAAGATGTGTGGAAGAAGCAGAACAATGCAGACAACCTCTTCCGTAAATTCTCAGCACCAGTGCAATTTAAAAAAATAAAATCCTTGAACATGTTCTTGGTATCTGGGTGAATATCCAAGAACAGGTCAACCCAAAATAACCTGTATATAGCTCTTGATGTACGTGACAATCTCCTGGCAACATCCTTCAAACAATTTTAGGCAACAGATGCCTCTCTCATCACTGTCACCCATCTGAAAAAGTAAAATTATTGTTATCATCAAAATGTCAACAACCCAATATTTGTCTGAATTCACTAATGACACAAAATTAGAACCAATTTTATTCACAACAGCATATTTCAAAGAAATTTTTCTGACCAAAAAGTTTATAGAATTTTCATTTTAGGAAAATGCTGACTGTGCGAAAATTGCCAAAAGGTAATAAACCTAAAATATTAAAATTTATAGTATAAATAACTTTAGACACAATATCAAAGTATGAATCACAGTATAAATAACTTTAGATACAATATCAAATATGAATCACAGTATAAATAACTTTAGACACAATATCAAAGTATGAATCACAGTATAAATAACTTTAGACACAATATCAAATATGAATCACAGTATAAATAACTTTAGACACGATATCAAAGTATGAATCACAGTATAAACAACTTTGGACACAATATTAAGCAAGAATCACAGTATAAGTAACTTTAGACACAATTTCAAGTATGAATCACAGTATAAATAACTTTAGATACAATATCAAATATGAATCACAGTATAAATAACATTAGACACAATATTAATCAAGAATCACAGTATAAATAACTTGAGAAAGAATACTGAGCATGAATCAGTATAAATAATTTGGGAAAGAATACTGAGTATGAATCACATGATAAATAACTTGAGAAAGAATACTGAGCATAAATAGGAATAAATAACTTAATACTGAGCATAACTTGAGACCGAATACTGAGTATGAATCACAGTATAACTTAAGAAAGAATACTGAGTATGAATCACAGTATAACTTATAAAAGAAAATTTAGTATAAAAACTTGAGTAACATAAATTTTCTACTTATACTGAAGTTTTTAATTTATGCATGTAAACATTTAAGTGTGCACAAGATTTTGTTAACATAATCTACACTAAATCACTTTGCCTAAATAAATAAAAAAATTATAAACTGTAAAATTTACTGTAGTGTATTGCCAGTATCATGTAAAATATAACGGTCCTATTAAAAAGACTAAGCTGAAATATATTTTCAGGAAAATATTATGACCTTTTGGTGTTTTCCCTAATACGCTACAAATTTGAAAATAAGCTGGCCTTGACAGTAAACCTACATTTTAAAATAAGTTTTTAAACTCCCAGAAAATGTTCGATAACAAAATAGGTTCTCCTTGAGAATAAGATATTTAAATGTTCATAATAGTATACAACTATTTATTTAAATGTTCATAATAGTATACAACTATTTATTTAAATGTTCATAATAGTATACAACTATTTATTTAAATGTTCATAATAGTATACAACTATTTATTTAAATGTTCATAATAGTATACAACTATTTATTTAAATGTTCATAATAGTATACAACTATTTATTTAAATGTTCATAATAGTATACAACTATTTATTTAAATGTTCATAATAGTATACAACTATTTATTTAAATGTTCATAATAGTATACAACTATTTATTTAAATGTTCATAATAGTATACAACTATTTTTTTAAATGTTCATAATAGTATACAACTATTTATTTAAATGTTCATAATAGTATACAACTATTTATTTAAATGTTCATAATAGTACACAACTATTTTTTTTAATGTTCATAATAGTATACAACTATTTATTTAAATGTTCATAATAGTATACAACTATTTTTTTTAATGTTCATAATAGTATACAACTATTTATTTAAATGTTCATAATAGTGCACAACTATTTTTTTTACACAGAATTTCTTCTATTATTTATCTGCATTATCTTTGAAAAACCTACCTTTCTGTGGCTGTAGTACTATCAGTACAGAAAACAACAGGTGATTGGTTGCTGTGAGTACACTGGAACACCAAGCCTGGCTCCACACCTTCATAATACTGAAGGAAGCAAAAGAGGATAAATACACTATTATTATACTTATAAAAATTATTGCTAAATAGTTCAAGTAAGTATTGTGTTGGTAAGTAAAGTCACATATCAATTAATATATGACTGAGTGTATAACAAACTTGACCATTATATTTTTTATGACCTAACAATACCAAATATGGAAGATGACCATAAGTTGTTTGGACATTTAAAAAATAATTACTTTTCTCACTGTCCAGATAATTTATGTGCAAATGAAAATTATCATTTTCCTTGATATCTTGCCCGGAAAATTAATATGTCTATTGTGTACGGATTCATTCAGCATTTTCAATACTGGTCGAAAGTAACCGATTCATCCAGCATTTTCAATACTGGTCGGAAGTGGGCTAGGTAAACTAGGTTGCATTTACTTACATGATAATGTTTCTGTGTTATTTTACAAATAAAGAATAATTATTGCAGTTCTGGTGTTTATTTGTCTTTTTTGTTCCTTCAGACATATTGCCATTGGAGATAAATTGTGCACAAAGATCTGGATGTGTTAAATGCATGTTTCCAGCCGAGTTATCTTTTTCAGTAAGAGTGACATACCCCATTTCATGCATGCACCCTCTGAGTCAAAACAACAGTAACAGTAAACAGAATAGGCCTATATCCTGAAAATTTGATGGCCTCTGTAGAGGAAAGGAGAACAATAGTTTGATTCTTAATGTAGTGAAATTATTTTTTCCCTTGCTACATACTAGTTAAGAACTAGAAATTGTTTAGATAAGGCAAGAGAGTGGCAAGAATATGGTAATCTAGATAAGGCAAGAGAGTGGCAAGAATATGCTAATCCAGATAAGGCAAGAGAGTGGCAAGAATATGGTAATCTAGATAAGGCAAGAGAGTGGCAAGAATATGGTAATCTAGATAAGGCAAGAGAGTGGCAAGAATATGGACATCTAGATAAGGCAACAGAGTGGCAAGAATATGGTAATCTAGATAAGGCAAAACAGTGGCAAGAATATGGTAATCTAGATAAGGCAAGAGAGCGGAAAGAATATGGTACTCTAGATAAGGCAACAGAGTAGCAAGAATATGGTACTCTAGATAAGGCAACAGAGTGGAAAGAATATGGTAATCTAGATAAGGCAAAAGAGTGGCAAGAATATGGTAATCTAGATAAGGCAACAGAGTGGAAAGAATATGGTACTCTAGATAAGGCAACAGAGTGGCAAGAATATGGTACTCTAGATAAGGCAACAGAGTGGAAAGAATATGGTACTCTAGATAATGCAACAGAGTGGCAAGAATATGGTAATTTAGATAAAGCAACAGTGGCAAGAATATGGTAATCCTTCAGAGAAATACAAATCTTTGGATCTGGTTACCTGCCAGTCTCTGACCATCTCAGCTAGCAGAAGGATAACAAAAGCTTAGAGGTCCAGAGGAACTCCAGCTATAATTAGGGCACTCAAAGCAGTTTCAAGGTCTGATGGTCATCTCTTGAATCACCTGTTTTTGAGTACTGGTAAAACATTCCTCAGTTTACATTCCAACTTGAATTTTTCATTTCTCATTCATTTTAAAAAATACATCTAGTGTCAGGAAATTTTGTGTACTTTTGAAAATTATTACAAATTTTGAAAATATGGTGTCTGCAAAATTAGAGGGTCTGGATAGTTAGATAAATATCTTGTCCCGAAATTAGTATCAATATTATGTACTGATGTGCCCAGCATGCTTAATGCTGGTTAGAAGTGGGCAAGGTAAAACTAGGTTACATTTGATCCTTGCTTGCAAATAAAAAAACATTTAACTGATAATGTTTTGGGGTGTTTTCTTTTACAAATAATGAACACTGGTTGCAGTTCTGGTATTTTTTTCTCTTCTTATTGTTCCTGCAGACATACTGCCATTGGAGATAATTCTGCACAACGGTCTTAGTTGTGTTCCATGCACATTTCCAATTGAGTTATCTTTAAGACATTTCACCTATCATGCATGATGCTCGTGAATGAATTTGACCAACACTAGACCTGTGATTAAATCGGCATCCAGTACATTATGTATATGGTGGAAACTATCTGTAGTAAATCTGCCACTATTTTTATATCAATATTATGATAACTGATACATTTACATAAATAAATTTGCCAATTTAACAGAACAATCAGTTTAAGTAATAAATTTTGTTCATTTGACCCTTCAGCTGCTGCAAATGTGAAACAAAAATAAACTTGGGGAAATACCCAGCCACAACAGTCTTGTTAGGTTAATAAGGCATGTAGGTACTTTGTAATTTGTTATATAAAGAAAATATAAATAACAGGATAAAAAAAATTCTAAACTTGCATTAGATTACAAACTTGAGTGTCTAACATCTAAATTTACCATGAATTGCTGATGTTGAGTCATAGAATTTGAATGCTTACCGGTAAAAGATAATCTTCAATCAATGGAGGCATGCAAAAGAGAATTATGTGCCAAAGATTATTCACTTTCAAATCAACTCTACCTGCTTGTCTTACCAGACACTTAAACAATATCACCATTCAGTTAAAATATCTTTTTAACATGATAACATAATAATGTGAACAGGAGTCCCTGGATGGGACCGACACTCTACTGACCAAAAAGAATTTACAGGAATTCAAGTTAAGACCATTTCTTCTTTTTAACTGCTTGTGTTGTAAACATCTCTGATATTGTTCAGTGAAAACAAGATTTTTTAATTAGCACCTGTGGTGGACATGTTGGATGTCAGATTGGCACCATTTTCATTTAGGACAAACTAGACATCATAAGAAGCCTTTTAGTGAAAACCCCATGCTGATATGACCATTTATTCAGGAGGAGTAGCAATAACAAGATTTTCAAGATGGTCACTGAGGTGGCCATACTGGATGTGCAAGAAGTACCATTTTTTATTTAAGTCCAACTAGACACCATAAGCAGTCTTTTAGTGAAAAATCATGTTGGATGTCAGATTGGCACCATTTTCATTTAGGACCAACCAGACATCATAAGTAGCCTTTTAGTGAAAACCCCATGATGATATGACCATCCATTCAGAAGGAGTAGCAATAAAAAGATTTTCAAGATGACTGCTGTGGTGGCCATATTGGATGTCTGAGTGGCACCATTTTTCATTTAAGACCAACTAGAAATTATAAGAAGTCTTTTGGTGAAAAACCCATGTCAATATGACTTTCCATTCAGGAGGAGTAGCAATAACAAGATTTTCATAATGGTTATCATGGTGGCCATATTGGACATCAGATCAGCACCATTTTCATTTAGGACCAACTGGAGATCATAAAAGTATATGACCATCTAACAAGATTTTCAAGATGGCTGCTGTGGTGGACATGCGAGTGGCACCATTTTCATTTAGGTTCAACCAGACATCATAACAAGTCTTCTGGTGAAAACCCCATGTCAAGATGACTTTCCATTGAAGAAGAGTAGCAATAAAAAAAATTTCAAGATGGCTTCTGTGGTGGCCATATTGGAGATCAGATTGGCACCATTTTCATTTAGGACCAACTAGACATTATAAGAAGTCTTTCAGTGAAAACCACATGCTGAGATGACCATCCATTCAGAAGGAGTAGCGATAACATGATTTTCATGATGGCCACTGTGGCAGCTATATTGGAAGTCCAAGTAGCACCATTTTCATTTACGTCCAACTAGATCATGGGATGAATGTGTGTGTGTAAAGTTTCTAGGCATTCCTCCAAGTAGTTTAGGAAAAGAAGCAATAATAAACTTGTGCTAATGAACGGATGATGGACAACATGCCATCCAATAAGCTATCCTGGTCTATGACCAGTAGAGCTAACGACTGAACCGAATAGCCAACCCTTCATGTTATTCATAGTCACATGACTTTTTAAATACCAGTTTATGTGTATATTTACATGTAAGAGACATTACAGCAGCCTTATGGTGCAAATGCATGCATACTAGCTCAAAAGAGTATGTGACAGCATAGATCTTTTTGATACTAACTGAATACAACTTGCAAAGTGTTATTTCTGAAATTACATATTGGATGACTGTTATTTTCGTTACCTCAGAAAAGCGGGTGACCTCATACCCCAAGAGCACCATGCTAGTAATGGCAGCCATATCCTGAAATCAATCAAAGTGTCATAAGCATGTTCCCCATGTTTACTGGAAATTCACTTTTTCAAATTAATCCAACAATTCTTAATACTAAAAATGCAGTAGACTGATATATTTTTTTCTAATTTGCAATTTTTTTTTTATACTTCTCAAATTTTCACTACATTCTTCACTGTTGACTCCTGAAACTTTGCTATAAGTTTATTAGCACTTAAAAATAAATCTTTCAGTCCCTGCGATCTTCACTTTGACCTAAAAATCAATAGGTTTCTTCCTTGCCCCAAATGCCAGCTACTTACAAAGTCTGATAACATTAGGCATGGAAATTACTTTTCGCTGAAGATATCTGATTCGCCACATTTTGCTTCTAAATTTTGTCCTCTGTACTACCCTGTCAACAATGTTATAAACTTGGTGTGCTGCATTGCTCAGTCAGACATGTTTTGTGGTTGGATAATGTAAAATTGTTTACAAAATGTAAAAAATGTAACTTATTGCAACAGATTAAGTCATTCCATGCCTACCATTATCTTAAATCACTGATATTTTTATGATCAGCCTATGAATACAATTTAAATTCAGGGAAACTTATGAAAGGCGGTTGAAAGGGATGTAGTGGGGGTGGGTGGGGGCCTAAAGAGCGATTTTAATCTCCTAAGCTTCAATTCAGGAGCATGTTTGGTATATAATAAAAATAAAATTTCTTTTTCTTGCATAAATACCAGATATATTTCATCTTGTTGTACAAATAATGATATACTTTAACTCGGGGATTTGCAACTCATTAAAATATCGTATTTTTTGTACTAAATGATGAAATATATCCAGTATTACCATAGGAAAAGAAAATATCCTAAAAACTTGGTCCCTTGAAAAAGAATTTATTGAAATTAATATCAACTTAATCTCCTATTTCTTTAGATTAACGTATCTTCCGGCCTACAAGTCGATACTTTTGACCTGGAAATCTGGGCTTCGTCTTATACTCTGAATTGACTTGTATATGGATTATGTCATTGAAACTGCTTTAAGTACCAGTAACACTGTGATTATGAGATGTAATCGGCAAAATTGAAAACAGGTCACATAGCTGTACAAATTCTTGTTCAATTAGCATGTCAATGAATTGTTATAAAACAATATGACTGTTTTATATTATAATATTTATCATTATTTTGTATGTATTTGTATGTGCTCGTATTTTCTGATTTCTCCAACATGAAATAAAAGAAAATAATCAAATAGTTCACAATTCACGGGCAGCATAGCACACTTACAGTCTATAGTGTATTGTACTTATGCAAAGCATATTGTTTGTTCCTAAAAAAATATGAATGGATTTTGCTTTTTTCATCTTTTTTTTTACCATACTTCCTTTTTCCTGATCACATTTTAGCCATAGGTCCATTGCTATTTGATTTACCAGTATTTTACGCGACACACTAGAGCGGTTACTGGTACATCTTTTTCATTGATTTAATTGACCATATAAAGGGATGTAATCCATATAAACAATTCAAATGTTCGATGAATATTTATAAAATACCATACATTAGGCACTTAATTATCATATATTCACAATACTGTCATATATTCACTAAAGAATGCCCATAATATAGGTTAAAATTCAGAATACATAAGGACTAATCATAGATCATCAAATATCCGCTTTTAATTTTGCATTTCAGCTTAAAGCAAAATGTAATGTCAACACATTACACATAATCATTCTTAACAAGCTGTTGTTTCTGTGTCTCTCTCTGATTATAATTGATGGATTGGTCTTTGGTTTCTGACAACAATCCAAGTCAGTTAACTGTTTACAGCCTGATATTGGCTTTGGGTAATAGGCAATGCCTGTACCCCTTTTGTTCTCTATCATTAATCCACATCAATTACTGGTTTTACGATCTCAAGTGAATTGAGAACCACAAGAAATTATGCCCTCTCTCTTCTTCTTTGTGTAAATTTGCTATAGTATTTCATAGATATATTAAAGAATAAAAAAAGCTATATTTTATTGTTCTTTTGATGTGACTTTTTCTGTTTTTCTGTCTCTATCATTAATTTTCTTTACATTTCTCATTTTCCTATGGATAGCCTCATTTTCTTATTGGTTGCCTCACTAATTTGATCTCTAAAATCTTGCCCTCAAACAGGTGTCATCTGGAATAATCTGGCCAAAGCTCTAGGCATATTTAATTAGCATGTAAATAACACTGCATAGCCATGTGATTCTTGTGACAATAGATACTGTACTTTAAACAAGAATAAACTGTTTATTCAGAGGTGTCAATTGATAATGGAATATACTAGTGCCTTTGTACAAGAGGAATATCACAATCATCAGGTAAATGAATAATACAGATTACAATTGCCCTGAAACTTCTCTCTTTCTCTCCAAAATGAAACCAGGGAAAAATGCATTTTAGCATAGGTGACTGCAATTTCGCAATTAATCTGGAACAGCATACAGTGATAACAATAATATTCATGAAATCAGATGTTGCTAGCAAAAAAGATGAAGCCAAGGTGTTGATCTGGCTTTGTCTTATACTCCACATTGACTTACATATGGATGAAGGATGGAAAATTTACAAAATTAGCAAATTTGACTTATACTCCACACTGACTTACATATGGATGAAGGATGGAAAATTTACAAAATTAGCAAATTCGACTTATACTCCACATTGACTTACATATGGATGAAGGATGGAAATTTAAAAAATTAGCTAATTTGACTTATACTCCACATTGACTTACATATGCATGAAGGATGAAAAATTTACAAAATTAGCAAATTCGACTTATACTCCACACCGACTTACATATGGATGAAGGATGGAAAATTTACAAAATTAGCAAATTTGACTTATACTCCACACTGACTTACATATGGATGAAGGATGGAAAATTTACAAAATTAGCAAATTCGACTTATACTCAACACTGACTTATAGGTTGGAAAATACGATACAACTGAAAGGGCTAACACTTATGGAAAAGCATTCTTACATTACCAGAAAAGTACATATGCTCAAAAATGTATACTAAACTGCTACCTCATTTTAAGTGCACCCAGATAACTCACAAAGCTGCTTACATTTTTTCTTACAGAAAATATCAAAATAATATGTCCCTATTTGCTAAACATGAATAAAACTGTCATAAAAAATTGGTAAACAAACCTCGATATATCACTCATTTTATTGTCAAAAATGGTGGTTAGTGCCTGAAATTTGTAATCATCATGAAATTTGCAACTTCTAACAAGACGTCACATATTTTGTTACATTTGTTTAAAAAATTTCCCAATATACTGTAAATAACAATATACACCACTCCCTCGATAACTCGAGCATAATGGGGTCCAAAAACATAGACCACACTATAAGCGAGGGCGCGAGTTACTGAGGGACCTCCAAAAATTTAGGGGATGCCATCCCTGCTGGACATAGAGAAAACCGCGGAGGGGTGAGACAAACGGGGCTGTTGAATAGCTGAAAGCTCATTGCTCGTTTTATAATTGCATTGTGAATAATTGTCAATAATGAGCTTTTTTAATGTAGTTGTTCACTTTTTTGCATAAATTACCTTTATTTTCAAGATACCCAACCTCTGAAAGATAATTAAAAACATTTGTCCAAGTGGTTTCAACAACACGTGTACGCGAAAACATTGTGTATTACATCACATTTATTTTTTATGTTATGATCGTCAACGTCGAAACTCGATTTATTTATATTTCTATTTGTGAAATATGAATGCAATGATTTCATTGCAAGTAATAATGAAACTTGTTCTCATCCTTGGTGAAATCTCTGCATGCCAATTTAGAAATTTTAAGTTCACTACAAACTCTGGAACTCGCTTCTCCGTAATAAACCGTATCTGTGAAACAAGGCTTTTTATTCACCAAGCACTCATTTCGCTTGGTTGCCTTGCTATCTTTGATCACATTTGTGAATGAGTAGGCTAATTTAAGCTAGTTTAATTACATTACTTACATAATACTATTTATAACAGTGTTCGATTGATCAATTCAAATGAGTTGACCCATCACACGGCCATGACCGCTAGCTCTTATGCAGGTAGGATTTGCATGCCTTTTAACTTTACTTTTATTCCACCGCCTTTATTTGATTTGATACAAAAGATGTAATTAACCTGATAATACAAAGTAGGTCTGCTTTTAAATGAGCGTCACAATACAATACTTCCGCAAGTCGGTAGATCAAAACACGGTCGGTACTTAATTAGGTTCTCACAGAAATGCTTGCAGACATAGCTGTGAAGTTTTCATTTATCAATTTTGATTTTCCAGTTTTAAAAAAAGTAGGATCCATGCCTGACCCCGCGTTATAAGTGGGTTCGCGAGTTATCCGGGCGCGAATTATCAAGGGAGTAGTGTATGATAAAAATGTTGGTAATGCCAACGGTTCAGTGACATTTTTCATGTTTGAATACAAGAGGGTATATTGCATTTATGATGATTACACTTAAACCGAATAAAAAGATAGAGCTAATACACAAATTTCAGTTGACAAAAATTTGTATTTATTTATTAAAGTGTTGCCACCAGTAGACATTAGTGACATTTTCATTGATCGAAATTTCGTCTAATATTGTTATTTATAGTGTACTGAGAATGTTGTTTGGAAAGAAAATTGAACAAAATATATGATTTCTTATTAAAAGTTGCGAATTTCATGATGTTGATTCAAATTTCCAGGTACTAAACACTGTTTTCGATGATAAAATGAGCGATACATCAAGGTTTCATTTATCAATTTTGATCAAGATTTTTTTCGTGTTCATCAAATAGGAGCAAATATTTGGGTATTTTCTAGTTTTAAAAAAAAATGGGATCCATGCCTGACCCCACGTTATAAGCGGGTTCGCGAGTTATCCGGGCGCGAGTTATCGAGGGAGTGGTGTATGATGAAAATGTTGGTAATGCCGACAGGTGGTAAGACTTGAATGCATACTAATTAATGAGTCTTGTCAAGAGAAATTTGTTTCAGTTTTATCTTTTAATTCGGTTTCAGTGTAATCATCATAAATGTGATATCCCCTCTCATATTCAAACATGAAAGGTGTTAACTGACCATCAAAGTGATGACTGCGAGTGTTTCCACAACAACCTAATTAGTGTCAATTGTGTTTTGATCTGTGACTTGCAGAAGTGTTTGCTGCATTTTTTGTTACAATCATTTAAAACTAGACCTGCTTTGTATTTTTAAGTAAATTACATTAATTACATCTTTTGCATCAAATCAAGTAAAGGCGTTGAATAAAAATCATTAACAGGCATGCAAATTCTATCTGCATAAGAGCTAGCAGTCACGTTCGTGTGTCAAGTCAGCTCATTTCAACTTACCAATCAAACACCGTTTTAAATCTTATTATGTAAGTAACTTCATTAAAATATCAAGCATTAATCAGTGGTTTATCATAATCATTTGCAAATGTGATTGAGGTTAGCAAGGGAACCAAATGAAAGACATACTTGGCCAACTTGGCACTCGGGGTTTTCTCAAGGACGAGCAGAATTTTCACAATTACTTGCAATGAAATCACAACCTAAATATTTTATTGATAGAACAAAAGTAAATCAAGGTTTAATGTTGTAATTTCTCTAAATAACTGTCTGGCTTGTTGGAAAGAAAAGAATCTAGTTCTGTTCTGAATCAACAATAACACCAGAATGTATCCACATTCACACGCAAAAAGCAATGATCTAATACACAATGTCTTCGTTGGTACACACATGATTTTTCTTGAAACCTCTAATGAAAAAAAAAGAGAATTTATACAGAAAAGCAAAAAAGTTCATTTGAAAAAGACTATTTACTGACAATTATTCCCAATGCGATTGTAAAATGAGTATTAAAATGTTCATCCCCACTCCTCTTCTTACAGTTAAAGTCCATCCATTTCTTAATTTTTCAGAGGTACCTTGGTAACTTGTGCCATAGCTTATAATGCACTCAGTTTTTGGACCCCACTATGTGCGAGTTATCGAGGGAGAGGTGTATTTAGATGAGTTGTTTTTCTGTGATTATGAATTTCTTACAAGATGGGACCCCTTCATGCAGGTTAGGAATGTGTGATATTGTGACATCAAGTGTCCTCAAACATCTGTATGGCACATACCAATTGAGTACAGTTTTTTAACAGTGTTATAAAACATTTTTGCAAGTAATCAGAGAATAACTACCCGTTTTATATTTTATCATGTAAGAATAACAATCATATGCAGTTTGCCGAAGTACTCTGGAAAGACACATCTGCTCAAACTCTTCCCCAATGCTCTGGCAAACTTCTGAAGGTAGCAAATAGTTTCTTCCAAACCAACTACAGTCTTCCACATGACTGTCAATAATGTTTTGTACTACAACTAAACAGAATACACAAATAGTAACATTTCAAATTATTTTCATTAATTTACCTCACTGGCTTTAAACGTGTAGAGCACTTTATCCTTCAGCACAAACCAGAATCTCTTCCACTTCTTGCCTTTCTTTAACTGTTTGAGATAACCACTCATTGTGGCCCCTTGGTCATTTGCATGTACCTTTAAAAAATGTTTACTAAAATACAAACTTTTCATTCAAAATTCAACAAGATTGATGATTGTCTAGATCACAATTTCCTTTATTGTCATTTTGATAAATATAACATTTTAATAAAACAATTTTACTAATACACTTTTAACAATAATTATGAAAATAAAGACCAAATAGCAATAGTTATCCAATTAAGTTCAGAATTAAACTACCGTATATACTCACTTATAAGTCAAGTCCAACTGCTACAATATAGACCCTGATCTGCTGTCACATAATGCGCTGGCAGATCAAGGTCCATGTTGTTTGTTCTACTGATTACTCTGAACAAACTCCATAGACCCAGGTCTGCCAATGCATTATGCGATTGCAGATCTGGGTCTGTGCAGTTTGCAACTGTACTCAACTTATATATAAGCAAGTATATATGGTACATAAGCAAGTATATATGGTATGTAAACAATGAGTGAGCTAATATGGAAGCTGGCTGCTTACAGATTTACTATTCATAGAGTTTCAAATCCACTTTTCTTCACTAGATGAACCAGAGGAATAGAGAGGAATTTGTTAATGTAAATATACTCCCACAACTCCCATATCCCACCCCTAAACCCATGATAGAGATGACTCTATAGTCAAACAAGACTACTGTGAATTGTATATTATATGTCCACCTGTGTTTAATAGTCCTTTATGTAGTCACTAGTAGGTCATGGTTGACTCTGGAGATTATTGCCTAACAGGTCTCAATGACCTAGACCTTCGGTCAAAATATGTTGTCTTGAATTAAACTTACTGTACAGAAACCATTATTTTCTTATTACACTTATGATCACCTTGGCTTTTGACCTTTAGACACCAAAACCTAAAGGTTGTTTTCTTACCGGAAGTGCAAGTCTTTCCACAAAGTTTGATCAATGAACATATTCTGGAACAAATGTTATTGTGCAAAACCCATTTTTTCTTGATTCACAATGATCTTGACCTTTACGTTCTGAAAATCAACTGGTTTCTTCCATAAATTAAATGCAAGCCTCCACAAACTAAGTTATCATGCAAACACCATTTGTCTTCTTTGAGTCACATGACTTTGACTACAAAATCAAAAGGCCTTTTTCTTACCCAAAGTGTAAGCCATCCATAAACTTTGAGTCACACTGACTTTGACCCCAAAATCAAAAGGCTTCTTTCTTACCCAAAGTGTAAGCCATCCATAAACTTTGGTGAAGTACATGGTCAAGAACTGAAATTCTGTGCAGAACCCATGTTTCATTTATCTGCCACAGTGACCTTGACCTTGGCCCTATTAACCCCAAAATTGAATGGAGCCTTTCTTGTCTCAAATGGAAGCCATCCACAAAGTTTGGTCATGATTTGTCACATAAAAAAAAGTTATCTTGTGGAAATCGTTTTATTTCTTGTTGTCATTCTGATCTTGACCTTTAAACCCCAAACTCGATAGGCACCTTCCTTGTGTCTGATTCAAGCCATCTACAAAGTTTAGTCAAGGCATATAGTACAGAACTTAAGAGTTTTATGGAAATTATTTTCCTTCTTTCAATTCCTGTGACTTCAGCCCTTGATCCCAAAATCAGTAGGTGTCTTCCTTGTCACAAATGCAGGCCATTCATGAAGCTTGGTCAAAGTGGATGATAAAAAAACTCGAGATATTGTGCAGAAACCATTTTTCTTCTTAAGAGTTACTGAGACCTTGACTTTGATCCCAAAGTAAATAGGTGTCTTTCTTATCTCAAATGCAAGCCATTTACAAAGTTTCATCAAGGTATCTGGTATACAATTCAGGTTACTGAGTGGAACAAATTTTCCTTCTTTCAGTCTCTGTAACCATGACACTTGACCTTTTGAGCCCAAAATCGATATGTTTCTTTCTTGCCCCAAATGCAAGCTTCTTATATAGTTTGGTAATGGCAGATGGTGGAGATATTGAATTATTGTGAAAAAGGGAACAGATAGATGGATGGATGGATGCAAGGATGGACAACATCACAACACACGAGTATATACAGTAAGAATAATAGTTTTAAAAAACAAAGGAGCCAAGCAATACAACTGGATAAATGCATTCCTATACCTCTTTAAGAACAGCTGGTCTAAATCGACTAGACTGCCGATTGCTGTGCCTCAACTTGGTAAAGCGTTCCAGCAGACCACCAAGGCTGAAGCTAGTGCCATCTGGACTTGATTCATCGATGTCTTTTGATTCCTCTTCCTGATTTGGTGGCAGTGTGCTGGGCTTTTCAATTAGTACCCCCTTTTCAGCTTCTGAATTAAGAAATGTGTAACATTACATATTGTTTTCCAGAATAGCTAACAAATTAAATATAATTAAAAAAAACTAATTGTTAATATGTTAATTTTTCTAAAATTTCTCAGACAACTAATTTTTTTGCAAAATAATTAACAATGTCAATAGTAACACAGGTATATTGTGGTGGAGCAAATTACAACAATTTTGTGATGCAAAAATGCAGTTTATTCAAATTAGAAAAATTGTAAACATGCTAAAATATTACAATTCACAGTATTTAAATAATTTTAAAGTATAATAAAATTAATTACATGTATACAGAAATGTTTTTCCTTTTGCAAGAAGAGATAAAGAAGTAAAATATGATCAAATTCAATCTCAATGTTGTCATCAGTATAAATTCACCATAAAAAGAAGAATTTTTCAAAGGGGAAATAACTCTAAATTGAATCACCAAAAACATCCTTGTAGGTCACAGAGTGTCTTCTTACTATATAATGATCTATTACACAGATATATTTCAAAAAATTTGTGTTGTCATACATTCTTCAGGAGCAGATACTCTACATTAACATGGACTTGTGTTCATTATAACCTAATAGGTATTGGAATTACAATTGCTTTGAATTTCTTCAAATTGTAAGCTCCAACAATTCAGATTACATAACAAGAAGCTAATGAATTAAAACGGTCTTTTTTAAAACTTTGCACTTTGGAATAAGCAGCACTGTAAAATTTCAGTTATACATATGGCTCTTTTTTATAATACAGAACAGTGGAGTGTAAACCAGATACACAATTTATCTTTATAAATGTATCTGTCATCGATCATACAGACCAGTGGAGTGTAAACCAAGTAATCAATTTATTCCGTATTGATCATACTGACCAGTGAAGAGTAAAACGAGGTACACAGTTTATTCTGTATAAATTTATGTTATTGAACATTGGGACCAGTGGAGTGTAAATTGAGTTACACAGTTTATTCTGTGTAAATTTATGTTATTGTACATAGGGACCAGTGGAGTGTAAAATTAGGTAACCAGTTTATTCTGTATAAATTTATGTTATTGTACATATTGTACATAGGGACCAGTGGAGTGTAAAATGAGATACACAGTTTATTCTGTAAAAATGTATGCTATTGTACATAGGGCAGTGGAGTGTAAATTGAGGTAAACAGTTTATTTTGTATAAATTTATGTTATTCAACATTGGGACCAGTGGAGTGTAAAATTAGGTAACCAGTTTATTCTGTATAAATTTATGTTATTGTACATAGGGCAGTGGAGTGTAAATTGAGGTACACAGTTTATTCATTATAAATTTATGTTATTCAACATTGGGACCAGTGGAGTGTAAAATTAGGTAACCAATTTATTCTGTATACATTTATGTTATTGAACATAGGGACCAGTGGAGTGTAAAATGAGGTACACAGTTTATTCTGTATAAATTTATGTTATTGAATATATACATTTTAACTTTTAATCTTTTTAGAATTTAAAATGTTAACTTTTCATCTGCATTATATAGCCAGTATTGTGCTGATGTACTGTTAAACCACATACATACATACATATTACCTGCCTACCTATGTACCTACCTAAATATCCACATACCTACTTACATAGATACGTACATACTATGGCAATCCATAAAACACATAAAATGATAAAGAAGAGTCCCTTGAAGGGACTGATGCTCTACTAGGCAAAAAGAATTTCCAGGAAATTCAAGATAAGACCATTTCTTCCTTTTAACTGTCGAGTATTGAAACCATCTTCGATATTCTTCAGCGATAACAAGATTTTCAAATTACCTGCTGTGGTATACATATTTAATGTCAGCTTGGCAGTATTTTCATTTCGGACAAAGTAGACATCATTAGAAGTGTTTTGGTGAAAACTCCACATCATAATGATCATCCATTCAGGGCTGGTAGTGTCAACCAAATTTTTAAGACAGTTGTGGCAGAATATTGGATGTATGACTGGCACCATTTTCATTTAGGACAAACTAGGTATCATAAGAAGTCTATTAGAGAAAACCACTTGATGATATAGCCATCCATTTGGGAAGAGTAGAGATAACAATATTTTCAAGATATGACTTTCCGTTCAGGAATAGCAATAAATAGATTTTCAAGATGGCTGCTGTGGCAGCCATATTGGACATCAGATCAGCACCACTTTCATTTAAAACCAACTAGACATCGTAAAAAGTCTTTTAGTGAAAACCCCATGTTGATATGACCATCCATTCAGAAGGAGTAGCAATAACAAGATTTTCATAATGGCTGCTGTATGGTGGCCATATTGTCAGATTGGCACCATTTTCATTTAGGACTAACTAGACATCATAAGAAATCTTTCAGTTAAAACCCCATGTTGATATGACCATCAATGTAGGAGTAGCAATAACAAGATTTTTAAGATGGCTGTGGTGGCGGTTATATTGTATGTCAGATCGGCTCCATTTTCGTTTAGGACCAACTAAACATCATAAGAAGTCTTTTAGTGAATACCCCATGTTGATATGACCATCCGCGTAGGAGGAGTAGCGATAACAAAATTTTTAAGATGGATGCCATGGCAGCCATATTGGATGTCCGAGCAGTACCATTTTCATTTAGGACCAACTAGACCATGGGATGAATGTGTGTGTAAAGTTTCATGGCAATCCTCTATGTAGTTTAGGAGAAGTAGTGATAACAAACTGGCGCTAATGGACTGACAGACGACAGACAACAGACCATTCCATAAATTCTTCTGGTCTATGACCAGTAAAGCTAAAAAAGCCATTGTAATTATAATTTTTTAAAAATTCTTGTTATCATTGTTATTTATGGATGGAAAATCAATTCTATATCAAAGCTGAATCAAGGACTATATCATTATTTATTGTCTGTCTTGTTTCATCCTAGGGACAAGAGTGGACTTCATCCTTTTACCTGTTCACATTTATATTATTGTGCAAGTTATCTTCAATATACAATTCAGACATTTGCTCGATGGTCTTGACCACTGGTATTCTGAACAATGATATGTGTTTAATATTAACACTAAATTTTTACACTAAATCTATCTTAAGGAGGGAAAATAATTTTGATCCTCGGGTAGAATTTTCCTATACTACACTGATGCATATGAAGGATTCTATTCATCTTTCATCACATGGCTGCAGTCTTGCTTCACATGACCTTTTACTGTGATCATAGTCCACATAAACTGGCAAAAACCTCACTCATTTCCATTATCACCTATCATAAAATGTGTAGTGGTTGCTTTAGTGTCCAGCAAACAGGATGTTCCCAGCGCATAGAAATATCATTGCTGGTGAGTTGGCATTGTTTCTGGTGCATTTATGATTGGCCAGTGTGACAGGTACAGATAAGGCAAAGAAGCCATTGCTGTTACGGTCATTTTTAAAAATAATCTTCTCAATATTATTATGAAACTCCAGATTCAAGCTGAAGGACTATTATTATTACATATGAATTTGTTTGAAGTTCACAATCAGCTGATCTATTCCAGTGCAACTCTATTATTCTCCACGTGGGTCAAGATTATCGGTTTTACTGTGTATTATTATGCAGTTCTTGACCTTTGTTGAGGTGAACATTAAGTTTTATGAACCAGTAATTTTGATATTGACTGATGTGAAGCTGATGTCAATATGATACGTTTACTGGCTCATAAAATTCAATTTTCAGCCAAACTAGGGTCTATTATTGTTTTATTATATGATTTAATACAAAATTTAGCAATTCAACTTGTTTCAGTATAGTAAAAATGATGTTTCAGCTGCGCAGCAGCATAAAAAGTTATGATGTCATGACAGTGCAATATCATAAATTATGGCACATCACATGACATCATGACAGCCAATGAAAAAGCATCTTCATGGGAATCATGTAATAATGTGTAATATTTTTTATCATATCATCAAGTGTTCAATTAATTTGTTTCCCTATACCACATGTATGAACGAAGAGAAAGAAAAGAATTGAAAAAGGAAGATTTTGGATTATATATGATCCAGAGAAGGTGAATACCAATATCTAGAATGATCCCAAAATTTCTCATGAGTGATACCATATTGGTTTAACCACTGATGTCACTCACCTGCTTTGAGAGCAACGAAACACTCATAACATACTCTTTCCGCTTTGTACTTGAGGTACCTCAAGGGTGCTTTGTTGTCAGAACAACTACCACAAACAACCTGTGCATGAAGAAATCATAATGTAGTGTTTATTAGAAGAATTCCAACATGAAAAAACATAAATTTAATTCTAAAAGTAGTCAAATCAATCCATGGATTAGAAAAGCACTGACAGTGTTGAATGTCTCTACCATAGCGCATCTCTCAATATTAACTGTTGTTCCGATTAATTAATTTGGTTGAGCATCAGTCACTTTCAATAAAATGATCAATTAATTGATTAAGGTATCTGCAATTGATTTTGATCATGATTCAGACATCAGGCTACTTGAAAATTCTCTCAAGTTTTTCTAAGACATTGTAACAGGAGGGGAGAGAAATTCTATCACAGTCGGGAATCAAACCCAGTTCGTCTGTCTCTCAGTTGGGCGCACTTACCACTAGAATAAAAGGTCCAGACAAGCTAGGCTGGTTAGTAAGTGGCCTCATATATCCAGACCGCCTCAACATCATGTGGACAAATTAATTGTTTATTAATTGATCATTCATTGATCACTTAGCAGAAACTGATGATTGATCATAAAATTATATTTGATTCTAAACCCTTCTCAATAGGCAAATCTAAATAAAAAACTGCCCCAAACTCATAAAGTACTGCTGAAAAGTATTGAAAGTTTGACCATCCTAAGTAAAATAAAAATTATATTACTATGGTGAAACATTTTGTTTTTTCCTTCTGAAAATATATGAAGGAACTTTTTGTAATGTAAATAAGTGCATAAAGAATTAAAACATCTTTTCTTTAACAGAAGTTAATCTTCATTAAATTATGCAGATTGAGAAAATTACATAAACATGAATAAAAATTACATCAACATGTATAAAAATTACATAAATATGTATACAAATTACAAATATATGTATAAATGCACGGAGCTTCAATGAAATTTAAGAAGAATAACATACTTTATAATCCTGATAAAAGAAAGGTCCCTCTAAGCGAAGGATTGATAAGCTACTTTAATAGTGACAAATCCACCTGGAAATTGTGGATGCCTATATTTCCAAGAAACCACTTATAGGTAGGAAGAGACGTTTCAGACCTATCCTTCTCTCTTTAGAGGAAGTCAAATAAAACCTCAAGTCCCTAACTGAGCAAAGGAGCCTATCTTAATCATCCCCAGCACAGATACGACTGAGACTGGGGATCTCAATAGGTAGTGGAGCTAATTAAGGTAGCCGATTCTTGACCAGAAACCCAGGTAGGCAAAGAAGCAAAACTGAGTCATAATTACTACTGAATCATAAACAACTCTTTTCTACTGACAAGGCATGAAGCTCGCTCCTCCTCCTCACTGAGGCTAAAGCGAGTAAGAAAACCATCTTAAAGATGCGATTTTCAAAGGAAGCTCCACTCAACGATTTATAATGGTGTTTTGACAATTCCCAAACAAATACGATCAATTCCATCTAGGCATTAATGAGTGAGATTCTGGTCTCTTAAGCTCAAAATACCTGATGAGATCAGAAAGATGATGATCTGAGCCGATTGCGAGACCTCAAGAGAACTTGAGTATGTTTGAAATAGCCACCCTTTAGCCTTAATAGTGGACACTGAACATTCTCTCTCCTCGAAAAGAAAGAGAAGAAAGGTGGCCATTGCACTCAAAGAGGCATAACTAGGATCAATGCGTTTCCTACTGCACCAATCATGGAAGATTTTCCACTTTGCATCTGGAAGTGGACTGCCTCTTTTAGCCTGGACAATGCAATTTGCAACCTTGCACAAAAACTGGTCCTGGAGGATTAATTGTTCGAGATGAGCCAAGGTGAAGAATCTGTGTGCTGCTGTGGAGCAGAGACCCACTGTGCTGCAACAGCAGGTCCCTCCTCTGTGGTAATCTCCTGGGCTTGTCTACCAATAGGTTGAGAAAATCATTGAATCAGGACCATTGGGACCACAGGGGAGCTACCAGAATGAGCACAAGCAGTGGTGATCCGGACTTAGAGGAGCATCGATGGAATTAGTCTGAAGGTGGGAAGGGGTACATGAACAGATGATACCATTTTAGACTGAATGCATCCACTGCCCAGGCTCTCTGATCTGGGACTGGGAGACACAAAAGCGAAGACCACACTGCCCTTTCCGGACCGACTGTCTGCCAAGATATTCCTCTTGTCTGGAATATGGTGGACTTGGAACATTAGTACCTCCTTGCCCAGAGTTACACTACTACTGACATATGGGCTGTGACTACCCCAATCACCCTGAAAAAAGCTCTCAGAGCGGAAGAAAGTCCAAATGGATCCCTGAGCGTGAGGCCAAGGTAGGAACATCCATGGTGCCATCAAGTGGAAGGAAGAGGGGTGTATCTACATTTCATAAGGATAAAAAGGAACATGGGGATGGGGAAATACTGATCCAACTCCTTTCCCTTGTCATACGAGTACAAAGCTGACTCCATATACCCATCAGGATTGATCAGATGCACAGAGACGACAGGGGGGTGGGTGGGG
Organism: Margaritifera margaritifera; assembly: GCA_029931535.1. Taxonomy (NCBI): domain Eukaryota; kingdom Metazoa; phylum Mollusca; class Bivalvia; order Unionida; family Margaritiferidae; genus Margaritifera; species Margaritifera margaritifera. The sequence continues at coordinate 2,307,549 of JAQPZY010001636.1, read as the reverse complement.
TGGTGGTGGTGGGTGGGAGGGTAATTGACCTGATCTCTGTACCCATACCGATCATTAACCGGTGACGCGTGCTGAAAGCCCAGTGACCAGTCACTGGTCAAAGACCGGTCAGGCAACAACGATCTGATGGAAAAGCTCACAACAGAAGATATTGAGCGAGATTGCTGCTCTCACTTTTAGGGAGGCGCAATCTGCTTTTTATCTTCACTGGGCCGCTCAGGGTGGGGGTGGGGCCTCAGAACATTCCTGCCCCACAGGGAGAAAGATCCCATACATTTCTGGGTTTGGGGAGAGAAAGACCCCATACCCTCATGGGATAGAGGAGATGATGAGGTAGAAGGACCTTTCTTCCTCCCCTTATAAGACGACTCTCGATGAGGTCCCAAATTTCATTTGACCACAAATAGAAAAACCGACAACCATCCATGCATACACATTAGTACATGCTAAACAGGTGGGGTGATTATCCCATGAGTCCATTTTATGCCAACATTTCCCACCCACTCTGCGAGATCACACACTGAAATAGTAATTATTATAAAAATATTCAAATTTCATACTGAAATAGAAATTATTATAAAACTCCATATGCCAATAACAGAACTGACAACCATATGTTTGTGTGCAACCTGTGCATGCTAAGCAAGTGGTGTGAGTGATTATTTATGCAACAGAAACTAAAACTGGGTAGCAACTACTTACCCTAGCATCAGTACTATGAAGGGGATTACAATTTGTTTACAAAATCCCTGAAATAGCAAATTAATGTAAACATAACACTCAACTGTAGCAAGGACTATGGAGACTAATGCTCGAACAAACGAAATATATTAGTGGATTGCCAAAAATACATTTAGAAACCAATATCAACGTCAATTTCTTCTAGCAAAATAGCACAGATCTACTCGTGTGCCACATGTCCAAGAAAAGAGGATAGTAAACAGGATGTGGGCTGTGATGCAGGTGTCAGACTGGGACCTGGTTCTTTTCTCAGTTCTAGAACCTTCCATACTAATAGGAGGAATGAATCATGCAGAATCACGTAGCTTGGATGTGGGACTTTACTGCTATTAAAACAAGTGTGTTCTCAATGAAAATAATGAATGAAAAAAGAAATGTTGACATATGACTTGGATGCCCCCATTAATATGATGAGACTCAAGGACCACAACTCTATTAAATTTTGTCGGAAAATAATGAAAATCAAACTTGACCAAGGAATTCTTAATATAAAGCCTAATACAAAATTTGATTTTAATCCATGAAGTCCTTCAAAAGTAATTGAGCAGAAATGATATTTGTGATGGACTTGATGTGAAGGGATGTGAAGGTACAGACAGACATTGGTATGACCCCTTCACATTAGTCTACAATGCAAGACATAGACCCTGATATTTATGACGGGAATGGCCAAAATATTACTGCCAGTAAAAGCAGTGTGCTGTGTAGCGTGTTGCATGGTCTGTCGATCTCACAACTACAAGCCAAATTTTCAAGAATGTCTCACGTACTTATACTTATGATGGGGAGGTGCAACGTTGTACTGCCAGCACAAGCAATACTGTGTAGCATGTTGTGAGGTCAGTCAACTGCCAGGATCTGATTCTGTCATGAAAAAGAAATCAAGCATAAAGCAATTACACTCCAAGCTGTACAGAAACATCAATATGGACTGCCAAGTATGTGAGATATATTTCAAAATTTGGCTTGTAGGTGCAAGGCTGACTGACCTCGCAACATGCTACACAGTATTGCTTGTACTAGCAGTACAACATTGCACCTCCCATCATAAATACCAGGGTCGATGTCTTATATTGTAGGACTACCTCCACAGATGTGGCAGGGGCATAGAAAGGCTTACTTTTCCACAGGCTCTACAGTGATGTCTCCTCCAGGTTATAGAGAAGTCACATGTACACAGCATGCACATTGTCACTCGGGAATCTGGAATCCATGGAGGAGCCTTATGGCCCAAAACAAAATCCTTGTCCAGGAGACACTGTAAAATCAAGATAAAATATCCCAATCAATAGAGTAAAACCTGTCTCGAAAGACCACTGCTATGAGAGGCTACCTGTTTTGAGAGACCAGATTCTAAATGCAGATTTATGATATCGTATTGTACCTGTCACGGGAGACATCCTGGCCTGAGTGACCATGATTCTTTGGCAGAAGGGTGGTTTTCAAAACAGGTTCTACTGTATCACAAGCTACTCAAAATAATTCCACTCAGAACTTAATCATGTCCCAGAGCATCAGGTTCAGCATGGCGCCCAAAATGTTCTTTGGTGTTGCCCTTAATTCAAAACCGGTTTTCCAAACTGACAAGTTGAATTTGTACAGGTGGGAGTGCCAGGCCTGTATATCAAAGCAATCAGGTATGTAACTGACAAGTTGAATTTGTACAGGTGGAAGTGCCAGGCCTGTATATCAAAGCAATCAGGTATGTAACTGACAAGTTGAATTTGTACAGGTGGGAGTGCCAGGCCTGTATATCAAAGCAATCAGGTATGTAACTGACAAGTTAAATTTGTACAGATGGGAGTGCCAGGCCTGTATATCAAAGCAATCAGGTATGTAACTGACCAGTCAGGTACCTACATTTAGAAGTCTGTTCAATGCCATGGCCAGAGAGAAAATGGCAAAGCTCAGTTAATCCTTTTTCATACCCCAACCATGTCCTTATTGGAGCTTGTAGATAATGAAAACTGCTGGTCAAATAACATTAATTTAATTCCGTATAACTAATAAGGAATTTTTAAAAAAAACACTAGTATAGTATTCACCTTACCTTGGCCAACGTGAGTTGAAAATTGTCAGTCACTTCAATACTGTAAATTCATGGTTTTTTGTTTATGGTACCAACTTTGCAGATTTTGTAGTTGCCACAAACCATGCATTTAAAGACCAACCAATACTGCAAATAGTCACATATAAGTTGGATCCAACTGCAAACTACATAGACCCAAATCTGCCATTGCGTAATGTGTCAGCACACCTGGGTCTTTGCAGTTTGTTAAGAGTAATTATTAGAACAAACAACATGACCCTATTTTTGATAGCTAAATCCGACTCCAACATGAGTATATACAGTAATAATTCTTTTGTGGAAACAACAGAACTGCCTTCCCAAATCTATGAACTGAGGTATTGACAAAAATGTCTTGTTTTGCTGAAGGATGAAAATGGATACACATTAAAGTAAATGAATTCATGATATTACCATATTTAACCAATGATAAGCCCACTCTCAACCCATACTTTTGGGGCTTATTATAGAGGAAATACTGTACTAGCTGTAACTTTGATTTTTAAGACAGACACCTAAATGTGATAGACATTACACCTTTTATCAATTTAAATAAGACATTACACCATTTATTAATTTAAATATGAGTAAAGTTTCACTTAAATATTTCTCAAAGTTAAAAAGTTACAGTATGAATATATGTATTTGTACATAGGGTTTAATGGTGCATCAGCATGATACTGGCATTATAGTGCCAATTGAAAGTTCTAAAAACGTAAAGATAAATTGCAAAAAACTTTAGGAAGACATGATCATCTGCAATGTTTCTTGCAATGTTAGCATTGAAAAGATTAATTTTACAGGCCTATACAGTTATCTTTGCATACAACAAAATCCCTGTTTTTAAAAAAAACCTTCTATGATCTTTCTAAAGACATAAAAACTTTATAAAAAAAACCTCTGTATTTCTAAAACTGATCCATATTGATGATATGCCCTCCTTTTTTTCAACACTTTTTCCTGAAAGAAACATAATCCCTCATATGCATTGGTGTCAGATAGGAAAATTCCCCTCTCAGGATCTGAATTTGTGGGTAGGAGCTCAGCAAAGCCTCATACCTGCCTCAAAATCCTGACCCTTGTGTGGTAGAATTTTCCCTCATAATAAGGCATTTCAGTATAAGGTGGTCCATTGCATAAGGTGTGTAAAGTCAACAGATTTAATTATTTAATAGTAATATTATGTACAAAATAACTCAGTAATAAGGTGGTCCCACTTATAAGGCAATCCACTTTTATGTCTCCTATGGACAGCATTATATCGAGGGAGTACTTCAGTTCCCTATCCCACACCAGTGCATAGGATGGATTCTGTTAGTCTTGTCATTCAATGGTGAGACAAAAAATGAGTATAAAGCTCTCCATAAGAATAAAAAAGAAGTGGCTTTTTATAAAAACAATATTTTTAAAATATTTAAAATTAAAGATGAGGAAAATTAATATTTCTGAGCTTAAGCAGCACTCTCTGATTACAAAAGTAAAAGTTATTAGAGGAGACATGTTACAGTTAGTAGTTATGTATAAAATGGGTGGCAGGGAATTGTGTCACGGTGTTCCTCGATATGAGATAATGGTAATTTCATTAGTTATATGACTACAAATTATTTTTATATAGAAAGAAAAAGTTTACTACATACATCACTCCCTCACTATAAGGCCCTTCATTATAACACAGTTCCTGATATAAGGCAAGTATGGACATGGATCCCATTTCATTAGGTGGTAGTAAAATTTTATGCATTGTGTACTTCATTAAAAGGCAGTACTCTATGTCTCCCATTGATAGCATTATAATGAGGGAGTACTGTATCATGTACTTAATTATAAGGTGGTTTCACTATATGGCAGTATACTCTGGTTAACATGGACAGTGCTATAATGAGGGAGTATTGTATATGTAATTATAAATAAACCAAGGAAAACACACTGCAGAGTATATGTCCCAAAAAGAATATATGTAATAAAAATACAATATGATAAAAAGATTTAAAAAATCATAACAAAATATGCGTAAAGGTATATTCATATATTACTCCAAAATCAGAAATATTTGTGGTGATAAAATTGGGGATTTGGGAGCAAATGGACGATTCTATAGCAAAACAATTTCATGAGAGCTACACACTAATATGTATATTAGTGTTGTTCAAAATGACTACTGTATATACTTGCTTATAAGTCAAGTCCAACTGCAAACAATATAGATCCTGATCTGATAATGCACCAGCAGATCAGGGTCTATGTTATTTGTTCTACTGATTACTCCAAATACAAGAAAACAAGAGTCCCTCAAGGGTTTGATGCTCTACTGGGCAAAAAGAATTTCCAGGAATTCAAGATAAGACCATTTTTCCCTTTTAACTGTTGAGTGTTGAAACCATCTCTGATATTCTTTAGTGATAACAAGATTTTCAAATTAGCTGCTGTGGTACACGTATTGAATGTCAGCTTGGCACCATTTTCATTTAGGATAAGTAAACATCATTAGAAATCTTTTGGTCAAAACCCCCATGTCCTAATGATCATCCATTCAGGGTCAGTAGTGACAACAAGATTGTTAAGACAGTCATCATGGCAGCCATATTGGATGCATGACTGGCACCATTTTCATTTAAGACCAACTAAGTATCATAAGAAGTCTCCTGGCGAAAATGCCATGTTGATATAGCCATTCATTTGGAGAAGAGTAGAGATCATATTTTCAAGATATTACTGTCCATTCAGAGGAGTAGCAATAGCTAGATTTTTAAGATGGCTGCTGTGGTGGCCATATTGGATGTCAGATCGGCACAACGTTAATTTACGACAAACTAGGCATCATAACAAGTCTTCTGGCGAATACCCCATGTCAATATGACTTTCTGTTCAAGTAGAGTTGTGATAACAAGATTTTTAAGATGGTTGCAATGGTGATCATATTAGAGGTCAGATCGGCACCATTTTTATTTAGGACCAACTAGACATCACAAGGAGTCTTTTAGTGAAAACGCCATGTTGATATCACTATCCAATCAGGAGGAGTAGGAATAATAAGATTTTCAAGATGGCTACTGTGGTGGCAATATTGGATGTCTGAGCAGCACCATTTTCATTTAGGACCAACTATACCATGGGATGAATGTGTGTGTCAAGTTTCATGGCAATCCTCCACATAGTTTAGGAAGAGTAGCGATAACTTGTGCTAATGGACAGAAGGACGACAGAGAACAAACCATCCCATAAGCTCTTCTGGTCTATGACCAGCAGAGCTAAAAACTTCATAAACCCATATTTGCTGGTGCATTTTGTGATGGCCGATCAGGGTCTGTCCAGTTTGTAGTTGGACTCGACTTATAAGCGAGTATAAATGGAATGTTTCAAGGTAGATTAAATTTCACGGATATTAATTGCCCATGAAATAAATGAAAATAAATCCGCCAAAAATATTTCTTATTTTACATAAGTCAGTCTTTTATATGCACGTACATGTACCTGATATCATACATGAAGAAAAACTAGTGTATTCTTGATATTTTGCTGCCATTTAAAAAACATCCTCCACTTGGAAAAGATTCCCAAGACTCTTCTGTCACATTATCTAGACTTTCGTTGGATTTTTTTTCTTCAAAATTTTGTTTAAAACAATTTTTTTTTAACACAGCGTTTTGCTTTATGAATGGCATGATGGTGATGTACATGTAGCCAGCTGCTGATGCAGGCCAAACAGGGACTCTGAGAATACATGTATCAGGGACTCTGAGAATACATGTATCAGGGACTCTGAGAATACATGTATCAGAGACTGAGAATACATGTACCAGGGACTCTGAGAATACATGTACCAGGGATCAAACTGGAGACATAAAATATCCTCGAGTTTCAGTATAAAAAGGCAACTGATGAGGTTGGTATATGATTTTCAAAAACTATATTAACATAGAACCTACAAATCATTGAGTAAACCATCATTGCAGTTGGAAAAGTGATAGCTCTATCTCTCCATTCACAGGTGAGACAAAATTCTCTCTCCATTTGCAGGTGAGACAAAAAATGTTCAGTTAATTACAGAATGTCAAATATGCATATTTTGCTTCTTATAAGAGTATTCATCAGAAAGGAACTGTGCACTTCATACAAAACAATCAATAAAGTTGCATTGTGCTTATCACACTATGGTGAAAGTGACTGAAGCAGTGGAGATAGAGTACTGAGTTGTGAACAGCAGTGCTTAAACTGCTATCAAAACAAGAGACCCAAGTGGGCTGGAGATCGCTCACTTGGCTAAAATCTACCCAAAAGCCAAATGCAAGGGAAGTTGCACAAAAGATGTTGCTGAGTAAATGTTAGTTTGTCAAAATGTTTGCTCAAATCTTAGGATGATAAACCCTTCCAAAAGAAAAAGCAAACATGCATCCTACAAGATAAAAGATAAAAGGTAAAAATGTTAAAGTTCTATAAAAGGCATAGAAAAGAAAGATAATCATAAAAAAGTAAAATCCCTAAAATATTAGTAAATTTGTTACATAAACTGCATTTTTGTCAAGTCCACAATTTTCTCTGCTGGTATATCATCAAGAACCTTCTTCATCAATTTGGCATGAAAAGAAAATTGTCCCACTGGGTGGGAGTCGATACACTTGACAAGAATGTGTTATACTGTTAGTGAACACTGGCATTATATGCAGTCTGGTTGAGGTTCACACTTCAGGGGTATGCATGGATGAGGTATGCATGTCCTGTACTTAAGCGACACAATACCAACTTGTCTCAGCAATTGGTTTTATATGACGGGTGCCATAGTCCAATGATGGGTTTGATGTCCTGATGCTTGTCTGTGGAGTTTGACTTCCACATATTTTGCCAAGTAGATTACACCTGCTGATTAATTTAAGACTTAAAGTCACAGTATGGAATCGATTTTGTTCAGTAGGTTTTGAGAAGAACACATTTTGAAAATTTTAAGGTTTATATATTTTAATGGCAGATAAATCAAATGGTAGATCATCATCATCTGTACAAAACTGACAGCCCTTCATGCCAGAATGCTTTCTGTTAAATTTGGTCAAATTCTGTTCAGGAGTTTTTGAGAAGAAGTCATTTAAAGGTCCTTCTAATTTTAGTAACAGTGGCCATATTTGATGTCTGATATGCATTCATGATAAAAACAAGAAAGGTCTTCATGCGACGATATTTTCTGTAAAACTTGGTCAAATTCTGTTCAGCTGTTTTTGAGAAGTCATTTAAAGGTTTTTCTACTTTTTAGTAACAGTGGCCATATTTGATGGCAGATGGGCTGCACTTGCATCATTTTGAACAAACTTGGAAGGCCTGCATGCTGGGATGCTTTCTGTCAAATTTGTTCAACTTCTGTTCATCAGATATTTAGAAGAAATCATTCAAAGGTTATTGAATTTTTTTTTTATAGTAAAAGTGGCCATATTGGATGGCAAATTGACAGACTAGCATCATTTATTCAAATTTGAAATCCCTACATGCCATGATACTTTTGTCAAATTGGGTCTAATACTGTTCAGTGTTTTCAAGGAGTAATTTAAAGATTTTTATATTTTTAGTAACTACAGTAATTTTTTATAATGGACGAGTATTATCTGTAAACACTTGAGAGGTTTTCATTCCAGAATATTTTCTGTCCAATTTGGTCAAAGTCTATTCAGCTGTTTTCAAGAAGTCATTTAAAAAGGTTCATTTGTTAAGTGGCCATATCTAATCACAGATTGGCAACATTTGTACAGACTTTAAAGTACTTTATGCAAGGACATTTTCTGACATTCTCTTGAGCCTCTTATGAGAAGAAGTTTTTGATGGCAAATTGTCATGAATCATACAACACTGAAAGGATGTCATGCCAGGATGCTTTCTGTCAAACTATATCAAATTCTGTTAAGCTGTTTTTGAGAAGTTGTCTAAATGTTTTTCTATTTATAGTAATGGTGGCCATATTTGATGACAGATCAGTATCATTTGTATACACTTAAAAGTCCTTCATATGAGGATGCATTCTGTCACTATTGGTCAAATTCTGTTGAGTGACTTTTAAAAAGATGTCATTTAGAGGTTTTTCAATTTTTAGTAACAATGGCTATATTTGATAGTGGATTGGACCAATTGGTACAAAAATGAAAGGCATTGATGCCAGGATGTTTTGTGTCAAATTAGGTCAAAGTCTGTTCAGCTGTTTTTGAAAAGTCATTTAAAGCTTGTTTTTCTTCTGTTTATAATGGCAGCCATATCTGACAGCAGATTGGCATCATTTGTACATCTACAAACTTGAAAGGTATTTATGCCAGGATGCTGTCAAACTGGGAACAATTCTGTTGAGGAGTTTTTCAGATGTTGTTTAAAGGTTTCATTTGGAGATATTTGATGGCGGAATTACATCATTTGTATAAAGACCTTCATGACAGAATATTCCCTGCCAAGTTGGGTTTAATTGGACCAGTGGTTTTTAAAAACTGAAAATAGCAACTGATGATGGTCAACACACAATGAACAACTCAATCTGGACACCAGTTGCAGGACTAGGTGCCATGTAACTTAATTGGCTTTATGACCTGGTGAGCTAAAAAAAACTGCAAGAGGTGAGAATACATCAAAAAAGTTTATGACCAACAATAAATTTCATGGACAGATAAAAAGTGAACATACAGTAAAATCAGCATTCACTCTACAAAGCTTTCTATTAAATACCACTAGAATTCATTTTATTTTGTATCAGTATTAAAAGACACAACAGTAATTTTATCTTGAGTGCTTAAATATTTTGAATGTGTAAGGTGAAAAGAAGCTCCAAAACATGACTGCATATGCAGATTACAAATTAAAAGTTCAATAATATATGATTTGACATTGGTAAGAGCTGAGGTATACAAAGTGCTCTGTCCCTCATTTATTCTCATAAGAATATATACTAGCTGAATTCAATGTTTTAATGAAAACAAATTTGCACTGTTAACTATAGAAGGGGTAATTTTATTTTGAAATATTTCACTGACAGCAATACTGCAGATCTGACAAGAATTTGAGATTACACATACTAAAACCTGGATTCCAAATTCTGACATCTGATTGGTCAGTGATTTCACATTAGCCAATCATGCATCAGAATTCCAAGTTGAATTTTAGAATCTGTGTAATCTCCAAGCTTGATGTAAGCAGGATTTGGATTTTCCAGGTTTCACTCTACTATTGTTATTATTATCATTATTCTTATCATTATTATTGCTTTTGTATCTTGTCTCATATCATGTGGATTTTACTCTCTGTGTGTAACCAGGTTGACCATCTATCTATCTGAATGTCACTCTTATGCCTCTGTTTCTTTCTTAACCTATTTTTCTTTCTTTCTCTCTCTCTCTCTCTCTCTCTCTCTCTCTCTCTCTCTCTCTCTCTCTCTCTCTCTCTCTCTCTCTCTCCCCCCTCTCTCTCTCTCTCTCTCCACATGTTGGTCTGCCTGTCAGACTCTCTCACTCTCCTTCTTATATACACAAACACACATGTACACACACATTAACACACACACACACACACACACATTTGCCAACATCTATGCAGTAAAGAATGAAGAGTGTCCCTGCATTTACAAATAAAATACTAGCACAACTGAGTATAAGCCCATTCTCAGAAAAGAGATCCATTAGGGTTTCATGTGCCACTCATGTAACTGTGTGGAAAGAAGTATAGTTACATATTACACTGCACAAATAAATAGAGAAACAAAGCTATGCACAGACTCACCTCAGGATCCTACAGTAAATAAACATTGTATAAATAATAAAAAATATGCATGCATTGCAACTAATAACAAAATCCATTTAACAACAGTACTGTAAATGGTACCTGATATGCCCACCATGTGGTAAAGAGCATTATTAAACTTCTTTCATGCAAAACTCCCTTTCATTGATCAGATATGCAGGTACTATAAGACACAGTACCCACATAATTTGTGTACTATGCCACTGTCACTAGGTGATGTTGCCTAGGAATACCAAATAATACACTTTGCCTTATTTCAATAGGTGTCTTCCTTGTTTAGAATGCAAGTCATCCACATATCTGGTCATGGTATTTTGTGGAAACCATTTTTCTTCTTTCAGTTTTGGTGACCTTGACCATTGACCTCAAATTCAATAGGTGCCTTTCTTGTCTCAAATGCAAGCCATCCACAAGGTTTGGCTATGGACTTAAGCTATTTTGTGGAAATCATTTTCCTTCTTGGTGTCCTCATGACCTTGACTTTTAACCTTTTAAACCCAAAACCCCAAATCAAAAGATGTCCTTGTCCAAATGCAAGTTCTCAAAACGTTTTGTCAAGGCACGTGGTATACAGAATTTAACTTATTTTGTGAAAATTGTTTTTTCTCCTTTAAGTCCATAAGACCTTGACCTTTAATCTTTTGACCCCAAATGAACATGTGTCTTCCTGGTTTTAAAGTCTGATCAAAACAGGTGATAATGAAGTCATGATATCATGCAAAACCCATTTCACTCCTTAAAGTTACTGTGACCTTGGCACTTTTAACACACTGACTATATCATGTTGAGGAAATGGGCACTAATTGCCTTTCCCAAGGGTACACTGTGGCACCAGGCCCAGGCTGGCTTAGGTGGGTATAAATAACCTGCGACCCTTGGATAACAAGTCTGACACTCCACCAACTGAGCTACTTCGGCTCCCAATATTGCCGATACATATCACGATATCATTTCTTCATTATATACAAGCATCATGCATTAAAACTGGTGATTCACCTTCTTTATTTAAAGAAATCATGCACTGATGATAGCAAAAAGAATCCCTTCTAATGCAGAAATTGACCTTCAGATCATGGTATTGAAAATAGATTATTGTTTTAACTTTCTTCAAAGCATTCCCAAAAACAAGTTATGAAACAATTTAGTATGAATAAATTATTGTCATTGAATTACTTCATGCAAATTAATACAAAAATATCAACCAATAATAAAAAACACTAAATCATGCCTCGAAGGTAAGGGTGGGGAAAAGAAGGAAAACTGTTGGACGCAGAGTTCATTTTCTTTTAGCATGCTAAAAGAACCCCCAATTTATAACAAAACAAAAATCAAAAGCCAAAATGAATGCAAGACCAAAATAAAGGGGAATCTGCTATAAAGCACTTCATTATAATACAAATTCGGATATAACATGGTTGTGTCATGGCTACCGATTTTTTGTCTTAGCTGTCCCTTTTTTCCCTAACACTATTCAAAACATCAACCAAAGCTGACAAACAGATAAAAATAATTCAGTTAAGTTTCTGAAACCTATAGCTTATAGGTCATAATTAAAGTTTTTACACAGCAATGATTAATCTTCATCGAGTATGGGGCTATTTTAATCCTGATTGTTATATAAATTGGCAGGTAGTAAAATTATTACTATACATCTGACTGGTGTATTGTTTATTGCCCCCCACCCTCAAATTTTTGATCATTCTCACATAACACACACACGACCATGGTGTATTTCATTATTCTATGAACTATTTTTCACTGCGTTAGAAGTATCTGATGTATTTGCCGACTGACAAAACATGTTGAATCTTCATAGGGGTCTTCGTATAGGCTTTTTCTTGCATCAAACAAAATAATCCAACTTGGGAAGCACCAACAAAATCGATTCCTAATCAAAACTTTTGCTTGTTTTACTGGTACTCAACGGAAGATTGACAGACATAAGGTCAGCATCACAAAAAGGCTGATACATTAAAAGATCAACAAGACAAATAATTTATATGACAAAGGATCACAGGCCAAACATTTTAAATAAATAAAAGATATATCCACAATTATGAAGTGTCATAAAAACCTAATGTACTATTACCACTATCAGTGTGATTAGTGTTTTTTTTAATCAATGTGTGACAAACAGTGAATCCACTTAACAGTGATAATTAATAGATATTTTCTCATACTAGGCAGGAACCCACGATTCTTGTGGAAGCAAGGACAGTGGGGCTCCAATGACAAAGAAACAAATTAACAACAACACAATACAAAATCTCAAACTCCGGGAAAACAACAATTTTTCAAATTTTTTTAAAAGGCAAAATCATAATGATCTATGTTCAACTTTCATTCAGCACAGAACTGATTCTTATAAACTGTTTGTATTAGATGGAGTACTGGCACAAACAAGATATTGTGTAGTTTGCTTTGGTGTTTTACAGCACTGCAACACAAGTAGATTATTTAGTGCCAAGGCAATTGGAGTAAAATGCCTCGCCCAAGGACACGTCATGGTAGCTGACCTGGGCTGATCTGATGGTAGGATTTGAACCCAGACCCTTTTGGTTACAAGTCTGACATGCAAACCACTGAGCCACCATGGATCCTAAAAAAGATACCATAGTATTGACGATACAAATGCCACAAAAGGATCGATATCTATCTTTCGTATATGTATGCAGTTGTGTCAACGTCTCATAACACTGATAATTTGCCTTGTTGATCTGGTAACATACTTCTTTAATTTTATTTATGGGGACTCTATACTAATTTATCTCCAGAGTATATATTTGTGTGCTGGACAAGCAATTGTATTGTCATTACTCCATCTAGCACCAACTGGCCATGTAAATTCTTTCTTCACTAAATGTTTGTACTCCATCTAGCACCAACTGGCCATGTAAATTCTTTCTTCACTAAATATTTGTACTCCATCTAGCACAAACTGGCCATGTAAATCACTCCTTCACTAAATCTTTGTACTTGATCTAACACAAACTGGCCATGTAAGTCACACCTTCACTAAATGTTTGTACTTGATCTAACACAAACTGGCCTTGTAAGTCACTCCTTCACTAAATGTTTGTACTCCATCTAGCACAAACTGGCCATGTAAATCACACCTTCACTAAATGTTTGTACTTGATCTAACACAAACTGGCCTTGTAAGTCACTCCTTCACTAAATGTTTGTACTCCATCTAACACCAACTGCCCATGTAAATCACTCCTTCACTAAATGTTTGTACTCAATCTAACACAAACTGGCCATGTAAATCACACCTTCACTAAATGTTTGTACTTGATCTAAAACCAACTGCCAATGTAAATCACTCCTTCATTAAATGTTTGTACTCAATCTAACACCAACTGGCCATGTAAATCACTCCTTAACTAAATGTTTGTACTTGATCTAAAACCAACTGCCAATGTAAATCACTCCTTCATTAAATGTTTGTACTCAATCTAACACCAACTGGCCATGTAAATCACACCTTCACTAAATGTTTGTACTTGATCTAAAACCAACTGCCAATGTAAATCACTCCTTCACTAAATGTTTGTACTCAATCTAACACAAACTGGCCATGTAAATCACACCTTCACTAAATGTTTGTACTCAATCTAACACAAACTGGCCATGTAAATCACACCTTCACTAAATGTTTGTACTTGATCTAGCTCTACATGGCCATGTAAAGCATTGCACTAAATGTTTGCACTACATTTATGACCTACCAGCCATGTAAATTACACCTGCACTAAATGTTTGTATTCAATCGAACACAAACTGGCCATGTAAGCCACTCCTTCACTAAATGTTTGTACTCAATCTAACACAAACTGGCCATGTAAATCAAACTTTTACTAAATGTATGTACTCCATCTAACACAAACTGGCCATGTAAATCACAGCTTTACTAAATGTTTGTACTCCATCTAACACCAATTGGCCATATAAATTACTTCTTTACTAAATGTATGTACTCTGTCTAACACAAACTGGCCATGTAAATTACTCCTTTACTAAATGTTTGTACTCCATCTAACACAAACTGGCCATGTAAATTACTCCTTTACTAAATGTATGTACTCCATCTAACATCAATTGGCCATGTAAATTACTCCTTTCCTAAATGTTTGTACTCCATCTAACATCAATTGGCCATGTAAATTACTCCTTTACTAAATGTATGTACTCCATCTAACATCAATTGGCCATGTAAATTACTCCTTTACTAAATGTATGTACTCCGTCAAACACCAACTGGCCATATAAATTACTCCTTTACTAAATGTTTGTATTCCGTCAAACACCAATTGGTCATATAAATTACTCCTTTACTAAATGTTTGTACTCCATCTAACACAAACTGGCTATGTAAATCACTCCTTTACTAAATGTTTGTACTCCGTCTAACATCAACATGCCATGTAAATTACTCCTTTACTAAATGTACTCCGTCTAACATTAATTGGCCATGTAAATTACTCCTTTACTAAATGTATGTACTCCGTCTAACATCAACATGCCATGTAAATTACTCCTTCACTCAATGTTGACCCACATAATGAAGTTGTACATACTCAATCATGGAATCTACCCTTCAAGTGTTTTTATTTAAAACAAAAGAGTACAAATATTGATTTTCTGGGGTTGAGAACACAGTTATAGTTTCTGCCGATTTATTCCTACAGTAACTGGCCTCAGAATATTCATCCGTTCATTCAAAGAATCGGTGTTTGCAATTACAGAAAATTAAATATCATGATTGACAGCAACATATGCCAACTATAAAATTGTAGTTCCTGGTTTTAGTACTTAGACAGGTACGGAACCCGATTATATTAGATTTGATAGTATTTCAGCCCCTCTTCATGAATTTAACTATGCACAGGACATAGAGCTAGATGAGCATACAAATCAAGATTGAAGGGAGATAAATCATTATGGACAAAAATTTCTTAATATGTGTAAAATGACTGGGATGAGAACTGGCAATGGTAGATGTGGGGGAGACAAAGTCATAAGTAAAAATATATATGTATCCAAGACAATTCAACTTCTACAATTAATTATGTTTTGTTTGATCAGTCATGCTTTCAATGTATAAGCATCCTTTGATATAGATAATAGAACAGAATCTACATATTCCAATGGTGTTTTCTCTTGAATGCTTTTGTAGAGCTGAACAAGTCATTATATATATGTATTTGAAGGTTTTGCCCAGAAAAGGGTGCCATTTCTGTTTTTTTCCCTCTGAAATCAATATAAATCATTTAAATGTAATTTTTGTATACAAAAAAAGACAGAGTGTGTCATTGGACTAGTGTCAAACCCAAGTCTTTGTAATATATACAATTTTAATAAATAATCAAATACTTCAATACTTTAAGTTTGAATAAAACCCAGTTTGTCAACAGAAAATGTTATTACAGCAGGAAAACGATTGTGTCAGTAGGGAAAGAACATCTAAAGCTGGGATAGAGTTTCTTTTTCTTTATTTGTCGGACTGGGTTTTCTGATGGCGCTACCTATCAGATTCAAGGGAAGTAACTGAGCTTGATCACACACTGGAGCACCACTATCCTTGAGCAATGGGAATCAAGCATCCTGGCCTAGTATCTTGTATATAAGCAACAAATTTAAAAAAACAAAAAAACATTGAGAGAGTGATGAGTTTACATTCCTATATTTTAGAAAGTTCAAATAATTTTTAGATCAACTGATGTGATGATGATCAAGAGACTTATTAGTACCTGAGATCCAACTCGAACTGAATCAAAAGTGCTTCTCTTCTCTGAATTCGCACTGATGGCTGAATTTAAAGCTGAAATCCAGCTGTTCATTTCCTGTGGAGAACTTTACAAAAAATAAACAAAAAAGTTAACGAAAAATAAGCAATAATATCCAAGCTT
Source organism: Margaritifera margaritifera (assembly GCA_029931535.1). NCBI lineage: Eukaryota > Metazoa > Mollusca > Bivalvia > Unionida > Margaritiferidae > Margaritifera > Margaritifera margaritifera. The sequence goes on along the minus strand of JAQPZY010001636.1, from coordinate 2,291,073 downwards.
TACACTGAAATAGATGATCAGATGGTAAAAAAAAAAATACAAATCAGTATGCAGTTATTTTTATAGCCAAGGCTTAATTGTCATATATTGCTGAATATGGTACAGCTCTCCCTTGTTATGACATGGTAGATGAGGTACATAACCACCAACTGCATTATGTACCAAACCAAGGTATTGTGAGAACAGCGTTATGAACCTAACCACGGCATAGCGAATACGATGTACCAATCTGCAGTATTGCGGGAATGATTGGATTTTGTCTAATAATATTGTTTAAAAAGGAAATAAAGACATAATACTATGCTTCATGTTGTTTTCTTTCAACTCATATTGTCATAAATTTGATAAACCAATTAAAATAAAATGGTTTAATTTTTGGCATGGGATCCATATTGGTACCATAAAATACCTGGAAACATGTTATAATGAAGTGTGTCATAACAAGGGAAAGTTGTAATTAATAAAAATTAAATATTTCATTTTTGTTTGCATTAAAATTTAACGTCATGAAGTAGAGTAAATCTTTGACAACTCAAACAAATCATTCAAATATGTACTAGGCATCACTTGATAAACTTACTCAGCCCTGGTATAAAACATGCCCCCCTGGCATAAAGCATTCTACTTCCCATGACCTCAAAAGCTCAAAACAACTGAGAGCTTGAACAAAAATTTAGACCCATAGCACTCTGAATTTTCTAAGTTTTATTGTATTTCTCGTTTTCTAGTCACTATGTCAACACATTTATCCAAATAAATATGACATCAGCTTGTACAGTGCTATGGAATATCTGAATGTATTTTTCTGAATCAAGTACATGTTCATACAAAATGTTAACCATAGAGATATTATCAGCAAAATGTATGGTATTAAAGCACAACTTGTTTCCTCACCTGGCAACCACTGTGAAGGATCTCTGGACAGATATGATGCTGAACTCGTTCGTGAACTCATCCTGATTTGAGGGTGTCACCTATAATTAAAGTAATATCATAGTTTCTAAAAATATATAAGGTAATAACAGAGTTGAAATTGTGAACTGATTTGGGACCTTCACCTGTAAGTCTCAAATACTATCAATAGGGATGGTATAAGTTTCAAATACTGTTAACGGAGATGGTACAAGTCTCAAATACTGTCAATTGAGATAGTGTAAGTCTTAAATACTGTCGAATGAGATGGTATAAGTCTCAAATACTGTCAACTGCAATGATAGAAGTCTCAAATAGAGTCAATGGAGATGTTATAAGTCTCAAATACTGTCAACTGAGATAGTATAAATCTCAAATACTGTCAACTGAGGTGGTATGTCTCAAATAGTGTCAATGGAGATGGTACAAGTCTCAAATACAGTCAACTGAGATGGAATAAATCTCAAATACTGTCAATTGAGATGGTATAAGTCTCAAATACTGTCAACTGAGGTGGTATGAGTCAAATACTGTCAAATGCGATGGTATTGGTCTCAAATTCTGTCAACTGAGATGGTATAAGTCTCAAATACTGTCAATTGAGATGGTATAAGTCTTAAATACTGTCATAGAGAGTATATAAGTCTTAAATACTGTCAACTGAGATGGTACGAGTCTCAAATACTGTCAAATGGGATGGTATTGGTCTCAAATACTGTCAAAGAGAGGGTATAAGTCTCAAATAGTCAATTGAGATGGTATAAGTCTCAAATACTGTCAACTGAGATGGTATGAGTCTCAAATACTGTCAATTGAGATGGTAAAAGTCTCAAATACTGTCATGGAGAGGGTATAAGTCTCAAATACTGTCATGGAGAGGGTATAAGTCTCAAATACTGTCATGGAGAGGGTATAAGTCTCAAATACTGTCAAATGAGATGGTATGAGTGTCAAATACTGTCAATTGAGATTGTATAAGTCTTAAATACTGTCATAGAGAGGGTATAAGTCTCAAACACTGACAACTGATATGGTATAAGAGATATTTATTGAAAAAACGACTTGAAATAAAAAACTAGATCTGTCAGAAGACAGTATAGTTCACTTGCACACCTATGCTAACCAGTAATATTTAATGAAGACAAAATTGTTCCACTTTCTGAGGAAATCATAGCTTGCATGGCAATTGTTTTTTTTAACTTTTTTCATAATACAAGTTTATCATCATAAAACCCTGCTGACAGCATAGCTTGCCTTTTGAGGCATAATTAATTGGGCATTTTGTATTGGAATTTCAGCATAGCTTGCCTTTTGGGGCATAATTAACTGGGCATTTTGTGACAGCATAGCTTGCCTTTTGAGGCATAATTAACTGGGCATTCTGTATTGGAATTTCAGCATAGCTTGCCTTTTGAGGCATAATTAATTGGGCATTTTGTATTGGAATTTCAGCATAGCTTGCCTTTTGAGGCATAATTCACTCCCAGGCATTTTGTATTGGAATTTCAGCATAGCTTGCCTTTTGAGGCATAATTAATTGGGCATTTTGTATTGGAATTTCAGCATAGCTTGCCTTTTGAGGCATAATTAACTGGGCATTTTGTATTGGAATTTCAGCATAGCTTGCCTTTTGAGGCATAATTAATTGGGCATTTTGTATTGGAATTTCAGCATAGCTTGCCTTTTGAGGCATAATTAACTGGGCATTTTGTATTGGAATTTCAGCATAGCTTGCCTTTTGAGGCATAATTAACTGGGCATTTTGTATTGGAATTTCAGCATAGCTTGCCTTTTGAAGCATAATTAACTGGGTATTTTGTATTGGAATTTCAGCATAGCTTGCCTTTTGAAGCATAATTAACTGGGCATTTTGTATTGGAATTTCAGCAAACAGAAGAAGCAGGTGAATGTGGTAACATAAAGCATTCTTTAATTGTGGATTTGCATTATTAGTACTTGCCATGATCAACAAACATACATATACATGTAGTTGTAGAGTCAACAGTGCACAACACACTGATCCCAAACAAACAACTTTGAGAAATGTCAATGAAGCATGAAATATAGGTCACAGTGACCTACTTTTGGAATGATGGTGTCATACATACCACTAGGTATCCACACAAAGTTACATAACCCTACTAATAAGGTTGCTTCAGAAACTGACCTAAAAGCATAGCACAATTAATGGATGCATGCAACGTAAGTCACAGTGACCTGTTTTTGATGTAGTACTCAATAAAACAGACAAATCCACATGACTGTACACTCAAAGTTGTATGACACACTGACCATATGCCCCAGGCAAAGGAAGTCACAAAAGAAACATAAAATGTAAGTCGTTGGTACTCAATTATGCATGACAGTTTAGTTCTCTCATAGTTGAATCCACACACTAAACTTCAAGACCCTGTAAGTGAGTGTGCCTGAAAAATTCACCTAACGCAATTTCCTCCATAAATTCCACCAAAACAAAATCAGTAAATGTGGTAAAGAAGTAATTAATAATGCCATGCTATTTAACACACAGAAATGAAATTTAAATGCATATTTCCTTTCTACAAACGAATTCTTAAACACAACTTTAACCTGCTGTTTACAATCAGCAAACTTTTCCCATAAACAGCAACACAATTAGTAAAATTGGGCAAGAGGGTACTAAATAAAGCCTGGCATTATGCTAAAGAAAACACAGCATGGGTACTAAATAAAGCTTGGCATTATGCTAATGAACACACAGCAAGGGTACTAAATAAAGCTTGGCATTATGCTAATGAACACACAGCAAGGGTACTAAATAAAGCTTGGCATTATGCTTATGAAAACACAGAAATGAAATTTAAATACATAGTTCCTTCACATGAGCCATAACCAAAACCTTACAAGCAAATTTTAACCTGCTGTCCAAACCCTCTGATGTCAACACCAATGCCAGATGAGTCATAGCATAAGCTCTCCTGTGTTTCTACTGCAAGCTAAAAAGTGAGCTTTAAAAACAAGAGTCCCTCCAAGGGACTGATGCTCATCTGGCTGAGCAGAATTTCCAGGAATTGAAGAAAAGACCATGTCTTCCTTTTAACTGCAGAGTGTTTAAACCATCCTTGATATTCTTCAGCGACAATAAGATTTTCAAATTAGCTACTGTGGTGGACATATTGGAAGTCAACTTGGCACCATTTTCATTTAGGACCAACAAGGCATCATCAGAAGTCTTCTGGTTGAAACCCCACATTGATATGACTTTCCGTTGTTGAGAAGCAACGATAACAAGATTTTTAAAATGAATGCCATCCATGGTGGCCATATTCGATATCAGATTGGCACCATTTCTATTTAGCACAAATTAGACATAAGAAGTTTCTTGGTGAAAGTACAATGTCGATATGAGCAGCCATCTAGGCGAAGTAATGATAACAAGCTTTTCAAGCTGGCCATTGGGCAGTCATATTAGAAGTTGGATCATAAGAAGTCTTTCAGTGAAAACCCTGTGCTGATATGACCATTCATTCAGGAAAAATAGTGATAAAAAGTTTTTTCAAGATGGCCACTGTGGCAGGGATATTGAATGTCGGAATGGCACCATTAGGATGAACCAGACATCATAAGAAGTTGTTTAGTAAAAACTCCATGTTGATACGACCATCCATTTAGGAGAAGCAGTGATAACATTTTTAAGATGGCCACTGTGGTGGCCATTTTGGACATTAGATTGACACCATTTTAATTTTGGACCAACCAGACACCATAAGAAGTCTTATGGTGAAAACCCGACAGCAATATTATTTTTCGTTCAAGAGAAGTAGCAATAACAAGATTTTCAAGATAGCCACTGTGACAGCTCTATTGGACATCAGATCAGCACCATTTTCATTTAGGACCAACTAGACATCATAAGAAGTCTTTTAATGAAAACCCCATGTTGATATGATCATCCATTCATGAGGAGTAGCAATAACAAGATTTTCAAGATGGCTGCTGCAGTGGCTATATTGGATATCAGATTGGTACCATTTTCATTTAGGACCAACTGGACATCATAAGAAATTTGTAGTGAAAACCCCATGTTGATAAAACCATCCATTCAGGAGTAGCAAAAACAAGATTTTCAAGATGGCCACTGTGGTGGCCATATTGGATGTCCAAGCAGCACCATTTTCAATTAGGACCAACTAGACCATGGGATGAATGTGTGTGTAAAGTTTCATGGCAATCCTCCAAGTAGTTTAGGAGAAGCAGTGATAACAAACTTGTGCTAACGGATGGACTGACGACAGGTGATGGACAACAGACCATCCCATAAGTTCTTCTGGTCTATGACCAGTAGAGCTAATTATGACCCTGCTCCATCCATGAATGTAAGTACCGATGAAAGTGCCTGTTACCCTTAATGTAACATACTGTAACACAATGTTACCCCATCTGTTACCCCAAATGTAACACTGTTACACAATGTTACCCGTTGGTTACCCCAAATGTAACACATTGTAACACAATGTTACCCCTATATGTTACCCCTATTGTAACACATTGTAACCCCTGTCTGTTACCTCAAATGTAACACATTTTAATACAACATTACCCCTGTCTGTTATCCCAAATGTAACACAACGAACCACAATGTTACCCCTGTCTGTTACCCCTAAATGTAACACAATGTTACCCCAAATATAACACATAACACATTCTAGCAAATTATCAAAAATGTCATTCTAAATAGCTCCATGTTACTATGGCATTGACCTTTATGACAGTTTCTCATAGATTTTACTGCCACAATTTACTTTTACCAATTTGAAAGAGTGCTTTATTTGCAAATGTGTAAGAATTCTGTAATGCAATCACTATGTGCATTCTTCATCTTTCTGAGGTTTCTTATTTACAGCCACAGAATGCTATTTTCCTACAATAAAAATTGTTGTTTTGACAACGGAAACAAATTTTGGGAGTAAAATTTGTTTCACCAATAATATCTGATCATAATACTGATAATCCACTACCTTGCTAATCCAGCCCTCACAAGCAAAACAGATGTTAGCTATGTTTTGTGGCTTGTTCTGTTAGCTATGTTTTGTGGCTTGTTTTTGCATTAAAAGTGCTAAAACATCATCTGCTTACCAAGATTTAAGTCACGTGAGTGGTCTCTCCTTATACAGAGGGACTGGTACCAAATCATGTCATTTTCATATACTACTGGACCAGAACTGCACACTCTTAGAAAGATATAACTCCAGGGAGGTACTGGGAAGCTGGGCCCATATTATCATAAGATAAGTATTATTGAAGAAGCATTTTACTCCAAAAATTGATTTCTTCTTCAAGTACATTAGCCGATCACAATATGTTAGGTGAATAGGTAAGAGGTGGAGGGAGTTACATCCCCTTACCCTAAAGTTGGCCCTTACCCTGAGTTAGCCAAGGAATGCTACAGTTGGTTGAACCTGGGGTGCATTTTTTTTAACTAAAATTGATTATGATTAGACAAATTTGTTTCATTAAATAAACTTAACTGTTAGTTCAACCAAATTCGGCATTCCTTCGCTGCTATCACTCTTCAACCAAATGAAAGGGCAGTCAGCAGAGTTTGAAAAAACAACCACTTGATTGTGTCTGGATTTACTTCAATAAGGAAAAAGGCATAGTACAAATAAAATAATTTGATTCTAAACTGTGCAACAGTGTCAATATGGGCCATCATCTACGTAAAATATTCTTGAAAATTTGGCCTCTAGTTCCCATTGATGTGGTTGGAACAGAGCTACAAAGCACTAATTGTTATGGCAGTAAGACATCGACCCCTTTCCACCACCCCCTCGTATATATCAAGGTCAACATCTTATACTATAGTACTACCTACTACTTCAGTCTAGTTGGTCTTGACCTTTTACTATAGTGATACATGTGCTTGACTGTCACAAAGGAGACCCAAGTTCAAATCCAAACAACGCTAGCTTTGTGGTCCTTCCTGTTACATTGGGTGTATACCTGTGTATGTGTGGTCTGTCTCTCTGTAGCCAATGGTGTGCTCTGTGTTGAGAATCTAGGTGACTGTGAAGGTATGTCAAGGAACGTGGCAGTTGGGGTATATGAGACCACTTACTAACCAGCCTAGCTGGTTCCGATATTTTAGTCTTGTGGTATGTGTGCCTGACAGTCAAGCAGGAGAATGGAGTTCAAATCTTGACAAGAGCAGTACTATCACATTACCTGTTTAAACGTTTACAAGCATAGCTGCTAATCTTACTGTACCTTCATTCCTATCAGAGGCAGGACATTGTTTAGTCTGTAACCAGTGGCAACTGGAGTTGTGTACAAGAGGACATCACTGAACTGAAATATACAAAAAAGTTTTCATGTACATGTATATAAAGTTTTCATGCACATGTATATACATAACATTCATAGAAACTGTTTCATATATAACAACAATTCATATTTGTAATGTAAATGTCTGTGTGCCTGAGATTCTGAGCTTGGTGTAGTATTTAAAGGTCACAGTGGTCCAATTTTGAAAATACCAAATTTTGGTTTAGATGTATTAAAATAAGAGTTTCATGGAGGACTATGTCTGGTCTGCAAACTAGACCATAATAAATTCTCCATGCTTTAAACTTCATAAAATTGCAATGTAAAATCTTGATGTTGTTGCCACCGCTGGCAGCAGAAAACCAATACCTCTGTTTCACAATATGTTACCTGCAGGCTTGACAACAGAGAAAGTTTTATTTCACTGAAGAATGAGACTCACTTAAAATCTGACCTAAAATGCTTTGAATCTGGCCAATACAAACCCAATTAATAAATTCATGACAACCATACATAATCAAAACATACAGTCCCTGACAAAATATTAGCACTTCTTCAATTGTTAATACACTTATTTACAGACAGCTACTCTGCTCTAGTAATAGAAGGTAGGACTATACAGTTCTGCAGTACTGAACATGAATGTAACATGGTTTAATTAATCTCCTGTGGGGCTTGGAGATGTTGAATAGATCCCACACGCCCTCTTGCATGTTGTAACAGGTGACTAATGGAGGTTCAGTGGTTAGTGTGCTGGACTCATATCCGAAAGGGTGCAGGTTCGAATCCTACCATTGTTTAAGACCATTTCTTTCTTTTAACCATGTCTACCATTTTGAAAGATGAAAACACATGGTTTTGCATCATTTCATTCATGGTGCAAGATGGTGGTGAGGTAAACGATTGCTTAGAAGTACTTTGTCAAAATCAGTGAATAGACTAGACATCATAGGAAGTCTTTTAGTGAAAACCCCATGCTGATATGACCATCCATTCAGGAGGAGTAGTGATAACAAGATTTTCAAGATGGCTGCTGTGGAAACCATATTGGACCCCAGATCAGCACCATTTTCATTTAGGACTAACTAGACATCATAAGAAATCTTTTAGTGAAAACCCCATCTTGATATGACCATCCATTCAGGAGTAGTAGTGATAAGATTTTCAAGATGGCTGCCATAGTGGCCATATTGGATGTCAGATTGGCACAATTTTCATTTGGGACCAACTAGACATCATAAGAAGTCTTTTAGTGAAAACCCCATGTTGATATGACAATCCAATCAGGAGGAGTAGCGATAACAAGATTTTCAAGATGATAGCTGTGGTGGCCATATTGGATGTCAGATCTACACCATTTTCATTTAGGACCGACTAGACATCATAAGAAGTCTTTCAGTGAAAACCCCATGTTGATATGACCAACTGTTCAGGTTGAGTAGCGTTAACAAGATTTTCAAGATGGCTGCCATGGTGACCATATTGGATGTCAGATCTACACCATTTTCATTTAGGACCAACCAGACATCATAAGAAGTCTTTTAGTGAAAACCCGATGTCGATATGACCATCCATTCAGGAGGAGTAGCGATAACAAGATTTTCAAGATGGCTGCAGAGGTGGCCATATTGGATGTCAGATTGGCACATTTTCATTTACGACCAACTAAATATGATAAGAAGTCTTTCAGTGAAAATCCCATGTTGATATGGCCATTCATTCAGGAGCCGTAGCAATAACAAGATTTTCAAGATGGCTGCCATGGCCGCCATATTGGACTTCAGATCAGCACCATTTTCATTTTGGATGAACTAGACATCATACGAAGTCTTTTAGTGAAAACCCCATGTTGATATGACCATCCATGTAGGAGGAGTAGGCATAACAAGATTTTTTCAAGATGGCCACTGTGGTGGCCATATTGGATGTCAGATCTACATCATTTTCATTTAGGACCAACTAGACATCATAAAAAGTCTTTCAGTGAAAACCCCATGCTGATATGACAAACTGTTCAGGAGGTGTAGCAATAACAAGATTTTCAAAATGGCTTCTGTGGTGGCCATATTGGATGTCAGATCAGCACCATTTTCAATTAGGACCAACTAAACATCATAAGAAGTATTTTAGTGAAAACCCCATGTTGATATGACCATCCATTCAGGAGGAGTAGTGACAACAAGATTTTCAAGATGGCTGCAGTGGTGGCCATACTGGATGTCACATCAGCACCATTTTCATTTAAGACCAATTAGACATGATAAGAAGTCTTTCAGTGAAAACCCCATGTTGATATGACCATCCATTCAGAAGGAGTATCAATAACAAGATTTTCAAGATGGCTGCCATGCCCGCCATATTGGACTTCAAATCGGCACTATTTTCATTGAGGATGAACTAGACATCATAAGAAGTCTTTTAGTGAAAACTCCATGTTGACATGACCATCCAAGTAGGAGGAGTAGCGATAACAAGATTTTCACGATGGCTACAGTGATGGCCATATTGGAAGCCAGATTGGCACAATTTTCATTTAGGACCAACTAAACATCGTAAGAAGTCTTTTAGTGAACACCCCATGTTAATATGATGTTCCATGTAGGATGAGTATGATAACAAGATTTTAAAGATGGCCTCTGTGGTGCCCATATTAGACATCATATCGGCACCATTTTCATTTAGGACCAAGTAGACATCATAAAAAAACTTTTAGTGAAAACCCCATGTTGATATGACCATTCAGAAGGAGTAACGCTAAGATTTTCAAGATGGCCATATTGGATGTCTGTGCAACACCATTTTCTTTTAGGACCAACTAGACCATGGGATTAATGTGTGTGTAAAGTTTCATGGCAAGCCCCCAAGTATTTTAGGAGGAGTAGAGATAACAAACTTGTACTAGCGGATGGACGACAGATGACAGACAATGGACAACGGAGAACAGACCATCACATAAACTCTTCTGGTCTATGACCAGTACAGCTAAATATACCTATGCAGCTAAAATTATCACTTGGGTCAATCCCAACCCTTTGGAACTTAGCCAAGAAGCTCTTTTAGGGATTGTGAATCAAAAGAGAGAAGTATAGGGATATGTGATTTACAAACAAAGACTTTTAGTCATTAAATAGAATTCTGATTGACAGCAAATCTAAATATTAGCACATATTAATATCAACAACTGGGTCACTGTCCTACCATCCATTTACAACCCCTGTTGATCAGGTTAATGGAGATAACTTTTCATGGCTAAATGGTGGTATCCAAAAAAGGAATACAATATGCATATACACGAAGAATAGAAATTTGAAGCACAGCAGCATTTTTATCAAGTTTTCTTAGTTATTCTTATATACATGCAACTCCCAAACCTCCCACCCATGTGTATCATAATCACTACACATCAAAAACCTATAGTGCCAGGAATGGGTTTAAATTGACCATTCAGCAAACAGGAGAAAACTATTTTCTAGTGGCTAACCTCACACATGTGACTGTCTTCTAGTGACTAACCTCACACATGTGACTGTCTTCTAGTGACTAACCCCACACACATGACTGTCTTCTAGTGGCTAACCCCACTCAGGTGACTGTCTTCTAGTGACTAACCCCACACATGTGACTGTCTTCTAGTGACTAACCCCACACACGTGACTGTCTTCTAGTGGCTAACCCCACACATGTGACTGTCTTCTAGTGACTAACCCCACACACGTGACTGTCTTCTAGTGGCTAACCCCACACATGTGACTGTCTTCTAGTGACTAACACCGCACCTGAACTAACTTAATATGGAGAATATAGAGAATAAGTGTGACTTATTGACAGGTGAGCTACAAACAAAACAACCCCACCCACATACCCACCCACCCCTCCAGAAAATGCAAACTAACAAACAAAGAAAAATGAAGTTGACACTGTTCTCAAGTATCTGTGGACAACACAAATTTTAATTACACATTCCTAAATCAATACAAAAGCTAATTTTCTGCATTTTCCAATCATGATTCTAATACTGTTTCATATAATAGATAGTGGAAAAAAATCAGATTCATCAAGTATTGTTTATATTATGCTATACACTTCAAATGACCCAAGCATGCTCCACACTGATTGGTCAATATCCTTATCAATCATTAGCTTGCGAAAGGGTCAAATCTGAAAATGTTATACATGTATACAACTGAAGACTCCATCACACTTTGGTTTTTGATTATCCCAAATCCTTATCTTACCTGAATAAGGAAGAATCATGCAACAGAATATACACACAAACTACTGCAAAAACACAGACCAAAACACACATATGTGCAAAGTCACGTTTTTTTTGTTTTTTGTTTAATTTTTTGGTTTCAATAAAAAATAAAGACAAATTTAGCATTGGTGATTTACCAAAAAGAACTTCCTTGGTTGCATTTCTTTTCTGGAAAGCTTCTTCAACTCCCCATCCTTCAGCAAATCCTGTGGAAAGAACCAAAAACTTAAAGAATCTTACGTGTAAAACATATTATTATGTATTAGCCTTTAATGGCACTTCATCACAATAATGGCCATATGGTGCCAATAAAAAGTAGTTCTAAAAATGTAGAAGTCAAATATACTTTATCTCATATTTTCTGCATAAATAACATGCAATTGTTACAATATTGATTACAAGTTATCACTGATATAACATTTTATATACATATCTATTATGTTTGATATTACACGTATGTAATAAAACTTCATGACCTCATACAAGGTATAAGTGTAACGTCAGGGACAGTTGGATGTTAATTAAGTCATACCATGATGAATTTCTTAGCAATTTTCTGAACAGAAGATGTGATAAATATAATCTAACGTATTTTAATTTTTTTTAAATAATATGTTTAGATTTATTTGAAGCTTATTTTAACTGCTATAAACCTTTCATCTACTGAAGTTAGATCCTTGAAACTCTGACTGCAAACTTAACTTTGACATGCTATGGGTTAGACTGGAATCAAGTGGTGGTTACTTGTATATTTGTTTTTCTTTTTAATACATTTTTTATTGTTTACTGTACAAACTGGCAATGGGATCAGACTTTAATTTATCACAACATTAAAGTTTTCTCCCTTACAATTATTCAACATACAAATCACCAACATGGATCCAAAATATTACATCTAGTTCAGTGATGTAAAAAAAAAAAAATAAAGATGAGAGAGAGAGAGAGAGAGAGTGATTGTTATTTCTGTCTATTGTAATCATATATTGAAAATTTATGCTACAATTAATATTACATATGAAAATTTGCATATATAAAGTATAATACAAAACTCAGCTATGTTTGGAATGAAGTTCCCAAATTATCATGAAACTTTCTTTTCTGTCCAATTTGACTGCAATATATTTTTTTAATATATAATATTCTTGAAAGAAACTCTTAAGACGATTTAATCTTGCATGAGTATATGTAATACTTGTAATAATGCAGTACTTGTAATAATGTAATACTTGTAATAATGTAGTACTTGTAATAATGTAGTACTTGTAATAATGTAGTACTTGTAATAATGTAATACTTGTAATAATGTAGTACTTGTAATAATGTAATACTTGTAATAATGTAGTACTTGTAATAATGTAATACTTTTAATAATGTAGTACTTGTAATAATGTAATACTTGTAATAATGTAATACTTGTAATAATGTAGTACTTGTAATAATGTAATACTTGTAATAATGTAGTACTTGTAATAATGTAGTACTTGGTAAGAAGAAGAGTAAAATAGAAAGGTTTTTCATACAATTCCTCTACATCTGTATCTCCAAATAAAACAATTCCTGTGCTAGTAAGTGTTATTTTTAGTACATGTCGAATCCAATGGGAAACATCACTTCATAACCTGTTAACGACATTACATTTCCAAAACAATAATCTATGATATTTTGTATTTCTTATGAAATTAATGAGTTATATAATAATTTCAGAACTTTGTTGACCAAGGCACAAAATAAAACAATTTAAAATTCAAATTCATTTCATGGCAGTTTTCTACGATCACTTTTATGAAAAATTAAATTTGTATACATTTCAAGACTGTTTGTGTTAATGTGTCATTCAATATACAAATCTAACTGGTTTACAGTTGTTTTGTTTAAAGGTTTCTATTTCAAACAACAAAATAAATGACAGTTGAACATGGGCTAATATATTTGAAACCACAGAATATATGCTCAGTTCAGCAACTTCAAACTTGAAATCAGATATGAGCACAGGCTTGCTCCAACAAGAAGTTTTGACAGATTGTGTATCTATTATGAATAAACTTATGTTCAAAATATCATCATGGAGCAAGGCCGCACTGCCGTCTAAAAACAGAATTATTTGACATTTTACTACATAACATTGGGATTTTGTTGCTGTTGCATCATATCCACCTTGGAGTCAGAGAAATTATACGTGTAAAGAAACTGAATGGCAGTTGCTCACCTGGTCTTCATATTTATTACTAGCAATTATATGCTTTAAAAATACAGAGAAACAATTAAATTCCGATTGATTCACACAATATTATTCACCTTTTCTTTCTTTTACTTTCATTTGTTTCCCCTCGCACATTTGGCCTGATTTTTGGGAGAGGCACCAGTGGGGATTTTAAAGGGACTTATAGGTATTCTTTTAAGTCATATTCTGTTGTTCAATAAACCTCAATATTGCTATATTATCACAGAAGTGTGGCTGTAATGACAAGAAAGATGAGTAGATATCTGATTAGTTTCCGAACTGAATATAATAAAAGAATAACATGTTTTACATTAATATCTGTCCCGAATCTCCTCCATTAGTATTCGACTCCTGAAATAAAAACACTAAATATCTCAAGAGTAAGGACTACTGTAGCATAAGAAATTTTCATGTGGACAAATGTTCACGGTTGTCGTTGTTGCCCTGAACCCCAAATTTAAAGACCCAATAAAAAATTAGCCATGTATGATGATGACCATAATACCAACTCCCCCATCCCCCATCCATTTTCTTACTGTGTTAAGTTTCTTAAGAGTAACAAAGCTACTAGTATTTGATAAATCAATGTCAATACTGTAATCTGGAAATAAAATATTAGCTTTTACATGTATTTGTTTTATTTTAACCCTTTGAAAAAAGAATTATAAAGAATTTTATATTGCTTTAATGCACCTGTATCGATCATAAAGTATTAGGTAGCTGTAATTTCCACTCATTGCCTTAAATCAATATGTGAGATAAGGATAGAGTGAAACAAGAAAAAGCATAAGGTATTCAAACACTAGTAATACTGAAAATAACAGAAAGAATAATAAAAAATACTACTACATGAAAATTAAATTTAATACATATTCAAAATCGATCCTTCATTCGAGTACAACTGTTGTTGAAAAATGAAAATCCTCCTAAAAGCATATTTCATTTAATCCTTGCATTTTTAATCCAAAAGAACAACAAGCCTGTAAAATACAAGAACTATTGCTTGAAGCACTATTATTAATGAAACACTATTTATATACACTAATTACAGCAGAGTATTAATGCTCACACTTCACTGATTTTCGGACAAAGCCACCGTATCAACATTGTGCCAATCAAGTCTCATGGTACACATAAATGCATGTCAGGTAAATAATCCCCAAATTGCACAATTAAACAAGTCCAGCTTTCTCAAAACCACTGATAATTAGGTCCGATCTTTCAGTCATTGTCGCGTGAGCTGCAATTATCCATTCAGCTTGAATTGGCTTGATTAATGAGGTTGCAAGGTTCACTAATACTGTGCAATGATTGTCACCAGCAACATCTTCCTTTTCTGTGATGGCCTCCTTGACCTGTTCAGCATACCTTTTGTGGAAGTGTGATTTTAATTCTTCCTTGTACTCTTTATTTATTGTCAAGTCTAGTAGATGAAGCTGGTCTGTACATAGGTCAGGCACAAACAAAGGAGTGATTCCACTGTCTTACAATATTGTTAGCATCTTCACACTTTGGTGGCATCAGCTTCCTTTGTTGCTGAGCACTCAGACGAAAACACGGTGTAAGCGATTGATCTTGACAGGTGTTTTATTTGTGCTCATAGAGGTGGTAGTAGTATTTTATTGTTGTTGGCTAAGTTGGCTTCCACTGATGTTATTCACTCAGACAAAAACACTGTGTAAGTATTGAACTTGTCAGGTCTTTGATTTGCGTTCATACATGTGGCAGTATTGTTTTAAACATTCAAGTGACTGCCGTTTGCATCAGTTTTATTCTTTTGTATCCTTTATTTTGGGTATTTACAGAGGTTAAACCACAAATCAAACACCTACTAATATGCAAACTTTGACAGGCAAAACCAAGAATTTAAGTACCATGAAAATGTCGTTTTTTGTTTTTTTTTTACAAAACCATGAAAAATTAGTCCCACGAAAATAAATCATACTACAATATTTCGAGGTATATTTAAGAAAGTTTTATTGATTCGATCTTTCTTCAATATTAATTTTCAAAATAAATGCAGCTGGTATCTCCTCAACGCCAAGCTAAACACACTATATATAGCTTGGAATAAGACACGAGGTTCAACAGGTATAATCAGCTCTGATGGTAAGGAAATTGCCTGCTATGCAGGAAAACACAGTATGATTCCCACATCAGGAGCATTTTCTTATTTTTTAATTTTCATCTGTTTACTTTTTAATGATACCTTTAATTTTGCAAAGAAACTTGAATCATTTTTAAGTTGACTTGTAAGTTGGGGATATTCAATATTCATAGTCACTGACTCCTAGGACTAAGTAAGTATCCATTTTTTAAAATTAAATCTGAATACACAGCTTCATGGCATAAAAATGATACAAATATATTTATATCATCATTTTAAATTTAGTGAATAATTTATGGACCGGTCCATCAAAGAGAAATACATGGAAAGGTTGAAAAACTGTAATGTCTTCTGTTATCTCTTTTGAACAAAAAACCAACATCAGAAACTCAATAACACCACATCATACATGTAATATATATCATATCAAGAATGTTCAAGAGGGGATTTTCTATGCAATGAGCACTTGTATAAAATCCTGTATGCATCAAAGTAGATTCAGAACTAATGGGGTTATGACAATAAATAGCAGATAATAAATCAAAACACAACCTGAATCTTGATCCCTGTGCAAGTTATTTCATATACTACATCATATAATAACTTCACAAAAATAGACTGCTTTAAAAATGTTCCTACAAGGGTTTCTCACTATGATGCTATTAAGGGGAAAGGGAAGCCATAAAAGTGTATTAACCTTAAACTGAGTTTTATTATTAGCACATTATTTAATAACTGGCATATTACATGCAAAACTGCATTTTCATATAGTATGTTTTAAGGGAAATCACCTTATAATGGGTTATAATAAACAAACTAGAGGAATGGCCAGCAATTTGCTCACATAAATATATCCCCACTTCTCTACATACCACCCCTGCTCCTTATGATGGACAAGAGTCTACAATGCAGTCTCATTTGAAAACAACTGTCATACAAGATGCCTCCGGTTGCAAGTTGAAAAGGGCAATAACTCTTACAAAATACATGAAAGCTTTTGTTTTGTTTTGTGGGTTTAATGCCATTTTTCAGCACATGATACATGTACATGGCAGCCAGTATATTTGGTGGAGGAAGAACCTGGGAAATTCTTGGAAAAAAACATCAACCCACGGGAAGCTACTGGCAAGCTTTCTTACATACCCACATCGGCCAAGCTGAGACTCAATCCCACACAGACACAAGCGAGACATGTGAGCGCCTTAGACCACTCAGCCACCCATGGGCCCAAAACATTAAATAACAATGATTGATCAGTATACACATCTTCATATGATGACCATGATTTGTAGCAAGTATTACTAAAATGAATCAATAACTGTCATATATTGCATCCAGTTTTAACTTAAGTAAAAGAAGTGCAGTAACTCTTTTAAAAGTTGTATGAATACAATCATTTGGTCAACAGGCACATATTCTAAATATGACTATAATATGTTCTAAGTTTCAAAGCGATCCACTGAAAACTGCAAGAGTTGTTGTATTCACAAGATTCTGTCATATACTATATCAAACTGCAAGTCCTAAAGGGCAATAACTCTCACAAAAATCAAAGAAACAGTGATTTGTAAATATGTGCATCAGATAATGACAATAACAAGTACCAAGTTTCACAGCGATCTATCAAAAACTGCAAGACAATTTGCATTCACATGAGTCTGTTATACACTGCATCATGATGCATGACAAAATGAGCAATAACTTCCAACAAAAATCATGAGGGTAGAGAGGATTCTGTATATATTGTTACGACTCTATGGTCTAAGAAAAATGTAACAGAAAGAAAGTGAAACCAACAAATCAAGTAAAAATCAACAAGCAATTTATTACTAGATAATTAAAATGAAAAATCAAAAAGTCACTTACAGTAATGTGTTTTGAAATCCTAATAATCCAATAAGAATGATTGTTCTAATCACAAGTCCTAAATATAGAATGTTCCAAATTCACGGCTGTGTCCTTGAATGTTATGATGTGCTAATGGTCTCCAAAGTCCTGATGTACTAGTAATCTTGATGTGCTGATGTCAAAATGAAGTATTCCAAAATCTCTGAATAAGTTCAGTTAAATTCCAAAATCATCAATTAAAAATCCAAAATCCAAAAGTTTATGAGCACTGTTATAATCCAATGAATATTTAAAATAATTCCTCTCTTAGAATTTGGAATGAATTTTCACAACTGTAATAGCTCTTTACAAGACTGATGGTAATGTCAAAACTGAAAAAATGTCCACCAAACATGGTATATATAAAGATTGGTCACATGACAGAATGTTCTAGAACATGAGTCATCTTAATGGAATTTTTACTTGTAAACAAAAATCAACCTTGACCTTCAAATTGAGAAAACATATTGATCAAAACAACCTAATTCAAGGACACTAGTTAAACATGTTTTTCCTGATAACATTAAGATTTAAGCAAATATTAAAGTGAAGAAACATTTATAATTTCCCAAAATATTTATAATATTATATAAACATCATACATAACACCTCCCCTCATAAAGAAAAAGAAAGATTTATATAATAAAGCTTTTTTTTGAATATACATCTAATACTACAATAACCCAAATTACATAAGAACATGTTTTATGATACTGGACTTAATTACATCAAGCAATATTACATTTCTAGGCACGTGAGAGTGCATCTGCAATCACATTGTCTTTTCCCCTGATGTGTTTGATGTCAATGTTATATTCCTGCAATATCAAACTCCATCTCAACAATCTCCGATTTTTATCTTTCATTTTGTTGATGAAAGTAAGGGGATTGTGATCACTGTACACAATAATTGGAGAAAGAGCTGAGGTAACATACACTTCAAAATGCTGTAAAGCCAATATCAAAGCCAAACATTCCTTCTCAATTGTGGAATAATTTTTCTGGTGCTTGTTTAGTTTTTTAGAAAAATAACACACAGGGTGATCCACACCACTTTTGTCTTCCTGAATCAATACTCCACCAACCCCTACATCACTTGCATCAACAGATAATTTAAATGATTGGCTGAAATTTGGTGCAGAAAGAACTGGTGCATTCTTAAGCATGGCCTTTAACTTGTCAAAAGATTCCTGACACTTGTCAGACCAATAAAATTTGGCTTTCTTACTCAATAAACTTGTCAAAGGTTCAGCAATTTTGGAAAAATTGGAACAAAATTTCCGATAATATCCAGCCATACCTAGAAATCGCATCAGTTGCTTTTTACAAATTGGAACTTGAAATTCAGAGATAGCTTTGACCTTAGCTTCTATAGGTTTAACTTGACCTTGTCCCACAATATGTCCTAAAAATGTGACACAAGCATGGCAAAACTCACTTTTGCTCAAATTAATTGTCAGATTCGCATCACTGAGTCGATCAAAGAATTTTCGAATGGTTTCCAAATGATCTTCCCAGGTGTTGTTGTAGATAATGACGTCATCGATATAAGCGTCACAATTATCAAGACCAAATGTTATCATGTTCATCAGACGTTGAAACATTGCAGGCGAATTTTTCATTCCAAATGGCATGACTTTATATTGATAAAGTCCATCTGGAGTTACAAATGTTGAAATTTCTTTTGCCCTTTCCGTCAGTGGAATTTGCCAGAATCCTTTTAAAAGGTCAAACTTGGTGACATATTCCGCATTTCCAATTTTATCAATGCAATCGTCCATTCTTGGGATTGGAAATGAATCAGTTTTGGTGACACTGTTGACTTTTCTATAGTCAGTACACATACGGAATGTATTATCTGGCTTGGGAACAAGAATACATGGTGAACTCCAGTTACTTTTACTTGGTTCTATGAAATCAATCTCCAGTAGATACTGAATTTCTTTCTTCAGATAGTTCTGTTAGAGAGGATTCATCCTATAAGGATGCTATTTCACAGGCGCAGAATCTACAATGTCAACGTCATGATAAATTTTACTTGTTCGTGTTGGAACATCAGGAAACAAGTGCTCATAGTCATGTAATAGCTGTTTTAGTTCATTTCTTTCCTGTTGTTGTAGATGTGAAAGTTTCTGGTCTAGGTTGTTCAATATTTCTGAATTCCGAAGATTGGTTATACCAGAGTCACTATAGTCTGATCGTATTCCATCGTTGATATCTTCACTGTGTGGGACAGGTACAACTAAATTAACTGAATAATTAGCTGAGCTATCTCTGTCAAAATATTCCTTTAACATATTTATATGACAAAGTTGTTTCTGTTTCCGTCTCCCAGGAGTGTTAATGATATAATTTAAGTCATTTACTTTCTTTGCAACGGTATAAGGACCATAAAATTTAGCCTGAAGAGGATTTTGAGGTATGGGAAAGAGAGCCAGAACTTTGTCACCAGGTTTAAAACTCCTTTTCTGTGAATTTCTGTCATACCTTAATTTCATTTTTGACTGAGTAGTGTGAAGATTAGTTCTTGCTACTTCACAGGCCTTTGACAACTTGTATTTGAAATCAGAGACATAATCAAGAAGATTAATCTTTGAATCTTCATTTGAAAGAAGTTTCTCTTTCAATAATTTCAATGGTCCACGGACAGTATGACCAAAAACTAGTTCAAAGGGACTAAAACCCAACGACTCTTGAACTGATTCCCTAACAGCAAACAACAACAAATGAACACCCTCATCCCAATCCTTTTCTGTATCAAAGCAATATGACTGAATCATATTCTTCAAAGTTTGATGAAATCTTTCCAAAGCACCTTGACTTTCAGGGTGATAGACAGAAGATTTAAACTGTTGGATGCCTAGTTCATGCATAACTTGCTGGAAAATTCCAGACATAAAATTTGACCCTTGATCCGACTGGACAGATTTGGGAAGGCCAACAAGTGTAAAAAACTTCACCAAAGCTTTCACAATAGTTTTAGTTTGTATATTTCTCAGAGGAATTGCCTCTGGAAATCTTGTAGATGCACACATGATGGTCAACAAGTATTGGTTGCCTGACTTGGTTTTAGGTAAAGGACCAACACAGTCTACCATTATTCTACTAAATGGTTCATCAAATGCAGGAATAGGTTGCAGATGAGCCTTAGGTATCTTCTGATTGGGTTTTCCTACCATTTGACAAGTGTGACAAGATCTGCAGTATTTAGAAACATCACTTTTGAGTTTCGGCCAATAAAAATGATTCAAGATCTTGTGACAAGTCTTAAGGACTCCTAAATGACCAGCCAAAGGAGTTTCATAGGCTAAATTAAGAATTTCCTGTCGATATGACTTAGGAACAACAATTTGATAGCTCACTGACCACTCGTCACCAGCGGGTACATCAGGTGGTCTCCATTTCCTCATAAGGACCCCATTTTTCACAAAGTAACACACTGGAACTTGTGTGGCTTCAGTTTCACTAATAGCCTTCTGAAACAAACAAGATATCTCGGGATCTTGCTCCTGTTCAATGACAAGGGATTGTCGTTTGTCATCCTGATTAGGACAAAGAGAATGAGTTGCCAAAAGAGGATCACTGTGATCAATACCATTTGATTGATCAATACCTGAGGAAAAAGTGACCTCATCAAAAGACTGACCAATACATGTGTCAGCTAAAGGAATAATATCCTGATCAACATCACTCTCAAGAGCTCTTTTTGCCATAGCTCTAGTAACTGCACAAGCAGGGTACAAATCAGGGATTTCAGTTTCGACAGGATCAACTTTCTGATCCAAACAAGGCTTGTCAGTTACAAGTGGATTAACCACAACCTTATCTCCAGCTAGGTCATTGCCTAGTAATAAATGAACACCCTCTATGGGTAAAGAAGTCACTGCCCCAACAGTCACAGGTCCAGAAACTAAGTCTGATGCCAAATTTACACAATGGAGAGGAACATTTACAAAGCCGCACTCTACTCCCTGAACAAGAACACTTTCACTTGAAGAAGACTCCTCAGACAAAGGCAAAGTACCTGATAATAAAAGACTCTGAGAAGCTCCAGTGTCCCTTAATATTTTAATTGGGATAGGCTTGGCAGAATCACCAATAAGTGATATAGAACCTTCTGACATGAATGGTTCATAAGCCTCTAAAATAGAATCAGACTGGGGTTTGTTTGACCCAACAAATGTATTGCTTTCAATACAAGACCGTGACCTTGACCTCGTAGAAATAAGAGCATTTGGAAAAGCTCTGTCTTTACTCTGTTGCTTATTTTTCAACTTGAAGCAATCAGAAATAACGTGCCCTTTCGTTTTACAATAAGTACACGTAGGAAGAGATAAGGATTTCTGATCAGTCTTATTAGATGTTTGATTCCTAACAGTTGTGCTGTTGTGAAATTTGGAAGTACTCGAATGAGATTGAAATGGTTTTTTACCAGAAAACTGCTGAGAGGACGACTTATTGCCAAATGAAATTTTGTGAGTCAAGGAATAATCATCAGCCATACGAGCAGCATTTTCCAAAGTTTCCACATTCTGCTCGTCAAGATAGGTTTTAACATCACTATGGATGCACCTCTTGAACTCTTCAATTAATACGAGCTGTCTGAGGTTATCATAAGCTTGATCAACTTTCTTGGCTGAGCACCACCTATCAAATAGTTGTTCTTTATCCCTTGCAAATTCGACATGAGTTTGTCCAGTTTCTTTTCTACAATTCCTAAACCTTTGTCGATATGCCTCTGGTACCAACTCAAAAGCTTTCAAGATGTACTTCTTAACCACATCATAATCAGTGCTTTGTTGTACTGAGAGTGAAGTGTAGACTTCACGAGCTTTGCCAATAAGTACACTTTGTAATAACAAAGTCCAATGCTCTCTGGGCCATTTCAAGTTTTCAGCTATTTTCTCGAAATGAAGAAAGTATTTATCTACTTCTTTTTCCTGAAAAGGGGGTACTAACCTAATATATCTAGTAACATCAAAACCTGGACTTGTGTTTAAAGGAGTGGAGTGTGCTCTGTTTGCCAGTTCTAATTCTCTTAATTTAAATTGCATTTCCCTTTCTTCTCTTTGCATCTGCATCTGCATTTGTATTTGTCTATCTTCTTTCTCTCTCTCTCTCTCCATCTGCATTTGCCTCTCTTCTTTCTCTCTCTCCATCTGCCTCTCTTCTTTTTCTCTCTCCATCTGTATCTGCCTCTCTTCTTTCTGCATTTGTATCTGCCTCTCTTCCTTCTGCATTTGTATCTGCCTCTCTTCCTTCTCTCTCTCCATCTGTATCTGCCTCTCTTCTTTCTCTCTCTCTCTCTCTGAATCTGAAGCTTTGCCAATTCTAATCAATCTGGTTCTTTAACTCTAATTCCCTTAATTTCCTGTCAGAACCAGATACAGGCTTTCTCTTCAAACTTAAAGCACTGCTATCAAAAATTCCCTTTCCTACTAAATACTGAATCAAAATAATCTTTATCTCCTGTTTTGTCAATGATACTTTTGCCTCAGATAGACTGTATTTTCTGGCAAGCTCGAGCAACTCATCCTTTCTCATGCACTCTAACCCCTCCTGGGTAGGTTTTGAAATGAAATTCTGAACATTAGATGCCATTGTAAATGCTTGTTGGTTTCACACAAAAAAAATTCTCTTTTAAAAAATCTTTGCCAAAGACAAAAATATTCTCCGAGACAAAATCAATATGAATTTCAAAGATAAATTTAATATCTCTAATATGCTTTAAAGAAATTCAGATCCCAGAAGACGAGCCCCCAATTTCTATTACGACTCTATGGTCTAAGAAAAATGTAACAGAAAGAAAGTGAAACCAACAAATCAAGTAAAAATCAACAAGCAATTTATTACTAGATAATTAAAATGAAAAATCAAAAAGTCACTTACAGTAATGTGTTTTGAAATCCTAATAATCCAATAAGAATGATTGTTCTAATCACAAGTCCTAAATATAGAATGTTCCAAATTCACGGCTGTGTCCTTGAATGTTATGATGTGCTAATGGTCTCCAAAGTCCTGATGTACTAGTAATCTTGATGTGCTGATGTCAAAATGAAGTATTCCAAAATCTCTGAATAAGTTCAGTTAAATTCCAAAATCATCAATTAAAAATCCAAAATCCAAAAGTTTATGAGCACTGTTATAATCCAATGAATATTTAAAATAATTCCTCTCTTAGAATTTGGAATGAATTTTCACAACTGTAATAGCTCTTTACAAGACTGATGGTAATGTCAAAACTGAAAAAATGTCCACCAAACATGGTATATATAAAGATTGGTCACATGACAGAATGTTCTAGAACATGAGTCATCTTAATGGAATTTTTACTTGTAAACAAAAATCAACCTTGACCTTCAAATTGAGAAAACATATTGATCAAAACAACCTAATTCAAGGACACTAGTTAAACATGTTTTTCCTGATAACATTAAGATTTAAGCAAATATTAAAGTGAAGAAACATTTATAATTTCCCAAAATATTTATAATATTATATAAACATCATACATAACAATATGCATCTTCTGATAATCACCATAATATGTACAAAGTTTCATGTTGATCCACTGAAAACTGAGTTTGTTTTTGTTGGTTTTAATGGCACTTTAAACACATTATTGACTATATCATGCCAAGGAAATGAGAGCCAAGTGTCTTTCAGATGAACACACCAATGCAGCCAACCAGGACTGGCCTGAGCAGGTATCAAACCAGAAACCCTTGGATTATAAGTTTGATGCTCTACCAACTGATCTACTGTGGCTCCTGAATATTGTGGGACTAGTTGCATTCACAAGATTGTCAGTTGCAAAACAAAAAGGGCAATAACTCTAACATAAATGGTGGTGGCATTGTGGTTTGTAAATATGAAGAGATGCTGCCAGAATTTTATCTGAGGCGGGGAACTCCCCCCTTTCCACCAAAATAAGGGGGGAGTAGACAAAAAATGAGGAGGAGGATGAAACGGTCATAGTTCAATATTTATGTAACATAAATATCCGTCTCTTTCTTTCTTCCTGCTCTATTTAAATAAAAATCCTCAAAAGATGTCTCCTCTAGTTGTATAAGCATTAATCGGTTGATCATTTCTGAGCTTAATTTGTTCCTTATCTGTGTATGAATACTGTTCTGTGCTGAGAACCCCTTTCACATATGCATAGCTAGCTAAGCCAGCTTTAACAAGTAGGAAAAATGTTCTTTATGGTTGTTATGTACAATTTTTTTCACTAAAAACAGCTCTGCCAAAGTTTCACTTTTTTGAATCATTGCTTTGCTGACTACTATGCCAGATTTTTTATCTGTTCCACAATGTTGTATTAGGGTTTTAAGTCCATCAATGCCATAGTCAGCTTTTTCAGACAGAGGTATTTTGATCAAAAATAAATATCTTTACTTTTTAATTTCTTTTTAGATTTTAATTTATTCAATTTATCCTAACCCTTAGAGTTGTATATAGTTTTGTAGCACAAGATCCATCAAGGCAGAATTGTTTGAGAAAAGAAATGAAAATTGCAGTCTACTTTTAAATTCCCTGTATTTTAATTAGGCTTAGATTTCTTCCTTTTTGACATTTAATTTAGAAATGCCACTTAATAGGGGGTTGATCGGCATGCCGTCTGTTTTTGTCCATCCAGCATGTACATCAGACTCGTATTCAACATCATTTTGAGGTTCAAAATTACTCACTGGTATTTCCAGTAACACTTTCCAGGCTCCAATAATCTCATTTGCTTCAAAACTTTAAAAATCATTGTCATCATCGCTATCATCGGCCAGTATTTGCTGAACGAAATCGTCATGTGAAGATGAACCATGTTGAGACTCAGCCATTTTGGATTTTCTAGGAGCCCTTACTTTAAACACATATTTGTAAAACTTCCTTCAGGAATGCAATGTTCAACCTTGACAATGCTTGTTTCAGGGCCCAAAAGTGCCAATAAAATTTAGTTTAACAACCGTTCTTGTCAAGCCAAAGTACTCAGATGTGTAAACAGTTGCCTACCAGAAAAAAAGGCAGATAACGAGACAAGCGCTACGAGACCCCTACTGGCGGCGCGATTATGCAGCGAGAAGCACTTTAAGGGTTAACAGTTAAATAAAAATTGTATACTCCGCAGAGTACATTTTTATATGCGCGACTTTAAACTAATTTGCTTGAGTTCTCGCGCATCACTGCTTTCCAAGTGCGCAAATTCATGCATCTTCAGATGATGACAATAACATGTACCAAGTTTTATTGTGATCCTCTGAAAACTGTGAGACTAGTTGCATTCTAAAGATTCATACAGTTGCATTCTGAAGATTCTGACATACACTGCATTCAGCTGCATGTCAAAAAGGGCAATAACTCATAAGATTGTAGGAGCATAATGATTTGTCAATATGTGCATCTTTAGGTAATGACCTTAATATTTACCAGGTTTCATGGCAATCCAATAAAAACTGTGGGACTAGTTGCATTTACAAGATTGTGTGATAGACAGAAGTATTGGTGCCCAGATGTACATGAGAAATCTTCAGATGATGACCATAACATGTACCAAGTTTCATGGTGATCCACTGAAAGCTGTGAGACTAGTTGCATTCTAAAGATTCATAAAATGCATTCAGCTGCAAGTCAAAAAGGGCAACAACTCATAACAAGAGGTTTGGTTTGGTTTTATGGGTTAATGCAATTTTTCAGCACATGATAGGCCACACAAGGCAGCCGGTATATCTGGTGGAGGAAGAACCCGGGAAAATCTCGGGAAGAACCACCGACCCACTGGAAGCTACTGGCAAGCTTTCTCACATAACCACATTGGCCGAGCCCAAGACTCGAACCCACGCAGACAGAGGTGAGATGGCAATGATCGGTAAAGGCGAGGGCCACCCCCCCCATAACAAGAGACCTGAGTGGGTCTGATATCACTTTCCTGACATATGTCATCTTGTGAATGCAAACTTGCACATGTACTGAAACTGTAGAGGGGAAAGAAAATCTCAGGGCACATACTAGCTACACTGTCTAATAATGTTGGTGTCATTTATCTTCTTTCCTACACTGTACAATATACAGGATCATTTTCTAAGCATAAAAAGGATGTCATTTATACTACCAGCATTCTGTCCTGATCTCTCCCTGTCTCTTGGGACTAGACCCCTATTCACAACTTACAAACTGTTCATATTCCCACCCTTAAGGTGTACACTTACTTGTCATTATAAGGGGAGGTAATCTGTGCTGTCAGCATGGATTACTGGGTCTGTCCTTACATCCCTGGGGTCCTGCCCCTGGAGTCATAACCTGGAAACCACTGAGATCCCCACCCAAACAGAGCTGTGGTTAACTCATTGGACTCATGACTAGAAGGTTGTGGCACTGATTCCAGCCTGGATCCTTATTTAAAAGCGTACATACTAAATATAAGCAGAATATGGCCTCCTGTGTGTTCACAAACTCAATCAGATGCAAGATTACCTCATTAATATAAGTGGATGTGGCTCATAAATGAACTCATATGAGGACTTGTTGACATAAGTTTACATACCAAATCTGATACAAAAAACATGGCCTCTAAAGTGTTCACAAGCTCAGCCATTCAGATGCAAGATCACCTCATTAATATGTGTGGATGTTTGAAAGTTATGCTCCAGAAACAAAAATGTTTACAGAGACACATACATATGGACACACAATCTTTTATTTTTTTTATTATCATCAACTTACATATGATCACAGTAATAAAAAATAAAATGCATAAAATGGTAGTTTTTTTGACCCTGTTGCACCTAAAATCACTTGAAACTAGTAGAAAAATGGTTGTAGAATACAGTTACTGTATTATTATTTATTTGGTTAAAATCAATGAAGAAATATCACAGAACCAACACCATATGTCTGTTCATCTGACCTTATTCAGAACCATATGTCTGTTCATCTGACCTTATTCAGAACACTTTGTCTGTTCATCTGACCTTATTCAGAACACTTTGGCATTTTCTACAGTGGCTGAAATCCACCTCAGATGTGACTGTATAGATAATCATAATTTCCACATAAATGTGGCTACATGAACAACTTCGAAAGTGTTATACGCCTTGAGTATATATCACCAAGATTTAAGTGAATGCAAGAACAATATTTTATAATAAAAATCATGAATTTTAAAGCATGTAACATCTAAGAATAGGAATGAATGTAAAAACCCAAATGAGTGCTTCATGATATAACGTCACTAGTAACATCGTGACATATCTTCTGCACCATCTAAGACTGGTTTACCAGGTACATATCAAACCTGAAGAAATCGGCCAAGACCTATATAAGGTGTTATTCCATTTTGAAGAATAACCCAACATGTTCCAAAAGATAGTAACTTTAACTAATACAGCATTAATATGGTGAATATAGCGAAGTATGACTTATAGCATCTGCTGGGAGGTTAACCTGTGATGGACCGGTGTATCATGCAGGGAATCACTGGGACAGTCATGTACATTGACTCTCAGTTGTTGCATAAAATGGAAAGTGACAAGCTCCAACCTCCACTATCTGACTCAAGAAGTCTTATCCTTTTAATGACCCCTGGGACCCCAAGGTTTCACAAGTGTACCTACCCTGCCAGGCTTGATGACCTCAAACTGACCAATCAGTGACCTCTGTATCTCCAACAGCTTCTGCACATGATCCTGTAATAAGTTTTAAAATATTTTGTTTAAAAAAACAATGGTTCCACAGAAAACAACGTTCTTGTCTACAAACCAACTGTGATGCACCTGCAAGTATACGACTTTCAAAAACAGTAGTCTTGCATACCAGTTATGTATAACTCTTAGGTTCATCTAAACAAAAATTATCACTGAAATAATCTAAAATTCATTTTCTTGATATTTCGTAATTTTTTATCAAGAACAGAATCAAATTTAATGATTTGTGTTAAGAGGTTATTAAAGTTCTTTTTAATCAAGAAGCTAAGAATACAACTGAATCATCTTCAGATGCAGAATGTATGAGCAGAAATATAACGGTAGGCCTCCAAGATATTGACAATATATATAATTTTGAATCCTCTTTTTTTCTCTTCATTCAAAACTTAAATCTGTTTTTAAATATTTGATGGTCTTCAAGTGACATAGATTTCTGTTAGAGGTTATACAGTTTCTTTTTAATAAACGAGTGAAAATAAAACTGAATCATCTTCAGATATGCATTGTTTAAATTTAAAAAAAGCTCTGAATATTAAAAGAATATAGACTGAAGATTTATTTAAAATGAAACTGATTAAAGTAACAGTAATGACAACAAAAACAACAATAATAATAATATACATGTAATAATAATAAACAATAATATTTTGATGTATAATATTTGCTAAAAACCCAAGTTTGTTTGAGGAACCCCCATTCAGAGTTCACCTGTGTTAAGAAATCAGATTGGCCTTTTCATCATAGGTGGCTGCTAAAGACAGGTTTGACTGTATGCATTTAGTTCCAAGTTGGCAGAAAGAACAAGCTGGATGTGGTCCAGGGATATGTTGAGACCATCAGGCCGAGATGTATTCAAAAGCTAGATTAAATAAGTTATTTCCCCCAACTCATAATAAATTACAAATGTAGTTTTGTATTTATTATGTACCCCATTTTTGTACACAAATTTAGTTTTGTACTTATTATGTACCCCATTTTTTTTACCCAAATGTAGTTTTGTATTTATTATGTACCCCATTTTTTGTACACAAATTTAGTTTTGAATTTATTACATACCCTATTTTTTTTTACACAAATGTAGTTTTGTATTTATTATGTACCCCATTTTTTGTACACAAATTTAGTTTTGTATTTATTACATACCCCATTTTTTTTACACAAATGTAGTTTTGTATTTATTATGTACCCCATTTTTACATGAATGTAGTTTTGAATTTATTACATACCCCATTTTGTTTCACGAATACAGTTTTGTATTTACTATGTACCACAATTTTTACACGAATGTAGTTTTGTATTTATTACTTACTCCATTTTTTACATGAATGTAGTTTTGTATCTATTACATACCCTGTTTTGTTTAATTAATGTAGTTTTGTATTACCTACCCTGTTTTGTTTAATGAATGCAGTTTTGTATTTATGATGTACCCCATTTTTTTCACAAATGTAGTTTTGTATTTATTATGTACCCCATTTTTCTACATCAATGTAGTTTTCTATTTATTACATACTCCATTTTTACACAAAAGTAGTTTTCTATTTATTACATACTCCATTTTTACACAAAAGTAGTTTTCTATTTATTACATACTCCATTTTTACACAAAAGTAGTTTTCTATTTATTACATACTCCATTTTTTTACGCTTTACAAATATTTTTTGGTATATAGTATGAATGGAATTCAAAGCAAAATTCTAATCGATAAAAGTTCAATTGGGTGCACTGAAGAATATTGATGCAAGGATGTTGGGAAAAACACCTAAATAGTTTTATTCTAGGTGTGTGATACAGAAATAGGTATTGAACATCTGTATCAAACAGCAGAACAATATTAAATATATATGTAATAAACAGTATTTCTTGTATAGAACCTATCTGATGTTTAGTATACATATTGTGTATAGTACATACCCCATGACGCATACTTTCATTTGCATGTTCTGCCACCTGACTCACAATATTCAATGCAGCTGAAATCGAAAAAGGTATTCACTATGAAAAGTTACAATTATGACCGACCAGTAATAAACCTACTGAAATCAATCACATTCTGTCGGAGGGTGAATGATGCAGCAATACCTACATTCTGCCTGCACTGTATAAACTAGAAATGTATCCACATAATACGTATGCCCCTGCCAACATGATGCAATTTAAGGGCAAAGTTTTAGGTCAAACAGAGGCCATAACTCCAAAATAATTTGTTGGAAAATAATGAAAATTCAACCTGCTTTAGGTCTTCCTAATGTAAAGCCTCACACCAAATTTGGTTCCAATCTATTAGGTCCTTCAAAGGTTATTGAGCAGAAATCAGAAATGAAATCTGTGAATAATTTGATATGATGTGACATTATGTGACAGATGAGATATGTGACAGGATGAGACATGATGGGATAGGTTGGATGGATACAGACAACAGTATATGCTCCCTCCACTGACATGGTAGGGACATAAAAAAGGTGAGAGACATTAATGAATCATATAAACATCATGATCCTTTAGTATAGATCGACAAAGAGATGGAGAGAAACAGGGCATAATATACTAAACTTGTCACTATGTACTTGCAATGAAATAAATTGTAAATAAACTAGAGGAATGGTGAGCTATTTGCTCATGTAAATATATTCCCTCCTCTCCTGCATCCCACCCATATCCCAATGATGGAGACTTTATAGACAAAAAAAGGGCAAAACTCTCTGAAAATAGTGTCAGTACACTGCAAATAGTGTCAGTACACTGCAAATAGTGTCAGTACACTGCAAATAGTGTCAATACACTGCAAATAGTGTCAGCACACTGCAAATAATGTCAGTACACTGCAAATAGTGTCAGTACACTGCAAATAATGTCAGTACACTGAAAATAATGTCAGTACACTGAGAAAAGTGTCAGTACAATGATTGGTCAACATGCATATCTTTGACAATGACCATAATATGTCCTAAGTTTCAGAGTAATCCACCAAAAAGCTGCAAGAGCAGCTGCATAGACAAAATTCTGTCATATATTACATCCAGCTGCAAGTCAAAAAGCACAATAGCTCTTACAAAAATCAAGTCAAAAAGCACATTAACTCTTACAAAAATCAAGTCAAAAAGCACAATAACTCTTACAAAATTCAAGTCAAAAAGCACAATAACTTACAAAAATCAAGTCAAAAGCACAATAACTGGTATAAAAATCAAGCCAAAAAATACAATAACTCTTACAAAAATCAAGTCAAAAAGCACAATAACTCTTATAAAAATCAAGTCAAAAAGCACAATAACTCTTACAAAGTTCAAGTCAAAAAGTACAATAACTTACAAAAATCAAGTCAAAAAGTACAATAACTCTTACAAAAATCAAGTCAAAAGCACAATAACTCTTAAAAAAATCAAGAGAACACAAACATTTGTAAATATTTGTATCTTAAGATGATGACCATAATATATAACAACCTTCACAGCAATCCATCACGAGAATACCATGAGTGCCATATTATACGAGTGCTCCATATTTAATAGTCTTCCATGCAGGCTCTTATCACACTATATTTAATGTGCAGAAACCATGACTTTCTTATTTGACTTCCCATAAATGTGACCTCTGACCTCTGGACTACAGAATCAAAAGGTTTCTTTATTACCCAAAGTGCAAGCCAGCCACAAAGTCTGGTCAAGGAAATTACTCTAAAACAAAACTTAAGTTATTCTGCAAAACCAAATTTTGTTGTAGCCACAATGACCTTAACCTTTGATATTTTGACCCCAAAATAATAGGCCTCTTCCATACATTAAGTGCAAGCCCTCCATAAACTTTGGCCAAGGTACATGGTTTACAACTGAAGTTATTATGCAAAAACCATTTTTCTTCTTTCAGTCACAATGAACTTGACCTGTGAACTTTTAACCCCCAGATCAATAGGCTTCTTTCTTATCAACATGTCTCCACTAACTTTGGTGAAGGTATATGGTCAATAACTGAATTGTTTGTACAGAAAACTAACACCATCTTCTTTCAGTCACAGTGACCATGACCTATGATCTTTTGACCCCAAAATTAGTTAGCTTATTCCTTGTGCCAAGTGCAAGCCAATCACAAAGTTTGATAACTGCAGATGGTGGACAATTTGTATTATTGTGCAGGAACCACTTTTTTCTGAGTCACTGTGACCATGACCTTTGACATGAAATCAACAGATTATTCCATATCTCAAGTGCAAGCCATCCACAAAGTTCAGTAACTGTAAATCATGGACAACTGAAGTTAATGTGCAGAAACAAAATTGGTAAAACAGACAGATGGAGAGACAGACAGAGAACATCAGAATATAAAGCAAGCATATAAAAACTGCAAGACAAGCTGCATTCACAAGATTCTGGCATATACTGCATTCATTTGCATGACAAAAAGGGCAACAACACTAACAAAAATTGCAGAAGCACAGGTTTAAATGGATAGTTTCACATTATGACACCCCAGTAATTTTTAAGGTGATGATATGAGCCTAATGTTTATAAAAATGCACAAAAAAACTAAATCGGTAATTTGGTCTACATTTACTATGAGCCAGACTTGAAAATAGCTTGACTTGTTTGGTGACTTTCTTGCACAATGAGACTAGCATTGGAGATAAAGTGCAGAACTTGTGCTTTAAATCAACAGCCAACTTGATTCATGTATTTATTTATATCTGCTACAGAGGTAAATACCTCAAAATTGGCATGGTTGAGGTTTATGGAGAAGCATAGCACTTTGTTGTAATAATACACTGACCCTTAATAATGCCCACATTTTTTTTTGAGCTGCTTAGTTACAGTAAAATATTAAAAATAATCACTGAATGTCAGAACTGAACACTGTAAAAGATGTGGATGTCAGTTTAGTATAAAACTATCAATCTTCCCTGGAATCAACCTGAATACATTAATCCAATCTTACAAGTCTGCTTTCCATAAAAAAAAACACTGATTAGTTTTTATTTGCATCCTTAATGTAGAATTATTCTCATTCTGCAATCAGACAATGTCTGATGAAAATTTATCCCAAAAATTGTTTATTAGGACCACAGTGATTTGTAGGTATGTGCATCTTCAGATGATGATCATAACATTTCCCAAGTTTCATGGCAATCCAATGTCATACACTACATTCAGCTGCGAGTCAAAAAGGGCCATAACTCTGAAAAAATTTAAGGAAGCAAAGTAATTTGTCAATATGCACATCTTCGGGTGATGACCATAATTTTTACCATGTTTCATGGCAATCCAGCAACAAGTGGTCCAAGTGGATATGATATCACTCATCTGGGTAACTGACAGGTTAGCTTGTGATTGGAGCACTTATTTGCTATAATGTTTATTATTGTTGGTATTGCTTATCTTGTTTAGAGCATATATATATATATATATATATATATATATATATATATATATATATATATATATATGTATATATGAGATTAAAACATGCCAAATTCGTTTGCTTCATGTCTGAAGTTGTGTTTTTTAATAATGCTTGCATTTTCTTGTAGACTGAAAAAAAATAGACAAAACATGGCAAGTAATGTCAGTTTTCATTCATTAATGTACATGCAAATTGTGATTACTTTGCTGAGCGACTTAAGGGACAGCCTAATAGAGTATACGTCGATTTCATTCCCATGACTTGGATTTTTATCGGACATTGAATGAAATAATCTTGTAAGTGTTTGGACAGAAAAAAGTAATTATTTGTTGCCTTCCAAAAACATGCAGAAAATAAAATATACACTTTCTTGGCATGAAAAGGCCATAATTTATGCAACTAGCATGGGTTAATTGTTTTTATGTTTATAGTAACAGTGGCCATATTTGATGGCAGTTTGACATCATTTATACAAAATTAAGAACCATCTAAATTGAAAACCATCTATGCCAAGATGCTTTCTGTAAAATTTGATTAAATTCTGTTGAGTAGTCTTCAGAGAAGAAGTAATTAAAAAGATTTTTCTATTTTTAGTAATGGCAGTCACAGTTGATGGATGAATTAGCATCATTTGAACAAATTAAAAGACCTTCATACCAAGATGCTTTCTTTCAAATTTGGTCAAATTCGTTTCAGTGCTTTTTTTTATGTGGCCAAGTGAGCTAAAAACTGCAGGATTAGTTGTGCTAACAAGACTCTGTGCAAGACAGATGGTCATGAGAATTACTATATATCTCCCACAACTATGTAAGCAAAGAATTCAGTGATGATACATACTGCTATGTGGAATAAAGATAATTTATCCATCACAAATTATTAGCTTGTAAATTGCGAATATAAATTTATATGATCTATGTATATAAGGTTTAGTTATCTATGTGACTTTTGTCATATGTATAAAATGAGTAGATACAGCATTTAAACTTAAAACCATAAATATCAGAAGATGAGTACCATTTACACTTGCTTATACGTCGAGTCCAACTGCAAAACTGCACAGACCCAGATCTGCCACTGAATAATGTGCCAGCAGGTCTGGGTCTATACAGTTTGTTTGGAGTAATCAGTAGAACAAGCAACATAGACCCTGATTTGCCGGTGCATTATGTGATGGTAGATCACGGTCTATGTTGTTTGCAGTAGGACTCTACTTATGAGTATATACAGTAATTTCTTGACAACAGAGCTAAAAAATTAACGCTAATCCACTAATCTGAGATCAGTAAATTTGCTGATTGATTACTAAAACCCTAGCCCTCACAAATCTGTTAGATTTACATATATCTGCCATACGCTATTACAAGTTAACAAGTGATCTTGTGTCGGATGTATATAAAAACATTGGACAGCATTCTCCTTCATGATTAATTG
The DNA here is from genome assembly GCA_029931535.1 of Margaritifera margaritifera. Taxonomy (NCBI): domain Eukaryota; kingdom Metazoa; phylum Mollusca; class Bivalvia; order Unionida; family Margaritiferidae; genus Margaritifera; species Margaritifera margaritifera. The sequence continues at coordinate 2,255,868 of JAQPZY010001636.1, read as the reverse complement.
ATCTGCTTATTGTGTTAACTGAGTACCTGCCAAGACACCGCATTTGACGGGGCACAATGAATGCCCATGGATGAAATGGCCATGTGCTCTTCCACTCTTCTTGAGTAAACAAGGGTGCTAATTGCCAAAATAGTCAGTATGCACAATGAACTAGTCTGGCATCCTGGTTCAATGCACTAATTTCAATACTGACGATATAAAATGATCTAGATTATCAGGCTAGTGCCAAACCTTGGCCAATCAGAAAAGGTCTTGCTAGCCAACTCAACGAATAATGCAGAATTATACTGAATAACAAGTTTTATTTTTAGATCATTGTTGATAAACATTTACTGTGAAGTGACAATTGGAAAGATGTGTAACTTCTGTCAAGGTGCACAACCACCACCAAAATGTCCAAAACTAAATGACAAGAATGAGTGTAATCATAAATATGATCAAGAGACAAGAGTGAGAAAGTACCAGAAATCCTGTGAAAACAAATAAAAATGGCTGAAATATGACCCACAAAAGTACGTGATGTTGTGCACTTTCTGCACTGAGTATTCAAAGAAATACAAAATATTATGGTGATCCGTATAACAGTGAAAAAAAAAACTAATTGTAATCCTTGATACAATGCTAATATCTATGTCTCTGAAGCATATATATTGGACGTACAGGTACCATATATACTTGTTTATAAAGACCAGTCCAACTGCAAACAACACAGACCCTGATCTGCCACTGCATAAAGTGCCAGCCAATCAGGGTCTATGTTGTTTGTTCGACTGATTACTCCTAATAAACTGCATAGACCCAGATCTGCTGGCACATTATGTGATGGAAGATCTGAGTCTATGCAGTTTGCAGTTAGACCTGACATATACGCTAGTATATACGGTATACATACATGTACTTACTCTGTGTGTCTTTCAGGTCAGGAAAGTCAGGTGGTAATTGCTTCATATAATCTAGAAAGAATGTAAACATATATTATCATTTTAAGTTTGTTTGTAACTGTTAGATGTCATGCTTCAATAGAGAATGTGTTCTGACCTTCCACCCCAACATTACTGTCCAAAATTAAATTCACAATCAATTAAATTAGGATTTTTAACTTAATTTTCTGCAACTGATATATCTAAAGGTGGCTTCTAAAAATTCCTGGCTTTTCCTCAAATTTTACCAATTTTTGCAAAAATACAGGGCTTTTCCCAGTCGGGAAAAAAAACTATTCTTATTCCTGACTTTTTTCCATTTTTCTGGCAGCATGGGAACACTAACTTGAAATCAGACCAACACCCAAATTCAGATCACTATTTTGCAAGTCATGTAAATGGACTGTATTGAGAGCATTTACTCTATATTACATTTAAGAAAAAGATCATAACTGTGGATCATGACAATGGCAAATGCAGATTGAATATTATAACTAGTTTTTTCTATCGCTATGATAACCTTGTAATAGAAGTCTGTACTGTGGGATCCTTTGTATTGGCTTCAACATGTAGTGTTTTAATCTTAAGCTGGCACACCTAGGACTCAGCTGAAATTATAATTAATTATTTATACCTTTAACAAATTAGTCAAAATGATCAATTACACTATGTTCACAGCTAAATTAACTACCGTATATGCATGCCTATAAGTATAAACTGCAAACTGCAAAACACAGATCTGACATTGCACAATGCGCCAGCAGATCAGGGTCTATGCAGTTTGTTAGGAGTAATCAGTAGAACAAACAACACAGACTCTGATCTGCCAGCACATTATGCGATGGCAGATCAGGGTCTCTGTTGTTTGTAGTTGGACATGACTTATAAGCAAGTATATATGGTACTGGCCATACTCAGTAAATTTAAGTCAGTGTGGAGTATAATTAACGTAGATTTCAAACAAAGCTTTTAAAATTTTAAGAAAAAAAAAGTTATCAACATAAGGAAATAACAAAGTGTTTACTCATAAACACCAATTCCCATGCCAACAAGAGTACATCTGGACTAGAAAAACAATAGAGTCTGATATGGAGGACTGCATCAAAGCAATTAAAGGTCTTGCATAGAGATGTCACAAAAGCTGGCCCAGGCTGATTAAAACAAAAATCAAACCTAATACCCACTGGTTGTTAGCCTAAGCTAACATCTTAGACCTTGTGGAAGAAGGAATTTACTGTAATATACTACTCACTAACATACGAAGTTTCATCAGTGTGGGATCAAAACAGTTTGTTTTAGATGTAATAAGGTTAATGATACAAAGGTTGTAACAAATAATGAAAAAAAAATGTGAATGTTACTTAAGTGTGAAAAATTTGTCACAATGACCTATTCCTGGTATGGATGGTGTGCTCTGAGATGCATCCACATACCAATTTACATGACTGTAGGTGACATTGGGTCAAAGATTATTGAGGGTGTAATGAATGGTTAGCTCTAAGTACAGGTGTCATCACTCAAGTATGAAAATTAGGTAAAAGTGATCTACTTTTGAAATTGTTGAGTTAGTCTTTCTGAGATGCTTTAACATACCGATTTTCATAAATGCAGGTGAAATATGGTCCAAGATACTAAAGGTGTAATGATGAACAGATAATTGAAAATAAAAAGTCACTCAATCATGAAATTGGATCATAGTGACCTTCTTTTCCCATGACTGAGTTACTCACCTTAAGATGCATCAACATAACAATTTCAGAAAGTGCAGGGATAAAAGGTCCAATATAATGAGGGTGTAATGAACTGGTAGTTGAAAGAACAGAAGTCATTCCAGCATGAAAACTGGGTCACAGCGATATAGTTTTTGTATGATTGAGTTACTCTCCCTGAGATGTATCTACATACAAAATTTTCATTATTATAGGCAAAACAGGGTTCAAGATACTGAAGGCATGGCAAAGGGATAGCTGAAAATACAAACATTACTCTAGTGTGAAAACTGGATTACAGGGACCTATTTTTGGTATGGCCAATACACTCTTTGAGCAGTACCAGTTTCATTTAGGACCAGTTAGACTTTGTTATGAATGGTGCATAAAATTTCATGGAAATTCCACAAGAAGTTTAGGAGTAGTGATAACAAAATCATGCTAACAGACAGACAGACAATGGATGACAAACAGGCCATCCCATAAGCTCTTCTGATCTATAACAACTGGAGCTTAAAAAAAGAGCTATGACTTAGGTGTGACATATTAATACAAGAACCCTCAATGGGACTGATGCTCTACTGGCTGAAAAGACTTTCCAGGAATTCAAGATAAGACCATTTCTTCCTTTTAACTGCGGAGTGTTGAAACCATCTTTCATATTCTTCAGTGATAACAAGATCTTCAAATTAGCTGCTGTGGTGGAGATATTGAAAGCCAACTTGGTACCATTTTCATTTAGGCCCAACAAAGCATCATAAGAAGTCTTCTGGTGGATATGTTGACATGACTTTCCATTTGGAGAAGCAACGACAACTAGATTTTCAAGATGGATGCCATGGTGGCCATATTTGATATCAGACTGGCACCATTTCCATTTAGTACCATCTAGACATCATAAGAAGTTTGTTGGTCAAAGCACAATGTTGATATGACAAGCCATCTATGAGAAGTAGTGATAACAAGATTTTCAAGATGTCTTTTGTAGCAGTCATAATAGAATTCGGATTGGTACCATTTTCATTTATGACCAATTAGACATCATAAGAAGTCTTTCAGTGAAAACCCCATGCTGCTATGACCATTCATTTAGGAGAAATAATGATAACAAGATTTTCAAGATGGCTACTGTGGCTGGCATACTGAATGTCTGAATGGCACCATTAGGACCAACTAGACATCATAAGAAGTTGCTTAGTAAAAAACCCATGTTGCATACCTGCCAACCCCTACAGACGTATAAGCGTAACCTAAGTGGCAAAAAAGCGTAATCTGAGCATAAAAAGTGTAATCTATATATTACATGCCATTATTACAATAAACTGTATGAAAAATGAACATTTAGTTTTGCTAATAACCTGGATCTGCAGCTGGTTAAAGTTCTTGTCACAAATGGGCAAAATCCATGTGGATTAGTACCAGAATAAAAACCACAAAACATACTGACAAATTATATATACACCACAATCACTTTAACAACACTACATGTCTAACTTTCGCTGAGTGATCGTAAAGTCAACTCCACAAAGTCAAGTTTTCAAACTGAAGAAACCCATCTGTTTTCTTGGAAATGCGTCATACACAGCTGCTATAAATAGAAAATAAGGAAAGTACATGGAGGTCTATGATAAATGTACTCTTACGATATTCTTATGCAGCCGTCTTCTTTTTCAGAATATTCTCAGATTTACATGATGTGTGGGATTAAAGAGATGATAATAAATATGACAAACACAACTTTTTATTGCTTTATTTTTATTTTTTTAATGTACCAAAAAAGTGTACTCCATATACAGGTGAGCATAAGATGTAATTAGGTGAAAAAAAGTGGAATGATTACACCAAAAGCGTAATGGTTGGCAGGTGTGATGTTGATATGACCATCCATTCAGGAGGAGGAGTGATAACAATATTTTCAAGATGGCCACTCTGGTGGCCATATTGGACATCAGATCGACACCATTTTCATTTAGGACCAACTATACATCATAGGAAGTCTTCTGGTGAAAACCCCATGGCAATATTACTTTTAATTCAGGAGAATTAGCAATAACGAGCTTTTCAATATGGCCACTGTGGCAAGCATATCAGACATCAGATCAGCACCATTTTATTTAGGACCAACTAGACATCATAAGAAGCCTTCTGGTGAAAACCCCTTGGCACTATTACTTGTCATTCAGGAGGATTAGCAATAACAAATTTTCAAGATTGCCACTGTGGCAAGCATATCAGACATCAGATCAGCACCATTTTCATTTAGGACCAACTAGACATCATAAGTAGTCTTCTGGTGAAACCTCCATGTCAATATGACAATTTGTTCATAAGGAGTAGCAAAAACAGGATTTTCAAGGTGGCCACTGTGGTGACCATATTGGACATTAGATTGACCCCATTTTAGTTTAGGACCAACAAGACATCATAAGAAGTCGTTTAGTGAAAACCACATGTTGATTTTACATCCATTCAGGAGGAGTAGCAATAACAAGAATTTTAAGATGGCCACTGTGGTGGCCATATTGGATGTCAGATTGGCACCATTTTCATTTAGGACCAACCAAACATCATAAGAAGTCTTCCAGCATAAACCCCACATCAATATGACTTTCCATTCAGGACAAGTAGCAAGAACAAGAGTTTCAAGATGGCCACTGTGGTACCATTTTCATTTAGGACCAACTAGACCATGGGATGAATGTGTGTTTAAAGTTTCATTGTAATCCTATAAGCAGTTTAGGAGGAGTAGTGATAACAAACTTTTGCTAATGGATGGATGGATGACAGACAGCAGACCATCCCATAAGCTCTTCTGGTCTATGACCAGTAGAGCTAATAAAAAATGAATAAAATAAGATGTAAATGTGGAATTTACACTGCACAAGGGATGTGACTGGTGATGAAATAGAGCTAAAACTAACAGACCTGTTTAACTTTGTTCGTTTTAATAGTTACATTTTCTGTTTTGAAGTAGTAAAGGATTGTGTGACTTGGATGAAGCTCAGCCAAATATGAATGTGTGTCATAATGTGTATTCACTAATATGTCCTATTATTTAGGCTCTAATTATCATGAATTATTAATATTTTATTAAAAAAATTCATACTAAGTGATTCGAATGAAACTCCCAATACACTAAAATAACCATTTACTTATTTACCTCTTAGCTAATTGCTTACCAGATGGATTTTAAATTGCAGAAACATCTATTCATGTCTTTCAAGTTATTGTTTTACTTTGAAAGTAATAAAGTAATTGGTAAAGACTGACAATCAAGATTTGTTTTGTTTTCTATATGAAATATTGCATAACGAATACATTCTATATTTTGTATACCATACCTGACGTCTTTATTAATATTTGATATCTTTTGACCTCTTCTATCGATGTGACAAAGTTCCAATTACACACAAAAACCCCCAAACAAACATGTATTTGCCCTCTGATGACAAAATCTCATTTGCCCACATTTACCCAAAACATCAATGCCATGTCCATCTTATTGTACTGTCATCTGCAACTCGCATGAGACTGCCCTGGAGTCAGCATAAGTAAAACAAAAACCGTATTCACACAGCACACAAGTTTCCTGTTCTTGTGTAAAAGTTTACATCACAAAAATGCACACATTAGACCAGCCAAAACCTATCTGATTATGTAAAAATGTTCTGTGTAATCATTTTATTTCTTTGTATTGTTTTACGGCACATCAGCTTATGAAGGTTGTAAATTACCAAGTCAACTAGAATAAAGTGTCTTGCCCAGGAACACAACATATCAGTCATCCTGGGGTGATTCGATGGCAGGATTCGAACTTGCACCCTTCTGTTTGCAGATCTGGTATGTTAGCCAGGGCCACCACACCTCTATATATATCGTGTAAATACCTCAAATTCTCTGACTGCTTCCTGGAAATGTAAAACCAATAAATACCTCAAATTCTCTGACTGCTTCCTGGAAATGTAAAACCAATAAATAGCTCAAATTCTCTGACTGCTTCCTGGAAATGTAAAACTAATAAATACCTCAAATTCTCTGACTGCTTCCTGGAAATGAGGATATCTTTTGATAGCATCATCCAACATGGTCGTCATGTTCTCAAAATCACGGATGTAGGAGGAGTACAGCTTAAGGAAGGGTCCTTTCTTCACAAATATATCTGATATCCTCTTCTGAGATTCCCTGAAAATTACAGTGTCATTAAAACATTGGTTCCTTTTCATGCATGTCTATTTCAGATAATATTTAATTTTTTGTAATCTCGCCTGTGAATGTTGAGTCATATGCATCACTTTTCCAATGGTGGTGCAGAGTCAGTCAGTGTCGTCAACAATCTTTTGGTCTCTTATTCAAGTTTTTAAAAGATACATCTTCTAGACAAGTTTTTGTATTGAATTGATACATTGATACAATACTATTCTAAGCCTAAAGTTTGTACCCTGATATGTTAGGATTCCTGTGTCACTTGACATATTAGGATTCATAGCAAATAATAACATATATATCATACTGAAAGCAAGGTATCATAAACACCACTGCTGCAAACAGTAGAACTATGTGAAATATGAAAAACATAGTATCGAGTAAAGCTTGCTGGACATGTGTGGTCTGTTTGACATTGGATGATGTGAAGGAGATGTGATGCAGTGTGTCACACCTCCATGTAACATTATGTGGAGCAATGTTTCCGAGTTGGAAAAATATTTATTGATATTGTTGTTGAATTAAAGTTAAGAGTTCAAATCTTAGAGATTTTTAATGACAAAGTAAGTCCCATGACCACGAAAATACTCGGAGATGAACACTACAAACAATCACTCATCTTTCTTTGTTCTCTTCTGTATTGGGGCATGTGCAAAACACTGGAAAACAAGCACATTCTGTGAATTTTTGTCCCCCAGCTACTGTGATTAGGTCACCAAAATTATACAATGATGAAATGTGGCTGTGACCCTTGTGCCAGAGCTCTAGAGTTACTAGGTTGACATTGAAAATAACAAAGTTTCACATCTCTATCATAAAGGGAATTTGAGTAAAAGTACAGAAGAGGGGAAGAAACTGATCAGTGACCTTGACCTCAAATATAAAACCTTGACTGTGATACAAGAAAAGCCATCAAGCTGAAAAACAATTGTACGGTACCATGGTTCATCCCTTAACCTCAAACAGCTTTTAAGACATAAAGCAAAAACAAAAACAACTATGAAATATATACCTATGACCTTAAACTTGAATATAGGGCTCCAAATGTGGAATGCAACAAATTTTCTAGTAACAATATGCAATTATACCAAATTAATTCATTTTCTAGTAACGATATGCAAGTATACCAAATTCATTCATTTTCTAGTAACGATATGCAAGTATACCAAATTCATTCATTTTCTAGTAACGATATGCAAGTATACCAAATTCATTCATTTTCTAGTAACGATATGCAAGTATACCAAATTCATTCATTTTCTAGTAACGATATGCAAGTATACCAAATTCATTCATTTTCTAGTAACGATATGCAAGTATACCAAATTCATTCATTTTCTAGTAACGATATGCAAGTATACCAAATTCATTCATTTTCTAGTAACGATATGCAAGTATACCAAATTCATTCATTTTCTAGTAACGATATGCAAGTATACCAAATTCATTCATTTTCTAGTAACGATATGCAAGTATACCAAATTCATTCATTTTCTAGTAACAATATGCAAGTATACCAAATTCATTCATTTTCTAGTAACAATATGCAAGTATACCAAATTCATTCATTTTCTAGTAACATTATGCAAGTATACCAAATTCATTCATTTTCTAGTAACAATATGCAAGTATACCAAATTCATTCATTTTCTAGTAACGATATGCAAGTATACCAAATTCATTCATTTTCTAGTAACAATATGCAAGTATACCAAATTCATTCATTTATCTTAAACAGCTGATTAAGTTATAGAGCAGAAGGGAAAATGTTACTGAAACCTTTATCATTGGCCTTTAACCCTGATTGACACCTATATCATTGGCCTTTAACCCTGACCTTGAAGATTGAACCCCAAATGTGGAACATGACAAATAGAGCAAGTTCATCTCCCAATGTCAAATGGCTCTAATGTTATAGAATGGAAAGGAAAGTATAAAGGAAAACTTGAAATATTGACCAATGATGCTGATCATGAAGATAGGATCCTCAATGTGGTATGCAACACACCAAAATGATGATGTATAGTTATTGACAGCCATGAAATAATGTTTTGGAAGATGGGAATATGTGTTGCCACCCTCTTTTTGTTCACAAATATCTCATAAAGACAATATCTCTGAAGAGCATATACATCATTAAATGGACTAATAGAAACTGCTCTTAAATTATAGAGAAGAAGGAAATTGTAATGGAAAACTTGACCCATGACCTTGAAGATATGACCCTAATGTGGTACACGAGACACTTTCAAATGATAATGTACAAGTTTCATCCCTAAAACTCAAAAGGGCTCTTAAGTTAGCGAGTGTTAAAGGAAAGTGTGATGGAAAACTTAAAATATTGACCTGTGACTTTTACCTTGAAGATAGGACCATCAATGTAGTATGTATGCATGTATGTATGTATATGTGTATGTATGTATGTATGTATGTATGTGTGTGTATGTTTGTATGTATGTATGTATGTATGTATGTATGTATGTATGTATGTATGTATGTATGAATATATATATATGTATATATATATATGTATGTATGTATGTATGTATGTATGTATGTATGTATGTATGTATGTATGTATGTATGTATGTATGTATGTATGTATGTATGTATGTATGTATGTAGTGTTTTACAGCACAACTTCTGTTAATGATATGAAAGTGAACCAAGTTTCATCCCTTATTCTCAAACAGCTCAGAAGTTACAGACCTGAATGGAAGGTGTGACAACAAAAATCATATATTAAGTCCAGTTTGCCTTGAAGATATGATCCACAAGATAGTAGACAACATACCTTCTAATGTATATATATATATATATATATATATATATATATATATATATATATATATATATATACCAAGTTCCATCCCTTAATCTCAAACAATTCTAACATTATAGAATGGAATGGAAACTTTAAATACTGAGCATGGGTAGAAAAATCCACTGGCTAAGAATCCAGGACAACTAAAAATTAATAAAGAGCAACCATTTTTCCCAATGTAAAACCCTGGTCAGGCAAGCAAAATATATATATATATATATATAATATTTGATCCTTAAATTGACTTTGGGTTACCTACACCATGGTGCCCAAATTATGTTCATTAATAACCTGTAGCTGAGTGTTGGGCGATTATTATTGGTAAGAGGCCACACTAATCCACTGGTGTCAGCTACTCATTAATTGATTAAGTAATCACAGTCAATACTAACAAACTCCTCAGGATGAATCCTTAAATAAACACGATTCACAAATGTTTGTCTTTTTTTTCATCATACAAACAAATGATAAAGGGTCTGTACTAGTTGCCACATGGAACTGGTTGTCATACGATTGTTATGTACCATATATACTCGCGTATAGGCTAATACCAACTGCAAACTTCATAGACCCAGATCTGCCGGCACATTATGTGCTGGCATATCTGGGTCTATGCAGTTTGTAAGGACTAATCAGTAGAACAAACAACATATACCCTGATCTGTTGGCGCATTATGCGATGGCAGATCAGGGTCTATGTTGTTTGCATTTGGACTAAGCTTATATGCAAGTATATATGGTACTCTTGACCCTCTGCAGTACTTTATATGGTACTCTTGACCCTCTGCAGTACTTTATATGGTACTCTTGACCCTCTGCAGTACTTTATATGGTACTCTTGACCCTCTGCAGTACTTTATATGGTACTCTTGACCCTCTGCAGTACTTTATATGGTACTCTTGACCCTCTGCAGTACTTTATATGGTACTCTTGATATTCTGCAGTACTTTATATGGTACTCTTGACCCTCTGCAGTACTTTATATGGTACTCTTGACCCTCTGCAGTACTTTATATGGTACTCTTGACCCTCTGCAGTACTTTATATGGTACTCTTGATCCTCTGCAGTACTTTATATGGTACTCTTGATCCTCTGCAGTACTTTATATGGTACTCTTGATCCTCTGCAGTACTTTATATGGTACTCTTGACCCTCTGCAGTACTTTATATGGTACTCTTGACCCTCTGCAGTACTTTATATGGTACTCTTGATCCTCTGCAGTACTTTATATGGTACTCTTGATCCTCTGCAGTACTTTATATGGTACTCTTGACCCTCTGCAGTACTTTATATGGTACTCTTGACCCTCTGCAGTACTTTATATGGTACTCTTGACCCTCTGCAGTACTTTATATGGTACTCTTGATCCTCTGCAGTACTTTATATGGTACTCTTGATATTCTGCAGTACCTTTTAACTGGCAGAAAAGCAATTAACATGCAATATAAGGGTACATTTTGTCTCAGCAACTATCAAACATGCTGCATATAGTCAAGAATAAGTAATGATCATGCTCTAACTGGTTTCATGTGGGAAATGGTGCACACCATCTAGTGGGTTCTTTGATCTTCACTTGACACACTGAATGACTATGATCTAGTATTACACATCATCATTGATCTGTTGAAGAAAGCACATTTTGCTGTAGAATATGCAACAGCTGTTTTTGTTGGCTGACTTCAGCTAAAGGAATATGGCAAGTTTAATAAATCGAATCAATCACAACTGTTGTTGCATACTATGCTGACTTGAAGGGTAATGGCTACTGATTAAACAAAAACCCCATGGAGGAAGTTTAGTTACCTGACAGTTTAGTCACTGGATTAATATTATCATATTAACAATAATATGAACTGTAATGGTGTACATTGTAAACTGTAATGGTGTACACTGTAAACTGTAATGGTGTACACTGTAAACTGTAATGGTGTATGCTGTAAACTGTAATGGTGTATACTGTAAACTGTGATGGTGTACACTGTAAACTGTGATGGTGTACACTGTAAACTATAATGGTGTACACTGTAAACTGTGATGGCATACACTGTAAACTGTAATGGTGTACACTGTAAACTGATGGTGTACACTGTAAACTGTAATGGTGTACATGGTAAACTGATGGTGTACACTGTAAACTGTAATGGTGTATACTGTAAACTGTGATGGTATACACTGTAAACTGTGATGGTGTACACTGTAAACTGTAATGGTGTACAGTGTAAACTGTAACAGTGTACACTGTAAACTGTAATGGTGTACACTGTAAACTGTGATGGTGTACACTGTAAACTGTAATGGTGATCACTCAGACAAACATTAAATACGGATAAGTTTCTGGTCAGGGGTGGCCCAACTGCTGGAAAGCTGATGGGTGACAAGACACCATCAATCCCACACCAGAAGTATTGTGTGCAGTTAGGACTACTGCTATTTCTGTTGATTATCATTACACTGAAGAACTCAATTACATGTGTAGACTTGTAACACATTTTTTATTAGCAGGATTGATGAGGCCAATATAAGCCTATTTACCAAGGTGGAGCAAAATCCGATTGGAATTCAGTGTCTAGAGTTGTAACAAGCTCAGCCAATCAGATATAAGATCATACCTGCCATAACACAATTTTCAGTGATCTTAAAAAAAATAAACAGAGAGAGAGAGAGAAATTTTTTGACCAGCACTTTATATGTCCTGAGCATGTAGTCTGTATAAACAGTAAACAGTCCTACTTTGAGCCCATGTAAAACTATCCTTGAGGCAGTTGATTATCATAGAGTCAATTAAAAGGTAGTCTATATAAACAGTAAACAGTCCTGCTTTGAGCCCATGTACAACTATCCTCGAGGCAGTTTATACAGTTGATTATCATAGACACAATTAAAAGGTAAGGTGGTCGCACATAAGCAACCACCATTTCACAGATTACTTACCTATGTGAGAATAGCTAGGGTGAAGCCATGTTAAATCCTTTTAAGACTGGTGTAGGAGAGGTCATTAGGCTAATTTGCAGAGGTAAAGTGGAACAACCCAAGTTGTTGGAAGTTATAGGTAAATCAAAGACATTAGTGTTGAAGAACAAAAGTTGTTACACACCACTGCCTTGAATAAGAATATTTAAGCCATCGTTATTAAAGATTACTGGCAAGTTCGTGATAAACGGCACCGTTTCTTTGAACTCAGATTTGATTCCATATATAAAATGCAAAACACTATGATTTCGGTAGTCGAAATAGTGTACGAGTGTGATTAATTATTTAAGGTAAGTTGTTGAAATGCAGCTGTGATTCAACAAAGGGTAAGCCATCTTCAAAGCAAGCAAAGCCCAGCAAAACTTAAATTTTTTTTCCACACACTGCAATCAATCATTCTGGAGTGTACGACATCCATTGACATAAAAATACCACCCAGCATATTTGACACTCTCTCACAGCAATGCAGATGCAGAAAGATCATTTTCTGTGCTGAGAAAATTCAACAAGCTCTTTTGGGTAGTTTGAATAACAGTACCATCCAGTCTCTAATGAGTGCAAAGATGCACACAAATTACACTTGCATTAACTTCAACCACCCCCAACCCCCTGAACCACTGAAAGCAACAAAGACAGAATCTAATTAAGAAAATATTCCAGTGTCCAATGGATTTTAAAGACAGAAACTTGGTACATTTTTTATTTATTTAATGCCTGTCTGGTTGTCATTATGTGAATGCTGGTACATGTGAATGTATGTGTGTGGTGATGGTATTGGACAATGCTAAATCTACCATTTACTTTTTTATCTGAAAGTGTATTAAATGCTTCAAAGAAAACAGATATTATTTTTTTTATTTTATTTTTTATCAAATTTGAATTTTCAGTAATGTTCTATAAGCTTATATGAAAAGATAACTTTTACTTCTTGGATAATGTCCCTTTTTTGGGTCATGCGCACTGACACCCTTTCGGACCTAAAAACTTACTTTTTAAGTCTTGAAAAAAAACAAAAACTGTCTGTGAATATGGCAGATATGTAATGCTGGCAAGACAATACATGACCAGCTATATTAATTATTTTTCATCATCTGTCTTTTAAGTTTTGGCCCCATAAACTAAATATCTTTTTTTTTAAAATTGTCTCTTCAACTACCATGCCAAATTCCAATGACAAAATTGTCTGAACTACCAATCTAAATTCCAATGACAAAATTGTCTCAACTACCATGCTAAATTCCAATTACAAAATTGTCTCTTCAACTACCATGCTAAATTCCAATGACAAAAATTGTCTCTTCAACTACCATGCTAAATTCCAATGACAAAAATTGTCTCTTCAACTACCATGCTAAATTCCAATGACAAAAATTTACTTCAAGTATCCAATCTAACTCTGTTTTCTCAAAACTTCTAAACATAAAACTTATGCAACGTCAAACTCTAAACCCTAAAATATCATAAGATACATGAAGTATATTTGCATCTTTTAAATCAAGCATGCCAGCAGTGGAACCAACATTAATATTCAGAATTTTTTTAATGAATGTAACTTTATTCTAATGAAAGCATGCCCAAACTTTTACAGTCCGAGCACAAGCTCAAGGGGTATGAAGAATATGGGACCTGATTTGGGGATTTTGAGTTTGAAATTCCCGCTGAAAAAGGTTTGGATATTATAAGGCCCGATTTATTTTCTTTTACTATTGCATATCAAATCTACTCTCTACCATTTATTCAGCCTTTCCTCCAGATCCTTAAGTAAATCTTCGTTAAAATTCTGGAGCTGCGGCAGATAATCCAGAATCCGGTTTAGGGTATCAGCTGGGATCACTGTACGTCCAAGATTTTCTGTTGCCTTGGAAACATGTACTCGGAAATCCTGAAATAACAAATGAGAGAGAGAGATCAGAAAGTTTGTTTATTTTCTACTGCCCAGTTATGACTAGGCATTGGTAATAACAGATCTGAATCTTGAAATCTGTGAAATTTGAACAAGTCTATCATTGTTTAACATTGCACATACACTGATAAGACTTATTCTACTAAAACTAAGGCAATATTTTAATATTATTGTAACTTTAAGGAAATTGTTGCTTTTGGCATTTATATAATTTAATATAACAGACTGAGTGTAAATTGAAATTGTATTAATTTATTTTTCTTTTTCCACCTATCAATCTGTATCCATAACTTGAGTACTGATACCATCCTTTCAACAAACACTTATCATCAAAAATTATGTTCAATAAATGGAATAAATCAATAAAACAGCTGTTTTTCATTTCAGTCAGTAAACTGCACACTACAGGAAGTTAGCAAAATCAACCATGTAGAGCTATGTGTCTTAGTGTTAGTTTTGTATTTGTCTGTACAACCAACAGTACAATTAGTGTGTTCCCATATCATTGGTAACTTGAATATTTCAGTGTAATAAGGCTTTAAGTTAGGCAAACACAACAGTAATTTACATGAAAACATGCCTGAATCGCATTAAATGTGTATTGTCAGTACATACTGTGTATTGGAAGTTGCCTATCATAATACGTATCATGTCAGCAGTGAGCTGCCAATACCCAGCCTTAGTGTATAACTAATCGTAAGTTTATACTGCATACATGTGATTCTACGGGCGGTAGGAAAAAAAAAAACATTTTAAAAGCCATCTACCGCACATACCATTTAGTAGTTAAAATCTACCGCTTTTGAAAATTAAAAGAATTTTAAAATTTTTTAAAATAAAAATACCCAAACACGGTATTTTTATGCGTTCTGTCAACACATCAGAGAAACCAGCCAGAACCAGTCTAATGGGGACCGGAAATGTTCCACCAGTACAATGACCAGTGCAATGATGCGTGACAGAGCAATAGGATTAGAATTGTTAAAGAACAGCTGACATGTATAGACAGCAAGCTGCTAATTGATTATCTTATTGTTGGAATTTGAGGAGCTTAGGCCAAATGCAGGATGTTTTTTCAGGTGTTATAAGTAATAAAGGATCAAAGGTGGTCCATGATGTCTTCTGAGACTTTGATAAAAATCAGCCAACCCTTGGAAGAGGGGAGATAAAATGACGAGACTGACCATAAAAAATTATTTCAGCAGACATACTAGAGTAAGTATTTTGATTTTTGTCCTGTTTAATTGTTATTTTATTGTTCCAGATGTTTTTAAGAGGACAACTCTTACATTTTTTGTTCAATTCTAAACGTGTGCTTTCTCACAATGCTAAGAAACCACCGGCTAGGAATTATTACAAGTTCAACAGTGCTTGGATATCAGAGTTTAAGTGTGTGCAGGTGAGCAAAGGTATGCATCTTTTGTATTTCATAAACTATTTGAAGTTTTCATGCACATAAATTAAGTTCCAGCCCTAGATAAAATATATCAGTTCAAAATATATTACAAGATAATTAATTTTAAAGTTTGGATAAATTATTCATAAAGCTTAAAATACATCATGTATTTTTTTCATTTTTATTTCAAGTCTAAATCTATCTTTATTGTTTTTATTTACAGTGGTGAAACTTGCTAACAGATTTTTGGATCTGAGCCATGAAGCAAAAGAATCCCTTGAGGTTGAGGCTCAGGAATACATCTCAAGTCCAAGTTAGGAACTTCCTCCTCAGGGTGAACATAGTTTGGATTAGTATTGGAGAGTAGTCAGCAACCTTACAAACCCAGCAACAGGAAAACTGAAGTCAGAACTTCTTTGCAGGCTGAGCATGGTTGTCCTGTCATTACAATATTCTAATGCTGATACAGACAGGACATTCTCCATTCTTCGCAAAATGCAAAGAGATTCAAGGGGAAATCTGGACCAGAGAACTATTAAGAACCTGTTAAGTGTGAAGCTTAATAATCACAATGAATGTCATCAGTGGTCACCAGACAGTGATCTTGTGAAGGAAACTAAAAATGCTATTGGATTTATAAAAGAAATTTTTTTTTTGCAGTGAACTATCAGATAAACAACTCTTCCTTTTTCATTATTCAACCGTATATTGACTCATAATAAGTAATTATTATTGTAAAATTTTCCATCAGAATCCGAATCTGATTCATGTTCAAATTTGCTATTTTATTATAGTATGAAGAGAATACATATTATGGCACAAGAAAGCACTTGTTTTGTTTTCAATCCCCTTGAAACGTAAAATTGATGCCAATAAAAAATCTACTGGTTTTGAGGCCAATCTACTGATCAAAATTTGTAAATCTACTGGTTTGAAATCCTAGTTCTTTCACATGTATGATACTGGGACATATGACGACATTATCTGACTTCGTATTTATCCTATTAGTCTATTTAATGATTTATATACTCTTCAGAAGTCTTGTCTTTATGAGATATTTGTGAACAAAAAATAGGGTGGCAGCACATATTCCCATCTTCCAAACATTATTTCATGGCAGTCAATAACTACTGAAGTTATGGCCTTGAAGTTTTGGATTTGGTACCCTCGGGTGGCATTCTTACTAGAAGCTGGTATACATCCACCTTCTAAATTTCAAGAAAAAAAGGGTGGTTTTTTTTTTAGTATTAACACTCGACTTGTAAAGTAGTAGAAAATTAAAACATGTATGTCAAGCCAATAATCAAAGCGTTGCTATAAAATATGTGACCTTGACCCCAAGGTAACAGGGGTAAGCAAGCATATCAAGGAGTTTAGGAAATACATGCAAACGAATAACTTGTAACCAAAACCTGAACAAACAATTGATACTGCCTGCACCATCAACACTGGAAAAGTGACTGCTATGTCGCACTTCCCACTAATGTGGGTTCAACAATAAAGTGTACTGTTTTGTAAACTTGTAGTGAAATATTATGTTTTTTTTACTTATAAAAGGAGTGCAAAAGAGCATCATTCTGAGACTAGTTCTTCTCTCAAACTGTATAAATGAAGAAACTTTATTAATTACTGCATTATTTCCAGTTATTGCTATTATTAATGGCTATTAATTTAACGTTCCAAAGGTAACAAGTGAGAAGGGGGGAAGCTTTGCTGACTATTAAAGGTAACAATATTCATAAAATCACAAATAAGTAATTTCCAGAAACGAAAAATGGGCAAAACTAAAAGGCAACCTTCCCAAGAAATTATATGTTATGTCTACTCCCCTGCCTGACACAAATACATTTTTTATGAATTCTCAAATGACCTTGACCTTGCCTGATGGTCAGAAGAGAGGGCAGGGATGCACTGATATTAAAGGGCCATGTTTACTAATTCTACAGTCCATGTATGTTAGCTATCCCTCCCAGGGTTTAAAACCTATGACCAAACAGAAAAACTTAACTTAACCATGGTCTTTAAATGTCCTTGACCTTACTTCAGAAGGGATACATGGATATGAAAGGGCAGTGCTTACTTACTTTGCAGTCATAGTATTATAGATATGCCTTCCAGGGTTTGGGACCTTGGCCCATACAGAAAAACCTTTAATGAAAACTTGATCAAGATGTTCAAATAACTTTGACCTTGACTGAGAATTGAGGAAGGGTACAGATGCATGGATATGAAAGGGCGGTGCTTTTGAAAGCTATCCGTCCCTCAGTTAGAGACTTATGGACAGAGAGAAAAACCTTATATACTGTAGACACTGCCAAGGACAGAATAAGTGATACCTACATCTCCTAAAGAAGATGAGATGCAAAAGGGGTACTTTTTTGTGGCATAGAATCTTAAATAACGGGTGTAGAACATGTATGAATACCAACTTCTAGCTGAATGTCCAAATAGTGCCACCCCTTGGACTTGTGCTAAAGACTAAGTAAACCAGTTGTTTTTACCTTTCAGAAATAGGTCTTTATATAACCTATATATAGAAGTTATCACTCAGTTCCCATCACAACTTACCACATTAAGCAGTTTTAACACATCCACAAAGACTCTCTCGGATGACACAATTTCCTGGGCAATAAGGTACAGCTTCCTGTCTTTCTTTCTCATGACCTATACAGGAACATTAAAAATAGACAATTTACTTAAGAAAGAAAATTACACAAGGAAATTCATTTGCCCTGCTAAGAACAGTTAAACCTGTACAATCAGCCATTTCTAAGTAAGAAAAATTGCCTCTCCAAAGAGGTGGTGGCTTAATAAAGGTTTATCTCTCCAGTAATTTGGAACAAGGGATCTTGAAAAGATGGCTCTTTAAGTCACAGTTTGATTGCTTAATGCATGTGCCCATTTAAAGCAGGTTTAAATTTAGTCTAATGTCACAATTTTACTTTTCCTTAATTCATTAGTACATGACAAATATTGTAATTATATCCCAAAGGTGCACTAAACTTTCTTGTCCTCATAAAAACCTACCATTGTACTCAAAAATAAGTTTATCTTAAAAATAATACTTTGTTAATAATTAGTCAAACATAATTTAAAGGTAAGTAACATGAGCTTCAAGATATGCACGAGTTTTAAGGTATCCCTGCTGACAGTTAAAGCTACAGTAACTTAAAAAACATGATGATCGTTACATATAACAAAAACAATTCAAGTTGTATGAAAAAAAGCAATACTTTATCAAGCATGACTCAATAAGTGAAACTAAATATGTGTCTTATGACATGGATGCCCCTGCCAATACAGTACAATATAAGAAAGTTTGGTTCAATATGCAAGGGCAAGATTCCAAGTCAAACGGGTTATAACTCAGTCAAACGGGTTATAACTCAAGTCAAACAGGTTATAACTCAGTCAAACAGGTTATAACTCAGTCAAACTGTTAGAAAATGGTGAAAATCAAACCTGACCTACTGTATATACTCGTGTAATGCACCGGCAGATCAAGGTGTATTTTGTTTGTTCTATTGATTAGTCCTTACAAACTGCATAGATCCAGATCTGCCGGCGCATTAAGCGATTGCAGATCTGGGTCTATGCAGTTTGCAGATGGTATTGGCTTATACACAAATATATACAGTAGGTCTTCTTAACATAACGCCTCTAGCCAAAGTCTGTTACGATTCATGAAATTCTTCAAAAGTTATTGAATGGAAATAAAATGTGTGATAGATGCAATGGGACAAGACAGTTCGCCATGTGTAACACTAATTACCGTATATACTTCCCTATAAAATTCAGGTTCAACTGCAAACAACACAGACCCTGATCTGCAGTTGCATAATGTGCTAGCATATCAGGGTCTATGTTGCTTGTTCTACTGATCAATCCTAACAAACTGCATAATATGTATGTAGTAGCGTTTTACTGCACCTCAGAATGATGGTGGCTATCTAGTGCCAAGTAAAGGAATTGCACAAAACTTTAGGAAGATAAACCCTTCCAAATAAATGGAAACATGATGTACAAAAAGATAAAAAAAAGTACAAAAATATAAAAAATAAAATGTAAAAAGGTTAAAATTCTGTAAAATGTATATAAAAACAAGAAAAAGGTAACACATGTAATATTCCTAAAAAAATGGTCAAAATATGCTCTATAAACTGCATTCTCTAAAAAAATCCAACATTTTCTTGGGTAGTACATCAAGTTTTTTCATGCAGTTGACATCAAAATGCTTCTGTCTCACAGGGTGGAAGTTGACATACTCAACAAGAATGTGTTCCACTGTCATGGTATGCACTCTGGTCGATGTTCACCCTTCTGGAGGTATGCATGAGCCAGGTATGCATGTCTGATACGCGAACAGCACAATATCACCTCATCTCCGTGATTTGTTCTATACGAGGGATGCAACTCGCCAATAGTGGTTTAATGTTCTTAAGTTTTTGGCATTTTTCATTCCACATATTTTGCCAAGTATTACTAACATGCTGATTTATACAACATTTGAAGTCAGTATATGGAATCTTACATTCAGAAATGTGTTATTGCAGGGCAGCTTTGGCTGCTTTGTCTGCCTTTCATTACCCTTTATACCAATGTGACTAGGCAGCAAACAGTACAGAATACTTTTCCCATATTGTATGAGCACATCATATTTCTGAAATATCTGGGATATTAACGGGTTGTCATATTGAAAGTTTTGCAAGACTTTCAATGTGGAAAGGGAATCCAAGAAGATGATGAACTTTTTTTTTAGCGGTTCAATGTATTTCAAAGCTTTGAGCATGGCTGTAATTTCTGCAGTAAAAATAGAAGCTTTATCTGGTGGTAACTGACTCAAGATGGTGCCATGGGATGTTGCAATGGCGGCTCCAACTTTGTCTCCATCTTTCAAACTGTCTGTATACAGAGGACATATGGCCACAATAGGAGGCTGTGATTTCATTAAATTTACTCTAGAAAGTAGAGGATTTGTTGATGACTTTTTGAATTGGCATAGATCAAAAATAATTCTTAGGGGTGTTGATAGCCAAGGTGGTGATTTTGGAACAGAATTTTGCAGTATTTCCAACATTGATTTTTGCTGTCTCCAAGTAATTATTAATTCGTATGCCAAATGGTCAAAATGAAGTTTGGTTTCTGAGTGTATACAGTTTGGTATTTGTGCCTCAAGTCTACATCATATGTTAGATGGATTAGAAAATAGTTTGGTAGTATACGTAAGAGCCCATTTTATCTGTCTGAGTTAAAGTGATGGTTCATTCACCCTAACATAGTGGCTTTCTCAAGGGGAAGTTCTAAATGCATCCATACAGAGTCTAAATCCCTTTATATGCGTCATACACCTGATTTTATTTTTGACTATGATTTTTCTTATAATATACCATACTGATTTAATAGAGAAGTGAGAGTTCAACATAGAGACATAGGATATCCATGTTTTCCTCTTGCTCTCTCTAATGGTACGATGAGCTTTATCTCGGTATATACGGCGTTTATTCAGATTTTCAGTTGTTGGATTGACATTGAAATGTTTAAGGATCTTTTTCCATTCAAACTGCAGACTCATTACGCAACTGCAGATCTGAATCTATGCAGTTTGCAGTCGGATCAGACTTATATGCAAGTATATACAGAATGCCACCTCTGTAGATACAGTGTGGCATAAAAAAATGTCCATGCTCACTTTATAATCTTAACCTTGAGTATATACAGTATGCCACCTCTGTAGATACAGTGTAGCATAAAAAAATTTCCACTCACTTTATAATCTAAACTTTGAGTACATACAGTATGCCACCTCTGAAGATGCAGTGTGGCATAACAAATTTTCAACACTCACCTTACTCTTCACCTTGAGTATATACAGTATGCCACCTCTGTAGATAGTGTGGCATAACAAATTTTCCACGCTCACTTTACACTCTTCACCTTGAGTATATACAGTATGCCACCTCTGTAGATAGTGTGGCATAACAAATTTTCCACGCTCACTTTATAATCTTAACCTTGAGTATATACAGTATGCCACCACTGTAGATACAGCGTGGCATAACAAATTGTCCATGCTCACTTTTTACTCTTCACCCCAAGTATATACAGTATGCCACCTCTGTAGATACTGTGTGGCAAAAAAAATTTCCACACTCACTTTATAATCTTAACCTTGAGTATATACAGTATGCCATCTCTGAAGATGCAGTGTGGCATAACAAATTTTCTATGCTCACCTTACACTCTTCACCTTGAGTATATACAGTATGCCACCTCTGTAGATACAGTGTGGCTTAAAAAAAATTCTACACTCACCTTGAACTCTTCACCTTCTGGTTCTGATTCTGAAGATGAAAGATCACCAGGAAGATGACTGCCATGACTCCCAGAATCTGAATGACTACTAATCAGGCTGATGCTGCTATCTGGCCGAGTCTCAACCTTGTCACAACCTTCACTTGCATTACTTAGCACAAGGCTGATATGAGATCCTGTCAAACTATCACAGACTATGATTTTCTTTTGTGAACTACAACCTGTAGCTCTAGATTTATCTGCTTTACCACTGATTTCCCTTTGTCTACCAAGTTTGGTAGATTCTTCCATGGAAACACTCTTAATGCTGAATTGTGGTTCAAGGTAACCATTGGATACATCCTCTGTAGAGCTGCTTCCTCCTGTTACAGCACTAGTGTTGTCAGTATCATGAGCCAGTGAGGACAGACTTGAACTATCATAGGATGGGCATGTGTAATTTCTGGGAGGAAGTTTTGGAGGGGAGGAGGAAGAGTTATCGAGGGATGTTATGGAGGAAGTTCCTGATGATTTCTGAACTTCATTCTGATCAGAGTCACTCGGAATCTCATGATAATCATGATCCTCATCAGAGACATCCTTGATGTCAGCATCATTGATACAATGATAGACTGACACCAAACTAGGATCTTTCACATTGTCAGTATTACTAACATCCACATATTTACCCTTTGAGAGTTTTGGGACCATGCCTAAATTTGCCGACCCTATATTCTGTGCTATATTAGGCGGGAGTGGTGCCTTCCTTGTAGGCCTTGGTTTCTTGTGTGAATTAGGTTTGGATTCAGTTTCACTTTTCTTTACACCAGTTGCACCAGAACTTAAACTAGAGTTTGATTTTCCAGTATTTATATTATTCTGCAATTCTGTAACATTACTCTTACTCCTCTGAACATCTGAAACTTTTGTGTCCACAATTTTATGCTGGCTAAGATCTGACTGGCTTCGCTGTATTGTGAGTAATTTTTTTCTTTCTGGTTTTGGCGGATGCTTTTTTGAAGGTCCCCAAGTCCTTGTTCCATCTTCTCTTTCAGTAATAAAATATCTGTCACTGGATTGGCCTAGCTTAACTCTATCGAGGTTTTGTGAGTAATCTGGAAGTGAAACTGTATCCGGATCAGCTAAATGACTAAAATGAAGATGACTCTGTGACCTTAGTCGCAACAGATCCCTTTTGATCCGAGGAGGCTTAACTGGAATATCATCATTAACAGTGTTCTTATCAGATGCTGAATCTACAGACATAGCCCGACTTTTATACATCATATCCAGCTTATTACATGATGATGACAATTTTTCTGAGCCATCTTCTTTTAAAAGAATGGACTGTTTGTAACTCCGTGACAGAATTGCCTCAATTTCATTCAGCAAAGAAGATGTGTCTGAATCTCCAAGAATATTTTCAAACCTTCCCTTGAGACTTGAACTTTCATTTTTATTACTCTTATTCAAATCTGAAATTTCACTCTTCCTTTTCTGTGTATCAATTCCTCCCTCTGCACTTGTTCTATAATTCTGCTGTTGGGAATTGTGTAAATCAATTTTATTACTGTCATTATCATCAATAGTTGCATACGCATCACATTCTTCATGTTCTTGCGCAATGAAAATCACAGATTTTGGCACATGAACATCTGAATCATCTTGAATCTTCTGATGTCTTTGTATATTGTTTCTTGTGTTCTCTAACCTATCACTAACACTCTTTCCACTTGCAGTAAAAGTTTCCCCAGATGCCTGATCTGAGGAAAGGCTATTCTCAGTTTTATTAACATTAGCATCTGAATCCCAGGAATCTGTATTCAATGACAGATTTGAGGAAGCACTATGTAATGACAGAGTCTCGTCCAACTGATCTGACTGTTTGCTCAAGGACAACCTTTTCTTTGGCACTGGTCTTGGTTTTACTACTGGTTTTGAATTCATGTGTGTCGGTTTGGGATGAACCTCCTGTAAAACCCTGTTCACTGATGAAACTGAAGTATCGTCTAAATCTTGTTTCGATTTTTTTCTCGTAGTCACAAAAGAATCATCAACCAGTTGATTTTCAGTGTTGTCTATATTATCTGATGTTAGGCAAGGTTCACTTTTATGACCCTGACAATTTGAACGAGAATTTTCCTTTGCATTTCGACTCCCTATCTGTCTAGTTATAGCAGGTGATAATCTTCCACTATCTGAAATGCCATCTCTATAATCACCCTTTGTGGAAGGACTATTTCTACTAGGTCCATTAGCATTTTCAGAACTCCTAGGTTCTTGATTAACTGTATTCGGGGACATGTTCCCAGCCATTGGCTTGGATGGAACTTTAGGAGCAGGTCTCCTTGGAACTGGTTTTGGTAGGGATGGGCTGTATTGTATCACTGGCTGTTTTTTTGAAAATGAAAGCTGAATCTGTGCTTCACAGGAAGATGCTTGGTCAGCACAATTAGAATCTGCTGATTCTGCATTTTTTAAATTGCAAGATTCTGAACTTTTCCCTACTGTTTTGTCACCCTCTACATCAGATACATAAAACTGAGTTGAAGTGGGACCATTCTTCAAAACCGGATGTTTTTTTGTCAATTTATCTAAAAAATTGTTTTTATGTTCACCTTCAATCCTTTCATTCTGCACTGAAGACTGGGAATCTTTGTTATTTTCTAATGCACTTTCATCAGAAAATGTGTCAGAAATCACATTTTTGTCTGAGGCACTACATTGTCTGTCTGAAATGTCAGAGTTAATAGCAACAGACTGACCAATGAAATTTGATTGCGAAGATGAAGTGTTTTCTACAGATCCTATGCCTGTATAAACCATAACTTGTGGAGAACAAGTGGGGGAGTGCGCATCTGTACTTGATGACCTTTTGACTCCTCCTGGACCCCTGGGCGGGGTTTTGGGTAGTGGGGGTGGTTGAGCCCTGGAGGTCACTGGAGGGTTTTTGGGTAAGGAAGGTGGTGACTTATGACATGTAGGACCCTGGGGTGGGTCCTTTGGGAGTGGAGGCGGAGGACCTTTGGGTCGAGAAAATGATTGCCCATTGGTTGCAGAGAATGACTGTTCAGATGAGGCATCTTCTGAAAAATATAATGAACAATCCTAATTATATTGTTACTATTTAAACAAGAAAAAAAACTAGCCTAATTATATTGTTACTATTTAAACAGGTAAAATAAAACCAATCCTAATTATATTTTTACTATTTAAACAGGTAAAAAAACAATCCTAATTATATTGTTACTATTCACACAGGTAAAAAAACAATCCCAATTATATTTTTACTATTTAAACAGGTAAAAAACCCAATCCTAATTATATTGTTAATATTCACACAGGTAAAAAAACAATCCCAATTATATTTTTACTATTTAAACAGGTAAAAAGAACTCCCAATTATATTTTTACTATTTAAACAGGTAAAAAAATAATTCCAATTATATTTTTACTATTTAAACAGGTAAAAAAACAATCCCAATTATATTTTTACTATTTAAACAGGTAAAAAAAACTCCCAATTATATTTTAACTATTTCAACAGGTAAAAAAACAATCCTAATTATATTTTTACTATTCAAACAGGTACAAATACAATCCCAATTATATTGTTACTGTTTAAACAGGTAAAAAACCAATCCCAATTATATTTTTACTATTTAAACAGGTAAAAAAAACAATCCCAATTATATTTTTACTATTTAAACAGATAAAAAAACAATCCCAATTATATTTTTACTGTTTTAACAGGTAAAAAAACAATTCCAATTATATTTTTACTGTATAAACAAGTAAAAAAACAATCCCAATTATATTTTTACTATGTAAACAGGTAAAAAAAACAATCCCAATTATATTTTTACTGTTTAAACAGGTAAAAAAAACAATTCCAATTATATTTTTACTGTTTAAACAGGTAAAAAAATAATCCCAATTATATTTTTACTATTTAAACAGATAAAAAACAATCCCAATTATATTTTTACTGTTTAAACAGGTAAAAAAAACAATTCTAATTATATTTTTACTATTTAAACAGGTAAAAAAAACAATCCCAATTATATTTTTACTATTTAAACAAGCTCAGCAAATCAGATGCAAAGTCACGCCATTAATTTGTGTATTTCATTTGTAATCATACTCAACCAAGAGCTTGATGGCACAAGCATATTTATCAAGTTTAATCAAAATCCTATCAAAAATACTGTCTATTGAGTGGTAAAAAACCCTCAGCCAATCTGATACAAGATCACCTCATAAATATGCATAGGTCTCACTCTTAATAAAATCATCCAACATCTTGATCACATTAATCATATTTACCAAGTTTGATTAAAATAAAGTCCGAAATATGGTTTCTAAAGTTGTAAGAAGCTCACCCAATCATATGCAAAATCACCTCATTAATATGCATAAATCTTGCTCATAATAAAATCATCCAACATCTTGATCACACTAATCCTATTTACCAAGTTTGATTAAAATAAAGTCCGAAATATGGTTTCTCAAGTTGTAAGAAGCTCACCCAATCATATGCAAGATCACCTCATTAATATGAATAAATCTTGCTCATAATAAAAAACATTACATATCTTTATGATACAGTGTACAAGCATATTTACCAAGTTTGACAAAAAAAATTATCAGAAATGGTCAGTAAAGTGTTAACAAGCTCAGTCAGTTAGATGCATAAATCCCCTCATTAATATGCATGGCTCTTGCTCATAACTGTACTCATCCAAGATCTTGATGATTTAAGCTTATTTACCAAGTTTGATCAAAACTTGATGAGAAATACAGTCTTTAGAGTGGTAACAAGCTCAGCCAATCACATGCAACATTACCTTATTATTAATATGCAGGGATCTTGTTCATTATTAAATATATCCAAGAACTTCAAGATATAAGGGCATATTCCAAGTCTGACCAAATTCAAATCAGAAGTATGGCTTCCGGACAGGTAATAAGCTCAAGTAATCTCATTATCAAACTTACTCAAGATCTTGATGATATAAGCATATATTCCAATATAGTCTAAACAAAACTGGATCATAAATAAAGCCTCTTGAGGGGTAACAAGCTCAGCCAATCAGATGCAAAATCACCTCATTAAGATATGTGAATCTTGCTCAATATCAAACTTGTCCAAGATCTTGATGATATACCGGTAAGCATATATTCCACATCTGTTAAAAATCAGACCAGAAATATGGCCTATAGAGTGGTAACAAGCTCAGCCAATCAGATACAAGATTACCTCAATATTATGCTTGAATATTACTCATTATTGAAATTGTCCAAATTTATTTTTAAGATATAACCCCATATTCCAAATTCAATCGAAATCAGATCACAAATATGGACTTCAGAGTGGTAACAAGCAGTTGTTGATGGATGGACTTCAGAGTGGTAACAAGCAATTGTTGATGGATGGACTTCAGAGTGGTAACAAGCAATTGTTGATGGATGGACTTCAGAGTGGTAACAAGCAATTGTTGATGGATGGACTTCAGAGTGGTAACAAGCAATTGTTGATGGATGGACTTCAGAGTGGTAACAAGCAATTGTTGATGGATGGACTTCAGAGTGGTAACAAGCAATTGTTGATGGATGGACTTCAGAGTGGTAACTAGTAATTGTTGATGGATGGACTTCAGAGTGGAAACAAGCAATTGTTGATGGATGGACTTCAGAGTGGTAACAAGCAATTGTTGATGGATGGACAATGCATGACAAATGCAGGGCCATATCATGAGCTCACTGGGGCTTATGGCCAGGTGAGCTACAAGCAAAGAAAGAGTCACAATTAAAGACCAAAATATAACAATAACAGTAAAAAGATATGGACTTCAACAATTTTGTTCCGAAAATGAAAATATGCCTCTCCCCATTTCTTCAAAGAAGGAGATTGGGAGATTTTTGTTTATGAAAAAGCCTATCCTGTTGTGAGCTTTCAGAGTTTGAAACTGTATCATGTGACCCTTAGCTCTTTTCAAAAGCTATGTTCCTCTCCAAGGGACAAGTACCTATGGAAAAATAAAATACTTGTCCCTTGTCCTTTGACAAAACTAAATGTACAGTCCTCTTATAGTTGTCAAGTGAACTACCGGTAGCCTAAAAATTGAACCCTTCAGAGTAGGCACTCAATCTACTTTATGAGATCAGATACTGGCCTTGATGCTGAGAATACAAAAAATACTTTCTCTGGAAGGTGGGGACAAGTCAAATTTTTTTACTTGGTCAAGTACAATTTCATACAGTTGCCTAGAAATGTATAGGGAGTGAGGGAGATCATAACAAAATTTGTGCATCATTTTATGAAAAATCTCAGTTCTGAACAAGTAGAAATTATTTCTTGCCTTTATCAGAGAAAAATGTGAGACATAGCAATACTAATGTCATTGTCATTGGCGTTAACTCAACGTTAAAGTTTTTGTGCAAGCTGATAACTCTAAAACTACTTGTAAGAATTTGAAGAAATTTCTACACTTAATGTTTAGGGATTTGTGATCGCTTTTCTTCACCAATATACAGTGTAAATCCCACCTCAAAGGAAAGAGGAGGAGTGGGTGAAGGTCAATGATCACCTTCCAATTTCTACTTATTTTTACAGAATTTAATGCACATTTGCTTAATGCATGCTTTTATAATAGGAATACTGCACAAGTAGACAGTTCCCTTTCTGCCCTTAGCTATTGGGGCCCAGCCCCTTGTTCGAAACTAGGAAACCATAAAAGTCTACACCCTATACGTATATATAAAATTTCTGATGATATACACAGCATTCATCTGGTTCCTTGGTCTGTCCTCACCCCATGGGGCCCAGCCTCTGTGTCGATACTTATAAACCATTTTGATCCTCACCCTATAAACCATACATAAACTGTAAGCAGCATTGGCCCTTGGATCTCTCACTACCCTCTGGTGACTTGCCCCTAGGTCATAACTTAGAAATTGTACACACACACATATATATATATATATATATATATATATATATATATATATATATATATATATATATATATATATATATATATATATATATATACTTGGCATGAAAAGGGGAATTCACTTCAAAGTAACCAACCAAAAGGTGGTAGGACTGAGGCCTACAAAAGGGTGAGACAGTGTTTTGCAGAAATCCTGTATGATTTTCCAGGTACATGGGGAATTAAGTGAGAAAATCAGTGTCATTTGCTTACAACTAATGGTCAAACAGATGGGTAATAACTAGGATTAAAACATTAACAGTGTAATTCTCAGACAAATTGAGACAACATTCAGAATTCTAATACAAAAATGTAGAATTCTGAACTTTGTCTTACATAATTACATGCTAAAGGAATTCATACAAATTAAGACAAAATTCAGAACACAGCAATGAAGGGTAAGACAAAATCCAGATACATATTTAGTTATGAGACAAAATTCAGTCAATTTCAGACAAATTAGCAAATATTCTGAATTCAAGGTTCTTGAGGGCCAAGGTTCAAAAGAAAATCCTGATCCCTCCCCTCCCTAAATTACAAGAAACTCTCATTTTGTCCAGCATGTTTTTATTTGCTAGAAAATAAAACACTTTAACACTGACCTTAATCTAGGGTGTGGACATACAAAGATGTATAGGCACACATACAGATTCAGCTGCCAATGTGATTGATATGTCAAGCTTCCGTTAAGGTGGGCTCGCAACAACATACAAAAAGTTATGTAGCTCCTATATTATACTCATGTATAATCCAGGTCCAAATGCAAACAACATAGACCCTGATCTGCCATCGCATAATGCGCTGGCAGATCAGGGTCTATGTTGTTTGTTCTACTGATTATTCCTTACAAACTGCATAAACCCAAATATGCCGGAGCATTATGCGATGGTAGATCTGGGCCTATGCAGTTTGCAGTTGTATCGGCTTATATGCGAGTATATATGATTATACAGTAATTGTGAAAATGATGGAAATATTATGGAAATATTAAATACTGTGCTGGTTATTAGTGCTACAATGAGTCCCTTTTAGATTTTTTCAAAAAGCAACTGAAATGTAAAAGGCAGACACATACTGTCTCTACTCGCATATAAGCCAGCTCCAAATGCAAACAACATAGACCATGATCTGCTGTTGCATAATGCGCCGGCAGATCAGGGTCTATGTTGTTTGTTCTACTGATTTGTCCTTACAAACTGCATAGACCCAGATCTGCCGGCGCATTACGCAACAGCATATCTGCGTCTATGCAGTTTGCAGTTGGTATCTGCTTATACACGAGTATATAAGGTAATAATTTGAGAAGCTGAGAAGTATTACCACTTTTCCTCCTAACATTGCTGACAAGATTGGCTGGTTTAGAAGCAATGACAGGTTTTTGGGCCAATGGTGGTTTTGACTTCTCACCAACTGAGGGTCGAAGTCTGTAACAAGAAAGAAAGAAAAAAAATTCATTATTAATTCAACATTACTATAATGTCAAGACAATCCTCTAAAAGATAGCAAACAAGAGTTCTCCAAAAATAAGACCAAATTCTGCCACACTATGGGCACTACATTTATCCTGTTAAAAACTTTTTATGTGAATAACAAAGAAATTTATTGATTCTGAATTTGTAAAAATTGTATGCTTTCTACTGAAATATCCATCAGTTTTAATACTGATTTTCTCTTCATATCAGTATCTATTACATATTTTACAATGGCAGATCAGGGTCTATGCTGTTTGCAGTTGGACCTGACTTAAAAGTGAGTATATATGGCAACCAAATGAAAACTTTCTATTTGCACCGTCTTCAACTTCACCTGTCTCTCTCACTCTTCCTCAAAAATTCATAGAATGCAATCTGGATATCTATGCATATTGTTTGGGAGCCATGGTGGTTCAGTGGTTAGCATACTGTGGTGTGTCCTTTGACAAGGCACTTTACTCAGTGGTTAGCATACTGTGGTGTGTCCTTTGGCAAGGCACTTTACTCCAATTGCCTTGGTACTAAATAACCTACTTGTGTTGCCAAAAAATACCAAGCCAACAAAGAATATGTTTATTGTTTTACTTTGGTTTAGGATTAGAATTTCATTCACCCCTATATAAATGCAGGTTCGGTACATAGCTCGAAACTGCTCTACTCCAGTGCACCTAAAGAAAACAAAAAAGCTGTGCTATTTACACTGATGAACTGTACACTGATCATGAATGAACTATATTTGTCATAGCCTTATTCTACAATAGGCCCAACCACTATATTTTTGAAAGAAAACAAGAGTCCCTCAAAATGACTGACATTCTACTGGATGAAAAAAAATTCCAGGAATTCAAGATAAGAGGATTTCTTTTAATTGTTGTGTGTTGAAACCATCTCTGATATTCTTCAGTGATAACAAGATTTTCAAATTAGCTGCTGTGGTACACATATTGGATGTCAGCTTGGCACCATTTTCATTTAGGACCAAGTAAACATCATTAGAAGTCTGTTGGTGAAAACCCAATGTCATAATGATCATCCATTCAGGGGAATAGTGACAACAAGATTTTTAAGACAGTCATCCTGGCAGCCATATTGGATGTACGACTGGCACTATTTTCATTTAGGACCAACTAAGAAGTCTATTGGTGAAAACCCTATGTTGATATAGCCATAAATTTGGAAAGGTGTAGAGATAACAATATTTTCAAGATATGCCTTTCCATTCAGGAGGAGTAGCAATAACAAGATTTTTAAGATGGCGGCTTTGGTGCCATATTGAACATCAGATTGGCACTATTTTTTAAGACCAACTGGACATCATAAGAAGTCTTCTGGTGAAAACCCCATGTCAATATGACTTTCTGTTCAAGTAGAGTTGTGACAACATGATTTTTAAGATGGCTGCCATGGTGGCCATATTGGACGTGAAATCGGCACCTTTTTATTTAGGACCAGCTAGATATCATAAGAAGTCTTCTGGTAAAAAAAACCCCATGTCAATATTACTTTATATTCAGGAGTAGCAATAACAAGATTTTCAAGATGGCCACTGTGGTGGCCATATTGGACATCAGATCAGCCCCATTTTCATTTAGGACCAACTAGACATCGTAAGAAGTCTTTTTTTAGTGAATAAATTCAGGCTTTAAAAAAGCCGCCCCCACCTCCGCAGCACAGGAAATTCCATTTAAATGACAATTTGTGAAATGATTTCCAACACATTAGTGCTGCTTTGAGCCGGCACATTTTAAACAGCTTGTTCAGTATCAAATTGTTAGCTGAAATTTTACAAATAAGAGATAACTATGAAAATAAATGTACTCCCCAAGTAATAAATACAATTTTTCTTTCAAACATTTATTTTGGGCAGAATCCATCATCATCAAGTAGGCCAAGTCGAAATTTGCCTCAGATATCTTTCGGCTCCGGATTTTTGCCATTGAAACATCTTTGTGATGTCAAATAATGTTTCAGTTTCCAATAATAAATTATTTTCTGTTTCATTAGAATATACACAGTTGAATGTTTGGTGCCAAATAATATTGTTTTAAATGATATTATAAAAATTAATTTATTGTTGGATGCTGAAAATGTCCTTGTTTACAAGGATTGTCTGCAATGTGTGCTTGTGTATGCTCACTCATGTCCCCATTTTGCAATTTACACACACACACACACACACATTGCTTTATTATAGCTTTGATATGTAAAATCCATCACAGCTGGAAGTTTATTTCAATGTTTTTATTTTTTTAAATCCGACTTTTTAAAAATAAAACATGATGAAATTCTTGTGTGTGTGTTTTCACTAAAAGACATCTTATGATCTCTAGATGGCTCGAAATGAAAACGGTGCTGATCTGACATCCAGTATGGCTGTCACAGTGGCCATCTTGAAAATCTTATCGCTAATGGATGGCCATATTTATGATGTCTAGTTGGTCTTAAATGAAAATGGTGCCAATCTGACATCCAATATGGCCACCATGGCAGCCATCTTGAAAATCTTGTTATAGCTACTCCTCCTGAATGGATGGTCATATCAACATGGGGTGTTCACTAAAAGACTTCTTATGCTGTCTAGTTAGTCCTAAATGAAAATGGGACTGATCTGATATCCATATGGCCAATTCAGCAGCCATCTTGAAAATCTTGTTTTAGCTACTCCTCCAGAATGGATGGTCATATCAACTTGGAGTTTTCACTAAAAGACTTCTTATGATGTCTAGCTGGTCCTAAATAAAAATGGTGCCGATCTCACATCCAATATGGCCACATGGAAGGCATCTTAACAATTTTGTTATCACAACTCTACTTGAACACCAGATGACTTCTTATGATGTCCAGTTGGTCTTAAATGAAAATGGTACCGATCTGATGTCCAATATGGCTGCCACAGCCATCTTGAAAATCTTGTTATTGCTACTCCTCTTGATGGGAAAAGTCATATATCGAAAATATTGTTATCTCTACTCCTCACCAAAAGAATGGCTATATCAACATGGGGTTTCACCAATAGACATTTATATGATACCTAGTTGGTCCTAAATGAAAATGGTGCCAGTTGTACATCCAATATGGTTGCCACAATAACTGTCTTAAAAATCTTGTTGTCACTACTCCCCCTGAATGGATGATCATTATAACAGGGGTTTTTCCACCAAGTCCTAAATGAAAATGGTGCCAGTCATACATCCAATATGGCTGCCACAATGACTGTCTATAAAATCTTGTTGTTACTACTCCCCTGAATGATTGATATTTATTACATGGGGTTTTCACCAACAGACTTCTAATGATGTCTACTTTGTCCTAAATGAAAATGGTACCAAGCAGACATCCAATATGTGTACCACATACAGCAGCTAATTTGAAAATCTTGTTACCACTGAAGAATATCAGAGATGGTTTCAACACTTGACAGTTAAAAAGAAGAAATGGTCTTATCTTGAATTCCTGGAAATTCTTTTTGCCCAGTAGAGCATCAATCCCTTCAAGAGACTCTTGTTAAAAATGTGTTTTTCAGGTTTATATGAAAAAAATGACTTTGTAATTTAGGGATTTTACCCATTTTGTGCTTTGTTTTATGTGCCTTTTGGGGGTATGTAAACTTACTCAGCATTGTATAACCAGGATTGTGCTGTTGTAATGTACAACCCTATAGACAAATGTGAAAATGCAGTTACCTACCCTGTCTGCGCCACTGCATAGTTAGAACTTCCAGCAAGTACATAGGACCAACAATGGATCATATATTAAAACCGAAGAAGAAATTGACAGTTTAACAATCAAAGAGCTGAAAAGTTACATGTACCTTCATAGGCATGGACAGTTGTTAAATGTTAATGGGTAAAAAAAAAAGGAATTGATCAATAGGGCTGAAGGCGTAATTAAATTGAAATTGAAAGATTTAGATGAGTTAGACGAAGAAGACAAGTGTGAGCAGGAGAGAAGATGATGTGATAAACTGACAATGCCACTAAGGGAAAAAATTCCCGAGCTAGAGTCACTCAAAAACTGGACAAGTAATGTTTCAAGTATTCCAGGTTTTACTGACAATGAAATTTACAATTATCTAGTGCTTTCTATGAAATGCAAATGTCAGGTGAGATCGAAAGTCTATCTGGAAGACAGACATGTGCATTCCTTGGAGTATAACAATATTTCTGAGGAATGCAGCCACTGTATTGTCAGATGCAAAGTGATTCCATCCATCCCCACAACAAATAAGAGACAAAATCCCAACGACAATTTATGGGTTTGTTTGTCAAAGGTCTCTGGGAAGGTGCACTCAGCCAATTGTAATTATACAGCAGGGTATGTGATTTTTCTACCTTTTTAAAATTCAAATTGGTGCATGAATTATGACAAGATCAAAACGCTACATTTATTTTTGTATATTTGTAATGATCAAGCAACACTTCAGATATTACAGAGACAACAGCGTGCCATCCCTATATTTTGGAAGGCTAGCAGTAGTTAATGTGAATTAACAAAAAACAATGAATGAAAGAATCATTAGAAACTAATTTTAACATAATGTGGGTGTTGGGGGGGGGATACTCAGTTTGCCTGGAATGTATTGTTCATTACAATTGCATTTTTAATTGTGGACTGAACGGTCAGCACTCACCTTTTTAAAGATTCATTTCCTTTCTAATGTGCATGATATTTAGTTTCATATACAGAATTCAATACAATCATGACATCCATAGTTTATGTGAAAGCATGTACATGTAATTGCGAACAGGTTTCAGTATTTGCATATAGAGTTTAATCAATATACATTTATCATGTTATGGGAAAAAATAATGTAACTTTACTTGTATATATGCAGTGTTTGATAATTACAATATATTTTTAATAATTACTTTAATAATTAATAATATTTAGAAAAGAAAATACAATATTTATTTTAAATTTCAACTTTTGCATCAACTTTTGCAGTGAAGAAGAGGCATGTAACCACACTGGTGCACTTCTCTATGCCCTTGAAGAAATTACATGGAAGAAAAAGGATGGCATAATTTCAGCTACATCTGGGCCATACAAGTGGAATGTGCCTAGAAAAAGAAAGGTGAGCCCCAAGAAAGCCTAAGATTTGAAATGTAAAAGGCATGTTTTACAAGCACAGGAGAATGACATGAACATTCCTAACATTGAGCAAAATGCCTGCATCATAACAAAATCGGAAAATGCAACTTTCACAACAACAGTTGACGAGGACCGCTTCAGACACAAACTTCTGGCTGCAAACTCAAATGCTGGTTGGCTACGATTTTTCCCTAATACATGTAAATCAAAACCTGAAATACCCGAACTAA
Source organism: Margaritifera margaritifera (assembly GCA_029931535.1). Classification (NCBI taxonomy): domain Eukaryota; kingdom Metazoa; phylum Mollusca; class Bivalvia; order Unionida; family Margaritiferidae; genus Margaritifera; species Margaritifera margaritifera. The sequence continues at coordinate 2,219,861 of JAQPZY010001636.1, read as the reverse complement.
AAAATGTCAAATTTAACTATCATAATAAAAATAATCTTCAGAGTGACAAGTGCCAACACCATTTCCAACATACACTCAAAAGTCTTGCTGTGTCTAAGGAGGATACCATAGAGATTGAGAGAAATACACGAGGACAAAACAGGAATGAGTTGTGGCAGGAGGCAAGAACAGAGAGAATTACAAGTTCCCATTTTGGCCAGATCTGTAGGAGAAGGGACGAGCAAGTTCCAGAACCTGATAATTTAATTAGATCTATGTTTTACCACCGATACTTTGATAACAAACAACTGAAATGGGGACATGGTCATGAGCCTGCTGCAAGATTTCTTTTGTTGGCATTGTAACAGTCAAGCAGATCAACTCGCACTATATGTCATGAAATCAATACTTGCCGGAAGTTGGTTTCACTGGCTCCTCAGAAATAAAAGAGTGCTGCCCTAAGGGCAGATAAAGTCACATTTTCACATCTGTCTATACATGCATACACACATACGGTATATACTCGCGTATAAACCGATACCAACTACAAACTGCATAGACCCAGATCTGCCGTTGCATAATGCGCCGGCAGATCTGGGTCTATGCAGTTTGTAAGGACTAATCAGTAGAACAAACAACATAGACCATGATCTGTCAGCGCATTATGTGATGGCATATCAGGGTCTATGTTGTTTGCATTTGGACCTGGCTTATATGCGAGTATATATGGTACATATATTTCAAAACGTGACCTATCCTTTATTATTACAGTAAGTAATTGTAGGTGCCTAAATCTACCTATCTATTCCAAGGTTAAGAGATACAGTATTGGAATTTATAAGGTGCTGTGCTAATTTTAGCATTGCTTTACACACATTATTACAATCAGCCAAATACCAGCTCCAGTTGTGATATTGCTCTGTTCATTCATGATTTGTTCTTAAAATAACACTCTCAGTTAATTGCATCTAAGATCAAGCTGATCTATTCTGCAGCACCAGAATGATAAATTTTGCAGGCAAAAGAATCTGAAAGGATTGTTTTGACTGACATATCAGCACAAGTTAGCCTAATTAAGACAATTACATAAAAAAGACTTGAGAAATCATTTCATCTCAAACACACACACACACACACACACACACACATATATGTATATATATATATATATATATATATATATATATATATATATATATATATATATATATATATATATATATATATATATATATATATATATATATATAATCCATCAATATATTTTTTCCAGTGTGCTATTTTTTTAAGGCAGTGGCATAGCAAGAAATTCTGCCTGTCCCCCCCCCCAACTTAATTCTGGGGCCCCCACCCAATAAAAAAAGTTTTTTGATTGGAAATTTGGACCACACACACACACACACTCAGTTGTGGGGGTTGCTTGTGCAGTTGCTATGCACTGTATTAAGGTCTAAGGTCAAGGTTAGGTGCTGCAATTGATGTAACAGATCAAACACATGCCAAAAACAGCCTCAAAAAGTTTCACAAGAAACAAGTTTTTCTCTTGTTTGTCCAGATTCTTTTTCATTCCACAATTGGTTTTATTATTGTTACTTTTCAAGAGAACTATATACATGTTTTGAGGGTTATTAACCCCATGCCTTGAGTCAGGGATAATGTGATAGCCTGTATGTCTCTCTATCTGTCTGTCTGTAACTATATCAGGGATATTCCTGGGATGAGCCGGTGTCAATTTGCAAGAAAAATACAACAAATACAGTTAAACTGAATTCATTGTTGAATGGGCCCCCCTATATGACCAATTAAAATATAGCACTTGTTTTGGCCCATCAAATGTTATTAGTTGCCCATTGTTTGTCTTAATTTTGCGCTGTTTTACATGTACATTGGAAAGTGGAGCATTAGCCCATCACAAGGGCTATCTAAGCAAAGGAGATTCCTGATCCGCAGCCTCCAAATAGGCACAGAATTATCCATATAGTAATTATCTGCAAGCAGCATGTTAACCTTTGACTCTTTCCCATGTTGCCCCCCCCCCCCCCCCAATCCCCCATCAATATACAAAATTTCATTTACTGTGATGTGCACAATGGTTTCAGAATTTGGATCCATCTGCTGGGGATAAAGCTTGGGGGATGCATGTATGTGTCATTTTTGTATGCACCATATATACTCGCTTATAAGTCCAAACTACAAACAACATAGACCCTGATCTGCAGTCGCACAATGCATTGGCAGATCAGGGTCTATGTTGTTTGTTCTACTGATTACTTTTAACAAACTGCATAGATCTAGATCTGCCAGCACATTATGCAATGGCAGGTCTCGGTCTGTGCAGTTTGTAGTTGGACTTAACTTCTAATCAAGTATCGATGGTACTTGTAAACCATGTTTAATGGAGGTGGGAGTAGGGACGGGGGTAGGGGTAACTAGGAAAATCATGGAGATAAAGCTGCTTTGCCACAGACCAGTTTAAAACATTTGTTTGACAAAGTTTATTATATGCTGTCATCGCTGAAGGACATATAATATAAACAAATTTTGGGATATATCACCTGGGTCAAGAGTCAAATTATATTGTTTCAAATAAATTAGGCAATATGAAATACCCAGTAAAACAGTTAAGGCTTCAATATTTACTAAACTTTCTACACTTGTACATGGTTTACAATAACTGAATCTGTGCTGTTTAATTAAAACGATTGGAAACTCAACCTTTCTCGCCATCTACCATATATACTCGTGTATAAGCCGGGTCTAAATGCAAACAACATACATCCTGATCTGCCATCGCATAATGCGCCGGCAGACCAGGGTCTATGTTGGTTGTTCTACTGATTAGTCCTTACAAACTACAAAGACCCAGATCTGCTGGCGCATTATACAAAAGCAGATCTGGGTCTAAGCAGTTTGTAGTTGGGAGTCGATTATACATGAGTATATATGGTACCTATTAGGCTTACTAAACAGATGACAGATATTATAATGTGCATACCATACCTCGCTCATCTTGCGATTGTTTCGTTTGTACATCTTTTACCTCATATTTTGATAGGATTCAGTTGGCAAGACATGTCTTTGTTGAAAATATCTGGCAGTTACGTAAAATATCCCTCTAATTGTCACGATATTGTTTCCTACTGTTACATACATGTACAGCTCTCCCTCATTATAATGCACTTCATTGTACCATATATACTTGCGTATAATCCGGGTCCAAATGCAAACAACACAGACCCTAATCTGCTGTCGCATAATGTGCTGGCAGATCAGTGTCTATGTTGTTTGTTCTACTGATTAGTCCTTACAAACTGCATAGACCCAGATCTGCCAGTGCATTATGCGACGGCAGATCTGGATCTATGCAGTTTGCAGTTGATATCAGGTTATGTGCGAGTATATACGTTAAGTGTTTCTTTAAAATAAAACGGTAGTGTACTAATCAAAGGTTATGTTAACCAACATAATGTTTAAGGTAACTACTGTAGTTTAAAGAAATTGTTATCAGCATTATCAGTAAACCAACCTGATATATAATGTTGTGTAATGCGTGCTATAACCAATTCTCATCAGCTTCTGCTTTTCCTAGCGATGCCACATTCAATGTGTACATCATAGGTACATACTTTAAGAAAAGAATTACCAGAAAAATTCAAGTAAACAATCTTCTTAAGCAAAGATGTGGAAATAATTGGAAATGGTAGTTCCTGCATCAATGACAGTTGTATGCATATTCGTTTACAAGTTTACTGATTTTGTAAACCTTTACAGGCAGTAAACTAAACTAAGCCGATTACACATGTAAAAGTTGCCACCTTAAAAACAATGCAGGGAGCTGTGATAGTTCAAAATTAAATACATTTGTTGTATCTGCTATTTTCAACTGCATCAGTTTTTATTCAGTTAATGAGACTCAAGCCCTTAAGTTCATCATTCAAAGTATTTAGTGCTGAAGGACCAGTAACCACCTTCAATTTTATAATGGAGGGAAAGTTCAAATGGTGATAATGCTATATCATTCATGATTTGCTCCAGACCAGCAAATGATGTGAAAATCTCATGTATTCTTACCGTACATATCCCAATTTCAGCCCATACAATGCTCTCATGTATTCTTACCGTACATATCCCAATTTCAGAACATACAATGCTCGCATGTATTCTTACCGTACATATCCCAATTTCAGCCCATATAATGCTCTCATGTATTCTTACCATACATATCCCAATTTCAACCCATACAATGCTCTCATATATTCTTACCATACATATCCCATTTTCAACCCATACAATGCTCTCATGTATTCTTACCATACATATCCCAATTTCAGCCCATATAATGCTCTCATGTATTCTTACCATACATATCCCAATTTCAGCCCATACAATGCTCTCATGTATTCTTACCATACATATCCCATTTTCAACCCATACAATGCTCTCATGTATTCTTACCATACATATCCCATTTTCAACCCATACAATGCTCTCATGTATTCTTACCATACATATCCCAATTTCAACCCATACAATGCTCACATGTATTCTTACCGCACATATCCCAATTTCAGCCCATACAATGCTCTGAAACTTAATACAAACTGTGAAACAATTGCTGCTAATAAAACACATTATTCCTTTCTAACTCCTTTAGTGTCAAGAGTGGGGATATTGTGATACCCTCCATCTGTTCATCTGTCTATCCAATGCCACATTTCCTCCTAAAAGTCTGCATGGAAATTCATTAAACAATGCAGATATCTTGTGTACATGTATATGCAGTGTTGCACTTTGGTTGAGCTATCAAGGGACATTTTATGTACCTCTGTCCTCTTATATTTAAGGAGACAATGGCAGTTTGGGGAAGGAGAATGTCCCTATGGCTCACTCAAGGTGCAGCACTGATATGGTAACCATCTGCAAGTGGGGTTATACAGTTACACATAATTTTTGCCTCCCTCCTCTGGGGTCTCTGGGAGGGGGTCAAAGGTCAACTGTACAAAAATATCAATTACAGTGACAAATTTTGAATATTTTTTTTTTTTACAAACTCAGTACATGAAGTGGGCTTGGAGGGTGGAGTATTATTACTGTAATAATTTATAAAAATGTAGCTCTGTTTTTTATAATGAAATGTTGTTCTGATAACTGATATTTTGCCCACACCACACTGCATCATTACAAGGAGAGAGAGACAAACCAGTTGGAGTTAATGCTCCAGTCATTCCAAATTTTGAATTGTATTTACCGTATATACTCGCGTATAGTCCAATACCAACTGCAAACTGCATAGACCCAGATCTGCCATCGCATAATGCACCAGCAGATCTGGGTCTATGCAGTTTGTAACGACTAATCAGTAGAACAAACAACATAGACCCTGATCTGCCGGTGCATTATGTGATGGCTGATCAGGGTCTATGTTGTTTGCATTTTGACCCAGATTATACACAATTATTATGGTACTAGTGATAACATCCTAACACATCAACTGTATGACTGCATCCAGGCTTTGTAAAAGGACAAACAATACATTCTTTATCATCTGAAATGGTTTTGTAGTCATATCAGTGTCCCAACATTACATTTCATCATTACAGATACATAAAAGATAACTGCCAGTTATTGTGCTCAGCTGATTTGTTGCAGGGGTGGTAATGTGACATTCTTAAAATCTTTAATCACAGAATGGTGTTGAGAATCAGACAACAAATTTCATGACTGATCATCATTTTCTTCTAACTGATCATCGATTAATAACTGCTTTATTTGTAAACATGAGAAAACTAAGTTTTTTCTTCAAAAAACCTCATGTCCAAAATAGCAATTGAGAAAAACTTCATCGATCAATTGTTCATTTCACTGAGAGTGTTAAAATATTCAACAAATTTGATTAATCAGAAAATAAGTGTCATAGACTATATTTAGTACCGGTATACTATATTTAGTGCTCGGTCTACACTAGGACGTGTGATTGTGGGATTCATGCCAATATTCAGAAAATCATGCTAAAAAATCAACAGAATGAATGAAAATCATGCATAATATTTATAAACTTTATGTTTAATCTTCATTAAATCACTCCTACATTAAAAATAAACTCCACCTTTTTTTCAAACCGAGAGGGAAGGGGGGTGGGGGGAATTCCTCCTAACTTTTCAGTTCTAAAACTTTTCAGTTCTAAAATAGACCATGTTTGTCTTTCCCTGTATATAAATTTTGTTCTAGTAAATTATGCAATTGATAGCTTGCTGGCCTGTTTGACTCAGAGAGAAATATCATCTAAACTGTATCGCCCTCTACAGGTTGTATCACCAGCTAGCAGACAATTTCAAGCATAATTTACCTGTATGGTGGACAATCTGGTAGTTGTCCTATATAAATCTATAAAAAATGTGCTATTTTCAACATGCAATACCAAAGAAAACTCAGCACAAATTATATATACTAATACAATAAAAATGGTACCTTTTGCCAACAAAATGTGGTCCTTCAAGACAGGTACATGTAGTCTCTCTGAAGAGGTCTGGCAATCATTTACATTATATGAAACAATCGATTCTTGCATGAAAAATGTGGTCTGTTGTGAAAGCTGTCTTTCAAGGTGGGTTTTAATGTATAAACACCGACTAAAAACCTGTTTGTGCTGCTCAGTCTACTGATTTACAGAATACTTAAATACTATCTTGTGATTTAAAGAATTTGTTTGTAGCTATCATACACCCTATACAATCAATGTAGAATAATGTCAGCTGCCTACCAAAATAGCTGCTGAGAACATTGTGTGAAAAGGGTCTAATGGAGAGTTTGATGGGGTTTCTGTTGATTTAAATGTATCTGTCCAATTTGGTACCGAGGAAGACTCCTGTGAGTAAGTAGGGCAATAGGACAGACTGAGGTCAGAAGTAATGAGAGGTCACAGGTGCTAATCCATGCCATTATTCATTAAAGATTCTAGACTGGGTCTTATCTCACTGATGTGCAATTTACTGCCTACCGTGACTGGTTCTGCAGCCATTTATCTTTGATTTTAGAGCCCGAAGGTCTGAGGTCAAGTGTGGCCAAAGGTGCTGATCCATGTAATTGTTCATGAAAGATTTCAGACTGGATATCAGTTGACTGATGTGTTCAATTTGAAGACAGCACATACTGGTTCTGTTACCAATCATCCATGATTTGAGGGCCAGAGGTCACAGGTCAAATGATGAGGTGAGGTCATACATGGTACTCATCCAAGGAATTGCTGATGCAAAATTTCTACCTTATAATGCATCAGAAAATAAGCCTAGACACTAGGCTTGCAAAAATGTAATAAAACTTGTATCAAATTCTGTACTAAATAATAAATAAAATGTTATTCATGGAAAATCAAAGCTATTCTGGCCATTTAAAGTTAGGAATAAGGTAAATTTCAAACTACAGCAAACCATTGTCCAAACAAAAACCAGATTTTAATAGACAATGTAACATACTGATAAATCTTTTAAAAAAAAATATATATAGTCATTATGTAGTATATCAGTTTAGAATTAGTGGACACCAGTTTATAACTGACTTAATGAGTATGCTTTTAATGCCTATCAACTATTTACAGGTTTTAGTGTACATGTATATTACATAGCATAAACTGATTGAAATAAATTGTTCCTCAAATTCTGAAGGTTTAGACTTGCCCTGAACCTATGCACAACATATTTTTACATACAGCCTACACTTGTGTCCAAAAGGGATCAGTGTGAAACAAGAGACCATAGATGGGACCGATGCTCTACTGGGTGAAAAGAATTTACACAAAAATAAAGACCATTTCTTCCTCTTAACAATGTCTACCATTTTGAATGATGAAAACATGTGGTTTCACATCATTTCATTCATGCTGCAAGAAGGTGGCCAGGTAAACAATTGCTTAGAAGTACTTTGTCAAAATCAGTGAATATCATATGATTATTCATGCATTTGGGAGTTATTCATCATGGATATTGTTCATCTAAGTACTTAGATGCTGTTGGTAAATCTTCATTGTGACTGATGCTATTAAAAATTTTATTATTTTTTGGAAAATACTTATCAGAGTTCTGCATACAAATAAAATGGTGGTAAATCTAACAATGTCAATAGTGTAGAAAATTATCAATGGATCCAGTCTATTTGAGTTCTCTGGATTGACCCAAGAGGATATTCATGATGTGGAAGTAAATTCATACAAAAAGGTAATCCCAGATTTTATCCATATCAAAAGAAAATCAAGACTGTAGCCCTGTCCATGTCAGGGACTCATCACTGAAGCAGATAAATGAACCTAGGACTAATTTCCAACTCTACAAACACCAGCACTCCTAGCAACATGGGTATCTGTCCAAAATCACTACTTCACATGAAAATAAAGTTAAATGTACCATATTCCCATCAACAAATACCATTTTATTTCAGGACAGTGGATGCTTGGCTTGGATTTATAATGGATTATTTTAACAGTGTTAAGACATAAACAATAGATCTAACACCAGCAACATCCACTCCTATCAGTACCTATCAAGCAAAGCCATAAAAACAAAGTCCCCTTGCCCAAGTAGACACAAGCTACACATGGTCCAATTACTTAACACCCTACTCTCCCCTAGCCCTGGTAGACCCAGATACACTTCATCACTAATAAAGATAATGAAAATCCAAGTACAGGCAGGCACATGTCACATAGTGCCTAAATATATAATACCTCTAACACCCCCCATCTCCAAGCCCAGGTAGACCCAGATATCCTTCACCGAAGCGTAGAAGACAATGAAACTAATCATGATGAGAATTCTTTCAAACACAATGCAAGTTCACAGTGCCATGGAAGATTATGCTCTAAATGACTTGATAGCTATGATAGCTATGATCAGGGATCTTAATCTATATGTGTATGTGTATATATTGTTTCAGGAAGGCAATCCTGAAAATAGTTTAGGAGAAGTAGCGATAACAAACTTGCGCTAATGGACAGACAGATGACAGATCAGCACCATTTTCATTTAGGACCAAATAGACATGATAAGGAGTCTTTTAGTTAAAACCTGATGTTGATATGCCTATTAATTCAGGAGAAGCAGTGATAAAAAGATTTTCAAGATGGCTGCCATGTCGGCCATACTGGACATCAGAGCAGCACGATTTTCATTTAGGACCAACTAGAAATCATAAGAAGTCTTCTTGTGAAAACTGCATGTTGATATGACCATTGATTCCGGCAGAATAGCAATAAAAAAGATTATCAAGATGGCAGTCATGGTGGCCATATTGGATGTCATATCTGCCCCATTCTCATTTAGGACCAATTAGACATCACATAAGATGCCTTTTAGTGAAATCCCCACATCAATAAAACTTTCTGTTCAGGAGGAGTAGTGATAGCAAGATTTTCAAGATGGCTGCCATGGTGGCCATATTGGACTTCAGATTAGCACCAATGTCATTTAGGACCAAGTAGACATCAGAAGATGTCTTTTTAGTGAAAATAACATGTTGATATGACCATCCATTCAGCAGAAGTAGCGACACGATTTTCAAGATGGCTGCCATGGCAACTATATTGGACACCAGATCAGCACCATTTTCATTTGGGACTAACTTGACAACATAAGAAGTCTTTCAGCGAAAATCCCATGTTGATAAAACTATCCATTCAGGAGTAGTAGTGATAGCAAGATTTTCAAGCTGGCTGCCATGGCAGCCATATTGGATTTCAGATTGGCACCATTTTCATTCAGGACCAAGTAGACATCATAAGAGGTCTTTTAGTAAAAACCCCATGTTCATATGACCATCCATTCAGGGGGAGTAACTAAAACAAGAATTTCAAGATGGCTATTGCTGTGGCCATATTGGATGTCAGATCTGCACCATTTTCATTGAGGACCAATTAGACATCACATAAGACGCCTTTTAGTGAAATCCCCACATCAATAAAACTTTCTGTTCAGGAGGAGTAGTGATATTAAGATTTTCAAGATGGCTGCCATGGTGACCATATTGGACTTCAGATTAGCACCATTGTCATTTAGGACCAAGAAGACATCAGAAGATGTCTTTTTAGTGAAAATAACATGTTGATATGACCATCCATTCAGCAGAAGTAGCGACACGATTTTCAAGATGGCTGCCATGGCAACCATATTGGACACCAGATCAGCACCATTTTCATTTGGGACTAACTTGACAAACATAAGAAGTCTTTCAGCGAAAATCCCATGTTGATAAAACTATCCATTCAGGAGTAGTAGTGATAGCAAGATTTTCAAGCTGGCTGCCATGGCAGCCATATTGGATTTCAGATCGGCACCATTTTCATTCAGGACCAAGTAGACATCATAAGAGGTCTTTTAGTAAAAACCCCATGTTCATATGACCATCCATTCAGGGGGAGTAACTAAAACAAGAATTTCAAGATGGCTATTGCTGTGGCCATATTGGATGTCAGATCTGCACCATTTTCATTGAGGACCAACTAGACATCATAAGAAGTCTTTTAGTTCAAACACCATGTTGATATGACCATCCATTCAGGAGGAGTAGCAATAACAAGAATTTCAAAATGGCCACTGTGGTGGCCATATTGGATGACCGAGCAGCACCATTTTCATCTAGGACTAACTAGACCATGGGATTAATGTGTGTGTAAAGTTTCATGGCAATCCTCCAAGTAGTTTAGGAGGAGTAACGATAACAAAATGTGCTAATGGATGGACAGAAAACAGATGACAGACAACAGACCATCCCACAAGCTCTTTTGGTCTATAACCAGTAGAGCTGAAAAAACAAGAGTCCCTCAAAGGTACTGATACTCTACTGACTGAAAAGAATTTCCAGGAAATCAAGATAAGACCATTTCCTCCTTTTAACTAGAGTGTTGAATCCATCTTTGATATTCTTTAGTGATAACAAGATTTTCAAATTAGCTGTTGTGGTGGACATATTGGATTTCAAATTGGAATCATTTTCATTCAACTGGGCATCATAAGAAGTCTTTCAGTGAAAACCCTATGTGAATATGACTTTCTGTTCAGGAGAAGTAGCAATAACAAGATTTTCAAAATGGCCACTGTGGCAGGCATATTAAATGTCTATGTCTGAATGGCACCATTAGGACCAACTAGATATCATAAGAAGTTGTTTAGTAAAAAAAAACATGTTGATACAAGCATTCAGGAGGAGTAGTGATAACAACAGTTTCATGATGGCCACTGATGTGGCCATATTGGACATCAGATTGACACCATTTTCATTTTGGACCAACAAGAAATCATAAAAAGCCTTGTGGTGAAAACACCATGGCAATATTACATTCCTTTCAGGAGATGTAGCTATAAGAAGATTTTCAAGATGGCCACTATGATGGCCATACTGGACACCAGATTGACCCCATTTTCATTCAGGACCAACTAGACATCATAAGAAGTCTTTTATAGGAAACTTCATGTTGATATGACCATCCTTTAATGTGGAGTAGCAATAACAAGATTTTCAAGATGTCCACTCTAGTGGCCATATTGGATATGAGACTGGCACCATTTTCATTTAGGGCCAACCAGACATCGTAAGAAGTCTTCTGGTGAAATGCCCTTGCTAATATGACTTTCCATTCAAGAGGTGTAGTGATAACCAAGATTGTCAAGATGGCCACTGTGGTTGCCATATTGGACATCAGATTGGCACCAGTTTCATTTATGGCCAACCAGACATCATAAGAAGTCTTTCAGTGAAAACCCCATGTTGATATGACTATCCACCCAGTAGGAATAGCAATAACAAGACTTTGAAGATGGCCACTGTGGTGGCTTTATTGGATGTCCAAGTGGCACTATTTGGATTAGGACCAACTAGAGCATGGGATGAATGTGTGTGTAAAGTTTCTTGTCAATCCATGTAGTTTATAAGTAGCGATAACAAACTTTGCTGACAGACGGATGGACAACAGACGATGGACGGATGATGGACAACAGACGATGGACAAATGATGGACAACAGACCATCCCATAAGCTCTTTTGCTATATGACCAGTAGAGCTAAAAAAAAACAACAAGAAGCCCGAGTGGGCCTGTTATTGCTCACCTGTCTGACTGACAACTGTGAGGTTGTAAAAGGAAATACATACATGTAGTGAAACTGGTTTTGAAAGAAAAGTTGTATCTCTTAGTTGCCACATTTTCTATTAGGCCTAATATAAACCTGAGTGTTTCTGGTTTCATGCTAAAAAAATTGGATTGGTTGGTCAGAATAAGATTTTTAAAACTCATTTTCCCCCCTCTATTTACCAAAAGTGAACCATGGTTGCATGACCTAATTTTATTCCTTTGAAAAAATACCTTACTAGTATTACTCAACACGATAATGTTTTCTGATGTTAGATATACACTATCTTTATAATTACTTAAATAATTTGCGTTTGTCTGATACAACCTGCTGTAAATTTGAACTGAGCATGATAAGCAAACAGCACACAATGGCAGTCATTACTGAATCATGATTTAATCAATATACATAGATCTCTTGAACTCATCTGATATTTTGATGATACAAACCTATATTCCAAGTTTGACTGAAATAGGATCAGAAATACAGACTACAGAGTGGTCACAAGGAATTGTTGAAAGATGAATGCACAACAGATGCAGGGCCATACCATAAGCTTACTTGGCTTTAAAGCAGCTGAAAAATGTTTCAGACAAGGGGAGATGACTCCATTTGCATGCAAAAATCGACAGAAAAGAGCCAGATTTTTGTCATCACTCAAGGGTTTTGCTTCATCTTCATCCATGCTTTAGGATGGACTCCTATTTATGATGAGTCAAGTGTCTCTTTACGCACTGCTCTATCTTCCAGATACTGGACAAAAACAAATTAATTTCCTAATTTGTCCTTTAAGTTATGAGTAAGCAGGTTACCCTTTTGGAAAAACTGCCTAATAAAAAGGTATTTTTTGATTGATACCAATATTGCCTGGTGTTTAATTGCACATCATCACAGGAAATACTACTGAAGTGCCAATGCAATCAAAGTAAAGTGCCTTGCGCAGACACTGAAAGTAAACTTCATCCAACCATATTGCCTGCTTCTGAACTTGGAGTTAAGATAAAAATGCAAAGATAAAAATGCAAGGATTTTTGATGAAAGCCAGCACTGCTCTTCACTAACAAAGGTTAACTTAAATATCTGCAAATAATCTATACTGCAGTCTTGTGGAAATGAGGCATATCATTTGCCAATAAACTCACTCAATGTTTATTTTTACTCACATGTAAGTTTTTATGGAAATCACTACTTGTACTTGGGTTATTTGAGTGAAATTTAAATAGTTTACCTTCCTTCTTCAGGTCTGTTTTCACATGTAGAAGATATATTTATTTCTAGTATCAAAAAAAGAAAAGAAATTCATGTGGTAAACACCGAGTTAAAATTGTATGCTCCACAGTTTTGCCAGTAAAAAAAGAGCATTACGTGTATATCAAAAACTACAAGGACTACAAAAAACTAGCAATCATATTGAAAAAGGAAGTGATGAAGTAGGACAAAACGATGGTAATTTAACTGAACAGAATAAGACTACACATATCACCAAAAAACTCACTGGTAAAAATATTCCAAGTATGGAGGCTTTTGCATAAGTGTAACTTATTTTTTACAGCATTCTGAAGTAGAGTGTTTGTAAAACACTTATCCTGACACTCACCCCCAAATTGTCCCACCCATCCCAAAAACTTTGCTCTCAGGGTCAAGTCCCCTTTAGTAAGAGTAGGCACAGGGGCCAATATTAACTGTACATTTGAATTCATCTTCTCATGCCCAGTAAGTGAACCAATAGTTATAGGGTGGGTATCTCAAAAGTTTCTATGCTATGACCCAGTTGCCACAACTATTTGCCCCATGCTCACAAATCTGTTTCTATACTATCAACATCTGACTATACAGTACAACTGGCTATTATAAATCGGTGTCTATGCTATTCACACCTGACTGTACAGTAACAACAGGTTATGATAAATCGGTGTCTATGCTATTCACATCTGAATGTACAGTACCTTAGGTTATGGTAAATCTGTGACTATGCTATTCACATATGACCACACAATACATTAGGCTGTGGTAAATCAGTGTCTATGCTATTCACATCTGAATGTACAGTACCTTAGGTTATGGTAAATCTGTGACTATGCTATTCACATATGACCACACAATACATTAGGCTGTGGTAAATCAGTGTCTATGCTATTCACATATGACCATACAGTACATTAGACTCTGGTAAATCGGTGTCTATGCTATATATATATGTCTATACAGTACATTAGGCTATGGTAAATCGGTGTCTATGCTATTCACATATGACCATACAATACATTAGACTCTGGTAAATCGGTGTCTATGCTATTCACATATGACCATACAGTACATTAGACTCTGGTAAATCGGTGTCTATGCTATATATATATGTCTATACAGTACATTAGACTATGGTAAATCGGTGTCTATGCTATACATATATGTCTATACAGTACATTAGGCTATGGTAAATCGGTGTCTATGCTATACATATATGTCTATACAGTACATTAGGCTATGGTAAATCGGTGTCTATGCTATACATATATGTCTATACAGTACATTAGGCTATGGTAAATCGGTGTCTATGCTATACATATATGTCTATACAGTACATTAGGCTATGGTAAATCGGTGTCTATGCTATACATATATGTCTATACAGTACATTAGGCTATGGTAAATCGGTGTCTATGCTATACATATATGTCTATACAGTACATTAGGCTATGGTAAATCGGTGTCTATGCTATACATATATGTCTATATAGTACATTAGGCTATGGTAAATCGATGTCTATGCTATACATATATGTCTATACAGTACATTAGGCTATGGTAAATCGGTGTCTATGCTATACATATATGTCTATACAGTACATTAGGCTATGGTAAATCGGTGTCTATGCTATACATATATGTCTATACAGTACATTAGGCTATGGTAAATCGGTGTCTATGCTATACATATATGTCTATACAGTACATTAGGCTATGGTAAATCGGTGTCTATGCTATACATATATGTCTATACAGTACATTAGGCTATGGTAAATCAGTGTCTATGCTATTCACAAATGACCATACAGTAGGCTCTTGTATATCAACCTTGAAAAAATGACATTAACTCAAAACTGTGGAAATTCTGAATCTTATAATTCAACAGAAAATTTATTGTAAACTATGAAACTGTAAAATTACATTTTCTAACTTCTTTTTGTATACTGAGAAAATCAAACTACATTCTGCTATGAAATAATCTATCAAACTAGTACTACGCAACACTAAAATTACAATGTACAGGTATACTGTATCTGAGGAAATAATTAAAAATGGATGATTATGACGTGGATTTTTAAAGGGTTCTCCCAGCTAGATTGGCACAAGAATTTCCCCAAGTAGTCACAAAATCTTGTCCTCAAAAAATACTAATATATTGAATTATCTTGTGTACTTGAAAAGAGCTTCACTTTGGGATTATCCATGATGAATTTGACTCCTATACAAATTTAGTCATTATCTATTATAGATAAGTATTTTCTTTCTAATAATGCCATCTTTCACTTAATGTTTTTCTTTCCAAACTAACAGAAGTTGATTTATTGCTAAATTAGGCATTTTTACATCTTTTTTTGTTAAGAAATGTACCAGGTTATGGTCCCTAACAATATCAAAAAAATATGTTACACTAACAGATGTTGGGCACTTAAATACAAAAGTTTACAAACGACACTGCAAGCCCCTAAATTTTCAATGACCAAATTTGTTTTTTACTGAAAAGAATTGCCATTTCAAAACTTTTACTGCCATAGGTGATTCTGGCAATTGCTTGTGCTAATATAGTCACAGGTCCCAAAGATCAATATTTTAAAATCACACAGAATTCACCATAAATGATGTAGTTAAGCCATAGATGATTATAAAGTTACAGAAAGAAGCAAATTTAAAAAATACTTACCTTTCTATTTTTTTTTCTTTCTTGGTTTCTTCATAATTTATCACTGAAAGAAAAATTTAAACAATTACTATAATTATGCACGGCAGCAATAATATAATATCTTTAAGAATAACAAAATACCCTGTCAATTTTAATGTCCATCAAGGGCCTACTGTCTGCAATGTTTGGGAGCGGGGCTGGGGGAGGGAGGCCATCCTCTAGAGAGTACCTACTTTCCCCAATAATGTTCTGAGGGTAAGTGAGTCCATCCTGTCTACAGTACCTGCTGTCTAAAATTGAACGTTTTGGGGGCAAGGGAGGCCATCCAATCTACAGTACCTACCGTCTACAATAATGTTCTGGGGGGTAAGTGAGGCCATCCCATCTAGAGTACATACTCTCTACAATAATGTTCTGGGGGTAAGTGAGGCCATCCCATCTAGAGTACTGGTAGCTGTAAAATCATAAAAATATGAATTGGAAGAATGTGAGAAGTTGATATTTTTATGAAGTACAACTATGGGACAAAAGCATAATGTGACCACTGTGTATAACGATGTTACCCAATGCACCAATATACAACTATGGGGACAAATGATCGTGTGACCACTGTGCTGATGATACCCAATACACTGATATACAACTACAGGGACAAAGCATCGTGTGACCACTGTGAATAATGATGATACCCAATACACCCATATACTACTATGGGGACAAGAACACCATGTGACCACTGTGTTGATGATACCCAATACACCCATATACTACTATGGGGACAAGAACACCATGTGACCACTGTGTTGATGATACCCAACACACCCATATACTACTATGGGACAAGAACACCATGTGACCACTGTGTTGATGATACCCAACACACCCATATACTACTATGGGGACAAGAACACCATGTGACCACTGTGTTGATGACACCCAATACACCCATATACTACTATGGGGACAAGAAAACCATGTGACCACTGTGTTGATTATACCCAATAGACTTATATACAACTATTTGGACAAAAGCAGCAAGTCACCACTGTGAATAATGATGGTCCCATATACACCAATATACAACAATCGGGACAAAAGCATTGTGTGACAGATGTGTATACATGTAGCTATGCAAATTTACATTTGTTATTTGTTTCCCTGACCACATTGTATTGCTTCTACAGAAACTTTAAAAGTATGAAATAAGGAAGATTATTCATGGACCCAGCTTCTGAAAATTTTATAACTAAACAAATTTCCTTATTTCAGTTTCCCCTCCCCTTCTCTCTCTCTCTCTCTCTCTCTCTCTCGAAGATTTCTAGAAGAAATAATAATAATTATTTACAGAGGGTACAATTCAACCTCATTTAGCTAATTATATAAGCTAATCACTCATGATGCCCTTGTTTGAAGAAATAAAAATGAGTGGATTTTTTAAGCCCCATTTCCATTCATCCTATTATATAATTTACATTCAAGTTTACATAGCTATTTCTGAGGGAATTACAGCTTGAAAATGTGTGATGTGTCCTCTAGTTGGCTTTGACTCGACTACTGATGCTGTAAATTAGTTGGTTTTGACCTAAAAAGGGAGGAGCCATAGCGCTGTCTATTTTTTAATGTAAATTGGTGTAACTCCAGATTATATCCTGGATATTTCATTATTTCTGTAAAGCCAGTAATAACCATAGCAACAATAATACTAGGAAGAACTACAAAAAAACTAGTAATTATAGGTGAGTAACTAATGAGCAAAATTAATGAATTATTTAATTGAAAATGTGGTGGCTGTAAACAGATGATGATTTTATTTGCATGTGGTTGCCTTTTTTCTAGTCTTCATGGTTTAAGCTGCTTGGTTTCAGTGTTCTAAGGTGGCGTATCCAGTAAGATTCTTTTTCTTTCCTGGTTTTGGAACTCTAGTTGGGGTTGTGAGCAATTGCAGTCAGTGTTACATCACTGAAAGTGTGGCCAGAGGAAGTGAAGTGTTCTGCAACTGGACTTCTGTCAGGCTTCTTTGTCATCCAATCAGATCTGTGAAGATTGATCCTATTGTGTAGCTTGTCAGTTTCTCTGACACTGAATGCCATGGATCTTACATGTGATGAGATAAATTATATTCTCTGTTTTGCACATTCTGTCTGGACCATGTATGTTCAATTTTTCACTCGTCGCTGTGCTAGAAAATGTGCTGGTCTTTATCATATGTTGACAGGTTTTGCACCTTTTATCACCACAGGGATCCGATTTGCTAGAGTGGTCTTGGCTTGTGATTGGCGTTAGCTTCGCTCTGACTAGGATGTCTTTGAGGTTTTTTGGTCTGCGGTAGGCTACTACTGGTTTTTTTCGGGAGGATTAACTTTAGTGTGTCATAAGATTCCATGATGGGCCAGTGTTTCTGGATGATTTTGCCTACTTTGGAGTTGTCTGGATGGTAGGTCAGGATAAATGATATCTGATCGACCTTGTCCTTCTCTCTATATTTTAGTAGGTCATTGCAGTTCATTTATTTAGCCTCCGCTATCAGGTCGTTGTCGTAGCCTCGGTTCATCAAATGTTCAGATAACTCTTCAGATCTTGTTTGGAACGTTTCATCATCGGAGCAAATTCTGTGTATCCTCAGTGCTTGGCTACATGGTATGTTCTGAATGCAATGTTTTGGATGACAACTGGATGGGAGAAGATACTGGTGTTTATCAGTTGGTTTTGAGTAGATGTCTGTATGGAGTTTGTTTTCTACCAGTCTGTTTGTTTTGTCCAGAAAAACGTGGTTTGAGTTGGAAACTTCTACCATATATATAGATATGAATTTGTCTTTTCATTTCCCATGCAGTGTATACAGGATATACATGGTTATAGGTGGGATCTCAATTGTTCCCAGGTTATAACCTGTAAGGGTACAAATTTCTGTCGATGTATTTTCATAGAGTACATTATATTGGCACATAACAATTAATCAAATTTATGAGGAAAGGTACCATATTATATCGT
Organism: Margaritifera margaritifera; assembly: GCA_029931535.1. NCBI lineage: Eukaryota > Metazoa > Mollusca > Bivalvia > Unionida > Margaritiferidae > Margaritifera > Margaritifera margaritifera. Next base: position 2,200,876 of record JAQPZY010001636.1, on the reverse strand, counting down.
TAGACTGCGATGGTTTTAATGCCCCTGTTTGGGGCGAGATTGATTCTTAAGCATTCGTTGTATAATGGTCGGACAGAAGGTGAATTTGGTGTCTAGGTATTTAAAATGTCAAAGTTGAGATGATGCAGAGACTATCTGTAAAGCCAGTTGAAGTAGTGTCATCTTTTGAAATTTTCCAGAATCGGTTATTAAATAGCACGCGAAATCTAGAGGGTTACGCTAACTATGATGGGCGTGTATTTATAAAAGGCGGTAGATATGTTTAATCCTGATTGGCTAGGGGTGTATTTCCCAGATGAAATTTCATGTTTTAAATATTCCACATTGAAAAATTTAACCAGTCCAAGTTCCTGCAAAAGGCCAGAAGATCTTGACTCCGAGCAGAATAAGGTGAAATTCTCTCGTATAAACAATTGTTCAAGGACAGGTGTCTGGAAGTTGAGGGACATGATTCTGACGGTAGACGTGAGCGAGTCGCAAAAGCACAAGGGGAAATACCTCCATTCACCTATCCACCTACCTACATGTACCTACCTACAAACCCAACCATCGATGCACGTATCAGTATCAACGTAGAGGGTAGAGAGACGAGGCATCCCATACAAAGTTTGATGACCGAAAGAGACTGGATAAGAGAGAGAGAGATAAGCAAAGAGGGGAGAACATCAACCCTGACTTGACAGCAACGTTGAATTGGGAGTGACCAGCAATAACAAGGTTATGCAGGCATGCTGGGCAATTGATTCGACTGTTCACTCGATTCTATGATGAACTAAGTCTATCGATTAAACAGATTGGCTAATTACATAATTATATTTGAGTTGAAATTAGGTAATTGATTTCTAAAAGAAGTGTATCTTTCTAATGTTATGTATTATTTCAATTTATTTTATGTAATTGATTAAATTGTTATATTTCATGTACAGGGGCTCATGTTATTCTGTTCTATATATCTGCTCAGATCTCTATTTATCCCATCTATAAAATTTCATATTTTATTTTATTATTTACTCGATCTGGGCAATAACACCGAGGTCGATCATCCTCTAGATAACGATAACCAACCAAATCGTACACCCGTTACAAGAGGTGCGTAACATGACCCAAGGGCCATATCACTATTCACCCTGATCATGACCCAGTGGTCAAAGTGCACTCAATATGTGTTGACACGCTGCTACACATACAAATTCACTTAACAAGTCAGGCATACAGTAGGACTCATTTTATGCAAAACCCACCCTCACCCCTCATCATGCCCCACTGGGAATGGATTAAAATTCTGAAAGCACTGTGCACATTAGAGACTTTAAAGATTTGAGTAACATTGGGGGTGGTCTACCCCCAATGTTACTAAAATCTTTGAAGTCTCTAATTTGGAATGGTGTAGAAGGAGTTGCTTGACATTACAGGCACACATATGCATGCACTAATACACACACAGACAATGGTTTGGTGCTTTATGGCACAGCAACACAACTAGGTTATTTAGTGCTGAGGCAATCTGAGTAAAGTGCCTTGCTCAAGGACACACCACAGTAGCTGACCCTGGCTTGTCAAATGGTAGGATTTGAACCTGTACCCTTTTGGTCACAAGTCTGGCATGCTAACCACTCTGCCATAGTGGCTCCCACAGACAGACAAACAGGATCACATAATTGCTGTCTTTTCTGTGAAAACTGCACCACACAAATATAGACATACTATAAGCATCTCACATTTTCTCCAAAAAACAAATGTTGCACTAACTTAATAAATAAAATTTGATTATCAATGTGCAATAATTTCAATTAAAAATATCTTTGTGTAATAAATTCAATTAAGACATCTTTGTACAATAAATTCAATTAAGACATCTTTGTATAATAAATTCAATTAAGACATCTTTGTACAATAAATTCAATTAAGACGTGCTCTAAACCCTAAAAACTTGACTGTACTTTAAGTGCAGGATAAAAGTAATTCAATATTTCAAAATAATTACACTTGCAAAATGTCAAAGGAAGCTGTGAGCAGAGAGAAAACTAGCAGTAAATTTGGGCCAATATACCATGTGTTTCCTGTGCACATGTTCAACATGTTAAATTAGTTGATCACTGCTTCAGGATACAAGTCCAAGTTTGCATTATAAAGATCTACAACTAAAAAGCCTGTGATTGAAACAAAAGAAAACTGAAGGCGATGCCTTGACATTTAAAAATTGCACACAAAAAATCCAAATTTTTTATTGATACCGTATTTTAGAGAAATTCTGAGCAAGTTACATAAAAAAAAATTTCTAAGGGAACACAAAGTTTTCAACTTTGCACTTAACAAGGGATTTTTTTCCAACCCTGAAACAGACAGACAGTCATATAGGGCAGATATAAAAAGTACAACCATTAATTTGAAAACCACATGGCCAGACAGGTAAAAGACAGATACACTGTAGTAAGAAAAACAGAAAAATATATGGTGGGAAAAAAACCCATGAGAAGTGGCCATTCATATTTAGGCATACAGGTTGGTACACTGATAGTCATATATACTGTAGCATGTATTCATATTATGTCACAGAAAAAATCAAATGAAGTCTTGTAACAATATAAAATGACAGTGTAGTATCAATAATTTCAATTTTTGTATATCTAAAAATTATGTTTAATCATGTTAGTGGAGTTCATTACAGGGAAGGGAATGGAGGGGCTAACATGATAACTGCTTTAATGCAAAGCATGGCAATATGGGAAGCTTTTATTCTTCATGTACTTGAATATCAGAAACTTGTAGCTGGATGAAAAGATGAAAAGAAAATCATATGAAGCAAAGCAATAAAAGAAAAGAAAGTAGATGACACATATGCAGCTAATGCAACTCATTTGGCAGGTGGCTAAAACATTAGAAGAGAAAACTGGCAGAAGCTGACTTTGGCTTTTGATCAAAATTTATATAAGTCTGATAAAGTTAGAACATTAGTAATGCAGCAATAAATTTTGGATTGGCAATGCTGGCATAAATTTAGAAAGGAACTTACTGCAGAATGAGGGGGAGAAGTGGTATCACAATATTTGAAGCAAGAATGCATGTTTAAAATTTGGCTTTCTAATTCAAATCTTCTGCACCTCCTCCCAGGTTCTTTGACCTAAATCTTCTAAAAGCCTACCTGCTCCTACTGTGACTCAGTGGTAGCATGCCTGATTTATGATCAGAAGAATGTGGGTTTGAATCCTGCCCAGACCAGGCCTGGTGAGCCACTGCAGTGTGTCTCAAGGCAAGATGCTTTACCGAAATTGCCTTCACATCATGTCACCTTTAATGTGCTGATGTGCCATTAGACGACACTCAATCTACTTGCCCCTAGAGATGTATCACAACACTAAAGTGGTTTACATGAATGTTTACATACATGTACATATTCCATTTAAATTCTTTGTAACATTTTTTTTATTATAGAAAACACGATGAATGAATTTATGAAGGAAACTAGATTAACGATATTACAGTTGTCTCCCTCTTATAAGGACCCTCTCATAAGAGACCACCCCTGATTAAAGGCCACCTCATCATACACTTTGTACCCAGAAGAGATATGTCCTCATTCAAGAGGGTGGTGGTAGTGATGCACTGTATCAATAGTTACCTTCAATACACTGTATGCAATGTAGAATACCTGTACATAGACCATGTAGTCAATGCTGATCAGGAACAAATCTGTCTCATATAAACATGTAGAATAACAGTAGAGACCATACAGTCAATGCTCATCAGAAACAAATCTATCTCATATAAACATCTAGAATACCTGTACAGAGACCATGCAGTCAATGCTTATCAGGAACAAATCGATCTCATATAAACATGCAGAATACCTGTACAGAGACTATACAGTCAATGCTCATCAGGAACAAATCTATCTCATATAAACAAAATTGTATCAATATGCGTAAGAAATTCTTTTGTAATTACCAGTCTTATACAGTTCATACCAAAGACTGAAGTCTCCACCAAGTAAAGACGGTGAAACATTTCAAGAACAGAGGGTAGCTCTGGCTGCTTATCTTGCATTCACTCAGTAGCCCAAAGAAGGTATTTTAATACAAAACTGTTAGCTGTAGCTTTCCTTCTGCTTTGTCATAAGTCATTATTAATAGCTGCAACATGGGCCCCTGAGCAGTGGGCTACCTTAATTCAACATATCTATAATTCTGGCAGCCCCAGGGTTCTGGACTACATGAATTCAACAAATATTATGGCAGCCCTTGGGCGCTGTGCTAACTGAATTCAACATATCCATCATTCTAGCAGCCCTGGACTCTTGGTTATCTGAATTTAACATACTCATTATTCTGGAAGCCCTTGGGCTCTGGGCTACCTGAATTCAACATACCCATCATTTAGCAGCTCCTGGGATATTGGCACATGCTTTGTTGGACCCTGCATTATTTATACAACTTTCAAGACATTAGTGTTGAACCTGGGCACAAAATAGCAAGTAAGCTTTGGGTGAGTGAATCAAAGGGCAAGAACATAAACTATGAAAAATTCATTATGATAGCCTTTTAGACAGAATTTTCATCCTCTTTTTTAAATATTGTTTGTGAAAGCACGACCGGTTTGCCATAAGTGTTACCTATTTAGTTGCTAAAAGTCTAATCCAGACACATGCATGTATGTGTAGTTTTTTTGTGAGTTAAAGTTTTCGGTAATATAAATAAAAAGCAATAAAAACAAGTGTTCCCCAAAACGTATCATCTCACATGTGAAGGGCATTATGAAATGGTTTTCTGCTTAAAAAGGCATTACAAAAATCCCCAGAATGTCAACTAGACATAGTAATATTATGCTAATGTCTCAGATGAATATGGCAACCATTGTAGAAAACAACTTTTAAAAAATTTGATCACAGAATCTTAACATTTAGGCTGCTGCTTCCATTTGCCATATAAAAAATGATAACTATGTCTCACCATTTATGACTGAGACAATAATGATGGATAGCTACATGTACCGTCTATACTTGCTTAAAAGTTGAGCCCAACTGCAAACTGCAAAGACCCAGATCTGCCATTGCATAATGCGCTGGCAGATCAGGATCTATGCAGTTTGTTAGGAGTAATCAGAAGAACAAATAACATATACCCTGATTTACTGGCACATTATGCAACAACAGATCAGGGGCTATGTTATTTGTAGTTGGACTCAAGTGAGTATATACGGTAAGTACTACCTGCTCCAGTGGTATCAATCTTAAAAAAAAATTTCTCTCACTCTCTGGTCCGGAATTATTGCTGAAAACTCATGTAAACCAGGTTACTTCACTGAATATACGCCAGGTGTAATGAAAGGCATACCAATTTTACAATAAAGTGCCTTACGAAGTAATACAGATTGAGTGTGGTCTAATCCTGAGTGTGAGAGTATGCTGCCTCTCCAGCCAAACATTGCTGCCCTCAGTAATAGGCAGAATTATCTCCATTGATAACATGATAACAACCCAACTTAAATAACAAACACGTACATGTTGGTCTGCCACTCTTTGACTTGCTAGAGTCTTACAGGACTCACAGTACTAATTCAGCTCCCATATAAACCTATGGAAACACCATAATATTCAAAATTCAATAACTTTAAATTTCTGAATGCTCATGATCAAACCTATATTTCTCAGTATAGACCCATCCTTGATGCAAACTTAAGTGAGGAGAAAACCGTATGTCCCACTGCATTTGTTGGATTTACATGTGTATGAAATGTGTTTTCAATTCTGCGCCTAAAGAATCAGGTGCTCATTTCAGTAATATGTGTTCCAAAGTCAAGACTGTACAAGGAGTGAAATTTCATCAATAAAACATGGTCTCTTTTTCAGCTACAAATAGGATAAGCTCCCAAAAGATTCTTTTTACTAAAATTGTACTTTTCATTGTCAATCAATCATGGCAAGCAAAACCCATATATACTCTATTTTATCTTCACCCATTTCTAGACTGGTTCCCATTCTTCCATATACATGTACATGTAATTAGTACTGAGAGTCTGCAAAGTTTTCAACAAAACACATTTTTATATATGGGGTCTTATTATTACCTACAGACCCAGAGCATGAAAAATGTCATGCATGGTGGTGCTAGACAATTATAAAATTTGAGGATAATTATTATTTTACATTATTTGTTAAGAATTTGGTGTCAAATATGGTGCAAAACTTTCATATATGTGGCTGAATTTCTCTCAAATAATGAAAAGCTGGGAATTTCTTTTAAATAGTGGAAATTTGTGATTGTTTCAAGCCTGAATTTAATATGGAAATTATCCAAGTGGTTTTAAAGAAATATGACTTAGATGTCACTTGGTGCTGATTTATGAAACATATTTTGCTGGCAGATCTGTGTCTATGAAGTTTGTTAGGAGTAACTAGTAGAACAAACAACAGTGTATATATGTATGTATGTATGTATGTATGTATGTATGTATGTATGTATGTATGTATGTATGTATGTATGTATGTATGTATGTATGTATGTATGTAGTGCCAACAAAAGGTAAAGTTCTAAAAGTGAAAAATGAATTGTACAAAAAATTTAGGATGATAAACCCTTCCAAATAAATGTAAACATTAAGTACAACAAGATAAAATATAAAACATAAAGATGTTAGAATACTATAAAATGTATATAAAATAACAGGTAAAGGTAAAACATGTTAATCATTAAAATATGATTCAAAGTTGTTGTATAAATCACATTCCCTTAAAAAGTCCAAGATTTTCTCTGGTTGTACATCCTCATACAGTTTCTTCAAGCAGTTCATGTCAAAGGCTATGATGTGCATACACATTACACAATGGCAGATCAGGGTCTATGTTGTTTGCTGTTGGAACTGACTTCATACGCTAGTATATACGGTAAATATATTCTCATATGCATTAGCTCAAAATATTTGCTTGATCAATAATAGGCACCAATGTACCAAGCATATACATAAATGAACACTTGAATAGTTTTATGCATGAGTCATATATAATATTGTCAATATCTCTCTATATATACACAGGCCTTGAATTTAACATAACTTTTTTGTAGCCAGAAGGACTAGTTGATTGAGAAATTTACTTGTCCTGCTGAATTTTCACTAATCCTTTTTCCTTCAAAACAATGTCAGACACATATCAAGATTAACTACCGGTAGCCATCGAACTATTGAACTTACAAAAACCACTAGTCCGACTGAAATTTATTACTGTTTATTTCGAGCCCTGATACATGTACATAAAGTGGATTATACCAAAAGTGCATGCACAGGGTAACATGCAACCAACAGCAAACTAGTTTATTTTCAGCCTAAACTTGTATTGTGATATTGCCACTTTTATACGATATTGTCACAATAATATCATGATGCTTATTTTAGCAATGAGTCATTCTCTACAAAGCACACCGAAGACACGTGCCTTGCCAAGTGCTAAAGCCAAGATTACAGCTCACGGAAAAATTGCTTGCAGAGAGTACTGTTTCTATTTACATCTGACAAACATGTATCAATTGAAATGTTCGAATGCGGAGAACAAAGCTGATTATGAGAAACATGATACTCTGTATTAGTACTCTGTACTGCACTGAAATGGAAACAGATGTACATAGACTGGGAGGACGAAAAGGAATATGTCATATCTACATGTATATGATACAACTGTTCTATAATTTTTGCTGATAGAGTCACTGTGCTGAATTTGTTGACAATACATCGTGACTGCGATATGACAAGAAGGTAATGGCCTGCATGTCGAGCCTATGATTATAACATTGATGTAAAATGTGACTTTGACCCTTAGGGACAAAATGTAGAGTTAGCATAATGCAGAATGATTTGAATTAGCTTCATAATAATTCATCCAGAGAAGGACAAAAATAAATATAAACAAATGAAAAACCTATAACCAAAAACCTTAACACAAATTTTCTATGTATGTGCGAGACTGAACCAACTTCAAAGGGGCAAGCGAGCATGTCACAAAATAGTCTTGGCTTTATAATGATTATGCCAAGTATAAAAAAAAATCTCAAGGATTTTAAGAAATAAAAGCAAATGTAAAACTTTCACCAAAACCTTAATGCAAGCTTTCTGTGACCTTGAGCTCCAGGTCAAAAGGAGTGTGCATGTCACAGAATGAATTCTTTGTTTTATGCTGATTCATCCCAAGATTGAAGAAAATCCATCAAGGGGTTTTGTAAATATAAGAAATAAATATAAGAAAAAAATTACAACCAAAACCTTCAAGCAAGGTCACAGGGGCAAGTGAGCATCTCACAGAAGTAATCGTCTTAGCTTGGTAATGATTAATGCCAAGTATGATGAGAATCTATCAAAGATTTTAGGAAACTGAAGCAAATGAAAAACCAAAACCTTAACAAACTGTTGATGACAACAAGAGAAAAGTGACTTCTATCGCATGCTTGCCACTAACATGGGCAGAAAACAACATCACTGCTGCTTAAACAATGTAGTCCCAAAGTCCCTGATCTGCCAGCACAGCATGTGAAAGCATATGTGTCACTGCACTTAGTCATCAGCAACCCAGGTTAGGCATGGGTTAAATACAATATAGTCAAACTTTCTATAGTGATCACCTGCATATAAACACCACCTGTGTGTATAAACCACATTAGTATCAGACAACCTGTGCGAAAAGATCACATGCATCTAATGACCACATTTCATAGGTCCCAGTTATATACCAATATTAACCCAAGTACTGATATCACCTGCTCAATAAGACCAGTTCAAGGTGGTCCCTGAGTGGACTTTCTACACATGTTTAACTGTATGTATGTAACTGTATATTTCTACCCATCCCCTGGAGGTGCAGGTGGTCCAGAGTGGGGGTGGGGGTTGTTTGAGGAGCAAGATGCTAATTTGAGATAGATCTCTACAGTTCTTCAAACAGTTTCCCATCTGCAAATATTTTGCAAAAAGTTGACATATAAAAGCAATGGATTCAAATCATTTACATGTACTATCGTAACTGAAATCTATGACACGATTTTCCTGCATAACAAAAAGTTTTATATGTAATCAAAAGTTCACTGTGAGATTTTGGTCAATCAAATTAACCACAACAATAGGAGAAACAAGTTCATGACATACTGTGTGTCTCAAAAGTAGGTCACTGTAGTAAAACCCCAAGGGCTATATATTTGCAAAGCTGCTTTAGTTGAATCTGGTTATACACAAACAAATTACATGTATTTGGCAACCCCTGTTTTCCTACAGGACTATAATGTCTGTACAAAATTAGCATTTCAACCTAAAAGCCATTTCTGGTAATATTCTCAGTGTAACAAAGACTGCCATGTACATTATTTTATTTCAGGACCTTCAAACAGTCAACTACATTGAAAGTACTTGCCTCTTTAGTTTGATCTGTTTCTACAAAGTGAGTGTCCTGGTTATCAAAATGCATCAAATTAATTGTAAAAGTTGGTAGTTTGGTGTTTTATGGCACAGCAATACAAGTAGATCATTAAGTGCCGATACAAATGGAGTAATGTTCCTTGCACAAGAACATACCATGGTGCAGCCAACCCAGGCTGATCCAATGGTAGGATTGGAACCCGCACCCTTCATCTGTGAGTTCAGCATGATAACCACTGCACAACCACTTTGCAGTGGTTATTTTTAGTCAGCTCTTACGACACTGAAATGCAAAGTCACTCATCTGGCAGCATTTTTGACTAAAATTCTCCAAGAAAGATGAGAAATTAATCCATTACCATGCGATTTGTTGTGAATGTACATGCAGAGGTGAAGTTCATGGGTGGGACAATGAACTTGACTGCCCACATTTGTAAACATGATCCCATCACAGCCCCCACTGCCATCATTGGAGTTGAGAAGATGCAAATTAAACAGGAGGTTATCTCATGTAGCTCAGACTTACCCATATGTAAGAATGCTTCCCAATCAGTGTTTACTTAATGATATTAAGAAAGAAATTAAATTATATGGAACACTGGCTTCTTCTTCACTCTTTAAAATTATTCTGCACTATCTACTGAGTTTCCCAATATATTACTGCAATATATATTACAATACACCATCCTAAATTGCAACATATCACAATACAGAACTTCTGGCAATACCCGACCTTACGTGAAGATATACTATTTTTTTCAAGCAATTGTCAAATACATACTTTTCTGATGGCAACTTGATATACTTGTTGGTACCATGCACAAGGAAGCCTGATTCTTGAGGAACTGGCTGACAGAAAGGAGATAATGGATCTAATTCTCATAAAGAAAATAGTAATTATGCAACTATTAGTTTCATATGTGTCCCCTATCATCTGTACACTCTACAGGTAGCCTGTGTGACCATATGATTTCTGTGTCATGGCCACTTCCTTCTCCACTTGAAATGTCCAACTTCTTGCCTTGTACAGACCTCTACAGTGTACTATTGGTCTACTGCCTCTACAGCTACATGTAATATAGCACACAATTGACACTTTGTCATCTAACACCGCTTTTATTATACAGCCAATATTTGTATATATATACTTACCCACATATGAAATACAGCTTTGTAAACCATAACTAGAAACTATAATATTAATAACATTTACCATATTCAAATTATCATCTTCTTATTTCTCTACAAAACCTGTATAAAACATTAAAAAATGTAACATATTCTCTGAATTATTACATTACTATATCTTTCCCAAAACTCCACTCTGATAACTCCCATGAACAGCATTATAAACACGGAGCAATATAACATAATAATATCATAATGTATTCTCAACATGCACAACTGTATTTCTGTTCAATATGACTACATGTATTTGCCAGTATTTTTCTTATATGTATGGAACAGAGGCACACACAAATATTTTCTCCACAATCACAGGAAATTAACCAAGCATGTTAGAAAATCCAAAACCATACTGAGACAATATAACATGTATCACAAAAAATTACCACAGTATGCTAAACCACAACCATATATGGAAACAATATTGTTCTAACCACTTCATCAAGATCAGCAGAACAGTAGAATGGTAAAAGTATAACTTTTTCTTAGTAATGTACTATCTGAGATTGGACTAACTTACTACAAGAAACCATTGATGGGAAGATTTAGTAAGGAGACTTTCAAAAGATATCTCACAGCATACTAAACAGTTTGTTTTGTTTTTGTTGGTTGAAAGGCACTTTTAACACATTGGTAAGGCCAAATAAAAAAGTATGTGTCGTTCTGACCCTATATTTTCCTGCCGACCCTACATTTTTGGGGGTAAAAATATATAAAAAATTTGGAAAAGAAGACAAAAAATTGTAGGTAAAAAAAATTAACGAAGGGATGTAACTATGATCAAAGTTAAATTCAGGATGCAAATGATGCCTATTTTCTAGCTCAGACTTCATTTTAACCTGTCTGGACCAAGAAAATAAAAAACACAAAAAAATCTGCACCAACCTACTGTACCTATCCTAATTTTTTTCAATGTAGCCAGAACCGAACATATTTTTTTTATTTGGCCTTACATCATGCCAAGGAAATGGGGACTAAGTGCCTTTATCACGGACACAATGAGGCAACCAACACTGGCTGGCCTGGGTGGGTATCCAACTCATGACCACTTGGATTACAAGTCTGACACCCTACAACAAAGCTACCATACTGGGTAATAAATAGGCTATGTACTAAATAGGCTATATTCCCATTAGTGTTAGCCAAAATATTCACTGGCTACTAATTTTGCCTGATTGTGACTGCATTTTTATGACATAATCTATTCTGGCAAATGCTTTTCCTTCTTTCAAAATCTGTCCATTGTAAAAAGAACAGGTTACCAACAAAATGCAGAATATTGACATAATTTTGGCTACTACTGGAAATTGTGCGGGGAACCAAGTCTGGCACATTTGATTAATATACACTATGCAATCGAAAGAAGAGTTCTAGATGTTCCACACATCTTAACAATGATAGCACTTGATATTAGGTGAAAATAGGTATCCAATACAGCCATGTAACTGAGTCCATCCTGAGTTGGTCATGGTCACTAAGCCATATGACAACTTTCATAGCTTTTGGTGCCTACCTTCAAAGGCATGACAACATCTCCATGATTACCGTATAAACTCGCGTATAAGCCGATACCAACTGCAAAATGTATAGACCCAGATCTGCATTGCATAATGTGCCAGCAGATCTGGGTCTATGCAGTTTGTAAGGACTAACTAGTAGAACAAACGGCATAGACCCTGATCTGCCGGTGCATTAAGCAACGGCAGATCAGGGTCTATGTTGTTTGCATTTGGACCTGCTGATACATGAATATATATGGTAAGTCTCCATTGAGTAAACAATTTGTGTTGGTCTGTTTAAGATGTTCACAAAATAAGCCGTAATGTTTACACTCATCACATAAAAATATTGTTACAAATATCATGTACTTTATTGAATAAATTAATCCCCTACAAAGTACTACTTGTGAGACAAGCTACAGACATACTGCAATGAACACCATGCAGAGCACTGATCCACCATGTTTTTTGTTCCAAGATTAACACAAGTTGTAAGGGCAAGCACACTCAGGAACAGTCAAGAACCAATGAGAACGTGTTCTTGGTGTTTTGGCAAAATTCCAGAACAGGTTTCCCAAAGATGATCCTATCAGGGTTGAATACAATCATGATTTTTTACAAAAAATTTTAACATCTTATTTATTTAATTTAAATCAATTTTTAAAAATTTAAATCAGAATTTTTTATTTTAATGAAATTTATCAGGCCATAGTATATAATTATATAGTGAATACAAGAATAGATTTAGGTTTTCAATTTATTTGCAGAATATATACGTAGTTTATAATGTTATATTTTAAAGTAATTAAAAAGCAAGATTAACACAATCACTACAATTAAGTTTAAACATGTTTGAAATTGCTACACCTAAATACTATATTTTCAATGCATATTTCTGATTTAGAATAAGTACTTAATGTTTAACAGTTTGTAAACAAATACAAGTTTTTCAGCTTTCTCAGTGCCAAGCCTGTTCCTGACCTTGGAATGAACAAATGCAAATGTAGAAAATATGCATTCAACACCAGCACTTTTGGCAACTGCTCCTAACAATTGGTTCCTCATTTCCGTGATTTTATTCTCCAAGTCATTTGATTGTGATTTCCAACAGGCAATGGGAAACACATCCTTTGAAAGTACAGGCTCAAACATGTAAGGCTTGATGGGTTTGGCTTGGGTTTTCAGGTTTACCAATGTTGACAAGCAGGTCAGATGATGCTGACTGCAGTATTCCATAGCACTGTCTATTTGCTCACTGGAGAGGTTCAAACCAAGTACCTGGGATCAAGAATATTGGGAAGGAAGTCCTTTGCATGAGTCTTGAATTTGTTGATCACACTGATTTGTTCTAAAGCTGCTAGATCCATTTCAGGCTTGTGACATATGTCAACAGCCTCACTGATCATATAGTTAGGTGTTGCTCTGCACCTGATCAAGATCCACTGCAATTGGCTCCATTTGTTAATGATACTCTTCAGCATTCCTTTTCATACCAAAGTTCTTCACACTGTCAGCAATTCCAGAATTTAGTAAAGCCCCTATGCTCCTCACACAATTTGAGAAAAATCAACCAATTCTCCAGGTAGGACTGGAGGCAATCAGCAATAGTATTCTGGTGTACATTTTGTGGAAGAACAAGCCGCTTTTCACCAGCAGTTTTGTACCAGGCTGAAAGATGGTGTCCATTATGAAAATATTTCATGATTTGCACAACATGTTCTTTCACACCAGATATTTTCACATCCTTGGCCAAGAGGTTTATGTACATGTGCATAACACCCATAAGTGATTATTTGCTGTTACCTCTTCAAGATTCTTTCTCATTTTCACCATGTTGCTGGCATTGTCAGTCACACAATTTGCTTCTCTGCAACCAAAATGTTCTTCTGCAGAATGCATAGCAGCAGATGCAACCTCCTGTTGATATTTTGCAGTATGTCTGCAACCTGAAGTGTCCACAGTCCCTGTCAGGTAACTCGGACCATCTGATATACTCAATGAAATATACATAACTGGCTCATTATGTACATTGCTCCAGCCATCATGAGCCATGGATACAGTCTGGTTTATCAGCTTGTCCCTGCATTCACCGAGCATTGAAGTTTGCACTTCATCTAAAAGCTTACCACCAATATAGGTTCAACTTGGAGGCTGGTCTCCGGTGTGTAGCATGTTGACAAGTTTGACAAACTCATCATGTTCCACAGCTGAGAAGGCAGTGTTAGTGGCATAAATGAAACAGGCCACTTGTAGGTCTAATGCTGCTTTCATGCTTGCTGATGTCTGCATCACAAAGTTGTCACTGCCAGGACCTTGCTTAAGCCGCTTCTGTGACATTGACTGAACTGGAGAAACCTCGTGTTTTCTTGATACTACAGAAGTAACAGAAGTGACTGGTTTCACAGTTACAGTGGTGGCTTCCATGTCACTGCTGCTGTATCTAGATGCAGACTTCACAGTGCTGTTTCATAGGTGTAACTATTCCTTGAAATTCTTTGTTACAAGTCTTACATATTGCACAACACCCAGCTTTTCCAGGAGTGACAATCCTGTCAAAGTAGAGCCAGACTCAATCTTGTTTTCTTCTGGGCATGGCACAGACAATAATTTAGAGATTCACAGATTCTAAGGTCTAAGAGATCAGCCAAGGCTTTTCTTATTAATGGTACCTGACCAAATGATCCTGCAGCTTATATATGCTCTTTGTGCTTAACAGTTAATAGTGGAGTGTTAAGAAGCCACAATTGACAATTATGATTAGCTGAGCAGATTCCCATCATCATATATGTGTTTATTTAGAAATTAGACTTACATTTTGAATGTTCTGATTATTTAATGTACAAACAAACAAATACAATTAGTTGAGCAGATCCAACATGTGTTTATTTAGGCTCACATTTTGAATGTAAGACATTCTAATGATATTTACAAGTGATTTAGGTCACAAAATTTGTGTTGTTTATCATCGTATGTAACAAATTATAAAAAATCATTTGAATTATATTTTCAATGATTTTTTGGGAGTGATTTAAATCACACAACCATGGGCTCTATAGATGTAGAGTAAAAGAATCCATAACATGAATTTTAACTATAAATGTTTTCTTCCTGTCTCTTTTATACACACATTTGCAGATAGATTGCTATCAGTTATATCCATCATTCCCAGAATTCATCTGTGAGTCAGTTTTCTTTGTAACATGAACTTCACATTGAAGATGATTACTTTAGTAATGACATTTCATTAGGATATGCAGTTACTCTTATTGTGCAGTCTCCCATTTACAGGGTACACCCAGAATCAATGCATTTTTTCATAACATTAAGGACAGAGGAGAGATAAGTTTTGACTTTTGGATGAAAATTTGTGCAAAATAAAAAACTGTTACGGGGGGGGGGGGGGGTTCAACCATACTTACATTTGACAACAGATTTTGATGCTGAATGCATCTCCATAGGGTAGACTGGAGTTTGGGGTAATAAATAAAGATATCTGTAATGGCTTATATCTCTAGTGTAACATATTTTCAAGGTTAAAGTCACACCTACGACTAAAAAGATTTAATTTATTTTGAGGTTGAATTAATGAAAAAAAGAGAGAACATTTATTCTAAGGCACAATTTGTCATTTAATTAATGATTTATTTGAAAAGAACAGCTTATAGTTAAGAAAACATGGGTATTTATTACAATAAACGGTGGTAGTAATGAGTGAACACTAAAGTTAAATAAGAGCAAGATCCAGAACAAAAAATTCAATGGTACAGCTCCTTTCAGGTTAACCAGATATTCAAACATATTAATGTTTTCATGAGTTACTTGAGCACATGATAAAACATTTATTGGAATAATGTAAGTGTCCAAGAAATATATGATAATACAGTGCAGAGACAACAAAGTTAAGGTGGCAATCTGTCAAAGCAAATAAGATTGTCAAAGCAAATAAGATTATCTCATTTTTTAGCACTACTAGTGCATTATGTACAATTTTTCTTTGTCCCTTTAAAATGTTGTATGGAGGGTTCTCAATAGATTTCAAAACTGAAAAGTCATTTGACCCTTGACAGAAAAATCTCAGGAGTCAAAATGAAAATCTCAAGATTCAAAATGAAAATCTCAAGAGTCAAAACTGAAATCTCAAGAGCCATTTCTGTGCTCAAAGAAAACGTTTTTCAGCCAAAATCACAAGCCCTGGCTTAAATTTCATAAACCCCAACTCCAATTCCATGTGCCCAAAAGGGACATATTTTTTTACTATTATTTGTCACAAAACGCTGCCATTGCTGTACTTTAAATATGAAAATAAATAAACAAAATCATATTAAATTGACTTGTGTGTTTATCCAGATCTTAAAATATTTCATGTAAAGCAATGTTTTCCTCCAGGTCCTGATGTCAACCATTGTTCAATTGCTCTATCAATGTCCGCCTTACTCATTGGATCAGCAGTGTTGATGTTCATTACCATATAAATATGCCTCAGATGCCAATGAACATCAACACTGCTGATTCAATGAGTAAGGCGGACATTGATAGAGCAACTGAACAATTGTTGACATCTTGCTTTATACAGTTTCTCCTTACACTTTTGATGTAGTTCATAAGTGCCACTTAATATGTTTAACCAGTGTTGCGTTACTTACTCAAGTGTTTCTGCCTAAATAATTTTTTGCTTGGACTTTCCTTTTTATCTCACCTCTGCCAAAGGACGGCCAATTTTTAATCAAAGACTCAGAAGCCATCACGGATCACTTCTGATCCCTTTATTACTTTTAACACCTCAAAAAACATCCGCACTTGGCCTAAACTCTCCAGATTACAGCAATAAGGTATTCAATTAACAGATTATTGTGTATACGTTAGCCTTAATCCGATGACTCAGCTATGCACCATTGCACCCATTGCAACGATTGCTGGAACAGTTCCGGTCCTCAGTAGAGTGGTTCTGGGTGGTTTCTGTAAACCACATGGATAGAACACATAAAAATACTGGTTTTTTTTCTTTCTTTTTTATTTTTTAAAAATCAGTTAATTTTCAAAAGCGGTAGATTTCAACTATAAAACAACATGTGCTGTAGATGGATTTTAAAACGGCATTGTTGTCCTACCACCAGTAGAATCACATCAGGGCTCAGTAAATCCCATAGCCCAACATCCCAGACTATTAATTTTCAAAATCGGACAAGTAAAATTTTCCAAGTCGCTAGTCCGTGACAAGTGCTCTTTTTGTATTTTAAAAAAGTCGGGCAGGTGTTTAATTTCATGCCATAATCACTTGATCTACCTTTATCTGGCCATTCATGCCCTGCAGGCATACTGAATGCTTGATTATATCCCTTTCCATGTATTTATTTACATCTAGTATCACACCTACCTGTGGTAATTTATAACTTGTTGCATGTGCGCATCCTATTACCGCTCGACTGCATATTGAGCTAAGCGACCACAATTATTGGCTGATCAAAACACATGAAACAAAACAAAGCCGGTATGATTAATTAGCAGTGTTTTAAACGGCTTCAGTGTATTATATAAACCAGATCCTCATGAATGATTCACTCTTTGATTTCAATCCAGCGAGTCAATCCAATTAAATTAATGAAAGGCACTTTACCGACATTAGTGTCGGTTCCCTTTATGAACTGATTATATGGCAGTGATGATTCTTTATTATTTAATTGATTATATAGAGGAGTAACTTCCACCTCTGACACTGTGTTTGAAGCGAAACAATTACGCTAATTAAAGAGCTGTCCCTGTTCATATTTAAAGGACAAAATGTAGCTTATGATCGCTTTAGAAGTAGTTGTCAAGCAAGGTGATATTAACTATGTGGATAAAATGAGTTTACTAAACTATTTTCGCAAGGAAGTTAATAAGGAAGATTCAAAGAATGAAAATCCATGTGAAAGCGGAGGGGTAAAACATAAGACTGCCACTGAGTGTGAGGTAACTATTTCTCCAAAGAAACATAAGCCAGACTCTGTACAAAAAATAAAAAATATGACACTACTAAGAGAGAGAAATTTTCAGCCGCATTAGGTTGATAATTATCACTGGCTTGAATTCATTGATTCAGAAGACAAAATGTTTTGTGGTTATTGCAAACAATATTCCAAACTGGCACAGGTTGAAAACTTCAACTAGGGGATTTGTCAATGGAAATGTAGTTTTTTTTGGGGTAAAACTAATTTTAATTATGCAATACTTACCCATCACTATTATATAGCTTATTACTTTTTCGTGTCAAAAAATCTCATCTATTCGATGTGAAAACATCCTCCCACTTAGAGTGGAGATTTTGTCAACAAGACACGTCACACCCATGCACCTCTCCGCGACTGCGCGAACATTCATCTTTTTCATAGACGAAATTACGCCAGGACATCAGAGCGGGGTGGGAGGAGGGCATTTGATAATAGTGATGGGTAAGTATTGCTTAATTAAAATTAGTTTTACCCCTCAAAAAACTACATTTTAATAGCAGCAATACATTACCCTATCACTATTATATAGCTGAATTTGTCAGTTAGGCGGGTAGGCTGATGTGTTAAACTGATCAAAAACAGAGAAAAATGGAAAGTGCTCACCATTTGAGGGAGAGATCCACTTTACAAATTGTTGGAGTCCCTCTGGGCCATATGTTGTGTTGCAACTATGGGTCTTAAGAGAGAATACCTGCGCAATTAGCGGAGGTAGAGAAGGTAGTATGGGATCGCCAAAATGCTGCCTTCATGATGTCCTCCAAGGAAGAGTGATTAGATAGGCCCATGAGACAGTGATGGCTCGAACCTCATGGGCTTTTAGTTTCGTAAAAGAGAGGTCTCTTTTAATTGTGGTGACAATCCACCGTGAAATAGTGGAGGCTAAAATATCAACGAAACCCTTAAGAGGAAGGAAAAGACGCTTCCTGCCCTTCTTTTTCACTTTTGAAGCATTTAGATAGAAACGCAGTCCCCTAATTTTGCATAAAAACCTATCTTGATCATCTCCAGCACAGATTCGACTGAGACTGGGGATCTCTATAGGTGAAGGAGCTACCGCAGGTAACTGAATTTTTTTTTTTAATTCTTTCTAAAAATCCTGGCTGACAAAGGAGGGAAACGGATTCGTAATTGCCATTAAACCGGAGGCAGCCAGTGTCAACAGACAATGTATGAATCTCGCTACGTCTTCTCGCAGACGCCAAGCGAGTAAAAACACAGTCTTGAGTGTGAGGTCCTGAAAGGAAGCCTCACTCAATGGTTCATATGGGGTTTTGGTTAAGGACCATAAAACACATGATAGATTCCATCTGGGCGTAAGAGAGCAGGAGACAGGTCTCTGTAGCTCAAAATACTGATTGAGATCAGCAAGGTGCGGATCTGAACCGATTTCCGAGCCCTGAGAAAATTTAAGTGTGCTAGAGATGGCGGCTCTATAGAAGTTGATAGTTGATACTGAAACATCTTTTGTTCTCGAAAAGAACAAAAGGAAATCAGCAATGGCAGTTACCGAGAGACAGCTGGGATCAACACGTTTCCTACTCTACCAATCACAGAAGATTCTCCACCTGGCATCATAGACCTTGGATGTAGAAGCTCTCCTGGCCTGAATGATGCAACTGGCAACCCGGCCCGAAAACTTGTTCTGGCGGATAGATCGCTTGAGATGAGCCAAGCGTGAAGGTGGAGAATGTGTGGGCTGTTGCGTAGGAGGGAGCCCCTGTGTTGTGACAGAAGATCCCTCCTGTAAGAAAGAGACCTGGGTTGATCTATCAATAGGTCTAAAAGATCGTCGACCAAGATCGTTGGGGCCATAATGGAGCTATGAGAATGATCCGGGCAGTGGAAGTTCTTACTTTTTGCAGAACTTGCGGTAGTAGTTGCAATGGTGGGAAGGAGTATGCGAACAGACGATCCCACTGGAAGCTGAATGCGTCCACTGCCCAAGCTCTCTGGTCCGGGATTGGAGAGACGTAAAAGGGAAGTCTGCTGTTGAGCCTGGTCACAAACAAGTCCACGAGGGGCCTTCCCTATAGTGAGAAAAAGGGATTCTGTCACTTCGCGGTGAAGAGTCCATTCCATGAGAACTGATTCGCCTGACCTGGACAGGCTGTCTGCTAAAACGTTCTTCTTCCCTGGGATGTGGTGAACTCGGAGGGAAATGTTCTACGAGGTGGCCCAGCGGAGGAGGTTCCAGACCTCCACGCAAAGAGAAGGGGCATGTGTGCCTCCTTGATGTCGGAGATACGCTATGACGGGCATGTTGTCGGAAGAGACCATGACACATCAACCCCTTTACTCTGTCGATGCACCCTTGCAATGCTAGAAATACAGCTTTCATTTCTAGGTTGTTCCTAGAGGAATCAGAGCTGATAGAGAATCCTTGTGTGGTTTCCACCTTGCGAAAAGGAGAAACTGTAGAGGACGCATATGGAGCCGTCCTAAGGGAACCAGATCTGCAGCGGCATTCAAGGTTACCAAAAGGGATAGTTAAAGGCAAGCAGACAACAATGTTCTTGCTCGTAGCGCCTCTAGAAGTGCCAGGATTCGATCTATGTGATCCGGTGGAACCCGGAATAAGTTCTGGTTCACGAAGAAGTTCATCCCTACGTAAACTTAGATGGAACGAGTTCTGACTTCTCAAGGTTGGGTAAAACAAACCCAACCAAGTTACTGTGAACCAACAACGGAACAGGTCCTGATGGAGGGACTGAACCTGAACATTATGGATCAGCTATTCGTGAAAATACTGGAGAATCGGGGTTCCCAGTAATCAGAGATAGGGCACTACAACTCCCATAACATGGGTGAAGACTCGGGGTACAGAAGCGATTCCGAATGACAGAACCCAGAATTGAAAGACTTCCTGGTCCAAGCAAACCCGAAGGTATTTCCACCGGTTTAACAGGGGGAGATCGAAAATGATACACAATTTCCCACTTTTCTTGATGACCAGGAAGAATTGGAAGTAGAATGCAGGTGACTGATCGTTCAGGAACCTCTTGACTGCCCCTTTCTGTAAAAGGGTGTGCACCTCTTCCTTTAAATTCACCAAATTGGACTTGTGAAGAACATCGGGGTCCTTGATAGAGGAGGTTGTTCCCCGAAACTGAAGCCGGTAACCCTCACTGACACACCCATCATCCAAGTTACTTGACCAAGCCTCTGAAAAGAGGCCTAGACAAGCACCTACAGGGACATTAGGAGAGGAATGCACGGCAGGAGAGGCTACGAGTCCCTAGGGCCATCCCCCCACACTGCCCTTGGGAAAGGAAGGTGGGTTGGGGAAGTTCCTCCTGAGGACTTTACTCAGGAGGAGGAGGTCTCATTTGAGCTTGTGCATTGGACTGGGGCTGCATCTGTTTTAAAAATTTAGTGGGTGGCCCCTGGGGGCAATTCACCTTAGTGTGCTTCCTGGCCGATTACCGATTACGATGAGCCAGGTGCAGTTGTGAAGGATCTATGTTCATGATCCTTCAAATCTTGTGAAGCCACAGTGGGGATGAGTCCTCCGAAGAGGCTCTTGGCTTCCAATGGAGCAGCCCTTAGAAGGTCTTTCCTATGGTTAAATAAGACCTTTGAGGAGTCCAGCACAATGTGATGGTGGATGTTAGAAGTTCCACTGATAAAACCATTGCGACAGAGAGTGTATTCCGGGATGTCTTGATCACAGCTTCCAGCATGCATTGTAATGCAGCTGGGTTCAGAGCAGCCTCCTTCAGCATACTAAACGAAGTAGCTGAGAAGAGGTCTGCATGGGAAGCTATGGTGACCAGAAGCCGGCCTTTCTGCTCGAAGGCTTGATTATTTTAATAGGAAGGCATGCCCAGGCTTTAATTATAATACCCACTTGAGACACATCTGCATCCAGCTGGAGAGGTTCTTAATGGGTTTTCACTTCGGGAATGTACCCAGTAAATAGAGGCAGAGACCAAGGTCTCAAAGTAGAGGGAGAGACAGACCATCCTCTACGCCGTCTAGCACAGGCTGGCCTGTGGAAAAACCTCTATGACATTTCCTCAATCGTTGAGGAATGTAGAAGGAGCAGGAGATCTGGTTGTGGCTGGGTCCCGGAGATCTTTTAAACTGGAAAGGATCTTCTTGGGCTGTGCACAAGATGGCTTTGGGCACAAGTTACAGCGTTATCAAAAGACCAGATCTCTTCCAAATCATCTAAGTGAAAGGAACTGGTGGGACTGATAGGAGGCAACAAAAGAGCTGTTTCTACCTCGATCTCACTGGAGTCAACGAGGGTAGATAAACGCATCATCATCTAGAACACTCCGAGCAGGAGAGTGGCTGGACATCATTATGTCCTTATGAGACAGTGACATAGGTGTACTCTGCGCCATTTCCCGTACTTGTTCGTCTACGTGTTCTAGATGTTCCAAAATAAAGACGAGACCGCTTGTCTTTCGTGGATGATGCTATGCTTCCGCCTTACTGGTGAATGCCACCTGACGAGGAGGCGATGGCGGGACACGAGCCGCGGCATCGCCTCTATTCTGGGCCCAACCTCTCGTACGGATTCATTGGGATAATAGGAAAGGGGGGATCCCGATCCGATCCCCTTCCCTAGTATGAACCCTGTGGGCAGACTTCCAATCCTGTACAGGGTATGATGGTAGAGTTGGGAGATGGGGTCTCGGTCCGATCCCCTATTCCCACACCATGAGGCCTCTGGGTGATAACCAGTATAAGGTTGGTGAAAGGTTTGAGATGACCAATGGCCTGTGAAGATGTAACCAGCCACCGGGACGAAGTCACCAGTGACCGGTCAGCATACATTGACCGGTCATTTCTACCGGTCAATGCCCAGTGACTGGACCGGTCACCGGTCAATGGCCAGCCATCGGACCAGTCAATACCCGGTCACCGGTCAATGCCCAGCGACTGGACTGGTCAATACCCGGTGACCGGACCGGTCACCGGGCACTGGTCAATGGCCAGTTAGGCGACATAGATATGTCAGCCTAGTTCGTCTTCATCACTAAACAAGGTGCGGTGCATCTCCTCCCATTCGAGAGGGTGCGACACGCTACCCCGGAAGTGTTGGATGCGGTGCAGCTCCTCCCTCTCGGGAGGGTGCGACACGCTACCCTGAGACGAGCAGTGCACCTCCTTCCTCGCGGAAGGCAGCAACACGCTACTCTGATATAAGCAGTGCACTTCCTTCCTGGTGGAAGGCAGCTACACGCTACTGTTAATGTGAGACCTTACCTATCTCCGGGGGAGGCTGGTCCCATAGGCTCCTGGGGCCCCGGAATGTTCTTATGATCTGTAGTGGTCTTCTTACAGTATGTTCCCTTTGCCTGAGTACCTGTAATAGAAAAATCCAGAAAATTCAGACGATGAGGGGTATTGAAGTATTTTCTTCCGCCCTATGTATGTACGTCTGGAATCGGCAAGATTCCAGGTTTTATTCGTCCATTTAGTGCAGAAGGTACAGCGATTCTTTCGCGTACCTTGGAACATGTGATGCAGACTAGGTGGGCATCCCAAGGGGCCTTCTTGTGGCCACACTTTCCTACAGACTGTGCCAACATTGTTCTCTGAAATAAATGTTTAATGAAAGATAATACAATAATAAAACGTGTAAAACTCACCTTTTATTTCCACATGTGAAAAACTCACCCTTTTTGTAGATATCGCATGCTATATGCACACCAGTTCACTTCGCTCTGTTTGCATACACTTTTAGCGGTCAATATGCACCACAGTGGATTTTGTCTAAAGGTAAACGATATACATATACATGAACAAGGATTAGAAGTCAAGTTTTCTTGACAAACTTTATTGTTCTCAAGAAAGTACAGAATAGCAATGCGACGCGTCACGCGTGGTATTAAAAATACAATTAATGACTTAGCAAAAAGAATATTTAATCAAATATTTAATTGGTATAATTATGCGCCTGCTAATTGCGGCGCTATCCCGGTTGTCTATGTTACGTTGTAACGAACACACAAGACTTACCGTGAGCTAAATTGTATTTGAAAAGAAAATAAAAATATGGTGTACCCTAACCCCTAAGGGCGGAATACACGTGGTAATCTAGAAAGACTCTTTCTAGAACAAATACTGACATAGGGCAGCATAAGACACATAAGACAAGATTGACAAATGTAACACCAGATGAATTTAGGCTGAAAGGAGAACCCAAACATGGTTGAAACCCGCTGCAGACAATGTTTCTCTGGTCACGTTCGCACGACACAACCATTAGCCATGGCATCCATGAAAAGATGAATGTTCGCACAGGCGCGGAGAGGTGCACGGGTGTGACGTGTCTTGTTGACAAAATCTCCACTCTAAGTGGGAGGATGTTTTCACATCGAACGGATGAGATTTTTCGACACAAAAAAGTAATAAGCTATATAATAGTGATAGGGTAATGTATTGCTGCTATTAAACTGACGAATTCAGGATAGAACCAATCAAGTCTCATGACAATTCTGGACCTCACAAGGCCTGTGCAGCACAGTATATGCATGACACTAGCCAGCATGTGAAGAAAATCCCTGAAGTTATAGTTGCTGACACTACACTCTATAAGGCCCTTTCACAACTAAATGAGACTGATATGAAAAAAAATAATTAGAGCTCTCTTTAACACAGCCTACAATGTAGCCCTATATGGAAAACCAATTTCTGACATGAAAATGATATGTGCAATCCAGGAGAAGAAAGCTGTCAAACTTGGTGCTAATTATAAGAACAGATTCAGGACAAGAGACTTCATTCTATCAATTGATCAAGTCTTGCGAGAAGAAGTTAGAAAAAGTCTGAATTCCAGTAAATTAATTTCCATACTTGCTGATAGAAGTAATGATGCTACCATATCAGAGCAACAAATTGTGCATATAAGATACATGCAACAAATAGTGCATATAAGAAACATGGACAGTGGAAAACTGAAAACCTCTGATGTAACAAAATGTATAACATCAACATATGTTTTTGAAAAATTGAATTCTTTTAAGAAATAAATATGTTGTACATTATTTCATTTGTTCCTTGTATAGGATTGAAGTGCATACATATCATCAAATCTTGATAAATGATTAAAATTTTGGGACAAGTGAAAACGTAGGTGGGACAAGTGAATTTTCTTATGAAAAAAAAATTTGCTCAGTATGTTAAAGCCAAGTGAGAAATAAGTATAGGTAACCCAGCAATCTGTTCCCCTTTTGTAGCTCACATGCTTTGCTTTGTACACAAAGTTTACAGCTTTCGATAAAGTAAGTAGACGAGTTTCATAATGGTAAGGTGCATACATGGAGATAAACATTAGTAATTACTAGTCTTTCAAGAACTTGAAAATAACATTCCGCATTTTGTCAGTGCGAGCAATGTTTTCTCAGGCAAATTGTTCTTCCAACAAGCCCGATGGACACTTCTCTTAGAATACGTGAGGGGCCCGATCTGAAATTAGAAGGGCCCCAGGCATCAGTCTATCAGATTTTGTTAGCACTGCATTTGTGTTAAGAGTCATGAACATGTTGCTATGATTTTTCACTTATTCATGAAGCAAACTGATACTAAAGATTTCCCACAACTTTAGGAGATTTATTCTCCTTCATCTCAGAATTGTTACTAACTTGATGCTTCTTTGGAGTATGAGGGTTGGAATGATCATCACTGGCAGGTCATTTATGAGACTGAGACAGAAAAGAAAATATACTTCTTTGAGCCATTGTGATTAATTAATATGAGCCAGTGTATGACAATTCAATGAAAAAGAAAGAAGTGTATATCTCATAATTCACTGCAAAAGATTTTTTTAAAAATATAAAATCCACAATCATTTTTAGTTTCCTTCACAAGATCACTGACTGGTGACCACTGCTGACATTAATTGTGATTATTAAGTTTCACACTTAGTAGGCTCTCGATAGTTTTTTTGTCCAGATTTAGACCTGAATCACTTTATTTTGCAAAGAATGGAGAATGTCTTTTATGTATCATTAGAATGTGGCAATGACAAAATGACCATGCTCAACCTGCAAGAAAGTTCAAACTTCTGTTTTCCTGTGGCTGGGTTTTTACGGTTGCTGACTGCTTTCCAATACTCCTCCAATCTAAGTTCATCATGAGGAGAAAGTTTCTGAGTTGGACAGGAGATGTAATCCAGAGTTTCATATTAATTAGCCAGTGTATTTTGGCATTGGGAGAAAGCTTATATTTGAAGCATTTTGACATTAATTCAACTAAAACATATATCAACTGCCCTTAAATATTCATCTAAAAACATCTTGAACAATGCAATAACAATTAAACAATACAAACCACCTACTCAAGTGTTTCTGCCTAAATCATTATTTGGTCGATCTCTCCTTTTTATCTCACCTCCGCCAAAGGTCAGCCGATTTTTATTAAAATATTTGAAAGCCATTACCACCTTTGATCACTTTATTACTTATAACACCCTCATAAAACATCCTGCATTTGGCCATGAACTCTCCACATTACAACAGTAAGGTGATTAACAGCTTG
Source organism: Margaritifera margaritifera (assembly GCA_029931535.1). Classification (NCBI taxonomy): domain Eukaryota; kingdom Metazoa; phylum Mollusca; class Bivalvia; order Unionida; family Margaritiferidae; genus Margaritifera; species Margaritifera margaritifera. The sequence goes on along the minus strand of JAQPZY010001636.1, from coordinate 2,174,325 downwards.
TTGTGTACACATGTCAGCCTTTGCAATCTGATTTCTCAGCCATACATCATTGCACTGGTACAAGATTTCCAGTTCCCAGCAGGCCGGTTCCCATTTGTTTCTTAATGTGGGGATATAAAACACAAATATACCGATTTTTTGGTCTTAATAATAATCATAATAGTGTCTTTTATTTGTCAAAAGTGATAGGGTAGATTTAAACTATAAAACAGTGTGTGGTAGCCGGCCGTTAACACGGTATTTTTGTCCTACCGCCAGTAGAATCTCATGTATACTAATGGGCAATCAAACAAATGCCAATATTTGATCAGAAGTTAATCCAATCAAGTCATAATTGATTCCCTCTTCCTCTACATGTAACTATTATAAACGTAAAAGATAATCTCAAAACAATCTAACCTTGATTCAGTTATGCCACCTAAGCGTTACATTAGTGACCTGTTAGCTCTGCCCAGGTCATATTGATTTTGCAATATTATTGGCCGATAAGGTGTAAACAGTAGTCTAACAAATTTCGATCACTGATGCATATAGTCCATTTGTTATGGACAGTGCGCGCTTAGTAGGAAATTGTGCCAGAGACGAATCAAGGGTAATTAAGACTGATGCTCCGCCCCAAATCAACGTGCGTCATAAAAACACACAGGTTGGGATTTGCATGAGTCAGAAGGGGTTCCAATTTAAATTCCAAACATTAAACTCAATGGCACGTGTCTATTGAGAACCCTGGTATGTCCCCCAAATATTAAGCATGTGGTACACAGTGTCCCCCGCCCCTGGGATCATAGGTGCAACAGTACATATATATATATATATATACACACACATATATATTGTCGTACATAGTTTTCCAAAAATTAACATGGCTGACAGATGTGAAATGTGAAATCTAATATAAACACATTCTAAGGAGGTATGGAAAAAAATGTTACAAATAAAAAACATCAATATACATAATTATTTATTGAACCAGAAAATGTGTCATTTTAAGTTTTCAGATTAGCTGTTGCTTCAGTTTCAGTATCATCCTTCTATACTTCACAAGTTTTCTACCAAACTAAACATTTATAAAACTTATGTGTGTATTCTGAAAACGATACTATAGAATTTCATCAAACAACAGTATTTTGTGCCACTCAACTGTTTTTTGTTTTTTTTTAATTGGACTAGAAGAAGACTTACTACATGTACATTGAAAACATTTAATACCTAAATGATGGACAGTTCTGGTCAAGTCTGAAGGTAAAGTATTATTTCATCAGCTCTTCAAACATGTGTCAGAGGATAAAAATAAACAGCTCATGCCATGGCGTGAGAGGCTTATTATTGTACTGTCTCTCTGAACTGAAGTAAAAAAACAAAGTATAGACCCTGGAAAAATCATTCAACTATTGGGTTTTGACAAGTCAATAAATAAGCTTTCATACATTTATTGTTTTGTGTTTTGTGGCTGTAGAGTATTTAAACAAGTGAGAAAACATAAGATTATTTTGGTCAACTTATGTCCAACCTCTGACATGCTGAGTCAGCCAACAGTCATTTGAGCTCATATGTAACTGCCAGAGCTCTCTGTAGGCCATTGACACTGGGAGTCCTGGATCCTCGGTGTCCAGAAAGTGAAGGTACATGTAATTGTAGGAAAACTGAGGGTTTGGATGAGAAAAGCAGGAGTCCATCAGTGGGCATTAAATCACTACATTAAAGCAAATCAGTAAAATGTTACAGTAGTTAACTTCTGTCTATAATTTTAAATATGAAGATTCTTTATTTCTGATCATTTAATTACTTTTCTTGTCAATTAGGGCTTTGTTCTTATAACCTATTGGGGAAAATGTACATCCACTGAATTCATAATTTTAAAAACTGAGCGTGCAGGGCTAGTTACTGATGGTCAATAGGGTGCACAGTCAGAGAAAACTAAGTGTCCAGTGCTAGTTATTGAGACTCCAGAGCTAGTTATTATGGGTCAACAGGATGCAGTCAGAGAAAACTAAGTGTCCAGTGCTAGTTATTGAGAGTCCAGAGCTAGTTACTGAGGGTCAACAGGATGCAGTCAGAGAAAACTAAGTGTCCAGGGCTAGTTATTGAGACTCCAAAGCTAGTTATTATCGGTCAACAGGATGCAGTCAAAGAAACTGAATGTCCAGAGCTAGTTATTGAGGGTCCAGAGCTATTTATTGAGGGTCAACAGGATGCACAGTTGGAGAAAACTGAGTGTCCTGGACTAGTTATTGAGTCCAGAGCTAGTTATTGATGGTCAGCAGGATGCACATTTGGAGAAAACTGAGTGTCCTGGACTAGTTATAGAGTCCAGAGCTAGTTACTGATGGTCAGCAGGATGCATAGTCTGAGAAAACTGAGTGTCCTGAGCTAGTTTTTGAGAGTCCAGAGATAGTTACTGAAGGATGCACAGTCTGAGAAAACTTAGTGCCTGGGGCTAGTTATAGAGGGTCCAGCTCCAGAGCTAGTTATTGAGGGTCTATAGCTAGTGATTGTGAGTCTAGAGCTAATTCTTGTGGGTCGGTACGATTCACAGTCAGAGAAAATTGGCGGTTCAAGAGAAGCATCTGAAGGTACAGGATGCACATCTAAACACTTACAAAGTGCTCTGATTATAATAATGAAGTGTCTATTCACACGGCCACCGTGTGTCAACTTTTGGAAAGACTATTCACACGGCCGCCATGTGCCCATAATAGAAAGACTATCCGCAAGATGACTAGTCAATGCATTAGGGATGCGTCCAAAATATTCTGAATGATGTAAACTCAGCTAAATACAACATATACCTGTCAATACCAATAGGGGCCTATAGTTTTGGTGTCCGATTTATCGGACTACAAAACACCCTTAAAAAAAAGGAAATTGTCACAGGTGTCTATTACATATGGCGGCCTTGTACAAAATTTTAGAAAGACTATTCGCATGGCTGCCATTCGCTAACAATATTCACCGTGACCAGTGTCTGTCTCAGTTTGGATTATAATAATTATAACAACTTCAGTCAGTGAATTAGTGATTTTCCCCAAGAGAAAAAATGTTGATAATTCAATGTTACTTTAACAGTCCAGAATATTGTTTTCAATAGACAGCCATAATATAAGCAACAAAATATCATCTTCCAATATAACAGTCACTGTAGTCGAGTGGAAATAAGTTGACCTGTCATGCAAAAGGTCCAGGATCAAATCTCTCTCTATGCTTTGTTTTTCATTTTTATTTTTAGTGTATGCTTTGTTATCTTGAATTATGAAAGAATTATGTTACTCAAATTTACTGTGTGAATGTACACAAAACATTGCAGAACAAAAATGGTAAACAGCTGATATTACCTAAGAAATCTGCTGCTTTAAAACTCACACTACACTTTCGCTAGTCAACTTGTTTCAGCATAAAATATCAAATTTGTTTGTAAGTGAATAACGGAAAAAGTTAATCGATTGGGTGACAATACTGGAGTTTTTCACCCACAAGATTCATTCACTCAATATTTATTTGAAAATTTCTATTTCTACTGAAGGTGAAAGAGTATAGCATTGTACAAGTTTTTGCAACAATGACTTGCAAATATGGAATTAATGTAATCAGTTGCAAAAATGGGTATATTTTGCAGATCAGGTGGCCGTGCAAATAGTCTTTATAGATGAGGTACACGGGAGCCGTATGAATAGTCTTTCCCAGTTAAGATGCACGGCCGCCATGCGAATAGCCTCAGCATTATAATAATGGCTTCTATCTTTTGTTTCCCATCTATGTACTAGAATATGAGGGACTGCCTTAAATTATCAAATGATCACACAAAACTGTTTTGTCAATGTGGTGACCTACATATACTTATATACAGAATGAGGCAGTGACAAACAAGGCAGTACAGTAAAACCTCATTTTAGCAACTTCTGCTATGATGATCCATTTGTCATTTACGACTACAACTGTCATACATGGATCAATTGTATTATATAAATGCAGTCAGGTGCGACTACCAAGACAGGTTTTACTGTTTATGTAATCAGCTATTTCCACCGGAGTTTGGCATTTGATAATGTTTACTCATTTTTACTGGATCGTACCCGCTATATAATAAACTGTTTATTATATCAAGGATACGATCATGGAAAATAGTAAACACTATTTAACGTCCAACTCATGTGGTTGTTTATAATGTTGTGCAAATGAGGCTATTGAATCTCGACAGGATGATGGCGAATAAAATAACGATCTTTAAAAAAAAAGGTAACATTCACTGAGTCAAGCAGCATATACAAAATTCTGAAGAAATTTGTCTAATGAAACAAACAAAACAGTAATCAACTTCAACTTGTAACCTGCATGTGTCGTTCAAGTGAACTGCATACATCGTCATTTAAAGCACCTGTTACATTTGTGTCTTCAGTCAAGTTACAATGAAACAATTAAAGATCACTTACTTTGTGAATTCGTCTCCATATTTATCTAGTCATTCATCCCTCGTCTACTAAGTAAATCCAACAGGAAGATATCAGCGCAACTTCCTTATCATCATCTGTTCTTACTTTCATTCTCTGTCCTTCCCCTTCGTTGTAAGCTTCCGCTTTGATCATGTGACTTGCAATCATTATCCTGGTTAATCACCAAACAAGACCTGAGAGGTAACCACAGGCCGGCGGTACATCAAAGACAGTCATTTATATTTCTTTCTTTCTTTCTTTCTTTCTGTGACACCTATTATATTAAGAGTTTTGTCACATATATACAAAATGTATGTACGTTTAGCAACCTAACAATTTATAATAAACATCTCCCACACATACAATATATATGATATGCTGTTCAGTATTTTTTCATACATATCAAATACCGGTACTATTTCGAATATATGAAATGTAAAACTGTTTTAAATGTATGGAACAGATTTTCGTATGTTAAATAAAGGCTTAATTAACAAATATGAAATTCTTATTTTCCTATATGTAAAATTATTATAAGAAATGTGAAAATAAATAATTTATTTCACATATGTAATATAATGTTCAAAGAGTTTCTCATATTTAAAAATTCACATAATTGAAATAAAGACTTTCTTTGGATATTTAACTTTCTCTTTCACATATGTGAGTTTTGGTTTACATATAAGAAAGAAAATATTTTTCATACGTGTTTCAGGTGTGAAATGCTTCTTCACATATGTGAACAAAAAGTAAAACTATTTCACATCTGTAAAAAGAATTCCACATATGTGAAAAAGTATCTCACATTCATGAAATGCTGTGAGGCACCATTTTATGATTTATTTGTTATTTTAAGAAATCTTATATTTATTTTACAATATCATATATATTTTATGATATCATAAATTTTCATTTTTGATCTATACTATTATTTTATAATATAAAATAATTGTTGAAATCATAAATTTTGCATTTAGATATAAAAATATTGGAAATAATTATATCATATAAAAAATGAATATTTGTGTTAATTTTTTTATATATTTTATGTCAAATATTGCACTTGATTTTTCTTAAATAAAAAACTTGAATGTTTGATACACAAATTTTTTTTTTACATCAAAGAATTTGTTTTATTATTTCAAATATTTTATTTTTGATATCAAATATTCAGCATATTTTAAAAAATCTTTTTCCCTTAAACCAATGATTGCTCCCCATTGAGTATGTATTTATGTATGCATATATGTATGCATATATGCATGTATGTATATATATATATATATATATATATATATATATATATATACACATATGCAATAAAAAGTTAAGTTCCAAAAATTTTAATATAAAGAATAAAAGAAATAAATTGAGGATGATAAACCCTTCCAAGTAAATGTAAACATGAAGTACTACAAAATAAAAGATAAATGGTGACCATGTTAAAATTCTGTAAATGGTATATATAATAAAACAAGGAAAAAGGTAAAAAATAGTACCGGTATAAAGCACCATCTTGGGAGCCCTACAATGCTTTATGCCTGACATAAATCTGATAGTATCATGTTACAGTCAGTGTCATTTGTCTGAGAACAACTGTCTGCCATGAGAATAAAGTCTTATACATTGTCTACAATTTCTGTAATCTCTGATTTCTATCCCAATTTTCAGACATCTTGAATCATCAGTATGAAGAATTATCAAATCGGACCAAATTAGACCAATTAGAACCAGATCAGACTACCGGTATGTCTGTATTAGCATTCAATGGTACATCAGCCCAATAATGGCTATATGGTGCAGATTAAAAGTAAAGTTTTAAAAATGAAAAAACATAACAATTGCACCAAAAACTTATGGAAGACAAACTCTTCCAAATAAATGCAAACATGAAGTACTAGAAGATAAAAGATGAAAGGTAAAGATGAATAATTCTGTAAAATGTATACAAAATAAAAGACAAAGGAACAAAGTATAAAACATGTAATTTTTAACCACAATGAGATAGTTTTATGGTCTTTCTATAGGGAGAAATCATTGCATGTGATGATTTTTTTTATATCAAAAATGAGCGTTTTTGATACCAAAAATTAGGCTGATTTTTTTTATATTACAAAGTAAAATGTATGATATCAAAAATTCAATTTTTTCTAAGAACAAAATACATTTTTGATAAAAAAACAAAATTTGGATATAAAAAAATGAATAAAATATTTGATACACATATTATCAATTTTTTCATATTAAATAATGTTTTTAATATCTACAAGTTTATTTTCTGATGTAAAAAATACTGAATAAATAGTAAAATGGCGAAACATAAATTCATGATATCAAATATTTATGATATCATAATTCATGTTTGATATCATTGATTAAAATATATGATATACATTTATTTTATATCATAAATTAGAATATACAATATCAAAGTTGTTAAATTTATTATATTAAATTCATCTATATTTTTGTATATGAAATATTTGTTTTAATATCAACAGCTGCAACTACGATAACTCCCGCAGACCTAACCTTGGAATACTAGATTAACTGATTGAGTTTCCAACAATAGCTTGCTTTCATGGCTGGACAGCACAATCACTGATGTGAGATGACCATTTTGCATGTGTAATAAAGATTTTAAGTTACGGAAAACTATTATCTAACATATGTGAAATTCATTGACACATATGCAAAATTCATTTTTTACATCTATGAAACTCTTTTAAACAAAAGTTAAATAGTTTCAAATGAAAAAAGTTTCTGAAATTTCACTATTTTGTGCATCATATTTTTTAAGACCTTTTGCTCACATTTGGAAATGGATAAAACTATCCAATAACCAAGCTGCAATCAACAATTACAGTTGATTACGTAGCTCACATTTTCAAAACTTTTAGTAGTGTCCAGCAGCTAGGATAAACATTCATTATCATGTAGAAAATAAATTCAGACTAAAGTGATCATGGCAATGAAATGTCTGCCCATGTAACAGTGCATAATAGACATAAAAAAGAACATTCTTGTCTATGATATCAAAGTAGAGGTGCTATAATGAGCTGCTAAAATCCAGAGATTAATTCTTGATATTTTTTGTTATTTAAATCTTTAAATCTCTATTTATAAAATCTGCCTCAGAAGCTGTTTTCATTGTCCACCATTAGAAGCCAATTTTGATCGGTGGAAGTCACCTGTTTTAAGTACCATATATACTCGCTTATAAGTCAAGACCAACTGCAAACAACAAATACCCTGATCTACAATCTCATAATGCACTGACATATCAGGGTCTATGTTGTTTGTTCTACTATTCCTAGTTACTGATTTCTGAATAATCTAATCCAGACAAGCAATAAAAAGTCTTAACCCCAGATATATATTTTTTTAATATAATCTACAAACTTAAATTTGTGGATTAAAGAAAAATGTGCAAATAAAAAATAATAATATTTTGTGGTAGGAAAGGGCTTCAATTTAAAATATATACAGAAATGTAGACAGTGGTGTAGCGAGGCAAAGTGCTGCCCAGGGCCAACTACCAAAATTACTCCCGCACTCCATTCATATTATTTATGATATATACGGTACTCTTACCAAATTGCCGCCCCCTGGAAAGTGCCCCCGGGGCCACTGCCCCCTTTGCCCCCCCCTCGCTATGCTACTGAATGTAGATATTTTTCTCACTGAATTTTCAAAATTGTATATGGGCTTACATTAAGGAGGATCCAAGATCATTCTTAAAAAATTTAAGGCCATATTCTGAACCTTACATTTTTATTTTACTAATCCTGTGAGAATTCAAAAGAAGTCAGAAACATTCCATTTTTGATGAAAACAATTAACAGTTAATGCCATGAACTCATGTTTATATGAAACATCCATTTGCCTACAAGAAAGATGGCAAAATATTCTGTTATTTTCACCTATCTGGCTCTAAGTTTACAGTCAAATTGGGAACAATTTTCTTTTGCCTTAAACAAGATTGGATAAATGTGTATCTGGCTGCTCCAAAATTAATTAACTAAATTGAAACTTGATTATCACAAAACAAATACACATAATTTCAAACAGATTATGACGTTTAACAATTTTGAGGCATTGATATGATGGTTATATTTAACAATGAAGGGAGGAAACTCTGTATAGAAATAATTATCTTGAAAATATCCATTGCAACCTCTAAACAAGCACTTGATGAAAACACGGTATCTGGTTATGAAAGACCAGTCTTCTAACAACATTATTGAAATTCCATTGTATTTGGAAAGGTAACACTCCACCTATATTTATCTTTCTTGACATAATCAGGAATTTTGAATTCTGATTCACTACTGTTAGCAGTCTTAATAATAAATCTAACCAAATGTAGGAGTCTGGAGAAAACTATATGACCTGGTCTTATACAGGAAGCAACAAGTTTTCTTAATAATGACTAGTTCTTTTAATGATGCTTTATCTTACATCACCAAACCAAATTTAATGCAGTGATTTCACTTAAATATTCAGGTGTAACTTGTAGAGTCAATTTAAGGTATCAAGTGCAACACCTATAAATAAAACATCCTGGACAAAGGGGGACAACTCTTTTCTATTGCCTCTACTAACATCATTCATGCAAACGTTTCCAAAAATGTTGTTGGACATCTGAGCTAAATGTGGTACTTTTGCTCCCACATCTAATTAGTTCAAAACTGCAATTTCTATTCCAAATAACATATTATATGATATAGCATTGCCGACTGTACCAAATTTGTGCTACACAGTGTAAACCCATAGATAATGCAGTGTCAAAATATGATAGCTTTTTCCAAACATACCCAACTAAATAATAACCTCTGTGATCAATACGTATCTGTCGATATGCACATTTAAAATCTTTTTTCAAAAAACAAACCATTTCTTTTCATTTTATAAGTTGAAATTAATCATCCATCTTTGGAAAAAAGAAATTGTCTGTATAAATATTCCTTCTTTTGATTATTATAATTGTTAACTGAAATTCCACAATTATCCTCTTTTCATCAGAGTGTCTGTTTGGAACTGAGTTTAAGAGCATGATTTCTGAATTAAATGGATTGGACTTAAATTCTCCAATCACAGCATGATACTTAAGTTCGTTCTTTAAATATTTTTTTGAACATCATACCTAATCACTTTGGGGTTAACTCGAAAGGTAATTGCTTGCATTTTACATCAATGAGCAATGAACACATCGACTTGTACATATACAAGCCAAATTTGGCCACACTTTGTATCTAGATGCATTTCAAAGAAGGACTTGATAGTCATCACTGCGACATTTATTTTAAGGTCAATGGTGTTAACTCAAGTTTTCTTGCTTTACTGGTTTATGAGCATAACAGAAACAAGTATAAATGGATTTTGAGCAAACCTAGTATGTGGATATATCTAAAAAAAATACCTTGGATAATGCCACTTCACAATTTTTTTTTTTTTCCAAAAATACTGATTATAGATTTAACCAAACTTTAGTATGTGGGTATATCTAAAAACAATACCTTGGATAATGCCACTTCAAAAAAAAAAATTCTTCAAAAAATACTGATTATAGATTTAATCAAACTTTAGTATGTGGGTATATCTTGACATTCTCTGAAACAATTTAAATGATCTTCTATTCATTGTATCAGGTTCAAGGTAAACAATGTTGTATTCCACTTACCTGGTATCTTGTGACCATGTTAACTCAAACATGTAAGAAATTTTTGTTGTTGTTACCAAATGGTATACTGGAGTTTCTCAAAAATATCAGAGATGGTTTCAATACTCAGCAGTTAAAAAGAATAAGATGACAGAAGAAACAGATTAGCCTTGCATTCCATCAGCATTGGTCCCTTTGAGTGACCATTGTTTAATATGGAAATTTGGAAATTTAGCAGCAAGAGAGAAAGATGAAAATATTGAGATGAAAGTATTTTGGAAGGTAAATCACAGACAAAAACAAGCTAGATGATAAATCACATTTATTACATGTGCCATAAAATGATGTCAACTGACACAACAAATGACGCACATAAAAACAATCATTCCCTTTCACCTATTTTCTCCCAAACAGATTCTCAAAATACTTGACACAACAAATTTTAAAGATTTTTTTACATCTGGAAATAAATTTTTATCACAGCACTTTCATCTTGTAGAATCACAGATACAAACTACTGGTACCATATATATACAAAACATAAACACCATGAAAGCTCTTCTCTAACTATTCCTTCTAAATGTTACATAACAGTTTATATGCCATGTAAAACTATAAATAAAACACTAACAGGAATATAAGACATCAGGAAGTCAATCAAAAAACATGAAATTGACAAATATATTGTCGATTTCAACATACATCCATTACACAAAAACATGAAAGGCACATGATCTTATATGATTTAAAAATGAAATGTTCTTTGGTGTCCTAATTTGGGTGTAAATGCTGCACTGATAAGGTGTATGGATTAAAGTGATTTTAAGTTTATAATAATACAAGTATTAATAATGATAATAATAATAATAATAATAATAATAAATGACTTGAGAAATTAAATGATATACAAAACTGTCATATCAAACCTCAAAAATACACCATGATTTCTCTCACTGAAATACAAATTACTGCATTAATACCAACCTTCATAATCTTGACATGTCTCAGAATTGTCTTACTTTGGTATTACAATATCAGAATAATACAGGTCCATGTATTACTTTTACCAAAAACACAAAATACCAGTCTGAATAATAAGTCCAATTACTTTTACCAAAAACGCAGAATACCAGACTGAATAATACAAGTTCATGTATTACTTTTGCCAAAAACACAGAATACCAGTCTGAAATTGAATTGTCTTGAGAAAAAAAACTACCCAGACTGTTGAAAGGTAAAAACAAACAAATACTTTTATCAATTAATATAAAAACACCTTTGAATAAAAAAAAAGCAATAAAACTAAAGCATTTCATTATTCCTGCAAGAAAACTACTATCTTGTATATTTTGGAATGCAAGTATAGAGTGTGATGCATATCCTACAGCTGATTGCAAAAACACTGAAGGTTGAGTTTGTAAACCAGCCAGTTTGGCTTGAAAGGGTAGGCAGCATACATTACATGTGAGCTGTGATTGGTCAAGTAGGTGGAGCTAAGTTATGTACTCTTATCAACAAACAAAAGTGAATAACCTCTCACATATTGCTTAATCTCATGGTGCACAGTTCTGAAGGCTAGTTACCCTCCCTCTATAGCCATTTACATTGATAGGTGATTCATCTGGTGTCATTAGCATCACCTGTCAATCAAAAATTCAGAGTTACCAAGGCCAACCAGCTAATCAGGTCCTAACTAGGAGCATATTTCCTTGGTGGCAGTAAAGTGTAGACTGAGACAAGGACAAATCTGCTCCCTTTTGTTCTGGAGTCTTGGCTTTTACAACAATGTAATATGACAAATGGCCATTTCAGCAATTAGTATTTGTAATTAGGATATTATTTTCTCTGTAATGTCCAGTTAAGTTGATTACTGAAAACATGGTAGATCTGGAATTAAACCTTTTCACAACATTGAAGTAAATGTACTAATGTGGTTGCTAAAAAGAAGATATACTCCATCTCAAAGAAGTATGTAATGAACAAATTTTTTAATGTGTCTTCTCTAAAATCATGTGTATGTACATTCCTTCTTATGGGGAAGTAATCAGCTTTTTTAGTCAAGATACATATCAATACACATTCAATAACCTTTCATAGCTATAATATGTATACATTACTCAGTTATATTATGCAGATCAAAATATTATCTTGTGCATATTACAAAAATAATAGACAAAAGCACAGTTGATATTAAGTTGTTTTTAAAAAAATGCTTGACAAGTCATTTATTTTTAGAGGAATCATAAATAAATGCGTTTGATGGCATTTACTGGCAATTCAACTTAAGTTGCTGACACACATATTTCTGATTAAAGTCATGTATAAAATATCTAAAACAACAGGTTTAATACAGGCTTTTTATTGCATATGAGATGTGAAAATGATCAACCAATTTATGTTACAAAATGCAAAAAAAATGTTGGATACAATTCTCTCAGTCTAAGAAAAAGATCATTGGTTAGTTTCAACAGAAATCATATTTAAAATGTGATGATAAAACCTGCAGTAAATTACAAATGTAATCAATTATAATTACTTCCAAATGTAATCAATTACAATTACTTCCAAATTTAATCACTTACTATTACTTCCTAATTTAATCAATTACAGTTACTTCCAAATTTAATCAATTACAATTACTTCCAAATTTAATCAATTACAATTACTTTTGACAATTTTGATTACAGCTACAATGACTACTGTATATATTTGCTTATAAGTTGGGCCCAACTGCAAATGACCTTGATCTGCCATTGCATAATGTGATGACAGATCAGGGTCGATGTTCTTGGTTCTATTGATTACTCCTAACACACTGCAGTTTGCAGTTGGATTTAATTTTTAAATGAGTATATACGGTAAGTTTGGGAAGAGTATCTGATTAAATTTCATCACTTTTTAGAATATGATCAACTACATTTTTATTTATTTTGATCATATTTCTCTAGAAAATCATAGACATATTTCAATCAGCATATTACACATTACAAAGTAATAAATGTACCTTTATCGTTAGAAATAGAAGTGTTTTAAATTTCATGAAAAACAAAGATACTCTCTGTTACATTAACATTTTTTTTATTTCAATACTGCACTCTAATGATTTTCCCATTTTTTTACATAAAGGTTCTAACTATTTTGTTATGAAAAGTAATTATGAAGTAATCAGAAAGTCATTTTTATTACAGGTCATTTTTAACTGTAATTCATTAAATTATTATTATTTGCATTCAAACAATAAATTTGTTTGTACAACATGAATGACACACAAATATAATGTAACTGAAGAGCAAAGTTCTAAGCCAAACAAGGGCCATAACTCCATTAAATTTTGTCAGAAAATGGTGAAAACAGAACTTGACCTAGGTCTTCTTAATGTAAAACCTCAAACAAAATTTGGTTTCAATCTATGAAATTCTTCCAAAATTATTGAGCAGAAATGACATTTGTGATGAATGTGATGTAATATGAGGTGACATGACAAGAGAGATATGACAAGCAGATATGGTAACATTACATGCCCCCTCGATAGATATTGTGGGACATGACAATACTGTCTGAATACAAAATTACTAATAAGTAATGAATTAAAGCTGTTTACAGTTAATGATTACCTTAGGTGGTATCATAAGTTGGATTGTATGCTTACCGCAAGTACCTTTTTAGCTCATGTATGCTCTGTGGCCAACTGCTAACAGAGTAGACCCAGATCTGCCATTGTAATGTACCAGAAGATCAGGGTGCAAACAACTCTGACCCTAACTGGCCAACACACTATGTTACAGCCAATCAGGGTCTATACTGTTTCCTTTACTAATGACTTCAAGTGAGCAATTCAAACCATTATCTGTCAGCACACTGTGTTACAGCTGATCAGGGGCCTACATTTTCTTTTACTAATGACTTAAAGCAAAGAACTCTGACCCTAATTGGCCAGCACATTGTGTTACAACAAGGGACTATATTGTTTCTTTTATTAATGACTTCAAGCAAACAAATCAGACTCTAATCAACCAGCACATTGTATTACAGCGAATCAGAAACTACAACATTTTTTTTATTCATGAGTTCAAGCAAACAACTCAGACCCTGATTGGCCAGCACATTACATTACAGCCAATCAGAGACTACACTGTTTGCAACTGTATATGTGTTATATCTGGGTAAATTCAGTATGATGCCGGTCTTGAATTTGTAGGTGATGAAGTGGTAAGGGGTTGTGTATCTAATTAAAATAAAGTCAAATAAATATTTGCAAAAAAATTTGGATATATTTATTCTTTCAGGTATTATTTAATATCACTAATTTTAATAAATAACAAAATATTTAACAGCATTAAAAATTTGCAAATAAAATATATTCATCAAATCACAACAAAATTGTTTACAATTAACTGATCATATACAAATCAACTGACCATATGCAAATCACTGATCCTATACAAATCACTGATCATATACATATCAACTGATCATATACAAACCACTGATCATATACAAATCACTGATCATATGCATATCAACTGATCATATACAAATCAACTGATCCTATACAAATCACTAATCATATGCACATCAACTGATCATATACAAATCACTGATCATATACAAATCAACTGATCCTATACTAATCATGGATCAAATATAAATCACTGACCCCATACAAATCACTGACCATATACAAATCACTGATCATATACAAATCAACTGACCCTATAAAAATCTCTGATTATATACAAATCACTGATCATATACCAATCAACTGATCATAAATCAAAATAATCAACATTTTTTTGAATAATATTCTCATGAATTTGATTTCCTTCAAAATAAATGTTGTAATTGCTACAATTTTTGAAAGGTTCTTCTCTTTGTACTGAAAAATATTAGTGTAGACAAATTGTTTTGGGCAGTGGGCAATGAGCGTGCAAATTCCACACAAATATTTTTCCATACAAATTCAATAACCTATTTATTATATACTTTAAATCAAATAAAGACATAAAGAACACTGTCATTGAAATAAAAAAAAACAATTCTAAAACTTGAAAATTAAATTATTAATTTTTATGTGAAAAGATATAAAAGACCTTGCCCATTGTAAATTATAACTGAACAAATCTCATTCATGCTTATTTCTATGTGATTTCACATAATAGCTGTAATGCAAATGGAACCTTTACACTGTGTTGCTGGTAATGTTTTTATCATGGCACAAATACTTGTACACTTTCTATTCTGTTGATAAATCATCTAGATTTCTGTATACATATTAATGCTCTACCATTATTTGAACTTATTCTTTTACCAGCAAGTGATGTGATGCATAAACACTATTTTTTTTGGTACAGAATAGATTTTTGAAATTTTATTTTCTTGTCAGCTAATTTGAAATGGTAATTCAGTTAATAAACTTTCTCTCTGCTATCCACATTGGTTGCTATACTGCAGACAATGGCATCATATTAAAATTTGCTTTTAAAACCTTAAATATCATGATTTTGATTTCCCTGCCATCAGTGTTTCCAGACAGCATGTTTTCTGTAAACAAAAGTAGATCCATGTCAAATGATTGGAAACATTACGTGCAAAAGTTGGCTACAATATGATCTTATCTACCTTCATTATGGGAAAATACTGAATAGTTGCTTTAGTGCAAAATGAATGGGATTTGATTTAAAGTAAATAAAAATGTGATTTATGGTATTATTGCAACCAACTGGGTAAAGAAGGGGATTAGATATATATGTCACACAGACCTACTTTTTGAAATATGGTGCTAACTATTTAGTGAAAACTATCTGAAAGGAATGCAAAATTAAATTTTTCATTGTACAGAGCAAGTTACTATGATTCTAAAATGGACACCAAAAACAGACTCACAGATGTTCTGAGCTGTGTATCTGTAACCCATGCTAATAGGGGGAAAGTCATGTGAACGTGGTTAACCATTATCTACTATTAACAATATTACAAGCAATATGACTGATCCTATATACATGTATTCAGACATGTGCACATTTACTAACACTGTTAGTATGAGTCACAGATACAGAAAAACAAAACAATTGTATATTTGATGGCTTTTAATTTAGATTAAAATAATAACTTGTTTATCTGGTACATTTCAGACAGAAACATATGGTACATTTCAGACAGAAACATCTGGTATTTTCCAGACATAAACATCTGGTATTTTTCAGACATAAACATCTGGTATTTTTTCAGACAGAAACATCTGGTATTTTTCAGACAGAAACATCTGATACACTTCAGACAGAAATATCTGCTATATTTCAGACAGAAACATTTGATACATTTCAGACATAAACAATAAGTAAACTTCCAAGTTTCAAAACAAATCTGATAGAAAGAGAGATCTGTAAACATAATGATAAATAAAAATGAAAAAAGCTTTGTATACAAATACATTCATTAATTACATGTCACCTTTGTGTACATGAACATTCAAGAATTAAATGTCACCAGTAGACTGAAAATGTGCTGAAAACTTATAAAAATAATTTAACATTGAAAAAGGAATATTTGTTCATCAAACATCAAAGTGTTCACAATGTATCAAACATCAAAGTGTTCACAATGTATCAAACATCAAAGTGTTCGCAATGTATCAAACATCAAAGTGTTCACAATGTATCAAACACAACAGGAAGGAATAATGTCATGTAGTTCCAAATAATGATACTTTTGCAAGAAAATGATAAACAAAAACTGGGATGAAGAATGTTCAGACAATATATATTCTTTGATTTTGAAATAATTATTTCTTAAATGAATCATCATATATGTCTTCATTTAATAATGTTTTTAATGATGTGAGTATTTCACAAGTGAAAAATGAATTATACAGACCATGAATATAGGTACCGTATATACTCACTGATAAGTCCGCTCCAACAGCACACAACATAGACCCTGATCTGCCGTCACATAATGGCCAGCAAATCAGGGTCTATGTTGTTTGTTTTAATGATCAATCCTAACAAACTGCAAAGACCCAGATCTGGAGGCACATTTTTCAACAGCAGATCTGGGTCTATGCAGTTTGCAGTTAGATCCATCTTATAAGAAAGTATGCATGGTAATAGGAAACCCACATATTAACACTGGAAATAAAATACTTTACGAAACACTTTTAAATATTAAAAACTGATTTTGAATCGCATACTTTGACAAGGAATTTAAGCTAAAAATCATTTTATTGACAGTTTTAAGATCTAAAAACTGACTTACCTTATATAGTCGTGTATAAGCCGATACCAACTGCAAACTGCATAGACCCAGATCTGCCGTTGCATAATGTGCCAGCAGATCTGGGTCTATGCAGTTTGTAAGGACTAATCAGTAGAACAAACAACATAGACCCTGATCTGCTGGTACATTATGCAATGGCAGATCAGGGTCTATGTTGTTTGCATTTGGACCCTGGTTATACACAAGTATATATGGTACTGCATTGTTTGCAATTTTTCACACAGGCCAATTTTTCATACACTCTAAATTTTCATACATCATCAATCCATAAAATTGATAATTATTTTTGTCACCACTAATTTTTGGTACATAAAACTTCATTTGCTTAGTACAATTTTGAAAAGTTTTGATATCCAAGAAAATTATAAATTAAAATTCTTTTCCTTTAATTCTTTGTGCACCTGATAAAAAATAACAGAAAGTGTCCAAAAAGTTACAGACATTAAAATAGTACAGTAGTTAAAAAAAAAAAAATTACTTGTTGCCACCTCCATAAGAGACATTTTATTAGCTTTCTTAGAACGAGTACCCATCTGGAAACAGCACCGACCCAGATATGACATTGCATAATGCGCATGTAGGTCAGCATCTACATTGACTGTTCTATCAATTAAGTGAACAACATAGACCCTCAAGGGCATTGTGAACAGTATGGCTAGTATAATGACCATGGCCATACTCAATTTTGGATCATACATGTATACATTCAGAATTTTAGAAAATTATTCCGTTTTACAGCCAAGCACCTTCAGATCACCCACAAACAAAATGTGAAATTCTGCTTAGAGGTCAACTAATTATTTTTTTTATTATTGTTTATCACGGACAAATTTCCCCATTATCCACCACTATATGTAGAGAATGACCATACCAAAAATATTTGTTAGCAGTGATGAACCTCACCCTGTAATGCCTGTGCAGTATGTGAGGCAGATCTGGGTTTATGCAGTTCGCACTTGCGTGTGCAATTATACAGCATGAGGGAAATGTTCAGATCCACAGGGTTTAAATAAGATGGAGAAAAAGAAAAGACAAATGGTTTCAACAAAAACTAAATAGCTATAAAATACCATATATACTTGCTTATAAGTTGAGTTCAACTCCAAAATGCACAGACCAAGATCTGCCATCACATTATGCACCAGCAGATCTGGGTCTCTGCAGTTTGCTATGAATGATCAGTAGAACAAACAACATAAACCCTGATCTGCTGGCACATTATGTGATGGCAGATCAGGGTTCATACTGTTTGCAGTTTGACTCTACTTATATACGAGTATAAGCATATATGGTACAGTATTTATTTGTCAGTGATGCATGTTAATTGTATTGATCTTGATGTAAATTCTAAATATTTATTTATTCTGTTCTATACCAAAATTTCTCTGAGGTGAGGAAAGATTTTTTAAAATCTTGATTCACAAACTACATTATCACTTTAAAAAATGTAATTAGAGTCCAGCCAAAGTATCTATTGTATAATTTAATTAGAGTCCAGCCAAAGTATCTATTGTATAATTTAATTAGAGTCCGGCCAAAGTATCTATTGTATAATTTAATTAGAGTCCAGCCAAAGTATCTATTGTATAATTTAATTAGAGTCCAGCCAAAGTATCTATTGTATAATTTAAGGAGAGTACTGTAAAAGGTACATTACATGTATATACCTACCCTGTGTTTAATAGTTCTCTATGTAGTCTATATAGGCACCAGTAGGGCATGGTTGACTCTGTAGATTATTGACATATGTATCTCAATTACCTGGACCTTTAGTCAACATTTGCAGTCTTAAACTAAACTTGCTATGCAGAAACCATTATTTTTTTTATCAGACTTACCATAACCATGACCTTGCACCATTAGACCCCAGAATCTGTGGGTTTCTTTATTACCCTAAGTGCTAGCCATTCACAAAGTTTCCTTAAGGAACTTATTCTAGAACAAAGTTATTCTCCAAAACAAATTTTTCTTTGAACCACAATGATCTTTACCTTTGACCTTTTGACCCCAAAATCAATAGGACACTTCCATACCTTAAGTCATCGACAAACTTTGGTAAAGGTTTGCCATTAAAAACTGAAGTTTTTTTTAATGCAGAAACCATTTTTATTCTTTCATGCACAGTGACCTTGACCATTAACCTTCTTATCCCAAAACTGATAGGCTTCTTCTTTACCCACAATGCAAAACATTGAGTGGAAACCAATTTTCTTCTTTCAGCCAGTGACCTTGATCTTTATCTTTTGACCCCAGATAGGAGAAGATTCTTCCTTAGCCAAAGTGCAATATATCCACAAAGTTTGGAAACTGTCGATGGTGAAGAACTGAGTTATTGTGCGTAAAATGAAATAGGGAACATACTTATAGACTGACATACAACCTCATAACATAATACACTCTGTCTTATGGCAGATGCATCAAAATGTAGATGCTTCCACTTCTAACCATTAATGATTTCACAAATTAAAACTAATCTTCATAACTCCTTCATATTACACAAATTTTCATTGAGACCTAATTTTTAAATCCTCAAGAATATTTTTCAATATTCAATTTGACAAAGTTGTTATATTTTAGTATTTGTAATTGAGCACTCCAGTAATCTGATGCTGCCTGTCAAGGAAGTATTCACGTCAGGATTTCATGTACAGCACACTTTGCATATGAAGCTGTTAAAACGTTCTGTAAATCTTCTTGAATGGTGTGATGTCCATATATTACAAGTACACTTCCAAAGGGTATATTACACTCAGTGTATATTGAAGTGTTACAATGACTATAAGTGTAGTCAGGTGTACAAAGTGCATATTACACTCACTTTGTAGTGAATTGTTACAATAAGGTGGATAACTTTGGTTTTTCTGTGAACTTTTATACTGAGGCTTATTTAAATATCCTATTTGTCCAGCAGTAGTATGTTTGGTCACTATGGTACCTGTAATATTGGGTGTAATTTGTAATAAAACACCAGAATTACACTAACACAGCAAAGATAAGTACACCCAACAAAAATCAGAACAAACATAGGTATAACACTGTGATTATCCAGTGTGTTTGCTGCAGGTTTCCTCTTATACACAAAAATCTTTTGTTTCATATATTATAATAATTAAAGAAGCCATTTATTTTTATTTTCACCATTTTTACTTGTCAATATTTGACCCTTCTTCTGTGTCATGTGATCACAAATAAAGAGCTTTATTATGACATTCATGATAAACCTGTAAGTTTCAAATATTTATAGCCATTGCCAAATTTTCAATGGCAGATCCAGAATCCAAAATCTGGACAGGGGTATGATTTGGGTGTTTAACAAGGTTCAATAAATATTTCCATTTTGCCGTAACAGCATATTATGATGCACAAATACAAATCATTTTGTATTTTCAACTCTTATCATATATACATCAATTACTGATGATTATTTAATACTTTAAGACAAAATTACAAACTTGATAGCAAATCATGCAAATTAAAACCACTGATTGGACTAAGGAAAAAGGGGTTCAATCTGATTTTTGGAGTTGGTCAGATATCAGTGGCTAGTTCCTTGATTTAAATCAAGAAAAAAACCCCAATCAAAATCATCAAAATGTGATTGTTACTCAAGAGTGGTCTTATTTTGTGGTGGTTGAAAATAGATGTCTCACTTCATTGTCCTACTTTTAAATGTCTATTTTTTAATGTAATGTGAAAGTGTACATGACAAATGAATAAAACGCAACATTATTGTATGCTTAGTGACACTGAATCTTGATCCAACTCTAGTCAACAGTCTACCAGGCAAGGCCAATCTCCACAAAATTACATCAGGTTAAATCAATGAATCACCAGGCTCCACCTACAATCTATCAATCAATTCTTGTTTATTCAAAATTAAAATGGATGGCATAAATCTCAAACTCAGCTATGTGTGAATCATTATGTAAATGTGTCTGAGGTACTAAGTTTGTCAGACTATGAAGCAATGTGCTGCACCTATGGTCTGACACTTGGGCAAATTTCACTTTATAACATATACAAGTTCCAACTATTATAACTTCACTATCATTCATATGAAGTTTGTGAAATTTTTACTACAAAAAATCTCAAAGAAAAATCTTTGCTTTATAGAAAATGCTATGATATTACATGCAGGTAGGTTTGGTTATCTCTGATTTGGTAAATTGGATCCCCAGTGACTGGACCTGCTACTGTAATGAAACATGACAAATCTCTCTTTTCTGTTCACCAGTCAATTTGCAACTGCTGAGATGTCCATGATGAATGGCATTACACCTTCGTGATCGCCTTAATTTCTTTAATGGTGACGTTTGTCCAACATTTATGACCTGATATAGGATTTCTGTTCAGCAATTAACTACAAAAGTATGACATTTTTTTTGTCAAGCAGGTCCCACTTTCATAAAACATCTCAACACACAGTAAAAACTCAGCTCAAATTCTGCATGCTTATTTTTTTAAACTACAAGATGGTAACTGCACTAAAGCCTGTTTTGAAACAAACTTGTTATTTGGAAGTTCAACACATGAAATATTTACCTAAATCTGACAATATACAGATTTTACTAGGGAACAACATTTTGAGTTGAGTACATACTCAGTTTGGAAAGTTTTATGAAAGCAGGGCTGGGGTGTTGAACAAAAGTATTACCTTTGTCACTATGGTGATGACCTTGGTTGTGACATTTATCACCTTGGTGATGAACTGAACAAAAAATTACTTAATTCTGTCATTCTGATATTGATGAATGGTTGTGATGAGTGTGTGTTATAACCTTATCACTCTGACAATGACCAATAATTCTTGTATTAACCTAAGATATGACTTGCATCACCTCAGTAATGAACTTTTATAAAAACAACCACTGTCATAATACCAACGATGGCTGCTTTCTGTGATCCTGTGTTACAGTATGTATTAGGTCATTGTGCATCGCCGTGGGATTAACCAGCTTATTCAAAATGTTCATAACGTGAATGCTGGAAACGTTTATATCAAGCGTACATGCTCTTTCATTCAGCTGAACCATTCTTCCCATGGTCTCATATTTAGTGTAATTGACCAGGGTACACTTGTTCTACCATTTGTTTCCATGGTTATGCTAAATGATGTCCATTTCAAAGGTATACTGCATCCATGGATAAAGATTTCCCATGTTCCAGTTTGGGTCTAGTGCCGGATGATCGCTTTCTTGTCGGGGAATTTTTGGAAGAAGCTGTTTCCATGGATGTACCCCTCTCAGTCACTTCCTGTTTGATTTCTTTTCCATCTTTTAATGAATTTTGGCGACTTACATTATCCTCATTATATTTAGCTTTTGCATCTTTGATTTGACTGACCCAGATCGCCTGAAAAAAATGTAAACAGAGGATCTTACATCAGTAATAATTTAAAATCAAATTTATGAAATAAGTTGAATAATTTCTATCCTTTGGGAGCCTTGGCAATCTCATTCATAAAAGGGTACACAATTTTTATAAATTCATAATTTGAGGATCAAAAGTCTCACCTTTATCATCTCATTTGGTGCCTGTAATGTGTACACTCCAATTATTTGTTGAAACCGACTAAACTGTACCAGTACAAAAGAATTCTTCACCCCGTTTGCTGAAAAAAGAACATATTTCAACATCATTCTTATTAGACTACTGTGGATACATTTTAAAAGAAAAATTATATTCAAGTCATGAATTATTATCGAAAATGTTTTGAAAATAGTTTATAAAGGTATATGGGTAAATAAAGACTATTGTGACCTAATTATCTGGGTTTATGCAAATATATGTAATTCCTTTAAATGATATCTTACTGAAAGGTCAATGCATTTCATCTATTATATATATGTACCTCCTTTAAATGATATCTTACTGAAAGGACAATGCATTTCATCTATTATATATATGTACCTCCTTTAAATGATATCTTACTGAAGGGTCAATGCATTAAATCTATTACATATATGTACCTCCTTTAAATGATATCTTACTGAAAGGTCAATCCATTACATCTACTACATATATGTACCTCCTTTCAATGATATCTTACTGAAGGGTCAATGAAGTTCATCTATTACATATATGTACCTCCTTTAGATGATATCTTACTGAAGGGTCAATGCATTGCATCTATTACATATATGTACCTCCTTTAAATGACATCTTACTGAAGGGTCAATGCATTACATCTATTACATATATGTACCTCCTTTAAATGATATCTTACTGAAAGGTCAATGCATTTCATCTACTAGTATTACATATATGTACCTCCTTTAAATGATATCTTACTGAAAGGACAATGCATTACATCTATTACATGTATGTACCTCCTTTAAATGATATCTTACTGAAAGGACAATGCATTACATCTATTACATGTATGTACCTCCTTTAAATGATATCTTACTGAAAGGACAATGAATTTAATCTATTTTATATATATATGTACCTCCTTTAAATGATATCTTACTGAAAGGTCAGTGCATTTCATCTACTAGTATTACATATATGTACCTCCTTTAAATGACATCTTACTGAAAGGTCAGTGCATTTCATCTATTATATATATGTACCTCCTTTAAATGACATCTTACTGAAGGGTCAATGCATTTCATCTATTATATATATATGTACCTCCTTTAAATGACATCTTACTGAAAGGTCAGTGCATTTCATCTACTAGTATTACATATATGTACCTCCTTTAAATGACATCTTACTGAAGGGTCAATGCATTAAATCTATTACATATATGTACCTCCTTTAAATGATATCTTACTGAAAGGTCAATGCATTTCATCTACTAGTATTACATATATGTACCTCCTTTAAATGATATCTTACTGAAAGGACAATGCATTACATCTATTACATGTATGTACCTCCTTTAAATGATATCTTACTGAAAGGACAATGCATTACATCTATTACATGTATGTACCTCCTTTAAATGATATCTTACTGAAAGGACAATGAATTTAATCTATTTTATATATATATGTACCTCCTTTAAATGATATCTTACTGAAAGGTCAGTGCATTTCATCTACTAGTATTACATATATGTACCTCCTTTAAATGACATCTTACTGAAAGGTCAGTGCATTTCATCTATTATATATATGTACCTCCTTTAAATGACATCTTACTGAAGGGTCAATGCATTTCATCTATTATATATATATGTACCTCCTTTAAATGACATCTTACTGAAAGGTCAGTGCATTTCATCTACTAGTATTACATATATGTACCTCCTTTAAATGACATCTTACTGAAGGGTCAATGCATTAAATCTATTATATATATGTACCTCCTTTAAATGACATCTTACTGAAAGGTCAGTGCATTTCATATACTAGTATTACATATATGTACCTCCTTTAAATGACATCTTACTGAAAGGTCAATGCATTTCATCTACTAGTATTACATGTATGTACCTCCTGTAAATGACATTTTACTGAAGGGTCAATGCATTACATCTATTACATATATGTACCTCCTTTAAATGAATTTTTTACTGAAAGGTCAATGCATTTAATCTATTATATATATATGTACCTCCTTTAAATGATATCTTACTGAAAGGTCAATGCATTTCATCTACTAGTATTACATATATGTACCTCCTTTAAATGATATCTTACTGAAAGGACAATGCATTACATCTATTACATGTATGTACCTCCTTTAAATGATATCTTACTGAAAGGACAATGCATTACATCTATTACATGTATGTACCTTCTTTAAATGATATCTTACTGAAAGGACAATGCATTACATCTATTACATGTATGTACCTCCTTTAAATGATATCTTACTGAAAGGACAATGAATTTAATCTATTTTATATATATATGTACCTCCTTTAAATGATATCTTACTGAAAGGTCAATGCATTAAATCTATTACATATATGTACCTCCTTTAAATGACACCTTACTGAAAGGTCAATGCATTTCATCTATTACATATATGTACCTCCTTTAAATGACATCTTACTGAAGGGTCAATGCATTACATCTATTACATATATGTACCTCCTTTAAATGACACCTTACTGAAAGGTCAGTGCATTTCATCTACTAGTATTACATATATGTACCTCCTTTAAATGACATCTTACTGAAAGGTCAATGCATTTCATCTACTAGTATTACATGTATGTACCTCCTGTAAATGACATTTTACTGAAGGGTCAATGCATTACATCTATTACATATATGTACCTCCTTTAAATGATATTTTACTGAAAGGTCGATGCATTTAATCTATTATATATATATGTACCTCCTTTAAATGATATCTTACTGAAAGGTCAATGCATTTCATCTACTAGTATTACATATATGTACCTCCCTTAAATGACATCTTACTGAAAGGTCAATGCATTAGATCTATCATATATATGTACCTCCTTTAAATGATATCTTACTGAAAGGTCAATGCATTTCATCTACTAGTATTACATATATGTACCTCCTTTAAATGATATCTTAATAAAGGGTCAATGCATTACATCTGTTAAAAGGCAAATATAGTATCCATTCATTTTTTGTTTGTTTTCGAGGAATTCATTCTACTATATTACAACTCTAATTTTTAGTCCAAAATAATGTATTAACTGTTGGATTTTCTCCACTTTAATTTGACCATTTCTTCCAAAAGCTGCTTTTGTCTAACTCAAAGACCTCACATAACCATATTCTGACCAGTTCCCTAAGATAGTTGCTAAATTTTATCACATACTTAAGTTTCCCTCCCAAATATACCAAGTCTGTTGTTTCTCCTCAGATGAAATAAAAATTAGCATACAGTGTATTACCTGCTGCCTCTGCTGCATTGATATCATGCAGTCCAAACCTGTCCAGCGCTATTGGCTGCCTGTGTACTATGTAGCATCCCCTGTCACCCTGCCCTGATGAGGTAGTCTTTACGTGATTGATATCATTCACTGATTGTTTCTATAAAAAAAGATATGTAACGTAGAAATTTAATTATCAAAACTGGAAACAAATTGTTTGCTTGTCTGTCTTAATTTCATGTAAATAAAATTTACTTCACAAGTAAATCACCCAAGCATTGGAAAACAGATTATATTTTCTCTCTGAAATTATGAATGGAAAATTCCATCTTTTTTTTCAAAAGAGAATTTTTTTTTATACAATTGTAATCAATTATACACAAAGTTAAATTTACATTTTTCCTCATCATTTCATCAGAGGAATAGAAAATAGATCAGTATTTCCTATGATCTCTTGCAGAACGAATAGAAATAACAAGGAATGTGTCTATTTTCACACATAACACGACATGTATGCTTTTCTACATTAAGGAAAGTACAGTACTCCCTCATTATATTGCTGTCCATGGGAACCACAGAGTGTACCACCTTATAGTGAGACTGCCTTGTAATGAAATACATTATACTATACTCCCTCATTATAACACTCTCCATGGGAGCCATAAAGTATACCACCTTAAAATGAGACTGCCTTATAGTGAAGTACATGGTACAATATTCCCTCGTTATTACACTGTCCATGGGAGCCATGGAGTATACCACCTTACAGTAAGACTGCCTTATAATGAATTACATGATACAATACTCCCTCATTATTACACTGTCCATGGGAGCCATGGAGTATACCACCTTACAGTAAGACTGCCTTATAATGAATTACATGATACAATACTCCCTCATTATTATACTGTCCATGGGAGGCATGAAGTATAGGACCTTATAGTGAGACTGCCTTATAATGAAGTACATTATACTGTAGCTGAAGAGCAGTCAATACAAAAAATGAACATTATTGATGGTAAAATATATTTGTCTTTTTTGGCTTCATGCATATATAATTTTTGCAAAAGTGCACTAAGGAATAGCTGTCAAATTTTTAGTGTTCTGTGCACACAAATTATATTAACCTTTGACTTTTGATGTTTTCTATCTTTTGTTATATCTTTATTTCTATCTTAATTTATTTATATGCTGTAAATCACAAACTTTGAATGAGCACAACATTTTAGTTACCATTGCAAACAAATTATTTGGGCACAGACAAATAATTAAATTCCCATAGACCGTAATGTGAATGTCTTGCAAAATTACTAGTCATTCATGGTAAAACCTGAAAACATGATTACATCCCATGCATGATTTATCCAAGAGTAAACCTTTAAAAAGATGAAAATGATATGCTGTGCTGATTGTTTTTGAAATAAATTCCCTACTTGTAGGTGCACACTATCAAAATCTGGGCCTGTGAAATCTCTCCATTTATGTCCAGGAGTACCTGTGTAGCAACAGCAATAAAATGAAAATTTTTGGGGGGTTCAAGTCTACCATTGTATACAATTTACTCATACATAATCTTCTGCTGAAAAATAATGTTTTGAAATTCTGATATATATTTTCAACCAATCAGCAGTGACCTTCATTCCCTTAAATATGGTATTTAATATTCTGCTACACATATGTTAGTTCAGTAGCCCATAAAACAATTAGTTGGATGTGACCATATCTGGGAAAATATTTGTATACCTATTTAGCATAGGTTGCTTGCACAAATTTTACAATGCTGACATGCTGAATTGACTGTGTTCATGAAAATTTAATGATGCTAAGATTGTGTTAGGTACAACAATGTTTTAGGAACATAAAGCTCATTATGTGTAAACATATTCTATCCTGACAATTTATATACTTGATAATTTACAGCTGACTATTCATAAGGAAGGACATTTGCATGTATGTATTGGCACTAAGTCAGTGAGACTCATCATCCATATAATCACAATCCCTTTTTTATTGTAGCCACCATAGCTCAGTTGTTAGAGCATTAGACTCATAAGTTGAGGGTTGTGGGTTCAGTACCTGCCAAGGCCAGCCAGATCAGCTACCTCCATGTGTCCTTGGGAAAGACACTTAGCTCACATTTCCTTGGCATGGTATAGCCACTAATTAACTCAAAGGCCACTAATTAACTCAAAGCACCACTAATTAACTCAAAGGCCACTAATTAACTCAAAGCACCACTAATTAACTCAAAGGCCACTAATTAACTCAAAGTGCTGTTAAAACTACCTAACATGACAAGATACATTTTCTTAAGAAATCTCAGTATCACAAAAAAAACAATGTATTTACCTTTCTGTTTGGTTTTTTCATTTTAGTAATGAGCAAAATGTCATCAAAAAGAAATAGGTAGACATCTGATGCTTTTGTAGACTCTGAAAGGAAAAGAAAAACATAATGTTGTACAGCTCTTCCCCATTATAACATGCCTCATTATAACATGATTCCAGATATAACGCAGTACTACTATGGACCCCAAGACCAAAATCACACCAATGTATAACAATATGGGTTGAAAGAAAATAAGGTGAAACTTAGCCTTATATCTTCATTTCCTTTTCAAAACACCATAATTTTTCAAAGTTTGATAGTGCCCGCTATACCACTGTTTGGTATATTACGCTATTCTCAATATATCACAATCCCAGTATAACACAGTTCAGTATATAACATGGTCGGTGGTTATGGACCCCAACTACCGCTTTAAAACAAGGTAGAGATGTAATCTGACACTCTTTTTCTGTACATTTTATACTATGACCTTTTTCCATTTTTGTGTATAGATTTTGATCCGATGATGTACGTGTTTTCACTCATACTCTATTTAAATATTGCTTCTAAAGGCAAGTTTTAAAAAAAAAATTCTTTACAACTACATGTACTTGTATTTAATTCAATCTATAAAGTATTTCCAAAGCACAAATTCTTCATAATTTGCACCATTTCATAATATATCAAACCAGAAACTATCATCCTGAAAGCCACTTTGATTTTCATATAGATCCTGATTCTGTCCACTGATCCAATTTTGACATATCAGAAGAGCACAAAGTATTGTTAATTTTATCTTTACGGAAATGTTTTCAAAAAGTAAGTAAGTCATGGAGTACTCAAGAAAGTCTTATAATTTGTTTTTTTGTGTGGTCAAATAAGGATGTTTTCTTAAAATTTAAACCAAAGGTTTATTTCAAACATTTTCCTCTCTGAAAGACTTTCATGGTGTGATAGTTCCAATCAGTAATAGGCACATGAAAAATTATCCCTTAATTCATATATGCTGTCTGTCTCATATTCATTTAAGAGTAAAAATGCCCTTTCAGGAATAAAACTTGAAATCTGAGAACAAAGAGTTCACATTTTCCTTGCTTAAGAATCAATTTGATTGTATTGTAAATTTCTTCATGAAAGATAATTGTCTAAAATTGGGGCCACAATTTCTATATTAAAATGGTGTATTTTGTACAGCTCTTATCAAACTTTAATTTATTAACTGAAAATTCTATTATTCAGAAAACAACATCCTTCACATATCATCCTTCATGGCAATGTCATTCTCAACATAATCCTATCTCTTTTGAATTAAAACAAAAAGTTGAACTCACCGACTAGAGATAGTTGTCCTTCATGTATAAGCTGTCGTTTTGGACAGGCAAGTAATCTTTCACAAGGTTGTTTGAGTAAAGTGGATTTCAAAAACTGTAAAAAAAACAAAATGAAAAATTGAAGAAAAGAAAGGATAAGTTCTATCCAATTCCTTAAATCCTGGTACATTGAACATTCAACTTATAGCTACCACATTTCCTTTGTTATTAGCCCAAGACTCTTCTCAAGAAATTTCTGAACAGTATGGGGTGGTGTTTTCATCGGATGTAAAATGTTGCTATCAATTTCTAAAAGTCTGGGATTAATTAACTAAGCATGGCCTTATCACTGATGTAATATGGTACAAGATACATACCAGCATTCTGCAAAGTAGACAATAATGTTGACATAATTATGAACTTTCTTTTCATTACCAAATTTTAGGCCAATGTATTTTATTTTTTCAGGGACACAAATCAAAAATTTATTTCATAAAGATATATCCTATCTGGCCACAGTTTGTCATGCATAATGCTGGTGTTTTTCTTGCTGTGACTGATCACTTGTAGATTACCGACATATAGTAATTTTTGGCTGACATGTCATTTGCATTTTATTGACATGTAATTTAAATTTAATCTCATTTCATTTACATTTTATTGAATGAAACTTGCATTTTACTGACATTTTATTATCATTTTCTTGACAGGCAATTTACATTTGTCACCTTATTTGATCATGTGTTATGCATGCCCAAATGTGAACAGTGAATACACAGATTGCCATTGCATAATGTACTGGTATATCAGGATCAATATTATTTGTTCTACCTATGCTATTAAGCAAACAGAATAGCCCCCAATTTGCCAGCACATTATGAAATGGCAGATATGGGTCAGCATTATTTGTTCTACCTATGATATTATGCAAGCAACACAGTCATAAATCTGTCCACACATTATACAATTGCAGATCTGAGTATATGTTCTATCTATGACATTAAGCAAACAACACAAACACAGATCTGCCAGCACATTATGAAATAGCAAATCAGGGTCTACATTACTTGTTCTACCTATGATATTAGGCAATCAACACAGCCCCAGATCTGCCAGTACCTTATGAAATGGTAGATCAGGGCCTACAGTATTTTTCTACCTATGATATTAAGCAAACAGAATAACCCCCAATTTGCCAGCACATTATGAAATTGCAGATATGGGTCAGCATTATTTGTTATACCTATAATTTTAAGCAAGCAACACAGTCATATATTTGTCCACACATTATACAATTGCAATCTGAGTATATGTTCTATCTATGACATTACAACACAGACACAGATCTGCTGGCATATTATGAAATGAAAGATCAAGGTCTACATTATATGTTCTATCTATGACATTAAGCAACAACACAAACACAGATCTGCTGGCATATTATAAAATCAAAGATCAGGATCTATATTATATGTTCTATCTATGATATTAAGCAAGCAACACAGACCCAGATCTGCCAGCACATTTTGAAATGATAGATCAGGTGGCCTAAAATGTTTGCAGTTGGATTTGCATTATTCACAGGTGATTATGGTAAACATGAATTGAATCAACTTTGGTCAACTAACTTTGACAAAATAAGTGACTACAAAGTTTTAAAAAAAAACTTTGCTAAGTGTCATGTCACAGTTTCCATATTGCTATGCATCACTAAGTGTTATGTCACACTCACATTTTGCAAAACTGTCCATATTGCTATACATTATTGCTAAGTGTTATGTCACAGTTGCCATATTGCTGTGCATCACTGTCTAAGTGTTATGTCACACTGATATTTTGCAACACTGTGCATATTGTTATGTCACAGTGTTATGTCACAGTGTGCATATTGCTAAGTGTTATGTCACAGTGTGAGATACAACTTTGTGACAACATAATGACACTAATAAGTTTAAAAGTTATGTCATAAATAAATTCTGAACAAGTACCTCTGGTATGAAAACCCTGGCATCAAGTTCTGTAACGGATGGCCAGACCAGCTGGCGTTGGATTTCCTGAACCCTCTCAAAGTTCTTCACCCACTTCATCTTGTCTTCTAGTTGCTCTGGAAATAAAACAACACTGCTTTAGGAAAAGAAAAAAAAAATAACACTCAAGCAAAGAAAATTTAAAAAAAACAGAAAATCAGTCTTTGACAAAATGTTAAAAATATACTCATTCTCACTGTTTAATTGGCATGTATTGTATTGAATTACTATTTAGCAGACATACCATATGCTTTGAATAAGTTTTGCTAGCAATAATATTCTTACATTCATAGCTTGGTTACTACACATTTAATAATAATTTATATAAAAATTGCCATTGTTATGTTTGCTTTTTCCTAAGCTGCTCTTTTGTTATATTAAACTATTTTCTCATACCTAAGTGTACAGTGTAATCTTAGTATCCATCTGTATGCCTCCCACATATACTTTTGATGGCTTTAGTCTCTTCGTGTTTCTTTTTAAGATATTTTTTTAAAAAGCTGTGTGCTGTGGTGTGTGATCCCTAGTAATATGGAAAACACAAATATAAACACACACACACACACATATATATATATATATATATATATATATATATATATATATATATATAGACCAGTTTTATGATAGTGGGCAATATTAACTTTAATTGATAGAATATGTGTTTTTCTTCATTCTATATTTGTACAGGTATTTTGAATATACTGAACCATATATTTTAGGGATTTTGTAATTTTCTATGTTTGTTTTTATTTTACATACCTTTTAAGGAATTTTAGCATCTTTACTTCTCATCTTTTATCTTTTCTTTTATCTTTTAATACTAAATGTTTATATTTTATGTAAAAGGATTTTTTGTAAATTGTTTTTGCAAATTTGTATGTATACATATTTTGTAACTTAATTGTTGATTCACACTATATAACCAGTATTGTGCTGATCTGCTGCTTAAAATACATTCATACTGAACAATGTTCGTAAAATAAACAAGTCTGCCTGAGTGGCAAATTAATTCATATCATAGTTTGTTCTATCACTTTTCAAAACTAAACTTCAGGTAGTCTGGTCAGACCAGTGACAACCTAACTTCGCTTTATTTTATCCAAAGCCCATGGTGTAAAAATTACATTTTTGTCACGATGTCAAAAATGGATTTATACCAGGACCTCGATACTTACTATCATACATATAAGGTACTAATTGTTTATGCAATATCTAGGACAGGTCACCCTCCCTAGTCTGGAACCCTTCACATTTAACCTCATTGTGTGATGAGTCAGCTGAACCTTTCTACAAGCAAAATCAAGGCTTAACATCAGACTTATAATTCTTTTTTAACCCTTTCCTTCCCACCTTCCCACCATCATACAGGATATATGTTGTATTCTTGCATGCTTAGTATAGTGGCCAGTCTTTACTTTAAATGATAGAAAGAATGTTTATTTATATGCATACTATATTTCTACATGTATTTTGAACATATTGAACAATGCTTATAAAAATAGATGAATGGGAGCAATTTGCTCTCGTAAATGTACACCAGCCTCTACCACAACCAACCCCTGCCCCATTAAGATATAACATACTTGCCATCACATGACGTGTCACGCGAAAAACACGATTTTCGATTCCCAAACCCCCATGACACGATCGTGTTTAGAAAAACACAATTTTCAGCAATTTTACAACAACAAAAAAATTTCCACCCCCAAAAAATAAAAAATAAAAATATATATATATATATTTCTTGATCACTATTATATATGCCCATAATCTATGGTATGTATAAACAGTAAACAGTACTGCTCAAAGCTGATGTAATACTCTCCTCGGGGCAGGTTTATACACCTGTTTTAGAGGCAATTCAAAGGTAAGGCGGTCAGAGATAAACAGCCACCTTTCAGAGATTTATTTAATTGGCTCACAATAGCTAGGGTGATGTGTCGTGTCAAATCCTTTTGAGCACTGCTGCGGGAGAGCCCATTAGGCTAATTTGCATAGGTAAAATACATTAAGTGGAACAACCCAATTTAAAGTTAAGCAGATCAAAGAGATGCGTGTTGAAGAACAAACTGATTGCTGCTTGAATGAAAATGTTAAAACCATCTTTATTAAAGTTTGTGATCAGCGGCACTGTTTCTTTGAGAATATTGACACCATATTTTTTAAATTTTGTAATCAGCAGCAACGTTTCTTTGAAGTCAGATATTTACTCCATTTATAAAATGGAAAAGTGTACAAGTGTGATTCATTTTCAAAGGAAACATGTCGAAACAAAGTAGCAATTCAGGAAATATGGAGCCATCTCCGAAGCGAGCAAAGCCCAGCAAAACAAAATTCCAGAACTCCTGGTTGACGGAGTTTGACTTTGTGAAGCGCAGCATCAAGGGGGAACATTTTATTCTGTGCACATATTGCAACCACCATATTGACATTAGTCATTCTGGAGTGTATGACATTCGTTGACATAGCAACACCACCCAGCATCGTGACACGGCAAAATTGCAGAGCTCAATACCCAAATTAAATAGCTTGTTTAAACAGTCATTGACAGACAATGTAACTAGAGCTGAAGTACTTTGCTGCAATTTCATTGCTGAGCACAATCTGCCGTTTTCAGTAGCAGATCATTTTACAGACCTATGCAAGGAAATCTTCCTTCAGGAAAACCAAGATCTGATATTCTGACTCATGTCTGACACTCCCTCAGAGCAATGCCGATGCTGAGAGATCATTTTCAATGATTAGAAAAATTCAACAAGATCTTCAGGGAAGGCTGAACAACACTACCATTCAATCTCTGATGAGTGCTAAGATGAACACAAATGACACTTGCATTACCTTCAAACCAACTTCTGAACTATTGAAAACAGCAAAGACTGCATGTAATTAAAAGTAGATTTTAAAGACAGTAACTTGGTGTCTTTTTTTATTTAATGTATGTGAGCTCATGTACATATGTATACATATGTGATATTATTTGACAATGCTAAGTCTACCATTTTTGGGTTTTTAAGTATATTAAATGCTTCAGAGAAAACAGATGGTATTTTCTTTTATTCAGATTTGAATTTCCAGTCATTTGCTATAGGCTGATTTGAAAAGATAGCTTATTCTCATTTGGATGATGTTTTGGGGGGGGTCACACGCACTGACCCCCCTTGGGACCCAAAACACACTTTTTGAGTATCAAAAAACCCCCAACACTGTCTGGGAATATGGCATGTATGATATAACTATAGTCAAAAAAAGGGCATGAACTCTTCTGAAAGTAGTGTAAGTACAATGACTGGTCAACTTGCATATATTCTGATGATGGCCATAATATGTACTAAGTTTCACAAAACAAACCCACAAAAGTAGTTGCATTCACAAAATTCTGTCATATATTGCAACTAGCTGCAAGTCAAAAAGGGGCAATAACTACCATGAAAATCAAGGGAGCACAAAGACTTGTCAATATGTGCATCTTTAGATGATGATCAAAATATGTACCACTGATTAGTTTCACAGAGATCCGTAAAAAAAAATGCAAGACAAGCTGTGTTCACAAGATTCTGTCTAACAATGCAATCAGCTGATGGACAAAAAGGGGAATAACTCTAACAAAAATTGCAAGAGCACAGTCATTTGTAGAAATGCACATCTTCAGATGATGGTCATAATATGTATAAATTTATGTGATACACTACATCAAGCTCCAAGTCCAAAAGAACAACAACTGTAAATAAAATTGCAGGAGTACTGTGATTTGTCAATATGCACATCTTCAAATGATGACCATAATGTGTACCAAGTTTCAGTGATTCATCCAAAACTGCTGGAATATGCAGCATTCAGCTGCAAGACAAAACAGGCAATAACTCTAACAAAAATTGTGCAAGGACAGTAATTTGTTGATAAGTAATTCTTCAAATGATGACAATAACGTGAACAAAGTTTCATGGTGATGCAATCACAAGATTCTGTTATATACTACATCAGACTCCAAGTCAAAATGAGCAAAAAAACTAACAAAAATCTCATGAGCACAGTAATTTATTAATATTCACTTCTTCAGATGATCATCATAACATTTCCCAAGTTTCATGGAGATCAACTGAAATATGTGAGACTAGTTGCATTGACAGGCAATGACCATAATAATTGCCAAGTTTCATGGCAATCCATCAATGCTAATGAGATTGTGTCATACGATGCATCAGGCTAAAAGACAAAAATGGCCATAACTCTATTGAAAATTGCATGAGCAAAGTGATTTACAACATGCACATCTTAAGATGATGAAGAAATCATTTACCAATTTCTTGGTGATCCAATGAAAATAGACTAGTTGTGTTCACAAAGTCTGCCATACCAGCATTCTGCTGCAAGTCAAAAAGGGCAATAACTCTTATAAAAATGGTATTTTTTTAGCACTGGAAGAAAGCACCGATTTTGGCATTCTGACATGATATGACCAAAAAAAGATAAGAGCTGCCCTTAAA
The DNA here is from genome assembly GCA_029931535.1 of Margaritifera margaritifera. NCBI lineage: Eukaryota > Metazoa > Mollusca > Bivalvia > Unionida > Margaritiferidae > Margaritifera > Margaritifera margaritifera. The sequence continues at coordinate 2,137,997 of JAQPZY010001636.1, read as the reverse complement.
TATTCCTAAAATAAAAATAAAAATATTTACTCAAGTGTTTCTGCTGAAATCATTTTTTGGTCAAGCTCTCCTTTTTATCTCACCTCCACCAAAAGTCGGCCGATTTTTTTATCAAAAACTCAAAAGCCATAATGGACCAGCTTTGATCCCTTTATAACACCTCAAAAAACATCCTGCCTTTGGCTTTAAACTCTCCAAATTACAACAATAGGGTAATCAATTTACAACTTGTTGTGTACACATGTTAGCTGTTGTTTAACAATTCTTAATCCAACTACCGTATTTACCATATATCTTGGGACACTGTATATGTTTGGACACCATAAATTAATTTTTAAAGTAATTTTTTTGTGCACTATAAGTTCTGGGACAGATCGTTTTTTTCGAGTTGTAAGTTTTGGGACACCTATTGAATCATAATATTGATGCTTAGCTGGTAAAAAAATACACTCAAACTTATATTTTATTAAATAAATAAAATAAAAACCGCTGTCAGTGTTGTTTGTTTACACTTTTCTTTTTAACTGCAATCTTTTGAAGAAAAATATTTGATAAATCTATGGGCAATATAGGAGACTAGATGTTTGCACTACGTACAAAATATGTGCAAGTCAGAACAACCTGTACTTGTATTATATTTTGTTTTGCTGTGGTGTTAGTGGATACGTTAGTGATAGTGGATATGTTTGTGTCTTTTATACATAAATTGCTTATGAAGAACAAAAAAGAGGAACAAATGAGAACAGTACAAGGTTAGTTTCTTTCAGTTTATTATCAAATAAACATTTAATTTACCTACCTTATTGTAACATGAAGTGCTGGGGGGGGGGAGGGGCAGCAAATTCAACACAATTTGTTTCAGTTCTTAAGTTTTGGGACATATGATCTAGTTGAAAAAAAGTTTAACCATAAGTTATGGGACAGGAAAAAAATCATTTATTTTATCTTGTCCCAAGATATACAGTAAATACGGTACCCAGCATGCATCATTGCACCAGTAGTAGCAATGGTGGAACAATTCCAGTCCCCAGTATACAGTGGATAGAATACATAAAAATAATGTTTCTTTTCTTTCTTTTTTTAATTTTCTATTAAAATCTTTTAATTTTCAAAAGTGATAGAGTTAAACTATAAAATGGTATGTGTGGTAGATGGCCTTTAAAAGGTATTTTTGGCCTACCACCAGTAGAATCACAACATACTGAACAATGCATGTAGAAAAAAACAAGCTTCATGAAGTCTGGTCTGACAACCTAACCTAGTTTTATTTTATGCTAGGACCATGGTATAAATATAAAACCAAAATGTGAGATTTTTTTCCCTGTTCTATTGGTTTACTTACGAAGAGAAGCCTCCACTTTCTCTAAAGATTCTGCTAGTAATTCCTTCTCATCCTCATCCATTGTGTACTTCATGACATTGTTCAATAGAAGGGGAAGCTTGGTGCAGTGCTGCATGGGACTGATTAATAGGTCGCTCAGCTGGAGTCGGTTACAGCGGAAGTCCTGCTCACACCACTATCAAACAATAAATAAATAAATAAGTAAATAAGATGTCAATATGATACTCATTACTTGACGACTATGTATATTAACTTCAAGTCTGTGTCTCATGTTTCATTCAGCTTTTGATACTATGTACTGGAAAGTTGTCACATATGGCTAATTTTAACTAATTTTCATGCATCTATTCTTTCTGTGTATGACAAACCTTTTACATGTATTATTCATTACTATGTAATCCATTGACTTGTACAAAATAAATATGTAAACAATTTTATCATCTATTTTCACTGCAACTTCATAAAACAGTTTACAGTGGTGAAAAATATCCAGTTAAATGGTATTGTGTGCTGCACATGAATTCTCTTTATTTTGACATGTTTATAGATGTATATCAATTTCAACACACTGATGTAGATATTCATGTTCTGGGTTTGGAGTTACCATGGATTGATGATGGTTCATAAAAGTTTCAAAACAGGAAAATATTGTTGTACTAATTTGTACATTTATTTAACCTTTCTTTTCAAATTTTTACTCCTAAAAATGTTGTTTCTACCCATTTTTAATTTTTTAGCAATGTTTTTGTAACATTTCCAAATATTCTGAAACAAAAGCTTATAGAAACAGATCCAGTTATATTGTTTTTAAACAAAATGTGAAATATACTACAGGTACATGATTTACCTATTCATTCTATTTATCTATTATTCTGTGATAAATAAATTTTTAAAAAATAGACAAATAAATTAATTAATTAATTAATTTCATTTATCTATTATTAAATTTGAGAGCTGACAATGTAACAAAAAACCTGAGATCATTTTATCTATTTAATAATTAGTGATAGATAAATAAATGTATAAACTATATATTTAATTAATTAATTAATTAATCTTATTTAATTATCACAAAATTTGAGAGTTTGCCATAAATTGTCCAAGCCTTCTGGATGGTAGCACAAAACATTTTCACCCGAATATCTAGTGTGAGGTAGGATTCACTCACCTTTTCAAATTCACAAAAGTCTTCACTTTTCCGTAACTGTTCAAGATAATTTAAGGCATTTGTGTAGTTCAAACAGTATGAGTGAAAGACAGCACCATCCTTTGAGTGTGATGAAAACTGAAATAAAATATTAAAAAATGAAGATGATTGAATGTTAAAATTGTATTTTACATATTACAACATTCAATAAAAGTGTTGAAAACTTCCTTAAAAGTGCAAAAACAAACACATGGTGAAGTGATATTTATAGAAGTTCAAATCACAAACTGTTCATTGTATAAAACATTTGGATACTATTTTGTGGCTGAAAATTGTCATACATTACATGTTCCATATTATTATCTTATATTTGCTACATATTGCATGTAATATATAATTTTGACACATTATTATCTTATATTTGCTACATACTGCATGTAATATATAATTTTGACACATTATTATCTTATATTGCTACATATTGCATGTAATATATAAGTTTGACACATTATTATCTTATATTTGCTACATATTGCATGTAATATATAATTTTGACACATTATTATCTTATATTGCTACATATTTCATGTCATATATAATTTTGACACATTATTATCTTATATTGCTACATATTGCATGTAATATATAAGTTTGACACATTATTATCTTATATTTGCTACATATTTCATGTAATATATAATTTTTTTACACATTATTATCTTATATTTGCTACATATTGCCTGTAATATATAATTTTACACATTCTGAAATCTACACTGCTTTAGATTCTGATCAAGGTTTACTATAAATGAGATATTTCTTGATAACATATAAGAACAAGATTCTTCATACCACAGTTTCATATTTAGTGCAGCTTTACATTTTTATAAAATAAAGTCAGTCCCAATACTTGATTTATGGGATCATAAATTATGTTAAATAAAGAAGAATTGGGGAATACTTATGTTGGCATGAATCAATTTTTTTAAAACATTCAATATGCTGCAAATATCTAGCTTAGTATGATTACCACAGGGTTAAAATGCAAAATTATGCACTCAGAGTGAACATACGATTTTAGAAAGCAACAATGTACACAATATTTGTTAGCTGAAATGAAAAAAATTTAGCTGGTCAGATTTTTTTAAAAATTTCATCTACAGACAAGTAAATTAAGATGCTGAAATCTTCATATGAGTTTATGTGTAGTAAAATTTGTTTGTCAGAAGAGGAATAGGGCAAAATACACTATTTTTAGAGCATTATTTGTATAGTTCACAAACTGGATTTAAATGGATGCAGAATAAATCTCACTTAAAAATACAAGAAAATAGACCAGCTACAATGAGAAATAATTTTTTGGATTATATATGATGAGAAAAGACCTGCTTGCCCCATACATAAATTGAACTCGTGCGGGAAGCCAGGCAAACAAACAATTTATACTGAATGATCAGACTGCACATATATTTCAAGCTAATTCCAATTGATAGCATGAAATTGCACATGCTAAACATATACAAACTGTATACCTGGCAAAATGTCCTTGGTAATTAACCATTCTGAGCTGATGAACATTGTTCAGAAATTACACAGTGATGGAAAAAGTCCCAGATTTTGACAGTTTTCATGGCATAGATTGCATCTCAAGCAGACAACATGGCATGTATCAGAAAGTTAAATACTTTTTAAAACTGTGAAGCATAACATCGAAAAAAGCAACTACATCAATTGATACCACATGTCAACATCAATAAGAGAAAAAGATATATAGTGCAAAATTAAAGAAAAGGACATGATTACCCGCTGAAACGCTTTGATTAATACTGAGGTACGACCAAAGTCTCCAAAGGTCATGTCCTTTACCAGGGCTGAGATAAAATCTTTACAAAATGTGTAACTGACCTGGAAATATTTAAAAAGGAGAACAAGTTTTAAAAGCAATTTGTGATTTTGCTGAGAAAATTATTTTACTAGTTCGAATAGGTAATACAATATACATATACATTACACCTACTTTCCATCACGAAATTGTAGGAATTAAAATTCCAAATATGCTAAATACATAACGATTATGCACAGAATGTTATAACCTACAGAATGATATTAGATTAGATAGAAGTGGTAACAAAATTATCCCATGAATCAAAAACTGACAAGTAAGAAAAAGAGCAAAAATAATGATACCCACAGACAATGGTTGAAATATATAACAAGACTGGTGTAACCAAAACAAGAAAACAGTATTTTTCTTAGATTGGAAATTAAATTATTTATTTCTCCCATGATTTATTTCAAGTTAATTTTATTAACCATAAACTATATAAAGTTAAATTAATACTTTAATAATATACTGTCATAATAAGTTAATTTAATTACTTACATAGCAGAGTTCATCCAGATTACTAAATATATCTGGTGGTTCTGCATACATCAGGAAACCTTCCACCTGTACTTTCTTCAATGGCTCCATAAAACACTGAAATATACATATATAAATCTATGCTTCTTAGGCTTATTTTGATTGGTGGTAGAAATACTCTACTGCACAATCAATATTTATTATAGAAAAATAGATATCTCAAACATTAGAAGATGTATATCTTATATTTATTATAGAGAAATAGATATCTCAAACTTTAGAATATGTAATAGACTATATATATATATATATATATATATATATGTGTGTGTGTATATGTATATGTGTGTGTGTATATATATATATATGCATGTGTGTATATATGTATGTATATATATATATATAACATTATGAGTTATGTCATATTATTAGTAAAATGACGTATATAGTTTATGAGACCTACCTACTATAATTTTAAAATTTTTCAAATGATGTTTCATAATGAACCAAAATTAACAAGTTTTAAAGAACAATTTCTTCAACATAAAATATTTAAGTCCAAACTTTGAGCAAAATGTTGCCAATAATTCTTGAGTTATCAAAGTTTCAATTTAATGTATATTTCTTTTATACTAGCTCAGTTTGTGAGGAACAAGATCACATACATGTTTAATAACCATAAGATGATCAATAAGGTAGACTAGTTCACTCTTGAAGAGTTCCCACACTGCCTCCCGCCTCTTACGCTCTGTCTCAGGAATGTTTAACAGCTTTTCATTGGGTGATTGCTTGTCTGAGCTGGCAATCAAATCTGACCAATGGAGAAGCTGAATAACAAAAGGGAGAATAAGGTTTCTTTGCTTGCTCAAATGGGTAAAGGAAACCATTTTCTACACTGAGTGAATAGTTTGAAAATAATGATTTTGTCCAACAATATTTATATATATTTGGATCATAACTCAGTGTTGTGAAAAGCATAGTTTCTGCCAAAGAAGAATCATTCATTTTTAAAATGAATTAATTACTGCTCTATTCAGTATACTATTAAGAGATCTTCAATCAGCCCTACAAACAACATATTTGCATTTAACTACAATATGCAATACCAGCCTACCATGTACATTCAACAATCAGTAAGGACAAATTGGACTTCATCATATATTCCTATATTAGAATCTTCAGTATTTATGTCTCCAAAGGTTTATAACATGAAAACCGGTTCATGGTTTTGTTAAGTAAGATGTTTGTAAAATATGAAAATTCCTCAAATATTCATTCATTGACACATTTCTGTCCAAAGACATTTCTTCAGTTGTAGAAGGAAATGTTGAAATTACCACCAGTTATTGCATCATTTTCAATCTTCTAAAAACAAAGCAACCTATTATAGATGGTAATCTTGTTGGCTTTTTGACAACACCTAAAGATAATTTAACAAGCAAAATTATTCTCTGGATGTTTCTATACCATTTTAAATGACTGACAAAGAACAGTATCACAGATATCTTTACTATGACCAAAGACTAATGTTCATGTGTTATATACTGTCCATGCTACGATCCTTAAACTCCATATACCTACACAAATACTATTAACTGTGGGAACAAATTAAATGTGACAGAAGGAAAATAACTGAAAGAATGTTTAACTGAACAATCTCGTTGCACATTACACAAGCAAGTGAAAAAAAATATTCCTATAGAAGGGTTTATGTTAGTCACATGGATGACCAGATAGGCAGACATTGTAGATATACAAGCATATGAAAAACACAACAATGCATATAAATACATTTTGACAGTGATATCTAATTTCTCAAAACAAGTTTGAGCTGAAAAAGCGAAAATAAAAAAGGGAAATGACATACACAATGCTTTTAGTGTAAAACTTCATAGAACAAAAAGCCTGAAATATACAGTCTGATGTAGTAAATGAGTTTTGCAACAAGACAGTTAACAAAATGCTTGAAAAGGAAAACATTCAATGCTTTTCAACATACTCAGACCAAAAAGCATCTGTAGTGGAAAGGTTTAACAGAACATTAAAGGCTAGAATGTGGAAGTATTTCACTCAAAATGAAACCAGAAAATGGGCTGACATTTTGCCAAATTTAATTAAGTGTCACCCATCACAGATTCATCAACATGACTCCAGTTGAAGGAATCAAGAAAGAAAATAAATTAAAAGTATGAATCAATCTATTCAATTACTTGACAAACTGATACATTTGGAACACCTAAATTTAAAATCAGTGAAATATTCAGAATTTAAAGATACAAAACAATTTTTACCAAGGGCATGTCTCACCAAAGGTGACAGTGTGTTTCAAATGATCAAATATCTCTGAGCAAAGATGCAAGTTGAACAGATACACTTTAATGCTGGAGAGCCTGTGCATTGGACACAACTCTGATTGTTTCAATCATTCTGATACAAATGTTTCACATAAACGAACATCTATCACTAGACAAATGGTAATCTATATTACAATCTGCAATGTTTCTAAGGATGAAATCTATTTTACCAATCCAACTGATAACAAAACTATCCATTTCATTACAAAGAATAGACTTATTATTGGGTATTATACTATTTCTTATGAACTAAAAACAGTACCTTCTATTACAATAACAAGAATGAAACAAGAACTGTATTACTTCCTAATGGTTGTTACAATCTCGAAAAGTACATGAATAAAGTTAAAGTTGTAATGGCTGTAAATTGTGGCAATGAAGAAGTTTAGTCTTTAGATGTCTAATGTTTGAAACACAACTCAAAAGTTAAAATCTCAAAGTAACAATTTACACAATGTATGTCACTAACTACAATGTTAAACTGTTTGGAATCAATAGCCAGAGAACTATAGAGACATCTACTGAATCTGATTCAGTTTGTGGATTTTTGAAACCTAACTTTGATCAAAGCAATAATGCAAGAAAAACTATTTCAATGTGAACTACTCATTTTGTAACAGTATTTGCCAGGTAAAAATGTTTTTCATTGAGATTTTGTTTCATGCAATGAACAGCCACTAACAGCAATTACAGAGAGGTACAATTACCAGATTGAATATCAGCATGAAAGATGAAGACAGAAAGTAATAGATTTTCACGGTATGCCTTTAACATATTTTCCATGTAAATATCGCAACCACGATGGAAGAGACATCTTGAAGAGGTCCTAGTAACTTGTTGTTGTTGTTGTTCGTCCTTCGAGTTCGAAGATGACCATAACATAACTAACTGGTTTGGTTTCTGTGAGTACATTAGTGGCTAATCAGGCCATTTTGTGTTCTGAACTGTCTGTGGCACACTTGACAGGAGATGCCACTTGGGTTTGCTTGATCAATAGAGGACGTGCTGCAGTTCTGAGATTTACACTGCTCGCGCTTCTGCACTGTCTCTGCAATTTTCCTCAGTTCAAAGTCTGTAGCTCCAGTATGGATGAGACTTCGCCAGGTAGAGCAATACTGTGCGAGATCTTCCCAACACTCAGGGTTAATGTTGAAGTGTTTTAAGGATGCCTTGAGGGAATCTTTAAAGCATTTCTTCTGACCACCATGAGATCGCTTTCCCTCCTTCAGCTCGCCATAGAAGATCTTCCTTGGTAGTCGCTTTACTTACATCCTGGTGAGGTGGCCTGCCCATCTCATCTGTGATTTCATCAGCGGAGTGTGGATGCTTGAAATGCCTGCCCGTTTGAAACCTCGGTGTCTGGGACCCTGTCCTGTCATCGGTCTCTGTGACTCTGTCCTGCCATCTTATTCTCATCAGTTTCCTCGGGCAGCCCATGTCTAAATGGTTCAGCTTCTTTGCATGGCGTCTGTACACCGTCCATGTTTTGCACGCATACAATTTTGTTTGTAGACTGATGCTTCTGCGCTCCCACAGATTTGTGCGTTGCATGCCAAAGACCACACTTTCTTTAGCAATTCTGACGTTGGTTTCATCATCGATGTGGACTGCACGTAACAGTGTGCTGCCGAGATAGGTGAACTTGTCCAATGCCAGGAGAGTTTTGCCATTTACTGTGATGCTAGGCTCTATGTAATGTTTTCCTGGTGCATGTTGGTGCATCACCTCTGTCTTCTTGATACTGATTGTGAGATCAAAATTGTCACAAGCTGGAGAGAAATGGTCCATATTCTGTTGCATGCCAGATTCATATTTGGCATTAAAGGAAGAGTCGTCAGCAAATAGATCACGAACAGTCACTTTCTGTAACCTTGTATTCGCCTGTATTCTCCTCAGATTGAAGAGCTTGTCGTCAGTCCGGAATCTGATGTCGATCCCACTGTCATAGTCACAGAAGGCATCAGTAAGCATGGCAGAGAACATCACACTGAAGAGGGTTGGGGCCAACCCACATCCTTGCTTGACCCCAATGGTGACTGAGAATGGTTCAGTTGACTCGTCGTCGTCATAGACATGAGCGAGCATGCCATCATGGAATTGCCGAACCATCACAATGAATTTATCTGAGCAACCAAATTATGCCATGATCTTTTAAATGCACCGACAGAGGACTGTGTCACGTCGACTTTTTGTCAGGTCGATGAATGTCGTGCACAGCTTGGAGTTCTGTTTCTGGCATTTCTCCTGGAGTTGACGAGCAGCACACACCATTTCTGTTGTCCCTCGTCCTTTCCTGAGGCCACACTGACTCTCAGACAGGAGCCCTTGATCGATGTGTTGCACAAGGCAATTCAGCAGAATTCTGGCGAGGATTTTGCCGGCTATTGACAGCAAATAGATGGAGCCAACTAGTAACTTAGATTTACCTTGTGTTATGTATGATGTTTGTATGATATTATAAATATTTTAGGAAATTATAAATGTTTCTTCACTTTAATATTTGCTTAAATCTTAATGTTATCAGGAAAAATATGTTTAACTAGTGTCCTTGAATTAGGTTGTTTTGATCAATATGTTTTCTCAATTTGAAGGTCAAGGTTGAATTTTGTTTACAAGTAAAATTCCATTAAGATGACACATGTTTTAGAACATTCTGTCATGTGACCAATCTTTATATATGCCATGTTTGGTGGACATTTATTCAGTTTTGACATTACCATCAGTCTTGTAAAGAGCTATTACAGTTGTGAAAATTCATTCCAAATTCTAAGAGAGGAATTATTTTAAATATTCATTGGATTATAACAGTGCTCATAAACTTTTGGATTTTGGATTTTTAATTAATGATTTTGGAATTTAACTGAACTTATTCAGAGATTTTGGAATACTTCATTTTGACATCAGCACATCAAGATTTCTAGTACATCAGGGCTTTGGAGACCATTAGCACATCATAACATTCAAGGACACAGCCGTGAATTCGGAACATTCTATATTTAGGACTTGTGATTAGAACAATCATTCTTATTGGATTATTAGGATTTCAAAACACATTACTGTAAGTGACTTTTTGATTTTTCATTTTAATTATCTAGTAATAAATTGCTTGTTGATTTTTACTTGATTTGTTGGTTTCACTTTCTTTCTGTTACATTTTTCTTAGACCATAGAGTCGTAACAGAAATTGGGGGCTCGTCCGGGATTGAATTTCTTTAAAGCATATTAGAGATATTAAATTTATCTTTGAAATTCATATTGATTTTGTCTCGGAATTTTTTTTTTTTTGTCTTTGGCAAAGATTTTTAAATAGAGAAATTTTTTGTGTGAAACCAACAAGCATTTACAATGGCATCTAATGTTCAGAATTTCATTTCAAAACCTACCCAGGAGGGGTTAGAGTGCATGAGAAAGGATGAGTTGCTCGAGCTTGCCAGAAAATACAGTCTATCTGAGGCAAAAGTATCATTGACAAAACAGGAGATAAAGATTATTTTAATTCAGTATTTAGTAGGAAAGGGAAATTTTGATAGTAGTGCTTTAAGTTCGAAGAGAAAGCCTGTATCTGGTTCTGACAGGAAATTAAGGGAATTAGAGTTAAAGAACCAGATGGATTTAGAATTGGCAAAGCTTCAGATTCAGAGAGAGAAAGAAGAGAGGCAGCTACAAATGCAGATGGAGAGAGAAAAAGAAGAGAGGCAGATGGAGAGAGAGAGAGAGAGAGAGAGAAAGAAGATAGACAAATACAAATGCAGATGCAGATGCAAAGAGAAGAACGGGAAATACAATTTAAGTTAAGAGAATTAGAACTGGCAAACAGAGCACACTCCACTCCTTTAAACACAAGTTCAGGTTTTGATGTTACTAGATATATTAGGTTAGTACCCCCTTTTCAGGAAAAAGAAGTAGATAAATACTTTCTTCATTTCGAGAAAATAGCTGAAAACTTGAAATGGCCCAGAGAGCATTGGACTTTGTTATTACAAAGTGTACTTATTGGCAAAGCTCGTGAAGTCTACATTTCACTGTCAGTACAACAAAGCTCTGATTATGATGTGGTTAAGGAGTACGTCTTGAAAGCTTATGAGTTGGTACCAGAGGCATATCGACAAAGGTTTAGGAATTGTAGAAAAGAAACTGGACAAACTCATGTCGAATTTGCAAGGGATAAAGAACAACTATTTGATAGGTGGTGCTCAGCCAAGAAAGTTGATCAAGCTTATGATAACCTCAGACAGCTCGTATTAATTGAAAAGTTCAAGAGGTGCATCCATAGTGATGTTAAAACCTATCTTGACGAGCAGAATGTGGAAACTTTGGAAAATGCTGCTCGTATGGCTGATGATTATTCCTTGACTCAAAAAATTTCATTTGGAAATAAGTCGTCCTCTCAGCAGTTTTCTGGTAAAAAACCATTTCAATCTCATTCGAGTACTTCCAAATTTCACAACAGCACAAGTGTCAGGAATCTTTTGACAAGTTAAAGGCCATGCTTAAGAATGCACCAGTTCTTTCTGCACCAAATTTTAGCCAATCATTTAAATTATCTGTTGATGCAAGTGATGTAGGGGTTGGTGGAGTATTGATTCAGGGGAAAAGACAATGTGATTGCAGATGCACTCTCACGTGCCTAGAAATGTAATATTGCTTGATGTAATTAAGTCCAGTATCATAAAACATGTTCTTATGTAATTTGGGTTATTATAGTATTAGATGTATATTCAAAAGAAAGCTTTATTATATAAATCTTTCTTTTTCTTTATGAGGGGAGGTGTTATGTATGATGTTTGTATGATATTATAAATATTTTAGGAAATTATAAATGTTTCTTCACTTTAATATTTGCTTAAATCTTAATGTTATCAGGAAAAATATGTTTAACTAGTGTCCTTGAATTAGGTTGTTTTGATCAATATGTTTTCTCAATTTGAAGGTCACATGTTCTAGAACATTCTGTCATGTGACCAATCTTTATATATGCCATGTTTGGTGGACATTTATTCAGTTTTGACATTACCACCAGTCTTGTAAAGAGCTATTACAGTTGTGAAAATTCATTCCAAATTCTAAGAGAGGAATTATTTTAAATATTCATTGGATTATAACAGTGCTCATAAACTTTTGGATTTTGGATTTTTAATTAATGATTTTGGAATTTAACTGAACTTATTCAGAGATTTTGGAATACTTCATTTTGACATCAGCACATCAAGATTTCTAGTACATCAGGACTTTGGAGACCATTAGCACATCATAACATTCAAGGACACAGCCGTGAATTCGGAACATTATATTTAGGACTTGTGATTAGAACAATCATTCTTATTGGATTATTAGGATTTCAAAACACATTACTGTAAGTGACTTTTTGATTTTTCATTTTAATTATCTAGTAATAAATTGCTTGTTGATTTTTACTTGATTTGTTGGTTTCACTTTCTTTCTGTTACATTTTTCTTAGACCATAGAGTCGTAACACTTGAAACATTAAGACAAATAAAGAGAAAAAAGACTGAACTTCGAAGATTGGACAAAGTGAAACATTAGGTCAAATAATTAGCAGTTACCTAAACCTTACCAATAACTATATCACAAATTTACATGATCCAGTTCGTTGTCTTTGTTTCCACCTCCTCTCACTTCAATGCTTTTGCAAGTGTTATGTTCAATCTGAAATCATGTGGAAAACCACGAGGATACAATGGATACTGATATATTAGTATCTGGAAGTCCAGTGGTGTTTTAATTATTATTTTTTTTACCATAGACGGCGAACTGTATTTCTTTAGGACCAGTATTTTATGCATTTTCTGCCCGTGATCCCAACTTTCTTAATTTTTAATTCATAATGCTTTGTTCAATCCTATACGTTCTACCCGAATTAGGTAACAACAAATCTTTATATATCATGAATATTTTGTATTCATTTAATTTGAAAAGATTATTACTTCCGAATGATATGGTTATTTCTTTCATAAGCATTCTACCCAAATGTTTAACCATTGCATTGTTTGCATTTCCTTTTACCTTCATATCACATGACACGAAGAAACTATCTAGTACAATTAATATATTTGGGATTAGTTTTTGAATTGCAATCTGTAAAGTTTGTGTTGGTTTAATGTTGCTCAGTTTGCATGTATCTTTTTCTGTTTGGGACGAATTATGTATTTACCATTTGTTGCCCTTTATTGTGCTGAAAAAGCACGATTAACTAAAACAAGGTCAGAGTCTTTCGTCGCCCCAGGCTAGGTCATGCAGAGTACGATAAAAGAAACTTGTATGCAATAAGCACACGAACACCCATTGTACGTGCAATGGGTATGTACTTATATTTTACTTGATCATCAGAAAGTCGGTAAAATATTATTAAGTTTAGGCTGTCGTGGTTTATGAAGTTTTACGTTATTTACTGAGTTTGTAGATGCATCAGGCATTTTAAAAATATAATTTCATTTATTTTACTGTTGTTTTTTCCTTGAGATTTTCCATTTCAGTACTTTCCTTCATTAGTTTGAAGAAGTCTTTCTCGAAATCGTTTGTTGTTATTTGTCTCAAACTCCTATTCAGTTCAATGTAGGATTTAAGCCCCAGTTGTTATTCAAACAAGACAACTCTGTCTATCATTTTCAGTTTTAAAGTTAACTATATAAAAGCTTTAAATTTCTGTAGTGAATGACAGATTTCTCTTTGTTTTGCAATGTGCATAATAGTTTTTGTACAGTTTGATCGTACGTTTGTAATGATTTATCAATTTTTTCTGTAACTCTGCTAAATCATTTTAATCTGGAATAAGTTTCTTACTTTCTCTGAAACTAAAGTATAGTCCCTAAAACAGTCATGCAGGTGTAATGGAATCTCCCAGTCCACTTCTAAAATACAATCAGCATCATAGTCGTCAGGAATTTCAAACAAATTTTCTTCTACCCATCTAATATGTTTATCAGCTGCCGGCATGTATTGACCTATGACCAACGCAACTCTTATCATCTAGGTACGCAATGAATGATATTGACCTTGACCTTTCATACTCGCCATCATAATTTATCTTACCATTTTTGTCCAAGTATTAATTGTTTTCTTCGCGTTATCTATGTGATATAATGCTTATTACGGCTCTTCTTGCACACTCAATTATCAGGAACAAGTCATAGTCTGTTAAAGGTTGGAGCTCAACACCTGATATCTTTTAACTTGCACTCATGTGTTAATATAGGAGCGCAGAAACAATGGGCAGGGTCTAGTTAGAAAAAATCCACAAACATTCCTGAAATCCTAAAAGAATGTCACATAGCATCTATGTATCTTTCTTTTCGTAGCAGTAATGCAAATTTCTGAGTGTCTTCCGGTTAAAATGTTTTATGACATTCTAAACACTCTGATAATCGTCATTAATTATTTAAGCTGGAATACGACTTTTCTTTGTGTTGTACATCTGTTTCATTAAACTGTTCAGAAACTATCTATGTATTCGTATGGTAAATGTCTTTCCACAAATATTTATGTGTTATGTATATAACATGTTTCAGTGTCTCTGTATTTATCATCGCTTAAAGTTTTTAGCCTCTATTCTATACACCGTTTCATGAATCTAAAGCTATCTACAAACCTAATTGCCCATTCAACTGTTAGTTTTTTTGCCTTTTTAATGCACGTATAAATTATGAAATTCTTGCTGAATGAAATATATTTTTAACCTTTGTTCGGTATGACTTTATCAGAATTACTGTTAACCAATGTTTTGATGAACAGATGACTGTTATAACACATGACTGAGAACTTTGTTCCGAGTTTTTTTTTCCTCACAGATGCAACATATCTTATGCATTAAATGTTTTTCATTTTTCTTTGTGAACGCCATGCGTTTTGGAATTTTGTCGGTCTTAATTCTTCATCCACACGTTTCACCAAACGCATCATAAAATACTTTTAATACAACTTGTACTTTTGTAAACTATTGGTTTCTATCTTAATTTGAGGTAATCACAAAACCCTGATGAAATGTGTTTGATTGTTTTGATTGTGAAGGATACGTCGGATTGTTCCTTGTGCCGTGGGCACAATTCTGGTACACATTTCCTTTGGGATGATTGTGGAGTACATGTTTCTGCCGGTCGCACTATAATACTTTCATTGCCACAATAAATAACATATTGTACTTTTAGTTTGTGTTGACAACTTGTTAATGTTTCATCTGGGCCTTCTTCAGGCATTAAATATATCGAGCTCTCTGCATTTCTTTACTTTGATAATATTTAATGTCTTGAAAATTCAGACATTTTTAAGAACAATATTTCTGTCTGTGATGCCTATTTATCTGTGTTGTCAGGAATCTTGAAAAAGCTTTTATTCCAAAGCATTAATATCTTCAATCTTTATAGTCATTAGGACGACCATATTGAAATGTAATTAACATGTTAGCATCTCTTTCTTAATTTAGTTATTCTTACAGGTTTTCTGTAACATTATTCAACTATTTCATAGACATTTACAGATATATCGTGTTCATTTTCAAGTTTCCTAATGTCATATATATCTTGCTAAGCATCTATGAACCAAAGACTGTGTCTAAACTGTATTTGAATGGTTTTTAACACTGATTCCACAGCATAAAAGAAGCACCTACCGTTTTTATTTTTCAAATTAAAACAAGTATTATTTTTTTAAAAATTCTATTCAGGCAAATCTCCGTATGAGCTTACTCTGAGCGGATGATAAATATTTATGTCCAATGTTAAACAGTCAATCCTGTCAACTAATGAGTTACTCTTGGCAAAAGTAACGTCTTACATTTTTTTATTATAAGTAGGCTTCCTCTCTATCAAAAGTGTTATCTATATTTTCAGCACCAAAGTATCGAACAGGAAGGGGGAGGGGCGGAAAAAAATTATAGCATACATCACTTGGGAAATATTTAATATTATTAAACACGTGATTGACATCTTAGAAACCGACGCTACTGTCACAAAAGCCATAAATATCTCTCTCGCTCTCAAAACAAAGATCAAAGGCTTGATTTTTGGTGGGAAAATTAATCTTAAAAGTCAAAGTTATCTAAAAATTAGTCTAAATCGCCTAGATCATGATCAAGCAAGAAACCAGACAGTAGAACATGTGTACAACACAAATTAGTGTTATCTATTTACTCCATTCACTGTTCGCCACCACTATTTTATCATTACATAGTAATTAAGAAATAATTAGATGTCAAACGTAATTCAAAATGTTTTAATCACCCTCTACAATATGACCCCAACTTAGTAGCATGCACGTTATTGGTAAATAAATAATTAGACCGGCGAGTAATTACTATTTTTTCTGCGACAAAATTTTAGCAGAAACCAAAGGAAAGACATTGTTATCAGCATGTCTCGCTCTCTATACGAATACAAATGTTTCTACGAAATATTTTGGAAACCATTTACTAGTAGCTTAAAAGCACTTGAAATCTTGCATGGTTAAGAAAATGTCTTTAAGTTTTAAAAAAATCTGGAAATAACATGCTTTTACCTAGATCAAACTCTTCTCTCCAGTATGGAGTAAAAATCTAAGCACTTACGTTAAAGTTTTGTTTTTGTTCTGCATCATATATTTTTGTATCTTGGGTACTAAAGGTGTAAAACCTACAGTCATACTCTTACAAACGTTTCATCCGTCTTGGATACTAATGGCGTAAAACCTAGTCTTACTCTTATGTGCGTTTCTTCCGTCTTGGACACTGATCTGAACCAAGTCTGATCAACAAGTAGCTTCTCCCATCGAGTCACGTCAGCCAACTTATCTTTCTCATACTTACTAATTTAAAGCAATTTTTAAATACCTTTCCTTGTTTTTAACACTTTTTCAGAAAAGACTTTCTTGAAAAAACGGCAACAAGCTTACGCCACAATCACTGAACGCCAAACACACATTACTATCATGTATGCCACAAGATGACCACTTATTTTATTATTACTTTATTATTGTTACTATTATTATCTAGTATTACTACTACAACTTTTAGTCCATTGTGAAGGAACAAAATCAGTGTTTAAGGAAAGCTGTTTGAAATTGAATAAAAATCGAAATACCCATCATTTTTGTGGTATTTTTGTGTAATTCATCCCTCAGCTTGCACTGTCTTCAATTACCAGACATATTTTGATAGAAACGTAAGCAGTAGATGCGTAAGTTTGAAAGAAATGGTATTTATGTTTAACACTTCATTTTCGATAAAAAAAATATAATCCGCAGTTTAGACTATCCGCCCGTATATTGACAACTTTATAAAGAAAAATTGGTATAATGTAGAAAAAACGATGAAAGTGGTCAACGGATGTAATGTTATTATACAACGTTTCAAATACTTTATCGCAAAATCTTAACACTGAGTCTCGACCCAGAATCTTAAGATTGATGTCTATGGTATCCAGATAATTGCAACAAATCTCTTAGTAGTCAAGACAACAATGCTCTTACCTTATACCCTGCTAAATGGTTGTCTTTGAATTCGGACGGCTTCAATTTGGCTAGGACATCACCAAGGTGCGTTAAAGATTCCTTACTCCTTGTTTTCATCTAAATAAACAAATAAACATATAAGAGCTGTTTTGATTTTCGACCATCTAAAATCCTATTAATCAAGAAAAATGATAATGATTGTTGAGAGAGAGAGAGAGAGAACTTACCAATTTCTTGAATGAAAACGACTGTCTGGATTTTTTATCTGAAAGTACAAAAACATACGTTACTTTCTCCGATAAAGCAATTTATTTTTAAAAGGTCCATAGAGTATAACAGCAGAACAAACTTTGCTTGTATTCTTGAAACCATGTAGTTTTAATTATGCTGACGGTACGTCTACTACTAAACCATATGTGCGAAGAAAATTACCATTCATCACTATGCCAAAGTAAATACTACTACATCTACTACTACTACTTACCTTCATTAAGACTAGGGGTAGATCCATTTCGCGCCGCATAAAAGTCGGAAATGGTATTTCTCTTGATCAGTTTCTTGTGGTGCTCCTGTACCAGGAGGTCTCCGGGATAGATACTCATCGCTAGCTCTACTGAACTCCGCCGTCGACGCAACCTTCCCGCTATATTACTAAAAGAAAGTAAACAAAAGAAGATTAATCGTTAAAGTCTTTATAGTGGCTGAAAAGGCCTGATTTAGTTACAGTTTCCATTGCGTGAAGTATTCGAAAGAATGCGAGTGCTTGATTTCCATTAATAAGACGCAAGCCAATTGCAGGTTAATTTTCAGGATGCTGCTATCCATATATACTTAGCTTGACTAGACCAGGCGATGTGAACTACCCTGCTCTTGGCCAATGTTGACTTAACCTTAAAAAGATTCAGTATAAATTACATACAAATGTTGATTGCCCAGTCGTCTGTGCAAAATTAAAAAAGAAAATGAACCATTCAAGCGCAGTGGTAGTGCTCTCGCGTTTCACATCTAACGTGCAAGGTTCGATACCGACTTCAAGGAATGTGAGCCTGAACGAATACGCTGCATAAGGTGTCAGAACTTGTTACAAAACAAATTTAATTGATAAAACTTAGACTAAATCAATTGTTATGCCTGTTCCGTACACGAGCGTTTTTCACTGCTTGGTCTTAAACTACTGTGTGGTCTTTTCTATCGGTTTAAATTTCCCACATGCGAAAGCAGAAAGAAGGTAGAATACAGTTTAAACATCAGAGGAAACACTTTGACTCGTATGGTATGTGAAATGCCGATAATATACAAGAAACATGATCATAAAAACCCTAGTGATTTCAAGGAGGTATGAAATAATTTAATTCTATGAAATTTTAAATCCGTTATAAGCTAAGGCAAACCAAGTTTTCAGGCCTGATAATACTGTAACACTGGCTCGCACTCTCAGAAAGTTTAATTGATGAATTGAGGAAATTTTGTCAAAATAGTCCTCATTTTAGGTTTAAGATGCTGAGTCATTGTGGAATCCACCTGAAATGCATCCAAGGAAACAGATATCATGAATGTACCGTCTATACTCGTGTATAAGCGAAGTCCAAATGCAAACAACATAGACTCTGATCTGCCGTCGCATAATGCGCCGGCAGATCAGGGTCTATGTTGTTTGTTCTACTGATTAGTCTTTACAAACTGCAGTAGCCGACAATATGCAGATTGGTATGGAGGAAAACACAAAAGTCACACGATCATTAAAGTTGGGTCACAGTGACCTCCTTTGCGTTGATTTGATTTACTCTCCTTAAGATTTATCAACATATCAATTTTCATGAGTGCAGGCGAAATAGGGTCCAATATATTGAGAATAAAACGAACAAATAGCTCAAAATACAAGTTACTCAAGCAAGAAAATTAGGTAAAAGTTGAATTACTCTCCTTGAGATTAATCCACATACGAATTGTCATGAGTGTAGGTGAAATAGGTCCAATATATTGAAGGTGTGACGAACGGATGGCTGAAAATACAAAAGTCACTCAAGCAAAATTTAGGTCACATTGACTGAGTATTTGTATGGTTCAGTTGCTTGCGTTGAGATGTAACCACGTACCAATTTTCATGAACGGATGTAAAAAAATGGTTACAGATATTGTGGGTGCAACGAACATATAGCTGAAAATAAAAAAGGTAACTCAAGCATGAACATTTAGTCACAATGACCTAGTTTTGGTGTAGCTGAGTAACTCTTCCTGAGATGCATCCACATACCATGTTTCATGAGTGTACATGAAATAGTGTTCAAGATATTATACCATTTTTCATTAGTGTACGTGAAATAGTGTTCAAGATATTGAGGGTGTAATTCATGGAAAGCTGAAACTACAAAAGTTACTCAAGAGTGAAAACTGTATCACATTGACCTAGTTTTTGTTGTTGAAATGTACGAAGATGTCGATTTCACGAGTTTAGCCCAAACAGTAATCATCAAATATTGTCAACAAAGAGAAATGATGTATGCGTGAGTGACGCTTAAGAACCCATCAGGCCTTTCATGACTGATATGCATGACATCACAGCGGTAAGGCCAAGGATGGTAAAATTTATCGGGGATGTGAAAAGAGGAATAAAACGAAAATATCATAAAACTGAGAAAAATATCACATTATTATTATCATTATGTTAAATATGAGGGTTTTTGCATATATAAATTCATCTGAGAATCAGAAAACTGTGCCGGTTTAAACATACTTACGCAAATACATCTCTCGTCCACACTGAATCAATGTACTTCTACCATCGAGATAGTTATTCAAATGACCAGTCACGTGTTCAAATTAACTATGCGTGAAAAAAGCTAATTCATGCTTTCAAAGCATCCGCTTTAATCAAGCCTAAATGATCTAAACATCAACGCGATCGTGTGTATAATTCTGTGGTTAAAAAAAGCTGTAAGCGGATTTATTCATCAAAAGGTATCTAACTGCAGAGAATTTCCAGTTTATTTCATTCTCACTAGCGCCCTCTATATAGAGTCTCTATTGCTCTACTTTCGTACTGCTCCCATTATATTATTGAGGGTCTCCGCTCCACTATTAGTGTTTGTTTTCCAAATCGCCTATGCATTACCACAAAGCTGTTGGCATAGTTACTGCTGGGCAGTTTTAACGCTTTTACATTTTTTCTTTATTTCTTTAGACATCTTTCTTTCAATGCTATTTCGATTTTCTTTAAAAGCTAAACAGGTCATACTGAAGGGCTTCTCAAGTGTATGCCTGACGTAGGACATGCCTAATTACCGATAAATAGGTCATACTGGAGGGCTTCTCAAGTCTATGACTAAAGTACCACATGCCTAATTACCGAAATTGTTTGAAATCGCCCATGATTTATTGTTAAGATAGTGGTATATTTACTCCGACACGGTTTTAAGGCTTTTTTAAAACATATATTTTTCAGACACCTTAAAATAAGCCAGACCAATAACTATACCTGGAAAAAAAATTAGGTCATCTGCATGTATGTCTTTTGCTTTCTTAATGTCGTTTCAAGTTTCTAGCAAAGATCAATAAGTCATACTCTGTGTTTGTGTGAGTGTTTTTATATTTTTATTTTTTTGTTGGGGGGGGGGGGTATGGGGGCTGCGCAAGGGTATGGCTGAATCATGAAATGCCTAATTACCGAAAATAAAATTAATGAGCAATTATTACTGAACAGAAATTGAACGAATTGCAACCAAAAATGTACGTAAAGCAACCCCACCACCACCACCATCCCCCACCACCCCCGCAAAAAAAAACAATTACTGGATTAGATGTTTAATAATGATAATGATAATTTAAAAACTAGTGTAAAAAAGATTAGTAATGAAGGCTATATTTAATTTTACAAACCACAAATAGCTTTTTTTTCTCATAGCAATGTTTACAGATTGTGAATTGTGTATTTAATTAATTTTACAAAAAAGAATTCAATCGTATGTCGCAGAATATAACTAACGTAAAAAAAATGGATATTTAAAAATGAACGAATTCCGTAGATAGCATGAATGAATGAACATCGGAGCACTTCCGTTGTAAAATCTTCAGTTTAGATGGTAAGTAGTTTTGCACGGTGTCAAGATCTTCAGTTTCGGAGGTAAGTAAATCTTGCATGTAGTCCGCAATCCCATTATGCCTAAATGACAGTGATAGGTTTTGAAAAACACCGGAACTTATGAAGTCTGGTCTATAGACCTTTCCATTACGGTTTTTAAGGGCGCGGCCATATTTGTATCACGTTACAGTTCGCTCTCGGTACTACAGAAACTGTATTTCGTATGCATACTGCTTGTGTGATTTATTGCACAGGAGTTTAAATTGACAGTGTTTCGCTGTGAAATAATAGTTGATAAATTCGGTACCACAAAGTTTCACTGTTGTTATATAATTGGAGTATTTTCAAATATAATTTCTTCATAATAGTTCTTTTTTTAACCAGAGACAGTACTTCATAGATGATTTTTCTTTTCCTCAAAGAGTCCTTTTACGTACAACGTAAAATGCTCACGTGACTCATTTTTCGAATCCGAACCTGGGTGGCAGGATTACATAGGCTCAATGCGGACAAGATTTATTATTGCTAAATTTAACAAACATTAATGAAATTTTCTGATTTTCTAATGGAGTGAAAGAATACTGAAACATTCTTATGTTAGAACATGATATGTGAAAATGTGCTCTATTTTTTTTATTACTGTGCTTAATTCATCACTGCCTTTCACAGTTCCCATATCTTTTGTCGTCCACTGCGGTAACACTGTGACGTCATCTAGGTTAATCAGGAAAGTCCTAATTGTTTATATCATAGTTTTAAATTTTGAATTATGTAACTACTTTCATCAAATTGTCCACAAGAGAAATTTTTCATTAAAGATTTTCACTTTTTTAATCAAGTCCGCTAGAATAAGTCATAAGTTTCATACTTGAACTTTCGTTCATGTATTTTTTCGTTCATTAATTCTTTTAAGTTTTTGTTAAAATATCACGTAAATAGATACACATATGCATATATAAATCAACACATACATTAGTTAATTAAATAAGTAATAAATTAGAGAAATCATTATATAAATTAATTGATCAATAAATAAAATTAAGTTCAGTACACCCCGTGAATGTCAATTAGTAAATCAACTGAAGACTTAAAGATTTACACTATTTTGTCTTTCAAAAGTTATAGTTTATTCAGGATATTTCTACGATACTGCAAGAATAACTTTACCGCAGAAGGAAATAAATGAAATAACAAACTATCACTTCCATCATGACTGAATTTCAGTATCTTTCAACATAATCAATCTAAACGATGCCATTTACTAAATAGCGAAGTGTTTATAACAATAAAATTTAAAAGCCGGGGGAAAAGAGAAGAACAAATGATGAAAACACTTTTACTCTCAACATCTCTATCATCCTTTCTTTCATTTTTCATCGCATTCATATATTAAAATACTAATCGTGACCATCATAATTTACTTATCATAAACAGCAAGGAAAACACTATTTCTTTATGAAATTGTTTTGCATCATAAAATCTAAAAAATAATCAGATATTTCACAGAATGTTTGGAAAAAAAAAATGCATTTTAATAAAGGGATTTTTTCCACAATTTTCAAGGAAAGGAGGAATAAAAACAAAATGCCATAAGCATATTTTTTTATAGCGTGTGATCATGTATCAAGAGGTAAACAATGAAACCATCATGTGTTTCAAAAGGGTGATTTTCCGATAACTTTTTTCGAAAAATTCTTGGACAGATAATTTGTCTAATATAAATTCCTCTATAAGTTAAAATCTGAAAGCTTTTAAATAAATTTTCAAGTTTCATTTAAATTGATGGACAGTTAGGTATGATGACTTTTCAAAATGCGAACATGAAATTTAGTGACCGTATGAGTCATGCTTAAAGTGTTATTGTTTGTTTAAAGTAGTGTAACAGCAAATTATATCCCGGATATTTCATAGTTTCTGTAATGCGAGTAATATATCCGGGATATAATTTGCGGTTACACCAATTTACATTAAAAAACAGATGGGGCTACGGCTCCTCCCTTTGTAGGTCAATACCAACTAGTTTACAACATCATCAGTCAAGTTGAAGCCTACTAGACGAAACATGAAACATTTTCAAGCTTTAATTTCATTAGAAATAGTTATGTAAACTTTTGTAATTTCAACGCTTTTTTGTATTTATTGTTTGTCTCGTCTCTGTTTTGTGTTTGCCTTTGACAAAGACTTAATGAGAGTCGAAAGCGCTTAGGCTAGTTAAAAACTAGTTTTGGACTGTTCGTTTTCAGTTTATTGCATTTATATATATATATATATATATATATATATATATATATATATATATATATATATATATATATATATGTGTGTGTGTGTGTGTGTGTATGTGTGTGTGTGTGTGTTTAACATGTATTCTATACCATATCTAAGAAAAATATAGGTTGATGAATCTAGGCCACAGTGACAATTTATTATTGATAGATTGGCATTATAATATATTAATTACTATTATCAGACAGAATTTCCTTGAATTTTGGCAAAATGGAATTCAATATCCTTGTATAGTCTCGTTCAACCAGACTCTCGTGTGGTTTGGTGAGAGCTTCACCATACGAGGGTCCCACGGATGGCGACGATCTCACGAAGCCATGCCAAAGTTTGGCTGAACGAGACTATATCCTGGTAATAATAATAACAATAATATCTTTTATTGATCTAGGATGACATAATTAGCTAATAGCTAGTTTACAGTACGGCCCTGCAGTTAAAACAAATATACAACAAATATACGTGTAATTAGTAAAAGTCTACAACCTAAAAGAAAACAAATATAACAGAATACAAATTATTCAAGGTTAACATACTGTTATCACAAAGATGTATCACAGCTGCCATTTACAAATGTTATACGGTCATAATATCAGGATTGTTCATTAAACTATCTACAGAGGTATAGTTTCTTAAAAGCTGAAACAATAGGTGCTTGTTTAATAGCATGCTACAAATTATTCCATAAAACTGTACCAGTGTAAGCAAAAGATTTCTTAAAATACTCTGTCCGAACTTTTGGTATATATAAATCATTGTTTGCACTCGACTGTGTACTCCTTGTGCTAATGTTTCTTTCAAACTTAAAAACACTAAGATACTCTGGCGCTAAATTGTTTAAGACCTTGAAAGTAAGAATAGCTTTTCTAAAAATAATATAATCCTTGGTTGGCATCCATCTAAGAGTAATGAAATGAGATGACGTAGGTCTTAAAATATCGTTGATATTTAAATCGCCCTAGCTGCTCTTTTCTGTAAGCGGTATAGTCTCTGCGTGTTAAGAAGAATTATGGGGTTCTCTTCACACACTACAGCAGTAGATGAAATGTGGAGGGAAAAAAATGTATTGTACACTTTTCGATTAAAATGATTAGACATAAAACATCTAACCCTTTTTAAATTCCTATTTTCTTAGGTACTTTTATAAAGAGTGTTACAAAGTGGTTGGACCAGGATAAAGTATTATCGATAAGGATACCTAAAAGTTTGGCACATTTAACAGTTTCAAATTTATATCATTTACTAAGTACAGTTCTATACATTTAGTACAATTCTATGCATTTAGTTGCTCGTTGTAATGAGTAGATAAGTATTCACTGGGTTCTCTGTAAATGTAAA
The DNA here is from genome assembly GCA_029931535.1 of Margaritifera margaritifera. Taxonomy (NCBI): domain Eukaryota; kingdom Metazoa; phylum Mollusca; class Bivalvia; order Unionida; family Margaritiferidae; genus Margaritifera; species Margaritifera margaritifera. The sequence goes on along the minus strand of JAQPZY010001636.1, from coordinate 2,112,656 downwards.
CTAAATTTAGTACCATACATCCATTTCATTGCACATTGTAAACCTTCATCTACTCAGCTCTCAACAATGCTAATATCTTCATCGCTAACTCAACGTGATGTATCATCTGCATACTTAGATACTAAAGAATGTTTCAAGCACTTTTAAAAATCATTTATATATAATATGAAAAAGACAGGGCTATGAATTGATCCCTGTGGTACTCCAATGTAAATTTCCTTCAAATTCGAGACAGTACCTCTTCAACTCAGAGCTTACAATCTACTATTGAGATATGATGAAAATCATCGCAACGAGGGTTTTGCAACATTATAAGATGCATAATTTATGCAGTAAAACTGTATGACTTGCAGTATCAAAAGATTTACGTAGGTCTACGAATAAAACTCCAGTTAATTTCCCGTCAGCAATATTCTTTAACCTGTGATCAATCAAACCAATGAGTTCTGTTTTGCATGAATAATTTTGACGAAAGCCTGATTCACACGGGGTAATCAAATTATTTTTGATAAAAACTCATAAAATGAATTAAAAACATGTCTTTTAAAATTTTTGCTGACATTAGGTAGAACAGGTACAGGTCTATAATTATTGACACTCGATTCGTCTGCTGACTTAAGAAGGGGAATAACTCTAGCTTTTCTCCAATCGTCTATAAAAGTAATGGAGTTGAACATGTCATGGGCTTACAAGTAAGTTTACATAAACTTTCACCCGAAAATTAATCTGAACATGCTATCAGGATACAAAAAAGGTTTAAATAAGCAAACTGCATATGACAAACCAAGTAAAATATATACCCCTTCACAAAATGGGGGAGGGCTTCTAAATTCTGAATGATTTCAAAATAATGCCATCAAAACATGGTGAAAAATTAAAAATTGGAACTGAACTACCGGTAGTAAACAGTGTACGAGATACAAAGGTCTTGTAATCGATCAAATAAAACACAAAAATGATAAACCAAATATCAAGATGGTATTACCGACCTGCAGCTGAGAACGTTATCAGCATACAGTTGCTGAGTTAGAAGTAATATATGAGGATAAGATGGTAGTTGTCAAAATTACACGGTTGTGCTGTAGCATAATGAAAATTTCACTTGATGCAGAGTGAAAAATCACATGACTTAAGGCTAAACCCAATCATCCAATAAGGTACACATTAAATGGACTTGGACAATACTAATTGAGTAATGATGGCACGCGAGTTGGAATAAGGAGTCAAAAATCAGCTTGCAGTGTTGAGTGAAGCCACCTTAGCCAAGATGAAGATGCAAATGACTGGATGAGTTGGTCACGTGATCACACCAGCTTGACTTTGTTGGATTGAGGAAACGTAGTATTTGCTAACACTGATGTACCCTATTAGCCACTTCTACATGAAATTTTGTATACTTTCCACGTTAAAACTTATGTCAGAGTGGGTAACATGCATTTGTATACATTTATATAGAAGACCCAAGAAAATATAGCTTGACAATTTTAGCACACTATGCAGAGACATTCAGTTACAAATAGCATGTCAGGATAATGCAGCATATATAGAGAATCATAATTCGTTCCAAGCAGGAATCGAACTCGTGCCGCGAATAACGGCACCTATCACGTAGCAATAATGCACAAGCGCCCTATTATATACAGACATACATTCATTTATTCCTGCAAACGTGGCTCAATGGTACTATCAGCGGAGTTGAGATTACCACACACATGTATGCCAACCTGCACTATAAATAGCTTACTGAGGGATCAGAATGAGATTATTGCCTCCCTGGCAATACTACTACTACTACTAATAATAATAATACATGTAATAATAATAATAATTGCCTGGGACAATAAAATGTGTCTTTTGTGACTTACCTGGATGGTTACCAAGGGGCTGTATCACAGATTAAAAGGGTTATATTAGTTGTGTCTACGGATCTATCTGGGTGTACAATAGTCATTAAACGACTAGAAGCAACGTTCGTTCTTTGGATTTAGTTCGTGTGCGGCCATTCGGCCAAACAACATCTTCACTACTTACTTTATACTCAAACCTTATAAACCCGACTAAACAGTTGGATTACTTTAGTTTATAGCCATGCTCAAGACCACCAAGTGTCAACATCCAATCCCCAGCCGATTTCAATCAACATTGCCACTGGAAAACTTGATTGTAAATCAAAAGGAATTTACATTACAATCGAGAGTTGAAGATTTAATGCCGTCTTGTAACCAACCGACTTGAAGTTCGGTTCTGAAGCTGGGGAAATTAATATGGTCCCTACACTGAAGATTCCTCTAACTATGCGAAAAAAGATCAGAGGGACATAACTCTAATTAAATAAAACGACAAAGGTAATTTGTATCAGCTATGTATAAAACTTGATTACAGGGTCGATCTGACCCTTTGAATTTAAGAAAATATATTTCATTTGGAGTGTTACAGAAAAAGTTGTCACTGTGAGTCACTAATAGATTTAAGACACATCTATAAATCAACATTAAAGCTGATTTAGATGGATCATTCGATGTCAAGTTTTCCAAAAGCTGATTAGATTGGTTTTAAGACAAACTATCACTGTAATGCTGATCGGTCAGAACATGTCCTGTATGAATGATGATGATTTATTATTATTATTATTATTATTATTATTATTATTATTATTATTTAGACTTGCATCCAATGAATATTTTTGGTAGATTTGCGTCAGAAAGCAAAATATTGAAAGCGTTCATGGCAGCACTTAATGAAAATTTAAAATTATTATTTTAAAAATGCATTGAATATATTACAGTTATTTTGTTTTAAGTGAAATAAATTAGAACCTTAAGGACTGTCTTAAGTAACTGTTTGCAAATACAGAACTGCAAGTACCCGGAATCAAATTACTAGAATGTTGAAAATGATTTTGCGTGAACAGTCTCTAACATAAAAAAATTAATCTATCTAGCTATAGGAGTCTTTAATATTAGGATTATTGACATATGAATTCGTGTTGACAAGGATACCCACATGATGATGATGATGATGACGACGACGATGATAATAATAATAATAAGAAGAAGAAGAAGAAAAGAAGAAGAAGAGGAAGAATGAATTGGCATCAATAAAAGGTTTCTGACGCATTGGGCATGCATTATGTAATAAAGCGACTAATGGTATAAGAACACATAAGAATGACATAAAACATCTGCAATCAGATTTATCCAAACGCCGCAAAGTAAACAAAAGCACAATAAAGTAATACACTGTACCAGACAAAACTGAATACGCAGATTCGTTCCACATTTAAAACCTTCAACAAATGTGACATACCATCGAAATCTCTCCTTCCTAAACTTACCTCCTTTCAACTCAAGATCCATTTTCAAACAACTCGAGGTCCAAACCTTTGCGACTTGCGTCAGCATTTGGACTTTTCACGGAATACCAAAACATTGTGAACCCTACCAAACGATCGGAATGCTTTTGTTTATCCATGCTCAAGACCGCCAAGTGCCAGAATGCGAATCATTATGTTTACTTCAACACCCCAACCGATTTCAGCCAACACTGATCATTGAAAGTTTTGACGCAAAGCGAAAGGGATTTCACTGTAAAATACGATTTTGAAGATTGAATACTGTTTTGTACACGATACGACTGAAAGCTTTTCTCCAAAACTGGTATTTTATTAGTTCACGAACGTGACACTAATCAAATAACTAGAATAAAATACATTTTCAGCTGGGTATAAAAGTGGATTATATGAGCGACTTGACCCGTTATATTCCTCAAAAGATATTTCTCTTCAAAGTTTTATATAAGTTGTAGTTTAAGTCACCAATGGGTCCAGTACACGTCTATATATCAACATTAGGGTTCACTACACGTCCATATATCAACATTAGGTTCCAGTGCACGTCCATATATCAACATTAGGTTCCAGTGCACGTCCATATATCAACATTAGGGTCCAGTACGCGTCCATACATCAACATTAGGGTCCAGTACACGTCCATATATCAACCTTAGGGTCCAGTGCACGTTCATATATCAACATTAGGGTCCAGTACACGTCCATATATCAACATTAGGTTCCAATACACGTCCATATATCAACATTAGGGTCCAGTACACGTCCATATATCAACATTAGGGTCCAGTACACGTCCATATATCAACATTAGGGTCCAGTACACGTCCATATATCAACATTAGGGTCAAGTACACGTCCATATATCAACATTAAAGCTGATTTAGATGGATGTATCGGTGTCAATGTTTCCAAAAGTTTATTAGATCCGCTTTGGGACAAATTACTTCTGTACTTTTTGATGGTTCAGTTTAATTGCTAAAATGCATAAATGCCTTAAAGATACTTTCCAGAGTGAAAAAATTAAAGTTTCTTTAAATCGCATTACGCATATTGCCTTCAAGGTACAAAGCAACCGAAGATATACAATGAAAAAAGAATAAAACACATTTCTGTTCAAACTGAACCCCCCCCCCCAAAAAAAAAAAACAAAAAAAAAACCAACAACAACCGCAAGTCTGTTCCACCGTGAAAACCTTCCTCAATTTTTGCATCATCCAAATCTCACCTTCCTCAACCAAGCACACAAAGCCTACCTATGTATCAATTAAGGTCAACATATGAGCAACTCAGAGTTTAAACTCCTAAGCGACTGGCATCCGTCTTACAACAAATCAGTTTATACAAACCTATGAAACGATCGGACCACATTGGATCATACCTGGTGCCAAAATCCAAATAATTTCGATTACCCCCCCCCCCCCCCCCGACCAATTTAAACCAACATCGGCTATTCGAAACTTTGATGTAAATGAAAACGAATTTTTACAACATAATCGAACTGGAAGCATTGCCTTGTCAGTGACATTTAATTAGGAAAATTAATGTGATTCCTGCACGTTTGATCCCTCTAATTAAGTGGAACAGGATCAAATAAACAACTTTCACGAACCTAACAGTAATTAAATAACAAAAAATAAAACTAATTACGAACAAGATAGAAAATAATTTCAGCTGGAAATAAAACTCGATTAAAGGGACAATTTTACCTTTTTCATTCAAGAACATATAATTTATTCGGCGATTTACAGATCCAGCATAGAAGCTGACTTAGATCGATGGATCAATGTCAAGTGTGCCAAAGCTGATTAGACTGGTTTTAAACAAAGTATCACTGACTTTTTATAGGTCAAAAAAGGTCACGCATGTACTTTTTTGGTATGGAACCTCACTATTATAGATTTGCGTCACAAGACAATATGAAAAGAGTTCATGGGATGCAGCTGATGAACATTTTTTCCGCTGATACGTACCACGGTATTCACTGTACCAGTACTTTGGTAGTTTCCGTAAGAAAAGGAATGTACGGAAATTCCCGAGTAATCTTGTTACGAATTTAATGATATTAAAAGCATGTACTAATTATTTTTTGTCAAAATAATTCCATAAAGTATTATTGTTTTTAACAGAATAGTTGAATTTGTCACAAATTAATTTCGAATATTACAAATATAGTTATAGTTATGAACCTTTAATCACGTTTGACACGTTTCACGTATGACAACATGGCGGCCGAATGGGATGCTGTACAAAATATTCGGCTGAAATCCAACTTTTTGGAAACAGTTCGGATTACAAAAGGAAAAAAAAAATGTAATTTTTTTTAGTTATTTACTAACGTATGTTAATGTGTTAAGGACATGCATTCCTTGTAAGACCGAGACTCATCTTAAGATTTTCATAAGAGCAGTTATTTTCTGTTTAAATTTTACGTAATTTCTATAGTCCACTAAATATTTTCTTATTTGTTGGGTCACTGTGCTTTATGTTTACTGGCCCTCTCTAATATATATCTTGCCCGGGTGTTGGCCTCCCACTCAAAGTTTCCCTGCCTATTATATCAATAGTGTAGCTAGTTAATTGTATGCTTCAGTGTAAACACTTCCTATTTTTATCAACAAGCTCTCTAATGTCAGCACAATGTCTTTTACAGGGTGTCAGCTATAGTGTAAGCTTATTCATCCCACTTTAGTTAGTTTTTATATGAAAAATTATCCCCAAATTAAAACACACATAGCAAATTCATTTACTACAAGGTACTGACCATTTAATTTTCGGAGGGGGGGGGGAGGTAGCTGCCGCGATTTTCTTGCAAATAATTTAATGGATATAATATGGTGCTACTTTGCTATAAATAAGGGCAAGGTATTTTTTCAAGCTATTTAAGAGCCGGAGATTTGAAAAAAAAAATAAAAAAATACCAGGACCCTGCCCAGAAAAATAAATTTTTGGCCCTTAATATAACTGCGGTATACTCACTACTGTGGTACGTACCCAGCTCTAATATATATATATATATATATATATATATATATATATATATATATATATATATATATATATATATATATATATATATATATATAATACAAATCATATGGCGAATAACAGTCCTTTCAAGTGGACTGGATCTAACAAGGGATCGAGTGTGTCAGGGATTGATTAAGATAAATGCAATAAACTGACAGCGAACAGTGCAAAACTACTTGCTAACTGGCCTTTGCGCTTTCGACTTTAATTGAGTCTTATCAAAGGAAAACACAAAACAGATACAAGACAAACAATAAACACAAAAAAGTGTTAAAATTACAAAAGTTTACATAACTATTTCCAGTGGAATTAATGAAAATGTTTGATGTTTCGTCTAGTTGGCTTCAACTTGACTGATGGTGTTGTAAACTGTTTAGTATTGACCTACAAAGGGAGGAGCCATAGTGACATCTGTTTTGTAATGTAAATTGGTGTAACCGCAAATTATATCCCAGATATTTCAAACAGTTTCATTAATTCCATTAGAAATAGTTATGCAAACTTTTGTAATTTCAACGCTCTTTGTGTTTATTGTTTGTCTTGTCTCTGTATTGTTTTTAGTCTTTGATAAAGACTCAGTTAGAGTTTAAAGCGCTTAGGCTGGTTAAAAATAGTTTTGCACTGTTCGTTGTCAGTTTATTGCATATATATATATATATATATATATATATATATATATATATATATATATATATATATATATATATATATATATATATATATATATATACTATGTACAAAAAAGTTTTAAGGATTGTCTTACATAACTGTTTCCAAATAAATTGCTTCAAATATCGAGGATCAAATGTCTAGAAGGTGTAAAATCATTCTGCGTGAACTGTTTCTAACATAACTGATTAATTAAATTCAGAGCATAATTACATGGATTGGAAATAGCATAATTACATGGATTGGAAGCATAATTACATGGATTGGAAATAGAAAATAGAAACTGGTAGATGGAATAGACCAATTAAGACTACAAGAGAAATTAGAATAGGTCAATTTTGCTAAATTCTGAAAGATGAACATCATTTTCTCCTCGAATGTCCGTTGCATTTGGAACTTAGCACAAAATATATACCTCTGTATTTTTGGAGAAAACCTAACATGTTCAAATGTGTCACTTTCATATCTATTTCTAATGCATGCCTTGCTAGGAAGTTAACGAACTTTATTTATAAAACTTTAAAATTGAGAAATAATGCGTTACTCCAGTTATCTGCCTAGATTGGTTCATTACATCAAATAATGAATATACAATATTGATAATTATAATAACTTAATGTAATACTATCTAACAAGATACTAGAATGTTAATGCATCACTTTTTCCCCATGTGAGACACACACACACGTGTGTGTGTGTGTGTGTGTGTGTGTGTGTGTGTGTGTGTGTGTGTGAAAATAAGAGAATATGTCCATGTGCCGGTTCATACACTGAAAAATTATTTAATTTAACAGAAAATTAGTAAAATATTCATGCTTTATTCCTTTAAGCGCTTTCGTATCATCATGATGGATGCTCTTCAGGTAGATACAGTACAGTATTATATATATATATATATATATATATATATATATATATATATATATATATATATATGTGTGTGTGTGTGTGTGTGTGTGTGTGTGTGTGTGTGTGTGTGTGTGTAATACAAATTCATAAGTTGTAACTGCCTGCTATCAATATAGCTATGTTAATATTATGTGTATGCTCAAGGGACAATTAGCTTATTGCAATAATAAAATTCCATAATAAATTTCTCTATATCTTGCAATAAGAATAAGAGTTATTTATGATCAGTATTATGGACAAATGAATTCATGTTGGCAACGATACCCACATAATAATGACGATGATGATGATGATGACGACAACAACAGCAACAGCAATAATAATAATAATAACAATAATAATAATAAGCAAGCAATTGACATCTAAATTTTTCATGTATTAGGCATAATATATGTGATAACGTAATAGGTGATATGCAACAACTAAGACTGAGAGAAAACATCTGCACTTAGATACATAGAAATTATGCTAAGAAAACAAAACACAAACAGAACAATGCAATATGTAACAACAACTAAATCTCTAAGTCTGTTCCACGTTCAAATTCTTCATAAAATATTGCGTTAGCCAAATCTCTCATTCTTCATCCAATCACACCAAGATTACCTTCGTACAAATAAGGTCCACATATCAGCAGCTCAAAGTCCAGAACTTAACCGTTTTGCACCAACATTTCGACTACTCGCTTTACACTAAGGCTTTGTGAATATAAAATATATCCCCCCATTTTTGCCAACATCAGTATAATTTTGGTTACCTCCTAATCTTTGCTCGTTATCATCCAACTTTGATGTAAATAAAAGGTTTTGTACTGTAGAATCGAATTTAAAAGCTTTATTACTGTTTTGTAACGGCCATACGACTGGCATTTCATTACCGAAATATAAACATAACTGTGATCCTTGCAATTTTGATTGTTTAATCAGGAGGAGCTCGATCATTATTATAGATCGAATTAAATGACAAGAGAAAATACTTTCTCGGCTGGGTGTAAAAATTGATTACATGGGCGATCTGACCTGCTGTATTCAATATAAGATATCGTATTCGGCGTTTTCGAGAAGTTGTTATTGAAGTCACGAATAGGTCCATACAGACGTCTATAAATCAACAATAAAGCTGAGTTATATGGAAGGATTGGTGCAACATTAAAGCTGAGTTATATGGAAGGATTGGTGCAACATTAAAGCTGAGTTATATGGAAGGATTGGTGCAACATTAAAGCTGAGTTATATGGAAGGATTGATGTTACATTAAAGCTGGGTTATATGGAAGGATTGATGTTACATTAAAGCTGAGTTATATGGAAGGATTGATGTTACATTAAAGCTGGGTTATATGGAAGGATTGATGTTACATTAAAGCTGAGTTATATGGAAGGATTGATGTTACATTAAAGCTGGGTTATATGGAAGGATTGATGTTACATTAAAGCTGAGTTATATGGAAGGATTGATGTTACATTAAAGCTGGGTTATATGGAAGGATTGATGTTACATCAAAGCTGGGTTATATGGAAGGATTGATGTTACATCAAAGCTGGGTTATATGGAAGGATTGATATTACATTAAAGCTGAGTTATATGGAAGGATTGATGTTACATTAAAGCTGGGTTATATGGAAGGATTGATGTTACATCAAAGCTGGGTTATATGGAAGGATTGATGTTACATTAAAGCTGGGTTATATGGAAGGACTGATTTTATGCTTTCCGTAAGCTGATCAGATTGAACTTGAGACAAACTACGCTGTACATCTAATGAGTCAGAAAGCGTCCCTCTACACATGCTGATGTCTAAGTAATTACTGGTAACTTTTTTTCTGTTTGAAGCATAAATGAGAAATAGGAAATGTAAATTATCAAGTATAATTGTTACAAATGCATTAAGTATCTTACATTTATTTTAGTTTTAAACAGCAATGCGAATTTTACGAAATTGTCAAATGACTGTACGTACAAATGATCAAAAAAAAAATGGGTTGAGTGAAAGCTTTCTGACATGAAAAAAAAATTTAATTCACTTTTCCAATAGTAATACTGAGTTCTTGTAATCAGGTTTATTGCCAAAAGACAACGAATGTGTGTAGGCAGAGACGATGAAGATGTTGTTGTTGATGATGACGACGACGACGACGACGATGATGATGACTTATTTATTGGGATCGGGTGAGAGGCAATGCCTGAAAGTACCCGTTTCCACATGACAGCAAATTGTATAAATTCTTATACTGCATTCACATCATAATAACTGTACATAGCATTGTAATATTGGCACGTTACAAACAATTAAACAGAATTTACGCGAGACTTTGCCTAAATGTAACAAAGAAAGACATATTAAGAAAAACGGAATATTTAGTCTACAATATATGCATTTTAGAGTAGTAAAAGCAGCTATTGAAAAGCAATGTTGAGAAATCGTACAGTTACTGTTAATAGTACCGTGTCCGCTGATTGCTTAAGGCACAGACGTTGTCGTACGATATTTTACATGTAACTTATCCTGTTTTGTGAGAGACACGAACAGCATGTGCTGGATACTCAACTCATATTTCCCTTCAGGTAAGCCATATAATTTAATATATGAAGGAACCTTTTTTCTCCACAAATAAAGACATAATAATCGCTGTCTGTAACAGATGAGTAATATCATAAGTATCAGTCGCGCTTTAACTGATATCTGTTGATGCCTAATTTAGTATGTGAACTGGGGGGGGGGGGGATTCTATAGAAGTGTCCAATTAGGAATTTGCGCTTTAATACAGCATTTTGTATTCATAACGTTGATGATGATGATGATAATGGTGGTGGTGGTCATGAAGATGATGATAATAATAATGATAATAATAGCAAATAAAATGATGTTGACGATAATAATCCTAATGCCAATAATGAGAATAATAATAACAAATACAACGATGATGACAACGACGATGATGCTAATGCTAATAATGATAAGAATAATAAAAATAGATTACATCAAATTTTTTAATGAAATTCGGCAGTATAGGTATAAGCGATAAGAATTAGAGGGTTTCAAGGGAAATTAGTTTTGTAAACTGATTGGGTTATTCTCTGAAAAAAGACATTATTATTATTATTATTATTATTATTCTAGTGTCATTCTACGACTAACAACGACAAAAACAGTTGTGTTCAAATTCAACAATCCTCCGCAAACAAAACTAAAATACAAACATAATAAACCTATACTAGACAAAACTAAATTTGCAAGCCTGTTTCACATTCAAAACCTTCGTCTTATATCGCTTTATCTAAATCTCCTCTGCCTCAACCAACCACACCAACCTGTCCCCGTTCAATTCAAAGCCAACATTCAAGCCATTTGGACAACCTCGGCTATTTCTGCGAAACAAAAGTATATCTCGGATGTATATCGGCGCAGTAATTTACAGAAGAAAAAATTAATCATACGGATTGTTTGGCAGAAATTTCTTCGCAAAAAGAAAACGCAATCGGTTCGGACCATCTCTGCTATTTCTATGATTGGATTGATTCGCTGGTGGCAAGCCTAAATTGGCAAGTCAACATCATAGGCCGGTAAGTAACATCTGTGTCCCCCGATTAGTTAGTCGTGTAGCAGAGTGTGTAGAAGAGATCATAAGAAGCAGGGAACCAGACTAATGGGCGCGGTGCATCATTGAGAAAAAAAAAACAACAACGGAGATTCAGTACTTTCACTAAGATGGAGAATGGTAGTTCTCTGCGGTCTCAGGAGCACCGGAAGTGTGGCGCAGTTGTCAACGAATTGAATTTACCGTAGGATTGACCGAGAAGTTGCAAATGAAAAATTAAATTCGATGCATTCGCAACTTTTCGATTAATGTTAGTTTCGTATATAGCCGAAGTAGTCCGAATGGCATCTCGTGGCGTACATCGAGGTATGATCCAAAGGATTTACGTCGAAGTTGTAAATGACTCCAATCATCTCAAGTTCACACCAACATTCGGATTATTCTTTTAATACGATTACATTACAAAAATACGAAACATTCGGACCACACTGGATAATGGCCATGCTCAAGACTGCCAGGTGCCAAAATCCGAATCATTCCGATTACCTCCAAATCCTGACCGATCCTAACCTACATCCGTTGCTGTAAAATCTGATGTAAATTGAACGAGATCTTACCATACAATTGGATTTAAAAGATTTGACGTAAATTGAACGTGGTTTTACTATACAGTTGGATTTAAAAGATTTGATATTGTTTTGAAACCAGTACAACGGGATTTTACTATACAATTGGATTTAAAAGATTTGATATTGTTTTGTAACCAGTACAACTGGAAGGTTGATCGGAAGGTTGATCAGAAACTGGTATTCATTAAATAATAGGAAAATTGATGTGATCCCCTCACTTTTGATTCTTCTAATCAAGCGGAGCAGGATCAAAGTAAATACAGAGGAAGATACTTTTTAAGCTTGGTGTAAAACATGATTACATAGGCGATCTGACCTTATGTATTAAAGGAAATATATTTAATTCAGCTTGTTATAAAATAATTCCTTACTGAAGTCACCAATGGGTCCAGTTCACATCTATAAATCAAACTTAACGCTGATTTAGATAAATGGATGGATGTCAGGAGTGCCAATAGCTTATCAGATTGGTTTTTGGAGAAAACTATTGTTTCAATTCTGAGGGTCGGAAAGTGTCTTGGGTGCGCACGAGGGGGGGGGGGTATTCAATTTTAATATGGCACATTTGCTTCGTAATGGAATATAGAAAGAGGTAATACGAAATACTTAATGAAAGCAGTATAACTGTTAAAATCGCATAAATTATCTTACAGATATGTTATATAATGAAAAAAGATTATGAGAATTTTAAGTAAGTTCTCTGCATAACTATTCGCAAACTTATGTATATGTTTCAATGAGCATCTATAATCGAATCACTCAGTGGAATAAAAATCACACGGCGCAAACCATTTTTAAACTTGCAAATTTTTCATTTATCTTGCTATAGGAATATCAAATCCTTGTGATCAGGACAAATGAATATATCCTGGTAAAGATAACCACATAATGACAATGACTGTAATGTTGACAATACTACTACCACTACTACTGATAATAATAATAATAATAATAATAATAATAATAATAATAATAATAAATAATAATAATAATAATAATAATAATAATAATTTATTCACATCCATAACGAATTTGATTGAATCATGCATAATAGATACAAGTAATACTAATAAGATGAAATAACTAAGAAAATGATATATTTCCAATCGGATTAAAAAATATTAGCGAACAAAATAAAAACACAAAAAACAAGGCAAAAAAACTAAATCCACAGGTCTTTCCAACATTCGAAACCTTCATTAACTATCGCATTATCTAAATCTCTCCGTCCTCATACAAACAAAATAAGCCAACCTCCGTACTTACTACTCGAGTTAAACACACGACAAACTCAATATCCCAACCTCGAGCGACTAGAACCAATAATAATTATGCTTCAATGTGTTTGGACTACACCGGTTTATGCCCTTGGCCAAGACCGCGCCATTCGTACATTCTGGTTTCCTCCAGCTTTTGGTTGATTCTAGCTAGCCTTGGCATTTTCAAACTTTGATGTAAATTGAATGGGGTTTTACTGTCCAGTCGAATGATAAGAGTTAATACTTCCTAGTAATTAATGCGACGTAATCAATGTCTTGTAAACCGATCGTGATGATAATGAAATCTTTGCTTTGAAACTGCCATGTCATTAGTTCAATAGGAAAATGACTGTAAACCTTTCACCTTTGATGCTACTAATTAAGCCGGACTAAATCAAAGGAAATACATTCATGAAAATAGTTCTAATTCAATAACAACAACAAAAATGTTTTAGTGCTGCGTGTAAAACTTTATTACATCGGCAATCTGACATTTTGAATTCAAGAAAAAATATTTTATTTTGGTGTTCTACAGAAGATATTGTTACAGAAGCTACCCAAAGGTCCAATACACATATATAAATCAACAATAAAGCTGATTTAGATAAATGGATCGATGTCAAATGTTTTTAAAGCTGGTTTAAATTGGCGTTGGATCAAAATATTGTTATTATTCCTATCGGTCAAATAATGTCCTCTACATAATATTGGTAAACAATTTTATATGTTAGCTCTGACTCATATAGAAATACTTCAGGAGGAAATAGGAAGTACGCGGTAGTCCTTGAAAAAAGGAAAATTTAAAATGCAATTTGTTAATTGTAATTTTCCCCGACAAAGTACGAATCGAATAGTACGAAACCCAACTTAAGCTCGGGTATTATGCAAGAAAAGAACCAGTGCAGTATGAATTGCTCATTGCTACAATTAACTTACAGATGAAAATTCTCTCTCACTCTCTCTCTCTCTCTCTCTCTCTCTCTCTCTCTCTCTCTTGTTCATTCAATATGGGCACTCAAACAATAAAAACATAAGAAAAGAAACAGAAAAAGGTTTCTCTGTCTTTTTATATGATTAGTTACGACTTTGGAAAATATTAGCATGCCATCGCAATGAATTTTGGCCTTTGCTCAAGGATGCTGTTGACATTAACTTTTATTACTTGACTGCACACAGCATATATATATATATATATATATATATATATATATATATATATATATATATATATATATATATAAGGGAAAGAAAGCAGAAATTACGTTACTCTTTGCCTCAGAATAAAATGTAATCTCGTACGCTGAGCAGACAAAAATGGAGAATGAATCTTGCATCACAAAATGTAGCAATGTGTTGTATACAGTAATAAAAAAAAGAGTACAGAGTTTATCTCGCAACTTTATGTGATGAAAATTCATCCCATTTCCGCGAATGTAAACTCAGTCCCATTAAAGAAATTCATCATTAGGCATATATATGTACTAAAATTTTTTAAAAGATTGCATGCATCAATATTAGGAATCCAATTTCCATCAAACTTCTATTAAAGGAAAAGTCCATGTTGCATTTCATTTATTAAATATAGACAGCAGGCGACATGTTTTATATAATTTCCACAAAAGAACGGAACATTTTGTGTATTTTTACTAAAAAACTTGCTTGAAAGTACCGTATTATCACTGTCACTGTCGGTCGCCGCCATTAGAGACTGACAAAATCACTCTGGTCGGAAATCGTCACAAACTTGAGTCCACGTTGCAGAAGAAAAAAAAAAGAAAGAAACAAGAAAATAAAAAAATAAAAAAAGATAAAAGAAGGTACAGTTCAATAAAAAGCAAGTGTAACTCGAGATTTAATGTAGTTAACTTGTTGATTTTATGAAAATATTTCACTCGAACAACAGTCTTACCTGTAGTGTATATAGGACTGCGATGAGCGCAAACCAATCTCGCGACGCAACGAACCAATCGGAGATCCTCTGATGCTTTCATATAGTTCATATATTTTACCTCTGCAATATGGCGGTGCTGAACACATATTAGATAAGCTAGATTGTCAAATATTTGAACTAAAGTATTTCCCTAAGTATGCGTTGTTTCGAACATCATTTACATTTTGCATATCTAAAAAGTCAATATTTGTCACCCGAAAAAAATTGAGAATGAAAAGTTAATGGACTTTCCCTTTAATACAAATATTCAAGAATTCGGCCATCCGGACACATTCTGCACCTAACGACTCAAATAGTCCGTGGAAAAAAGGGGGCAAAAAAAAACCCCAGCTTCGTTATGCGTGAACCCTCATATATATTAAAATCATGAAAATCTTTCGTAATGAGCAAACATTGCCCTTTTCTATTAGCATTTAAGAATTATATATGTATTATAGGATATTCTAGTCCATGAATTACACGGTTCAGTTGTATTTCAGCCGATTCCCGGGGCGCTTGACCCAGAACTAACGGTTGTATGACCAGTAGCTATGTGCTGGCAGTGTGGAATCCATGTTCGACCCAGTCCTGCGTCTTGTAGTCTGATGGATCAACGTCTTGATGACATGCTCGAGCATTCGTCTGGTGTAGTCTGATGGATCAACGTCTTGATGACATGATCGAGCATTCGTCTGCATAGAAGTTAGATTTCGCCGCGTTCCCTGGCAGATGGGGAGGAGTGACGTGTTCGGGTTCAATCCTTGATTTTTCGCCCTATTTTTCATGTCTCTTACATGAACAGCATAATTCTATAAGTGCAGGTCTGTTATATGAATACCAGAGATCAAGAAAACTAATTTGTTTATACATGTCCAAATGACTAAGATGATGCTTACATATAATGAAAATAAGCCAGCATCGCTTATATGTTGAAGATAAAATAGAATCAAAGTACAGTTAGAGGTGGTACAATATTATTTTAATTTTTTTTTATTGCAAATATAATATGGAAGCGGAAAAAGAAATCTCGGAAAAAATATCACGATATTAGGACTTCTTTAAATGCTAACACAACTATTTTTTTGCCGAATTATGTAAAATTGGACATTGAAACAAAACATTCTTTATCGTTCTTTTTACTTCGAGATCACGAAATTATAAATGCATTTTAAAATATGTGCATAATTTAATATAAGGAGGGAGCCACGGTGGCTCAGTGGTTAGTGTGTCAGACTCGAGACCAATCCGTCAGATCAGCTTGGGTCGGCTACCGTGGTGTGTCCTTGGGCAAGGCAATTTACTCTAATTGTTTTGGCACTTAATAACCTACTTTTGTTGCTACGACGTAAAACATCAAACCAAACCAAACCAAAACTCTACAATGGAGCTCACAGCTAATTAATTTGTACTGATTCTTCTTTTCTTCCCATATTACCAATTATTACGTGTGTATTTTACCTTTACAAGATTACAAAGCTAAGTATAGCTACAAATATTTCGTGTACTTCATATATAGATCCAACATTTGAAGCAACATTACCCGAGAAAAAGAGTAATGTTTAACGGATGTTTATTTATTTATTAGTGTTGTATGTATGTATGTATGTATGTATGTATGTATGTATGTATGTATGTATGTATGTATGTATGTATGTATGTATGTATGTATGTATGTATGTATGTATGTATGTATGTATGTATGCAAATGGATAGTATTACTCATAGCACAGTTCATCTTCGACAGGCAACATTTTTACAAGAACTGAAACGAAAACCAAATGTTCTTATTCGAATATTTTTTTAATGTATTCAGCCAGAATTCGAATATTCATCGATGTCCATCAAGTTATTAAATCCATCCTTTTTTATTTGTCTTCCTTGATGTTTATTGACACCCCAGTCCGCCATGCAGCATCAAAACAAAGTGAAGTCAGTCATCTAAATGTAACCAAATGATATGTTAGGGGTTTTGAGTAAAAGAACATTTTTTGTTGTTGGGGAGGTTGATATTCAGACTGAAAATCAAATTAATGTAAGTGTTAATTTCTCTGTTTATCTTCAAACTCAGTATGACTAAAGAAAACTTTTTTTTAGTGTGAAAGACAAACTTTAAGTACAGAAGGGCAGCAACTTGACCACTTGTTCAGTTAATTGCTGGCACTATCTCAACTATTCCATTGAAAGCGATTTATTTACAATAACAATTGCACGGACATTTGGCCAATTTAATTTAATTAAACTCTATTACATTGATTGATACGTAAAGGCTTTGTTGACATTTGATATGACCCTTGTTCTATACCAGTTTATGAACATGATGTCGTACACGTTTTCTTGTCACGAACGTCAGAACCACAATGAATATAAATGGCGATGTTATGAGCAATGCGATTATTCATAATGTTCACATTATGATTACCTTGTGAGTGCGAGTTTGAATTTCAGGCGATGTAGCAGGTTTGAAGTTGTCACTTTGTAAACTAATTCAAAGTTACATACTTTACATTTCACCCCGATTGCTTATTTTACAAAATGATGTCAGACCTGCAAGGGAAACAAACGAATATTCTAATAACGAATTTCGTTTCGAATGTTCGCACAAAGGTATTCTGATTTGAATGTTCGCACAAAGGTATTCTGATTCGAATGTTCACACAAAGGTATTCTGATTCGAATGTTCACACAAAGGTATTCTGATTCGAATGTTCACACAAAGGTATTCTGATTCGAATGTTCACACAAAGGTATTCTGATTCGAATGTTCGCACAAAGGTATTCTGATTCGAATGTTCACACAAAGGTATTCTGATTCGAATGTTCACACAAAGGTATTCTGATTCGAATGTTCACACAAAGGTATTCTGATTCGAATGTTCGCACAAAGGTATTCTGATTCGAATGTTCGCACAAAGGTTTTCTGATTCGAATGTTCGGGTTATTCGTTTCAGCTCTTATTTTTAGAAATCAAACATCAAAATATAAATCGTAGGCCAAACATTTGTGTCACTAAAATCATTAGACAAAAAAACAATCGCTGTCGAAACATTTATCAGTTTATAATTGAGGCATATGACAACAAGAAAGTAACAAACAAGTCTACATAGTTTATCAGTTCAACAAACGGTCGCGCAGTGAAATTATTCATAGAGTAAGATAGCATATGGAGGGTTACTAGGCGAAGTGACTTTGCACCTGATCGATTAATTTTGTTAATATTTAATAAACAGGCTTAAGAAAGATATAAAGATATTCAAAACTGCCATTGAAAGATGTTCTTCTCCAACCCCCAACCCCCAATCAATGATATAGATGTACTTCAAGTATTGTAGTATTGTATTTGATTTGGGAGTTTTCATCTTGAGTTTCGAGGACTGGTACCGGTCTCAAATAATTTCTCAGAATGATTCCTCAAGTTAACATTATGTTGAGATTTCTGACGACACTGGGATGGAAAATACCGATGACGTTCCGATTGACGGAGGTATAGTAGACAGGAAGAAAAATAGCTTGATATTTTAAAAGGTGCACACCTGGGAAACTTTTTATTCTTTAAAAAGTTTAAATATTTATAACACTTGAGGTAATCCTAAAATCTTCATACGAATATAAAACAATTCTTTAATAGTTACTTCAAAATAATATTACTTGATTTTAACTCTTGCTGTCTGCTGAATATTCAGAAAAAAATTAATTGCTGACAGCCACGCAATAATAATGGTATTAAAAGTATAAATTCGAGGAAGAAAATTTTAGAAGTTTAGTAAATTTGAAAAATATAATTATCTTGCACAACAAAATAAGAATTTCACAGAATGATTGTCCTCGCCTTCTCGCTCTCTGATGTATTATGAAACCTAACTTAGTCTCTAGAACAAGGAAAATTCGACAAGTGTCAGTTGTTTCTAAAAAATGGGAATACCTCGGAAATACTGAACTTATTAAGTTGCTCAATGTACCTCAGACAGTGTAGGGAGAAAGGAGCCATATTTTAAAAGCTAAATATAATCGCTGGAGCTTTTACAAAAAGGTCACTCTGACCTACTTTTACATGTTACTAATGATACCGTGGTAAATAACAAATGACGCGAAGGTTACACCAATATATCACTTCGTTGTATTGATACATACTCTATTCGTGACTCATTGCATATAGAGGAGATGGCGTGATAACTAATAAAATATCACGATGGATCCAACATCAAGTCAGCCAAATAACACAAAGAAATACGCCAATACATCAAATTATTCAACTGAACTTGGAGGAAGCTAACATGTTGATGCCACATCTTGCCATTGTCCTGTATAAAACCAGAATGATGACAATAAGAACGACCTAACCACCTTAAGGATGTTGAACTTATTTTGTCATTTTGGGCTGTTTTATGACAATTCGTTATGCCCTACCAAGCACAATTAATTTCCTGAAAAGCAAAAAAGAAGAATGTTTATATGACTCATTAAAAGTCGGCATTTTATGAACTGACACTTTATTAGCGAGAAATCAGTTGTTTGGCGAACTGGATCAAAATTGCCAAATATTTACATTCATATTGTTATGACTATAGGTCTTAAAAATAAGTAACAAAAAGAAAGTGAAACAAACAATTTAAGTAAAGTCAACAAGCAATTTATTTCTCTATAATACAAAGCAAAATTCAAAGACATTTACATTTTGTGAATTAAATTTCAAACACTCCTAAATATCCAATCATAAGTCCAAAAATATAGAATGTTCTAAATGAATTCAAATAGTATTGAATGTCCTGATATACCACGATGATAATAACCAAAATGTCTTTGAATGAGTTCACAAAAGTCCAAAGTAAAATATTAATCCAAAAGTCAATGAGCACTTATTAATTCCAATGAATGTTTAAATAAATAATTCCTCTCGCATGATATCTGAGTTCAATGAAACAATGTAAAATCTGATTACAAAATGATTCCCAGACTGATCTTAAAACCGGAATGAAGTTAATGCGTATCAAGTCTCTATTATATACCTATTTTCTGATGAACTATATCATAACAGGACGTGAGTCATTCTATGAAAAAAAACCCCGTCTAATAGCAAATAAGAAAGGCCTTGAACTAAAATGTTGTCAACATCCTGTTGACAAGTAACCGTATTTTTAAAGTACAAATAAGTACAGCCTTGTTATCATGGACAAAGTTAAGCACATATTATAGATTCAATATACATAACAATATATATGACAATGACCTAAATTTAGGTTGACATATTGATGACAAGAGAAGAAATCATTTGAACCATTCGCCGCAGTCTGATGATACTACACATATTCTAATGGTCACTAAAACTTCATAAAGAAATGCAGAGGAACTATATTTCATTGCGGATTGATAGACGTTTCACTTCTTGCATCTTCTTCATAAAACCCCATATAATTCATGAATATTTTAAATTACCACATCTTCACTGTGGGACAAATAATAAAATAAAATAAAAATAAAAAGCTAACTGTTTATAAGTTACTAGGCGGTGACAGTAATAGCCAAATAATAACACACCAATTCAAAACAGAGGGAAGTCGGTCTATCTCCTTCGTTATATACCATATTTACTAACTCAATCAGTCAATTACTTTTTGGTATACATAGGCGTAAGTAAAACATAAAATGAATAATAGCAAAGACACAGACCGTTCTATATAACACATATTTCCATTCACTCATCAAAGCAGCTGGCGTCGCCAACAATCCTTTCGTTCGTGTATGTGTCTGTGAAATTCTTAGAACAAATACATACGACATTGACCACACAGCACCAAACATATTCATTATATTTTATAATATAAAAGAAATGTATATTTCCTCTCCACTATTATTTCCAATTTCGAGTATTATTTGATTGTGCCACTATTACTGTCAAATACCAGAAGTTCCAGACTACTAAAAGAAAGAAGTTCAGATATTAAGGTTCCATATTTTGAATGAATTTAAAATATCAAAAGAAGTTTCATATGAAAATATCAAAGAGGAAATGTTTCGAGACAGTCGCTCTCAATCAGCTGTAACAACTGCAAATGAAAACGATGCATGACTTGATGTATATATTTCAGTGCGCCCTAACCACACGATATCCTGGCACGAAAAGTGTTAGAGCAAATACGTTCTAACGATAAGCAACAACTTTTGCCTTTCTAAAAACAGATCCTCGTGGGTCTTAGTACTGGATAAGCTTAGAGATATCAACAGTACTCATGAAATATTCATGCCGTTACCAGTAAATAATATAGACGGAAAATTAGCGCATCCCGGGATAAGGACTGAATCTGGTGTCAAGAGAAACAGTAATGTTATAAACTCAACATGTTAGCAACGTTGGAAAAATCATTCTCGCGCCTGTTAGTGACTTTAAAAACCTAAAGAAAAACAAGGGGAAAGATCATTCGAGAAAGAAAAGCAGGGGCACGTGTTTAGTAGGCTCCAAATCTTCCACCGTGCTCTGGCAAATGTTTGATCCAGGCCTGGAGACCATACAAATCTCAACCTCAGAATTTAAAAAAGCTCAAGAGTTTTACGTTTTCCAGGCCACAGAGTGATGAAACTGTCTAAGCACAAGACTAGGCCCCAGAGTCATGAAACTGTCTAAGCACAAGACTAGGCCCCAGAGTGATGAAACTGTTTGAGCACAAGACTAGGCCCCAGAGTGATGAAACTGTCTAAGCACAAGACTAGGCCCCAGAGTCATGAAATTGTTTGAGGACAAGACTAGGCCCCAGAGTCATGAAACTGTCTAAGCACAAGACTAGGCCCCAGAGTGATGAAACTGTCTAAGCACAAGACTAGGCTCAGAGTGATGAAACTGTCTAAGCACAAGACTAGGCCCCAGAGTCATGAAACTGTTTGAGCACAAGACTAGGCCCCAGAGTGATGAAACTGTCTAAGCACAAGACTAGGCCCCAGAGTCATGAAACTGTCTAAGCACAAGACTAGGCCCCAGAGTCATGAAACTGTCTAAGCACAAGACTAGGCCCCAGAGTCATGAAACTGTCTAAGCACAAGACTAGACCCCAGAGTGATGAAACTGTCTAAGCACAAGACTAGGCCCCAGAGTCATGAAACTGTCTAAGCACAAGACTAGGCCCCAGAGTGATGAAACTGTCTAAGCACAAGACTAGGCCCCAGAGTCATGAAACTGTTTGAGCACAAGACTAGGCCCCAGAGTGATGAAACTGTCTAAGCACAAGACTAGGCCCCAGAGTCATGAAACTGTCTAAGCACAAGACTAGGCTCAGAGTGATGAAACTGTCTAAGCACAAGACTAGGCTCAGAGTGATGAAACTGTCTAAGCACAAGACTAGGCCCCCAGAGTGATGAAACTGTCTAAGCACAAGACTAGGCTCAGAGTCATGAAACTGTCTAAGCACAAGACTAGGCCCCAGAGTGATGAAACTGTTTGAGCACAAGACTAGGCCCCAGAGTGATGAAACTGTCTAAGCACAAGACTAGGCCCCAGAGTCATGAAATTGTTTGAGGACAAGACTAGGCCCCAGAGTCATGAAACTGTCTAAGCACAAGACTAGGCCCCAGAGTGATGAAACTGTCTAAGCACAAGACTAGGCTCAGAGTGATGAAACTGTCTAAGCACAAGACTAGGCCCCAGAGTCATGAAACTGTTTGAGCACAAGACTAGGCCCCAGAGTGATGAAACTGTCTAAGCACAAGACTAGGCCCCAGAGTCATGAAACTGTCTAAGCACAAGACTAGGCCCCAGAGTCATGAAACTGTCTAAGCACAAGACTAGGCCCCAGAGTCATGAAACTGTCTAAGCACAAGACTAGACCCCAGAGTGATGAAACTGTCTAAGCACAAGACTAGGCCCCAGAGTCATGAAACTGTCTAAGCACAAGACTAGGCCCCAGAGTGATGAAACTGTCTAAGCACAAGACTAGGCCCCAGAGTCATGAAACTGTTTGAGCACAAGACTAGGCCCCAGAGTGATGAAACTGTCTAAGCACAAGACTAGGCCCCAGAGTCATGAAACTGTCTAAGCACAAGACTAGGCTCAGAGTGATGAAACTGTCTAAGCACAAGACTAGGCTCAGAGTGATGAAACTGTCTAAGCACAAGACTAGGCCCCCAGAGTGATGAAACTGTCTAAGCACAAGACTAGGCTCAGAGTCATGAAACTGTCTAAGCACAAGACTAGGCCCCAGAGTCATGAAACTGTCTAAGCACAAGACTAGGCCCCAGAGTCATGAAACTGTCTAAGCACAAGACTAGGCTCAGAGTCATGAAACTGTCTAAGCACAAGACTAGGCCCCCAGAGTGATGAAACTGTCTAAGCACAAGACTAGGCCCCAGAGTGATGAAACTGTCTAAGCACAAGACTAGGCCCCAGAGTCATGAAACTGTCTAAGCACAAGACTAGGCTCAGAGTGATGAAACTGTCTAAGCACAAGACTAGGCTCAGAGTCATGAAACTGTCTAAGCACAAGACTAGGCCCCCAGAGTGATGAAACTGTCTAAGCACAAGACTAGGCTCAGAGTCATGAAACTGTCTAAGCACAAGACTAGGCCTAAGAGTCATGAAACTGTCTAAGCACAAGACTAGGCCCCAGAGTGATGAAACTGTCTAAGCACAAGACTAGGCCCCAGAGTCATGAAACTGTCTAAGCACAAGACTAGGCCCCAGAGTGATGAAACTGTCTAAGCACAAGACTAGGCCTAAGAGTCATGAAACTGTCTAAGCACAAGACTAGGCCTAAGAGTCATGAAACTGTCTAAGCACAAAAATTAAACTCAGAATCAAAACTCCAAAATAAGAAATAAAAAATCATACTCAGAATTGCTTAATCTCGTTCAAACTTGGCATGTATGTAGAAATACAATCAGAAAATCCAGATATTTTTATTTTACATTTTTTATTCTGATCCTTCTCAGAGCGAAGCCATATAAAATCAAAATTTGTGAAGTCTGACCATGAGCTCAAATTCAAACAGTTTCATGACTGAAGGGCAAGGCCTGTTGTCATGGTATCATATAGAATGTTTCTGCTATCGAATTTTCATCCCTCCCTTAGTTAAGATTATAGACATTTGTAATGATTCTTTAAGTAGAGAGTTAATAATATCATCACCATGCCAGGGAGTGCATTTTCCAGGTGGTGAAAATGTTCCAGTCATATTTTGAAGGTAGCAACCCTAGTTGGTGATACTATAAAAAAAAGTACATACTATGTAAGATCGACGGAGTAAAATTGCCAGACACAGAATTTTGAACCCCGAAATATCTTTGATGTTTTTCTTGTATTATTTTAAATGTTGCATATTTTCAACTTTGATCTGATGATATGATTACTATAACGTAACATGAAAAAACACGGTCAAAAACATTCCTATCAAGATTATAGGCCAGGAGATCAAGTTCTGTGCATAGAAATCATCACTTTCTTTCCCCTCTTCTTCTTGTCATAGCTGTATTTCCGGTAGTAATGTTATTAGTAACAGTATCATATTTATCGCTGTGGTTTCAGCATCATTATCATCATCACCACCACTACACAATTATTATTATCATCATCATCATCTGAAACTTTTACATGGGCCGGAGTGTTACATTTTCCATTGTTAAGGTGAAAATTCTCAAATAGAATATTCATCCTGGGGTTAGTACTCATATATATTTTTCATCCCGAATAAAAAAAAAAGTACATGGGGGTGGGGTGAATTTTTTCTATATGGACCGGCACACTATCTCTGATCACTACGTAACAGACGCCTTAACCAGTCTGCAACTTGACACCATAATGTATCAGAGACAAGAAAAGCCAGCATATAATATGGTGATGAGGAAACTTTACCATCTTGTATCATTACAGTCATTCAGTTACCGATAACGATCACAGAAATACTTAAGATTACAATTCTCTTATATCTTTTCATTAAATGATC
This sequence comes from Margaritifera margaritifera, assembly GCA_029931535.1. Lineage (NCBI taxonomy): Eukaryota > Metazoa > Mollusca > Bivalvia > Unionida > Margaritiferidae > Margaritifera > Margaritifera margaritifera. Next base: position 2,087,426 of record JAQPZY010001636.1, on the reverse strand, counting down.
GTAAAGCTAAATTAGAAATAAAAGTCCAATCAAAGGACTTTTTAAAAAAAATCTGTAAATTTATCGTCTTGCTAGCGATGATATCGCTGCAGCACTAGTAACGCATGACTAAAACTCATGTGAACCAAGTCCATTCCTCTGCTACTATTTGACAAACCTGATAATAATACATGTATGAAAACAGAAGAAATTGGCCCTTCATACAGCTCTTAACAATCTACTCCCCAAAAACTAAGCAACAATTCACACTGTGATCTTGACCTTTCTGACGCCTGTATCCATCATTCCGATTGATGTGCCATGTACACTGGTGAATTTGGTTAAAGTCTAAACATACGATCCCAGTTACTTTCCCAAAAATATAAGAAACTGAAAACTTTGATCTGGACCTTTGACCTTTTGACCGGTAAACTACTAATATTCCATGGTTAACATCTTTACTTTGAATCATGTCCATTTATCCATGGCAATAATAGATAGCACTGCCAGATCCCAAACTGTAGCCAATAACCACCCACATATATTTAAACAATTCCTCAGTGCGACCTTGATATTCGAGATCCCTGCCCGTCAATCTCAATGGACCGCCTCCCCCCCCCCCCAATTATGCAGTTGTGTGCAAGATTTGATGATGATCCCCTGATGAAAAAAATGTGAAAGAACACGTTAACAAAATGTTTACGCTCGACAGACAGTTAGACATTGTGGCCGCTGTGATTCGCCTTCTGCGTCGCAGGAAGCAAAATAAAAAAAGATTCGTAGAGAGAGAGAGAGAGAGTGTGTGAGATGGCCAGCAAGGGCGAAATATGTATAGAACAATAATAGTATATCCATCTTTTGTAGTATTGTTTCATTCTTACTTGACTCTGAATTAATATTTGTAAAATATTTGATTAAATTTTTTTGTCTTGTAAAAATGTAAAAATGTTAGAATGTTTTCTTGCTAAACAATGGAGAAAACGTTTTTCAACGTTTTGACATAAGTTTATTACGCGTATAAAGAACTGGATATTGTGGCAATATTTTTTACTGCGATTTATTACAATATTCTCCTGAATGAAGTATCAACAGCTGAGCAAAATGTTTGTAAAAGCAAACTGCGATTTATCACAATATTCTCCTGAATGGAATATCAACAGGTGAGAAAATGAACGTAAAAGTAAACAATATCCAATAAATAAAAAGCATTTAAATTATTTCAAGTATTTTCAGCGGCAACTAAGTTGAATTCGCCACATCTTTTGTTTCCTAATTTTCATTCTATGTAAAGTTATTTTTTCGACAGCAGTATGCTAAACGTAATTTAGCAGTGATCGGAATTACGACGTGTCCTGTACAATTTCAAAATCCAAATAGAAATGTAGCGAACTTTGCTGGGTTAAAATTTGTAATAAAAGCATTTAATTTCTAGAAGATTTAAATTACGAAACTTACCTCAGCAACGAATAAGTAAGTCCCACACCTGTGGCCATCACTCATGCTAAGCTGGAGATATAAACGAGTTACTACAGTATTTCTAGCAAGTAAATATTGATTTTCGAACAAAAATGTACACGTGTTTATAGATGATTAGGCCGAGAATAAAATACCGTCCTCACTGTAGAACTATGCCATTTCTCACGTTTTTATTTACTTTCTGTCCTCTTTGAGTTTTTCCTTCAAAATCTGTTCAATAAAGGACAGGACTTTACAGTTATTGATTTTGTCTTAAAATTTTAAAAAATATGATGTTTTAACTTTAAATATTAAATGAAAATAGGAGTGACTGGTAAATAAAAATCATTTGCTCAATTACTGAAATAAGCTTAGAGAGGAGCCGCAAAGCCGTTTGATTCATCACTAATAACTTTCCGCTAGTTTAGTTAACCTATTGTTGTATCAAGTGTGCCTTGAGCAACCTAAGTGTGCCTTGAACAACCTAGGTGTACCTTGAACAACCTAGGTGTGCCTTGAACAACCTAAGTGGATATTTGAGATATCTTTAAGAGGTCTTTCGCATTTGGCAGAAGTAAAGTACTATTTGGATGACAAACGATTTTTATTTGCAATATTTAACAATGCTGTATATTTGGTTTTCTGTCATTACTGTATGTAGGTCGCATCATATTTAAAGTATATACAAAAGCGATAGTTTTCTCGTAAATAAATAAATGCAGAGTGGAAAAGATGAAACAAATCAAAACATTAACTGCATTTCATACATTAACGCATAAACATTGTTACGTCCTATCATAAGGGTATAATGTCAAACACATCTACACCCAAAGACATATACACGCAAGCACACAGAAAATATTTACTTGAATCGTTTCTAATTCTCTCACATCCTTACACGTTTAGCAATTAAACAACAGAAAATGATAAATAAACAATAATCGGTTAGATTTCAAAATTAGTGGTTTAAATGATGAATAGTGATTTCAGTGTTAAATTATGTTGTCTGAGATCGGTAGCTTCATCGGGGTCTCGAGTTTATTCTGCCTCAAAGGCCGCATTGCACCGACATTATGGGGCGTCGCGAGCGCTTTGTTCAAGTTGTAAAAACTTATTGTGGCAATATATTTGCGTGACGCTACTATGAACCGGTTTCTTTATTTTTCCCTAGTTTGATGCATGGAACGGATCAAAAGTCATTATTGAAACCACTAATGGAATTTTTGTGATCTCTCATGTTTCTCGCTTGATGACGCAAGTGGTCTTTGGTATTTCAAAAACTGGTTCTCTGTTTCGGAATGCTTTGTTCCACTGCAAACCTTCTATAAAAGGGAACCAGAATGTTCTCATACTCCATATACAGTATTTATGTGTGGTTGAGTTCAATTCAGTTTGCACATGTATACTCTGAGCTGCGTTTTAATTGGTAAATTAGCGACTTAAATGAAACACAACTGTTTCAAGACACATATATATGCTTTTCAACTTGCACATCAGCTGACATGTCTCAGTCAAACATGTGAATTTATAATGTAGAAGAAAACTTCAAGAAAGAAAAGATTGTTCATTGATTTTCTTTCTTCTGCGGAACTGACGTCATGTCATTAAAGTGGTAAAAGCAGCACTCTATTGATTGTCAAACCAATACATATTTTGTTTTCTTGTTTCTCATTTCCTCCAAGATTGATGAATAACCTTGAAGTATAAAGAAACTTAGAACTGAGAGAAAAGCCAAATAAAAAAGAAAAAAGAAAATAATAAAACCAAATTGATTTTTGGCCTTTGCCATTGCCCATGAATTATTGTGTATGCTAATGCCCATTTCTGCATATTCATGTAATATCATTCTAGACAGTACGTTTCCTTTATTACTCACCTACTTGTGCAGTGGCGGCGCGAGTGTTCGAGGCGCCTGGGGGCAATATTCTTTAGTGGCGCCCCTACTTTGACACAGAGAACAGCTTTTACGTCAGTTGCCAACCTCCATCCCCCCCCCTCCCCGTCTAAATATAAGTTTTGTGAAGAATTGCCCCCGTTACGCTAAGGTGAGGTTAAATACTATGAAAATTTCAGCTGCAAAAAAAAGCTCCCGACGAATCCCCCACTTCGCCTGGCGCCCGGGGCAATTCCCCCCCCCCCTCGTGCGCCACTGTACTTGTGTATCAATATGAACGAAATGAAGATAAAATGCACAGTTAGAGAGGTACTTCACTGCATAGGTTCCATCCATCTAACATTGAGATATATATTATTAACATTACTGGAAAAGCTCTGACGCCAAACGCAATGATAGAAAAGACATGTGTATGCGTCATTATAAGATTTTTCACATTTTGTAAGACAGGTGGATACGTCATTATAAGATTTCCAAAATTACATAAATTTTTAACAGACAAGGCTCTGGATAAGAGCGCCAAACTGTTAATTCGAAAAACATCTTATCTGTGAACGATTCCAATGATGAAGGGACGAGGGGAAATTAGATGTGAAGAAGAATATGATGAATTACCAGAGCTGTATTAATTGCTTGTTTTTTGTTTTTGTTTTTTTTGTTTTTGTGTGTGTGTGTGTGTGGGGGGGTGTTTGTGTGTTTGTTTGTTTGTTTGTTTTTTATTTTAGTTTTTGTCTTATGCATCTGCATTCTTGTTGCTTGGGAATCCCGACGGGTAATGGAGATTTCATCGGATGATGCCTAAAATTTATTCTCTGATTCCTACTTACATTCGGAGTATCAAGCTGATAAACAAGTTCTCGAGGGTTTATATCGATTAATTTGCAAAATTTTATCATCATTACAATTATTCTGATGAACTAACAAAAAAGCAAATGATAAAAATAGAAACTAAATTCTATATCAGCTCGAGGGATCAGGAGTTCGAGTTAAGAAGCTTAACTAAAATCATGGACATTTTTCAGGGTCTTTAACACCTGTTTGACCGATCCCGCATATTTGAGCCAACCCAGTTTGAGGCAACGAGATTCCACTGCAATAAATAAATAAATACGTTAATCTAAGGATCCCATACATGTATATAAGAGTTTTCAATGATGACCTGTGTTTTCATTTTCCTTCGATTACTTATTGAGAAATGAGAGTGAATTACGACACAAAATCTCAACGTGTCATATCTTAAATTTATAATCATGATTTGTCACCATTGACATTTGACGCACTCACATTCCAATGGGGACTTAAAAGAAAAACCTCGTAATGGACCAATATTTGCTTTGGAATTGCACATGCAAGCAGCCATCTTAAGTTACACGTCAACAAAACAATCAGCATTAACGAGATCCGTCAATTAAGTTTCGATGGACGGACTTTTGTTATGATTTTTTGTTGCTGTTATTTCTAATAGATCTACTATTACCTTACCTGCTGGAGTAGATTCTAAAGCACACTACATTACAACCAGCTGGAAACAAAATGTTTCATGAAATACTGTCTTCTACGACGTTCTTTTCCAAAGTAAATTACTGCTAACACGCTTTTGTTTTCTCGCAAGGTGACATTGCCTCGTTTTGAAATGGCCAAGATCATGATACAAAACATATGTAATAAGAAAGATAAACTACACCGTGTAATTGTTTATCTAAGCAATAAGTAAGTACACCTGCTGGTGCCTTCAGTGAAATTCATTTTTAGATAAACCTGTGTAAAATAAACTTCCGATGCGGGTTTTGTTTTGTTAATCTGAAGGTATGATGATGAATTGGAAGCGTAGATGGAACGCATAAATTGTGAAGGAGGTATTTAAACAGCCATATGAAACAGGAATTCTTTTTCCAGGCTGAGAAACGTTAACTTTGTGGAGCAGTATCTGGGGAAATGGCATATTATCAAGCAATATACCGTGCTCTTAACAATTTGCGTAAAGTTTGTGTAATAGCGATTTATCTGTTTACAATTGTTTCAATAGACTTAATTACCAAATGTCCGCTTTATTGTTGTTCCATGTTAAGACTAGCAATGTTTATTCAGTAACTTAAAATTTTGGTCCTGTAAATAATAAAGAACCAAATTTTGAGTCTCTTTGCGGAATACCATTACCAGTGCTAGCAAGGAATATGCCCGCATGAAAATATGTCATATATGTGAATTAAACATTTATCGTGAAAAACAAAATCTGTTACTAAAGTGCGTACATATAGACCTTACGAAATAGGTAGTCTCAATTACGTATTTTTTTTATTTTATCTACAAATATCTGGTTGGTGTTTGTTTGTTGCACATGAAGACAGAGTCGCAGAAAATTGTGTCTCTCTCCTATCAAAAACACCCATTATAAAACTCAAACGAAACACAACAAATATGAAAATCCATCTATGACGCCTTCTAAGAGGCGACTAGAAAGCAGTCTATCTGGCGCTATATGCTGGAGCTATATTCAGCTCCAGTTGAATGCAATACGGATCAAGCAAACTGTTGTTGTGTTTGCTGTGCCAATTCGGTCTTTCTTAAGAAATAAACATGTTTTCTCGATCGGTTCTACATGTATCGCGAGGTTAAACGAGCAACTGCAAGCGGAAATCGCTTTCAGTTGACGTCAATTATTGTGATGCTGACATCTCTATACGTGGAATGTTACGTAACAAGCATTGCAATCTCTAAAACGAATTCATATATAACTGACAAGTGCCTTTCAAATGCAACATTCATTAACGGTTTTGATCACTGAAAAATGTTTGTATTTCATGAAGCAACGCAACGAAAACTGATGTCAGTAAAACGTGGTTCTGACAGAATCTTACTGTGAATTACAAAACAATAGTAAATGTGGCATTAAGAGGCTTGTTTTTTTTAGATATGCCTTATGTTCACTCTGATGAAAGCAATGAGCGTAGTTTGCTACGGAAATAGTTTGCTTGTGTATGAGGCGTCAATCTTCACTTCTCATACATGTAGAAATACAACAGCTATTCTTCTTCTTCTTCTTCTTCTTCTTATTATTATTATTATTATTATTATTATTATTATCAATCCATAGAGATTCTTGAAAGAATCTGAAACGGTGCATCAGAGATGCTTTTGCCTAAACAATTTTATCAACATTTGGGTTGTTGCTATCGCCATTTGATGGGATCAGAGAAAGCTATTAGTTCATGGTTTTACATGTTTCCAAAGACCTACCTAAACAACGTGATAATTCATGAATTCAAGTGGTTCCAAACCAATCCTTTTCTTGAAAACAAAACAGTACCATCGCAAATCTCAATTTGACTATCTTGTAGGAGGTGGAGGTGGGGTGAGGGTAAAATTTGTATACCCTCAACTCACCGCCCCCGCCCTGAGTACAACCAAGGTTCGATACAAATTTCGTCAAAAAAGGTTAGTAACTGTTATTTTGTTCAAAAACTGCACAACTAATATAACATTTTCTCAAAAACGCTGAATAATCATTGTGTGACTTGGACTTTAATTGTTGTTTTGTTTTTCTTCTTCATACATAACCAGAGCCATAACAACACAAATCTGATTTTGACAATGATTTCTTCTAGTGGCTCAGCACTCAAGTTGTATGATAAGTTTTCAAACTGAATGAATTACATTATGTCTTTTTTAATATGCATCTAAGATTTACTTCACGAGGAAACAGTACAAGTTTGCAGAATGATGGCTAATTTGAAAAATGCAAGTGAAAAGTTAAATTGTCCCCTAGTGCAAAAGAATGTATATATATTATGTATGCTGTATCTTTGATATAGCACGAATTGTATAAAATAAATCTTTTATTACAAGGAAACGAGGATTTATTATTTTTTTTTCTCATTATTTTTGTATTTTATTAATAATTAATAAGTGGAAATTCATCACTGATCTAGAGAGTACAGAAGCAATAGTCTACTCTTGAAACCGTAATTATATGCGCTTTGAAACAATAATTATATGCGTACTTATACGCCATGGACGAATTACAGTTTGATATACCAACAGTATTGGTACCCTGATGTCGGGTAATCCTGCGCACCTAAGGATTGTATCATGCCGTTATTTGTCTTCGGAGTAAATTCTGATTGTTTACTTATTGCATTGAAAGCATCTACCTTCACTTTAAATAAACAAATCAATTCTTATATTTTTACTTAAAATTTGCCAGAAAATTTAAACAGACACAAGCATACCCCTCATGCTCTAGCAAATTCAGATTTTTAGTGTAATTATGCGCAGGCACTGTTTTAATTTCATTGTCGGACTTCATGTTTTCAGTAGCGATTTAAAATTTTGCTTACTCATTCAGTCATATGTAGGTCATTATGTTTTCAAATTTCAGGTGTCCATTTTCTTTATTCACTTGATAACTAGTGTTTAGTCTGAGTTGTCATTTGCACTCAAGCAAAAACCACAATTTAAAACATTTAATACATTTTTTTTATATTTTATCGAATCAAATTATCAGTTATTGACCTAGACCTCAAATCTTCTAAAAATGGAATAGTCTTTTTTGTGCAGAGGGGTTGCAAAATGGTAAAAAATGCCTCCAGCAAATGGTTTTTGTTTTGCTGCAATGCTGAAATTTTTGTTTGAGCTGTAATTAACCAGAAGCGTATGAATTCACAAATTCAATGCACAATATGACATTTCCATATCAAACTCGAATAAAATATCAATTTTTTAAAATGTGCAATTCAGTTATCTAATAGCAATATGCTAAAGCCGTAAATACGTTAAACATGCGTAACGTCGGATGCGCAGGATTAGCCTACGCGCAGAATTGGACGAACTGGCTGTGTGTATCAAATTGCTCTATCAAATTTCTCTATACCAACACTTTAAAAGCCATGTTATTTTTAATGTTTGTGATATATATATAACATCATGATCTTACCATTGGATCAGACTGGGGCGGCTACCTTGGTATGTCCTTGAGCATGGCATTTTACTTCAATCGCCTCGGCACCAAATGCCCTACTTGTGTTGCTGTGCCATCTGACACCAAATCTTAACGTTCATGAAAGTAATAACAGTAATACTGACGTAACATTCTGAGGGACTTGATATAACACAATCCAATATATGAACGAAAATATTTATTTTAAACCTGCAACTGCTGAAGAAGAAAAACACAGAAATGCAAAGAAGATTTAAATGTTATATCATATTATCTTATAAACATTTTTTTTTCTAAAATGTAATTTTCATAAGATATTTTAACATCTACATGTTTAAAATTTAATTATGTTTACCTGAAAGGATGCAGATTCTTATTCTGTTATCAGTCGCCCTTGCAAAGCAGACCAGAAAGAGCACAAAAGCGTATTCCCGTGCAAAGTAGACTAGAAAGAGCACAAAAGCGTATTCCCGAGACAGCTAAATAGTATCTGTTATTTGTTGTTACTTCTAGCCTATATTATCACTGACATTTGAAGCTGGGATGCTGGCCAATTGGCCCACAAGTGAAAACAGCCCGCATAATTGCTGCTGATCAACAGATCAATTAGAATATATCGTGATTAGCACAGAAAAGAGGACTGGAACGGGGTTTCCTCAATAAGTGAAAAATGTTCCTCTAAGCTCTGTGTATTGAGTGCTTAGTTCAGTAAACGAAGCCAACTTCAGATATCGACTGGTTATTAGTTTTTCACCTTTCCATGGTCTCTAAATTACAACAAAACACATAACTAACCCGAGACTTCCATTAAATTAATCGGCAGGGTTTCATCATATATGACTTCCTAACATAGATTGGCCCTACTGGTATTTAAACATTTACCGGTATGTGTTTTGAATTTAGATAGGATATTCTTAACAGATGTGTGGAAAAAAACAAAACACAGAGACCTACATACACGCACAGGCCAAACAAATATATAGATGAATCTAAAGTGCTCAACCGTTACATCTTTTTATTATCATGAGTCAGGCCAGTTGCGTGTTTTATTGTGGAATTTATACCCTGAAGATGTGAGAAACTAATAACCACTAAATATGATACAAATTGAAAAGGCTGACTCTAGAAAGAGAGAAGCTAAGAACAAAGAGCGCAAAAACAAGAAAGAAATATTCATATATCATATTTAATGTTAAAAGGGGCTTCAACATATGGATCTCTCTATTAAAAGTTAACCACACTGTCCCAATCAACCCGCTTTAATATGTTTCAATGTCTGAAGCAGGTTCAAAACTTTTACAGAAAAAAGTAACAATGAGAAGGAGACAATTGAAAAATATTTGTAGAAAACAAAGAAAGAAAAACGAGGAAGAAAGTAAAGGGAAAAAGAAAGAAAATTGCAAAGCGCAGAAACTGCGGATCCTAGTCAAAAAGTTTATGGATAGCCGATATCAGAAAGTATGGCAACTTAACAACGGAAAGTTTGTTTTATAAAGAAAATCCTAAGACAGACAATTTTTGCTCAAGCTATTAGGAACATTCGAACATGGCGACAAAAAGTGAGAAACATTTAGACATACTGTATTTTAATAGCATATAGTGAGAAACATTTAGACATACTGTATTTTAATAGCATATAGTGAGAAACATTTAGACATACTGTATTTTAATAGCATATAGTGAGAAACATTTACAAATACTGTATTTTAATAGCATATAGTGAGAAACATTTAGACACACTGTATTTTAATAGCATATAGTGAGAAACATTTAGACATACTGTATTTTAATAGCATATAGTAAGAAACTTTAGATATACTGTATTTTAATAGCATATAGTGAGAAACATTTAGACATACTGTATTTTTACTAGCACATAGTGAGACACATTTATACATCCTGTATTTGTAATAGCATATAGTGAGAAACATTTATATATACTGTATTTTTAATAGCATATAGTGAGAAATATTTACACATACTGTATTTTTAATAGCATATAGTGAGAAACATTGAACTTTCAGTATTTTCACAACATTAGTTTCCCTTTAAGTTTGCTAATTTTCAATGAAGTCGATTTGTTCCAAGTATGATGACTTTAGGGTTATGAGCTTGTGCTTGGGTTCTGAGCTCAAAACGTTTTGAGAATACGGGGCTAGAGATTGTTGTGCTCCCCGCTATGAATATTGGTAAGTCAGAGAAGGTACACAGGCAAGTATATCCATTTCAAAGAAGGAAAGGAAGACACGAATGAACGAATGAAAGAGAAAGGGAAGGCAAAAAATAAAGTAAAATGAGAGAAGGGTAAAAAAAAAAACAGAAAAAAGAAGCAAAAGAAATAACCACAGTTGACACCAACGCACATCATACACACAACGGAATGCGAACATAACACTTGTGTCTTGTCCCTGGGTTGTATTGCGGTCTTGCATTTAAGTCTAAGTAACTGCAATGCGATGTTTATATATGTAAAAAAAAAAAAAAAAAAAAAGTAATACGCAAGAAATGTTTGGATGCCAATTCAAACACTGACTTAATGGCCAATTTGTGGGGCAAACTGAAACAGCTGGAAGTTGATCCCTGCAGTAGAATTTCTTTACATCAACCGGTCGTGGTACATTTTAGTCTTCTTCAAAGCGAGATAATAGATGGCTTTGATTTATTGAATAATTCATTATGGTTTTAATGGCAAGCCAGTACATAAAAAGACTATTAAGTGCCGAGGCAATGGGACTAAAGTGCATTGCCAAGAGAGAGACACCACGGCAGCAAACTCTGGCTGGTCTGGGCAGTATTCGAACCTACATCCTACTGACTGTGAAAACGGCACGCTAACCACTAAGCCACCAAAGCTTTGAAATATACAAATGCTATTACTAGTACATTATTTTGAGTCATGTGTTTTGTATGTATCATTACAATTCATCATTTGATTAAGTTCATTACTTGTATATTTTGTTTAACCAAGACTACCCTACCTGTATCATGCAAAAGTTAAAGATGAGAAACTAAATAAAACATCTTTAGTTGTACAGGTTACAGCAGTGTCTAAAAATAATATATTTAATGAAATGACCGTACTTTTTTGTTGTTGTGAAAATAACCTATCGAGAACTGATAGAATGATAGCAGTCGACGTTGTGATCCAACGCAAAAGCCAAAAGCTGAACTCACTATTTTAATTTCTGTTTCAGCTCTTTATGATCAGAGGAAATAAATACAACATATAATAAGCATTTTTTCAACAGGTCTCCAGAAAAAATCTGAGATAAAGTGATTATGCTTTTTTTGTTACTATAATGGATGAAATTAAAGATGGATCTCTGACCGGTCGATTAAGTGGTATGAAGTCTTACACGCAAAATGCCATGTACTTCGTTACACAGCGTAGAATTTACAACCGTTAAAAAAACTGGGAGAAAGAAAGAAAGAAAAATAATGAAACAAAACATCAAACAATTAAAGTGAACACACACACACACACATCGATATATATATATATATGTGTGTGTGTGTGTGTGTGTGTGTGTGTGTGTGTGTGTGAAAACAAAGTCATGCATATATCAAGGACAATTTTCGCCTCATAAATGGTTATTATGATAGAAGCAGGACATTAAGGGATGCAGAATAAACCAATAAAGATATCCACTATGTCATAAAAAGTAATTTAAACTTTGATCAATAGCTACATTTCAAAAGCTACGATGGTGATCTTTTGATCTAATCCAAAGAACTTGCCACAGATTATAAAATAAGCGAAAAAGTCACAGTATCGATTCAGCCACTGGGGAGAATTATTAAACATTCACATGCATTACTTTCAAGGCAAATGGTAATATATTAACGATTACAGTGGCAATTTTCATCTTCGTGACTGGTTTAGGTTACTTCCTGATTATATAAATGATTGTTGCTTAAAAACGTAACATATCAAACTGTATGTTCACCAGTGAAAGTATTACATTACAGAGAAAAACTTCCTTAACATTCCCTCCGTAACCCGGCATCCTCTGTAGACTATCTCTATATTTTGCTCTCCAATAACACCCATTTTAATACTAATCACACATCTGTATATTGGCCACCTTAACGGCCACAATGTTCGGTACTTCAGCTCATGAAAGTGTCACCGTAGTCCAAGATGGGCCGCAAAATACAACAGACCTAGGCCATGACTAATCCCATATTACACGCTATAATAGGCCTAGACCATAACTAACACCACTGTTACAAACTACAATAGACCTATGCCATGACTAACTCCAGAATTACAAACTACAATAGACCTATGCCAATAGACTGAATTGCAGAGGCAGAACAGAAGTGCGAGCAGCGTAAATCTCTGGACCACAGCACGTCCCAAGCGGCATCTCCTGTCCAGTGTGCCACAGACAATTCAAAGCACACTCACGTACCCATAGAAACCAAACCAGTTAGGGATGTCATGGTCATCTTCGAACTCGAAGGACGGACAACAGACCTGTGCCATGACTAACCCCACTATTACAAACTACGGTAGACCTATACCATGACTAGCCCCATTATTACAAACTACAATAGACCCATACCATGTCTAACCCCACAATTACAAACTACAAAAGGCATATATATCATGACTAATCCAAATATTACAAACTACAACAGACCCATGCCAAGAATTATCCAACTATTACAAGCTACAATAGACCCATGCCAAGAATTACCCAACTATTACAAACTACAATAGACCCATGCCAAGAATTACCCCACTATTACAAACTACAACAGACCCATGCCAAGAATTACCCCACTATTACAAACTACAATAGACCCATGCCAAGAATTACCCTGCATTACAAACTACAATAGACCCATGTCAAGAATTATAACACTATTACAAACTATAATAGACCCATGCTAAGAATTATCCCACTATTACAAACTAAAATATACCCATGTCAAGAATTATAACACTATTACAAACTACAACAGACCGATGCAAAGAATTATAACACTATTATAAACTACAACAGACCCATGTCAAGAATTATCCCACTCTGACTTACTACAATAGACCCATGCCAAGAATTATCCCACTTTTACAACTACAACAGACCCATGTCAAGAATTATAACACTATTACAACACTATTACAAACTACAATAGACCCAAGCAAAGAATTATCCCACTTTTACAAACAACAATAGATCTATGCAATGAATAATCCCAATACTACAGAACAAAACACACCTATGCCATGACTAATACCAGTATCACAACTACAATAGACACATTCCAGGACTAATCCCACTATTACCAACTACAATAGACTTATGCCATGACTAATCCCACTATTACAAACTCCCTTCCATAATAAAAGTTCTCTATGGATTCAAAGTGACACATGTATGCACATTAAACGTCATTATAACGAATACCTCTTTAAAATGAACTGGTGGTTTGGACACGCAAATCGTTTGGTATGACCAGATTACACAGTACAATTCTTATGATCAAACACGAACCAATTCTTTTAAAAGGTAGAAAAATTGACGTTTATTTATGTGGAGAGAGAGAGAGAGAGATAGAGAGAGAGAGAGAGAGAGTCAGTTTAATACGGGATGTTGAGAAAACTGCGAGTACATTACAAGCTTTACTACTAGTTATACCAAACTGGTAGGTAATTCGGTATCCGGTTGCAGTTGCATGAAATCATAGATATGACAAGCCTTGCAAGATTTTGTTTTGTATGTGCGTGTCCCATAGATAAAATGTTTGCCTGCCTGTTTGTTAGTTTGTGAGTATGTTCTTGCGTAAACTGTTGAAAACAAATGAACCTCTTAAGTATATTTACTCTTTATCTCTCCGAAAGTCATACGTTTCTGTATGAGACAAAACCTTCTTTAACCTCTCGACCTGATGCTCTACCTTCCAGACCCTAATCTCAGCACAAATATCTTCATCTATCCTTCTATTGTTAGCTTGGGACCTTTAATACCACTAGTTCCTAGTCGGTTATAGCAACCAGTTTCTTCGCTTCATGTTCCAATTTCTGGAGAGCTTCGGGCTTTCCGATCGATGCTTCTGTTTAAAATACATGAACAGCACCATATCTGATCAGTGTTAAAGACTAAGCTTACGCGCTTCTTCCTCATTTAAACGCCACGGGAAAAACTGCGTATGAAACAGAACTTTATCAACCCTCGAAAAACGGAAATGAAAAGATAGAACGTTACACATCTTTATTTCTATTTAAAAAAAGCAATATTGATATATTTATTTACAATCAGGTTAAACTCGATCTACTTCGGCATTTTTGTGCCAGAATAGGTTGGCCAATTATGATGCATCCTACATTCGGGAGACTACGGTAGATACAAATAGAAGTGGCACTCATAAATGGTGGGGATCTAACGTATTCATAAATATTATTGCATGGTAATAAAGTCTACTGAAGGAGAGGTTAGGTTCCAGATTGAGCAAGGATCACACATCCGGGTTATTTACATATTTCTTTCATTTCTATTGAATAAATAGTATCTCCTATCAGAAGAACGATCATCTCAATGAGATGTAGCCTAAGCTACTCGCAAATTACAGTCATAAACAGAAGTTGGAGTGTTGTGTATTTCCGAAAGTAATTGCTTCAGCTAAAAAATAAACTCTATCCGTGAACCAGGCTAGACATCAAGCAGAAGTAAAAAAAAAAAAAAAGAAAAAAAAAGGCTTTTAAATCATCATCACATCTTAGACTTAACGACAAATACTTCAAAAGAAAATTCTTGGTAAACACTGGAAAATATTAGAAAAAAACAAAACAAACAAAATGAGATAGAAAAAAAAAAAAAACGTTTTCATTTACAATGGAGTTCATCAAAAGGTCGACAAATTTATATCTAATACTATCGTTACTCAAGTCATTGTCAAAAACGGCCTTTGCGGGGAAAGGAAACCGGAATCAAGGTACCTTATGATAAACGACCACACCTTGGTTTTTGCGCACGATGTCAGCTGGCATCGAACTCATAACCTAAATATGCTTAGAGAATGTAGAGAACCTATTTAACACCTTTGCCCCACTTTAAAGCACGATGTACAATAAATGAAAAAACTCGACAAGATTAAATGAAAATAAATCAAGTTTATGACTAGCCAAAACGTGTATGACTAGACAAAAATACAAGAATTCGACCTTCTTCTGTCAACGGAGTCACAGCTCAAGCACTATCATAAAAAAACCAAGTTCTTTGCCATGGTACGTTATTACCAAAACTTGAGCTCAAGCTTGCACGGATGTGACGTTCATGTAATCCGTTTGCCACACTGAGTGAGGATATATATGGGATATTCTCAAGTAGTAATAGGTGAAAGGTGCTATTTATTCCATGTTTATAAATTTATTCCCATTTTTGTAAAACACTTGACCTTGATCCAGCCAAAAAAGGAGACGCACGTTGTACAGAATGAAGCGACCGAAGATATACAGATCTTAGTCGTCTGTACACCGAATGTTAGGAACCGGTTTGTACTTATTCTACGTCACCCCCCCCCCCTCTCTCTCTCTCTCGTGTTAAAACAAATAGAAAAGGTGTGTGTGTGTGTGTGTGTGTGTGTACGCCAGCTCTCTACATTCAAATAAAATATGCCAGGACGTGATAAATAGCAACGTCCATTTGACCATGTTGGGATTCTAGAAGGGGTAATGCTCTTACACAGTTACATTTACATACGTATATTTTTAATACAGCTAAAAAAATTCGTAAATAATAACAAATCTCACACTTTGTTTTTCGCCTGAGGAAAAATAGGTCACCCTGACTGATTTGTCATTAGGACATTCAAATGGTTACAGGATGGATCACAACATCACTACTGGCACAAGATCTGCTTCTATGTACCATATTCGAACACCTCGGTTTTTCTGCGAACCAGAATATACGCTGAGAGATCCAATGGATTCCGGGTGCGAAGTCAGGCTGAATTAAAAATAGTTGTGTATTTTACACTTATTGTTTAGACTATTTTTGGGTGCTTTAGTAAATCTTGCTTCCGAACATCTACTTATCAGGACACAATTATTCAGTGACGAGAATAGCAAATACTCCAGCTGAGATTCTGATGAAAATTGATGACGCTAATTAGTCATCAATCAACAATCAAGAGATCGTAGTTATTGTAAATGGAACCTAAATATGTATACAACATGCATACACAATCATCTCCTGAAGGATAGATTAAGTTGTGTTAAAAGTAAACACGGTAAAACAGCTCAAATAAAACGAATTATGCTGTGGATTAAATGACCAAAGTACCACATAGCACGCACATGAGCCTTGACTAGAATAATCAACAGAAATTATAAAGACAAAAATAAATAAAATAAAATAAAATATTCAAAAAAAAAATTAATTTAGGACAAGTTCATAGGTGATAGCATTAATATTTTACTTTTTGGCTTAAAATGAATGATAAAAATATTCACATTCTGTTATAACAGTTATGACTTCAGATAATTTAGGGAGTACCTTGTTCTTGTACATGCACTTAGCGGAAGACATAATTTAGCACTTTTCAACGATGCCAGTTGGAGCATTTATTTGTTACTGAACAGCCCTAAAACTTGTATCAAATTTTTACAAAACAGAGAGAGACCAGTCAGTACGCTAATCTGCGTTTCCACCAAACTGTGGATACAATGCAACTGCACTAAAATTTAAACTTACACCAAGAGCATTAAATAACATCAATAACTTTAAATTGTTTTCACCAAAACTGAGACGAATATCTGCCACTAAATAATTAAATTAAAATAATCAATATCAAATTCCTAGAAGGACAGTTCGGAAAACCTTATAAATATTGCTATTCCATTTTCTAAACTGAAGCATACGCTGTGTTTCATCGTACAGTAGTAATACCTGATAATTCAAATATCAGTCAACATAATATTCTGCATCACTCGAATGGTTTTTCTCTGTCCAGGCGTAAAGTCTTCTCTTGACTGTGGTCTCGAAAACTCGAACAACAAAAAACTCGAACAGACATTTTGAGCCCGCAGCATTTTGAGATACCAAACTTCTCATGTACTAAGATGATATACTATTTTAAACTCGATATCGGAAATGCAGCTTAATGTATAATTAAATGGAACTTCCAGATCGTAAGATGCAAGTGAACAACAGGTGGCAATGCCAAATGCCAAAACAATGATTGATTCTAAAGCAAAGGTTATACCGGAAACTGAACATTGAACTCTGGTTAAAATCGCTGCTGCCTTCACACCAGAAGAGCAATAATACATACATGTAACATGCGCTTTTGAAACATTCTGGATAAGAGCCTTTAACAAGTATAAAACACACACCATCTCTGCAACACCCACAGCCACGTTAACTCGATTTTCTTTAACAAGGCCGGAGCGCTTTTGTGTGTGTGTGTCTGTGTGTCTGTTTGTGTGTGTGTGAACCACCTTGTACTGGTGTAGATTTGTATCCACGACTTCTAGTTTTATAGGTCAAATCTCTAGACCTCGCATCTATTGGCGCTTACACTTCATTTTGTAAACCAGTGCTGTTTTGAGCCTACACAGATTTGACAGTTTTTTTTGTGTGTTTCTTTATGTTTTTTACGACAAAGGTGAAGTGGGCGTATCTTTGAAATCAAATTTATCCACGTTTTTGGAAAAGTCAACAAAGTCCTAAAATATGAAAATCTTCGTCAAAACGATTGTCTATACTTTACTATTTCAAATAATTTTGAAGATTTTGTCTCAATCAGCGTCACAGGAGTGCTAAAAAAAATGTAAAAACTACGTTGATCTCAAGCAATGCAAGATAAATAATAGGAATGTTAAAGTATAAAATCGTATATATCACATACTTACACGGTATCTATTATATCTAGAAGCCTATTTCGTTTATCTTCCAACAGTTTCCTTCGAAAAGACATTTTGCACAAGTCTATGACCCAGAGAATGTCGCTATATAGCTAAAAATCATTAGTGTATATACATGTATGCATATTCTTGGTGAATGATTAAGGTAAGTAATGCGGAACGCCCAGTAGACAACAAACTTAAAATAATCACTTTATTGTCGTTAAAGATTAATCATAAGACATACGATCCATTCTTGACATATTGACAAATCTGAACGAGCACAGAGGTCCTTAGTTGACCAAAATGAATTTCGTCTTTTGTGCTTTCTATTAATCTATGACATAAAGGGTTCGATCCTTGACCAACAGTGCACACAAACAAAATAAACTGTTACGTCATCTCCTTTTATGTCTGGGCAAAGAAACAGGCCAATACATCCCATGTTGAAGCTATAACGTCACCTCTTAAAACCATATCGCAGATGAATTTTTTAAGGAATCAAAGACAGAAAACACCAAAGATGCTATATAAGTTTATAGATACCATGATTTCATGGCTTATGACATTTCATTGACATGTTTTATTGAGAACTCAGATTTCGTGATATATGGGATTTTGATTGCAGATATTTTTGAATCAGTAAATCGCATATTAGTCTGTTATTTGTTGCTGTTGTTGTTATTGTTGTTGCTGTGTGTCCCAGCACTGTAATTTTATTTTTGGTATCGCCGGTTAGAACCTCTGGAGCATCTTATACTGAAGTCGTGATAAATAGATACATACCGTGTGATCATATATTTTACAAAACAGTTCTCTAAATGAGAGAGAGAGAGAGAGAGAGAGAGAGAGAGAGAGAGAGAGAGAGAGAGAGAGAGAGAGAGAGAGAGAGAGACTTACCTAGCTCCCTCACCCTCATCACAAGAATTGCTCGGAGAAACTTCAGGAGACAGAGTTGTAGGTGACACATCCCCAAAATTCTGAAGAAAAAATGTAAAAATACCATTAAAGGAGTACAAGAAAGTCGTTTATTCATTATTGTTTCTGTTTCTGCTATGCAGATTTTGTGTACTACAGTGCTGAGAATAAATCATTTTATCTTAAAATCATCACTGACATTCAAACAGTCCGAAGGCACTAATTGATTTGCGTGTGCATTTGAAAAGGTTAATTACTCGGTATTTATTCATTTGGATCCTTGTAAACTTAGTAATGAAAATAATTTTGATGCAGTGAGAGTTTTCTTGTTTTCAGTGAAAATGAATACTAAATGACTCGTGGACATTTAATCCTAAGCTTTCTAGGAATAATATCGGAAAGCTCTAGGATGAAAGCGTCTGAGAATTCAAGAATGAATAAACGAAAAGACTCGAGTGAATCGAAATTTTACCTACTGGAAATGGAAATCAAATCCATACCGTAAAGTCATGGACATCAATCTCCACAATGTACGGTAATGTAATTATTACCATCATATACAGTTTCGTAAAAGATGGCGACTAAGTCGTCCTGATTCAAAAGGAATATTCGAATAAATCATAGTCCCTTTCTATTGATCTTGAAGCCTGACCTTGATATTGGAGCTATGATGCTGAGGTCTGAACTCCACGTTTTTTTAGGTTTGTATAAAAAAAAATTCTTTATAATTGTTTTTTTTTTTTTATGAAGGATAAACCAGTATTTCAGGGTGACCAGTGCCTGTCATAGTCTTCAACAGAATTCATTGTGCTCCGCTCCATTTATCTTCGTCAACGCTTAATAATTTTTGCAAGTCTTGCAAAACTGCAAACTAAAAGATTTACATTTAAAGTTATCGCTCTATCTGATTTTTTAGTCCTTTCAAGCTACTGTTTGCATTTTAAGTACAATTTTAAAAAGTTGTAAACAGCTGAAATATATTCAAATATCCAGTGAATAATTATGTGGAAGTCAACTTATTCCGCCGTGTTGCTTATGAAGTTATCAGCCTCATGTATCGGGTCAAACACAACACAGTGAACAAGACGTTGACGGAGGGAAATGAAGTGAAACGCAATAAACACTAACGGAGAATGATGCTAGCCGCAAAAGATAAATGGAAGAAAAAAAGAAACAAAAAAAAAAACAAAACAAAAACAAACAAACAGCACTTTAAGGGGCAAGCAGCATTGTTTTTATTGTTTTCTGTTACCGAGACCGTATGAGCAATTCCTGATACCTTTCAGTTTTATTTCTGTAACGATGAACTTTTTAAATACCGTAGCTCCAGCACAATATGTAGATAACTGCAAACGGTGTACACACAAAACCACATACCTGTTTTATTTCGGAGTCGGCCGAAGTGACGAGTTTGATATGGCGTAGGGACACGTTGCGGACGTCCGGCTGAGGCGTATTTATAAGCGTAGACAAGAAAAGATATGCAATATTTAGTTTAAACACAATGTGTATATTTGCGCTTCAGTAGATAGATTTCGTCTTTGTGATATTATTGTATTATAGGCCACCGATCTAGATTACCAATTAAAGAATCTTGAATCAAACGAGTTCTTTCCCCCGACTCGGAACAAACTCTGAATGTGGTTTTGTATTTACTATATACCCCCGCTTTTCCGCTATTTTTAGTTTTAGAGTGTGAATGAAATTCAAAATGAATTGGGATTTATATAAGTTTAATTCTGTGAGACTAAATTATCGACGTGCGGGTATGTAATTAAATGTCGATATACGTCATTGCATAATGCGTAAACAGATTATTAGCACATACCCAATTAATCTTACATGGTTGATCTAGGGTTCGATACAGATGTTCAATCCGTATTTCCTTATCACTCACACAGATTCGAACTATTTATGTGTTTTCTCTGACGTCCGCGCGTCGATATTTTTAGACGCACGATTAGTTTTGAATTTCATTCACACTGTAAAGCTAAATATATTTAGAAAGCGCATGTCGCTTGCAAGGGGCACATGTACGATTGTTGTTCACTGTTAATTGTATCGATAAATACAATAAAGAATCTATATTTTGTGTTTGTTTTCATTACAGTACTTAAGTTGTAAACAATGTCAGCTAAATGTATACAATTGTTTCCATTTGGAAAATATGAAGATTTTGGAGCGGTCAGATCCAACAGACTTCAGAGCGTAACATTTTAAAACTAAAGATTGTAAAGCTTGTGAGTTAACCTACTAGGATTTTGCCTATTTATTTGTTTTGTTTATTTTAGGCATTCAAACGTTAATTATGTGACCAAGGCGAGCTCGCACTATCGTTTGGTAACAGCCAAATTGTGATAGTCACTTGATTTCGGTTTGCAGTTAACACTCATCTATCCCCGATTTTTCCAAACAGGATTATGATTGTGATTATAGTTTGAATCGCGAATTATACAATTTTTATTATTATTTGTAATCCAGTGCTTTGCTCAATTATTATTTTTTTTTTTTTTTGCGTTTCTCGTAGAATGTAACATGTATGAGTGAGACTGGATATCGAATATAAACAGGATATATAAGTTCAGTCAATGAAAATTTGCACGATTCATACGAAAATTATTTTAAATAGGCAAATACTTGAAATCTACTTCTTGCTGTGGAGCTTATTTTCAAGCAGTTTTTGAGGACACCTCCTCAATGCTTACATAAAGGTAAAGTGATAGGATATTTTAAGACCTGTTCGTCATCATATGAATTTTGTCTAAATATGGCAATATACCATACGTAAGGGCAGATATATTTTCTAAATGGGAAAGGAAAGTAGTTCCAAAGGTGATGTCACCACAGTTGCGATACCACTTTCATAGCCACTGTGGCGATATAAATATTTCTCAAACTGATCCATTTCAATATATCATTTTGAAATATATAATAAAAAATGAAACCTACTGCCATAAAGGCTAGTCGGCGTGGGCGTGTCGATAAAATTTGTTTACTGTTATATTTTTTACATGCATGGATATTATGATTTGACAAACAGCCAATAACGAGCAGAAAAAAATAATTATTTTTACCCCTCCCCCTCCGCTCAAACAAAGCCATTTTAGACAGAATGAAAATAATATATTGTTTTCTTATGATATTTTTCAAAGCAAATAATTTATCTCCCTCATTATAACGCCGATTTAATAATAATCATTAATAATTTCATTTTTTTGCGTCACGACCTAGCGTAAATATACTTTCATTTTGACATTTTTTGAAATGATATTTTATTTTAATACTATCAGGATCTGAGTAAACAATAGTTTGTTATCAGCGTTCTTTACATAGTTCTTTATACTGCTTCAAAAAGAGATGTACGTATTGCAAATACGTCATAACAGAGCAAGGAATGAACTATTATCTATTTTCTCTGAGCAAGACACATCTTTCGATGTCTACCAAGTGTGCAATTCATAATGCAAGTGCAAATTTATACAACACAAAGTATATGCATTTAAAATTATAATATTTCATTTCGAAAACAGATTTCCTTTGTATTCTATCATTATCATTATCAACGTAGTTATTTTTGCTGCTATTATTATTATTATTATTATTATTATCCTGGTCGTCATCATCACCATCATCATCATCATCATTATTATCATCATCATCAACATAGTTATTATTGCTATTAATATTATTTATTATTATTATTATTATTATTATTATTATTATTATTATTATTATTATCATCGTCGTGGTCGTCATCATCATCATCATCATTAATGTAGTTATTATTATTGTTAGTATTATTATTATTATTATTATTATCGTCGTCATCCTCATCGGCATAATCATCATAATCGTCGTCGTGACCTTTGTAATCGATGTAGTTTTTATTATTGTTATTATTGTCGTCCTCATCATCATACTCATCATCATCTTCATCTTGCATCCATGGTAATATTCCTCGGTCAACTTTGCTGCCTGTCATTTTGTTGCTCTGATTGTAATGTAAGATTGTCTTCACAATTTTCAAAGAAAACGCTGAAGATCAAATTATCTTTGGATGAGTATTAATAATAAACTCTCAGTAAGAAAAGGTCCTTGTAAATCCAATGAGCAAATTTCTCTTCAACAAAATAAATATCATTTATCTTTCTATACATTAGTTTTCCTCTTAAATTGGTGTCATGCTAGTAAATCTGCTATCGTATAACAAATAAATTGTCTAACTTCAATAAAAATGAAAACTTTATCCCTTGAATTCTGTTATCCTAGCGCTTCTCTCCCCTCCCCCCTTAATTTTGAACCTCTTGGCAAAGCAACTGAGGGTTAGTCCGGGTCCAGAGGCCGATGAAAGCTGCATATGTGCATTCGTCTTTTCAAGTCCAGTAAGTGTATGTAACTATATAGGTATATATGGGGGTGAGTTTCCAAGTTATGACTAAGAGCTAAGTCCCCTCGAGTTAATAAATGGGTCAGTTATCCAACACACTCATTCTCACACATATAGCACACAAATCTTTGGAGTTATTTAAATTTTACGCCTCCTACGCCAACAAAACTGGGATGGATCATAATTCTCTATAGTTTCTCATCTATAAAACTTTGTCAGGTTTTAAGTTATATCGTAAACGAAGAAGGATTGATTTGTTTTTGTTTGGTATTAATACACATATAGCACAATAATGCTTTATTGGCTATATCATGCCGATGAAATGGGAACTAATCCAAGGACACACTGAGGCAGCCGACTGGGGTTGGTTGTTGTTGATTTGGTGTTTTACGGCACAGCAACACAAATAGGTTATTTAGTGCCAAAGCAATCGGAGTAAAGTGCCTTGCCCAAGGCAACACCATGGTAGCCGACCCAGGCTGATCCTATGGTAGGATTCGAACCCTTACCCTTTCGGTCGGGAGTCCAGCATACTAACCACTGAGCCACCACGCCTCTACGACTGGAGCTGGAAGCAGGTCATAGTGATCTCAGACAATTTCGTATCAACAGTCATGAAATTTGATGGGAGTGTACAGATCTGAAATCACCACAAGCAGAAGGTACATGTAGATAGTAGTGACATGCATGTGCTTTTCACACTCCGTTTACTATTGGGTTTTTTTAAAATTGCTTTTTAAAAATATTTATTTATTTATTTTCGCAGTTACATGTAGCACAATTTCCCAGGCTTTGAACCTTGTATGACCACGAAACCTTATGTGTGTATTCACCTTTGTCATTTATGTTAGCACCCATGAAAAAGTAAATTGCGTTTGTAATTATGTGCTTTTCTTTGTAAAGTGGCTATACTACGTTTTTGGATTATGTACCGGCGAAGCAGGCGAGACACAGCATTACACACAATTTCCCTTTCACATTTTTATCAATTATAAGAGTGAAAGAAGAGAAAAAAAACTTAACATATGGATTAATTTCATTGGATGGAAACAAGGTAACAAGTCTGATGTAATTTCACTAGCATCCTTTCTTGATACTTGTCCAAAGTACCAATGTTATTCTTGTTCCTGTATGTTATTTTCCTATTGGACTCAGGTCACTTATTACTTCCTGGTCAGTACCCACGTTTGCAATCCCAATCTTTTTTTTTATTTTAAAAAGTATTGTTTCCTCTTTTATGTGGTGATCCTTGGTTTAGATTTAGGCATCCTTGGTACTGATTTTAAAGGAAATTGTTTATTCTTTAGAATATGAGCATAATGGTGTGATTGTCTGTGTGTATTTTGGCGACAGTGCGCAGTGAGTAATCAGGCATTGATGCGTGCTCATAAGTGAAATATGTGACGTTTACATTTCAGCCTATTAAAAAAAAAAAATTAAAAAGTGCCGGTAAACCTATGACAAGAACTTCACCCTGGGTTCATATATGAATATACTTTAGATTAACATGATTTATTACGATTTGGACACACTAAAAAGTTTAGTCCTGATAAACAAATATAGGGACTATATAGGGAAAATAATGGTGACCGGAGTCCCGAATTGACGGACACACTTTATTTTTGATAAGCGCTGACCGTTTGTAATCATTTATTCTGGGATGAATGTGTCTGCGTGGCTATCGTGATGAGTTTTGATGAGTTTTCACGGAAGTAAACATATTTGCTTTTTCTATAAATCTCATGCGGTGAAATGAACGTACTCGTGACAAGTGTCGTGTTTTCTTCGCGTGTCAGGGCCAACTTGCGTGACACACTTATTGCAATGCTGATAAGAATGATGACCGAATCAAACCGGCCATATTAATATGTCAATAGAAAAATCCTCGGCTATTTCTGTGAGGCAATAATATGCCTCGGATGTATGTCGGGGCAGTAATTTAGAGAAAAATCATACATTTTGTTGGCCGGAAAATTCTCCGCAAGAAAAGAAACCACAATCTATTCGGCTATTTCTACAATTAGAATGCCTGTAGAACTGACCGAGAAGCTGAGAATGAAAAAAACAGTTCGATGTATTCGCAACTTCTCGATCAATCCTAGTATCGTAAATAACCGAGGTACGATCCCAAGGATGGACCTCGAAGTGGCGAATGATTAATATGTTTGAGTATATCTTTGTTTGGAAACTCGAAATGAGAATCTGATCCAGAAATATTTTTTTACGCTGTCAGATATAGAAAGTATTTCATTATTTTGAGGATGTTTTCTAAAAGCAAGACCTGTTTTCAAGACATTTAGGATAATAACTGAATATAAAATAATGTGATGCACTATGTATACGTTTCCAAAAGAAGTACCAATATTAATTTATCGCATCTATCATAAGCTTTGATGAAAGTCAATGAAGATCAATGACATAATAGAAATCTCAGTCTTTTATCCTGCCGTTAGCTAATTAACTTTCCTGATATAGAAATAGATTAAAATGCAAGGCAAACGATTAGCTCAAATATCCGGGAATTTTTTTTAAAAAAAATACAATGCACGTAACACAAGATCTATCATCCAGCTTGAAGACTACTTAATTATATTAAGATTTTTTAAAACTTTTTACATCATGGTTGAATAATAATAATAAAAAAAGAATACAAATTAATTTTCACCGTGCAGAGTTTTGCTTTCGAGCAGATGTCAAAGATCAGACACGTTGACATATAACAAAGGGTATAGGAATGCTTTGGAAAAAAGTGCTCAGATTGATACGCATGTATGTATAGGGTTAAACGGCACGTCAGCACAATCTGGCTATATAGTTCCAATTAACAGTTCAGTTAAAAAACAAAAGTATAAAGCTAAATATTTAAAAAAAACTTAAGAAGATAAACACTTCCACGTAGATATAAATATGAAGTCCTTCAAGACGACAGATACGATGTAAATATGCTAGCATTCTTTTAAAGGTATATAAAATAAAAGATTATGTGAAAAAGTATAAAATCCCTAACATATTGGGTAAACAATAGCTATATTAACCGGATTGTTTTAAAAAGTATCAGACTTTTCATCAAAAGGCTTCTCAGTATATAAAAAATAAAAAATGTCTCACAGGGGAAGTCGGTACACCAGACATGGGTTTTATTATATACCTATCAATTTTTTACTCGAAGAGAGCCATACTTTTACCGTCATTCTCCAGAAGTAGGAAAACGATAAAGACGTTTTCCGATTCAGTATCACCATACTCTCAAACGAGGCTGGAACTACTTCTTCCTCGAGGTTTCATGGTTATAAGTGAACAAGAGTGAACAATTATGCCGTAACCTCATTTGATATGCAAAATGGAATGAGTAACATTCTCTGTAATAAATCTATATCATGAAGTTCCAACAATTTGTCCAATCCCGCTGTAAATACTTAAAAAATAATGCTGTCATTCCCATACCAAGTCCCCATCGGAGCTTCTCACAATGTTACGCCAGAAACAGTTCAACCGCTATCAGCCTGGCCCCGGATAGTCACTTTAATAGTCATTCAGTTCGTGAAATCTTCCGTGATGCAAAACTTGACAACTGCACAATAACTATAAATCACATATATGGGTCTGCTGCCCCATTGCGTGGAAGAATTCTTGTTATTGACAGTGATCGTAGTGAAAATGAGTGACTGTTGTTTCACGCTCCTCATTCATAAAACTGCGATATTCATGCGCATATCATCTGATCAAAATGTAATTCGGTTTATGATTTAAGATGAAGTTCGTATTATAAAGGTTGAAATGTTAATCAATTTCCTTTGTTTTTCAATTGCGTATAATGATTTTATTAAATGAACTGAAAATTTTTATTTTATATATATGTATATATATATATATATATATATATATATATATATATATATATATATATATATATATATATATATATATAATATCATTATCATAGTAATTCGGTGGTGATTGCTAGATCACGTCTTGATGTCAGCATCAGAAAATCCGGATCATGACGAGACGGTTTGCATTTCGTCATGACACAGATTTTCTGATGATGACAACTCGACGTGATCTAGCAGTCAAGATCGCATTACTATGATAATGATAGTAATATATATTTACTGTCACTGGACACTGGCAGAGTATGTACTCCGGTCGAGTTTCAACCTTCAGGAAGTATGCATGGGTCAGTTATGTGTGTCCTATACACGAGCGATTTGTTCTATATGAGGGATGTATATCTCCAATGATGTTTGATATTCTAAAACGTGCTTGCGCAGTTTTCGTTGCACAAATTTTGCCAAGTATATACTATATGAAATCTTTCGTTCAGAAACAGTGACTGCAGGACAGATTTAGCTGGTTTATTTGCACTTTCATTACCCCTAATGCCAATATGACTTGGCAGCCAACAGTACAGAATACTTTTGTCCCCAGATTTATGAAAAATCATGTTTCTGTAAGAGTTGGGATATTAACAGGTTGTCAAATTCAAGGCTTTGCTGGACTTTCAGTGTGGAAAGGGACTCCGAAAAGATGACGAAATTTGTTGGGGTTTTTATTTTGTGTGGAGCGGTTTTGATATTGTTCAAAGATCTGAATATAGCTGTAACTTCTGTGGAAAAAATGGAGGCTTTATCCGGTAACATGCTCGAGATGGTACCGTAGGATGTTGCAACAGCAGCTGCCCAAGAAAGAGAATTAATTAACTAATGATTGACAATGTGAATACAATAATTGGAAACACTATGTTTAGCACGTACACTTCAATGGATATAGCATTTTGTGAATTGAAATGTACTATCTTAAGTACGCATCAATGGTTTTCTCGTCATTTTTTGTTTATTGACTCTATTCTAGTCCGAGTTATTACAGATTAATTCAGACGACGGGTGATTTTTTAATTTTATTATTAACCAAACAAGATGTATACCAATCAAAAACACTATTTTTTAATTACTCGTTTTATTTCAGTCGTAGAACAATCTCTTTCTCTCTGTCTCTTTCTCTCTCTCTTTCTCGGTACTTTTGTTTCCGAGCTATTCAAAAAGTAATTGCCCCTTTATATAGCGTTATATTTTCGCAAATACCTGCATGCAATATGACAACCGTTGACTGCGGAGAAAAACAAATTTTCTGATCGATAACGAGAGGGAATTCTTTTAAGAACAGTGTTAATAAGCTAGAACATTCCATTGTAGGCCTATCCTAGCGTATGTCAAGTTACAAATGACTGCAGTTCGCTCACAAAGCACGCGATGACATTAGACAAGTAATTCCATTGTCAAACAGAACATGTAGACGTCATTTTAGCTTTGACTGAGTCAGTTTATTCTACATGCGGACACACAGGTCTGTGAGAATCAAGGGGTGTTCTCCTGTTGTTGTTGCTACTGTTATTGTTGTGCTTGTGGATCTTGGCACTAAATTTTTAAATAAGACTTTGATAAAAACTTAATTTTAGTCTGAGCTCCAACCTATGACTGACGGATTCAGAGTTCGTACTGTATCTGTTGTAAACTAACACTCTAGACCACTAGGCAACGGACTTTTACAGTTTACAGGGAAGGATTTTTGTTCTCTTATTGTGGTCGCAGGTGCTGCATTCAAAGTGTACATTTTTTCCTTGCTACAGAAATGTTGCCTTGTGACAGTGTGGAAACTGAACCAGATAAAACTTTTAAAATGTATTCACAAATATACTGACTGGAAACAATAAAAGCCATTCTTCAGAGATTCTAGGTAGATGTTGATAGGCCTTGCCATGATAAATACGGCACTGATACTTTTGTTTCAATAATTACTTTATATCAGTCATCGATTATAAAACTTATGTCATTTGTAATCCCTTCTATGACGTAAATGTTCTGGTTATTTGTTTGTTGCTTGCTGTGCTCGATGTACCCACGCTGTAAAGTATGTTAGATTATGGCGAGGAGCCATATTTGTGGCTTGGCAATCAAGAACTTGAACTTTATCTTGAGCATGCCAAAAACCTATGTAGTCGTGAACTAGACGCAAAACGTTTGTTACAAGATTGTGGTACTAACATAAATGAGTATCATCATTAAGTTCCATGATTCTAGCATGAACAGTGCCTGAGAAATTAACTTTTTTTCAAATACAAAATGTATACATAATCAATGAAGCATAAAATATGGGTCATAGTAATGGGGTTGTATTACTCATCCCCTCACCAAGTTTTATGATTCTAGGTAAGATAGTATGTACATAGTATGCAGAATATCTATGTGTCAGACTGACACCATTTTCATTCAGGACCAATAAGACATCATTAGAAGTCTTCTGGTGAAAACTCCACGTTGATATGACTTTCCGTTTTGGAGAAGTAACAATAACAAGAGTTTCAAGAAGGCGGCTGCCATTGTGGCCATATTGGATATCAGATTGGCACCATTTCAATTTGGGACCAACTAGGCATTATAGGAAGTGTTTTGGCGAAAGTACCTTATCGATATGACCAGATATCTAGGAGATGTAGCTATAACAAGATTTTCAAGATGACCATTGCGACGGTCATATTGGAAGTCAGATCGTCACCATTTTGATTGACCACCAACTATACATCATAAGAAGTCTTTCAGTGAAAACCCCATGCTGATATAACAATTCATTCAGGAATAGTGATAACAAGATTTTCAAGATGGCCACTGTGGCGGCCATATTATATATCTGAGCAGCACATGTTCATGTAGGACCAACTGGACATCATAAGAAGTCATTTAGTAAAATCCACATGTTCACACAACCATCCATTCAGGAAGGAGTAGCGATAACAAGATTTTCAAGATGGCCGCGGTGGCGGCCATATTGGATGTGCAAGCGGCATCTTTTTAATTTAGATCCAACTAGACATCATAAGATATCTTCTGGTGAAAATCCCATGACAATATTAATTTTTGTTCACGATGAGTAGCGATAACGAGATTTTCAAAATGGCCGTTATGGTGGCCACATTGGATGTCAGATTGGCACCATTTTCATTTAGGACCAACTAGACACCATAAGAAGTCTTTTAATGAAAATTCCATTTTGATATGATCATCCATTCAGGAGAACTAGCGATAACAAGATTTCAAGATGGCGCTGTGGTGGCCACATTAGATACAGACCGACACCATTTTCATTTAGGACCAATTAGACATCATAAGAAGTCTTCTGGTTAAAACACCATATCAATATGACTTTCATTTCAGGCAGAATAGCGATAACAAGATTTTCAAGATGGCTGCCGTTCCGGCCACATTGGACGCCAGATCGACACCATTTTCAGCTAGAACCAACTAGACATCATAGGAAGTCTTGTAGTAAAAACCGCATGTTGATATGACCATCCATTCAGGAGGAGTAGCAATAACAATATTTTCAATATGGCTGCTGTAGCGGCCATATTAAATGTCCAAGCGGCACCATTTTTGAATTGGGACAAACTAGACCATGGGATGAATGTGTATGTAAAGTTTCATTAAAATCTTCCATGTAGTTTAGGACGTGTAGTGATAACAAACTTATGCTAACGGACGGACGAAAAACCATCCCATAACCTCTTCTGGTCTATGACCAGTATGACTAAAATATGTAATGGTGAATTGTTTACATTAAATTTCTATGTTGTGATTTTTTTTTAAAAAGTTTATCGCGGGGTTTGACTTTATAATCCTTATGTACCTTTTCCAGCACATCCAGGAAGAGAACGCGGCGTTTACGAGATTTTTCCTGTACGTGTGCGCTCACCGGTTCATACGTGTCTATCTGACCACTCTTCCTATACCTAACGAAAGACACCTGGAACCTTTTGAAACTCAGCTAAAATTGTCAGTATGAGATGGTTATTTGTAATACTTTAGTCGGATGTTTCTGTCTTCGAAATGTGCATGTAGTAACACTGGGGGAACTCAGCAAAATCCTATCAATAAAGTAAACGGGAACAGGAAATAGACCTGAAGACAAGAGAAGTAACTGAAGAATGCAGTAGTTGAATTTTGTCAGAGTATCGTCCCCTATATGAACCCATCTTAAAAGGAAGGAAAATATTTTTTAGATTTCATAAATTAGTCAAAAGAAAGGAAATTATTTAATAAAGAATAAATCAAAGAGATATTAGATAATTTAGTGCTGTATAATATGTATGAACAAATACATTAATTTTACTGAGTAAATGCATTTTTAGCCTTTCAAGCTGAGAAAATACAAAATGGGTTAACAGACAGTAGTAAAAAACCCCAGAACAGTCCTTTCACATTAATGTTAAATTTTGAGATAACAGTTGCAATTTCTTCTGTGATGATTTTGTTTGTGGACACCTCTCGAACCTCTAGCTATATAAGCTAAAAGGCCTTTAAGGTGATCCCCTATTGTGCCGAAAGTTGTAAATTTGTTTTTTTTATAAATATTTTTTAATATCTGTATGTTTCCTTCTAAGGTCTGTTGTTGTGTTGTTGTGGGTATTAGTAAAAAAATCAAAAAGAATTTTGAGTAAAAAATTATTTAAAAGTTTGTTCTGGGATATGGTTCCTTTTTTGATTTGCTTTGGAAAGGGGCGTACTTGTTTGGGTTCCCGTCTCCAAGTCACCATTATTTCCGTTCCTTTGCCTAAAAATGTTTGAACTATGGCTCGTACTGCCCCCCTTAGGCATTTCACCTTCTGGCTGGTTTCCTTGCCATGTTAGAATGTTTGTTTCTAGCGATCCTTGCCAGGGATATATTTTGTCCAGTGTATTCTATAGATGTGTATGCTGTATTTGTTATGTCGTATGCTATATTCCCTGTGTGTTTGTTTGGACTGGCTTTCATGGGTCACACACACACACACACACAGACACACACACACAGATGCACACACACACACACAGGTGAGACATTCTTAGGCTTGTGGCAGGGGAAAAAAATACGGCAGATATGGGGCTCGAATCCACGACCCCGGGATTAAGAGTTCCATACTCTACCGACTGAGCTAACGGGGCAGTGGCGATGTAGTGAAAAAGACGTCTATCAATATCTATATATCTACCTTCCTACCTACTCTAACTATCTATCTATCTATCTATCTATCTATCTATCTATCTATCTATCTATCTATCTATCTATCTATCTATCTATCTATCTATCTTAACGATATCAATGCTGCCAGGTGGCGCTTCCGTCAGCAGAATACCACCATCTTACTATTTTTGTACCCCTGTTTACGTGCCTCCCATTCTTTTAACTCTGAATGGATTATCTCATGGATGGCGCAAGAATTTTACGTCATCATCTGCGCAAAAAAAGAAACCATGTAGCTTTCCTTTGAAACCATACAGTATTGGTAAGAATTTTGTATGGCTCTGAGAAAAGTTTATTGAAAAATTCTGAAACGGTGTGGATCGGGGATGGTTTCACGCAGAAGAGGTTTTATTTATGTATATAAATATGGAATGTGTCGATAATTTTCTACGATTTCTCTTCCTTTTGTGTTAATAGAGCTGTATGTTAACATACCCCTACTCATTTTCAACCGGAAATGCGTATCAGTTCTCTTCCTTGAACAGCTGGTAGAGGTAGGGAACGATCTATATACTCAGTGTGTTTTTATCGTTACTGCTACAATACAGTATCAAACTTGCTTGATACGTATGGTTTATAAATTAATGCAGTGAAAAAGAGATTCATACAAATTTATATTTGTATCTTGTGCAGATGTGGTTGTTTTCTGCTAGAATAAGGCAACCCCCTCCCTACTGTAACATCCACCCCCACGCCCATACACATCTTCATTTGTCTGTGCTTTTATAATTTGATATTGTTATGTAACAAAAATATCAAAGCACTATACAACTTTGAAATAAAACAACAAGAAGTAAAACTGAAAAAGTATATACAGTACTGTATTGAACTTTTCACAAGAAATATTAGAGAAAAATAAATATTGTATGCAAATCTGGAATCATAAAAACAATATTTTTAGATGTATTAGTCTAAAAAGTTTCTCATACAGGTAGGCATTTATAAGGCACAAATACCTGGATTGTCTATTGTTACATTTTCCTTTTTGGTTTATCTGAAAAGTAAGGAGACGGATGTTACTCATGTAATTTGTTTTTCACTTTCACATGAATAAAATATGAATTAATGTGTTTATTATTTGGTGTTTGAGTTATTTTGTTTTTTTGAATGTTGGTGTTACCCATATTTGTCACATGCAGTCTATTTGTTTAGAAAAAATAAAAGTGTATTTGTAATCCTTATACTTCAATATGATCTCCTTAACCATACAAAACATCTTATATACCACATACATTTGTAAATTATGCCTTAAGAACAGTCTGGGTACATTCAGTAGTTACTATTTGAAGAATTAACCCCAAAAAACATTCCATTACCTGATTTGTACTTATTATATACACTGTACAACAAATGCCGACTTTTTGAAGAAAAAAAATGTGCAGGCAATAAAATAACTTTTTTTTGTACTTACTATGAGCAAAAACCATGAAAAGGATTATATTTTAATTGCTAATTTGTAATTTCTGAAGCTTTGACTTTCAAAAAAATACCATATTTATGAACCTGAGTTGAAATTTGAAAATTGGCCTGTTATGCTTATATACCTACCTACCTATATATTTATTTATTGGTATGTCTGTCTCTCTGTCTATACACTTGACAGTCTACTTGTCTTGTCTTACTAGGAATGTCTTCTGTTTATTTCTTCCTGTACGCCTGTCTATTTAACTGTTTGCAATGATATTGGTGTGGAGATATATTCTTCAGCCGCTAATATCTATCTACAACTTCGACAACTCTTACTCACATATTTCAGCTTAATCTGTTGGATAGTAGTTATTTCCCTTAGCTTATTATCAACAATGCACTCAGTTTTACGTTGCGAATCTCTGCCACAAATGGGCTTCATTGTGTCAATTATCTGCCACCAATCAATAATTTAATACTTATTGTGACTAGTAGTTTATTTACTATAAACTGTTAATCGTACCTGATGTCATTCTTAAGGGTGTTTTTGGAGGAGTTTAAGGACCAAAGATAATGTATGTTACAAAAGGTTGATATGATGTATTCACTCACCCGAATTAAGAACATTCTGCACAGCTATTTTCATATATCAATGTAGATTCACAAGTGCGCAAATATCTCTCCAATATCACATACAAAAACAGAAAAGCAGATAACAACATTATGTCTATTGTTTTCAATCGTGTTTAAAATTTTTAAAACTCCTTTGCAGTCACACATTTGTGGTCAGTGGATATTCATAATAGCAAACCGTATGCAATAACCACACATTTGTGGTCAGTGGATATTAATAATAGGAAAATCCATGCAATAACCACGCATTTGTAGTCAATGGATATTAATAATAGGAAAACCCATGCAATAACCACGTATTTGTGGTCAACGGATATTAATAATAGGAAAACCCATGCAATAAGCAATCATTTGTGGTCAATGGATATTAATAATAGGAAAAAATATATGCAATAACCATCTATTTGTGGTCACTGGATATTAATAATAGAAATCCATGCAATAAGCAAGTATTTGTGGTCAAAGGATATTAATAATAGGAAAAAACATATGCAATAACCACCTATTTGTGGTCACTGGATATTAATAATAGGAAATCCATGCAATAACTACGCATTTGTAGTCGCTGGATATTAATGACATGGGCATGAATATTATTGACCTCAGTCCCTTTATATGTTTCTGAGGGTAGCCACGATGACTCATTGAATCCAACCAAAATTTACTGTAATTTCCTGCGCACTAAATAGTCTTTCATGTGCTGGTGTATCCTTAAACAATCAATCAAATCATGTTTCCCCGAAGTTTTCTTTTTGTGAAAAAAATGCACTAAGATAAACCAGTTCACGGTTTCGCATTATGCATGTTCAGAATGATGATATAGGTTATTTTTATACCAAGGTAATGCCAATCTGCGAGTAAACAAAGCATTGCAAAAGTATACAAAAGTATAATTTCGTTCCAAGAGAGTAATTTTGTAAGGTGCTAAAGACTGATGCCCGCAGGTATGCCAATTCGAAGGAATAGATAGCATATAGGGAATTCAACGAACGGTTCACCACAATGCTGATTGGTGCGTTTACTCGCAACTCAAAATGAAGTCGGGCATGCGCTGAGCAAAACCATAAAATGGGTATATGCCTATAGAGAGATTGTACACTTTCTACACCCTCCCCCAGTCTCACCCCCCCCCCCCCACTAGAAGTTTAAAGAACGTTGACATATTTGCTAATTTAATCACCAAGTACCGGAAATAAGAGAAGAAATAATGAGATGAAACATAATCCAATCGTCCTAGGTAAGCACTAATCCCACCTGCGACCCCGGGACACAGCGGAATATTTCATCTGCTGTATACCTTAGGAAATTGTCAGAAATAGCTTACGATTTGATGCGATGTTTTTATAAAGCAAAAGGGTTCAAAGTACAAATGTTTCCATGCTAAAGTCCCCCTCATCCAGTTCCCCATTATCAGGATAAATAGTGGGAAAGTTCTGGACACTGGGACACTCAGCTATGAAATTGGCGGAAAATAGCAAATTTTTCCGTACTATACCTTTGTAAAATCCCTGTACACACTCCTCGTAAGGATAATAGCTTCTGAAATTGGAGTATTTCACTTTCTGAAGGAAAACAAAAATCACATTTGTACACAGCGAAGGGTCCAAGAAATCCAAAATCACTTAAAGATTTATATGATGGTGTGCATTCTGTTGGTACAACTTTTAGTTGAATATCCATCCCTATGTAATATATAGAAAAAATACCGTGTCTCCAATTGTCCATAAATACTAACTGAGCGAGTATTTACAAATTCATCACATTTCCACATATTGAAAACCATAAATTCCTCTTGTCAAATACATAAAATTAAGTGCATTTTGGTGAGTGATTTTATTTTAAGCATGACACAATTAACGAGATCAAACCGGTTTTACGCTACAGAAAACCTGCGCGGCCTATTTACGGGAGGTCGTAAATCGTTCATGATTTCCCAAGATTTATGTTTTTTTTTAAAAATACTTTTCGTAGATTTTTGTTTCTTTGGTATTGGGTTTATAAAAATTGTTTCACAATTTTTGTTTTCATTAATAATAAGAGACAGAAGTCGCAGGGACGTCGTTTTATGTCTAATCTCTCTCCGACGTTCAGAGCACCATGATACACTTGTTTAAAATACTCCACAGGTGGCGCTCTCACCTCTCTGGAAACGCTACTGCCACCTAAAGCTGATATATGCAGCTTTCTTGCAGAAACGTATGCTCTAAGTAGTTACTTTATTTTCTTAGAGATTCACAAAAATCAGGGGAAAATACGGAAATTGTAAGCATTGAGCCAGCAATTCAAGCACTGTTATTGCTGACTTTTGATTTTTTTTAAAGCCCAAATTTAATGCAAAAATTGACTGAAATGACAATTCAAAAAAACGGCTGAGCCAGGTGTTACATGGCCTGTTCAAGCTGTGGCGTTATTTACGTACGTCACTGAAGAGCAGTTTGACACTCAGTTAATAAGTAACTATATCGATGACGTCATAACGTTAATGATCACATAATTTTAGCTGCTAACTAAGCGTTCATTTTGCAAAAGTGAACTTGAAAATTGGATACATTTAAAAAAAAAAAAAAACTGCCAAAAAATCTTTTTAAACCATACAAGTAATATAAACAAATATTAAATTCTTCTCTCATACCCTTTTCCAGTGGTATTATTTTACCTACTAGCACAACGAATCGTCCTTTTTAATACTCTTAAAAAATCTAGCGTGCCAACTGCTTTGTGATTATTTTTTTCAGCAGTATTTGCAACTATTGTAGTGAAGCTTCTTTCTGACTGACAGATCTTTACGGAAAAGGTTCGGAAAATAATCCACTCTCGCCGATGAATACAGTAAATTGAGTTCTGATGGTACTGACAGATTGGCGGCAAACAATTGCACATCTTTTTTCTCACACAAGTGATTTTCTAGGCATAATTGTTTTTTCAGAGGTGTCCGCGTATCGACTAGCTTGGCATTTGTTATGCAACGAAACCGTCTTAATTACGACACCAATTTAAGATGTGAAGTATATTTCATACACATGTTAGTTCGGTGAATCAAGTTAGGACTATTTTTTTAAAGATTACGTAAAGAATGCCTCATAATGATGATGTTTTGTCCGAGACGAAAGACGCATTTAGCACAACATCTACGAATCGAAAGTTTCAAGTTTACAAATATTGGCTCGGAGCTAAAGAGAAACGTTTTGTAAAAGAACTGTAGTAAAAGTGAGAAAGGACAAGCTGTTGTTGCCCTCGAGTTTGTAATCAGATTTAAATGCTGTTTCAACCAGAAGATGCCATTTCAAGAGTCACATCACCTTGGATGATGAACGGGCATAAAAACTAATGATACATAAAAGAATAGATGCAAATTATTCAGAGCTTAGACGTAATCGAAAGACCTTTGAAAGAATGAAATTGGAAAATGGCAGTAATGAAGTTTAGATGTTGTTTTCAATAGTAGTCCTGAATGAACAGATACAGAAAAAAGGCGTCATACAAACTCGCACGCTAGAACCCCAATGTGTTATCCAATAATTGCCCTGTGTTTATTCAACCTGGCGAGCTAGAACCCCAATGTGTTATCCATTAATTGCCCTGTGTTTATTCAACCTGGCGAGCTAGAAGCCCAATGTATTATCCAATAATTGCTATGTGTAAAAATAGATTACACAGCACAAATGAAAAGTAGCAAACGCCCTCATGGACCTACAAGCATTATTTGTTATCTTTTACAGAGGTTGTTTAATTTTTTAAATCTTAACATTGTTATAAATTTTTTCAATTGGTTCCAAGCTTAAAATTTCATTGTCGTGAGAACTTACCGTATCAAAGTGAGACCTACGTATATCTCCATACATTCTAAAATTTAGTGAAAAATGAATTTCACCATCAGTGAAATAAACAT
Organism: Margaritifera margaritifera; assembly: GCA_029931535.1. Lineage (NCBI taxonomy): Eukaryota > Metazoa > Mollusca > Bivalvia > Unionida > Margaritiferidae > Margaritifera > Margaritifera margaritifera. Next base: position 2,049,021 of record JAQPZY010001636.1, on the reverse strand, counting down.
AACAAAATGTATGTCGTACAATCCGGCGTGCTAGGAGCCACATGTGTTACCCACTTATGTGTCATAAAATCCGGCGTGCAATAAGCCACATGTATTACCGAAATTGCTCTAGACGAGGGAAAGTACATTTTCAATAAATGAATTTCTCATTCGTGACATTATGTTGAAGACACGTACTGATTAAGTCACATTTTTAATTATGGATATGGCTGTCAACCACTGTTGCGGATATTGCCTTTTTCTTAAATGTCACTACAGTAGTCTTCTTGATAATCACACGAAACAAAGAAAACGATTTTCAAGCAGTTTCGACACTTTTTGCGCGAAGTGTTCGTTTAAGGAACAAAAGGCTGGAAAGTTCAGAGTTGGCAAAGACTCTCAGACTTTTAAATACTAAGCTTTTCTGCTAGTGGTTTGTGTGGCAACATGAAATTTACCTGAGACTATTTTCAGGGAAAACTTAGTAACTAGCAAAAATGCTATAGATCCAGAGTTTCATATTCCAACGCTTGGTGACGGTTATCATGCTTTTGATGTTTTTTGGCGTATATATCAATTATTCAATATATACAATATGAGGCATTTGATCAGTCTTGGAAATTATCAATATTGTGCTTTTAAAATAAGATTATGAATGGCACTTGCTCATCGCAACCATACATGTTGCCTTTTTCTCACTATATCTATACACATACACACTACTTTTTCTGTATACACATCTCCTAGTTGTTCTTATTTTGTATTTGTCCGAAAGTGATAAAGCTTGCCAAATTAAAGTTCCGTAAATTACTGTCATACTTTACTCTTGAAATGCCAGTTTTGTAATCCTCGTTTGCTTTTTAATCTCCCATCTTGAAGAGACACATACTTCTGTAAGCTTGGAATCGATTATTTTATTTTCTCTTTTTCTTTATTTTTCTAGCAAGAAATTTAACCTTAGGCTCGTAATAGAAAACAACGATATGATACTTCAAGCGAATATATACTATTGAAATTTTTTAATGTTATTGAAAACTAATTAAAGCTAAGATAATTCCAAAAGATTTTATGAATCTAGCTTTATTCCGAGTGAAGTTGCAGAATTTCATTTTTCTCAGATTTTAAGTTCCAGTTTTGATTTTCAATAAGTTTTGTAAATTCAGGGGTTAAATGTAAAGGGACTTTTGGGAATATAGAAACGATTAAACAAAGAAAAAATACATAACTTTGAAAGACTGTAAGTAATAGTAATTTAAATGCAGCAAACATGAACTGTTTTAAGGAAATTTTTGAACGGTTATAGTATTTGGGAAAGTGTGGGCTAGACCGAAGTACAAACCGGGCGAGCTTGCTAGCTCATATACTTCAGGCAAGATCACAATATCCAATAGTACAAACACTATAACTTATTTATTATATACCCTTGTTGTTAAATAATAAATTGCATGTAAATTGCTTTCAACAAAATTATAAAGGATAGGCAGAGGATATCTACGTTTTGTTAGATGATAAGGAAATATTTTACGAGTGAAGTGGGAAACATTGCATTGTCGCCACGAGTGACAATAGAAAATGTTTCCACTTCACGAGTGAAGTATTTCCTATATCCACTAAAACAACCGTACATTTTCTTTTTATTATATACTTTTCAAGGCAAAAACCGTCGATCTGCATGGATTTTTTCTCCATTCTATCCCAACGCGATTCATGGTTGCATTACTACATCGACGAAAAGAAGTTCAGACAGTTACAATAATTTTAGGGCAGCGACCTTTTAAAAATTTAGCTTGTACAAATATTGCTTTAAATTGTGTATTTTGTCAAATTAATGACTGTTTTCAAACGAAAATGAAGAGAATTTTTTTTCGTTAACACATTTATTGCGCGGATTGATAGTGAACATTGGGGTGGGGGTGGGGGTAGGGATACTGTAGAAACATCACAGAGCCGTCACATCCGACTGATTTCAAAATTTCAAAAGTAATATCTTTAAACAAAAGATTTTAACGATTGTGAGTTTACATGTATGGATTTGGGTTCTTTGTTTCATTTCTGCATACAAACGTGAATTTTTGCTCTTGGCAAGCTTGCAGCCTAGTTCGGTAACAGACGCTGCACCCAAATTTCGATTGTCACTTAATTTCGGTATGCAATCAACACTCATCAATGCCCAATTTCTCCGTCGTTTTCAAACATGATTATGATTGTGTTGAGAGTTAGAATCGCTACTTAAACAATTTTATTACTATATTTAACCAAGCGTTTTCCTTAAAATCTGTCCGTTTGTCGTTGAGTGTAAAAGGCCTTCGATACTGTATAGGTGACAGAATATCGAACAGCAACAGTTTGTGTAAGTTCAGTCCCTAATAATTTGCAGGATTCCTGTGGAAAACTAATTTTTAAAAAAGTTAATACTTCATGAGTACTTTTTTCTGTTTGGAGTTCGTTTTTATGCATTTTCTGATGGCGCCTCCTTATTGATTAAATAAATATATACTAGAGAGTCTACGGTCTTGACACATTTTAAGATATGTTCAACCTGATGGAGAGAGAGAGAGAGAGAGAGAGAGAGAGAGAGAGAGAGAGAGAGAGAGAGAGAGAGAGAGAGAGAGAGAGAGAGAGAGAAGGAACAGAAGAAGAAAAATGAAATAGGCCCAAATATGGAAATACAGATTTTAATAAAATACATAAGGGCAAATACGTTTCCTAAATGGGAAAAAAAGTAGTTCCAAAAGTGATATCACCACTGTGGCGATAAAAGTGGTATCGCCACTGTGGCGATATAATTTTTCTCCCACTGATATATTTCAATATCTCATTATGAAATATATAATAAATATTATTACAAAAACATATTTTTATAACGGAATCGCGCATAAATACATTGTATGATGCGATCTGTGTTCACGTTCTGTTCCCTCAGGATAGATGTACAGTGAGGTCATGCTAAATACTAAGACACTTATTGGGTCCTTCGTGTACTTAACAGCGCCCAATAAGTGCCTGTAGGCTGCAGTAGATATTAAAAATGTTCATTTTTGTAATATCAATGTTCACTGCGCAGTCTGAAATGATATTTTCATCACATTATGATGTCATCTATATGACGTCACTTGCTATACATAAGCGCATCGCAGTGCTATGAGCTCTAGGGGAGATTGGGCGTTAAATGACGTGGTTACTTATCAAGTTATTATGAAGAAAATTGCTTATGCAGTTATTACAAGAGTCATCTACAGATGACTTATCCCCCTCAGGTCCGCCCACAGAAATTCGAACCCCAGGGCAGAGCAGTCATGGGCCCCAAAACTAGTTTAATTTTTTGTATATAAAAACCTGTGTACAGTTTTGCATATAAAACCTGTAGTACTCTACCATAACTTAGACTCTTGCAAGGAACATATTTTAATATTTACTGCAAAGATTAATTTATTTTTTATAACTGAGTAGACGGCAGGCCCCTAGAAATCGCCGGGCCCCTGAGCAATTGCCCCACCACCCTTCTCGGCGAACCTGACCCCCTCCCCGCCCCCTCCAATCCCACGTCCCCTGCTGATGTTAAGACTCCTAATGAAAGTACCCTATGGTCCAGCACCCTCAGTTTTAGAACCGAGAATAGCAAAAGGCATATATACACCACTAGCCCAATTAGTGTACCAGATTTCATAGACATGTCTCAAATGGTTTTGAGATAGTGAATGGAAGGATAAAAACAGATTTTGAAACTGAAGAATTTAGAATATCAAACGGCGCATCTAAATCGCAAGTCTAATATGTGTGACAAATTTCATAGAGATATCTAGAACGGTTTAGAAGTTTTGACCAGAAAATGACAGTGATAATGGACGGATGGATGGGCAAACAAACAGAGAAAAACATTAAACAAAATTGAAACTGAATAACGTCGGGACCAATAGTCTAATATGTGTACCAAGGTTCATAGAGATATATTAAATGGTTACAGAGTTATGATCCTGAAACCATAGTGTTAATGGTGGATGGATTGATAAACAGACAAACGGATGAAAATATTAAAATATTGAAACAAGAAATGCGAATAGCACAAGGCACATATCATCTGGACTTCTGGTTTAATACGTGTACCAAGTTGTATAGAGATATCTTAAATGGTTGTGGAGTTTTTCCTTGAAAACTAAAGTGTGGACAATGGATAGATGGACAGTAAAACAGATAAAAACATAAAAAAATATATTGAAACTGAAGAATAATGAACAGCAAAAGGCACGTATGGATTACTAGTCTAATACAAAAGTATGGATAATTGATAATTGGATGGACAGAAAACAGATGAAAACATAAAAATGTAAACAAAAGATAGAATTGTTAATAGTAAAAAGTACATGTAGACAATTAGTCCAATCCAATATGTGTACCAGATTCACAGATATATCTAGACAATTAGTCCAATCCAATATGTGTACCAGGTTCATAGATATATCATGAACAGTTTGAGAGTTTTGCTCCGAAAACGAAAGTGTGGATAATGGATGTCTAGAAATACGGACGAAAACATAACAAATATTCAAAGTGAAGAATTATGAATAAGAAAATGGCACATCTGGCCCACATCTGTACCAAGTTTCATACAGCTAGCTACCTTTAATGGTTTGAGAGTTTGTATTCCGGAAACGAAAATGTTTATGGAGAGACAGACAGGCAGACCAACGGACATATCGATAGCCATATCCCTCCTCCCATATTACTTGGGAATATATATTAAACTACGCAAAGTGCAAAAAATGCACATCCATACATGTTTAAGTGACTTTGGATCGCTTGGACCCTTAGCTATGTAAAAATATAAATTTGTTAAAATATTAAATATTGCAACATTTCACAAGCGATCATCCTTAAAGGGAAATTCATTACACTTTACAGTTGCCGATGTTTACAGAATCTGATAATCTGAACTGTCCACAGAGAATTATCGAGGGATTATCGAGGGATTATCGAGGGAATTATCGAGGGATTATCGAGGGATAGTCTTGAATACAGTCAATATCAGACTTAAAACTTTAATAGTGCTTAGTTCAAGATTTGATAAGTAGTACACAAACGTGGCAACTCTGTACTTTCTAACTGACAAATACCAAAGGACCCTTCCGAATGGGGTAAATAATGAACTGAAAATGTAATAATGCTCAGTAATGTTTAAAATTGATTGGCAGATGACGGATGCAGTAAATCTGATACATATCTAGATTGATATGAAGGCAATGACTGAATTAAAATTGATAGTTAATTTTCAACTTCTGACAGACATGACCACATTTTTGCTACGCCATCAAAAACTGTTAGCAATCAGAACTCAATGTAAACGTCTTTTGTGACTTTTCATGCGATTCAAACAGATATGCATGTACTCTATATGTGTATTATTGAGTAGTATTTAACTGTTACAGCCAGCCTGTACTCTATATGTGTATTATTGAGTAGTATTTAACTGTTACAGCCAGTCTGTACTCTGTATGTGTATTATTTAGTCGTATTTAACTTTTACAGCCAGCCTGTACTCTGTATGTGTATTATTTAGTCGTATTTAACTGTTACAGCCAGCCTGTACTCTATATGTGTATTATTTAGTCGTATTTAACTGTTACAGCCAGCCTGTACTCTATATGTCTATTATTTAGTCGTATTTAACTGTTACAGCCAGCCTGTACTCTATATGTGTATTATTTAGTAGTATTTAACTGTTACAGCCAGCCTGTACTCTATATGTCTATTATTTAGTAGTATTTAACTGTTACAGCCAGCCTGTACTCTATATGTCTATTATTTAGTAGTATTTAACTGTTACAGCCAGCCTGTACTCTATATGTCTATTATTTAGTAGTATTTAACTGTTACAGCCAGCCTGTACTCTGTATGTGTATTATTTAGTAGTATTTAACTGTTACAGCCAGCCTGTACTCTGTATGTCTATTATTTAGTAGTATTTAACTGTTACAGCCAGCCTGTACTCTATATGTCTATTATTTAGTAGTATTTAACTGCTACAGCCAGCCTGTAATCTATATGTGTATTATTGAGTAGTATTTAACTGTTACAGCCAGCCTGTACTCTGTATGTGTATTATTTAGTCGTATTTAACTTTTACATCCAGCCTGTACTCTGTATGTGTATTATTTAGTAGTATTTAACTGTTACAGCCAGCCTGTACTCTATATGTGTATTATTTAGTGGTATTTAACTGTTACAGCCAGCCTGTACTCTATATGTGTATTATTTAGTAGTATTTAACTGTTACAGCCAGCCTGTACTCTATATGTGTATTATTTAGTAGTATTTAACTGTTACAGCGAGCCTGTACTCTATATGTCTATTATTTAGTAGTATTTAACTGTTACAGCCAGCCTGTACTCTATATGTCTATTATTTAGTAGTATTTAACTGTTACAGCCAGCCTGTACTCTGTATGTGTATTATTTAGTCGTATTTAACTTTTACAGCCAGCCTGTACTCTGTATGTGTATTATTTAGTCGTATTTAACTGTTACAGCCAGCCTGTACTCTATATGTGTATTATTTAGTGGTATTTAACTGTTACAGCCAGCCTGTACTCTATATGTGTATTATTTAGTAGTATTTAACTGTTACAGCCAGCCTGTACTCTATATGTGTATTATTTAGTAGTATTTAACTGTTACAGCGAGCCTGTACTCTATATGTCTATTATTAAGTAGTATTTAACTGTTACAGCCAGCCTGTACTCTATATGTCTATTATTTAGTAGTATTTAACTGTTACAGCCAGCCTGTACTCTGTATGTGTATTATTTAGTAGTATTTAACTGTTACAGCCAGCCTGTACTCTATATGTCTATTATTTAGTAGTATTTAACTTTTACAGCCAGCCTGTACTCTGTATGTCTATTATTTAGTAGTATTTAACTGTTACAGCCAGCCTGTACTCAATATGTCTATTATTGAGTGGTATTTAACTGTTACAGCCAGCCTGTACTCTATATGTGTATTATTGAGTAGTATTTAACTGTTACAGCCAGCCTGTACTCTATATGTGTATTATTAAGTAGTATTTAACTGTTACAGCCAGCCTGTACTCTATATGTGTATTATTGAGTAGTATTTAACTGTTACAGTCAGCCTGTACTCTATATGTCTATTATTTAGTAGTATTTAACTGTTACAGCCAGCCTGTACTCTATATGTCTATTATTTAGTAGTATTTAACTGTTACAGCCACCTATTATTATACTCTGTAGGTAGCAACAATATATCTGACCTTTTTTCTAGGTTAGTAACTTATAAGTAAAACAACGTGCCTGTCGTCGAAATACGTTACCCTTCTCCCTTCCCTCCCTACAATTACATATTTATGTTTTTTGGGAAGGGTTTATCTTCCTAAAGAATTTTATTTTGCAATTCTTTATATTGACGCTTTTACCTTTTATTTTGTAGTACTTCCTATTTACTTTTATTATGAAATGATTTATCTTCCTTAAGCATTTTTTTTTTTTTTTTTTTTTTGTTGCAATTCTTTATATTGACGCTTTTATCTTTTATCTTGTAGTACTTCCTGTTTACGTTTATTTTGGAAGGATTTATCTTTCTCAAGTATTTTTTACAAAATTCTTTATACTGACGCTGTAACCTTTTTTCTTGTAGTACTTCCTGTTTACGTTTAATTTGGAAGGGTTTATCTTCCGAAAGATTTTGGTTCAATTCTTTTTACGGATACTTTAGAGCTCTGCCTTTTATCGGCAGCCATATTTCGCCTTATTGTCCTGACGTACAGTTTAACCTAATACGTATATAATACCCTCCCTACAACTAACCGCCCAGACTATTAGGTTACTGCAATCTTTTGTTTAAAGCACAGTAGGGAATGTATTGAACTCTCACATATTATAGTGAGCAATATTTTGCATTGAACTTTCCTGTAATATGCGTTCTTCTAGGTTGTGCTGCATTCGGCTGCTTATATTTTGACAAAAGACACATCATTTTTTTTTAATTTCAATATTATTGTACAAAACATTTGATCTAATTAATCGGGTTTTATCATTTAAGTTAAAAAGAACATAATAAAGTAACATAGTTTGCATTCCAACAAATATGATGCCTTTCCATATTGCATAACACGAATAGTTTTTCATTCACAAGCTGCTCCATAGATTGAGTTGTAATACATTCAACACTGCTGGCACAAATTGTTTGACGCCAACGTCAGCCTCGTTTTGAGTTGTCGTCAGTGTCATTTTATTTCCCGTTTAATGTTGACCTCAAGAACGTGAACAAGTTATCAACTTCAAGATAGATATGCTAAAGCAAGCGGTAAACTTTTTACGTTTCCGATAATGTTGTAAACACGTGAAAAATCAGAAACAAGGAGGATCAATTCCGCAAAATTCCCGCCAGAAATAAATCAGAGCCGGCAGTGGTGTTATGAGCGAAACGAATGCGCCATTTGGGGAGACATTTGGCGCATGACATCATATCCAGATGGAGATCATGCGGTGGTAAGAACGCACTAAAGACATAGAGATGCAATGTATTTATCGAATGTCTCATGGTTAAAACTAATCTGATCTTCCAATCTTCTTTTCTGAATTGGGCAATTAAATTGCCATCAATACCTAAGGCCAGTAAAGGCTGGCAAAAGAATGGATGGCAACATCTAGTAACAATGTCCATTCTTTGAGTTCCAACCGCCTGTTGACCTAAAATTGTGCATTTAAGTATAATACACAAATAAGACGCCTTAACGGAATCGAAACTCGGCCAAAAAAATCTGTACGTTTTTGGCGGAAACCATCAGGGATGACATTTCAAACAGCCGATATCAATTAAGCCACATGTTAATTAGTAGTTTATGAGTTGTCTAACATCGGAACTCATTGTATAGAAATCTAAAAAAGGTCTACTGCATTGAAGATAAACAATGTTGCCAAACTGAGCTGTACGTCAGGAACAGAAAGCAGCATTTGGATACCGAAAGACTAGTGCCACCACCAAAAAACATCTTTTAACACTCACCTTGAAAGCTTTGATTGAGAGAAGTTGCAGTACAAAATATTTATGACAGCGTTTCAAATAAATTTCGTCTTATTAAGTGGGGTAGACCTACTGTATTGTTCGACTTTCGTAGTGTTAATAGTGTCTTTCAAATATTTCAAATTTATTTTCATTATTTATATTACTTTTTCGTTTTTCTATTACCTTTGCTAAAGTTTAACCGACACATTTCTTAAAGGAATGCTGTTTAATGATTCATCACATGCTAATATTATAATTATATGTACAGTTTTTTTAAATGATTTATCACATGCTAATATTATAATTATATGTACAGTTGTTTCATGATTTATCACATGCTAATATTATAATTATATGTACAGTTGTTTCATGATTTATCACATGCTAATATTATAATTATATGTACAGTTGCTTGTAATGTCAATATACATTGAGTGATAATAAGTTGTAAATCCAAATATATGTCACGTGATTAGGGAAGGGTACTTATACCCACCGCCTGTTACCCAATCCCGACCTTTTGTGTCAATACATATAATAAATAAATAAAATAAATATATAATGTAATTGAAATGAGGAAAATGACAAAAATGCGTGTTTTCAAAATATTTGACCCCAAGTAAGGCCAGATTTCTGTTTAGTGCCGTATACTGTGGTAGAATGTTAACGCTGTGAGTTGGCATTCCAGTAGTTGTCATAAGCACCAAGACCCCTTAAAACAAAAATCATGTCTTTCTTATATTTATGCATTTTTGGTGTATTTTTAAGAGACAGTTGAAATGGTAGCGTCGGTTAATAACTGGGTTGAGGTAAAAGTTTTCAAATATAAATACAATCTTCTTGAACTACCTTGTGCAGTTCGTCCGTAAAATGATACATTTTCTGGAAATTACATTCACTTCCTATTGAACATCACGAAGTATTCAGTAAAATGAAGGAAATTGAGGAACAGCCACCGTTTCCGTGATTCAAAATGATGTGCCAATCATTTAATATTTAATATGGGCGATACGAAATATGCGAGTTAAACTAACTATTTTTTGTAATAAGGATAAAAAACAATCAAAATGTAATCACTATAACATGCATCAATGTGCAAATTGCAACTCTGAAAGATGAAACGATATTAAAATAAAAATCTGTGAATGACTACGACTAGCCAAGTGCCCAGAAGAACGTCACAAAAAGAAGCACAAAATGTATGGTTATACTTTGTTCAGCACCCCAGGGTATATTCAGTACCGGATTAAGGTGGTAGTAGGCCCTGGAGCAACTTAAAAAAACGCCTCCCCCCAATCTACCCCGTCCCCCTAATATATATATATATATATATATATATATATATATATATATATATATATATATATATATATATATATATATATATATATATATATATATATGTATATATATATAAAAACCCCGCTCATTTAAAAATGTTCAAGACCTTCACAGCTGGAACATCATCACCGGACGCACCCCAGAGCAAAAAGGCTGCCTCCATTAGTATCCTCTTACGCCATGCAGGAAGTCGCACTGGACTTAGTCTGTATCCCTGAGCCCACAAAGGGTGGTGGTGGTTGGAGTGGGGTTGAATGGTATCAATATGAGCTAAACATGTTTAGTATTGCGCACAATGTCCCAATTCCTACTTCTACGCCACGCTGCTTCTGTTTAATCAATATCAGAGATAAATTTAAAATCACACAAATCATCATTGTTCCATGTGTGCAAAGCCACATTTACAATGTCTTTCATTATATTTTTCGTTTTTGGTTTCTTTGTTTGCATGGTTTATATTCAACATGAAACATATATGTGGGAGAACCAAAGCCAAGCAGAAGGTAACAAAAGGAGATGTTTTAACTGGAAATGTATATTTAATGATTAGTATATTATAGACGTCGGGTATATGTATATGTATATGTATATATATATATATATATATATATATATATATATATATATATATATATATATATATATATATATATATATATACACACACACACACACACACTTTGGTTATAATGGTGGCTGTTTACCTTTACCAGTATGCAATGATTTCCTAAGTCAGCTGAAAACCTCCGTATTGATTGTACTCTTAATGCGATAATAACCAATCTATTCTGGAAATAATTGAATTTCCAATCCCAATACAACGCGGCCTTGAGATCATATAAGACAAAATGTAAAATTATTGACAGCTCCCTTCGATTAATGTCGGCTTTTATCGGCAGTAATTTTCGACAAAATCGTTCTGGAAATTAAAAGGGCTTTATAGATAAACCAACAAAAGTTACTGAGGTCTGTCTGTTAGTTTTCCTTGCTGAAGAAGACTTTCATACAATACATTAATAAATTCTAAAGCTTATTTTGCCATGTTGAATACAATACAAAACTAAATGCAATGCCCAGACTCTCGAAGCATGTACATAAAAAGCATCTTCAAATAAAAAGAAAGTAAAAAGATTAGGTATCAATACTCCAACATGTAGTCGCGATAATTCTTAAGGTTATACACTAAGTCATAAAATATCATAACGCAGTCGGCTCATTTTGATATCTGACCAACGACTGCTATACTACTTCTGTATCTATCGGTTGTAAACACATTTGAATAACTCGAGGTTATGGTAAACGATTTTATGCTTTTTTTCAGACATCTCTAAAATATCATTAAATGCGCTGTTTATATCGTTCATACAAAATAGGTTTTGTGGAAACATCATTGATCTCCCAAATGAAAGTAATGGACTTTGTCCAGGAAATTGCAGAAATTAAGGTAAACGCCAATCATTTCCGTCTCTCAAATTGATGTGTAAAAAAACAAAACTTGAATTTTGGCGTCACGAACTTTCTGAGTTAACAGTTTACTATGGAAACCATACCTCTATAGTCATGAAAATGTCAGCACAAAAATCTAGATATGTGTTCATAGAACACGGATGTCCGGCCCCACCTTTTGAATTCCTGCCAATAGTTTTAAACGCAAAACTTAACTACGTCAAAGAAGCACGAAATATTGGATAGAGTTAGCAACATTTCATAGGAGCGCGTTTGCTAAAGAAACATAAATTGGTTCATCCTAGAAAAAACACCTTAATTTTAGTTTTAGCGTATTTTTGTATGTTTGCCCATTTGCGGATATTTTGTTACTGGTTACGTATGTCGATCCGTCCGTGTGCCATTGTGTCCATCCGTTTTGTCCGTCAGTCGGTTCTAAATCGATTGAGGAAGATTCATTTGGTATTATATTTCACGAGGATGCGTAGATGTCAATGAAAGTTTCGGATCCTGGATGCACGGATGTGGAGGAGGAGGAGGAGGAGGAGGAGGTAATGGTTAAAGGTTACATTCTGATAGGTAATCTAGACTCTTTCTTGCAACCTGAACTCAGTCTACAACGATTGAAGGAGGGTGATTGTATTTTGATATAATATTTGACGAGGATGAGTAGATGACAATGAAGGGTTCGAATCCTCAAAAAAGTGTGGAGAGTTGATATCCTCAAAAAAGTGTGGAGAGTTGATATCCTCAAAAAAGTGAGGAGAGTTGTTATCCTCAAAAAAGTGTGGATATTTGATATGGCTGTCATCTCTCATTACCCTGTAAGGTATGCATCTCATTACCCTGTAAGGTATGCATCTCATTACCCTGTAAGGTATGCTTGCATTTTCTTTCAATATCTGTAGTGTCATAAAACTAGGCACGTACTCTTTAGTATCGTTCTAGCTTAAATTAACATCAATTGGAACCGTGCAACAAACGAATTCGTATGCTGCCTATATTATAACTACCATGATGATCTATATACGATAACAGAAAAACTTTATGAGTGCACAGTCGAGCATTCAAATATATATATATATATATATATATATATATATATATATATATATATAAATATATATATATATATATATATATATATATATATAATACATATTGCACTATTAATCGTTCAGTTTTATCAGAATATTTGAGTATATGTTGATATGTCTTTAAATATTTGGTGGATGTTCATCTTTACAAATCAATGCACGATGTTGTCCCGAGGCAGCCAAAGAAAGGACCAGGGATATTTCATTTCTGATGCGATAATGATCATTCTATTATGAGAATAATTGACTTATCAGTCCTTTAGGAATGCGGCCGCGCAATTACATGACACAAACAAATGTTAAATTATTGATGTTATAGCACATTAATTCCGGTTTGATCATAAACAATCAGTGGCTAAACCTCTCTGGTATTCAAAATCATTTTCTTGGCAGAAAGGACAACAACGTCTATTGCCATTGCTATCCTTAATCGGATTTCGTTACCATCTACTTACTTAAAAAAACAACACAAGAAATAATGGCTATGCATATTACGATTCCTATCCATATGTTTTCTGTACACCCATCCCGAGTTTCGTAACAAAATATACAGGTAAATGTTAGGGGTGAAACGATACACCTGTGCCGCGTATCGATACGATTCACGATACACAGCCTACAATACGATACATTATCGATTCTCAGTTTAAAGAATAAGAGGGCAAACGACTAATTTATTCATGAATGCTGAAGATTAAAGTAACTTATATAGGGTAGATATCGTATTGTATCGATTCTTCACCTCTTGTATCGATACGTGTATGGTAGATATCGTTTTGTATCGATTCTTCACCTATTGTATCGATACGTATATCGATATGGCAAAAATATCGATGCATCGATAGATGAATCGTTTCACCCCTAGTAAATATGTATTGAATGTTTATTTTGGAAGCATTTTGTGTATATTTTTTGCAAGGCGGTATCGCTATATAAACCAATAATAAAGTGCGCATCCATTTGTGATAATTGTAAAGTTAGATCCTTCGTCGCAGTAAGGGTCTACGATGTTTACTCTACTGGTGATTTAATTAAAGCAAATAGCATAGAATATGATTTTCCAGAGCATCACGCAATGGAAGATTAATGCGCTTGCGGAATTGAGTCTACGCTGTTTGAAGCGGCAAAGACAGTACAAAAACTTTCGACTCCCAAATTACCGAAACATTGTGAGCACGAACATTGTAGTCGTGCTCAGATGTTAGAAATTGTAATTTTATACAACGTCGCTCGCAATGAAAATGGAAACACAAAAATTTCGGGGTATTGTATTATTAGTGTTTCGCGTTTTCGGTTTTATTTGTAAATACAAAATCCGGGAATTTTCCAATGTTTATTTTCCAAACAATAAAACAGGGAAGATATCGGGTTAAAAGCATAAAAAAGCAGTAAAAATCGGTAAAAATGGGATGATTTTTGTCATAATATATACATCTCGATCCATGTTTGCCTTTTGATATAAAGGGTTCCATTTTTTTTTTTTTTTTGGATTCAGCACCATACTAAACGGAAGCAACGAAATAGGCGGGAAATATCAAACGAAGTTTGATTTGCCGACCTCCACTCATCCTGATCTGTGTTTACAGGACAGAACTGCTCCAATCTCACAGTTGCCGAAAGCAATAATCTCATGATGAGTCAATGTTTAAGAAAATAAGTACCCGGAAAGAAATATGAGCGGGTGGGGGGTGATAAACGGGTGTAAAACTGTAAAAACCTAATTCTTTTATTTAAAAAAAGACCGGTAATTTATCGGTGAACATCGGTAAAAACCGAAAATGCGGAACACTATTTATTGTTTGTATCTCATCATACATGCCAAATTTTAGTAATATTTAGAGGTTTAAAGTATGGTATATAATTTTGACGACTTGAGCCCGAGTTAAATTTGTATTCGTAGTTTCGTGACTAAAGGACATGGCATGGAAATAACAGCACTCTTGAGTCTGAGAAATTTTGTTTGTCCTATCACAAATGATGTTACAAGTTGTTTCTGATTGGGCGATAGTGGAACTCAAGCTCGGGCTCAGTGTTGTATGATCTCCGGATCTAGACACTCGAGACTTTCCGGGAAACTAAGCTGTAGTTGTGCATAAAAATACACACAGCTCTGAATCACAAAGAAGACTAATTTGCGTGCTTACAATAGGTGACAATAATTGGATTTTGCTATAATATATTTCGTATGAGGAATACAGTATTTGTATTGATACAAAAATTCTTCATGTTTTTAATTTACTAGAAAAGAGATCAAGAACGTTTCTTTCGTGGCATCTCTATGTTGTTTTCTACGTTACAGGTATATCTGAAACATAAATGTTTCAAAAGCGATAGACATACAGACAGTTAGACAGATATATAGATGGATATATATAGACGGACGTCTAGGTAAAGATAGATGATAGATAGATAGATATTATTAAATGGTATCTTTCAAAATAAACTTGTAGAAGTAGATCATTGCGAGAGGAGTAAGTGACGAGGGTCATGCACGAACTTGAGGCATTGTAGACTTCTATGATATGCGGTTTTCAGTTATGAACCTGCATTTGTTTATCTGAGAAAAATAATAGTAATGTTCACATAACACGGAATATTTGTGCCTGCATTTGATTATAAATGTCGTCTTTGATAATAGTCATAAGGTAGGTAGCTTGTTGGAAAATTGATAGACAGAAAAATAGCCAAGTCAGAAGACAGACAGACAGACAATAGATAGATATGTATCCCATAATAGCTAGTTACCTAGCCAGCTAGTGAAATAGCTAGATAAATAAATAGATGCGAGTGTACATGCATTACCGACTGCATTTTCTTACATTCCTATATGCGTATGATTGTTGATTTCCAGTATAGAACACCGTTTGGGAATATATCTTTCTCACATTCCTACGTGTGTATGATCGTGTTTTCCAGTTTAGAAAAAAAGATGGAGAATATCTCTTTCTCACGTTCCTATATCTGTATGATCGTGTTTTCCAGATAATATCTCTATCCTTCATCACATGTCTTGTCTTATGACACGTGACGTAAAAAAAGCGCTTTGATTGGCGCAATCATTATTCTCTTGCTTTATTTCAGTAGTTACTAACCTATTTGCATTTCAACCTCATTTCCAAGTTCTTCGGTGCAAACCAAACATTATACCCTGTCTCTAAATATGGAAACATTCGTAATGTATATTTTGTCCTTTTTATGCATTATCTGTACCTACTGAGTGCCATTTTGTTTATATGCTAAGCTTTGTAACCAGGAATGTGAGAGAAATACTCCTTTATTATTTAGAGTGTTGAATAGAAAAATTCGACCCTAAGGATCAGAAGTTTGTGACAGACATGATCCCGACGTAAAAATTCTGGTCCCTATGGTTAAATGTATCTATCTTACATCGATGCATATGAAGGATTCTATTAATCTTTCATCACGTGACTACTGTCTTACATCACACGACCTTCTATATTGCGATCATAGTGCACACAAACTGGCAAAAACTTTCCGATTTTCATCATCGCTTCAGCATTCTTTCACAATAATCAAAGAAAAACAATTACCGCAACAAATTTACATAATGCAACGTGCAGCAGTTGAAGTTAATGTCCCAGAAACAGAACGGTTAGCACCGATTGACATGGCTACAGGTACATAATATGTAGTTCGGTTTCGCGTCCAAAAAACTGTTGTTGTAACTGTTTATTCTTTTAATTTTTATTTTGTTTAAAATTCATCTTCTCGTTGTTATTTATGAAAGGAAAGTCTAATCAAGCTCAAAACTGAACCCAGGACTATATCATTATGTTTTGTCTGTCTCGTTGAATCTTAGAGTTAAGATGAACTTTATCTTTTGATCTGTTCACATTTGTATCATTCCGCAAGTTATTTTTTTGTGCACAATTCAGACGCCGTGTATTGCCATCGCCATGATGGTCTCAACCGCTGTAAATTGAACGCTGATATGTGTTTAAACGTAATTTAATGTTTCAGTGTAAATTTAACTTTTTACGCTCTATCTTAAGCTGAGGAAATTTTCAATGTTTTTTTTTTTTTTTTACTGTTTAAAAGTTGCATCAATATTTACGATACGCAATTTTGACTTTGACCCTAATGTTTCTTTCAGGAATGTTTGAAAGATAATCCTTTATTTTGCATCGGTGTTGAATAGGGAAATTCCGCCCTCGTGTCTCGTGCCTGACGCAAAATTCTTACCCTTTTTTTTTTTTTTTGGGGGGGGGGGATAGAATTTTCCTACCCTACATCGATGCATATGAAGGATTCTATTAATTTTGACTGTTTTCTTATGACATATGACCACTAGGAACATCCTCGGCCTTTTCCGTCGCATGCTAAAAAAAGACCTGAGATTTAAACAGTGGCCATTTTTTAAACTACCCTCGTGCACGTTGTTGTGATGACATCATACTAACTTTATGACGTCACAACGGCATGTCACCACCAGTGGAAATCATTTGGAACATCTTCTTCACTTTCCGGTGCGAGTCGAATAACTTCGACTCTCTGAATGAGACTGGAAGGTAATTGTCGTGATACTCATATTTGTAAGTTTTTGGCGGAGGAACAACAGGCCAAATGTGCGAAGAATATATCCTTAGAAATGGATAGGTGTTGCAAATAACACTCAACGACATTTGAAACATCAATGAAATACCGGTACCTTAAAACTGTAATGTTATTCCTGCAACTCTTTAATTAAAAAAACTGAAAAAAGTCATTCGGTTTCAATACTCTCAAACAATTGCTTATGTTGCTATTAGTGATGACACGTCAACGAGTCGTTGTGATGTCAATGAAATTATTATGACGTAATATCAACAACGGGCATGAGGACAGATCAAAATGGTCACTATTTACATCTGAATTGTTTTTCTACCATGCGCTGGAAAAGGCTGAGGACGTTCTGATTACAGGAGCAACGTAAGCAATAGTTAGAGGTTATTGGGACTGATTGACTTCTTAAAATTCTTTTTGCAGGAATTACATTACAAAAATAAAATTGCAGGTATTTAATTGATGGTTAAAATGTCGTTAAATGCTATTTTTAACGCCAATCTTTCAGTATGAGGATCTATTCTTTGCATATCTAGTCTGATATTAATCCGCCAGTCTCTTCCACAGAGTCGAAGTTAGTCGACTATAATTAGACGGAGACGAGGATGTTGACACTGAACACGTGGCGTCAAAACAGCGTTTCGATTGGCGCAGCGCCACTCTGTCTTGCTGGTATGAAGTCATGACGTACATGATGTAACGATTATCTGCTATTTTTTCCATCGCATTAATTTCTGTAATGAACTGACATATCCACTTTTCAAACACATTTTCAAGTTCACACCGACTTCATCCAGGTAAACTAAACATTTACTCTTTCTAAATATGAAAACATTTAATGGATATTTTGCCCGTTTTGCCCCCACCCCCACCCCTGCCCACCCCCACTAGACACAGAGTCTGTCTAAAGAGCATTTTCAGAGCTATCCCCATTCTTATTACAAATTATGCCCTTCTGTCCTTTCGTTATACTCTTATCCGGTTAATATAACCTGAACCCCTTTATATATCTTCATAAAACTTGGTACGCATTTATATCACGACAAGAATTTGTGTCCCATATAAGATTTGTCTTTGTAACATTAGTGTATTTTGAGACGTTTGAAAATTGTCTAAACACTGCATATCTCCTTGATATTTGGCGGTATCCTCATGAAACTTGGTATGCTCTTGTATCAGGAATAAACAACGTGTCTTGTAAATGAATGGGGTTGAATGGGCTCTGCGTGATTAGCATTTTAAATTGGAATCCCATTTTAAGACAAAATAAAATCTATTTTAAAAAAATGGTGTCTGTCCGTATCTTCGTAACACTCATGATAACTAATGTCCTCCGAACATTTGAGATCTCTTGATGGAACTTCAAATGCATTTGTGTCATGACAAAAGTGTTTATGTCGCAATAAAAATGAGCTTTGTCAGATTATTACCTTCAGAGCAGGGGATATTCCGTACACACTCGCTTAATGACAAACTGATCTAGTTATGTATTCATCTGTATCAATGCAGGCCATGTTACTAATAACCTAATTTTTTATTTTTTTTTAATTTTATTTTTTTGTTTGTTAGCAAGGAATGTGAGAAAAATATTCATTCACAAAGCATCGGTTTTGAATAAAAAAAATTCCACCCTCGAACAGACACTTGACAAAATCTCGTGTTGCCACAAAATTCTGACTCTCGGCGGAATTTTCCTATCCTACACTTACGCTAGTAGTAATATATGGCCACATATTACTACTTATGCGTATGAAGGATTCTATTCGTCTATTCATGGATACCGTGTCCCCAAAGAACTTATGAACCATGGTACTAGCAGAATTTGTTTTTCTCAAAGAAATCTAGCATAATTTCTAATAGAAAGATTGTATGTATACGCGGCAAAAGCCTATTACCTGGACATGCATACATACATACATACATACATACATACATACATACATACATACATAAATAGAAGATACAGGCAGATTAGTTGGGAGATATAAATATAACGAAGCTGAATTAGCGCTGCTATTCCTGAATTACACAATGTATTCCAAAAAGATAGGGGTTATGACCAGCATGAATACTATATATGAAGCAACCAGAAAACAAATTAAATTTGTCATATGATATGATTATTTTGTTCATCTTGGCTGGTTATATGTCCAGGAATCTCTCTACCACTTAATTATATGTCTCTATGATGCTATAAGAATGTTTACGATGAATACTATAGGGAGAAATAAGACGCAATATAGCCTTTTTATCGTTGCATGTGCATTTATAATAAACCTGAAAAAAACATACAAATGCTCTTAAGAAAATTGCACGGGGATATCAAGTTCGTGGAAATCATCGTGATGTTTTCTTAATTTTTTTTTACTTCCTGTAATGCTATCCGGGAAGTTATATTCTTCCCGATTAATTTGTGTAATCTATATATTGGGTAACAAGGAACAATACTATCGCTTTTAGATACATCCTTAAAAAATTATAAAACCTGTTTATCACTGGGAGGGGGGTTGTCATGGAAGGGGGCTGTTGTCCTGTACTTACCGTATCTAGCCTCATATAATGCGCATCCAACTTCAAATAACGTACACCAAGATCTGCTTTCGCATAATGATATGACATATATGGATCTACGCTGTTCATTTAAAATCATAGAGTAAACGGAAAACACCACATACCCTAATCTACTGTCCAAATATGTGCAGACAGATCTGGGTCTATGCTGTTTGCAGTTGTGAGCATTTTACCCGATATTATGATTAAACCGTATTGTTTTAAACAAATCATCTTGATTGACGTTGTAGAAATGGATGGAGAGTCAAATGAAAACAGAAACTGGTTTTGTAAATTTGAGAAAGATGGGAATATTTAAAACTCTGGTTCGTTGATGCCATGACTTAGATACATTATCCAAACTCTGATTGGTTGATGCGTCCAGGACAAGGTCCCATTAGGACTATTTTATCATTCTTACCATTGGTCACGCAGATATATTAGAAACAAGGGTTGTTGTTAATGTTTTTGTTGATCTTAAAACTCTAATTTTCAAGGGGTCATGAGAACCACAGACATCACTAAAGTGTGGACTCGAACCCTCTTCTGCCGGATTCAAAGATATCTCTTTTACACAAATCTTGCCATTGGAACTTACACCTCACTGGGCAAAATGTATGAAATCCTAAAGTGGCCGCAGGTGTTGCACAAAGTCCGTGTATATTATGTATATTATATATGTTAATAAATGTTTCAGTTAAAAGTATCGACTTTATCCACAGACAGAAAACGGACGTAATGGGGAACATCTAAAATTGTAATGTTATTATATATTTTTGGTCATATTTACTTTCGGCTACGCAGATCTATAAAAATTAAAGATTGATACAACTTCTTGGTTTTTATTTTTTATTTTGTGGATCTTGGAACTTGTTTTTTCATCAAAGCACAGTCAAAGTCACACCACCATCGTTCGAGTCCAAGCTCAATTCATATCATTTAAAGTCTGTATTGTACAAGCGTACAGATGCCAAATAAGAAAAGTAAAACAAATGACATATGATAAAAATGTAATTCACGAAGAGTGAGATAAGTTTCGCAAGATTATGTTGCCCTGAAACATAATCTCGAAATTAGAAATATTCATAGTGATTCATGGAGTATGCAAATATTTGAATTATATGCTGAGACAATAGCTTAGATCTTCTGATTTTAAGGCAATCATATATATCCCCGAAACGCCAGATTCTGACCCGTTCCTTCCAGACCAACCCTCTAACCCACTATGTGATTGGCACTCACATATAACAAGGCGAAAATTATGCATTATTAACGTGGCTGCATGTGTGGATTTTATACATGTTCTCTGCAAAACAACATAATAAAGGTATAATGCATAAAGACTGAGTTTTGCTCCAGTCCCTCACTGTATGCTCGAAAAAAAACCCCGTTAATAAAACGTTAAAACCTTAAGAATAGCACAACAGCTTTCCAAGAAGACTTTGTTGAAGAAAAAAATTGCCCGCAGAAACTTCTGAAGTTAGGCCTTTTTAATTCAGTTTTACAAAATGTGGTTACATTAATAATGACAAGCGCCAAAATGTCGATACCTTCTGACAATTTCTGCAAAAGCTACTGTATAAAAATGCACCAAAAGGGAAAGAATCTCTGTAAGGTTTCAGAATAATAATATGAACAAGGCAGCAGCTTTCAGAGCCAAGTGAGATCGCCACCAGGAGAGCGGTTTGAAAAAGGATGAACGTCGATAATAGTCTTAACACAGTTGAAGAACTTTGGAAAAAGAAGCACTTGATCTATCATGTCAACTCTGTGAAGGGCTAATCGGGATCAGGAAAGAAACTGCCACTTTAGCACTGACCAGCTTCCTTCATTACTCATACTAAGTGCCTGGTCACGTGGCTTTCTTGACATTTGTCAACTCTGACACGTTAAGCAGCACGAGATTTTGCTCTGTTGACAATCAGACCGAATTCCACGCTGGGATATTGCTCTGTTTTTTTTTCCATATCCTTTTAGGGTGACCAAAGACTATTAAGAAATAGTCTCAAATTCGAAATTTTATGTAAACGAATCTGTGCTACCAAGACTGTGAACAAAGGAAAGACGTTGGAGACCTTTTCGGTTCCATGTCTTCAAACTGGATCCATGTAGTATGCATTACGGTAAAAGTTTTGAATATGTAAAAATAATGTTGTCTCTCATTGTTCGAATATTTAAAAATGCTGTTACAAAGACTTGCTTGTTTGGTTATAAAAACTATATGTACGAATAATTTTATACCAACGGAAAAATACTTCTGTGTGCTTAAAAACAAAGAGCTCGGTAAATAATTTTGGTGAAAATAAGTCCAGATTTCAGGAAAAAAAATCCGCGAAAATGTTTTTTTAAAAAAATTTATTTTAACCCCCCCCCCCCCCCCGCCCCCAAATCAGAAGTAACATTCATTCCAACATTCTGGTAAAAACATGCTAAGGTAGCTTGTCTAGTAATTTCTCTGTATGTAAACTACGTGTTACAGTTTTCACCCCACTATTATCGTCACAGTCCTTTGGTCCGCAATCTTATTAGTAGTGCATGATTGGCATCAGCGTTAATTAATCACATTTGTTTCTTCTGTAGTAATATTTTATTTATGTTCAGAAGTAAACTTAATGAGGATGATACTGTCAAAATGTTAGAATACAATGTATATAGTACATTTAAAAATACGTTTCCTATGAAAACCAATCGAAAAATATGATGCATTTATTCTCTGTAGTTTCTAAATACCATTCATGGTAATTTTATCCCCCCAATACGACCAGATTGTCTGATAGAATCCATTTTGTGAACCTGAACTCCGCATTCTTTTTATTTACAGTATTTGGAAAAGCAACGGAAGTTTATTGAGATTTTCCACCAACGGCACACAGTCTTCTTGGTACGCGAATATTTCACCACGGTTCCAGTACATAAACCAATGGAAATATTCGGCATTATTATACGTATGTGAAACATAATTATTTTGCAAAGAATTAGAAAGCAAAGCATAATAATGGATTCAGAACAACGCAAACGTTAACAAGATGAACATGGCCTGCATGCCACGATCAAAGCATTGTTGTAAAACGTGTGACCTTGACCCTGAGGTCAAAAGGGGAGAGCGAGCTTGTCGCAGAATTAATTTTGTCTTAGCTTCATAAAGATTCATCCAATGTATAAACAAGATCCATGAAGGTATTTAGGAAATATAAACAAATGAAAAAACTGTAACCAAAACCTTAACGCAAACTTTCTGTGACTATGACCTTGACCCCAAAGTCAAAGTGGCAAGCGTGCATACTTGGAACGAATCTTTAGCATTATAAGAATTCGTCCCAAATATGAAGAAAATTCATCAAGAAAATATAAGCAAATGAAAAACAATTAATCAAAACCTTAACAAACTGCTGACGCCGCCGTCACCGTCGCTTTCGAAAAGTCATTGATGTGTTTTGCTTTCTGCAAACGTGGGTTTAATATAATGTACAACTTGTCAAACGAAATGGATGGACGCGTCAATGTGGTATAACTGAAGAAACCTTTGTACCAGATAAAAGGGCAAACTTCTAGGTCAAACACTAGTCATAACTCATTTAAATGACAAAGAAGGCGAAAATCGCATTTGACCTAGTTCGTTTAGATATCATGCCGCAAGCACAAAAAACTTATTTCAAATCTTGAAGTCCTTCAAAGTGTATTGATGCCAGGGTAAAATAGTCCAACAGTAACTCAGTAAAATATTAAAGCAGCAGAAATCAAACTTGACCTAAGTCTTTTGGAAAATATAAGCCGCAGACGAATGTTTGGTTTCAATCCATGAAGCTCTTAAATGTGATCAAGCAGAAACGAAATTCGTGACGTGCATCGTACATAACGTATGGATTCTAATTGACGAGGCGGAAGGACACAGGTTAACGCAGTATGCCCTTCACAGAATATAACAGAGGCACAACAGCGATATTTTCCTTATATTTCATGTGTCACATATATACCATCTGCGTAACCTGCTATCGACCGTATTCAGAACAATGTATCAATATACTACCATCTCATAATACTGTTTCATATTACAGCAACTCGAGAAAACTTTTGTCAGTTTAATTACAGTCAATGGCATTGTTCTCTTATCTTTTTACTATAAATATTTAACGAGGAGCGCCGTAGAATTCTTATGTACCTCTTGACAAATTATTGAACGTTATAGGAAATCAAAGACATCCATTTTCCGCGTACTCTAACAGCTGCAGATTGTGCCTGCTTTAGGTCCCAGGCTGTAAAGCCAACATGTAAAATTTAATGATTTGCAATACCAAAGGGAGGGTGGTTTCGTAAAACAAATAATGTTTGTAGAATACGGAATCTGAAGCATCTGCTGTTTATTTTAACTCTGCAAAGCACATTTTGAATTATTTAACTAGAGTCGTGACCCGATATCAAGGTGAGTATGAACAGTTTTCTTTGACTTATAGATGCATTTTAGTGTTATGTTTCGTGTCAAAAATGATTACTGGAATAATATGATAAGCTAGTCTCATTAAACGCATTTTACGAGATTTTAAAGTATCTGCCAAAAGTTAATGATGGTATTTCGTAGCTATTTGGAGAAAACCTCAGGATATGAAGAATGGCCAGTAAAGTTATATGATCAAGAAGAGAGAACAGGCCCGCGGCAAATGAAGACCTACTGAGTTAAATAGCAGAAGTTCGTACAAAGAGGAATTAAAAGCCTGTTACTATCCGTATGTTTGGAAAATACATAATCTCATTTTGTCATTAATAGCCCACATAGTTTTCGTTATTATACATAGCATTACACATAAACAAAGACGGATGGTAAAGTTTATTTTCCATTTTTAATAAGAATGTTTAAAAAAAATAAGCAAAAAGTAAGAAGTGAAGACTTGTACTTGAACTGCACCTCTCGCATAAGGGAACGAGAACCCAAGAGACTTGCTCATAATGACAGTGCGAAATATTTCAGGCAGTAAGTTATTTCAACAGGGTTCTCCTACAAATGTCTCTACTGTTGCTAGCCAAAAAGTTTGATTTATGTAGCTGCAAAAGTTAAGTCTTGTAGACAACAGTTCCTTTTCTTGCAGGGAAAAACAAAGATTGTAAAACAAGCTTTAGCACTTGTGCAAATAAATCAGTTGTTATTATCTATAAATTTTTCGCCTTATTTCACCCTGTGTGAAGATCAAGTACATTCCTGAAAGTGTCCGCCATCAGGCCTTGACATAATGAAACTTAGAACTTACACAAAATCTCAAGCCCAAAAGTTGTATGATTTGCAGGCCTGGATATTCTCTGAGAAGACAAGACTTAAGCCTTAACAGAACTTCAAGATCTATAAAAAAGGCAGAAAGTAATTGAGGAAGAAACCGTATTTTGTACGGCAAAGAGCGAATGTGTTCCGGTGGCATTAAAGAAAACAGGCAATGATGAAAAGCACATCCATGGAGAATTTCTTTGAGACATTCCTATGCGAATTTTGTCCCAGTTATTCTCTATTCCTTCCACTGTAATGACATGCCATTACATTTTCTCCTTGACGTAGTAAATAATCCAAAACAAAACTCCAACGTCTTCGAGACAAGGCATAATACAATTGAACTATACCCGGAATTCTGCATGGCAAAATCCATTGTGATTCTTTGGTGTTAACAAAAGCAAACAATGGAAGGAAGGATCCCCATGGAGGAATTTCAGACATTTCCGTGCAAATAAATTAATTTGTAGCACTTCTTTTCATAGTTGTCCCATTCTCTCCACCTTCGTTGCATGTTAATACAATTTTCACTGTAAATATAATAAACAAGAGAAAACAAAATTGTACAGCTTGACACCTGACTAGTTCGCTATCAATGTCATTTGGCTGTAGAGTGAAGCTAATTAGCTTAAAATTCTGTTAACCGCGAGATCATCCAATAGATGTTATAAGATAAGTATAAAACAAGAAAAGAATTTCCGAGGCATGAATAATAAAAGCATAAGAGAACTTTGATGTATACATGCAACGATTAGGTTAATATAACCAAGTAGCACTTATAGAGTCAGCTTTAGTATTCTGAATGGAATCCATGACTATACTCGCGTTCTATGAGGTGCCACGGTATATTGAGAGACTTTATAGTGCACATCCACTGTATAAGAAAACTGATAATCTCCCAAGCCAGAGGAGAACCTCAAGATCTTCAAGAAAAGGCGTAAAGTAATTTAGGAAAAATCTGAATTCTGCCTGACAAAAACCATTGTGTTCTTATAGTGTTAATAAAGGTAGGGAATGAAAGACAGAACATCCACTCAGGAATCCTCCCAGACATTCTTATAATAAAACTCAAGTTTGGCACCAGACGCCGATTTCTCCATGAACTGTTTGATATTTAACCGGTGCTAGCTGGGTTTTGTTGAGAGCAGTCTGTCTATCGTAGACATTTTAGAAATGCGAAAGCAATGTCCGCTGGTTATGTTGTATGTGTATTTTCAATTCTATTTTAGTACAAGGCTCAAACAGAACATAATGTCCCACCTGAAAACAGCACTATGATATATCTTGCATGCTTTTCACATTTTTTTAAATCATATGTTGCCATTGTTGATACTGCCATCTTTGCTTTAGCTGGAACCATGATACCCATATTTCGCCACCTATCTCTTTCACCATATTTGATAAAGCAAAGACGTGACTTTGACTTCTGAGTTGGAAATTTAGCAATTTAAATATTTTGAAAAATCCTAATTACCAGCATATGATCAGACTCTCATATAACCGTTGTCTTCCCTCCCACCCACCCAAATGTCCCCCACCTACACACATTTTCCTCTTCTATATTCTCCGATCAGAGAATCTGTCATGACGGATATTAGGTCGGGGCTTCGGTTCTATTGATGAAGAATCACATCAAATTCTTAAAATGCAATCAAATTAATGTATGGGCTTATTGTAAAATAAAGTATTTATTGTTCATGATCACCATGAATGACATCAAATAAAATCTGTCTCCATCATTACGCTGATATTTATTAATAAGGGATCTGCAGAACACGATGTTTGCCTTCGAAAAGAACTGTAATAATGATAGGTGACTTTTAACGAAGTTGAACGCCGACGTCGCTGGAAATATAGTATCCAAGTCTCACTATCTATTACGTAGGGAAGATAATATTTAAACTTTTTATCCCTTCTTTTGCGTATATTTTTCTCAGTATTTTCATACAACTTCTTTAAAATCGTTCTCTCTCAGCGAGAATGCACATTTAAGTGCGTATATGTGAGACTGAGTTGATATAGACGAACTGTAATACTATGCTGGTTCGTTAGATTGTCTATATCTATTTCCACAATTGTACTTCGTTTTATTAAACCGTCAACAAAATTCAAGGAATATGATTGGTCAATTACCAAGATACAAATGCAGTATTTCTGTTAGAAATTATTCTAGCGGGGTGTAAAAACTCCAACAAGGTCATAACTAGATCATGCGACTGACAAGCGGGGAGTAAGTATGTCACACAACAACTGACAATAAACAATTGGGTAAAACAAAATGACGGAAGCATCCGCTTAAAAAGTTAAAATGCAAATAAATAATTTATTATCCAAATATATAATATGATTTCGTTATATATATATATTGTTACGGAATTATATAGCATTTTTCTTTTAATAATGGTATTGTTCATTAGTTTATGATCTCTGTTCTAAGTCTAACAGCTGTCATCTTGCCGTGAGTACACATACGGTAATTTCGATCGATATTTCGAAGCCTTAGTCATATCACGTGGTTTTAGCGCGCGTGAAGATTTGAACTTCTGACCAAGATACTATTAATCAATACGTTATTTACTGTTTATAATGTCAGGACACTGGTACTTTAGAGATGTCAGGCATAACCTAATTTCTGATTGGTTCGGAGAGGGTTGCAATATTTAGAAATGCCCACTTGTTTATCAAAGACGTAATGGGTTTTATTTTGTTTCTCCGTAGTGGGAGACTATATTATAGAATAAATAGCAGTATTCTGGCGTTCTTCATAGTTACATTGGATTGAGAAGTCATAAACGAATTTGGTTCATTTTGTGTGTGGGATATTCTACTTTGGAGATCTATTTATTTTAATACAGTGCATTCTGGATTAGTACTGTTTCTTCAACCTTAATAATTATACAGCTCCGTGGAATATCGAAAACATTTCTAGAACTTGTGATATTCCATATTCGCAAGGATTACTTGGATATAACTTATTTTTATTAACACATTAGTACAGTGAAGGTTACTTCATTCGGAACATACTACATTCGGAACATTTGGATTGACTTCCGGATCAGTGAACTTTAAAACAATTTAGGACTTTTAAATATATTCTATACTGTAAGTTATTTTTAATTCTTTCACTTTAATTGTTTGTTGAAATATTTTAATATTTTAGGAAATTAAAGATTTGTATTTTAAATCTTGAAAGCTTGTTTGAGTCTTTTCTTTTGTTACGTTACCCCTAGTCGTAACTATATATATATATATATATATATATATATATACATACATACATACATCAAAGAAGGATAGATTCTGATTCAACAATGCTGATTCGTCAGTCATTCGGCAGAATAATTATTTTTCGTTTTCGGCACAAGGGAGGTAACTGCTACAACTAGTGCGCTGTTAAAAATCATCTACATAGTCAACAATTAAATCTAACAGATTCGCATAGCACACTAAAGATAAAATAATAGTCAAATGAGTTAGGTGTAAGAGGTAATAAACTCGTTACTTGGTAGTTTACTGGGGTGTACTGAATGAATGTTATGACCGCCTTGAACTTCATACATCCTTCGCCTTTGGCTAGCATTTCGTACAACCCAGTCAACTAACATGCAACTAATAATACCACAAATGCATAACAGCTTAATAATTGAGTGGACAGAAATGTGACATTGTCAAGTACCAATTGGTCTATTGGGTGTTCTCGCATTTTGAGTCATAGTCTATCTGCTACGAAAGCGAGACTAGAAATCTCTCTCTCTCTCTCTCTCTCTCTCTCTCTCTCTCTCTCTCTCTCTCTCCTATTCTGACAATTATGGAATCTGATGGCAGTTTCTACGCCACTCTCTCAAACTATACGAGAGGTTGATGAACCGGAACCAAGGTCACGATAATTGGAATCATACTGATCTATACGTATGAAAATGTTTGCATTAGTCATAAACCAATGTAAAGCCGACATGACCGCAATTAGGTCCAGGTTTAGTCTTGATTACCATCATAATAAACTCTGATGGAAAGAATCATTACCGCCTGACATTTTCCACACCGGTGGGAACGAGATTGTTATGACTGCAAATTATAGATAATGTTATACAGCGTATACAGAATATACTTAAATCTGCGATCAAAGGAAACGTTTGTATCAAGGTGATATGCATGTGATGAAGTCATGTTATCACATCCCACGATCATACAATTACTAATTAGGAACTTGGGTCAGAAAATATTTGGAACGTTGGACCCCTCGTACAACATTTGACACCAATGGCTATTTGATTTCTAAGGGTCTAAGGATGTGAAGAGCGAGAAACACACAAAAAAATAATAATAATATATAAAAAAAATACAAGAAAACAAAAAGAAAAACAAAAAAAAAATATGTGTCACTCTGTATCACACCAGGAATTATTGTATGGACATTGTATGGAGGTTTTCTGGCCAAAAATTGGAAAATGTGGTAGAGCAGTCTTCACAAACGTTTTTGAATTGACTCATTGTCTTCGAGAAAAGCTATGCCAGTATAAGAGTATCACAAGAATTGTTTTTCATTGTGACTCTTTTTGCAATAGACTAGTGTGAATAATACTACTTGTGTTTTATGTATGAGATTTCTTTAAGGCCTCATATAAAACTGCAATAGACTAGTGTGAATTAATACTGCTAGTGTTTTACGTATGAGACTACTTAAGGGCATCATATAAAACTGCAATAGACTAGTGTGAATTAATACTGCTTGTGTTTTAGACATGAGACTTCTTAACGGAATCATATAAAACTGCAACAGACTTGTGTGAATTAATACTGCTTGTGTTTTATTCATGAGACTACTTAACGGAATCATATAAAACTGCAATAGACTAGTGTGAATTAATACTGCTTGTGTTTTAGACATGAGACTTCTTAACGGAATCATATAAAACTGCAATAGACTAGTGTGAATTAATACTGCTTGTGTTTTAGACATGAGACTTCTTAACGGAATCATATAAAACTGCAATAGACTAGTGTTAATAAATACTGCTTGTGTTTTAGGCATGAGACTTCTTAACGGAATCATATAAAACTGCAATAGACTTGTGTGAATTAATACTGCTTGTGTTTTAGACATGAGACTACTTAACGGAATCATATAAAACTGCAATAGACTAGTGTGAATTAATACTGCTTGTGTTTTAGACATGAGACTACTTAACGGAATCATATAAAACTGCAATAGACTAGTGTTAATAAATACTGCTTGTGTTTTAGACATGAGACTTCTTAACGGAATCATATAAAACTGCAATAGACTAGTGTGAATTAATACTGCTTGTGTTTTAGACATGAGACTACTTAACGGAATCATATAAAACTGCAATAGACTAGTGTTAATAAATACTGCTTGTGTTTTAGACATGAGGCTACTTAACGGAATCATATAAAACTGCAATAGACTTGTGTGAATTAATACTGCTTGTGTTTTAGACATGAGACTACTTAACGGAATCATATAAAACTGCAATAGACTAGTGTGAATTAATACTGCTTGTGTTTTACGTATGAGACTTCTTATGGGCATCATATAAAACTGCAATAGACTAGTGTGAATTAATACTGCTTGTGTTTTACGTATGAGACTACTTATGGGCATCATATAAAACTGCAATAGACTTGTGTGAATTAATACTGCTTGTGTTTTAGACATGAGACTTCTTAACGGAATCATATAAAACTGCAATAGACTTGTGTGAATTAATACTGCTTGTGTTTTAGACATGAGACTACTTAACGGAATCATATAAAACTGCAATAGACTTGTGTGAATTAATACTGCTTGTGTTTTAGACATGAGACTTCTTAACGGAATCATATAAAACTGCAATAGACTAGTGTGAATTAATACTGCATGTGTTTTAGACATGAGACTACTTAACGGAATCATATAAAACTGCAATAGACTAGTGTTAATAAATACTGCTTGTGTTTTAGACATGAGACTACTTAACGGAATCATATAAAACTGCAATAGACTAGTGTGAATTAATACTGCTTGTGTTTTAGACATGAGACTTCTTAACGGAATCATATAAAACTGCAATAGACTACTGTTAATAAATACTGCTTGTGTTTTAGGCATGAGACTTCTTAACGGAATCATATAAAACTGCAATAGACTAGTGTGAATTAATACTGCTTGTGTTTTAGACATGAGGCTACTTAACGGAATCATATAAAACTGCAATAGACTAGTGTGAATTAATACTGCTTGTGTTTTAGACATGAGGCTACTTAACGGAATCATATAAAACTGCAATAGACTTGTGTGAATTAATACTGCTTGTGTTTTAGACATGAGACTACATAACGGAATCATATAAAACTGCAATAGACTAGTGTGAATTAATACTGCTTGTGTTTTACGTATGAGACTTCTTATGGGCATCATATAAAACTGCAATAGACTAGTGTGAATTAATACTGCTTGTGTTTTACGTATGAGACTACTTATGGGCATCATATCAAACTGCAATAGACTAGTGTGAATTAATACTGCTTGTGTTTTACGTATGAGACTACTTATGGGCATCATATAAAACTGCAATAGACTAGTGTGAATTAATACTGCTCGTGTTTTACGTATGAGACTTCTTATGGGCATCATATAAAACTGCAATAGACTAGTGTGAATTAATACTGCTTGTGTTTTAGACATGAGGCTACTTAACGGAATCATATAAAACTGCAATAGACTAGTGTGAATTATTACTGCTTGTGTTTTAGACATGAGACTACTTAACGGAATCATATAAAACTGCAATAGACTAGTGTGAATTAATACTGCTTGTGTTTTAGACATGAGACTTCTTAACGGAATCATATAAAACTGCAATAGACTAGTGTGAATTAATACTGCTTGTGTTTTATGCATGAGACTTCTTAACGGAATCATATAAAACTGCAATAGACTAGTGTGAATTAATACTGCTTGTGTTTTACGTATGAGACTTCTTATGGGCATGATATAAAACTGCAATAGACTAGTGTGAATTAATACTGCTCGTGTTTTACGTATGAGACTTCTTATGGGCATCATATAAAACTGCAATAGACTAGTGTTAATAAATACTGCTTGTGTTTTAGGCATGAGACTTCTTAACGGCATCATATAAAACTGCAATAGATTTGTGTGAATTAATACTGCTCGTGTTTTACGTATGAGACTACTTATGGGCATCATATAAAACTGCAATAGACTAGTGTGAATTAATACTGCTCGTGTTTTACGTATGAGACTACTTATGGGCATCATATAAAACTGCAATAGACTAGTGTGAATTAATACTGCTTGTGTTTTAGACATGAGACTACTTAACGGAATCATATAAAACTGCAATAGACTAGTGTGAATTAATACTGCTTGTGTTTTACGTATGAGACTACTTATGGGCATCATATAAAACTGCAATAGACTAGTGTGAATTAATACTGCTTGTGTTTTACGTATGAGACTACTTATGGGCATCATATAAAACTGCAATAGACTAGTGTGAATTAATACTGCTTGTGTTTTAGGCATGAGGCTACTTAACGGAATCATATCAAACTGCAATAGACTAGTGTGAATTAACACTGCTTGTGTTTTACGTATGAGACTACTTATGGGCATCATATAAAACTACAATAGACTAGTGTGAATTAACACTGCTTGTGTTTTACGTATGAGACTACTTATGGGCATCATATAAAACTGCAATAGACTAGTGTGAATTAATACTGCTTGTGTTTTAGGCATGAGACTACTTAACGGCATCATATAAAACTGCATCACTATTTTATAGATTTTGAATACAGTATGAATTCAACATTTAAATGGAATCTAATATTGGACAGGTTGAGTATTAGCCAAAAAGATCAATGTCAGAGCCAGTAGCCACTTAGTCATTTAGTTATGTTGTTAGTTCCGATCCTAGATGCAATTTTATAGTGATTCAGTTCTTTTAGGGAAATAAGTAGCATATAGAGAAAATAAACGAAAAGTTATGTATGGCAGCTATCCTAGGTATTCAGATATTTAAGCGGGTGGCAAGGAAGTGTGGTGATGAAGTTTTCCATACGGCTAAGTCATATTTATCAGAATTTTACAGCAAGGCTCTGTGGCACATTCATTTCTATAAAGCTTAAACCAGCAAAACAAATGTTGAATATTTCTTGAAAAGGCAGGATAAGATAAGATTTGAAAACCAAAGCAGCAATAGGTAGAAATTTCTCCAGTGAAAGCAAGAAAATATGCTAGTGTCTCATTAAGTTGGGGCAAGAAGTGTGTTATTTGCATCAAAGTCTACTACAAATACGATACCACAATTTCTCAGATTTTGACCCATACAGCCATGGAGTCATTGTACATATTGATGCCTTGGATATGTACCATAAATTATGTTATATGAACTTCACCAGAAAAAAGGATCATAGATCAGAAATTGTAATAAAAATAACGTTCTGACGAAAGCCAGTATGACGAAGCGTTTGAGAAGCTAATACATGAGATAGACCGTCCACTGATGGAAGAAATGGCGGTTTTTTCAATGCCGGGCCTACTCTTTTGTTTCCGTCAACCATGCAGTGATTGAATACCAGGTATTGACAACTACAGATGTGAACGCTTAACAAGAGGCTCATAACAAGTACGGTCATAAACTAGTCTTTCAAGCATCACGTGACCATTCCAAGTCAGATGTCATATTCGACAGTGGTATATCATTAGCCTATACAGTCACTCTTACATCTAATCAAAACAATTGCAGATTGAACATATCAAAAGTAAACTGCGTGTTCCAATAGATGATGGTGCAATAAAACACATACTGTATCATGCGGCTGAATGTTGCGTTCTGGTTTAAATAAATGTGGAGGTGTGAAAGTCACAATGCTAACAGCTGAACAAATAAATATAGAAAAGGCAGATACAATGATTCCAAGTAATATGTATACAATGATTCCAAGTAATATATATATATAACATTCTGAAACTTCTGACTGATCCTGGGAAGGATATGGAAGAGAGCATCATTACAATGGTATAAAAGAAAGCTAGCTATGAATACACGCAGCGCCAGAATCACTGTGCTGCACAAGATATATTGCATGTAAGTTCAAGAGGCAAAATAAATTCGCTTAAAAATGTTGGCTTAGCCATGAGCGTTTGACAATGGATATGAAGTAAACAGCTTATTACAGTACTCACCAGGTTTGGTTACTGCTGTAGATGTATTATGGTTGATCGCGGAGACACTTCTCATGCCAAAAATCAACTGATGAAGGCAGAACGAAATGATCTAGATTTGAATGAGGAATCCATAGACTGGAGAAAAACACAACTCTTGTACCGTAGCAAAGACTAAATGAGGACAGTTTTGGTGACATTGGTTTCGTTTGGTGTTTTATGGTACCGCAGCACAAGTATGTTATTTTAATGTCAAGACAACTAGAGCAAAGTTACTTGCCCAAGGACGCACTACGGTAGCCCACATAAGCTGGTCCACTGTAGGATTCAAACCCGCACCCTTTGAATCACGAGTCCGGCACGCTAATTACTGAGCCACGGTGGCTCCTGCCTCCTTTGGTCGAGTCTTTCGACATACTGAAGGGCGCATCAGGCTTATTCTACACCCCCGAGGGAGCGGTGGGGTGGTGATATGGAAGCATATACATCCTATAATAGGAAGCCGTCACGTAGATTATTGCCAGCAGTGGAGTGGTGCTATGGAAGCATATGTATCCTATAATAGGAAGCCGTCACGTAGATCACTGCCAGCAGTGGGGTGGTAATATGGAAGCATATGTATCATATAATTGGAAGCCATCACGTAGATAATTGCAAAAGCTGAAAAGGAGCAAACAATATTTGACTTACGTCCTCATGGACGGTGACCATCTCCGCAAGATTTACTTAAACATGTGTTAACAGAATGGCACAGGGATGCTACGGCTGTTGAATGGGCCAGCTAGCTGAATTTTCCTTACATATTGGCTAGGGTGTGTCCGCAAAAGCTTTTTGATATGTCTCTTGAATCAAGAAAGCAAGCTATTCCTGTGGATGGTCTATCTATAACAAAGCTGTTACGAAGACACATTCCAAACAAACCAATGGCAGATATTGCCTCTTGTTTCTCACATCGCCGACCCAATAGAGAATTGTTTACACTGTTATGGAAACAGTGCAAAATATGAGGACAGTTCTTGGTCTGGTCAGGATAACTCTGTTATAAGGTGTGATGAAGCTATTTATTGTAGGGACATCGACATACAGTTGAGATGTCTGAATGAGATCCAGGAGGTGGTCATTCGCATAGGGATTTCCATCTGGCGTTTCTTGCATGTATAGGGAAGCTATATGTAAAGTGTGGCTTGGGGGAACTCCTAGTTGAAGCATCTGTGTGGCAACACAAGAACTTGTACAATGAGTGAACGTCGTACAACTGGATCATTCGTGCACACGAAGTCATTTGGGAAGCCATGCACAAACGTCGATAGAAATCATTTGATCAATGAGTTCAGAGGGTTGAATCGCATACATAGCTGAGTGAAGGAGAAACCGAGATAATACATCTCACTGAGGAGCTAAGTAGGACATTTACTAACGAAGAATCTACTATTAACATCCAATCAGAAGTGTGAAACTGTTTGAGAAACTAACCCATGTTTCTTAGCAATCTGCACAGTTTTATATCCGAAATAAGTAAAAAGTCCAAAATATTTAGAGTTTGGCAAAACTATCTGCAAACAGATCAGATGTTTCTCTCCTACGTACGAACAGAGAGCGAGAAGACTTTGGGAAATGCAGCTATTAGCCGTCAGTCAAACGGTCTCATATTTCTTTGGCCCGAATGAACTTCGCCAGCTGGGCTACCATCTACCTTGCTGACATGCGCAGATTGCAAGAAACAAAGTATGCAGTCTATAAAGAATGTCTTGATGGAAACCATCCCGCGAATAGGTCCGAGAAAGGATCTTCTAAAAAGTATGGACCCAGAGAAAACGTAAGACTCAGGATGGCTTAGTGGGGTTTAGACAAAACCCTAGGACTTTGGATAAGAGGTTCCTGGCCGTCTATGAGCGTGCATCGTATGTGCAGCAATCTCTACAGTCAACGTGTACAGGTACCAGGTTCATAAGGAATCTGGTTCAAAAAGGCAACAACGACATGATGATGATGTCCAAAAAGTCAATTAAGAGCAAATGGTAGATCCTTTCAGTGGTAAAGAACCTGGCCATGTTAACAAAGCTACAAGTGTACTTGTAACCGAGGAAACAATAAATGAAATTCTAAATATCATGGATACTGGAAAGGCTGCAATGGTTCCTTCTGTGAAATACCTGCTAAATGAAATCAGTATTCCTTTTTTTTTTTTTTTTTTTTGATCCACTGATTAACACAAAAATAAAGACCTTTGGCTTCAATGCAGCTGCAGCAAAAAATAAAAATGAACAATACAATCATGAAGTTTACTGCACTGAATGCTGAAAGAGAGTTGTTCATCAGAATACTTGCAGTTGCAAAGACACGAAAAGTAGAACTTCGAAATCTCTTTCAATTAGAACCTGCCTCAGTAAGGTACTCTTTGTTACATATAAATGACTCTCTCAGAAATGCAACCAAAGTAACTCTGCTTTCCGATTTAGAAAAAGACGTACAAGTCCAGGCTAGGCTGGACCTCCATGCTGAGGAGAGGACTGCATCGATCATAGATGGAGTTGCTATTATCCAGATAATGGGGAGTACTAGTGCTTCAGCATGTTGAGCATATTGAGAATATTATGAATTTTGCCATGAAACCCATGAATGATAGGCAATGTAAGCGTGTGGATGTGATGCTTGATCTATGATATGTGATACATTCTTTCAAGTCGTTTTTTGTGCGTTCAGGTTGCCATGGACTGGACATGACTGAAGTAAGAACACGTGGTTGAGACACGTCCCTACCCAAAACTAAAAGAGTTTTCTTAAAAAGTGTCTTCTTCTAAAAACTGCGCATCTATCGTATGCGTGTTGTGTGAAAAATGGTCAGCTCTACCCTTTATAAAAGTGCAGCCTGGAAAAGGTTGCTCTTGACAGCGGATTTGAGAATGATCTGGTGGTAACTCAAACGAAAACCACGGGATCAGTGGTTTTAGAACATCTATACCGTAGCCAGGGAGAAAAAAAAGTTTGCATGCTTCAGATGCAGCACAAGACCATACGACCGAAATAATGTAATTGTCCGGTCTCTCAATGCAGACGTATGAGTTCTGTGTGTTCATTTCTGCACGCATATTAATGCCAAAATATGGTTCAAAAACTGGTTTAAGGCCAAATCATGCTACACCTCAATCCATGACGTTGCTAACACTTTGGGCAACGAGATTTGTTATCTTCTTCATGGATCCTATTTTTTGACAGGATTCAAACAGTAGACTTGTATTAGTGGGAAAGGCACAAGCTTTAAAGTATTCATAGAAACATCCAAAGCTGCTTGGTACTCTCAAACCTTGGAAATAACGTCACCATAAGCAATTAAACTTGAACTGTGTGCCAAGAAATAATTTGCAAAAGGTATGATGAAACGTGCGCCGAGAAAAAATATTAATGCACTGAGATACATGCTCTTCTTTAGAAAAAAGTAAAAAAATAAGTCGCTGCCTTCTGCACAATGTCTTGACTACCACATAAAAAGAGCAATGTTTCAGGCATTCATATTGGAAATGGTACTAGAAACACTGGAAAATGGAAGGGAAAATAACGCAGCCAACATTGGTGACACTGGAACCAATCCCTAAAGCTCTGATACCGGTTTATATATTCGCCTGCAAGAAGTCGCAGTATCATATTTGCTACAGTTGTTCATCTCAAGGACTTCTTTGCACCGTGGCCTGTGCATATGAAGGTGAAGATTCATTCTGAAATTCCATGAAGGACTATTTTGCTGTCATAAATGAGGACTGCGAGCCTAGTGATAATAGCGAGGGTTAAAGATGAAGGATGAGATATAAATACTGATGAACAATAGCGTCACCAACATTTAATTGGCATTACGGAAGTTTGTCTAAATGCTTTTAATTCATTCATCAGTCAATCAAGTGTAAAGCTGGCATGTAATGAGAATATAAACCACTTATTGCGTGTCCTGTGGCGTATTTAATTTATGGATGAGGGTGGGTACCTAAAAGCAAGCAAAACTACCTTAAAAGTGTAGATAGAAAATCGAAAACGACATATAGTGTCAAAATGCTGCTTATACATTGTGTTTCCACATGCCACAATGACAGAAATGTTGTACAGGGAGTGCTACAAAAATCAATTTTAGAGGCTATGTTAAACTGAACTTCTACACTATCATTCATACAAAAGACCAAAGACAAAGAAGAAATTAAATCTGAAATAATACACCTGATGCATGGTTTGACTATATACGTATGTATGGATACATACATGAATGCATCTATGTATATATCTGCATTCGCGCGCGTGCGTAAGTATGTATGTGTGCATGTATATTTTCCTTACCTAATGAGCTAAAGATCAACCTTTCACATATCTATCTAGTGCTGAGGGCGGGTATATTGCTATTAAGGTACAGAGTCAGCTGATGCTAATGTTTAGTACCGTATATACTCACGTATAACCCGGGTCCAAATGCAAACAACACCGAGCATTTGAGTGTTTTTGATGTCTGAGTTCAGAACATATTAATGTCTCCAATCAGTGAATGGAAAATGGAAGATAAACGTATAAAAACATTATCCTAATCTGATGCCACAGTTCGCAAGACAGCCACGATAACTCTCTAAAGTCTCTAAAGTTCCCGCCATCAGTATAACTAAGGACCTATATAGTCAAGGAAATATTAACTACTATTTCAAGATGATAATCCATCAAGAACTAATGAAATAGTCAACGGCAGTTTGTTAGCTTTTAAACAAGGGCCTATCAAGTTTGATTGGAAGCTGATAATGTAAATGAAAGATAACGGGTGCCT
Source organism: Margaritifera margaritifera (assembly GCA_029931535.1). Classification (NCBI taxonomy): domain Eukaryota; kingdom Metazoa; phylum Mollusca; class Bivalvia; order Unionida; family Margaritiferidae; genus Margaritifera; species Margaritifera margaritifera. Next base: position 2,009,786 of record JAQPZY010001636.1, on the reverse strand, counting down.
TATCTACATTAATGTTGCTTTCACTTTGGTATTCATTAAATTCATAGAGTAAGCGATAGCCATCAATGCTTTTGAAAGATATATGTTTCGTTATTTTTTGTACGGCAGGTACAAGGATGCAACTATAGGTCAAAATATTTGTATGAGCCGTTCCTTCTTTCAAACCTTTTAACGTAAGTAAATCACACCGTTACTTAATTAAAATCTTTACTTCATTACCAGTTTCCTTTATTATGAAGACTTTTCAGTCATTTGGGCTCCCTAGACGCCTAATTCGAGATCCAGGGGGCCATGACTAGGATTTCTCAAACATACAAAATGTAACATGGCACAAGGTTCATATCCACGGAGCAATCACAATAGTAGAAAAGAAATTAGTTTGGACTGTCTATCGAAAAAACATGCAACTTCTCTCATCAATGGAATGAGACAGAATGTGCGAAATTCTAACAAGACTCAGAACGATCACTTCTGTCGAAGTGGACATGACAGAGGAATGAATACTTCGTATATAATGAAACATAGCGAACTCATTTTCACCCTAACCTAAATAAAAACAGAGTTAATAAGTCAAAATTAAAGACGCCCTGGTTTACACATATTCCGGATTATACACCTTGACCGTATTGATAGTTTGCCTACCTTAGTGTCTACTATAGCGGCCCGTCGGCCCCGTCGGGCGATTGGCGGGTCGGGTTCTACGTCACTCTCCTCCGAACCGCTCGTTAAACTCCCTGAGCTACGCCGCCGTTGAGTCTGAAATAATAATAATAACAATAATAATAATGACAATGACTTACGATAACGAAGACGATGATGATGCCAATGACGATGCGGCTGATTATGACGACGACGACGAGGAGGAGGACGATAAATTGCTGCTCACACTGTAAATTATGTTGCAAAACTGACAATGTTCATGATGTATAAGATTCTTTTATGACAATGCATTTTCATACCATTCTATTGTTTGACCCCGGTAAGAAGGCAAAGCAAGATCTTGAACAATTTCAAGCATTTAAGATACCTTCAATACCGCCTTACAAAAATTAAATTTAACCTCCGAGGATGTAGTATGCAATAATTTCTCCATAGAGGTCTTGCACCTAAATATCAGTGGAACTCGAAACCAGTCTTATTAGGTTCAGCATTGAAGCCAGAGGAGACGACATTGCGATTCAATGATTGGCTAACAACAGTAATGCATTTTTGTCCCTTTTTTTTTTTTTTTTTTTTTGTTCTTCATATTTTGAAAGCCTTTCTCTACATTTCAGAATGGTAAAGAGATTCAGACAAATTTCTCAGAAGAGGATGAGATAAATTATGGGATATTGTAAAGCTATCAGAGAGGTGTTTTTCAATGCAGACTATAGCTGCGGATGTAAGGGTGACATGTACTTCATATTGGTCCATTTTCTTAAAAGCAGACGTTACGGCAAGAATAGATGTCTGCTATATTATATAATTCGAGTGGCCAGCTTGTGTCTACGGTATACTTTTTCAGTCACTTTTTAACATTACGGTCTGCAGGTTTGGAATAAGTGGTGGTACGCTACACAGACGGTCTCTTTGTGTAAAGTGGACATTTGGAGTTTCAATTTGTTTCAATGCGTAGATAAAGCATGAAATAATAGAAACAGGGTACACTATTTTGATGATAACCATTTAACAACTGATAGTATCTAAACATTTTAAATGGAAATGCTGAGTAGCGGTAGTATTCTAAAGTGCCCGAAACCATATACTTTTACAGTTTAACTTATTTAACTCAAACGAAATCACTCGAATACTCGACATCGCTCGAATGACTTGCTTCGTACCGGCATACATTACGATTTTGCCGGCGACGTCGAAAATTCGAACAAACGAAACAGCACTTCGAGTTTGGAAAACTTGTATTGTAAATATTAGACAGCACGTACACAAATATCTTGAGTTCCTCATGCATGATCACCACATTAATTTAGATATTATCCAGAATTTTATGTTTGTCTATATTTATCTGTTCGTCTTTCTCTCTGTCTCTGATGCAATCAGTTTTAAGCTTACAAATATCACATAATAAATCTCCCTGGTAGTCACGATCACGTGCAAAATAGTCAGTTATCTCTAGTTCTTTTAATATACACAGTACACATATACCAACATCTAACAGGCGAGGAGTGGAATTCATCTCGCGCTAACAAGACGCTTCAAACTGACAGTGCGAAATAATTTGCACTCCCTGCACTCATCTGCCGATAATATCTATTAATTGCAGCACTCCTTGCAAGATGTTTTTCCAAGCTCTTTAATGCAGAGTGAAGCCAGAGGAAAGTGATCACATGTAGTTCTTGTAATTTTATGGATCAAAGATACTTGCATCTTTCAAAGTACAAAGGTAAAAGCTTTTGAATAATAAAATCAAGCAGCAAAAAATCAGTTTCGGTAAGGTTTTATTTGGAAATTAATTGGCAAGGTAAGTGATAAATCAGAAATACCAATCAAACAGAATGTAATCAACGACTACATAACTCGCCTCTACGAAGATTATAGTAATCACAATCATTGATTATAAACAATAATTATCATGCAGACCATCAATTCAGACTAAACTGATCTTGACAACGACAAGCTGGCCCCTGTGACAAGCCATAAAGACATAAAACAATAGAAAGAACATTCTTTTCTATGATAGTTATCTATATCTATATCTATATTGACCTAATAAAAACAAGAAATTACTTTTGTTATTCTTTGTTTTAATTGTTTTTAAAATCTGCTTTAGAAGATATTATCATTGTCCATCCCTAGAAAACAATATTGAACTGGGTGAAAGTCACTGCTTTGAGTAACCTTGGAGTGACGCTCAGTATAACCACTATTAGAAGCATACTTCATGTATCTAACGTAATTACTTTACCCTGATTAGCCACTGCATCTGCGACACATGAAATATTCGCAGTCCACTCATCTAATTCATATAGTAATTCACACATACAATACACAGTTATGAGTAACCTATCGCAATATACGATGAATAGTCATTAATATGGAAAGTTTACCATTGAACAGACATATTTATTCCTACTTCCAAGTGCACTGGTCAGAAAGGGTCTTCTCTTTAGGCTAGGATGTAAATGGCATGGAAACATATATGTGGTCGTTATCTAAACACAAGTACATAACATACTTTAGTAAAGCATACAATGCAGGTCACGGTGACCTTTTTGCTTGTATGCGCGTGGTACTAACAGAAATGCATCCAATTATTAAGTTCATGATTCAAACACAAACAGTACCCAATAAATTAACTTTAAACACGAAATTTCAACAAAGTAAATGAAGTATGAAATAAAGGTTACAGAGATCCCTTTTTGCAATAATGGTGTAGTATTTATCAAGATGCATCCCATCACCAAGTTTCATGTTTCTAGGTAGGATAGTATGCATACAGCATGCCAAAAACTCACGTGGTAATGAGCTAGACGCAAAAACTTAACCAAAGCCAGTAAAAGATGACATAACGGTCACGATGAGCCTCTCTTGTTGTAGGTGTGTGGTATTATCAGAAACGCAAATCGTCATCAGTTTCATGGTTCTAGCATGAACAGTGCATGGGCAATGATCATAGAACGCAAAATGTAACCCAAATCAGTGAAACGTAAAAGGTGGACCACAATGGCATACTTCTGCAATGACAGAGTAGTGCTCATCAAGATGCATCCCCATACCAAGTTTAAGGATAGGATATTATGTAGATAGCATGCTAAAAACTTATGTGGTCATACGCTAAACGCACAAACTTAGCGTAAGCCAGTACAATTTGAAAAGCTGGTCACAGCAACCTTCTTTTTTTACGGGTGTGGTACTAAAAGAGAAGTATACATTCATCCAGTTTAATCATTCTAGCATGGACAGTTAAAACAACATTCAACCAAAGTATGTGAAGCATGAAATATAGGTTACATTCATCTCCTATTTGTGATACAGGTGTTGTAAGCATCACGATGCAACCCCTCACCAATTTTCATGATTCCAGTTATAACAGTGTGTATACAAGATGCACCACCCCCCCCCCCAAAAAAAAAGAAAGAAATAAAGACCCCCCCCCCATGTAGTCATGAGTTACACGCAAAGTTTAAACCTAAGCTAGTTAAATGTGAAACGTAGGTCATACTAACCTTCTTTAATCGTAAGGGTCTGGTACAGAACGAGATACATACAATCATCTAGTTTAATGATTCTACCATGAACAATGCTTGAGAAATAAACGTACAGCACAGTGAAGCGCGAAATATATGGGTCACAGTGACCTACATTGGTAATGAAGGTGTAGCACTATCCTGATGCATCCCCGTCGCCAAGTTTCATGATTTCAGGTATAACAATATGTATACAAGGTGCCAAAAAAACCCCACCTGATCTAAACACAAAAACTTAACCAAGAATGTACAAATAATGTACATGTATGAACAAAGTTGCCGCCTTAGTCCCCTCCCCCAAATGCTTGATGCTATGAAACCCACTTCAAACTATTCCCTGGGACTTAGGAAAAAAGATTGGTTGAGATACAGTGAGACCGTACAAAAGTCTGTCTGGAGTGTCCAGGCAAAATGTTTGAACTTTGTATAATTCCAACAGTATCATGTTAGGCTACTGAAAATGCTTCTTTCTTTGTTGTCTTATTTGTTTCTTGCTATGTAATTCAAAAAGATATTATTCCGCTTCAAATTCCTCCTATGTCACGATGTAAATACCAAATTGCCATTTTCGTATTGGAACGAGCGGTAACATCTGTATCGTATTTAGCTGAGAAGGTCCGCGCTCTGTCGTATTCAATCAACAATGCGCTTCGACTGTGGAGACTGTCGTCAATGTACTTTGGACTTAGTCAAATGCCGCCTTATAAGATAAATGGCGAACTTATTTGAACATCGCCTCCACTCAGTTCGAGTCATTGCCATCGAAAAGCAAATTTACATGCAGTTCTATCCTGTTGTATCCAGGTCATATCGACAACATAAGAAGCTCTTGCCAAAAAGCATGTTGGTTTAGTTACATAAGTAATCAGCAGGGAGCTGACAGATACAAGGTCCAGCTGTTTGATCCAAGACGGGATAAAAATGGTAGGAGGCCCTGGAACAATTTCAAAAAGCGCCCCCCCCCCCCACTAAAAAAAAAAACAAAGCAAAAAAATAAGAACACAAAAACAAATAACAACCACAAAACACCCCCAAACATTTCACTGTGTTGAGGGACCCGGTAACAACTGCTTCATGTGCTCCGCCTTTAATCCGGCCTTGGTTTTATCCACACTTATATTTTATTATATATATATATATATATATATATATATATATATATATATATATATATATATATATATATATATATATATATATATATATATATATATATCAGTGTAAGGTACATCACTATTGCAGGTTCTACATTCCAAAAATTATTGGCAATCAGACTAGTATCTTTGAGATGTATTCTATTTTTAATCTGCATACACTGTATAATAAAATATACTTCCCTGTCTACGAGAAATGCACAAACGATTAATGAAGAAAAAGATTAGTTATATGCGACAGGTACAAGGTAGTATATTCACCTACCCATAATTTAATATGACGTAATCACTGGCACTCAGCAGCGCCGTCTGGTTTATTCGAGTAGGTGACTGACCTGGTTTTTATCCGTTTAGACCTTTGACTTCGATAGTGAACAATATCCTTATATCCCGCCAATTAATGTATTAGAACTAAATCATTATTGTTAATGCCATTCTGAGATTTTGCAAGATTAGTTTTGATAAATTCTATAATAAAGGAATTTGAGAATTTTAACTCAAGAAGAAGGGTAAGACCTAAGTGTTTTAATCTACTCGAAACCCTGGTCTAGCTTAGTATACTCGAAGCCCTGGTCTAGCTTAGTATACTCGAAGCCCTGGTCTAGCTTAGTATATAGCCCGTATGTTAAAAATGATGTATTCATAAAACATATCTGTCTCTATCTGTTTGTCTCTCTGTCAGTCTGTATATATCTCTTTATCTATCTCACACGTAACCTAATTATAGCCTACATTTCTGTATAGTAGGATCATTTGGAACATATATACACGTACGTACTGGTTTCAAGATATGCACGCATCAACTGGTATTATTTCACCATTGGTTCATGCTCAATACTGGTAAAGGTTTTTCTTTTTGAACGTTGGAAACATCTTAAGCTGCTATTAAAAAGACATTCTCACGCAGATGTGAAAAATTTTGTTTTCAAGTTTTGATTTTGTCTCCGTTTTTTCCGGACAATTCCTTATATAGGAGAGATATATCTTACTATTGTAAGGGTTTGTGAACGTTACAAATGTTTCTACAATCGCAAAGTTGCAATTGTAACAAGCCGAAATATTAACTCCACTACCACGAGTTCGAAAAACAACATTTAGAGGTAAACCCAAATGTAATTGGACCAAACCCCTCAAGTAAATATCGTTCTTTATCGATTTACTGTGAAGATAATTTCAAAATGCTGTGGGTGAATTCAAAATGTTGAAGCTTGCACGAAAAGAACACGTGTTTTAATAAGGAACATATCATTTGTTTTAATTCAATATGAGATGCTTTATTGAAACCTTAAAAATACCAAATTCTTGATAGCATTATTTACATATTGCAAGAATTGCAAGAATTTCTAATCAGGGTTAGAAGTGAAATTAACTTTAAAAATTTGAGGGTTTTTTATAGTTTTTTTCTAAAATTTAATATTTTTTTTTAGGTTCAAGATACAAAGCAGTTACAAGATTATCTCCATGGTAAGCATAACCTTTAAATGTGGCGCATTACGAGGAATGTGGCTGGCTCGGAGTGTTATCCCTTCCGAGGCATCCATCAAAGGAGGTTCCACCTCCACGCAAAGAGACGGGACATGTGAGCCTCATTAACGTCGGAGATACGCTACGATTGACGTGTTGTCAGAGGAACAATGACAAAACGGCCTCTTACTCTGTCGACGCACCTTAAAACACTGCTGGTAAAAGAATCTTAATCCGAACAAAGGTTGAAGCAAACGGACTTCGAACTGTGCAAAAATTGAAGTGAACGCAAATCTAACGCTGCTGATGATCCGACAACGATATGTCGTTATGGGTCTATCAAACGAATGATAGAATAAAATGACCAGATGTCTTTAATTTGCATAATTCGCGCGCTTTCTCGACCGCTAGGCTAGCCTAACATAAAACCGTATGCAAAAAAACATTTGTTGTGGGATTGGGGTACCGTTCATCATTTTTTCAAATTTTTAGTTTTTTTATTATTTAGGTTTCCTTCAGTTTTGTGGAGCTTTTTAGGTTTCTAAGGTCAAAAATGAAATTTTAGGGTTTTTGAGGTCCGCTGCGGACCCTGTCTACTCTTTATCGGTCGACGACAAAAATATCATTTTTCAAAGGGAATATGATATTACCGATCGGAATAAAGATTTTTGCGATATTTCATTTTCAAGGGAAATATTGATCAGTTGACAGAGATATGTGATAAGATTACAAATTTTGATTTATAACAAAGGAGTGTAAGATACTAATATTTATTTCGGTTTGTATACATATAGAATTCTTCCGACAATTAATTACAAAATATGTGTACCTTAGCCACGATTTTCATCACTACCAAACCTAATTTCGATGGAAAAGTTTACACGTATCTACAACAGCAAAAGGTGGTAATTTTGGGCAGATATTTGTAAGTCGTACAAATACTTTTGTAATATCCTTATTCAATTACAGACTATTAAATCTGTATGGCAACCTGAAATAAGTTTCTTAACATATTATTTCCACTAGCTATGAAATTAAACAAATGCCAAGTAAAACAAGGTAAAGATTCAGAACCATATCGTGTGGAGAGGTTTACGTCATGGTACAACGAGTGTTGCATCTGTCGTTTTTTGATATATTGGTTCGAAATTATTCCTGTCAGTTTAATAATAAAATCTACCTTCGAGTCCCATAAGAAAAACATAAAAATAAGTAGCAGAGCTGCGAACTTATTCCCAGTTGTTACATTTCAGATCAAATGGTGCGTTTGACGTAGTTCAGTTTGTGGCGTTCGTATCCGTAGTTCACTATCGAGTGCTCAAGTACTAATTACAATCAGACAATTTGACAAAAGAACATTACACAAATATGCCAACTAGACATGTTCTGTCATTTTCCATACTCGCTGAATTTGACAAGAATAATGAATTTTGTTAATACAGTCTATGTCTTTTAAGAAAGACATTTATAATCCCTTGTCACAGTGTCCGGTGTATTAAGATCAAGGGAGATTTTACTATCTGAATCGCCCAGGTTATCGGAGATGACTATGTCCTAGTGTAAATTTAATAAAAAGATACGTTTAACAAGCATTATTTCATGTTCCAAATATTGTGCCACAAACCGATCTTATACATTATTGTAAACTATTCCATGAGTTAAAAGTAAATTGTACTACAGTGACCTTTCTGTAAAATCGTTCGGCATATATCGGACAGTACCTACTTGTTGAGGAAGTTTAATCAACGTCACTTCAAAGAATATTTCCCAATCCATCAAACATGGCACATAAGGCTACTGGACGTAGGACAATAAAAATACATTCCCATGCATCCATGGATCGATATCATTCTGTATGTGGTATTTTCACGCCATGGTAATTGAGATCTGAAAGAATACTGGTCCTCCAACTGAGAAATGGACCAACAAATCAACAGATTAGGACATTGCCTTGATCATGTGTGAATCTGATCAAAGCATAAAGAAGACTGGATAGAACCTGAAAAAGGTTCGGGCTATTCACACTAACTCTGGAAAAAAAGACATTTGTGGTTGCCTATGATCAAAGACACAACAAAATGAAAACTCAGAACTCAGTGATGCAGCATGATACATTGATGTCCCTGATCGTCTTTCTTAGTTCTAAAATTGTGTCCATTCTACTGCACTAAACTTGAATTCAAAATGAAATCCATCAATGTAAACATCTTCCTCGATCCCATAAAATCGCTTTCTAAACGTGCATGGAGTTGACAGTGAATGGTCTTTCGGCATAGAAACTATTGATTAGAGGGTGGGGTTTGCATCGTCATTTCATAAGTAACTAGAAATATGTTCATAGCTCACAAATGCTCCGACATCCTCTCTTTTACAACACTTAACCAGTGTCACTACAGCGCGAAATATAGACCTGCTTATAGTGGAAGTGTGTTGCACTGCCCAAGAAGCACCAATACACAAAATTGTAGGATCCTGGAGGTACAAATATTATGAAAAAACTGACCTTAACACAAAATGCAGAAAAGGTAATTGAACACAAAATATGGGTAACACTGTCCTGTATGGAGTATTCTTGCTATAATTTGCCTGGTAACTTTATTCGTTAATCAATTAAAATACTCAAAACTGCCGCCCCTCCTTGGAAGTTCGTTAGGAATCACCCAAGGTCATATAGTTGTATGATCCTTTTATGATCATTTTAGCAATCAATGAGCTAAAGTCCAAGTTTCCCAACGTCAGTTTTATTTCGTTCGTCTGCTTTTTTTTAAATGAAATACCAAATGAATGAAAATTAAAGCTGTAAGAATATTGATAGGTGTTATAGCTGATTTTTAATACAAATCAATGGAACATAACATTTGGAAGTAAATATCCAACATGGCTACTGAAACAGGTGGAAAAGACAGAAAAAAAACTGAAGAAAAGAATCACACACGATATCATTCATTACCTGCCATTATGAAAATTGCTTTAATCACACTCTAAGTTTCTTTCTTTGCCACATGTGGGTGGATAATAAGTTCACTATTTTTGATGTAGCTGTATATATGTTACTTCGCACAATAAGGCACATGCCCATCAGCTGACGTCATTACGGCCTTGCATCACGGATATAATTATTTTGTCGTTTTCGTCATCCCTGAATCAATTCATTTGTTTCTTGAAATCAATTTTCAATTGTACAAAGTTATATTTTGAAGAACTATTCCAAGACTTTTGGTAGATATGTCAAAATAATAGCAGCAATTACCATCGCAAAAGAAAGCAGGAAATTGACATTTCATGAAATGCCATTTAATTTACCAGATATAAATCTACTTGCTCTTAAATAAATAGACAGACTATATGATTAAAGTTGTGAAATGTCATCTCCACAGACAATTTCCTATATTTTTTCCAACAGCAGGAACGGATGACTGGCAGATACTATTATATGGTGTGAATTTATTGTCAATGTCCTTATTAAGCTGGCGCGTATGAAAAAGGTATGACAATAGGAGGAGAATGTAGTAAAATATGTTAAGTTCAATAAATCTATAGCCAAGAAAACTCTCGCAAGGTAATTTTACATCTCAAAATCTTGGTAGCAACTAGTACATAAAAAGTCATCTGCTTGCATGTTTTAAACATACGCGGACAATTTATGTTCTATATCTGGGTATTTATAAAAGGGAACTAATGTTAAGAAATGTCTTCTCAAATAGGTGTAAGTAGGTATTTTATATTGTCAATTTCCCGTAACAGCTATATTTTGGAATAACTGATTAAGTGTCATCTGGTCTATGCCAATGCACTATTTGCGCACTCACAAATCACAAATGTATGTCCACCGACTTTGCATTGAAAACCACAGACAATACAATATTGGTGAATGCGTTTGTGTACAACTCTATTTATCAGATCAGTCATATTTTGTAAGGCCGTGCGCCATGCACGATTAATGCATGAACATAAAAAACCGCGCATTTCAATATGTACCTTCCGCGTCCATACTGCGCATTCTTTCGCATTGCTATTTGTTTTGAAAATCCATTTATGAACTACTTTTTAATCAGAGTAATTGCTGAATTGTGATTCCGGAGTTCGTTTGACCATTTCATACATATATTAGTCATTAAGCACCTCTGGTCAACAAGACGTTTCTCCAACATATACAACAAGTGACTTAGTGACTAATACAAATTATATGGTAGTAGTCTCCCTATGGTTGGTTGCGTGAAAACGTGATGCGTTAGCTGTGCAGTCCGAGAGTTAGTTCAAGAGTTACATGTTTGCGATGTTCTCTCCCCCCCCCCCCCACATGCACACATATACACACACACACATTTTAAGATCGACAAATGTCAAGAAACATGTTTCATAATTAATACCACCAACGTGTTAGCAATGGGGAACACGCAGATAACAACTTAAGTCCGGCTGCTAAAGAGCCCAAGTCCAAGTGATTACTGAAATCTATGGCAACAACGTCGTTCAGCTATAGCATTTACCTTATGACGGATGTAGTACCCATTGTCTCCATACTCTGTCTGCAGCTTTAAAGCCAAGATCTTGACATTGCCATGGCAAATGTATGTAAAATTATATATGTAACCACACAGTACAAAAACACAGGCCATATATAAAGGCAAATTTACTGGTAATAAATTTTGACTCACTAATTTGTCTGAAACATTTATTTTTCAATTCTTATAGCAAAGAAATGTTTTAAATGCTTTTTTATTTACATTTCATTCTTATGGCTGAGTTTAATTATCTGACCTAACATTTTGATTGAGGACTGACATGCCTTCAAAGACACTCGAGATATTGCACAAGAAGAAGAACATAATACTTCTGGAGACCAGAAAATAACTGCAATATTTCTGACGGAACAACATAATTCGATGTTTCAAAATTCAGTTCAGTTTTAACAGCAATCTTCCTGAAATTGTTGATTTTAAGTGGGGTTTTTTGTTGTTGTTTTTTATTTCATAGTACCAATAAATAATGATTCTTGCGTAACAATTATATTTTTTTATAATAAAAAAGGTTGACAAATGTGAGAGTATAATTTTATTTGAAGATATTAATTCGTTTCTTCCCTTCAGTCAATTAGTTTCCTGCAACGGCCACCACTTTACTAAAATGGTGTATTGTTTTCCAGACCGTGGGGCATATGGCTCATGTGCGTTGTAACCTTTCATGTGCCTTTTCAACCTTCCTAATCACTGTCAGACCGTGGCGCAAATGGCACATGTGCCTTTTAAACCTACCTAATCACTGTCAGACCGTGGGGCAAATGGCTCATGTGCCTTTTAAACCTTCCAAAGCACAGTCAGACCGTGGGGCAAATGGCTCATGTGCTTTTTAAACCTTCATAATCACTGTCAGACCGTGGGGCAAATGGCACATGTGACTTTTAAACCTTCCAAAGCACAGTCAGACCGCGGGGCAAATGGCACATGTGTCTTTTCAACCTTCCTAATCACTGTCAGTTCGTGGGGCGAATGGCACATGTGCCTTTTAAACCTTCCAAAGCACAGTCAGACCGTGGGGCAAATGGCTCATGTGCCTTTTAAACCTTCCAAACCACAGTCAGACCGTGGGGCAAATCGCACATGTGTCTTATCAACCTTCCTAATCACTGTCAGACCGTGAGGAAACTGGCTCATGTGCCTTTTAAACCTTCCAAAGCACAGTCAGACCGTGGGGCAAATGGCACATGTGTCTTTTCAACCTTCCTAATCACTGTCAGACCGAGCATATCGTTTCTTGCTGAAAGTATAATGATGCGACTGGAATGTATGACATATTTTAGCTCACAGAAGATACACCTGTAATAACAAACATAATATGTCGAGTTCATCTTACATGCAAATAGGGCGGCAAATTTTACGGGGCGGCAATTAAAATCACCACCACCACAACAACAAAAGACCTGCTGAAGTGAATAAAAATATGCAGCGAACACAACACTAATAAACAGTTGTCGAAATAAGATTCGTGATTTGCGACCCTTCTCTTTCTGCCGTCCCTCACCTCTGCTACTGCGAGGGGGCAGCACTTCCGAATGGACCTAGGGGCGGCGAAAACCTAAATACGTCGCTACCAGGGGTGGTGGTGTAAGTTTAACCTTGGCGATTTCGAAATACTGATTTCTTTTCACTCAATGTAGCATGCACAAAGCGCCGGCGATGGGGGGGGGGGGGGTTACCTCCAATTCTCTGCACGTGAATTTCACAACGAACATTGTACTTATAGGGTTATTTGTCTAAATGCTGATGAGTCTTGTCAGGAAGCTGTCCACTTTATGGAAGCAATCTTCAGCTGTACTGGTATTTAGAAATGAAAAACGGTATTCTTTCTTCCTATCCGTGCTATGTGATAGAATTGTTTTATATACTGAATGTTTCGGTATTTAAATTTTCTAGAAAGTCAAACCTATGTCACATGACGCTATGCTATCGAGTAAAACATAGTCCACTTCAGGTTAGACATTTTATAACTGAAGAGACAAGTTGAATTCATTTATATGTTGACCGCATTAAATAATGATGAACGTTCGACCTTTTATAATCCAGTGCGATTATTCATTTCGTACACATATTCATGAACGAACGTGGTTTCTATTTTAATAATCTCGTAAATTCGCTGTTATATGAGAGAATTTGACGTGTATCGAAGTCCGTTCATGTGTACGCATGCATAATGTATATGAATGTATTAGCACTTAAACGTGTCCCGAGTACTACACGGCTCAGTTATTGTATTTTTAGCTGTTACGGGGAGTCGTCGAACTCTGTGGGGTTGTGTAACCCAGATAATGAGGTCAATGGTGACGTTGGTTCGAGGGACGATACTGGTTAACTCGGTGTGAGGGACCAAAGGTTCTGGATCAATGGGTCTGCGGGATAGGCAGATTCTTGCGGGATCCGTCAGCAAGCTGGAAGGAGCGGACCACAGAAGATCATTCCTTAACCATTTGTCGAGGGATGTGGATCGGAAATATTCGTGATCATCGCCTGAATGCCACGAGATAACATCATTATATATGTTGATGAGGTTTCTAATCTAAACTTCAATGTCATGACATGTGCCAATCTTATGCACACTCATACTTGTTGATGAACCATACTATTATTTTATCTGTTGATAAATCCGTACATTGATCATATTTGTTGATAAATTAATACATTGATCATATATGTTGAGAAATCCATATATCAATCATATCTGTTGAAAACATCCATGCATTGATCACATCAATTGACAAGAGATATTATTTGTGATTACTTCTTGAAAATCCATGCTTTGATCGTATCCATTGAGGAACGATACCATTTTGTTATATCCGTTGTTGAACTTTGTATGCATGAGTATGGTATGGTTTTCAGTTATATTTTAGTTCATGAGAGGCGGAAGTGTGTGAGCAAGGGTGTCAGAATTCATTTATCATTAATTTGCATTTGTAAATAAACATCTCATTGTGTTGAGTGTCTTCGCTAGATTCAAGCCCACACGGTTTCATCCTGTTACACTGGCATATAAATAGAGATTTGAGTTGCTTGGCGTCTTGGATGAGTAGCGACACGCAGAACGCAACTGGGACATGTAGCATTACAGATGTAAAATTTCAACGATACAAATCTATATTTTACTACGCTCTTCATCCATATAAATTGCAACTTTCTCTTGTACACAAATCAGTTTCTCATTATAGAATATAACAAACTGAGTATGGGTGTGCACTTAAGCTAAGAAATTTCGTGAATACAGGAACCGGTGAGTTTTGGAATAAAATTCAAACCTATCGCACATAAGAATACATAGAAATAGATCACCGTGTATTATCTTTGGTGAAGTATTCTTAATAATACTCAATAGCAATATTTACTTTATTCTATTTTCGTCTCAGATCTTTTTCTTAGAGACAAATGCGATGTTTAGTATGGTAAAGACATTTTTCTCGAATGTAATATCGCGCATAAAAGCCCCAAGGCTATATTCGTGTTCATCCTTTATACATTTAACACCAGTTCAGTAATGCATCTTTCTGTATACTCGCTTGCTTAAGTGTAATAAAAATGACATTCAAAAGCACAGACCTCGTTGAACTGGTCCTTAAGATCAATAGCTGCCATGGTGGAGGGTTACAGTTGCATATCATTAGTAGTCCGAGACGTACGTTTGATAGTGTACGCCGCTAGCCTGGGTACAGTCGTCGATATATGTTTGCTTTGCCAATATATTCTTTTCTTTTTATTCCCCCTCTGATAATCCGTCGAAAAGAGATTATCATTAATTAATGGCACCCTATTGAGATCTTGGCGATATCGACGCCTGGGGACATGCGAGGTGTTTTCCGTGATGATTAATCGTATTAATAGCCAATTTACACATGGAGTTGACCTTATCCAAAACGAGGCAAGGATGCGGTCTATTTAGGGACAACTTGATCAGTTATTTAAAGTGAAATAAACCCATTGAACCCGAGGCGTAAAGCAGACGGCGCTGTGCTAAATTTGCGCGTGTGACCAGACCGTCAATCTGGCGATCTAAAACGGACTGTAACCCAGACTATACGAGCCTTAATAATAATATTTATTTAACAAGGATAGCACATTTAGTCGTCAAAAGATCCATCTGCACGAGGTTATCATCATATATGCAGGTCATGGTATAATAAATTCGCTTCCATATGCACATTCATATATATATACACACACTCGCTCTCAAATATATATATATATATATATATATATATATATATATATATATATATATATATATATATATATATATGTATATATATATATATCCACTTTCCGCATTGCGAACGTTTTCTTAAGATGCACAAGTAGCGCCGTACAACCTTGTTCCTTTTATTTATTATTTCTTGTATCGTTTGTGTATATATTCACAGCCAAAGATCATATACATTCTGTGAAGTAATTAAGTTTCTGTTTTGTTCTTTTCTCGTTTGTTTAATCGTCTGATGTAGCTTTCTGCCCTTGAGAAAGGGATCAGTAGATTCCAGAAGTGCAGAGATGCTGCCAGGATTTTATCTAAAGGGTGGAGCTTCCCCCTTGTCACCAAAAAAAGGGGGGAGTAGAGAAAAAATGAGGGGGAGGAGGAAATGGCCATAGTTCAATATTTACCTAACACATAATTATCCGTCTCTTTCTTTCTTCGTGCTCTGCTGAAATCAAAATCCTCAAAAGATGTCTTCTCTAGTTGTATAAGCATTAATCTGTTGATCATTTTTGAGCTTAATTTGTTCCTTATCTATGTATGAATATTGTTCTGTGCTGAGAACCGTCTTTCACATATGCATTGCTAGCTAAGCCAGCTGTAACAAGTTGGAAAAATGTTCTTTATGGTTGTTATGTACAATTTTCAGCAGCTCATAGGTATTTTGTCTCTTGGATATCTCTGTTCCGAATTAATATTTTTCACTAACAAGCGCTCTGCCAAAGTTTCACTTTCTTGAATCAGTGCTTTGCTGACTACTACATGTATGCCAGATTTCTGATCTGTTCCACAATTTTGTATTTGGATTTTAAGCCCATCAACGCCATAGTCAGCTTGTTCAGACGGAGTTATTCTGATTAAAAATAAATATCCTTACTTTTTAACTTCTTGTTAGATTTTTATTCATACAATTTATCTTAACCCTTAAAATGCTATCTAGTTTTGTATCACAAGATCCCTCAAGGCAGAATTGTTTGTAAAAAGAAATGAAAAATTGCACTCTACGTTTAAATTGCCTGTACTTTAATTAGGCTTAGTATTCTGCATTTTTGACATTTATTTTCGAAGGACAGCTTAAATAGGGGGTTGACCGGCATGTCTGTTTTTGTCAGTCCAGCATGTACATCGGACTCGTATTCAACATCCTTTTCAGGTTCAAAATTACTCACTTGTATTTCCAGTAACTCTTTCCGGGCTCCAATAATCTCATATACTTTTAAACTTTAAAAATCATTGTCATCATCGCTATCATCGGCCAGTATTTGCCGAACGAAATCGTCATGTGCAGATGAACCATGTTGCGAGTCAGCCATTTTAGATTTTCTAGGGGGCCCTTACTTTAAGCACGCATTTGTAAAACTTCCTTCATGAATGCAAGGGTAAAACTCGACAATGCTTGTTCCAGGGCCCAATGTGCAAATCAAATTAAATTTAAAAACCGCGCGACTTATGCCCCGACAAGCACTTTAAGGGTTAACAGTTAAATAAAAATTGTATACTGCGCAGAGTATATTTTTATATGCGCGATTTTAAACTAATTTGCGGGAGTTCTCGCGCATTACTGCTTTCCAAGTGCGCGCATTGGCAGCATCTCTGGAAGTGATTGGGCTGGTTGCACACCAGACTTGCAAAGTTTTTTGTAGGTGCACAAATAAACATACACTATTCATATGCAGATGTGCACATTTGAACATATCAACAGTCATACAGACATATGTAGAGCAGAACACACACACAAACACACACACACACATATCATTTTGAATGTTCATTCATACATACAAATTTTTGTCTAGAAACACTCATGCGTTCTGTTCACGTGCGCACTAACCGACTCTCACATTACATAAGGCCACGATGATAAAATTCCTTATCGGGAGATTCAGTGAAGTTTGAAATGAAGGGAATTTGAATTACGTATTTACAGAGGTAGGGAATTCCTAAAGGTAGACATTAATACATTAAAAGAGTTTCTGAAATGGTTGGTTCTCGACCTCGGAATCGAGAGTTTATTCTTAGTGGTAGATCTGAGATTACACCAGTATTTGTTGATTCGTAGTTCAATTAGGTCAGATGCATAATCTGGAAATAAGTTACTTAGAGACATGTATGTCTTGAGTTTTCGTTAAAATGAAGAATATGTTTTTGTATTTAGTAGCCACTTTCGACGTGGGAAAAAAGCATCAGAGGCAGTCAAAACATGAAACTTTAGAATTATCCGCGCTGCCTTTTATGGAGTTTATCAGTTCTGGATAGATTACAATTTGAAGTTTCCCAAGAGACAGAGAAGGTGGAAATTTCGACAGCAATTTTAGTAGAGTAATTCTTTTGACGACCATTGCATATGATCCATATGTGAATTATGTGAATTCCATCTGAGGTGTTGATCAAAGATGTTTGTTTCCTTTTTTGCTTTTTTTTAACGCTAGACAAATATGAGACAGATTGAAAAGTAATTCCATGTCTTGTTCCTATTTTCATACATTTTGTTTTAGATGCATTGTTATACATTCTGCTGTTTTAACACCAAACAGATAAAATGTTGAGATCGATTTGAAGTCTGTGTTGAAAAGATCTGAGATTTATCAGATGTGTGTAATGTAGAGATTGAGATTTACCAGATGTGTATATGTAGAGATTGAGATATACCGGATGTTTGTAATGTAGAGATTGAGATTTACCAGATGTGTGTAATGTAGAGATAATCATAATACACTGGATATAAAGGTACGTTATTGCCAAACAGTTAAAACAAGCAGTTCTAATATTGACCATTTGGAAACACCGCTACGACTATGATCAGAATCGGAACGCGTACAAATATATAAATTTTACATTGTGTATGCTTTAAAAAATCATCATCAACCGGAAGTTTGTAATAAAATCGGAAAAGAGTTAAGCGTTGGAAAAGAATTATATTGATCTCGATCTCTGTTCTTGAACAAAAGAATATTGTACAACTAGTTTCAAACCAGTGAAATAGTCTGCAATAAACAATAGAATACTGTACATCTAGTTACAAACCAGTCAAATAGTCTGCAATAAACAAAAGAATATTGTACAACTAGTTACAAACCAGTCAAATAGTCTGCAATAAACAAAAGAATATTGTACAACTAGTTATAAACCGGACAAATAGTCTGCAATAAACAAAAGAATATTGTACAACTAGTTACAAACCGGTAAAATAGTCTGCAATAAACAAAAAAATGATTAGTATCTTTTTTAGGTGCTAAATGGACAAAAATCGAAAAAAGAGATGTGACTTGCAACGTAGTATAGTTGTTTTCGCACAGATCAAGAACGCACAAGTGCCGCAGTGCGAGAAATTTCAACCATGTCCTGCGATATTCTCAGTTAAAATTTACACTTGGCGTCACGTCGGTCAGTTGTGCTCGCGGGTTATTCATATTATTTCATATTACTTTAGCCATTAGAAAATAAATATGAAGCCATGAAATCCAGCTTTCTGCAGGACTTGTAACTGCAGTAACCAAAGTTTAACCTTACGGTTATGCTGAACAATGGTAATATTTATAATGATTTTGTTCACCGCAGGAATGTTTGTAAAAAACAATTTAAAAAAAACAAAAAAAAAAACACACGCACACACACACATAAAACCAAAACGACTTGTAATCTACCGGTTTATTCAAAGGAGGTAACATCTAACATTCAGACTATGAATGTCTACAATTGAATATGGACATAAAAAGTCCGACAATGTGGTTTATTTATTAATTGAAAGCTAATACAATTGTGTTATTGAAATACACCTTAGGTGTTAGACGAACATTTCCATCAAATTGTGATAATTTTAATACGTAACAAAATTATGTTATATAATAATCGTGAGAAAAAAGGGCATGTTTTTGTAAACCAACCTTTTACGTTTATAACTAAATTTATTTGAATTAAAACATACTGTTTAAGAATAAGTGTACTATTCCCGAGTGATTCTATTGCGCAATGATTGACGAGTTCACACAATAAGAGTTTCTATCTAACGTCGATGGCTTTTAGCGGTGCTTTTTGTGTTGAAAGTGGAACTATGTCGGCTTAATGTACCATTAATAAAGAACCAAATAGCGATTTGGAATACACACAATTTAAGGTCTGATAGATTGTGCTTGGTTTCTCCAATGAAATGTAATTTTGATGTTGCACAAATAAAACAGGCGTGCAGATGCGCTGGACACTGGATCTTACGTGATGTTAGGTGAAACAATCTTAAACTTTATGACAAAGCTGACGGATGGACAGACAGAGGGCATCACAATATCCCTTTGCTAAAGCGTGGGAATATTGTGATACCTTGCGTGTGTCCGTCCAGCCGTATGTCCGTAACAGCTTTCCGAACCAACTTGGTTAATAGGTGGCCCATCTGGTGACCATCTGCAAGAGGGCTATACTTTTTAGGTCCCTGCCCCAGGGTCTTTAGGAGGGGTCAAAGGTCAAATGGAATTTACAGTGCCATTTGTTGAATATGATTTTACCGAACTTCTTGTATGTATGTATGTATGTATGTATGTATGTATGTGTATATATATATATATATATATATATATATATATATATATATATATATATATATATATATATGTGTGTGTGTGTGTGTGTGTGGGCTACGCCACCTGGGTGCCGGTTCAGAAGGCGGGTTCGGCGTGTAAAACAAAGCGTGGGTATTTGTCATGGTTGGCTATAGAAGTAAATATAGTTGCAAAAGATGATTGCGACAGGTGGACCTAGAATCTAAAATGAAACAATATGGAGATGAATATACAACATCTCTAGTATATTGGTCAAATAATCTCCTCTTTGTTTGTATACAAACGAAACGAATTTTAGCAAATGTACCTAGGGCACCAAAAACAAAATTCCATTATTTTCATGGAGAGTGATAATTTATGCAAACTTGTATTGAAAATATTAATATTTTTCTGATCCTCGATTTTTTAAAGTTTAGTCTAAGTAATATTCTTGCTGTTAAACAATTAAGCCCACTTTTTGGTGTATCAGTGAATGATTTACAAAACGGCTCTGGTAAAATCGAGATTGGATCAATACGCAATAGGAAACCTCTTATCAAAATGAATCAATCGATACGAATTCGTTGATCTTCTCAAAGTAACTTCTACAATCGAGTCACAATTATCGTCTCTTATTGACATGATTTATCCTAAATTCAAATAGATTACATTTAATTGTTCACCTAGTTGAGTAGTGAAATGACTGCAAATTATTAAACGGAAGAAGTAACATATTTTTTGCTGCGTAACCGGATGTAAGTTGTCCATGGAAATCACATAGATTCATATTTTTGAATAGAGAAAGCAACCGTTAAACTTGTACTTCCGGTGCGGAGAAGACAAATCCATTTCAGCTGTGTCAAAGCTTAGGGTGTCTGAGCACACGTCGTCATTAATGGAAAGTAAACATGTGTCTCTACATGTCCTCGTCGAACTTGCCAAAAATTAAAAATATAAAATATAAAATACGTTTATATAATTCTGCATAAAGAATCATCTCAGATTATATAAATTGTTTGTTTACATTCTTTTACTCTGGTCATGAGAGCACTGACCAATAGATAAACAGACAAAATAAAAAAAAGAACAATCCCGTTATAGGTAGGTTCTCTAAATTATTTTTCCATAGCCCTTTTATTTGCTTATAACTTTCAACTTTACACTGCAACTAGTCTGTTATGTCTTTAAAAAAAATGTTATATTATTTACCTGCATTTTAAATACAAAAAGTGTTCACACTGAAGTCATTTTGAGAATCCAAACATTCCAATGTTATTTAAAAAATCAAGAACAACGTCTATTTGCATGAGATCGGGGTTAGGTGACGTCTAAGTTACTAGGGGTAAATCCGAGTACAACAGACTTTAGAAAAGTTATCAATAGTTCAATAGTTTATTATCATAAGCATATAGATGCTTATAGAGTACATATTACAAATATTGCGTGTATATATATATATATATATATATATATATATATATATATATATATATATATATATATATATATATGCACACAACGTTAAACATTAACTCAAAAAAGTAATCGTCAAGAGCTGGAAAGGAGAGGTTGGACAAATATACACAATCTTTATAATAAATTACTGTAGAAATAATAATCTATCTCTTATTTTAAACCTTTCATAAACAAATTTAGCTAGTGAACATATTATTTTCTTATTACTAGAAGTTAATAATTCAATGTACTTGTGCATGAATGGTTTATTCCAGAAGAACTTTTGGATTAAATTTGCACGCAAGTTAGTATACACAGGGCATACTAAAAGATATTGATATTCGTCTTCAATATCATGGTTCTCACATAGTATACAATATCTTTCACTTCTGTCGATTCTATTGCTTCCGTATCTCCCAGTTTCAATTCTCAGATTATGAGAAGACACTCGGAGTTTTGTCAAAGCTGATTGATGTTTATGGTTACACAAGAATTTGAAATAATATATAAAAACAGTTTGTCATAACTTTGTAATTAATTATTCCAGTCTAATAGAAAAGCATATGTAACTATTTGTTTAAAAATTGGAATAAACTTGGAGCAATTTACAGAATCAGGAAACATGCACACTTCACCAAAGCAAAATCTGTTTAAAGTATCTTTCAGGAGTGTAACCCAACTGATACTATTATTTGATTCATTTTCAATATATAACTGCCTATATGCAGTACTCAGTATAATATTTGCATAAGTTTTAATTCTAAACCAATATTTAAATAACTTAACCAGCCTTAAGTATTTAAGTGGGATTCTTGCAAGTTAACCTCACCGACGTCAGAAGTAGATATTTTTACGTTTAACAAATATCTAAAAAAAACGTCGTTGTACACGTTCAACGGCGTCAGCCTGGTGAAAACCTCATACCTCTGTCAGTCTGGTGAAAACCCCATATCTATGATACGTAATTCAGAACTAGAACAACGTAAATACCTCTGTCAGCCTGGTGAAAACCCCACATCTATGATACGTAATTCAGAACTGGAACAACGTAAATACCTCTGTCAGCCTGGTGAAAACCCCATACCTATGATACGTAATTCAAAACTAGAACAAAGTAAATACCTCTGTCAGCCTGGTGAAAACCCCATACCTATGACACGTAATTCAAAACTAGAACAATAGAAATACATTAAAGTTTCAAACATTCATTATAATTTAAGTGACATGTTTTCAAATTACAAATAAGCATATTCATTGCCTTTAGTGCTTTATCATCCAATGTTTGTTGAGCTTTAGAGAATTTTCCATTGCTCGAGAAAACAAGACCAAGGGAATTAAAAGTTTCAACCACCTCAATATTACTTCCGGTTATATTCCATACTTCGTCTTGTCTTAATGGGCACCTTTTCTAAAGACCATAACTTTAGTTTTATCAAGATTAATATTTTGATTCCATGTAATACAGTAGTCGTGCAAATTTTCCATGAGAATGTGTAAACCCTCAATATTTTCTGAAAATAAAACTAAATCGTCAGCAAACAGTGTCCAAAATAAAAACAACTCGTCTAACTCTATACAGATATCTCCCGTAGACTGTAATGATGTTTCCAGATCTTCAATAAATAAAGACAATAGTATCTGTGATAACACTTCACCTTGTACCAAACCTACTCCATAATCAAAATAGGTACTTCGAATACCCCAACGTGAAACACATGATTTAACTACATTGTACTTAGGACGAAGAGCATTTAACATTTTGCCATTTACATCTTGTCTAAAAAATTTCAACCGCAAATCATTTCTGCAAACAATCTCAAATGCCTTTTTAAAATCAACAAAAGCTGCATAAAACATATTACCTTGACTTAAATAGTTATTAATCAAACAATGTAAAACAAAAACTAGCGTCAGTAGTTCCCACTCATTTCTTGAAACCAAATGTACATCCGATAGTTTATCATTTTCCTCGAACCAATTCAACAGTGTTTCATTTAAAATACTGGTAAATAATTTTTAAAAGCAACTTAGTAAAGTAATACCTCTATAATTTCCTGTATTACAAGCATCATCAGACTTAAATATAGGTACAATTTCACCTTCGTCCCATTGCGTAGGAAAATGACCACTATCGAATATTGCATTAAATAATTTGCATATACAGGGTCTAAGTATCTCCTCTCTGTTTTTGAAATACTTATTTAAAAGATAATCATTGCCATGTTGTTTCGAAGTTTTGAGATTTTTATTATCGCTTTTGTAATTTCATCCTCGGTTATTTCTTTATCTAATTCTTCAAAGATTGTTGTCGTATTCATAAAGTTTCACACGCGTGAACATTCAAACTAAAATATTACTACCGACATATACATACTTTATTTATTTTATTAAGATAAACAATTCCATAACAAATTAAACACAGCTCTGAAACAAACTCTCTGTGTGAATCAGTTTTGCAATTGTTAATGACCGAAAATTGAGTTTGAGTGTGTTATAAAGTATTTGTTGACGTAGAAGACCAGATGTTTTGTTTGTTTAACCAGCACAAATCTGAACATACTGAATATATCAGGTGGTGTTCTTGGACTGATCTGAAATGTTTATGATGCGTAAATTTGTATTTGTTTTAAGTATAACGTTTTACTATTAATAGTTAGAAGACAGGACATTGGTTTTAAATAAGCATAATGGTTTATAGTTGTGGTTGCCTATATTAGCGACTGCATCAATGAACTTGTTACGAGCTGTGTCACACGAACACATGCTACTACATAATACTTGCATGTATGGATTCATCCATTCACTTAAAAATATAAAACGGCATTATTTCGAGATGGTAATGTTATTGACGCTTATGATGACGATTATGACGATAATGGCGACGACAAAAATTCTTCTTCTTTTATCGTCTTAATAATTTTTTTTTTTGGCAATAACATCCTGAGGCATAGACACATGATTAATTATAATGTTAAAACACTCTCAGTCCGAGATACAACACATGACTACTTATAATGTTGAAATACTCTCATTCTGAGATACAACACATAATTAATTATATTGTTAAAACACCCTCATTCCGAGATACAACACAATTATTTACAATGATAAAGCACTCTCATTCCGAGATACAACACATGATTAATTATAATGTTAAAACACTCTCATTCCGAGATACGACACATGATTAATTATAATGTTAAAATACTCTCATTCCGAGATACGTGTTTTTTTTTCAGCACACCAAGTTTAGCACCGTTGGTAAACTATGTTGGACTACGAATCAAGATCGAGTTTGTTGTATCTCATATTCTGCAATACTGAATAAAGTAAGTCACAAAGACCTAATGCAATGTTTGAAGCAATTCGTGCCTAAAACGCACCTCTACTAATGTGTAATCATGCTGACAGTTTAGAGCAAGGATTTGCAGGGATGGATCACCAATCAAACAAACAAAAAACATCATGTAAGATCTTAACGTTTTTGCGTATTTGCACACCCAAGTTTGATCCAAAATTATTTTAAAACTGGAGTGGAAGATAATTCGCTCGTGCAAATATCAACATATGTGGTGCATTTGTTTTCACATGTCGACTACAGAAACAATACATATCTTATACATTTGTGTTTATAAATGCAAATGTTTGTATATTTGTCACGTATTTCAACTCCTTCAAGGATAAGGCCATTGTTACGTCTGTACATAACTAATGTAATAACATACATAAACAAAGTAAAAACAAAACACGTTTTAGACGGGAAGCTACAACGCGTTATAACTTCTGCGGGCGCGTGTCCCGTGAAATCGATTCTACTGACAAGATCTTAATAATTATGAAGTGATGAGCATGCTCTGAAAGAGAGAGAGAGAGAGAGAGAGAGAGAGAGTGAGAGAGAGAGTTTTCTCATCGACAATAAGCTGTAAGAGTTGATAGGAATACTATCATTTCGAGGAGCGGTTCCAACGATTATGAGAGAACTAGGTCACAAGAAAATTATCAATAAAGAAGCAAAACAGGAAAAGGCTACATACTGAAATAGCGTTTACTGTAACATGTATCGATCGAATTTATGTTAAATAATATTTCTCAGTAAACGGAGTCCAGTACATTATTTTTCCCATTATAATATTATTTGTGCAGTAATTGGGTCTAGTAATTATCTGTTATGTGAAATAACTTTATCGGTCAATAGCGAATGTGCGACAGTGACCTACTTTGTAATATATTTAGCACATATCTAAGACTTCCTACTTAAAGAAGTTCGACTAATTTCATTATACAGGACATTTTCTTATTGACCTCACGTATGGTACCCAAAGCCAGTGAACTGATGGAAGACCACGAAATTATTGTCCTCAGAGTATATTCCTCGATAACAGTTTGTTTCTTGTTTGTCCCTCCAGTCGGTAATTGGAGCCTTATAAAACTGGGCCTCAATCTGACATGGACTATATATCACGAGAAAGCCTGATACGCATGTCCGAAATATAAGAGATACACAAGAGATATGCATCTAACAATAGATTGTGAAATAGTATCTCAACCGAGATGAGAAATTAGACATTCTGTGTTTTGTGTGTGTGCCTGTCTTTACTTCGGTTTAGCTACATAAAGAAAAGCAGTCTACCATAGTAATTTTCCCTATGCCAACTAGATTTGATTGCATAAGGATGGACGAGTTTACACAATATATGCTTCTACTTGTGGATCGAATGCTTTTAGTTGGAATTATTAGTTGTGAAAATGAAAATGCTAAATATCTGAAGGTCTAACGCACCATTATATGAACAAATTGAAACAGCTAAACTTTATAATCTGATAAATTGCATTTATTTTACACGGGGGAAACATGTAATTTTAGAGTTCGCAGATAAAGCGATCGAAAGGATACAATGAGCGCTTAAAATGAGACTGAAGATTAGGGACTATAGCGTGTAAGCGTCAAATGGTTCGTTAGCAGTGAAACTGTTTCTTAAAGATGTATGCTACTCGGGTGTTATAAGACAAACAAAATGGAAACAGATACAATCTTATTGAGAAAATTACCATATTATGCAAAAAGGACAATCTTCCCACCCGCCCCTAACCTCTGATTGTCACTGTCACGACGAAGATATATAATTTAGACTGAAATACGTTTTCTCCATCACATGGTCTCTTTAATGTTTTTTTTTTAACATTTATATCAGAACTGCAGGGCCATCAAATTCTCCTTTGAAGCGCTGGCACACGACAAAAAGCCACAACTCAGGAAAAAGGACATGAGAAAATTATATTACTAATTCTTAAGTTCCAAATCAAACGAATCGATTTGTTTTGTCGAAGTGTTTGCACGTGAAAGTAAAAACAACAAAACAAAAATGGTTTCTCCTTGGGATTGACTAAGTCTAAATCCAGATGGAGCAAATATTTTTAACTTACATAAAGTGTGAATTGCACTCTAGGAATGTAAATTATTAATCTGGAGATGTCAGAGCTCATTTCCTTTAACTACTACGCAAGTCGCCTGTGTAAACTATACAAGTATAGATTATCTAGAAAGCAAAGCAACCTAAATATTCTTATCATACAAATCAGGTTAAAAACTTTCACACAAAGTTTCTTACGATGGAAGTCGTCGTAAAGCACGAAGTAAACATGCGGTCAACACGTGTTCTACTGGGAAAAGACACGTACATACATGTCTGTCTAAGGCCAACACATCAAACAGTGACCTCATATGACATATTTGTTTTCTTTTATACACATCAACGCAGGACTATAGCGTGTAAGCGTCAAATGGTTCGTTAGCAGTGAAACTGTTTCTTAAAGATGTATGCTACTCGGGTGTTATAAGACAAACAAAATGGAAACAGATACAATCTTATTGAGAAAATTACCATATTATGCAAAAAGGACAATCTTCCCACCCGCCCCTAACCTCTGATTGTCACTGTCACGACGAAGATATATAATTTAGACTGAAATACATTTTCTCCATCACATGGTCTCATTAATGTTTTTTTTTTACATTTATATCAGAACTGCAGGGCCATCAAATTCTCCTTTGAAGCGCTGGCACACGACAAAAAGCCACAACTCAGGAAAAAGGACATGAGAAAATTATATTACTAATTCTTAAGTTCCAAATCAAACGAATCGATTTGTTTTGTCGAAGTGTTTGCACGTGAAAGTAAAAACAACAAAACAAAAATGGTTTCTCCTTGGGATTGACTAAGTCTAAATCCAGATGGAGCAAATATTTTTAACTTACATAAAGTGTGAATTGCACTCTAGGAATGTAAATTATTAATCTGGAGATGTCAGAGCTCATTTCCTTTAACTACTACGCAAGTCGCCTGTGTAAACTATACAAGTATAGATTATCTAGAAAGCAAAGCAACCTAAATATTCTTATCATACAAATCAGGTTAAAAACTTTCACACAAAGTTTCTTACGATGGAAGTCGTCGTAAAGCACGAAGTAAACATGCGGTCAACACGTGTTCTACTGGGAAAAGACACGTACATACATGTCTGTCTAAGGCCAACACATCAAACAGTGACCTCATTTGACATATTTGTTTTCTTTTATACACATCAACGCAGGACATCAGTACGGTGACCAGTAGACAAGCGAGCGAGGGGAAGATGTACAATATTCCACGGCTTTTAAAGCACACGTGTTACATATGCGTATTTTGTACAAAATATTTTTCTTTGACCACTTCATCGCGGATGGGAGACTTCAGAATTTCCCTTTATCTTCTCTATTCGTTGAAAAACTGTCACGCTAGAGATACACGCAAATTGAGAGAAGTTGTACCATGATAGTACAACACTTAAAACTTAGTTCATTTCCTCTATAGTGTTTATTCTGTCATATGCAAGAGTACCTTTTCCACTTAAGTAGTGATCAAAAGCAAGGGCTGTATAGTTTGAAAGCAGGAAAGATTACAAAAACAAGATCATGAAAGTTAGCTCTAAACGTGCGTACTCTTAATGCTATAATCAAAATTTCACCTGTAGGCTAGGTAGCGGGCTAATGTTTTTCATATTTATTTGGTTCCCTGTGGATTGTTGTATTGAAAAATGATCTTTTTATCTACATTTTCTTCAATAGTGGGTACAACCCGGCATCAAAGCTTTGTAACCATTTGAATATTCACGGGAAAACCCAAGAGCATGGTTCATTTATTTATCGAAAGCCATCAAACTTGTGTCATATATTCTACTCCATTATTCCCCAGAGCAAGGTTTCTAAAAATCTCTTTTGAAGTGAAAAGAGGAAAATTCAAATAAATTATGAAATAAAAAGAAATTCTATGTGATCAGGAAATTTGAAAACAAGGAATACCTATGTTCCTACAGTATTACGGCATACATCAAAAGCTATAGGTAAACTAACCTGTAAGGAGAAGCCAGCAAAATGTAAAGGACAGTCCATAAAGTAATCATCCATCGACAGTCTGCCAAACAAAAGAAGAAGCCGGTTTGTCCTCCAAAACAGATATGTGTGGTTAATATGATAAAAACTTTCCATATTCAAACAGACATTCTCAGAGAAAAATGTATGAATGTCTACAGTAACATATTTGCAAATAATAAATTACAGATCAACATCAGCGAACAAAATGCTTTTTTTTTTGGTTCTCATGAGTTTGAACGTTGTTGTCCATTAATAGCTATTCAAAATCAATGTATTATTGTGGTAAGTTAATGGTCCTTAAATATGGAATTATTAATATATTTGTTGAATCAAAACCGTGTAGCATGAATTCAAAACTGATTTTTTTATGAATAAATAATGCACTCAATAAAAGATGCGATGTGTGATCTTTCTTCTCATATAAAAACGTGACAAGTGTTGTGCCAGCTAATGATGCGGAACAGTTCGTTACGGCACTAGTTTAATGAGCGCGAATGACCTTTCAAGCGATAACTTTAAACACAAATTACAGATGTGCAGCTGATTATTTTCCTAATGAACGTACATGACATATACAGCTAATAAAATTTGCTCTGTGTGCAATTTGTGTTCATTAGACTTTTTTGTCATTCGCGTTGATTAAGAATACAGTCAGCTGTTCATGGCACACAACTTAGGTTAATGAACCCAGGAAGGCTACATGCATTTTTCTCTGAATACATATTACAGTGATGGTTTTGTTTCCTCTTTTGTCACTTTACTGAGTTATAGAAGTCAGATAAAACCGTAGCATCTATAGCTTACAGGGACAACGACTTTGTTCGTTTGATGGCATAGAAGGTAGAATAGAAACTTGAAAAAGCCGTATAACAAGGTCAGGATGGAGCTTCCTACGTACATGCTCATGCCCGGTATGGGACCTCATGATTCTTATTTATTTTCACTTCAGCAGCTACATAAATCAGTTAATCGGCCTTTATATATTTACTTTTTCCTGTCAAAGTTTGTATTTCCGCGCTGATACGAGAGACTCGCAAGGTAAAATAAACTCATCCCCCATGTCTCTTTATATAACAAATGTGCTAAGTAATGAGCGGAGAACATAGTCATGGAATTTCGTGGTATTATGCGCTATATTGACGACTCTGTCTTGTTGGAAACATATCCTGTAAGATTTTATAACGTTAATTACCATAATGTTCACGTGAAACATCCACAAACAATCCGAGACTGGTATTGAGCGCTAAGGCGTCCACAGTAAATATACATAAAACATTAACTAAACATTTAAAGGAGATGACAAAACTAACATACCTAAAACATTTTCCAAATAGAAAGTCACACAGGTATTTTACACAAGGAGCGTGTGACTGTGCGGTGAACATCTTAATTAATGCAGTCTGATAAATCAACGCACCTGCAGAATTTCGGTGTGCACCCCCCCCCCCCAAAAAAAAAAAAAAAAAACATTTTTTTGGGCAGTCTATAAAATTATAAGAGTGACGTGTGATGACCATCCTGTACAAGAATGTCACTTTTTTAAAACTTAACTTTACTGCATTAGGTAGTGTTACCTCGCATTATACATTTACCAGCTCCCATGAGATTCACTTGCGTAATAATTGAAAAGTTCACACATAATGCCCTACAAGTTGGAGATCGATCGCTTTTAGTTTGAATCATTACATTTTAAAGTGCTATACGCATGCTTTAATGGTTTAATGCATCTAACAAAAAAAACAAATAAGAATAGCTTTTTGAAGTTAATGCGCTCCAGAATCTGATGGCTTTTGTAAAATGAGCTGACACATACATTTCAGGGTAGTGACTAATGCCAGATGAGGGAATATAGACGATGTTATGACAAAATTATTGGTAGTTCAGGAAATCTATTCCCAGCAATATGTAACACACACTAGACTTTAAGACTAGTTAACAAAGACACGAACCAAATAATTGAATTAAATATAGTATTATGCAAAATCCGAGCTCATCCCATTCCCCAAATTTGTCAAACAAAGTTCCCTGTTGCCTGTATCCCCCCAAAATTAAACAAAACAATATTAGTCAGGGTGTTTCGTTGTCCAGAAACCTTCCATTTCATTACGACAACTGAGATATCACATGCGAGAAATTCTTGTCTTACGTTACTATATATCATCTGGGTTTTTTAAATACTTTTTATTTACATCATTTAAAGAGTTGAGAAATGAAACGATCAAACTCCACTTCCAGAGAGTTAGTGCCAAAAATGCAAAAATAAAAATTACTTTTGTATCCGATAGGTGTCCTTGTCCAATAAAGACGACTTGTCTTGCCAAGTATTGACACGTACAATTTACAAGATTCATTTCTCCATATTGTTCATTACAAATTTGATTGCGGAAAGAGTCGTCATGGTGTGAACTGCACTACATGATTGTAAATTATTAATTTAAAAATGACATAGTTAATTTCTCTTATAAGTCCTGCAAAAAACCCAACACAAACCACTCATAAAAGTTACAATGATGCCAATATTTAGTTGAGGAAAGCAAATAAACTTTCTAAACAATGCAGCAAAGGGCAAAGCTAGTAGAACTTTTCCAATTAACTTTCTTACATGGAAAGTAGTCATAAAAGACAAGATAAAAACGGAGTCAACACAATGTCATGTTCTCATGAGAAAGGCTGGAATATAAAATTGTCTTTTAAATGCTAATAGAGCAAAGAGTGAACATAATTTACACATGTATATTTCTTGTATAAGCATTGGAACGTCAAACAAGCAATTTGCAAACAAACTCACAAGGAAAGCGCTTGGAACGAATTATAACTCTCTAACCTGTTAGATTATATATATATATATATATATATATATATATATATATATATGTGTGTGTGTGTGTATGTGTGTGTGTGTGTGTGTGCTTGTTTTGAGAGAATGACGGATATATTTCATAAAGCGAGTGGGTGACAATATCCGAGATCAAATATATCCGTTATTCACTAGGACCAAGCTAATTATCTTTTTGTTTTATGCTTTGACGTATTAGGATCTAAAATTTACAGCAGAATTAAGCAGCAAATGTCTTACGGTAATATCAGCTGTTTATGTTCTGTTGTGTTTTGTGTACATGCGTACAAAAATAGTTCAACTTCAGACGGACGTAAATTAATTGATATCTCCATAATAACAATTTACTAATTTCAATGGTAGCAACGATTTTCATTAAGAAAACAACCAAAAGTGGTTTACCGATGTGCAATTCCTATTTTGTTTTTATTAGCGCGCAATTAAATATCAAATAAATTCAGCCAAGGTTAAATTGACGAAAGGCCATTTTTTAACTTTCCAATCGGCGAGACAAGATAAATGAATGAAGTTGAATTTAGTTTAAAAAAATAAATAAGAATATGTACACAGTCAAGACACTTTAGAACATGTATACAACATCTAGTGAAGATTTTAAGTGTATTTCAGTGATTGTCAGTGTCACTGGGAAGAATGTGGTTCCATTCCCTCAGCGGTGCAGTAGTTCCTGTAGCTGGAGTGAAGAAATATAATTGATAATTCACAGTGAATTATCCAATTTATTTTTCTTGGAAAATCTACTAATTCACGGAGTAGCATAAAATATAATGTATATTTGTACGAACATTCTTTTGGGATAATAGAGTTATTTATTTACTACATATACGACGATAAGCATAAGTAAATAGCAAGCATAAGAATTGGACGGCCGTAGTGAAGAGATCGGAAAAAAGGACGCCCCTGTCCTTTTATATATACGCCGAAATGTATAAATGTCTAGGCAGGTCATATATTTTTCGCTTGATTTATATCTATATATATATATATATGTTGTTTTTTTTAAAAATAAAAAATAAATCACCATGGTAACCTTCATTTGAGTTGCGAACCTTGAATGTACAATTGTACAGGCTCATCTTCCACTGAAAAGATCTGTATACCTTTGGACTACTGTTTTATTATAAGATTAAAACTGAAAGTTGGAGAATGATCGCACGTTTTACACTTTCATTGTTAATGTTGAGAGCCACAATTAGCTTAAATCTTATTGTTTTGCGATCAATATTAAAGACGTTTATAGTATACTAGTAAACAACCCATTTAAAAATCATGAGAGAGAGAGAGAGAGAGAGAGAGAGAGAGAGAGAGAGAGAGAGAGAGAGAGATGATTCTTCTCTAATGACTTTGAAGTGAGTACGGATAACTTGCCTTGATATTTTACCACCGCATTTGTAAGCGTATCATAACGCATTCTTCATTCTCTTTTAATATGCTAATGTATAACAGCAGCTGTTGCTTTGTATAATGCGCTATTAGACATGTGAACCAATTCACTAAACAATTGTAACACATGTCAATATCGCAGGTTAATAATATATGCGTACATGTTTGATATACAACATAAACTAGACAGACAAAATCTCCAGTGATGTTTTTTATTTTAATTGGAACACCTGAGAGATTAACAGACTGAAATGTACATTTTTTCTGTAGCTGTATCATTTCAAGCTCAGCATTAAAAAAACAAACAAACAAACAAAAAATCAGATGCTACTAGGATCAAAGGATTCATTTCATGTCAAGCCGGGCACGATAAGCAACTTTCCGTCTCTGTCTCTCTCTCTCTCTTCAATCGTGACTAATATAAACAAGAATTTACGAATTTAGTTAAATAGAACGAAAGCACAAAATGAATACATGAAAAAGGCTTCTTGATGATTTTGTATATCAAAGTTTGGTATAAAGCTCATATTTATACATGAACACTGAAATTGCAGCATAGCTGTTCGTGTATGTATACAAATTTGTGGAGAAATATTTAATTAACCTAGGAAAACAGCAAAGATATGGTATGTTTTTCATAGTTTACTTATGAACATCTAAAATAAATTTTGAAAGGTCTCAGCAACATCACCACCTTCATCAGTACACAAATGTAATTAGATGCCTGAACAACAGTAGAAGAAAGAAATATATATCAGCCAAGTATCTATATATTACGATTGTGGTTCCGTGCCCTGTAAAATCTCCCTCCTCTAATAAAACACAAATGTACAGGTGTAATACATGTGTACACTCAGAGAGAGACAGAGACAGAGACTATTAAGTTTTGAGCAAAGCCTAACAGGAGACATATGGAGGATGCGATACATCAGGATTCAAACGTCTGAGAAATCAGCTTACATTGGTATCTGATGTATAGATGGTGCATGTGTTCTTATAATTAACAATAAAGTATAAAGATTGAAAGTACAAATTATCATTTGAAAGACCAAATCTACGACTCTGGCATAAATATGTCTTATCAACCTAAACAGTTTCTTCTCTAAAGGAAAGCAGGAAATAGGCACATCATGAAATTGCGTGTTAGTTCCCAAAGATCAAACTACTCGCTACAAACTCATTAACCACGAGATTTAAATGTTACGAAATTCCACCCTAAAAGACAATCCTGAAGCTTTTTAGACGGTAAGGACAAGTGAATGGCAGATACCATTATCTGCTGTGATTAAACTAGCAACATCCTCATCAAACGTGACTTTAAGTCAACGAAGACACGAGAGGAAAATTTCGTAAAATGATGGCTGATAGGTTATGAAAATAGACAAATATATAACAAAATTAAGCAACGTGAAAGGGTTTAATTGTAGTCGCGTCAAGAATCTCGTGGCATCCAGAAATGAACGTTGCTTCGGTCAGCGATTGATAAATTGGTCCAAAACAATTTGTGTTAATGTTGGAACATTCATACCATCTATAATACAGAACTAAGCCAAACCATCATGTAATTTTTTAGACTTATAACTTTATTCTAAAGAGGAAAATTTGTAAACATTTAAGGAAAATCAGAGAAAGATTTTCTAATTTTATCAGCACAGAGTTACTGTATATTTTCTATACTTGTTCTCATCAGCTGACCCGTTGATCGACCTGTTTGAAAGTTCCATTATTTTGGGGGCTTGCAAGCCACTTCGTATCATCTTCAGGATTTCACGCTAAATAATACTCGATTCTTATCAATTTCAAAATTATCTCAAGATCGTTATTTGAGATAAAACTACCAGTTTCATTGGGTTAATGTTTTATACAAGCTCTTTACAACTATCATTTACTTGCAATAACGCACGGAGCCTCCGTTTGTTGCTTAAACAGTGAGCTTATTCTTCCATTTTCAAAGTTGCTTAAGCTTTGTTCTCACTCATATACAATCAGTCATTCTTCAAAGAAATTTTGAAAAGAAACACTACAAAGAATTACTGAATATCGTGAACAACTTCGATTGATTAGATCAATAAAGAGTCCACGTTATCACGATCTGAATTTTGTTTTATTCTTCGATTGGTTCCATGGCCATGATGCCAGATGGTGCCTCTTACTGCACAAAAGTAGCTAACCAGACCACCGTTTTTTTCATATACTGACAGGCAGGGAACAAAGCCAAGATCAATAATAGCATTGTTCTCCATAACTAAGAAGTCAAATTAAAGTTGCGACAGATAAGAACACGCAATCTGATTTCATTAACCCCTTTTCTCGACCCACAATTTATCTTATTTCACATCATAGACTTCGATTTTTTATACAATTGATGGCGTTTTCAAATATTGAAACCCTGTTTAGATATGTCCTCGAGGATATAGTGGAACATGCGGACATAACGGGACAAAACAGACGTCAGATGAAGTGTAACAGGAGCTCTCAGTCGTGACAGATGCGCAATTGTATACGTCCAAAAAGTTATGAGTGCATTTAAATGTCTCTTTGTTACATTTTTTCGATTGAGTTTACCTTACTGTGCATTCTTGCACTTATATATGATAATTAAAAAATCTTTGAATGAAATGTAAAAGGGGCACACGAGGGATCTTTTGCGCGATGCAATACTCGAGAAAAATGTTCACGCATGTGTTTGCCTCGGTGTCAAACCAGTTAATCATGATGTGGACAGTCCATTGATAGTCACCTGAAACAAGGGGCAAAGCAAGAACAACGTTTATTCCATCTTATCAGAAGGATGACACAACCTTAAAAAGATACAAATGCAATAATGTATTGTTATACTAATTTCATGTTTATTAAAAATACCATCAGTAGTAGAGTATTTAGCTAAATGATTTAAGTTAGTGAAGGAAACATATACACTTTTTATTATTTTTTTTATCTCACTTGTAGTATAGAACGTACAAATTTCAAACAATTACTTTCTCAGAACAATTTTCTCAGTAACAGGGAGGTCGCCGCTCATCTTTTATTTTACGGCCACTCCCCATCTACAATGGTGGGTGATGGGAAATCTTCCCATCGTAAACAGTAAATAAAAAAATTAAAAAAAAAAAACAACAAAAAAAACCAAAAAAAACCAACAACAACTAAACAACAACTATATCGACCTTTATGAAGAATTGATTGTTTTGTTTTTGAGTGATTTCAAGCCACTAGGCTTTCAAGCTGGGTGATTTTCTGTACATTTATGTATACATAGCCGCACCACCAGCGACGGCCTTGAGCAAGGAAAAATGTGTAAACCATATGATTTATGTTCCCAGAATCATTCATATGATAGCTACTGTGCACACTAATCGTCTTTTATGCGAAATAACTGGACAGGTCAACAGTTATTATATGTGACCGTTTATGTTATATTTTTTTTCGCACAGATTTATGGCTGCATTTTTAATGGAATGCAACTAAGCTCATTTTAAACATTATCTTCTTACTGATCATACATATTACGAAAGGCGAATAAACTGAGGAAAAGCTACACAAATTCTCCCTTGAATATATGTTTCCGTATAAGATTGTTCATGGTTTGGGCATTTACAAAATCACTGAGATCTGGTAACCATTAGTCCAACATCTGAAAACTAATACACTGACATGATGACACGGTGATAATACGGTATTAGGGAAAATTCAGCATATGGGAGTGTTAGGTGCAAACACCATCCTGCCGAATTCTTGAATGCCTTTTTTGAAACCTTTTCAGTTCAATGTTTGGTGCAAAGTGAAAATTTTAATATCGATCATAACCAGTCAGGAAATAAAGTAAATGGGTAGCGTGGAGATTAAAGTCTCCATAAAAATACCCATGTGGACAGAAATAAATTCCGCCGTATATCACAAATCAGTTACATGCAATTTTGTCAATATGGTCTGCATTTTATGACAAATCTTCAAAGTTACAGTCTACACAAACAAAATCTGTAAGGTCGACAGAAATAATACAGCTGGGGGTGCAATTTGCAAGTGTGTTTAGCCGAGCTTAAGCTTCATACGTATCTCCAAAACAAAAGACAACACGAAAGGGCGACAATAAAACTCCCTTTATGTATTCGTAATAAACAATTTTTCTTCCAATAAAAGACAACTTACAAGACTTTTGTCACAACAGGAATGTAAAATGCAAGTTTACCAAAGTTTGCAAGCAAATATATAAATACGCTAAAAATACCTTTTCAACGTGTATTTATGCAAAATTGCACAAAATGTTTAACGTAATATTCCGACTTTAACTACATTAGAAAGTGACGACTTTCATACAAATTGTCCCAATTTCTGAGATATAGAATTGCTCAAATAACGAATTTAAAGAAATAGTTGTTTTATTTGGGGGCACAATTGCCTTTAACTGAGATACGTAGGGTTAAAAGTGAAAATGTTTACGTTTTCATGTGCTAATGCCTCATTACAAAACAACCTATTGTCAACCTTACCATTAAACATTAATATGGTACCATTATAGAATAATTAGTTAGTTTTTACTACTTTAATACTAATTACGCGTGCGAGTTAACATGTTGGTTTTACATTTGGCAGGAACGATTTTAATCTCCGGCGGAGAAAATAGTGGTAAACTTACTTGAGGTGTACACAGCATCCTGCGCTCCATGTATGTACATTATTACACTGAATATGTCAGAACTCATTCCTTCTAACTCTGTGGAAATTCCAACCTAAATTGCTAGTAAAGAAAACAATGATCCAGACTAGCTATTGAACAATAACTGTACTTCTAATGCGGTCAACGGTCAATGACATACAATGATTTAGTTACTTGGGAAGTCGTCAAAAAGGACAAGGTAAATATGTAGTGAACGTATGTTCCCCTGATAAATCACTGACTATTTAATATCTGTCTGAAGCAAATACACTTAATAATCAACTCAATTTACTCACGTGTTCGCTATGAAATGCAGCAAACAAAACAAAACAAAACAAAAAAAAAAGGGTGGGGGGAGATCTTTTAAGCGAACTTTTTACAGATTCGATGTATTTGTACCAAAACTAAATTGATTGAAATATGAGTTCGTAAATATTACTAAGCAACTGTCGACAACGAGGTCGAGTGCTTTGATGCTTTTTGTCTTATTGTACCGTATTTTTCCATTGAATCAACCACTTTTGAAAAATAAATATCTTACTTAAACTTCGACTTGAGAGTGGTGATCGCTTTCGTATCGTCTTAACTGCTGTTTTATGACACGTGCATGTTATGGCATTATACTTTTACACTTTTGTTTTAAACGGTATAAACAACTTAAGAAAGATATCACAAAGAAAAAAATCCGACTCGAGAAAAAGTAATTTACTTATCATAAAATGGATCTGCATCACATAGGATGAATTAACTTTAATTCGTGGGTGGCATTTTTTCTTTTCTTTGCGTTTTGTTTAGCTTTTGTGGTTGATATGGGGCAACCATTAATAGACCAAATGAACAACGATTCTACTTGAAAATACAACAGAAGACTCTTTTCCATCCACGAAAAAAAGTTTCTTCAATTTGTTCAAACCACAGAAGTGATAGCCATGAGAGAAAAGTTATTTCAAAGTAATTTATATAATAAAACGAGCATTCTAATTTATAATTCCATACCAAATGGGATATTCTCATTTACGTTTCCCTACCAAATGGGATATTCTCATTTACGTTTCCCTACCAAATGGGATATTCTCATTTACGTTTCCCTACCAAATGGGATATTCTCATTTACGTTTCCCTACCAAATGGGATATTCTCATTTACGTTTCCCTACCAAATGGGATACTCTCATTTACGTTTCCCTACCAAATGGGATATTCTCATTTACGTTTCCCTACCAAATGGGACATCGCAATACGTGCTTTATTCACTCTTGTGTTACATTCGTGCCCAGGATCAGGTTACTGCCCTAAAAAATGCAATATATATATATATATATATATATATATATATATATATATATATATATATATATATATATATATATATATATATATACACACACACACAAGAAAGAAATAAAAAAAATCCGTTAACCATTCAATAAATAACTGTTATCAAGTGTAAGCATTTGATAAACAGAAAAACAGCTGACAGAGCAAATGTCAAGTTATGCTTTTGGAGTGAACTGGAATATTTGAAGGGTTCTAAGATTGAAACGTAAATGTGTCTGTCTTTTTATAATCTTGTACATCGAAACTCTCATTCAAACATCATATGTTGTCAGGTAAATACAATAGTCATAATTTTTGGTTTATTGCAAGGCCCGAAGCTGGATAATTTCGCTGCAATGACATCTGTGAAGGTGTGTCTGTCAAGAGGCCTGTGCAGAATGATTCTAAGAATCGCAGATATTAAACCTACAAATTGGATTACGAACACATCAATAAATATACGCATGTATTCTTTCTTTACAAAAAGCAAACCCCCAAAAATTGAATCTTATGAATCTTAATTTAACAACATCCGGAAAATCCGCATTTTATGGTTGTTGTATCCATTGTAATGAAATTTGATTGGGTAACGATCAACCAGACCCCGTTTTTCAATACGTTTCGAGCGGGAAACCCATGTTTAAGGTAAAACCCCCGATTTCAGACACACATGGAGTGATTTTATATCTCCGATATTTAACAAACTAAGAGTGGAATCCACGTACCGTAAATCCTGAAAATTCGATGGTTCTTTGTCTATTTTAAGTAAAATGAAAGTTTTTCAAGTTTGGGCACTCTGAGCTTGAGCTGGGCTTTCTAGCTTATAAAGTTTCAAAAATATAGAGTTACGCGTTGGTTTCATGGAGCTACACCTCGGTTTCATGGAGCTACGCCTCGGTTTCATGGAGCTACGCCTCGGTTTCATGGAGCTACGCCTCGGTTTCATGGAGCTACGCCTCGGTTTCATTTTTTAAATAAAGAAACAGACTCAGACTTTTTCTCGAAATTCACAGTCAGAAATTATATTTTCCTGGAAGGTAAAAGTTTTCAAAGTAAACGGAAATATGTTATACAAATTAGCCAGCGATGTAAATTTCAGACGATTACCATTAATAGCAGGGTATTTTACCTCAAAGTTTCGAGCAAATTCTCAGTCAAAGTCTGGTGAGTTTTATGAATTACGGGCTAGTTCACACAATGCATGCTTATATTGTGGATTGGGGACTGATC
Source organism: Margaritifera margaritifera (assembly GCA_029931535.1). Lineage (NCBI taxonomy): Eukaryota > Metazoa > Mollusca > Bivalvia > Unionida > Margaritiferidae > Margaritifera > Margaritifera margaritifera. Next base: position 1,969,416 of record JAQPZY010001636.1, on the reverse strand, counting down.
ACTTTTAATTTCAATTGTAAATGTTGAAGGTACAAATGCGCATGCGTTTATGTTTTGATGCATCACCACAAAAATGCAAAGTAGTTCTGAATATGATTTAGACTCTAATGGCTTGTTTATTGCTTCTGTAGGCAAACAACGTAATTTACGCAGACAAACATAAAAATGGATGCGTTTAACAGTCGAAGAATATTAGCCATGTTTTCTTACAATAGTGAGGAAATAATGGAAGCATTGTCATGGAATCTACTATATATGAGTTGCCGAAAAAAATATACACAGGCATTGAGACCTACTCTTCAGAAAGTAAAACACTCTAAACACACAGAAACACACTCATGCGACCAAACCAAACCGAATCCATCAGATTCGTCACATAAAAGCCGTTCTCGCGTGGAACCTCATCGTCGCAAGCCACAGGCAACAATCCGCTACGCTCCTTTTCATACGTGGCTGTCTGCGATGTGATTTCCTCGTTTCTCATGAATATGCATAAAACTGTTTAACCAACCACTGCGAGAGCGAGTACAATTTTCTCACGATGTTGACCCAATATGATCTTTCACGTAGTTTTAATGAGCCACTTATCGATCGATAAAAATGGCGCTTTCGTTGATGTGTAGGAGATTGTAACATTGTGATATTCATGACGTATTTTTGTTAATACATATTGCATATTCGTGAAAAACGAAGTAATCTTGGTGCAGGCAGCCACGGGTGATAAGACAGCGTAGCGGATTTTCACCCGTAGCTTACGATGATGATGTCAACTAAAACTATACATAAACTCTAAATCGCCACACAGCTCTAAATAAGTACGTATTATTAGATGTCATAATACCGTAACAAAACTAGGGTATATACTAGATGTATTTATGTCTCCGTTTATAGATTTTACAGATTTTAAACACTATTTATCTGAATATGGAGAATAGGTGTTGGGAAGATAGTTCTCAAACCGAGTAATGAACCAATCAGTAGACATAGTCGAGTAATTAACCAATCAGTAGACATAGTCGAGTTTTTAACCAATCAGTAGATATAGTCGAGCGCATTCAATAGACAGGATGTTATCTTGGGTAAGTTTAGTAAATGTCACAATTCTTAACATAAGGATTTCTTGGAATATTCTCACCCCTATACGTGTAGTAACTCAGAGATTGGACAAATTCTATATATTACGTGTTTTGGCACCTGTTTCGCGGTAAATAGAACAAAATGCATCTTAGAACTGCGAACTGATAAATCATACGAATGTGAAGTAACAAAAACCTTACAAATGTGAAATTAGACTCTCGTGAATGTATGATTCTGCATTTGCAGTTACAAAATCAAACTCGCATCTGAAACTGTTAGCATGTGAAAAGCATATGCAACGAGTGATAGCAAAGAAACAAAAAATAATTTTGAAAATTACGTTCGTACACGAAACAAGTAAATAATTTCCAAGTTAACCAATAAAATTTAAAACGAATCCGTAGGTGTTACAAACGTATATATCGGTGCAAGTCAAAACATTGCTTTCTCTATTACATAGGCCCGTAATCAAAGCTGGTGACTATGAACTACGCTCAGTAAATTATTAACATGGAGAACAAAAACTGGTTTAGTATTGATTCTGTTATAAATGCAATACTTTTTCTTCCAAGAAGGCGAAGATTACGGGAGAGTATATTCTTGAACATGAAGAGTAAATAAAGTTTATTTCCTCTACAGAAATATACAAATCTGGTCTAACTTATAAATTACTTTAATTCTAGAGAAATTCCGTCATTAAAGAAGTAAACATGGTAAAGTTACATGTCCACGAACGGAAGGACCTGCAATCAAGTCTCTGTCCAATGCCAAATACACAGGGAATGACCTTAATTTATACTAGTGTATATATATATATATATATATATATATATATATATATATATATATATATATATATATATATATATATACATACAACAAATGACGTTATTCTTTCTACAAAGAATAAGTAAAGTGTAATAGGTCATCTACTTTTTCGATTGATTTTCATTTATGCATTAAACTTGCACCTATTTAACGTGCATGCATGTTGCATGTAAATAAATATTAACAAAATATCGATTATATGAAGGTACATTAATGACAAAATTTCTCAGGAACTAAAGCTGATGTTCATGTTAGGAATTAAATAAGTTTTTGGAAGTGTGTATTATTGCATGTATATACCTTATATTTCTTAACAGAAATTCAGTGGGTTTGTGCATATAGCTGAGTGTTAAATTCCCCTTACCCAGGGAGTGAATTCTCGTGCACCTCGAGTCCTTAACTTCGACCTTGTTCCATCCTTTTATATGGAAGAGGACATCGCCGTGTGGGTTAGGTGACTGGTGCACGAGAGTTGGGCGATAGGTGCGGTTACTCGCGACACGGGTTCGATTCCTGCTGGGAATGAATTATAACTCTCTAGCCTGTTTGCTTATATCGGTATCATTCCATATACAATGATGTATCACCAATCGAACTGACAATGTCAAACGATGTGAAAGTAAGTGTATTTATTTCTTCTCATTCTTTATCAAGGTTTGGTGAAAATTAATACTCATTCCAGAAGTGAAATCAAAGCCATTCATGAAAACATAAACACGTGGGCTGAAATATTGTTGTATATCTACCACAGAACCTGTATATAGGGTGCACTGTTTTCCCTCCAAATGAAATTTTTAGAGATACAAGATGTTATTCCGGCGACTTCTGGAATGATAAGGTTATCATCACCTATATCACCGATATGATCAGGTGGATGTAGGAAAAAAGAAGAAATAAAGACATTCCAACCATGCATCTTTAAGATGTTACAATTATAGTAGGCACTTGTCCTGTGAGATCCTTTCCCCTGAAAAGGTATTAATGAACATATGTTCTGCTCTGAGAGAGAGAGAGAGAGAGAGAGAGAGAGAGAGAGAGAGAGAGATTTTATTTGTGCGGTCATCTTTACAACGGAGAATTTAATCCTGTTCGCAGTAACTTCGGTACGTTGTGATGTCTAAGGAGTGTTTGCTTCCAGATGATGGTAACGACCGGCGAGTGAGACAACTGTACAATATAAACCCCTTCGTGGGCTATATCGTAAGGGTCTGTACATTGCAGCTGTTAGAAATTGTACGACAAAAGCTAGAAAGTGTTCTTCGTATACAAAAGTACAGATTCGCTTTTTTTCTACATAAAAAGTACACAGTTTTGAATTGTCGAGGAGTTGTACAAAATGTCTTTAGGTGTAACTCACTAAACTGATTGATGCTTGAAAAAAAAAGATTGGTATTGCCAATGAATGCAGGGATATTGTTCCAAAAACTCAATCAGATCAAATAATTCAGAATATATCGGATGTTTAGTATTGAGAATAACAAGCAACATACCAAAGTATATCTTGAGATCTTTATGTCATTTATAAATTTTCTACCTATGTAACTTGATACAATTTGAACATATATAGCACATGCCAGGGTCAGATTTCTTATTCTGAGTCACTGTCCATAAAAAACAACGTACATTCAGGTAGCTACCAATATACTGAGTTATACATCCAGCTAGGGAGTGAGGGTTTTCAGACCTCATCCGAGAACTGCAGCATGAAAAGTCATTCATTACACTTTGATTTGTTATACGCACGGGACGCGAAAAGCCTTATGAACTTATCACAATCAAATCTCAATTCTCAACTGAACAATGGAATCACTCTGGCTAAGATTGTTTAATTACAAGGGAAATCACTCTCACTAAGAGCGTTAAATCACAGGAGAAATAAAATCTCTAACCATGATACAGATTCAGTATGTAATATAAAATTTAAACTGCATTCCCTACCTGGCACTTCATTTACATTTATATAATATCCGATTTTATTTAAGTCGATGTATTCATTGTATACCTTGAAAGTAGGTAATTAAGTACATGCATGTTTGTGTCTATGTGTACATGTATGTATGTATGTCATATGTATGTATGTATGTATGTATGTATGTATGTATGTATGTATGTATGTATGTATGTATGTATGTATGTATGTATGCAACCAGGTAGGTATACTGTGGTACATCTTGTGTTTTCTTATTAAAAAAGTTAAATTCACATACCCCTTTATCTCTCGTACTTCCATATGAGTTCAGCGTACATTCGTCAATAGTATAACCTCGTTTTAACTCTCCTCTTCGACGATTTTGTAAAGCTTTTCGCATAGACATGATTTATACGTTGTGAAATCCAGAATACAGAATCAAAAAACACAGAACATTTTCCGCTAAAAATTTTCTCAGATACTGCAATGCTTACACGTACGTAGTTCCAGTGCAAGTACAACGCTTCAATATTTCCCCGACTCCGTCGACAAGACTTCATTTGCCTGTCTCTCTTGAACCAAGATTTTCACAGGTATCAATGGTAGCGACAAATCAGCAGCAGCGTCAATATTCATTCTGTTTGGTTATTTATACCCATCAACTGTTGAGTGTCATTGATTTAAAGAAAGTGAACAATATATGAGATGGAGAGCTTGTACTATTCTGCTATTGGTTAAGTTTTGATTGGATACACCAAACTAAACTTGTCTTCCTTTCATAAAATTGAACATGTGCATTAGCGGTTGATAGCTTTCTCCACTCGAGGACAATCGAAAGAAAAGTAGTCATTACCCAAGACATTGACATTCGTACGATACATTTATCTTTCTCCTTGATGGAGCTGTCATCTCAAAGAAGTTGAAAGCCGTCAATTTTACAGCTTTATGGTATCCTTTGACAAATGACAACGAGTCATCGTAAAAAAGTGAGATAGGATGCAATCTACGGTTGTCATAAATCCTGAACAATTTCATCCAAACTTCAATCGAAATTTCAGAAATTTGTATCACATAGCGATAATGAGGAAATCCTCTAACAAATGCCTTTATTTCAATAACCAGTATCTTTCTCAGTAATGGCATCCATGAACTGAGATGTTGAAAAAAATATAACGTAGACCAACTTGGAAAGTGAATCACCAATTTGCATGCCCAGTGACAATAAAAGATACCTTAATGTTGCCAATGCATGACATAAAAGTGGAGACATGCATTGGTCCCGTGGTGATAACATGATTATTGCACAATAAATTCCATCCAAGAATAGTTTACATTAGAAACATGTAACTGGAACATGAGCTAAAGCTCATCTGCATTTCTACAGCAAAGTAACACTTTGGTCGTACAATTACCATCTGATGATAGGGCTCTGCCTTCGCAATAATACAGAGCTGTAGCGTTAATTTGTATAAAAGAGACGAAGCGAATAACATGGGGCGTATCGTATTTACTACCATCTTTGTTCTTCAAATAAACGAGTTGTATCGTATGTACCAATCTGTAGGTACATTATAATGGCCTCATACAGAAATAATGCGAGTCAAATATATGAATGCATAACTCGTACCGTACAACTTTAGGCAGTGTATACTCAGTCTTAATACCATTTTTCCTTAGGACTGTTGCCAAATTGACTCTTTTTAAAGAACGAAACGTCATATATACCGATCATAATCGGATTTTCTCACGTAACTACCCAAGTATTACGTTCTGAGGGCAAGTTTGAACTGAATTCTATTTTTATGAAACGAAAATCAATGCCAATGTATTTCAATCTGATTACTGATAAAGGAAGCGAGTTTTCACATTTTAATGAAAGGATAGCTGGTGGCTCGAAGTTGTACCACTAAGCTATAAAAGTTCAAAATTGTGAACATTTTCGTAGTTTTTGCAATGACTTATTTAAACACATAACAGGAATAATCGGTATGTGCAAATGACTTTCGTCAGGTGAAACCCAAAATTTTGCATTTCTCTAAAGCTTACGAATAAAATTTTAAAGAATGAGGTCGTGCACGCAATACCCGTTTGATCTTCCCAAGAGGTATCAGCAATCTTCAAAACATGGCAGTAACATTGTCGTTACCTTTTAATTTTCTACTACAGTGTATATTTGTTAAGGTATAAATGTACTTTATGTCCATTCTTTCCTTTATGTTACACCATAAAGTACAGTTTTAACGCTTTTTCTGTTTCTTTATCATTTTAAGATGAATCATCAATTTCTTTGTTCTATAAATGGTTGCCAGTTTATGCACATGCATACTATAAGTACAGTACATGGTTCAGGGCAGCTGTATCATCTGGAGTATGTACGTTATATTAGCTGATCTCACGACACGTGAAGCGTCAAATGTGATCTACTGATGTCACATTCTCACGAGCGACAATACAGCTGTCCTGATCAATGTACTACGCTGATCATGCTTTTGTTATATACCTGTAGAAAATATACATTGAATTAAGTAATTATTGGGACAACTTTTTATAGCGTAAGAAGGTTATTAATAGGTGATGAGGCACCGCATATAATGTGCAAATATGCTTTCATATTTCTGCATGCACAAAATGTGTATTATCATAAATGTGTTTATGATGGATTTACTTGGTGTCAGTCTCTGTGTTTTGAATCTTCCTATCGTTGTGGAGACTTTTAAAAAAAACACAAGTGGTTGATAGTGATGTTGCAATTCATCAGTTTTGCTCACTGGACCAATTTCACTATTCTAACTGGATGCAGTCGATGTGAAATTCAACGATGGACTGCGATCTTGTGACTTCTGGTGGCTACTTCAGTACGATTTAACACGTTGCCGAAACAACTGTTGGACTTTTGTTGCTGTACAAATTTCGAAATTAGGCACAATAATTTAAATAAAATACAATTGTTTCAAATTTATTTAAAAAAATGTTAACTTCTCCTGATCTGGGTGGAGTGGAAGGAGTCATTTCATTTTATGTGACGTCATAATGTAGTTTCAGTTCTTCGGACTGTATCGATATGGAATTGGAAAACACTAGTAGGTTATACAGATGTTTATATCAGATTGTCGGAAAATTAATAGTTGGAGCTATATATCATTGATAGGTATATAATAAAAATTCATATTTAATATGTATGTCCTCCTACTTTCATTGGCTGGTATCTTCATTCATTGGAGTGAGATTGCTGCCTGAATACTGATAATTCGAGGATAAGTTAATTCAGAGTAGAACTTAGAGAATTGAAAGTGCTTTGGTTCCAAAGTTTGTTGTTCGAGTGTTAGATGTTGAAAGGAAGAGACGTCTTTATTCCCTAAATATATGTATTCGAAATTGTTGTCCCTAAATATATGTATTCGACTAACTGTTGTTAGAGTTATCGAAGTTCTTCTATATTATATTTACTTGCTACCTTTCCGAGCTGAATCTCTCTACATGCACACATATACAATCAATATCTGTGCCATGAGTTCGCACGTAAAATCTCCGGATTGCAGATGAAACAGAATAAAACAACAAAATGAGCATGACGGTAAGCTGGCAAACTGATCCAAACAAGTGATAATGGTCTCAGTTCAACCTATGTTGACGTAAACTGCACGTTAGTTATTGAGAAAGGCTTATTACAGCGTGTCTATTTATGGCGGTAAAACTATCAACGGTTAGTGCAGCGTAAATCGTAAGTTACATGGCCGACTGTTTGCATGGTCATGTAACACTTCAAGGAATGCAAGGAAATATCAAGTCTCGTTTTTGCAATTGCAAAAGAGGACGTATAGTTTATTGCTGCACCTTGATTGTTCGCAAATTTAATACATGTGAAAAGTACATGACAAATCAAAGAATGTCAAAGCTTACTTGGGTAGAATTATAAGAATATACATTTTAACCTTCAAATTGAATTTTGTTTATACATATTTAACAAAACTGGTTGTCCATGCGGAAATAACAGCCAATAACAGGAATTACCCGGTCTTTTAACAGTAATAATTAGCCTCCTGTGTGTGAATTGGTGCAAAAACTAGTGATAGCACTTGAATATCATGTACGTCATGACAGTTTAAGCTCAGGTGGCGGCCAATCAGATCATGTCTTTGCACGTGATAATATGTCCCTGTATATTGTTCCACTCTACAGTTTTTACGTACTTCTGAAACAGGGATAGGTATAAGGTGAAGCTGTTTGCATTGGCAACATGCACAATGCAGAGAATGTTGGCATACCTCTATACTACTTTCATGTACTGTGACGGACATTTCTTTACAAGTGTTAATTATGGAAATCATGCACTATCTAAAGCAGACAGCTGATCAAAATGGCTGCTCCCATGTATTCTAAAAATAAGCCTCAACTAGCCCAAAGTACACTAACTTTAGCAGTTATTAAAATAGGGAAAATGAATTTTCACAGCATAGGCAATACCAACTTCGGGAAGTGGAATAAATGAATTATAAAATATACAAGAAGAAAAAAAGTTATCGGCTAGTATTTTTTCTCCAATTTACCTTTGAAGTCCGGGAAGTGAAAATGACTAAGCGGAGCTAGCAGGTTTTTTTTATAGGTCCACATCTGATAGTAGGCCAAGCTATATACTCTCCAACCCAAATTACCAGCCAGTGAGGAAAATCTGGGAAATTTTTTTTCTTTAAAAATCAAACCCTATGCAAAGTATGAAACTGCAGAGCGTAACCTTCAGTAAATTTATACTATATTAGCACAGTAAACAGTTACAGTGTATACTCGCTTATAAGTCGAGTCCAACTACAAACAACATAGACCATGATCTGCCGTCGCATAATGCGCCGGCAGATCAGTGTCTATCTTGTTTGTTCTACTGAGTATTCCTAACAAACTGCATAGACCCAGATCTGCCGGCGCATTATGCGACGGTAGATCAGGATCTGTGCAGTTTGCTGTTGGACTCGACTTATACATGAGTATAGACAGTATGCTAATAAGGTTTCCATGTTACAATATTCCTGCTTTAATTAATTACACCACATGTAGTGAGAAATACGCAAAAATGTCGTTTCCATTACAAATCAACAAGATACACTAAAATTTCGCAATGCAAATGAAAAACAAACCAACATCAGTTAGTGCGTTAAGTTTACTGTAAGCAATCTACAGTTTTACACTTTGGCGCAATAATCCTCATGCATAAACTACATATCAAGTTGCATCTCTATTCAGGCATATTCTCAACTGACCATGCGTTAACATATGAAGAAATAGACAAACAGCATGTACATATACAAACAGCTACTACCATTGTGTTTCTGTTAGAATATCTCACATTTTCCTGCAGGCAAGCTGTCAAGATTATACTAAAGCAGTAGTATCCTTCACATGGGCATTATAGGTCATCCGTTTCACAATTATTACGGAGGATATCGGTTCGAAATTACGAATGAGGAACACTGTTTTAGTGTACTCATAATGTGCACATGAATAGCTAGTCTCGAGATTTATCTACCATAAAAGTCGAGATGCATTAAAATTTCGCGATGAAAAAAACATCCATAGGTACGTTAAGTTTACGCAAAGTAAACTACATTTTTACACTTTGGCGCAATAATCCTCAGGCAGAAACCACATATCAAGTTTTATCTCTATTCAAGAACGTATTCAACTCACCCTAAAATATAGAGTTACCATATGAAGATATAGACAACAGCATCTACATTACCAGAGAGCTACTACATCTGGTGTGCCGTCAGTGAAGTTAAATACATGTAATAGACATGTTTTTTGTTTGTATTTGTAATAGATCTCATAAAATAAATTAATTACATGCACGTGGATTTACATTTCCAACACCAACCTCTAAGTCATGTTCAATGTCTGTCGTACAGAGGATGTGATTTTTATTATATTTATGCGTGTTTGAATGATCAAAGTAGAAAGGCATCGTAGCAAAGTCTCAGACATAAGTGGTCTAATGAAAATTCGTGTTAAAAAGCAGAGAGCCAGAAATAAAATTGAATGTCTATCCCTATTTCCGTATGTATATTTTAATGAGTACAATACACATGATAAGGCAATAGTGGTGCTAAATTTTCTGTTCATCAACGCGTAATGAAGGTATCATCAAACAATGCACTCGTTGTCTTAACTGGAATTAAAAAAAGACACTTTAAAGTAAAGAACTCAGACTTTTGCTCAAAACTCAGTAATTGCTAGAAATGTAGTGTCGGCTTGCCTAGAGTTTATCTGCATAGAGTGTTGCAGATATCAGTGGGGGGGGGGGAGGAGGCCAAAATTACGACCCCTTGTACTTTATTTACACCAAGCGGATACATTTTGATCTCATCCCTTGTACTTTATTTACACCAAGCGGATACATTTTGATCTCATCCCTTGAGAACTCGTTGACATGATCAAGACTACGACTATGACTATGACTACAATCCAGGAATACTTTAACGTAGCAAAGTTTACTTTTCTTTTCCTTAATTGTTTGAACAGCAGGCTTTGTTTTAATTATTAATTGTATTTAATCGTGATCAACTCTTTCAGCGCCACCTAGCACCACAAAACTTGCGGCACCTCGTTTTCATTTCACTTTACTTTTTCAACAGACCCTAGTTTGGCTATCCATTGGATTGCGATGAAAGTCGAAGAGGGCCGGGTGACCCAGGCGACTAGAAGTTTCCAAAACTTACAAGAATATTTTAATGTAGCAATGTAGCCTAAATTGAACATGTAACGCAGTTATCGATAATAACTATTAAGATCTGCTATATCTGAATTTCAACATTTTTTTTTTAAATTTTTTTTATATCCGTCATTCGAGTTTGAAGATGCCCGTGACATCACTAAATGGTTTGGTTTCTTGATCAATATAAGACGTGCTGCATTTCCGATATTTAGGCTGTTCGCGGTTTTGCACTGCCTCTACAATTCTCCTTAGCTCGTAGTCTGTAGCTCCAGTATGGACAAGACCGCGCCAGGTGGAGCGATCCTGTGCGAGATATTCCCAAGACTCAGGGTCAATGTTCAGGTGTTTCAAGGATGACTTGAGGGTGCCTTTGTAACGTTTCTTTTGACCTCTCTAAGATCACTTTCCCTTCTTTAGCTCGTCGCGGAATATATTCTTTGGTAATCGCTCTTCTGACATCCTGGTGACTTGGCCTGCCCATCTCAATCTCTGATTTCATCAGTAGAGAGCGGATGCTTGGAATGCCCTACCCGTGTGAGAACCTCTGTGTCTTTGACTTTGTTCTGCCATATTGAAGCCACAATGACTCTCAGGCAGGAGCTCTTGATTGATGTGATGCACAAGGCAATTCAGCAGAATTATGACGTTGTAAGGAGATGCCCCGATGGTTGTCGCAGGATTGTATGTTGCCTTTCCGCTTGTACAAGTGGACGATAGCTGCGTCCTTGAAATCCTGGGCCCCGTTTCACAAAACGACGTACGCTCAAGAGTTTCTTGACTTTTTACGTACGAAAATTACTGAACTTTTAACGTACGAGAATTACCTAAGTTTTTCTTACATTTTCAAGTAACTTTATGGCAACTCCCAGGCAGGCGTAAGTGCAAAGTTTTTTAGTAAATTTGTTTGTGAAGAGCGTAAGTCAGAGATGGTGTTATTTTCAGATGCTCCCTGATATTCCAATATATACCGTATAGTGGGTCTTTCTCAAAGAAACTATTTTCAAAAATACTTTTACACGTTCTCCGTAAAAGAATAACATGTAAACATTCATATGCGTAATGATACATTTTACCTTGTTCATTATCCCAAAAAATATAAACAAGTGAGACATTAAATCACTATTTTTGCTGAAATTCCGTCAAAAATCACAGCAGAAAAACGACCCTTTATATACGGAAGGTCACTGTCAGGAAGTGCTGATATCCAGAGAGGCACTCCATCCAATAATATAGAATGTGTTGATGCGAGTAAAATGAGAAAAAAAACTGCAGAAAATTCGAATCCACTAGACTGTAAATTCTTTTCCGCAGCTACTATTCATTACATAAAATAGTTTTCTGCTATTTTATAAGTGACGCTGTAAGCATTTCCTCTTAATGAAATACATTTGAAATGCAAAGTTTTAAACAAAAAATCTTGGCTGGTATCATCAACAACATAGGATTTAGTTCCAATAGGATATTGCACAACATTTCATTTTGACACAATGATTCGACAGAGAGACTAATACACTATTCTCGATAGTTTATCATGATTCGATTGAAAGACTAATAAACTATTTCCACTTGTTTATGTTCCTGTTTCCATTGAAATCGCATATTTGTACAACAATTCCTCCAAGCTGCAAAGATCGTGATTAGGAAACTATATAGTAGCATTGCTGCATCTATCTAAATCTGAGCAAGCTATTATTATAGCAAATTATAAGCTGTCTCTGTATACATCTGGTAAAATTTGACCATAGGGTGAACAGTGCATGGCACCAACATTCAATTGAAATAATCTGAACCGAACATTAAAATAACATTGTTCAAATTTACGCAGATGCCTGTTCCCTCGAGTACACAGAATTATGGCAATACTCATTGTCAAACAGCGGGGCAATCACTCGAATAGCGGTGGAAATTTGCAGCCAAGTGAACGAATAAGATGTTAAATTGTATAAGTCTAAATTCCGTTTTCTTCAGTCCTTCGATTTCTAGTCTGTAGCTATCTGCAGAAGAATTTTGTTCTTTCCTTTTCCTAAATAATTATCATTTGCTTAATATAATTACTAGACATATGTTAATGTTTTAGTACAAGTCTATCTACTTTTCTCTTTTTATAATTAATTGTATATTTTTTTCAACATCTTAAAACAGTAGCTCTCGACTCCTTCCTTATTTCAAAGAGCCCCACTATGGTGTGTTTGATCATAGTATGTATTTTTATTTCTTCAAGTGCGCTGGTTACAAAGTTAATGTTAACAAAGTTAAAAAAAATAAAAAATAACCTGCATCTTGTATGATATACAAGCGAACAAACTAATATTCCACCAGCGGAAGAATTTGCATTCTTTCAGGTGTTTAAATGTTATTCAAATATAAAACTGAGATGATTTTCTTTTCCACGGAACTTTATGCCTCGAAATCGGTGTTGTTGGAAGAGTGTATGTGTTACTTTCATTTATTTATTTATTATTTATCTGTCTATTGTCTCGGTTTTGTTCAGAAAAAAATTGTGTTACAGATTTCACCATTTTGTTGTTGTCTTCTTGTAAACAATTATCCAAAATTTGTGAGTTGTTATGAGGTAATATCTTGATTAGGATGAATATGAATATAGGCATGCCATTTCTAACAGTAAAACATAAATGACAAGTTGTTGTTCTTCTAATATGTATACTTTCCTTGTGATCGTGCCCAAAAACTTCCTCAGTTTTTCGGGTGATCGCTTCGCAGTTCAATAATCAGTGTTTATGAGGAAGGTTTACGGGAATGACTTTAGTATTTCCAATAATTTAACTCAACATTTACTACTAATCGTAGCTGTTTTATTCTTGATTTAGTTATCCCAGCTACTTCAAGATCAATATCTCTTTCTCTCTCCAAACATACGCACATAAACAAATATCACACGCACGCAAAGCGCACATACGTGTTATACTAAAATGTCTACTTCGTGTGCGAAAGTGTTGATAACACAGACGGTTTATACTGTATTTAAATCCAAAGTGTAATAAAGTATTGATAACACAGATGGTTTATACTGTATTTAAATCCAAAGTGTAATAAAGTATTGATAACACAGACGGTTTATACTGTATTCAAATCCTAAGTGTAATAAGGAGTTTAAAAGTGACCTTGACTTTCTTAGTGTCTCAAATCAGGTCTAACGAAGTAAAGATTGTTCTGTTAATGTAATTAAAACAATATTTACGGCATCGGCTATCTGAAGGATAGAGTGCAAACGTGTGTTTTTTATTTCATCAATTCAAAAATGCATAAAAATACTCGTTTTTGTTACATTTCGGCTACATGGTTGTGTGACTTCATTTTCTGTCAATATTGTTAGTTCAATCATTTTATAAAGAAATACTAATATCTACTAAGTATTTTCCTCATGCAACATAGGAAACTATAATATCGTTCATTTACTCATAAACGAGTCTAGTCGTATAATGAACGCATGACCCTAGCCTCATATTCGTCATAATTTCACTGACACTAGACCTACGCTCCGGAAATCTACTCGGTTTGTTTATTAAAACAAATGTGAAAATAAATGTCAAAATAATATATATGCTGTCATGTAACAAAATCGTGCTTTCATTATCTCTCACTGTTTGCATCTTGATTTGATACTGCTCATCATATTCGTCGATCTGTCAATACGTCAGTAGGCTCAACGTGGGCTTTCCTGTAGCACCGATCGGGTTGGGTGGGGTGGGGGATTGGGAGAGTAGATATTTCACGACATTCAAACGATTTTTGCCTTCTTTTATAATTTTTAATTATTTTATTTTATACTTTTTGATCCCGATTTTTCTGCTGAAACCTTGTTAGGCCGATTTTAAAAAAAAAACAAGAACAAAGATTTGTCTTTGTACAATACATATGCCACCATTGCAGAACAAAAAGTCCAAGTAAAAAAACTTCACAAAAATTTTTTTTTTTTTTTTTTTTTTGGGGGGGGAATTGCTAAAATGGCATGACATTCTACATATGCATACATGTAATGAGATAATATTTGACTAACCTTAACAGACTCTTGCCGTAAATTGTCGCTTCGTACTTACGATTAGGTTTTTCAAATTTGTTTAAGCAGACGGAGTAGGTGGTGTAGAAAGTAAAACTGGAAATTTATACTGGTTTCAAACATTTGTTTTAAGATCTGAATATCAGTAAACCAGTCTATAGTTCCGCCATTTCAGTGCCTATTCAACACTCTCTAGAAGAGAAATTTGAAAGATCTTAGATGAAATACCAAGTGATCTTCAAATGCTAATTATTCCATAAAGGTTGGTCATATTTATTTCTTATTATTTTGTCCGGTATTCATTAAATTCTATAAACCCATAAACATGCTGCAGAATTATACGGGCAGAAACTTTCGATGTGATGATTTCATAATAAATCTGGTAAAGACACGGTCTCTCTTTGCTTCCTGCAAGAATTTACGCTATCTGTCTAAGTTTATTTCAATAACTTTCTTTTGTATGATATCTTTTTTTTTTTTGATCTACTAAAGCTAAGGGAAATCTGCACCGTCAAAATTTTCTCTGTGGTATAGTTAAACTCTATGCGATCATCTATCTGAAAACAGTATATTTAGCACCGTGAAATCCCTAATCATCCATCAGATTGCTTCGGTAATCTCCCGCCAGTCTATTTGTGTGATGCAATTTGCCCTTGAAGTGAACTTTCTTTTATCGCGAGATATCCCGACTTTGTGTAATGATATCATACTAACAACAACTTATCCAATATCCAGATAGTCCTAAATTTTGATTCATTCGCAACTTCGAGGTCAATCCTACGGATCATTCTTCGAATGTATGCCAAGAGCTGCCATTCGGACAACCTCGGCGCTTTACAAAACAAGGATTGACTGAGAAGTTGCGAATGCATCGAACTTTTTTTTTCATTCACAACTTCTCGGTCAATCATACGGTCAATGCAATAGTAGAAATAGCCGAGGTGGTCCGAATAAATTTCCGGCGAACAAATGTACAATTTTTCTCTGTCAATTACTGCACCGACATAAACCCGATCCACTCTTTTGTCTCTCAGAAATATCCCAGGTGGTTCGAATGAAATTTGATTATCAACACTACATGCACTGCTTGATTGTTGACCAGAACAATTCAACTAGGGAAATACATTAAAACCTACTCTCATGAAAAGCGCAATAATTAAATGAAAAACAGGACTAAGTCTTAAATATAGGACGTTTCATTCATAATCAGAAAATATATTTGACAATAACTTTATTTCCAAACAACACATGACGGTGAAGTTTGATATTGTTGTAAGGAGCTTTGTATAGTTTTCAATTTCGATTTTTAAGCATGATCTCTTTTGTGTTCCGATCGATAGTGTCGTGACTCGCGCGCCAGATATCTGATGACAAACTATATTATCTTTCGAATAACAAATCGATAGTGTCGTAAATATCTCCCCAGATATTTGATGACAAGCTATTGTATTCCAAAATAAAATTGGAGACAATAAATTTAATGGTTTAAAATGTCTCGCATTGAATATTACCACACCTTCCTAATACTTAGCCAAGCCATGTGTTGCACAGAAAATCCATTGACAAATCTCTGAGGGGCCATTCGTCAATTATGTGTGACTTGGAGCCAAAAAGTAGCAAAAATCAAACTCCCACGATTTTGTGAATAACTACATGGTAACCAAATACTATATATTTTAGGAAGAAGTTCAGTCACGTTTTGTTATGGTGTAATTATGACATACACCTCAATGCTCAGAGGGTGTTATTCGTGTTCCTACCATATAAATGTTGAGTAAATCGTTCAATTATTGAAAAATGAATTACAATTTTGTTGTTTAAGTTAAAGACATCCTAGCTGCACTTTGCACGAGGATTATCCCGCCACCGCAATTTAGGTTGTAATAAGAACATAGTGTAGGTAACTAAGACATATGTATCCAGTGCAAACTTCAGATAATAAATAAACATCATTTAAAAAATATAATCATGTAACATTAAGATAAGAATAGAAAAGTATTGTGAAAGTTCATAAATATTCTATATTCATTAGCTGCATCGACAATAAAGTTGACTCCTCTAGGTAAAAACAGAAGTAGAAGAAGAATCAGGGGGGAGTAGAAAGAATTTAGATTTTTTTTAAAAAATGAAATTAAAAGACACAATTTTACCAGAAGTACATGTATATAAAAATACATTAACAAACCTAGAGTATATGCTATTTTGTATTTACGTCTCCGTTTATAGCTTTGTTAGATTTAAGTTATTATTTGTTTGATTATGGGGAGTCGATTATGGGAAGATATTTTTCAAACCGAGTAATTAGCCAATTACTTGGATCTGACGTCATAATGCACAGCATTCACGAGACTTTATGGTTGCACGGATAAGTTTCATAAAATGGACCCTCCCTAGTTTTTTAACATAAGGAATTCTCGGGATATTCTAATGTATAAGTGTTTAGTAATTTGAGATAGGAATAGTTCTGTGTATTAGGTGTTTGGGTCATGTTTCGTAGTACGTGGTATGCAATACAGATCTACGGCTTAGAAAAGCGTACCGATAAATACTACTAATGAGAAGCAAGAAAAAACATGCAAGTGTTAAATTTTGGTCTCGTGAATGTGTGGTCGTTAGTTGATTAGAGGAAAACTATTTGTGGTATTAGCGCCTTTAAGATGCCTTCAGTTGACAACGACTCTTGTCTTGGGGTCCTTGGAAATAAAGGAAATATCGACCTAAAACCCGACTCACGCAGGCGTTGCTTGTTTCGCTGGTAGTGAGATGCTGTTAGAACCCTCCATCTCCTTGCGTTTTACAGCACATGTATATTTCAGTTATTTCTTTCTCCATATAACTCAACATGATATGTAGTGGCTAGCTACATATATTCACTGTGAATAACATATCTATTGTATGACAAACTGTAAATAACATATCTATTGTTTGAAATTAGGTTTACAGAGTATAACTTTTAGTACTTTAGTGATGGGTTATTTAATTCCATTTCTCGCATACCTGAATTTGCTATTTTGTCTTATTTTTGTATTGTATTTATTGCTAATTTTCAAACAAGAAAAAATGCAGGAGTAAAATTAAAGTTAAATACATGACACGTATGTATAAAGAACAGACGAATAGACAGACAACATTTAGACTAAGCATTTAGGTTTGTATAAGCAAAGGTCAGACAAAGGCCGTCATGTTTTGTATGTAATTGTCAAGTGTGATGATATTTACTCGTTTAACAATTGGTGTTGAATTCTTCACATGAACAAGGGCACCTTTTATCTGCTTTTTTCCCTAAAAACCGGCCGGTTTTCAAACATCAAAATTAAATCTCAAGAAGACACACTTTTTCATATTTTTTTGCACATATCAGTTCTGAATTTCTTGAAAATCCTGACAATGTGAAACTGCTGACACAATTTCAACTTATGAAAACATAATTTAAAAAGAAACTTTGTTAACTTTCCTAATTTCATAGGGGACTTTTCCAACTTTAAAGTAATATTTATCCAAGGGTGCAAGGGAGTACTTTGTTCCAAATAAACGTCAAACAAAATGGTATCATTTGAAGGATAAAACACCGAAGTACTCAACTTCGCTTTACAGGAAAAATATAGTTTTTAACCTATTTCAAAATGCGTTTTTCAAAATTATAATGTTATAGGGTCAACTGAAAATTTCACCAGGTTAAACCTAGTGTTTACATTAACTCAGTCGGTAGAGTGATCGAAAAGTTTGACCTAGGTCTCGAGATCGAAACCCATGAAAGAGTATTATTTTCTTTTCCGTTACCTTATTAGCCTTCAGAATCAAGCTGAGTCATTTTGCCTCACTCTAGACCAACGAATCACATATAGAGTTTATATATTGCTTTTGTATAATTTAAACAAATATACGGAAATAGATTGCGATTTTTGTTTTTCATTTATATTTCCATCTGATAATACAATATGTGAAGATTGATAACAGGATCATATGTGACCACGTGCTCAGAAGGCAAAGCTATCAACAAACGAAGCAAGTCAGCTTAAGCGAACTTTCAAGCTTAGAGTTATATCGAGGACGTTTTCTTATCAAAGTGCACAATGCCCTTAAAAGCAAAACGTACTTTTGTAAAAATCCTACCTACTTTCAGCTTTTTAGTTCATACATCATTAAAATCACGCACCCTACAAAAGAATGCACCTTCGTACTATCAAACGGCATCTGTTTTTCTGTAGGTAAAACGGTGCTCTGTTGAGATAACGTCATTACATTTTATCTAATTACATGTACATGTTTTACCAAAAGGTTCAATTATTGTCAAGTAGATCTGGTGCCGATTTGTCAAGATGAAGCATTTGCATTACTAATGTATCATTACTGTAATTATGGATTAGAGAACCAGTCAGCTTCTTACAATGGAATTTCCGATGAACCGAGAACCGGTGCTATTCTCAACAGTAACACATTTGTGCAATGCAGATGCTAAACTGCTGTCAAGAATTCAACAATAAACCGACTTCCACACTTTGGTGCGGGGGGGGGGGGGGGGGCAGGGGGGGGTCAGGTATCTGGACGAATTAAATTCCGGGATGAACCAAACAATATCTTGCACACTGGCATATTTGTGTTTACTATGCATGTCTGGTAATTATAGCCAGCTAGCTAGTAACCAGTACCGAAAGTCGGAGAGAGAGAGAGAGAGAGAGAGAGAGAGAGAGAGAGAGAGAGAGAGAGAGAGAGAGAGAGAGAGAGAGAGAGAAATGGTGAGGTAGATACAATATATGTATGGATTTATATACGTGACGTTTTTATTGAAAGACAGACATACAGACAAAGCTATTGTGTAAGCATAAATTAATTCTTTCATGTGAAAATCCCTTTGGAAAAGATGATATTGAGAAATGAAAAAGGAGGCACCTGAAATCAACTTAAGCACTTTTTAAGAAACAAACACAATTTGGAATAGAATAATTTTGAAAAAAATGTCGTTTGTAATAACTAACTCATGGTCGTTTTTCATACAATAAATTTTCAACTTTTCAGAATGTTTTGTTTACCTGTAGATAATGAAATTAATTTTTAAAACATATTTGTGATGACAATATTCCAGTTTATCAAATTGTTTGATATTTTTTTTAATCAGTTTTTTTTTCCTAAGGTACATGTAAAATAATACTGTTTTGCTAACATATGAATCTATTCTTAAAAACTGGAATTTAAATTTTATTGTGTGGATTTTAAACAACGCATACCATAGTTATTTTAAAACTGACTAAAATGTCGTTTGACTGTCGTAAATGATTCGTCAACCCATAATATAAATAGGCCAAGATCTGATTGATAGGTGAAAATGCCGTGTACTTTATTTATTACACATATAAATGCTCAATAATATCTATTATACACATAAATGCTCCATATTTATTACACGTATAAATGCTCAATATTTATTATACTCATAAATGCTAAATATTTATTACACGTATAAATGCTCAAAATTTATTATACACATAAATGCTCGATATTTATTATACACATAAATGCTCAATCTGCTTTCTCACTGATGTCATATGATTCAAGCATTTTCTCTAATGAGAACATAACCCACCGCCATCTCCGTGTCATCGACGCCTACTTTTCTAAACTAAAAAAAACAAGGCGCGAATTCACCCCATTAGTGAGGTGCAAATTCACTAACTTAGTAAAAGCAATAAAAGAGATAAACTTACTGAAATTGTCACTGGATGAAAGCCTTAGGGATTAAGTAAGCGAGAACTATTTGAATGCGAATATCTTTTGACGAATCAAATATCGGAAAGAAATACAATCAAACAAATCGTATCTCCAATTGGCGAGAATGAGTCGAAGATCATAAATGACTTTTTCACTGTTTCCCCCGTTAGCCGCTTCCACAGTTCCATGTTTTCTGCGTTTGCTTGCCTGGCAATAGAATGCATTAATAGATATAGCATCACTGTTGAGCCATTTGTGCCGGGTGCATTCAATTTGGCAGAAAAGAACTATGCAAATTATTTCCTTTTGTCAGGTTTCCTTGTCACCCAATAAATCTAAACTCCTGTACTTAAATAGTTTACACGAGAAAAAGTAAAATAAAAATTTTAATCTTACAATTACATTTTTTGTTCACTCAGGTCTGTTGTTATTTTTGTTTACACCAATCACGAAAAGTCTTATTGCAAAGAAAAAACAAACAAACAAACAAACAAAAACAAACAAGAGTAACTGTACAGTAATGGCTCGCCATCGTAAGTTCCCACGCCTTTACTGCATATCCTAATCCTAATACTTTCCATCCCCACACCCCCGCCCTCCATAGCTCCACGGTATTCATAGTGACCCAGGGGAAATAATGCAAAATCCGTCACATATATGACGTGCGCCGTCCTACCATGACTGTATTTATAAAATTTAGTCAAAAATAGTTGAAAATATAACTGTAATTTAAAAAACTTTTTGTACATCTGACCTACGACTCCACTCACAGCGACCCAGGGTGGGAACTAACGATTGCACCCCCCCCCCCCCTTTACAGATCGTTACCTTAAATGCAACATTACAACAAAGTTTCGTAAATTTCGACTGAACGGTTTAGTATGATAGGTGGTAACGGACAGACGAACGGACCAACAGACAGAGGGCATCACAATATCCCCGCTAAAGCGCGGGGATAACTAATAGAAATGTAAAACCCTCCTAATAAGTCAGCAAATTTAGGTGTGGAGAAAATTCTGAACATTCAAAACTTAAACGATTGATGAAAGTGTCCGAACAAGAACTGATTTTTCTGGTATACATGTATTTTGTTAAAGTAAAGAAAATATCTTCCCTTGCTTTCTTTATTTTGTAGAGCTCATTATCAACGATTGATTGGTCAGCATCGCGAGGTTTCATATTTTATGACCATTGTTAATATTTTTAGTTTTCTTAATTTCCAAAATGGTACGACCCAAAAGGTTTATGGATGCCTGGGGCCAATAGTATGAAATAACAGAGGAATTAAATAACAAGCCAATACAGCCAGAAAAGGTAATACAGACTTTTTATGTTTCGTGACAAATCAAATGCCAAAAAAGTGCCATACACATAAACACGCTTACCATAATAGAACTGTATGCCATATGATTTACATCACCGAATAAGCATGTGGAATTCTGACTTTTGTGTGAAGAAAAATGGTTTTAGACACAAAAGAGATGAAGAAAAAAACCTCAGATTAACTCTAGGGCGTTCATGCTGCTGACCCCCCCCCCCAATCTATACATCTGCATGTACATATGTACCAATCTACATTCATATATCCATGCATACATATATACATACGAAGCAGAGAAGAAAGTTCTTATTCCTGGGACGAGGGTTCGATTCCTGCTTGGATATATACAGTCAAGTCTCGTTTCATCGACGTTCATCACAACGCAATATTTTGATTCCGAAATGAAACTGATGGCAACAAATGTGTTCAGCAGCAAATATGACAGAACGTAATAATCAGCTTCCGACTCCAACAGTAACAAAATGCGTATTTCCCTTATATAATACTTTTTACAACAACACTGTCATTCTTCGGGAGTTCACTTTATTTAACCAGGAACATGTAACAGGACAGTATGTAAACATTTTTTATTTTAGAAAAAGTTTTAAATCTAGTATGTATGTATGTATGTATGTATGTATGTATGTATGTATGTATGTATGTATGTATGTATGTATGTATGTATAGGGTTTAACGGCACGGCAGCACCATCTTTGTTATACAGAGCCTTTAAAAAGTTAAGCTCTTGAAAATTAAAGTTAAACTTGCGAAAAACGTTAGGAAGACAAACCCTTCCGAATAAAGGCAAACATTTTGTCCTGCAAGATAAAAGATAAAAGGTAAAGATGTTACAATTCCTTAAACGTATATAATATAAAAGATAAAGGGAAAAAATAAATCCTTATAATACAGGGTCAAAACTAATTATATAAACTGCTTTCTTTTAAAAATTCAATGGTTTTCTCTGGCGGTACTTCATCATAAAGCTTCTTGAACTGAGTTCACATCAAAAAGCTTCCATCACACAGGATGGAAGTCGACACTGCAAACAAGAACGTCTTCAACTGTGAGTCGACACTGGCAAGGTGTGAACCTTGGTCCAGGTGCACCCTTCGGGAGGCATGAATGAGTCAGGTATATGTGTCCGATACGCGAGCGGTAGAATACCACCTCATCTCTGCGATTTGTTCTATATGTGGGATACCACTATCCAATGATGGGTCAGATTTTTCAAAACTTGTTTGTGGGGTTTTCGTGTCACATATTTTGCCAAGTATGCAGAATACGCCGATTTATACCATGTTTTAAGTCACTGTTCCATTTAGAAACTGATGACCGCAGGGCAGCTGTGGCTGTTTTATCTACTCTTTCATTAACCTGAATACAATCTGATTAGCAGTGGCGAACTAAGGGTAAATGGCGCCCGGGGCAACGATGATGGCCCAAAGGGCCAGAATACGAGACCCACATTTTTATCAGTTGTTTTGGCGCCCCAAGACCTCTGGCGCCCAGGGCAACCTACCCCCCCCCCCCCTTAGTACGCTACAGCTGATTATGTATCCAACAGTAAAGAATACTTTCTTCAAATTTTATGAGCATACCATGCTTGCAGTGCTGGATTACCAAATAGGCAGACTAAGCACGTGCTTAGGGCACCAGCAAAGCAGGGACACCAAAAAAAAATAATAAGATAAATTACGTTGTTTTTTTTATTAATTACATATGCGGGGGGGGGGGGGGGGGGCACCATAATCTTTTCAGTGCTTAGGGCCTCTAAAGGTCTTAATTCGGCCCTGCATGCTTGTGTAAGATCTCTGATATTAACGGCTTGTCAAATGTAAGTTTTGCAAAGTCTCAGTGTGGAAGAAAATCAGAAAAAAAGATGACGATTTTTGTTTTAGAGGTTTCGATGTAGTTCACAGATTTGAGTATGGCTATTGTTACGACTAGGGGTTATGTAGCAAAGAAAGAATTACTCAAACAAGCTTTGAAGATTTGCAAACAAATTTAATTTCTTAAAATATTAGATATTTCAAACAAACAAAGTGAAAGATTTAAAATTAACTTACAGTTTAGAAATTCCTAAATAATCCTAAATTTTTCTATTGTTCACTGATCCGGAAGTTATCCAAAATATTCCGAATGAAGAATGTTCCGAATGAAAACACCACTGTGCTGATGTACTAACAAGAATCAGTTATATCCAAATATTAATAATTCCAAATAAATCCTTGCGAATGTAGAATATTACACAAGTTCTAAAAATGTTTCCAATAATTCCAACGGAGCTGAATAATTCTTAAATATCAGTAGTTAATGCCAAAAGTGTAGTCTGGAAATTATTTCTGAAGTAGCAGTACTAAATCCAAAATGTACTGTATAATAATATCTCTGAAGCATAATATCACATACAAAGAACCAATTTCGTTAAAGACCTCTCAAGCTGATGAAGCTATGTAGAATGACGAACGCTGCGATTACATCTTATTTTATAGTTTCAGTACTGCGTCATTGAAACAAACAAAATTATTATTCCGTCTCAAATCAACACCTTAATATTACGATCTTACTATCTAACTTCTGGTCAACAAAATGAATCATTCCTGAATTGCGAAATCCAGGTCAGGTCAAGTGCAAAACTTACGCGCTGAATCACGTGACATGACTAATGCTTCAAACGATAATATTGATTTTCCCAGGACCAATGTCTGGGTCACATTAAAATTACCGTATATGTGTACTCTGCAAAACGACACCTATTAGACTATTATACAGAGGTCATAAACTAATAAAACTATACCATTATTTAAAAGAAATGATACATAATTCCGTAACACTATAATTTCTGCTGTGAAAATGGAGGCTTTATCCGGTAACCAGCTCGAGATAGTGACGTATGGTGTTGCAACGACAGCCGTAACCTTGTCTCCATCTTTGCAACCGTCTGTATACAGAAACGTATGGCCACGATAGGAAAATCTGCGTCAGACTTAATCCAAAATACGATATTATTAAGATAAAGAATAAGTTTATATTTTTGACTTTTATTCTTCTCATGTGTACAACATGGTCTGACAATGACAAGACAAGGACGATAACTCGTCTACATTTTCGGGCTGATCTTTACAACGACAGATTCGTTACAACTACTAAATATCTGGGACCAAAATTGGTTGTTGAAACAAGAATTTACTGTACATACATACATACATACATACATACATACATACATACATACATACATACATACATACATACATACATACATACATACATACATACATACATACATATACACACATACAAACATACACACACATACATACATACGTACAAACACACATACATAAACACATATACACACATACATGCATACATACAAACATACATACATACATACATACATACATACATTTCAGATGTCTGTGATCATGAAATACTTACAAAATATCCATCACACAATCCCAATTAAAAACAAAAAGTAATTTTTTATTATCCCAAGGCCTTCTTAAAACCTCCTGCAAAGTTGGAATCGGACCTCCTTAAGATGCATAAGTATTACAGTGAGATTTCGAAGACAGATCATATACTTGAATTAATCTGGTGCATTCGTGAAAAGCAGCTGACTGAAAACTTCCTGCTTTGAGGCAATACAACTTTGCCAAAACAGAACAAAATGTCTTCATACCACTCGAATTTATCATGTTTTTAATATACTTAACCTAGTATTTTGTCTTGATAGGCTATGTTTCATAGTATTTCAAATATAAACATGTCAGTCTTTTTAATGTGAAAGTTCGTATCATCTGACACCGGAGAGAATTCATTGCTTCAATTTGCCCATATGCATGAAGCAGAAAGAAACTAATCCAATCTTTCTGCCTAAATGTGAGGTCAACAGCAGTTGCATATTGCTCATTAATCAATCTTCTTTCTCGAAATATGTTATTGTGAAGGCCCACACATTCCTCGTTCAAACCAATTAACACAGCAAACAAAGCTGTGAGCCATTCTTATTTCCCATCGGTATCACTACTAATCCACACTTTGTCTTGGAACACATGTATGTCTCCCGATGTATCAGTTAAGGTATATTGGCTTCACATACTCCTCATCTTCCATCGATCATCCTCAAAGAAGTCCACTTCAAATTAACAGAAAATAATAATTCCGCATTCATTCGTGTGGAGGGATTAATCTGACCAGATGCAGTTTGTTGTTATATGCGAGTCTCAACCCTTATGATCTCATACTCTTCAACTGTGATTAAAAAATGTATTTGAGTAGCCTCAGAAAATTAAAAATAACAATTAGAACAATTTTTCAACATTTTTGTTGTGTACAGTGTTCTCTTTGATTTCTTAGTTGATAATAAAACGCCTAAGTTCAAATCCTTCAGAAAGTAATATTTGCATTCTCATACACGATTTCTCCAGCAAATATCCCTCCTCTATTTAACTCAAAAATTCAAGTATGGGCTCATCTATCACTCACTCATTCACTAATAGATAGATAAACGTTCTACTTGATTCAGCTGCATGCATTTAGTTAACGGTATGCAATAAGCTAACGGTATGCAGTAAGTTAATACAGCGACAATACCAATTATATAGTTTAAATTGAAAAAGGTTGCTCTGCTTCTTTGGATCTTCAGAGAGAGAGAGAGAGAGAGAGAGAGAGAGAGAGAGAGAGAGAGCAAATTTCATAAGTCCTAGTTATACCAAAATCAGAACATATATTTACCTGTTTATAAAGACTGCATACTAATAAAGACATCTTCTAAAATCTACATGGTCATATGAGTCATCGCTATGTACAGATTTGACTTTGTGTATAGATTGTACAGAGTTACAGACATCGTCGTGTGCAGTTTAGATATTCGTCCATAAACATGTGACTTGCTTGAACGGTATGCAGTAAGTTAATACCTCGACAATACCAGGAAAAATAATTATAATTCTGATTCTTTGGGGTATTTATACCAAGTTATCATCTGTTATTAGGCCGCGTTCTGTTTCAAGCTTTAAAACAATACTTAAGGTGGAACAATATGAAATTGAAAAAGAGCTCATTTTCTATATACGATAAACGGCAACTCTGCACTGGTTACATCATTACACTCTAACCTAGTTCAGTGCACTTAATATGCACTATGTACATGTTATCAGTACATTAACTTGATCTGGGTGCTTGCATTGTGTCGAGTTTGATAGCGGAAGGACACCAGATCTCGCGAGACCAGAAATATGGGTGCTTGTATCGCGTCGAGTTTGAAGGACATGAGATATCGCAGAAAAACAAAAGGGTCGAGCGTAGTCCGAAGCCTTTCCAGTTTCAAATGCGACGCGATACAAGCACGCACATCAAGTTATTGTACTGAAGGGTCTCGCGAGATCCGATGTCCTTCCTTCCGCTATCAAACTCAGCGAAATACAAGTATCGAGATAAAGTTACTGTACTGATGATGAGTTTATAATATATCCTAAAAAAATTATTTCATAATAAAAAGTGAATTTATTTATGTTGTTGCTGTTTTTACTTTCTCTATCCATTTACGCCATGTACACAATCGTTCTGAGGTGACGTCATCCTTGACAGCGATGAATCTAAATCTATATCAGATGCACATCTAATACAAGGTTTCAGATCAGTCTCGAGAAAAGTAGCTTTTATCATGAATTGTATAATGATTGGCATATAATAAATACATGTAACGTGTTTCATCCATACTAGCTTTCACGATACCTAGCGAGCGGTTGTAATGAATGTGTGTATTTAAACAGTCGGTGAATAGAGCTTTGTGTAAATATTTTCTATGGAGAGAGTAAGAAGTACTTCATTCATATTTCTGAACGTTCATAGTTATAGTAAACTGAACAATGGAAACATTTATTTGCAAAGACTATGAAAAAGCGTTTGGCAATCTGTACTTGTTTTGAGTGTTTACTATTTCCAAACTGGCTTAAAATCGGCTGTTATGCAGAGGCTGTTGTTATATGAGGATACATTTATATGGAATTAATTATGTTGGGTCTTGAGAAAAAGTCGGCTGTCTTATAAATGTGGCTGCATTACAGAGGTGACTGTTAGAGCAGGTCATGTAACTGAATGCCGTTTAAGAAGTCCATATAGAACAGTGGTTCCCAAACTTTTTTGATCGCGACCCTAAATACCATCTTTTGCGACCCAAAATGCAGTACCAGTATAGGGTCGCAAGGTCCTCGAGACCCTCATTTGGGAACCACTGATATAGAAGTATGCATTTACACAGGAATAGGTAACAAATTGAATTTCATGGCTCGTGATTACATGCAAACAGAGATTTGTACTTTGTCTTCTAGTTAAAAAAATGGGCGAAATAATATACACACAGTGCAGCCACAGGAAACGATTTACATAGTACCAGGCGATAATGCTCTTGGGATCTCATCAACGGCACATTTTCGTCAGTAAAATCTTTTCATCGTTTGGAATCCCTTAGAAGCCAAGACCTATCGACGGCATAGGTCTTTTGCACGCCAACCGTACTGTACCATCTAAGAATCAAGCTAAGTACAACCGACGGACCTTCTCTCATACTCCATTGTGGGTTTTGTCGCTTCCATCCTGTTTCATTTATCTCCCATACAATTTATAACTCTTTCGTATATATGACAATTTAAGCAAAATAGGTCAGGAAAGGTCAGATGCTTGTGAGCAAATTACTGTTGTGTCGTAAATGGCTATATGGTCGAGGTGACGTGTGATTTAGTCACAGTTCCAGTCACACCAGACGACATTTCTCAATTGCTGTGTTGCAAATCAGACGAGTCTCTTAGGATCAAAGCAGGACAAATTAAATCGAACGCAATGGCTGGACAAAGAACGTCCGCCACATCGTGACTTTCGATCACCAGCAATTGTTCATGTGGATGCATAATAAAATGGAAAAAGGAACATAGTAATGGCTAAATGACAAATTCCAAACTGCTGTCCTGATGACATGCTATGATCAATAAAACAAAGCCAGTTATTCAAGAAGAGTAGATACAGCTATTGTCCGAATGCGTTTTTTCCATCTTATTCCGACTCGTCGCACTGTAACCATGCGAGATATCATCGGTGATTGTGTCTCATACATAATTTTGCTGGCTTACTCTTTTCTATCTTTTTGACTCGTGTGGAAAAATGTAAACAGAGTGTCGGAAAAACTAAGGTAAATTTTAAAGTTTCAGGGCAAAAAAACTGATGGCTATCGATGCCGTTTCTCTCATCTATTTGCAATGCAAACCAAAAAACTGAGGTGAAAATTATCATTACAGATTTCCGACCATTGATTTCAAACTGTTTTGTTTTTCTTTATTTGATGTACTACTAATTCACTAAATTTAGTACCTAGAATAATAAAGTAAATCTAGATTTAGTGGTTATCTAAAAGGTCAAATATGGAGGTTTCCATTTTAAATTAATTTTTATTCTTCTTTACTTGAAACACGTTGTTATTACAAATTTACATTTCATCGTTTATTTATAACTGCGTTTAAAATTACGCCCCCCCCCCCCCAAAAAAAAAAAAAAAAAAGCTCGTGCAGGTATTACCTCCCCGTGATATGTATGAGGAAGTGACGTTCACTAGAACAAAGAACTTGTTAACGTATGGTTCCGCTATAGGCTTTTGGGGCACCACTGCAAGAGGGGAAAGTACAGGGCAAAGTTGTCTGCTCCACAATTTATAATGTAGAGAAAGCTAACATACAGCTCCATGTCATTCGCTTACTTGGGCTGACAGTTATTTTTTTCTTTATCACTATTAACGCCATGTGCTGTCAAAAGCAGACCGCTTATGTGTTCATACAATGAAATTGACAAAATTTAAATAGCAGAAATTACACAAACTTTGGCTGTTCATAAAATACAGAAATGAAATTTCAAAGTGGAGGCAGTTCTATTTTCTGGAAGTGCACTTTAGAAATTGTTAAATATCTAAAAACTAACAATGTTTTCAGCTCGTTTTTTATATTTTTATTTATATAATTTACCTCTTAAGTTCTGAAAGTGAAAATGACTATACAGAGCTTGCAATTTTCTAAGAGATGGGAATCAGAAGTAAAGTATAGCTTCGTACTTTCAAATCCAACTCAATCCCAGCTATTCACATACAACCCCAACCCCCCCCCCCCAAAAAAAAAAAAAAAAAAAAATAAATTGGTTATTTCCACTCTCCCTATGATAAACACATTCTTATTTTTATAACCGTGTTTACCAGTGGGAAAAATCCAGATAATACCTTCTCTTTCATTATTTACTCTTTGCAAAAGTGCGAACGTCGGAAGAGAAAGCTGTAGTGTAGGCAGTTAGCGATAAGTTATGCAACGAATAGTGTGATCATGTGGAAATTTGAGAAAGTGAAACTACTAATGCTACAGCTATAGCCAGAATGGTCATCAATATCCAGAGAAAACATCAATTCAGTTTTTCGGTATTTTTGCATCAATAGTGAGCAAATCAAAATTGTCAATGTACTAAACAACCATTTGCGCATGGTTCCAAGCACTTGAAGGAGCAGAATGGTAAAAAAAATAAAACAAATACTAGATTTGGGTACCACGAAAAATTTTGTACCGCGGTATACCACGGTATTTCTGAACATACCGCGATACGTACCACGGTATACCGCAATTATATTAATGACCAACAATTTAATTTTCTGGGGCAGGGGATTGGGTTTTTTTTTTTTTTATTTTTTTTTGCTCTCAAATAGCTGGAAAAATATCTTACTCTGATTTATAGCAAATTAATACCATATTATATTTATATTATTAGAAAATAAATTATCTTGAGATCAAGAAAACTAAAATATTATGGCTACAAAGAAAAAAACAGCCACCCCACCCCCACCCCCGAATTAAATGGACAGTACCTTTCAGTAAATGAATTCGCTATGTGTATGTTAATTGTTGTGTAAGTTGTAATCTAAAAGCTGTAACTAAAGTGGGATGATTAAGCTTACACTATAGTAAAAGACACTGTGCTGACATAGAGAGCTTGTTGATAAAAATAGGAAGTGTTTACATTGAAGCCTATAATTTACTAGCTACACTATTGATATAATAGGCAGGGAAACTTTGAGTGGGATGCCAACACCCAGGCAAGATATTTATTAGAGAGGGCCGGTAAACATACAACACACTGACTCAACAAACGACAAAATATAAGTGGACTAGAGAAATTATGTAAAATTCACACAGAAATAACTGCTCTTCTGAAAATCTTAGGATGATTATCTGTCTTACAAAAGAATACATGTACTTAGCACATAAACTTACGCTAATAAATAACTATTAAAAAAATTACATTTTGTTTCTTTTTTTAAAAAATCTTAAATATTTCTAAAAGTTTAATTTGGCCCGAATATCTTTCACAACATCTTATTCAGCCGCCATGTACGTGACACGTGTCAAACATGTGATTAAAGGTTCATAAATATAATTTTCTTTGTACTATTTGGAATTAGTTTGTGACAAATATAACTATTTTGTAAAAACATTCATAATTTTTGGAATTATTTTGTTATGAAAAATTAAAACATGCTTTTAATATCATCAAATTCTCAACAAGATTACTCGGGAATTTCCGTACATTCCTTACTGACGGAAACAGTGAAAAAGTACCGTGTTACGTACCACCAGAAAAAAATACCGCCGTAGACCAGTGTACCGGTAGTACCGCGCACCTCTAAACAAATACCATTTTATGCGCGCGCTTTCTATTGAGATGATCGCAATTGGAAAACTAATCGATGGTAATCTAAATAAAAGGCTTGTAAAGCTCAGAACTTTTTCATTGGTCCAAAAATAGTTGTTTAATACAATTTGTGTTGGGTTCAAACAGATGCAAAAACACCGTAAAACCAGCCTTTGGTGCCAGATTGCTGGCAATTCTACTGAAAATGGTGATGGGACTTACTGATTCAAGCCATGGAACGTTCAAATTTTCAACACGGGATATCCCTGACGTTCACGTTTTAAAAGTTAACAGAAGCCATTTGCAGTAAAACATATAAAAAATTGCAGTCAGATGCGTCAATGGATGGAACTGAATGATAATTCCATTTGATTTGTAAAATAACACTCAAGATCATAATGGTATGGCCTATATTTTTGCAGCTTCAATTTCTCCTGTAAAAAAGAACTGAATCAATTATACTCGAAGATGACTATAAGAGCTATATTAGCCCGAATTTGATGATTACTTAATCTACGTAAACAGGACGTCAGTCAGGGTTTTATATTGAAGCCACCAAGAGGTTAATCCGGGGTATATAGTGAAGCCACCAAGAGGCTCATCCCTAGTATAATAGTGAAGCCACCAAAAGGCTGATCCGGGGTATAATAGTGAAGTCACCAAAAAGTTGATCCGGGGTATATACTGAAACCACCATTAGATTGTTTCGGGGAATATAGTGAAGCCACCAAGAGGTTGATCCGGGGTATAATAGTGAAGCTACCAAGAGGTTGATCCGTAGTATATACTGAAGCCACTAAGAGTTTGATCCGGGATGTATAGTAAAGCCACTAAGAGGTTAATCCGGGAAATATACTGAAGCCTCCAAAGTGGTCTTCATAAGTCAACTTTGACATAATTGTATAAATCGACCATCTCCTTGTCCAAATGTTTCAAGGTACCCAGGTACCCATCTTCATCACTAAATCTCTAGAAACCGTTTTTCGTCCTGCTACTTTGTCAGACACAAACAGCAAAAGTCGATCGTTTCTGCGCTAAATGCTCGTCCAGATAATAAACAGTATCATACACCATTACTACATTTGTCGTTCAGGTATAACTATTTGATTTTGGTAAAAACCTTTTTTTTTGTGGTTTGCGAGTAGAGGTATTGCTATTCTTATTATATTTCTTCCGGTACTTCACTGGAGCACCGCTGTCCCTAAAAAATCACGGGTCCCTGCCTTGTACAGTACATAATTTGCTACAGCTGCGACAAAATATATTAATATGCAGCGACAATTATGAAAAATTTTAATTATAAAACATAATAAAGACTTCTCCATCCAATCTGCTGGACTGACAAATTGCGATAAGTGCAAAGGTTCATTTATTTTTTGTTCAATCTACTATAAAAATGTAAGCACATGTCATAGAGTCACACCTGATCAAGATATAGTCATCTTGACATACTATATGAATCCGCTTATAAAGCTAAGGAATGGTCTAAGTTGATCTTACCTTTTTTGGCACTGTTAACAAATTCGAGAATACTCCGTGGGTGTTTTTTCTTCCATTCAACAGGTCTGAAATTGTGACAAGATAACAATTTGAAAATAGACTGTTATTATTTCATACTCTAATCATGATTTGGAGGCTGTCTACAATCTTATATTTTGTTAAAATGTTGACAAAGAGATTCTGGATTCTGGATTATGTGGCCATCTGTTATGATCGAAGCTTTTTCATTGATTAATTTAGATGGCCATATCTATCTATATATCTATGTATCTATGTATCTATCTATCTATCTATCTATCTATCTATCTATCTATCTATCTATGTGTGTGTGTGTGTGTGTGTGTGTGTGTGTGTGTGTGAGAGAGAGAGAGATAGATAGAGAGAGAGAGAGAGAGATAGATAAACATTAACATTAAAATGTGTAATACACCAGATCTTTCCAGATACACGCTGCTATAATTAATTTTTATAAGCATGCTTCAATATCCATTGAAATACAGAACTACAGCTTCGAGCACGAATATAAATTATATGATACATGACAGCGTCTTTCCACTCCTTTGACTTGATATTTGAGCTTGAAGTTGACCAATGAATTTTCACACAGTCGTATTTACTGGAACAGAACAACAGTGTCAACATTCTAGTTTGGACATTTTTGCTACCTAAGCTGAGGTACTAACAATAGTGGGTCACTTGGTCAGTACACTAGAATGTTTAGTCATGTCGCCATTTTTTAACTTGGTTATGATAGAGTTTCTTACTATTAAAGAAATGTATACAATGTTGAACTCGAGAATTTTGAGATTTTTGCACCGTAGCTGTTATTGTCTGTATCGTATGGAGATTTTCGCAGATAAAATCTTTCCCCCATTTTTTAAATTTGCAGTTAATGAGCTTCATGGCAAGCGTGAAAACTGAATCAAAGCCAACAAACAAAATGCCACCCAGTCTACATTTTCGCTAGCCAAGGGTCGTCGATCTATATTGACTTCTGGCATATGTAGCTAGCAGAAACAGTGTTCTAAACAAGTTCCCGTATGCGAATGAAAGAGTTGCTGCCCGTAGCAATCTAAATCGATTGACCAAAGAGACGGAGCTCGTTACACATGTTGGGTGTTTAATATGACAACTTCCGTGATGTCCATATTCCTTGACTCAGAAGAAAAACTCGCGTGTGAACAGTTTGAATTGGAGAACCTGACATGCGACATGTGTCGTTGTCTGCAGGGGACGCGATGACTATTCCCGACTGTCTTCCTAGGTAAATAGAACGAGAACTATGACTGGATTAATTACTTTCAGCTGCATCCAATCAGATATATACTGTTTCGGCTAGCTACATATGCGAATGATCGATGTAGAACGGAGTAGATCGACTACCCTTGGCTAGCGAAGATATTCAGATTAATGAATACATTCATGTGAGAGGATAGACGAAAGGTTTTCACGTACGGTTAGTTTTTATATGACATCATCATCTTTCACAATTACATCACTTGATATAAAAATTTGGAGTTATCTTAAAAGTTATCGTCGCTTGCGTATGTTTAGAAATATATACAAGAAATTACTGCCCTAGAAAATATATACGTTTCAGAAGTCTCTGTTGTTTTGAAAATATCTGCAAATAAAGTTGTTTGTGAGATAGTAAGGATTAGTAAATCGAGATCTCGGATTAGTAAATGGATATCTCGGATTAGTAAATCTCGATCTCGGATTAGTAAACCGAGATATCAGATTAGAAAAAATGTGAAACGTGTCCCTTAAGGGCTTCAGTAAGATAGTTAATAAAGTGACAACATTATTTTAAGTAAAGAAATATTATGAAAGTCACACCAAAACGATGGTAGACATTTTCCCTGCAGGAGGTAAACTTTAGGAACCAAAACTCATCAGGAACTAAAATTCATGAAAAGCAAACAACTAAATTGCAAGTGGAGAAACGAAGATAAATAGAATCGATTGACTTATCTTTCTGAAACTCGGTAAATACAAATATGTAACTTTGGTGGCATTGTTGATGTTTATCCGCTAGCGGGTTGAGACAGAATAAAATGCAAATGTATTAAATACATGCGCTGAGCATTTGATTCACATAAACTACTTTTCTGTGTACAATTTATATTGTAAACAGGCATTGAATCAAAGGTAATCTAAAACATTCAGTCAATGTAATAAACATCTGCCGTAACCATTTCCATTCAACATGGTGGTCTCAATTATTCATAACTGAAATAACAGTTTACATTAAAAGTGCAAAGTTAATTTGCTAGCATGCACTTTAATTTACTCATCTCAATCACAAGGCAGCAGATACGCAGCAGCAGAAACTTCTTGATACAGTATGTGGCCTTAAGCAAGTTCCAATTCATTAACAACACACTGACATCTTCAAGAGGTTTTGAAAAGTGTTATAGAAATTATCCAATTAATATATCTGAGTGATTCATTCATCTAACTGTTCCATTCCTTATGGTTTAAAACCCTTCAGCGCAACTATGGTAAAACCACCAATAAAGCCTATACGTTCAAGTTTTAAAATAAGATTTACAGTGGGCTTCAATGGTAATATACAGGGCTTCAATGGTAATATACAGGGCTTCAGATTTACAGGGCTTCAATGGTAATATAACAATGTGCACTGCATAATTCGATCTTAAAAAAATGTAAGGACTTAACATTCGAATCATGCATGGTACTATGTTTTACTACGATTAAAGCCTACAATAATTCGAATTTTCAAAATGTACGGTTTAATCGTCTCCTCCACTTTGCTCATTATTTCTGTATTTGAAAACATTGCCGTTTCCATCCATGGTAAGAACTACATGAACTGATTAACCTTGATGTAAATTCCAAAATTTGACCCAAGATCTCAGGGACAGAGGGCATGCGCTAGATTTAAAAATGTATGAAAACTCGGAAGATGGCTCCAATATATTTCTAAAATATATCTGGCGAAAACTTCACGCTGGATTGGAAGGATATCTGTCTGAAAATAAAGATGGACGATAGGACTAATCACGCAGTTAATATTTTGCTTCATAAGTAGTGACAATCCTTTAAAAACACATGCCATCGAAAACACTGGGAAATTTTTTCTTTTCTTCTCTGCACTTGATTAGCGTGCATCACACTCTGTCTTGGAAATGGAATAGCCAAAACTAAAATGATTTCCAAGTCAAAGGAAACTCGGTCTAGATAAGAATATTATAGTGAAAATTCAGCCCAACGGGTTTAAATGATAACCATTTTAAAACTTGTCATTTACTGCTGACGTCTATTCATTGTTGAAACAGGGAAGTTACATATTACCAAAACCTTAGAGAGAAAAGGGGCACCTAAATTACAAATAGGGCAAAAAAAGTTCAAAATACGTTAAAACAATTTGTCCTATTCTACAACATGGATAAAGACTCGGCAAGACTATAGAAGACGAAGAAGGAGAAGAAGAAGATGTATGTATGTATGTATGTATGTATGTATGTATGTATG
Source organism: Margaritifera margaritifera (assembly GCA_029931535.1). Taxonomy (NCBI): domain Eukaryota; kingdom Metazoa; phylum Mollusca; class Bivalvia; order Unionida; family Margaritiferidae; genus Margaritifera; species Margaritifera margaritifera. The sequence goes on along the minus strand of JAQPZY010001636.1, from coordinate 1,933,133 downwards.
TATGTATGTGTGTGTTTGTGTGTGTGTGTATGTATGTATGTATGTATGTATGTATGTATGTATGTATGTATGTATGTATGTGTGTGTGTATGTATGTATGTATGTATGTATGTGTGTGTATGTATGTATGTATGTATGTATGTATGTATGTATGTATGTGTGTGTGTGTGTGTGTGTGTGTGTGTGTGTGTGTATGGTTTAACGGCACGCCAGCAGTATACTTCTCAATGGTGCCAATTAAAATTCTAAATTCGAAAAAGGTAACTATAAAGAATTGCAAAAAAATCTTCCAAATAAGCATAAACATATACTAAAAAATGAAAATTTCAAAGGTAAAGATATTTAAAGTCCATAAAGAATATATAAAATAAAATTTAACGGTAAAAAAGTAGTAGTAGTAGTAGTCTTTGTTTGGCTTTGTTGCTATAACACAGCAATAATATATTTGGGAAGCACGAGTTATGAACCGTCTTCTTTAATATCTTAAGGGATGCAACTCTGTTTAAAACAAAACAATACACGACATTAGTAAGATAGTCTTACAAGAGTCGTTTCCCCTCAAAAAGCCTCTTCTAGCACCTTTCTGTTAGAACAATTTGATTGGTTCTTTCATACTAAACAGTCACGTGCGTTTCCTCTGTATATACTGCCTAATATTCAGCAAGGCTTCTTGTCTATAATTATCCAGTAGTTCATATAAAACTGAAATATAACTCATGACGAATGTTTGTGTGTGTGTGTGTGTGTGTGTGTGTGTGTGTGTTTCTGAGAGAGAGAGAGAGAGAGAGAGAGAGAGAGAGAGAGAGAGAGAGAGAGAGAGAGAGAGAGAGATTTGGAAATTGCCTTAATACGTTGCACGATATCCAGTTTAATTTACCATTTCTCTAGATAAATGCGAGTTCAAAACAACAAATCCTTACGATAAAACTCTGGAACCGAAGTAGTTCAGTTGATTCGATACCTGCCAAGACCAGCCCGGGATGGCTGCCTCTGCGTGCCTTTGGGAAAGGCACTTTGCTCATTTTTTCTCGGCATGATATAGCCAATAATGTGTTAAATGTGCCGTTAGAACCAACAAATCAAACGAAAGCAAAATGCACGTGTCGATACAAACTCTACAACAAGCGATCGTTCTTGTACTGAGTAATATTGGAATAAATCAGCTGGGCCTAATCTGGTAACAAATTCATATATTTTAACAAGATTTTCGTGAGATGTATGGACTCTCTCTCTCTCTCTCTCTCTCTCTCTCTCTCTCTCTCTCTCTCTCTCTCTCTCTCTCTCTCTCTCTCTCTCATCACCACGATGTTAGCTGTTTTTTTTCAACATTCATTCTTTTGAAGACAAAAAATTTAATACTGGAATTGTAATAATTATATTTTGTGACGTGATAATTTAATTCAACCTTGGACGACAGAAACAATATGATTGAAAATCAATTTTCATATATACCTCCAGAGATGTACTGTGATTTCTGTGATCAATTAGATGATACTATACTGATTATCCTACTTGGTGGTTTAAACGATATTTCAGAACAATTGGAACTCGAGTCATGGATAAATGTGATAAGACTATCTCCCAAGTATTTCATTAAGATAAAAGATATTGTATATTCGATTGATTAGAGTACTTTCACAGAATATAATGCAAGAAATAATTTTATTGAACCGCAAAGCGAGCAGTAGATTGACTATTTTTGTTGTGTACTACTTTAAATAGTTGTAGCTTCAGAAGTTAAATAATTTTGTAAATTAGCGAGTTTATAACAAAATATAGATAAAAATATGTCTGAAAAAATTATCTCAGTTGATAGAAACTCAAAGCAAGTTACTGCAGTAAATTCTTGCACAATACATATACTTCAAGTGTAATATTTAAAAACATACGTAATTGCTAATGTTGGTATTCATTTATTTATAATTTTGCTAAATCTGTATTTCTAATTTATAATTCATAGGACTTCATAAGTTTTTTTGTGCCTATTTTCTTGCCTTTATGCACTGCATTGCATTTCTTTAAATTATCTTAAAATCTTCAGAAAATGGAGGAATAAAATAACATCAATCAATCAATCAATCAATCAATCAATCTCTTCAATCACCGCGATGTTAGCTGGACGTTTCAGCATTCATTCTTTTGAAGACAAAAAAAATAGTTTCGTTTCTCTCTACTAATTGGATACTGAAATTGTAATAATTATATTCTGTGACCTGATCATTTAATTCAACCTTGAACGACTAATCGATTTATTTATTCAGTTTAAATCGCTGTTTACACTTCCCGATCGTAGTAGATGTAAGAAAAAAATGGCGTAAATTTTTCTTCCAATTTATTTTATCCGCGATGCTTTATGAATTTCCAATCAGGTCCATTCAATCAGAGCATCCTCGGCCTTATAAGTGAAAAACATGACAAATCGGATGTGTCGTAGACACAGCCATTTTGAATTTCATGCATGAGAACGAACCTATCACATTATCACGTCACAAAATTCTACGTCATATGTATGTGAATGCTAAAGTATTTATTCATTAAATAAAAAGATTGCAAAAGCTCCTCTCAGTTTACAATATGTTTAATTGACCTGTTATTTAGTCCATATCCATTCTGGAAACTCATCGTAGGCTGATTATTACTTTGTTACGCAAGAATTTGTGCTGTTTGTTGTTTAACTTTCCACTAAAATGGGGAAATCAATTCGCCTCTGAAAGAGACTTGGAAGTAATCGTAATGACAGTTCCCAAATTGGTAAGTTTTTGGCAGACGAAACATCTGGTTATATAAGAAGAATAGATTCTCTTAACGAAAGATAGACTTTTAAAATATCATTTCACGACGTTTCACCATTAATAAAATATCTGAAATATTAATTTTTAATGTAATTCCTGGAACTTTATAATGAAAATTTTTAAAAAAAAATTTTTTTTTAATGAAATCATTAAGTTTGCAAAGCTTCAAACTATTTCTTACGTTGTTATTTGTGTTGATATATCATCGAACTGTTGCGACGTCAATGGGATTATTTTGACGTAATAACAACAGCAGGTATGAGAGCAGTTCAAAATGGCCACTATCTACATATGAGGTTTATCTCTAGCTTGCGGCGGAAAAGGCCTAGGCCATTTTGAGTGCATTGTAGCACAACTTTATAAGTTCCGGTGTGTTTCAAAACCGATCCCTTCCATTTAGGCATTATGGGATTGCAGACTACATGTAAGATTTACTTACTTCCGAAATTGAAGAGTTTGAGAACGCGCAAAACCACGCACCTTCGAAACTGTAGATGTGACAACGGAAGTGCTCCAATGGGCATGGTCAATTTTAAGTTTTGCAAAAGCACATGTTAACACATTTATACGAAAATTTTATTTAGTTGAAATTACAATCAAGACATATATTAGGCTGAACTTAGTAAGTCATCGCAACAAACAAAGAAAAGGTGCAAAATCTTTGGAACTGTTTTGTTAGGCTCTTAACATACATACGTGTCCGCCCAGCTGGTCGACGTAGGCATAATATCCAAAATGTTTAGTAAATCGCTGTATAGCAGAGGCGCTTTCTTAGAGGCGATGGTGCAGATTGCATTTTAACATAAACTGGTTCACCCAGTTCGCTTCGGCTTTCATCGCTATGCAAACGAAAGTCAAACAGGCCTGGGGGAAAAACGAAGTGAAATGAAAACGAGGCGGCCCAAATTTTAGCGCGCTATATGGCACTGTAAGCATTGACTAACAGAAACTAAATTAATCGTGAACGCAAAGCATGCCAGTTTACACCTTTAAGGCAAACAAAAGTAAAATGTATATTGATTTATATCAATCAGGAAAAATGTTGTATGATCAGAATAATTATACATTAGCCTAACGTCATTATGACTTCATCATGTAGATGATGTTAACACCTACTTAAGGAATAGGATTAAAATGTACCCGCTTTATGTAAATAATCCGCAAGGACGAGACTAATTGTAACCGTGATGCGAGTAAACGTTCTTTGACGTAACGTCACGTGCATGAGATGGTATATATGGAATCTCGTATATGACGTCAGAGAAGAGATGTACAGCGTCATAAGAACTTGCGATTGACCAATCAGATTCAAAGGATTCTATCTCCAGTGTGACAATAAAGTTGACAGATACGCATAAATTGAGTCATACGTACAATTCTGTTTTCTTGCGACTATGTTGCTACTACAGCGACAATTATTCTTACTATTACTACAACATCAACAACAACGTGTGATAATAAAGTTTACAGATACAAATAATCTGAGCCATAAGCACACTTTTGTTTTCTTGCCGCCATGTTGCTACTACAGCGAAAACTACTCTTACTGCTACTACAACATCAACAACAACAAAAATAATAACAACAACTACTTTTACTACTACAACAGCAAAAACAACAACAGCCTCTGCTAATACTACTAACTCTACTATTGATACCTGATGATGTTGTTTTGATAGTCTATTGTTGTTACTGATGATATTCAGAAGAAGAATTCCCGGTTGAAAATGTCTCAGATATAATTTCCTTTTTGCCGCTATTGATAAAGAATTTAAAATTAAGATTATACTAACGGGTGAACATTAAACATTTGCCTGGATAGGTTGTCATAGGGGGGCGCTATTTCATATCGACTAACCTGGAGCATCGTCGGAGTCAGAGTTGACGACAACGTCTGGGATTCCTTTCCAAATATCAGGAGACATCCGGGGAGACGGGAGGACATCTAGATAACCGAGGCCTTTTTGTGTACCATCGACGATCAGCTGCTGCATCTCATCTTCAACATTTTTGTGTTCTTCTTCTGAAACCAAACTGTTATTTCTAGATGCCTCGGTTGTTCTGGAAAAGAGAAAAATAATGAAATCTCTTTTCTGTACAAATTTGAACAGAATGACAACAACGTTATCTACACAATAACTTCAACAATTCCGTACATGTATATACGATCTCACTTGATAGTTTTAACTTTCTGAGCAAGTTAACGGGATAGTCTTAATCATGAAATTGCGGATGCCAAATCATCCGACAAAATACATCTAAATAATTTCTTTTTTTAAATAAAAGATTTATGATGAACTTTCGTATAAGGTTACACGTTTTAAACACGGACGCTGGATAGAACTGACAAAGTAATTAAATCTTTTGAAGTTTTTCATATGTCGAACAGTGAATAACGCGGAAACAAACTATGGAAATAGAAACATAGGTCGTCCGCTTTTTTCTCCCGTATGAAGCCTAGAAAGAGACAAAGTTATACCCCACTTAATAACTGATTTTGAACACACACACACACACACGTTGTCTCAAAAGCTTAAATCAGGCATGTTATCTATCATCAAGTCAGTTAAATGCTTTAGGATTTATTACGAGTTTTGCCGCTGAGATATAAACTACCAAGATACAGAATTAAAAAAAGAGCTTTCTTTAAAGAAGTTGACTTTATTTCAAGAACAGTATTGAAATTGTTAAACTCTTCACAACAAAGTTAATTTTGTCAATACTATTGGACTTCTGCACGATATGATAGGCATTTTATGACTGTACCTTCTAATACCTGCGTAGACTTTAATTGTTTTCCTTAACCGAAGGGTAGTTCACTGCAAATGGCATCTCAATTTCGCCACCCAGTAGGATAATCTGTGTTTATTCCAGTTTATTACCATTCAACTTCAAAGCAATCGCACATGATTATTTCCGGCATGAAAATATAATTTGTGAGATTTGAACATGGACAGTCAATGCAATTTTTTGACGGAAAGCAAAATAGAAGAATAAGATTTGAATCATTTATCGTTGTTGTTGTTTTAAACACTTGTAAGTTTGGCGGAGTTACTTTACTTACATTAAATAGACTGAAAAAGAACGTACAAGATGTAAGTACTAAAAACGGTAAATTCGGAAGTGATGGAGACCTTAAAAAACAAAGAAACAAAAACAATCTAAATGATTTGAAATGGTAATTGAAATGTAAGTCAGTATTGTCACGGCCATATTGATTGTAAAAAGCAAAGCTGTCTGGAAAGTGACAAAGCAAGGTCCCTAAATTTTCCAGGGCAATGGTCAATACACGAAGCCAAGTATATAATGGACAAATCTTAATCGAATCGGAAACGTCTGAAAAAATGCATTCCAGAACTAGAGTACAGGATACCTGAACTTATGGAGGATAATTTTCTCTCATCAAGTTCGTTGTAAAATTGAACTGCACGGCTCTTTTCTTTCGCCTGTCCTGGTGGGCGATTGATTAAAAAAGACACGGACATATGTAGGAAGAAAAGGTACGAAAATAAATAAAGACAAAAATTAAAGGAAAAAGATAGACCATGTAACCACATACATACATACATACATACATACATACATACATACATACATACATACATACATACATACATACATACATACATACTTCAAATTATTTTCGCTTAAGATGTGTCTTAAACAGTTAACAAAATCTATGACTGAAGGTTATCATGTGCGTTCGTTCTTTGGATTTAGTTCGTGTGCGGCCATTCGGCCATGTACGAACAGTTATCATGTGACTGTTTCCACAGCATTTATAGCAGTTCATTACTGATGTTTTTGCTGTTTAGGACTCTTTTAGAAAGGCTGTTATTTAATTAGGGAATTAGGGTGTAGAAACGAGTGTTTATTGGCTGCCACCAATTGGCAGGAGAACTAATAAGTTAGTTGGTTGGTTGGCTTGTAACGGCACTTCGAGCACATGATTGGGTATATCATGACGATGGAGATAAGTGCCTTTTTCAAGGACACACTGAGGCAGCTGATGCGATATCAAACTCGCAACTCTTGGATTATAAGTCCAATGCTCCCACGACTGATCTACCGCGGCGCCCTTAAAGAGATGACCCGTTTGTGTTAGACTTGGTTTTGCTTAGTGTTTACATAAATGTAACATTTTAACACATCGTTAATTATGAATAAACTGATTTTCAAACAGTATGGAAGAGATAATTGACTTTAAATGAATGATCCAACCATAGGTGAATTTATTGAAGTGAAAGTGAAAGTAAGAACTGTTTTAAGATCAAAGCCATTCTGTTGGTCGAGTGTGCAGTGTAATGCTCGATTTGATGGGATCGACGAACATTAAGGGTTGTTGAAGTTTAAATGAATGACGATTTGCGGAAATTGTAAGAAACTATTTCACTTCAATGATCCTCGGCCACAAAGAAAAACTAGTTTCACATTTGATGTCAAGAACAATTGGTAAAAAGGCATAACGCAAACATACTACCGGTTACTTTAGTGACAGAGTAATAAACAACCACAAGCTTGAATGATAATTTGGGTAACGAAGAACAGAAACAATCGTATATGTATACCAAGCACCTCCCGTGCGAAGCCGAAACACGTTTAAACTAATGCAATGTTTTTTCTCTAAAATTTTACAAATTAAACTTGAATTGGTAAAAAAAAACAGGTAAATAGTAAGTACGGCAGTGTGTTGCACAGCAATGCATGGATGTAATAATTAAAGTTTATAAAGTAACAAATATAGCATATCTGGAGTTAAATTTAACTTTGATAAAGGTCTAATAGTAAAACGGATAAAAAAAATCAAGTATGTATCAACATTTTACAAATTAAACACACACACACACACACACACACCAAAACAAAAGTGGATTCATTTATTTTCGTCGGTATCAATTTTTGAGGTTCTGACAAAAAGCCCCCCCCCCCACCCCCCCAAAAAAAAAAAAAAACAAACAAAGAAACAAAAAAAACAAAAAAAAAAACAACAAAACACAAGAAAGACATTTTCGTCGTTACTTAAATTCTTGGATTGGAGAAGGGAGTTTTTTAATTTATTTATTTTTTAAATATTTTGATCCGGATCGGGCAACAGGCAACGCCTACAAAATATCCTCTCCCATGCTCATGAATTAACTTAGTGCATATAATTATAAATATACAGACTAATTGAGACTTACTAATTTACCGTAAGAAATGAAGAGAAAGACAATAAAGAGGACAGGAGAAAAGAAGACATAAAAAATCATTTACATCGTCAGTATCTTTCAGTACATTATACTATTATAAGACCGAAACTGCTGTACGGTATGGACCCGTCAGCCGTGCGAACAGTTTAACCCGCACCGGAAACACCCATCCGCTAACAAATGCATGCGGACTACCTCACATATTTCTGCAAGACAAAAATATGCCTCGGAAATATGTCAAAGCAGTAATTTGTAGAAAAATGTTACATTTTGTTCGCCAAAATTTCTTTGCAAAAAAGAAACCGCAATCTATTCGGACCATCTCGGCTATTACTAAGATTGGATTGCCGCATAATTGACCGAAAAGTTGCGGATGAAAAAATAGTTCAATGCACTCGTAACTTCTCGGTCAATCTTTATTTCGTAAATAACCGTTATGGTCTGAACGGCAGCTAATGGTAGCTATTGGCATACATTCGCGGTATGATCCGTAGGATTCACCTGAAAGTTGCGAAGGCAACAAAAACTGAGCAGATCATGACGTTCATAATCAATACCGTTACTCTTCCATTTAAGTGGACGGTGAGTATATTTAAGTAATAATATACATATCAAATTAGTTTCATAAAATATAAATTGTTTTCTGATATGGTAGCTTTTGTGATTGGTTAAGAACAATAAATAACATCGCATTTAACTTTTTCTTACTCAGACTAGTTACCGATGTCTTAGAGGTCGTGTATTTATTCGCAATCATCAAAAGCGTTCGTGTCATCTTGATAAAAAGCAGGTGCTTTTTCCAAAATGCTTCCGAATGTGGCGATTTATGGCAAACATAAACCCATCCGATACAAAAAAAAGAAGGAAAACGACGAGAAGAGAAAGGCAAATCAAAGCGAATGTTTGTTCTTGATTAACAGCTTCTTGTGTGCATTAAATATGTTAAATGAAACGAGTGAATATCGTATATACTCCCTTATAAGTCGAGTCCAACTGCAAACAACACAGACCCTGATATACCGTCTGATAATGCGCCAGCAGATCAGGGTCTATGTTGTTTGTTCTACTGATTAGCCCTAACAAACTGCACAGACCCCGATCTGCCGGCGCAGTATGCGATGGCAGATCTGGGTCTGTGCAGTTTGCAGTTGGACTCGATTTATAGGCGAGTACATACGGTACCTCTTGAGAGTATGAACGTGGTTTCAGTCGCATAAAGAATTTTTAAGAGAAAGAAATGAAAAAAACAACAACAAAAAAACAAAAAGACAAACAAATACAGGAATACTTGTAGATTAACTTGCATCACAATGTCAGACTTCCTGACAGTGCAGTGACTATAACCTAAAATCATTGACTTTGATCCCACTACAGCCATTCATCAGCGGAATTCTGCATCAACAAGAGAAAGAGAGCTAAGGTTGCAAGACCCCATCTCTTCTCAAACTCTGCATGAACTTTCAGAGGATGATACTGAAGCTATTTTACCTGATCATCACGATCAGGAGTAAGCAGGCTTTAAGGCAGAGCTCGAGGCATGTCTCGAAATGGCAGCGAGTGATGAACTAGAAAATACATCAGTGACTTGTAGGAAACGCCATTCTAAGCTTCTGTGGACAAAGACTACTGGAGATATAGCAAAAAATAGAACATATAAAGATTTCAACGAGTTTTATATGATTTTTATGTTTCTGTATGGTTAAAATTTACACAATTTAACGAATGTATTACTTTTTGCCATTACCGTCCTTTTCAAATTGTTGGAATTTTGTTAGAAAAATCAAGAGCCAACAAGTCTTGTGGCGGGTCGTTTTATTTTAAATGTTACTAGTCCTGTTGGCCAGCAAGTTTTTCAGTTAATTTAGAACAGCGATTACAAGTTGTGATGAACAGGTTCTTCAATACACATACACTATTAGATAGATAAAGTGAATATAAGCTACGTGAAGATTATTTTGCACTTTGCTGAGACATATAAAGATCTGAACGTTAATCAAAACTATGAGAACGCTAATCAAAACTATGAGAACACTAATCAAAACTTTGCGAACACCACTCAAAATTATGAGAACACTAATCAAAACTATGAGAACGCTACTCAAAACTATGTAAACGCTAATCAAAACTATTAGAACGTTAATCAAACTATGAGAATGCTACTCAAAACTATGAAAACGCTAATCAAAACTATGAGAACGCTAATCTAAACTATGAAAATGCTACTCCAAACTATGAGAAGGCTACTCAAAACTATGAGAACGTTACTCAAAACTATGAGAACGCTAATCAAAACTATGAGAACGCTAATCAAACTATGAAAACGCTACTCCAAACTATGAGAACGCTACTCAAAACTATGAGAACGTTACTCAAAACTATGAGAACGCTAATCAAAACTATGAGAACGCTAATCAAAACTATGAAAACGCTACTCAAAACTATGAGAACGCTAATCAAAACTATGAGAACGTTACTCAAACTATGAGAACGCTAATAAAAACTATGAGAACGTTACTCAAAACTATGAAAATGTTAATCAAAACTATGAGAACACTAATTAACACCATGAAAACGTTACTCAAAACAATGAAAACGCTACTCAGAACTATGAAAACGCTAAATATACTATGAAAACGCTAATCAAAACCATTAAAACGCTACTCAAAACTGTGAAAACGCAAATGGAAACTATGAGAACGCTTGTACAATAATTATTTAACAAACAATTTCACAAGAAAAAAGTGACAGTTGTCCTATCGTAAGTAAGATCCATAAACATTTGTTCTACACAAATACTTTATAAATGGCATTAATTGTTGACGATGTTATCGTGGACTCATAATGCCTTCAAAACATCACTATTTAAACAAATCATTTGATGTATCATTAATCTATCGTCTAAGTTAAAATATAGTCGCACTAGAGTCTCCGTATTATCAAGTATAATGGACCCAACATCTAGAGTCTCTGTATTATCAAGTATAATGGACCCAACATCTCGAGTCTCTGTATCATCAAGTATAATGGACCTAACATCTAAAGTCTCTGCATTATCAAGTATAATGGACCCAACATCTAGAGTCTCTGTATCATCAAGTATAATGGACCCAACATCTCGAGTCTCTGTATTATCAAGTATAATGGACCCAACATCTTGAGTCTCTGCATTATCAAGTATAATGGACCCAACATCTAGAGTCTCTGTATCATCAAGAATAATGGACCCAACATCTTGAGTCTCTGCATTAACAAGTATAATGGACCCAACATCTCGAGTCTCTGCATTATCAAGTATAATGGACCCAAGATCTAGAGTCTCTGCATTATCAAGTATAATGGACCCAACATCTAGAGTCTTTGTATTATCAAGTATAATGGACCCAACATCTCGAGTCTCTGCATTATCAAGTATAATGGACCCAACATCTCGAGTCTCTGCATTATCAAGTATAATGGACCCAACATCTAATGTTTTTTTTTTTTTTTTATTGTTTGGAGGGGGGGGGGGAGGGGTGCACTTATAAAAAAAAGAAAAAAAAACGATGTAGAAGAATCAAAAAAATATCCCTGTTCGAAAGAAAATCCCAGCCTCCCCCCTCCCCGCGAAAATAAATGGCCAGTCCCTAACGTAGCTTCAGAAACAACGCTCACTGAACACAAGTTTGCACTCACTACGTGCATATGCCGACGGCAAGAAGAAAAAAAGAAGAAAATATTACCTTATTCCTCATTTGTGTTTCTGTGAATGCGTGCTTGTGTTTGTGTGTTAATCTTTGTTATATTTTCCTTTTCCTTTGATCTAGTTAATTTACAACACAGTTAAAATCAGAAAGTCGGATGGTTAACTTACTCTAGCTTGTGTTCAACATTTGAAAAGTGTCAAAAATTAAAAGACGTAGAGAGCTGACATTTTAACAAATGTTAAAGCTTATATGTATATATTACTTTTATGTCACATATTAAAAATTACTTTACTAAATCCTGTGTGTATTAGCGCTCTTGTTACAGCTACCTGCAGTTGTCTTAGTTTCTGAGTTACTGGTTCCTAAATCAATCATGAAGCCACTAGTATGAGTTCTCCTGTCACGAAGCAAGTGCTGTTTAACGTGCTACCTGAAGTTGTCTTAGTTTCTGAGTTACTGGTTCCTAAATCAATCCTAAAGCCACTTGTATGCGTTCTCTTGTCACGATGCAAGCGCTGTTCAATGTGCTACCGGAAGTTGTCTTAGTTTCCAGGCATTGTTTATACTGTGTTATCCACTCCAACTGGCAAAGATCCGAGTTACTGGTTCCTAACTCAATCCTGAAGCCACTTGTATTTGTTCTCCTATCACGATTCTAACACTATTCAATGTGCTTGAGAAAGTTGTCCTATTTTCCAGGCATTGTTTATGTTGTTAAACGTTCCAAGTGGCTCAAGGGCGCTCCACGCTGAATGGCCAATTGCCTTGTCAACCGCCAGCTTCCCGAAGGGTCAATTCACATTAGAAGCTATTTCAACAGATATGTACTTCAGTGCTATCCAACAGAAATGAATAGAATGATAGAAAGCTTCAGTATTGAGTTTAAAATCCCCCACAGCATTGCTGTCATAAACGGATACGACGGAAAAAAGATTGTGGCTGAGCATTGATATTCGTGAAAACTGCTTGGGTCACATGCCCCGCTTTGACTTTCACCATGATGCACTAGAAGGCCAGACCATGGCCTGGTGAAAAAATCGAAGTGAAACGCAATGGTAAATTTGTTAGTTGCTATATCTTAGATCTCCACTATATGTATGTATATTTAAATATTTTTTAATATAATGCTACATTGTGATTTGCCTTTAAATTGATATGGGTGCATATGAACTTTACACACATATTTCTGTTTTTCAAAACAGCCGGGTGTCATGTGATCAGTAATTAAGGACCACAATGTAAATATGTCAAAGTTTATTCCTTTCCTTTTTGTGTCATCCTTAATATGTTTAATATGGCAATGCATTTCAAGTTTAATTTGTTCTGAGTTTTTTTTTTACACTTTATACTTAATAAAATCTTATAATATCTTATCTTGCGCCCCCATGGGGCGCTAGACGGCGATGTGAGCGTTGACTAAGGTATATTAACTGTTGTAATTTAAAAACCATGGCAATTCACAGCTTCAACGGTAAACAAAAGTAAAACGTAGGTCAGTCATAAAGAATGTTGTAAGAGCAATTTATTATAATATATTAGTCTAACATAGTTTTGACGTCATGCACATTATGACGTCATAATCTGGATGATGTCAACACTTGCTCAAGGGATGGGATCATAATGTATCCACTTGATGTCAAGGGGGCGCACTCTTTACAGCTTTTTCCTCAGACTGATATCGTCAAATTCTCTCTGCAGATACACTTAGGTCAGGACGAAATTATCGAGAACTCTAGGTCAAAAGGTCTTTTTTTCGTGACGTCATGTACCACTGTTTCTTGTTTCCTTTACAGATGACCGCTATGTTTAATGCGATGAAAGACTCGATCGTTTCTGTTATGCTTGCTACAATTTTAACCAAAAGAAGCAAGTTTTATGCTACATACATCCGTACACCGATGTTGAATTTTGTAAAGAACATGCATTTTTGTAAAATGTCTTGAATATGATGCCGACTCATTTTGCGTTTTGATTTGGATCATTAAGTCCTACTTGATGACTAATATAAGGATTCAGACTGAGTTTTCACTGCAGCGGAATGAAGGATAACCTCCAAGTATTTCACAAACTGTTTTATGAAGGAAATATTTTATTGCAATAAGATAACTGGCCCATGAGCATACATACAATATTAACGTAGCAACACTGATGGGAGTCAGTTATAACTTATGAACCAGTTCTCTCTCTCTCTCTCTCTCTCTCTCTCTCTCTCTCTCTCTCTCTCTCTATATATATATATATATATATATATATATATATATATATATATATATATATATATATATATATATAAATTGACAGATATCTTAAATCTGAAGTATATTTGATGTGTAATTCTTTGTCTCTAAGGCGTGGAATTTAAGCTTCTTTGTGAAGTAAAATCATTTATCAGTAATCACATCCTAATACACTTTGTCTAGACAAGGAACTTTTACATTAACTTTTTCACGCTCTCCAGCTTCAAGCTACATCCTTTAATCATCCGATTTCTTGTGCTTCAACTTTCTCCTTATTGCACTTCATTTGTATGTCTTTTTTGTCAATCGAAAAACAAAAACAAGAACAAAGAAAATATATTCAACTATAGCGTTTAGGTTACAGATTATGAAAAACTGTTAAAAATATTAAAAGTACATAATATCTCTGTATATCAACGATAGGAATAACCGCCCCCCCCCCCCCCCCCCCCAAAAAAAAAAAAAAAAAAAAAAAAACAAACATGTGTCTATCGAATCAAAATAATTAAATACGCTGGGGGCTTTTCTTTCCACTGGATACAATATTGCTATCTGTACTGCTCGAGGTCTTGCCGCAGATATAATATCATCAAATTCGATCGCATGCTGGATATGTTGTAAATCACGCAAAGTTTTATGTGTCTCTAAGTACGCAAGAGCACAAAGCATAACTTTAACGAGTACGGTTGCAATTTGTTGTCGGCAACCAAATGTTATCAAGTATAAATTGAAATAATTGTGGTCATTCGAAATAGAAATTACACCTTAATTCAACTTAATGTAGTTATGGTTGCGCCCCATGTATATTTTACTCGATGCAACTTTTTCATACCTGCCAGCTTTCAGGTATAAAAATCAGGGCCCCATGTGGTAGAGTGGTCCAAGACGCTCGCCTTTACAGATCACTGAAATCTCACCTCTGTCCGCGTGGGTTCGAATCTCGGCTCGGCCAACGTGGGTATGTAGGAAAGCCTGCCATTAGGCTTCCGTGGGTGGGTGGTTCTTCCCTGGGTTTTCCCGGGTTCTTTAACCACAAAATATACTGGCCGCCATGTATAGCTTATCATGTACTGAAAAATGGCGTTAAACCCACAACAACAACGACTACCAGGTGAACACTATTAATCCGAAAGAGTTATTTTTCATCCCTTGTGATTATATCCAAATCTCATTAAAAAAATCCCAGTATTCTCAGATATATCATAAGAAAGATAATGAAAAATCTAAATTTTAAGGAAGATGTTTGAGAAACTGGGGCCAGGGCCTCAGAATGGCGGAGAAGCGAAGGAGAATCTCGTTTTCACACACGAAACTTTGATTGAAGAGAATGAAATGTTAGCACAGAAGAATATTGCTTGGAGCTGCGAAAAAACACATTACAATAAAAATGTATCGACTGTCTGCCTGGATCGATCTAATTGTATTAAAATTGCCGACAAATGTGGGTTTATATTAGAAGAGAATTTGTGAAATCAATCTGAAAGTAAATTGGAAACGACTTCCCAACGGGATATAATACAACACTTAAAGACAGAATAATGAAATTGGGAAAACAAAAAATGGTACCTAGGTTTCAAATTTGGAGATTGGCAAGATTACTTAAAATGAAATGGCTTTCAGTCCTATGTGACTCCGTGTTGTTAAATTTCTTTGCCAAATAATGATACATATGAATATTCGTCTGGAGCTACATCTTATTTGGAATATATCGCTTCTGTATGTGTATCTTACGGTCTCCATTGTCGACTGCAAAAGTATCTAAGACTTTTGTCTAATTACAGTTTAAATTCTGTCTCATCAATGTATTTTATATTTATATTTTGCAACTTTGATTTTGATATAGTCAGTATTTATACTTGCCGATGACTCGGTAATAATAGAGACACAAACTTAATTTCTTTAGAAATACATTACAACATTCTTCTATTGTGCCCGATATTAAAATTGTTGGGTAAGCTGCGGGTGAATTTCCTGATTTGAAGAAACTACTAATCAAGTTGCAAGAAAAACTTTTTCAGTACGTTTATACCTTAATTGTTTGAAGTTCGAAGTAAATGAATCGATAAACTGTTACCTGTTTACAACACCTTGACGACTGCTGACCACAGAACAATTAAATGTATATTAGGTATGGCCGTAAGCCCGCTTGCCAATGTTTTTATTGGGGGAAAACGTGCTACTATTAAAACCAGAAAACGATGGCATGCGATTTCCTTTCCAATGTTTCTCGAGTGAAAGCGATTTGGATACTTAAATAGCAACCAAATTGTTGGAATCTGTCAAAGTACATGAAAAATTACATATTGCTTCATTACTGCTGCAGAATTGTTTCAAGGTTTGAATAAAGATCGAAATTCGTAAGCGCAATCTTCTTGGTTTACGGCAATACATACATGCTTGTAGTTTAGTAAAGATAAAGCAAACAAAAAATGTTTTGCTTCGTGAGACTGCGGCGAGAAAAAAAGACAATTTAATGCTGAATACACTTCGTCAGCTTTTCTTTTCAAATCTAATAGCCCGAAAAGTTTTACGTCAAAACAAAGAAAAGCGCTACTTTTTACTATAATAATAATGCATATAAGGCAAGAACTTGGTTAGATGAATGGATGGATTTATACACAAAATATAAATTTTACAAAAATTTTCTTATAAATTGGCCCCTTGATTGTATTGAAAATAAAAAATAAAATGTAAGAACTTATCGAACTGTCAAACAACACATACCTGCTTGTAACTCCTGTACCATATATACAAGTTCAAGATACTGAGTCGGTTAAACAACTTTAATAAACAATTACATACTGATATATGGTTCGAGCATTTATTGTTCCGAAAAATCTCGTTTTGTGACGAAGATCAGATAATATCTTATATATCAACATTCCTCTCTTTTATCCAAGATAAAAATCAACATGAATTTTTAAAAATCACAAATCAACAACATCCTATTAGAATTTGTCCAACTTTTCCGATCGCAGAAGAACTCCTTTTCGTCTTAATTAAGTACAATTACTTCGGGTGAAAACAGAACGCGCGAAATCATATAAGTTCATTTTCTGTGTATGATAAACGGGGTTAAACGGGGTTTGAGTTGATATTCAATCCAGATTGTGCGATAAAATCACAAGTGCAAGATACATGTAGAACATTTTTTTTAGCATCGTAGCAGATACACATACAGTTTCTGTCTTCTTGCTGGTAATTGAGAGTTGTGTTGTTTAGAAAAAAAAACATACGGACAAACAGAATGTATTATAAATTGTCAGAAAATTTGCTTTATTTCCAAAATGTATCCTGCAATCTACTGTTGAATCTCAAAATCAAAATCCATGTAGTTACAATTTAAACTTCCAGTATCACTATAATAATCACTGTTACATTCTGAGAGACACTGAAATTTTCAAAATAAATATTTAAGACGAGATTGTAAAATTAGAAAAGAATGTAATTTCCTGACACCTTTATCAAGAAATCAATCTCGTCAAAATGTTGTGTCTGTATCAAAATGCATGGCGATAAGCTCCTTGTATGAAAGACGAATGATTGCACTTTCTAAATGGAATACAACCTACCACAATATGAGAAAAACAATAAGTTTCTATTTTAGAAATTCATCCTCACGATTCTCTTGAGAATCACTTGATTTACAAAGTGCAGACAGTACAGATAATCTGATTCCAATCTCTGGACTATACGGAGGAGCACGTCCTAAAATAAAATCTTTCGTAATAGTGTCCTGTACTACCAAGAGTGGAATTTCTAAAGACTGGAATGCTAAAACATTCTTCCACTCTTATTCTCTGAATTAAAAAATGTCGTCTCCTTTACTCTGGTTGAAGGGTTCTACATACCATCTGTACTCGCGTATAAGTCGAGTCCAACTGCAAACAACATAGATTCTGATCTGCAGGCGTATTATCTATGTTGTTTGTTCTACTGATGATTCCTAACAAACTGTATAGACCCAGATCTGCAGCCGCATTATGCGACGGCAGATCTGGGTCTGTGCAATTTGCAGTTGGACTATATTTATAAGCGAGTATATACGGTATATATTGTTTATCAAAATACATGTATTATATAAGTCCTTTCATTCTTTCGAACTGTTCATGGATAATTCTGTTATTGTGGTCACTATTCGGTGTTAAGCTTTGCATAGATTATCACTGAGCTTAGATATTGCTTTATTGCCCCATTAATACTAAAATAATTTAGAAAATTTATGTTTAGATTATATAAGTTTTTAAATTCGTCGAAAAAACAGAAATTACTACCATTCTTGGTGAAATCTTGAATATAACGTATTCAAGTTTGAAACAAAACCTGAAAGTATTTTGTATTATAATCAATTTTGATATTATCGTTATACCATATTGATTCCGACGGTATTTGAGATGAATGTATTCTCTTCTTTTGAAGAATTTTAGACCATGCCAATAGAACATCTCCAAAATGTATTTTTAAAACGATTTTGCCAGATTTTGTTTTATATCATGCCACTTAAATCTTGTAAAGATAAAAAGACGCTAAGTTTATTTGGTTTCAGCTTCACGTCATTCATCAAATTTTGGGAACAAATTCTTTTTTAATTTCGAGCTCGTCTCAAGATAAGTCCAAATTTTGATTTTTGTGGAACTGTGTGATTTTTGTGTGAACGTGTGATTTTTTTGGAAATGTGTCATTTTTGTGGGAATGTGTGATTTTTATAGGAAAGTGTGTTTTTTGTAAGAATGTTAGATTTTTTTGAAATATGTGATTTTTATGGGAAAATGTGATCTTTGTGAAAATGTGTGATTTTGTGGGAAAATTGAATCTTTGTGGAAATGTGTGATTTTTGTGGGAAAATTTGATCTTTGTGGAAATGTGTGATTTTTATGGAAATATGTGATTTTTGTGGGAAAATGTGATCTTTGTGGAAATGTGTGATTTTTGTGGGAAAATGTGATCTTTGTGGAAATGTGTGATTTTTATGGAAATATGTGTTTTTTTTTGGAAAATTGTGATCCTTGTGAAAATGTGTGATTTTTGTGGGAAAATGTGATCTTTGTGGGAAAATGTGATCTTTGTGGAAATGTGTGATTTTTATGGAAATGAACTTGAACAATAGAACATTTATTTGTATAGTGTAAGAAAAGTAAAACATCTGGCGCTGATTTCATTAATTTGTTCTAGGATTAAACAGCATATAGATTGAATTCAACAGAAAAATGTATAATGTTTCTTTTATAAATATTTTGTATGGTTAATAAACAAAAACTGTCCAATACAATATTGATGATAGCAAAATGGTTCATATATACTTCAAAAATGAAGAAAATTTTGCCATGTATTGAGCAATTAATGTTTTTTCATAAATAATATTATCTAGTTGAAAAATCTATATTTCACAAGAGTTGTGAGTAAGACATACTTAAATAGCATCTGTATAAACGGAAATAAATTAGCCCTAGACAGGCAAGGCACAGAATAGGTACTGTAACCTGAATGAGAAGTACATACTCTCTCTCTCTCTCTCTCTCTAAAAGACCTGAGACTTACGTGTATACAAGTAGTAAGTATAACCATGATGTTGTTGTTAAGTATAGGTACTAATATATATTAATAATACTGTAATTGCAAAATCTTTAAGACATGTAGAAGTATTAAGACATAATTTGCTGTGTAAGCGACAACGTTAAGGCTCACAAACCTTGGTACCGTATCATGTATCTCGGGTAATGAGTGGAAAAACAAAAAAAATATTTCATACTGAATGTTGTTTAAACAGAATTAATACAATCACATATTTCAATCCAAAATTATCAAATTTCCCTTTGACAGATACTCCAGACTGCTCCAATGTTCATTATATTGCGAAGTTTTGGGTCCTATTATTGATCTATAATGCTATTCATGAAAAGATTGCGAGCATTCTCTCTTCGTTAACCGCAATAAGTATGGTTATGAGGCAATGTACTTTTGAAGCTAAGCCTTTTTCTTTCCACAGAGCTATTAAGGAACTATAAGGAAGCCTTCAATGACTATTAATTTACTGGACTGTATATATGAGAGGTACTGTTTACGCGTAAAACTTGCCAGTAATGAACAAATTGCTTCAACTTCAGACACACACACACACACACACACACATAATATAATATAATATAATATAATATAATATAATATAATATAATATAATATAATATAATATAATTCATTAAATGATTCGTTTCAAATGAAAATATATCCTGCCATTAGTCAATAAACATTCTGATTTTTATCAATGCCTGCATAGAATAGAATTGTATAAAGATACAAACGTGGTCAGCTGGTGATTTTACATGCTAAATTTAACGCTCAGTAAGAAATGATGATACAAAGACGCGATATCGATATAAGTGTGCACTAATAGTCAATTTGCTCATACGTTCCACTTATAAACGTTTTTTGCGTTATATTTAGTACATTTCCACACAGAAATGCGAATGTTCTCGACACAAACATTACTGAAATGTGTGACCTTGTTTTTCTCCAATTTAGTTTACTCAAATAGATGCCATATTTAGTAATTACAGACGAAATCCAAAATATTCGAGGTGGTTAGATGAAGAATCAGAATTATAAGTCTCAGCATCTGAATTACAACAATCGGATCATCTGGGCTGAGTACGATAATGTCAGATTACATGTGTACCGCTGCTGTGTGTCATATCCAAACCACAGGAAATAGCACTTTCTCCTATTCAGACTGTGTTACCGCAAATCCCAAACAAAGAATGTCATGGAATACATCGGTTAAGTTTTAGCGAAAAATATCCGATACAGACTAGATACTAATATAATACATTAATTTTAAACAGACAAAGCCCGAGGAGCGAGCGCAGCTATCTTCTTATGACGTCATGTGTATACTGACTGAGATTGTGCGATACCTTGGGACACGCGCCCAATATAATTTTTACATTTCACAGATTATCTATTCATTTTTCAAACTGATGTTCATTTTCTTCTATATAAAAATTAATTATTCGTTTATTCCAAGCTGTTGGACTTGTTTCAAGATACGTATACACTGTGCATCTTTGGAAAGTAGAGCACAGTCTACTTCATTCGAGACATTTCGGCTTTTTGTTCATAAAAAAAATCATTTGAAGTCGTTCGGCTTCATTCTCCTACTCAGTTTTTTCCGATTTCAACTGTATTGAACTTCCGGTTAATGAACATTTTTCAAAGGAGCCCATATTGTAAATCTGGATATTGATGCGCGTAATCATGAATTTATTGCGATGTTTAGTTTGGGCGCTGCTTGCATTTTCCGTAAAATAAGCCGTATCCAGACTCCGTAATATATTACCTAAGATCAAGTATTTGTAGAAATAAATATGTGCATAAATTTTAAGTGTGGCTTCTCCAGACTCTGTCGACTGTCAGACTAGAGTTCTGTGACTTTGTTTCGAAATGAACACCTTGTATTTATCCGATAACTTTAGGCAGAATAACAAGTCTCACGGTCAAAAAGACCGTTGTTTTGTGTACATTGATTGATATGATGCAGCTAAACTTTTGCTGTAAAATCTTGCTGAGAGGAATTACTGGACAATCGCAGGTTCCCGAAGATATATGTCAAGCTTAAAGTTCTTAGAGTGATTCCAATTTCAATGTTCATTTTCTGAAGACGACTGTTACCTAGGATACCGTAAAGATACTGCAAATGAAATGGAAATTGAGACAAAGCTCTAACAAATATTTCGTCTTGAGGTGTGAATACCCGACTGATGCGACTGCACCACAAGTGTTTTTAATCCCAAGTGTTAAACAGACCTTAGGCCAGAAAAGTGGAGACATTGGACGGTACTTATTGTGCTTCAAAAAGTAATATACGTGATGTATGTACAAGCGTTTAGTTGTTGGACTAACTTGAACTAGACATGGCAAGGTATACTTCATTGACTCGGGCCAGATATGAAAAAAATCTGAGCAAGTATTTCCATATTGCAAACTGTAACAACTTATAGGCAAGATTGTGCATAAGTAGCTTGTGTTGCTAACAGGAACGCAGTTAAAACTTAAAAAAGAAAACAAAATCTCACCCTCAACGTATGCATTGAAAATGGTAACGTAGGTCAACTTTGTGGAAGGCGACAGAAATCCGAGCGGCCATTTATTTTGTTGTTAACATTAATGTTAGCATATTTGTTTTAAATTTAGAGCCTATTCCTTGACTTTTCATAGTAACAAAACTTTAATTTTGTCGAGCGATTAATAGGAAATGAAAACTGTATTAAAATGTCTGCATTTTGTGATTCTTTTATCTTAGATTGATTTACATTTTTTGTTTATGAAAACCGTAAAAGGCGTCTTTCCAAACTGCCTTACTGGCATTCAACGTTGGCGTGTCAAGAATGGTAAATGTGGGAGAAACAATTTAATCCCCGTGCATAGAAGAGATTAAGTTCAAAACTCTTTCTCGTTCATCGCTGAAATAAATCTAAAGATAAAATGAATAGACTTAGTAAGAACTTACCGAATTGTTATACAGCACATGTTTGAGAGTAATCCATATATACAAAGAAATCTAGAAGTAATTTCCAGGAGACAACTTTGTGAGGCACGACTTCAGGATGGTAATTAATCACACGTTTGAAAACTTCATTTGCTGGCAAATACATTTTTGTAGCATGTTCTCTGATATAAACAATAATATTCCGTCAAATAAAGGCAAGCGTGAAATTTATATCTACTACTAAAATGCTTCCCATGTCATAAAAGTCACAAATTTAACACAGCAAGATGATCTTTTGTCTTGCAATTCGTTTTCAAGAGAAATCTTGACATTCTGGACCGTCGTCCATAATCTTTCTGCCGGTAGCAACGGTTACAGATGCAACTGGATGTATGAAGAAGTAATGTAAAACTGATGCATATTCCAAAATTCCAAAAGAAATTGAATCTAAAATGCTATTTTCTTCTTTAGTAAAAAGTACTTAAGTGAACGAGGTTGCGGAACAGATATAAACATTTTTTTTATGGCATTTCCATGTTATGAAGATAATGTGATTTTAAAAATTGTATACTTAATTACAAATGAACGACAGGTGCTATTACCTAAAATTTCACAATGATTTTGTCACATATCTAATTTGCATTGTCAGCAATATGGATTACACAGTAAGAACACGCGTTACAAATAGTTTATTTTCATACCGGAGGATTGTAACACAATCATTTCTTAGTTATTCCTTTATTTACGATAAACCGAATTCCTTCCGATTCATACAATGCGCCAAGAATATTGTTTGTTCATTTCTGGCACTGCTCTTTACTTCAGAAGCAGGGAGTACATATATTTAATTTTAAACCACGGACAGTACATGGAATCACGTCCTGAAATAAGATTACCAATAGGAACATAATGTGAAACATTATCTCTGCGTGCCCTTCGTTATCAAATCCGATTTTTCCAGATCAGATGGGAACGATACACTATATTTTACCTCTAACACAAGTCAACAGTGTCAATAATTAACACCTTTCAATAGGTAGTTTATGGAACTCCGTGACATTAACAGTGGAACATGATTTAGGAATGCACAAATTGACAATATGGTGGAATACCGACTTCTTTCGACAGACAATTCAATTGCTCCATTCAAAGTTCATCGATGAGATTCCGTTCCATTATTTTATTCCTGTACTATAGAAAATCTTCCAATCCCAATAAAACCAGATATCTAATAATGTTTTTCTTATTCAGATCAGCAAACCCAGAAATGAGATTGGGTCACTTAATATCCCCGGAATGAAAGCCATTCTATGTCGCTGGCTCAGTCTGTGTCATTGGTTTCAGACTGGCACTTCAGTTATAATTGTACACAATCAATGACGTAAAGCGCACACAGTGAATGGTATGAAAAGTAAGGCTCTGCTGATCAAAGTTTACACAAACATATGAACAAGGACTTCAGTAAAAATTCCCACTTATGCTCTTTTGAAGAATACAGAACTGTCCCCATTTTTTAAAAATATGAATCTGCCAATCCCTATAGAAAATCCATAATGCCATAAATGTTGGCTGAGAATTTTCTCTTCATAAACACAATCAAGTCTCAATCTGCATATTTTTTCTTTCTTGAAATAAAGCCACCCCACAAGCTTTTAATCATGTCTGAAGAAAGAAATCTTTAATCAGTGCTAATTTACCAGATCGTACACGGGAAATGTACTCATTAAGTATCAATCATGTCGGTAATGATCAAGCTTGTGTGACGTCTGTCTTCAATATCACCTTATTACAGAATCGCCAGATTAAAGTATCGATTTTCGTCCTTTTCCACCTATTTTGCTTGAGTTTTCTTAGAGATTTGGAATAATAATATTTTTCAGTATGCAGTAATGTGTCTCTAAATATACTCTTATGGTTTCAAAACAATTCACCGAACTTCGATTAGAGAATGCAAACATTTTCGCCTTTTGTGCAATCTTCAAGGCAAGAATTTGTAATCTTCTATTGTTTCTTTGTTTTTTTAAATTTCAAATTACGCTCTGAATTTTTAAAGAGAAAATGACTTACAGACGCGAAGTTGGTACACTCTTGCACTGTTGTTCGAAATCTCTTGTAAGTTCCATTTCCAAACATAACTGAATTTTATATATTAACATTCTCACAAAAAAACCGTGAAGTTTGGGTGAGATCAAGGTTAGGTCAGTTCTTCTAATATCGCAGAGAGACATAAATAAAAAAAATCACTATGACATATTGTAGCAACTACGGAAAGAATACGGAAGGCTTGGGGAAGATTGTCATGGAAAACAACAATGATAAAGCTCAGCATCCCAATGGCCACAACCGGATCATAAGCTTGACTAGGTACAAATGCCAGTTGCCATGTCAAAAAAACACGTGGAAGTTACACGACTCCTGCACAAATTGTGCTACTGTAACCTAGACGAATTTCGAACCATTACAAACAAAAGTATGGGAAATGTCATTGTGAAAATAAAAGGAAAGATAAAGATGACACAGAAACTTGAGGATAAATGTTATCGATTCAAATATCACGTGCTGTGACTTATATTTTTAGACACAGACCATAAATTTAAGTTTGGGAACCCTAAGTTCTTTTCGTAATGAAATCATCAATAAAATGATTTTTTGAAGAATGCGCATCCATCGAATTGCGTATAAGGGGAATGGCAGCTGTCTTGGTCAAAAGGGTGTTGTATTAATACGTCTTGACAACTGAACTCTCACGGTAAATATTCTTTGGTATTAATACTCAAACTATGAAATGTACTGGAAGACTGAGCAACGAGTCTGCATCGCATTCCCAGAGGACGAAAGTCAAGTTTAAACTGATTAAAGTGCTTTGATTGCTATATCCATGAACAATGTTCAAATGACGACTGTTACCAAGGATACCGCATATGAACAAAAACTTGTAACCAATGTAAATATCGAGCTAATGCATTGATTTCGCTTTAGAGACTACTCGTGTACATCAAAGTATAAGGCAGGTAAACGATGCGAAAGGCGAAAGAAATCTGTCCAATTTTGCGAACGATGATATTGGCACATTTGTCCAAGCTGTCGGGGAAAATAAAAGCAGCACCTTTTAGATTATTATGAACACAAGTGAAAAATCTCAAGACCTCTAGTTTGCACATTGCTGTCATCCTCATCCACCTCCTCATCGTCGTCATCGTCATCGTCTTCATAATCGACATCCAGATCGTACGAGATCATATCTAATCTTTGGCATAACTTCAACATTTTGAACAGTTATCGGACTTTTTAAGGACGATTTCATGGCATGATACGTTTGTCAAGTTCGATCATGAGATACATACTTGCACATAGTTACCTGTTTTACAAGATGATCAAAGATGATAGGCTATGAAATGATCTTTCTTAAAATATGTTCAATGAACGACCCTTTTCTTAAAAGTTTCCATGAAATAGGGTCCAGGTTCAATGCAATATAGGAAAACAAAGTATGTCTACTTGTTACTTGCGGTCCACAACCCCCACCTCCCCCGAAATAAATATATCAATTGTGTGGAAGAAATGTTTTTGATGACGGATAAATGAAGATCTGAATGCTGAAGATTGTTTTAAGATCCAAGATGAATATAAAAAGAGGATCTCTCTCACTCCAGCTGTAATACTACGTTACGCTGTTACATTTTATTAGATTAAGCCTTCATTAATGTATCGATGTATTAGCGTTTATCAGTATGTCAGCACAATAATGGCTATATTATGCTGATTAAAAGTACAGTTTTAAAAATGTAAAAGTAACGAATTGCACACAAAACTTTAGGAAGATAAACCCTTTCAAATAAATGTAATAATGAAATACGCGAAGATAAAAGATACAAGGTAAAGATGTTACAATTGTGTAAAATGTATACAAAATAAAAGATAAAGATAAAAAAATGTTAAATCCTTCATATATAGGATCACGATTTGTTATATAAACTGCATTCTCTCAAAAAGGTCCATGCTTTTCTCTGTCGGTAGATCATCATTAAGTTCCTTAATTAAGCTAACATCAAAATTTTTTCAAACATTCTGTGTTGCATAGAGGAATTTGATTAAGGACCACTAATTTGCAGAAGTCAATTAGAACTGATCTGGAAAATAAGATTGACTAAAATTAATATCTAATCAAATGAGATAGAATTGAAGGTACTTTATAAAGTAAGGACACTGAAGAATATATGTCAATTGCTACTATATATTTATATAATTTTTATATAATTGTTATGTTATTATTATATGCTAATGTGATAAAAAGCGTCTACCAACGTGGAGCCATTTTCAAGCGTGTTGCCCGATTCGGACGGCAAAAGAGTATATTACAAGACTTCTAATTTACCTCTTATTTATCTTTATTTTGATTTGTTTTTCATTTACTTTCCTTAGTAATGAATCAATGAACATGCAAAACAGAGAATGTAATTTATCGCATCAGGTGTAAGATCTGCGACCTTTTAGTATGTCGGAAAAATCGAAAAGCTACAAGAAAGGATAAATCTTCAGAGATCTGATTTGATGGCAAAGAAGCTGTACAGATGACCAGTTGCAGACCACTTTGTTTCCCTGGTCATACTTTCAGCGATATAATACTAACTGAAATTGTTCACAACCGCAACTGGAGTTCGAAACCAGGAAAGAAAAGAAACCTTAATGAATACGCCGCCGTAAAACACTGAAACCAAGCGGCTTAAGCCAAGAAGACTCCCAAAGGACATCCACATGCAAATAAAATCATCATCTGTTTACAGCCCCCATTGTTTCAATTAAATAATTCATTCATTGTGTTCATTATTCCCTTACTCACCTATAATTACTACTGGTTTTTTTTTTTTTTTTTTTTTGTTTTTTTTTGTAGTTTTTGGTATCATTTTATTGTTATGGTCATTACAGAAACAATGAATTATCCGGGATTTATACGGTTACACCACCTTTGGTTATTAAAACTAATGGCACTATTACTCCTCATTTTCTAAGTTGATACCGATTAGGTTGCCATGTTATCATCTTAGTTCAAACACATTAAGCGCTTCATCTAAAATTTTCAAACAATACTTCCATTAGCCATAGCCACGTAAACTTTTGTAAAATCTACGCTTCTTTTGTGTTTATCGTTTGTCTGTGTTTTACAATGGCCTTTGACAAAGACGCAATGGAGTCGAAAGCGATCAGGCTAGGTATAAACTTGTATAAACTTGTTTTCCACTGTTCGTTGTCAGTTGATGCATATATATATATATATATATATATATATATATATATATATATATATATATATATATATATATATATATATATATATATAACAAAGAACGGCTTACTAAATACTACTGGTAAAATGTTTATTTTACTATTATCTTTCCTGCTCGTTAGTGCATAATCGAAAGAAGAAAAGAATGTATAAAATTAAGAACTTACCGTACGGCTATACAACACATGTTTGATAGTAATTCACCTACATATGAACATCTAGAAATAAAATACAAAATACGGGTTTCCTCAGCAAATTGTCATAACGGTATTTATTTGCATTTCCCGGAAATAAGACCATACTATAATGGTTTTACAGAGAGTTTTGATCGTCCAGTCAATATTTTGAGAAAGCACGTATTCTGACAGAAACGAATATAACCTCTCGATTACGTCATGCGTGAAATATTTCTTGTTATTATCCAATATGTCCTGTTGAAGAACAGTTTGATTGTCACGAAGAATCACAATTGGAAGACAACACTTTTTGAATAGTCCTATGGCAGATAATCAGGATATTGTGAACAAATAAGGACTTCGTTCAAGTATCATATCTTTCGCAGAAAATTCGAGGAAGGTAGAGATGTTACGTTGTTACTCAGTTCAAAATGTGGAGAGAACTTGCATCTAGACTTTTTGTGAAATACTTTAGTTTCTGCCACTAAGGGCACGGGATCAAAGAAAATATATAAACCTCGTTTGTTCTTATTGACGGATCAAATATTGTGAGGAATAATTTTAGTCTTAAGAAAACATGCACAACATCAAGAACGTGCAAACAAGCTACCCAAAAAAGAGCTTTGTTGATTATGATGCCTTCCAGTGTCATACAAGTCATTTATTTATAAGGAAATTTAAAATTGTTAATTGGTGTCAAGAATTTTATATAACAACATAGGTCTTTGCGTGGTTCAAAACATCTACCATGTAAAACTGATCCATGCCCTATTATCAAAATAAATGAAATGCTCAATCTTCCTTTTCTGAACTTAATGGGTCTGTCATTAAACGGGAAATTATTTTCTTTCATCTACAATCAAGCGAATCCCTTTGTATCTGTAAACTTAATCGCAAATAAATTTGTCCCTCAATGTTCTTTTCTTTTGAGCAGAGAAACAAATCCATTGCACGTATGCAGAATCACGCTCCAAATTACGATTTTTCATAAACGTATCATGTGCTCTTGATTTTCCAATCCGATTGTACACGAATAGATGCTACAGATACAAATACATTAGCGGGCTTACAGTTCCAGTTATCGGTGTTCTGCATCAATTTATGCTGTACATATATTATGGGATTACGTCATTACATGTGAAAACCTCGGATATATATGTTTAGTTATTCCTTCCTTGTTTGTGACGTAAATACTGCTGTATCCCAAATGACAACTGCATCCAATACTCAATCAACGAAAAGCCAGAAATGAGATTGGATTATTTAACATTTACCGACTGTAGAGCCATTTAACGTGTCTTCGGTCATGTGAGAACAGAAACATTTTTTGTATTACTGTTCTCAATCAAAGATTGCGTGGCAAGTTGAAATGCGCAAAAGTGATGAATAAGAACACCGATGGCTTGAAAATAAATCCAAATAAATCAAGACGCAGGACATGCTCATTCAATGTATACTGGTGCTACAAAATATGTTAGTGCTCTTTCCCATAAATATCGGTATGCAGCCGTTTTCTTGTGAACCAATCCATCAAAGATGGTGATAATGACCCCTAATATAAATCCTTATTCAACGAAAGTTTACCAGAATATATATCTGAATGGTGACAAATTGACAGTAATGACTACATAACTGTGACGCCTGACTTCTAAGTCTCGTTTAGTTATAAGGCCCATACCAACTTTTGTCATCCAAGAAGCTAACTTTCATAGTGTATTGAACATGAGTTCAGAATAACTAACAATTTGTCCAGATTAATAAAAGATATGCTGTTGTGTGTTTGTATTTAACTAACACAGTTGGTCTTTACTTTTTGGATATTTAAAAAAAAAACCTCATGGGTTAAATTAGGGAAGTTTTTAAACGAAGAATATTAAGTATGTGAATTGCATGCAAATTACACTTTCTACGTTATTCCATCAACCTATTTGAGGTTGCAGAACAAGAGGGCTAGAAACTAACATTTTTTACAGTACTGTTAAAAAGGTGGATTAATCACATGGAAATACTATTTTAAAGAAATTTATCATTCCATAAGAGAGGTTTTCTCCAAAAAGCATGGATTCTCTGGACTGCATCAAAAAAGAGTATATTTCCATTGTATTTCTTCATAGAGATCAGCTTAAGTGTGTAAGCATGTCATATTGTGGCACTATTATGCGCAAAAAAACAGGAACTAAAAGACTAATGTGTAAGAGAAACGAAAAGCAAATCCGACTGATGAAAATCATATCATTAGCACGCCTGAGAACAATAAGATCGTATTAGATGTATAATGTGACTGGTTGTAATGTCAAATCCACAGGAAACATCACAGCCTCCTACACAGTCTGTTGGACTCCATTTCCTCAACAAAAAATCAGACCATTATACATGCAATGAACCCATGATTGGTTGTTATGGGTTTAACGCCATGTTTCAGCACATGATAGGCTATACATGGCGGCCAGTATATTTGGTGGAGGAAGAACCCGAGAAAACCCCGGGAAGAACCACAGCCGCTACTGGCAAGCCTTCTTACATACCCACGTTGGAGGAGCCCGAGATGTCAGTGATCTGTAAAAGCGAGCGCCTTAGACCACTCGGCCCCCCGGGGCCCCCAATGAACCCATGGAAGGAAATTACTTGCGTACAAGGTTAAAAGTCTACGTAAAGGCCAGTATAAAGTCTGTGAGCAAATATTTGCCAACAAAATACACATTTTAAAGCCTAATATTTTAAATCGATCGACAATATATTTTGAAGAACAGCAATTTCTTAATCTAATTGCAGAACGAAAACAACACAAATATTGGTTTCCATGCAACGTAGCCTTCTTGATCGCATGTACAGAAAATTACAGGTTACAAGGATTCAAGAACAATACATCGATCTGCATCATGTATACTGTTAGTCACGATTTCATTCGATAACTCTCAGCGGACAAAAAGAGGAGGTACACAGAACTTTTACATGACGAATCTGAATTGCGTGTCTTAGGGGGAAAAGTACAAGTTTCAGTCGAAAACACATTGACCTATCTCCCGTGACACATGTCCATGAGCACGTCGCAGCAATGAAAGAAAGAAAAAGATATTTAACTTTTTAAAATGAGTGTAGTCAATAGCATTGTTATTTATGTCCACTTACAGTTCCATTTCAAGTTAGCCATTTGAGGTTGGAGAAAATTACTCTTTTTTATCGAGTTTCAGTGTCAACTACTATTCTGATCCAATGCATATGGCTGTTTTTGTGCTTCAAACATTACCTGTCACCCTGACAAATATGTGAGAAGTCACTTTTAAGTAATGAGCAAAGATGATGCTGATTGAAGGTTTTACCAAGTAGAAGAAAACATTGGGAGACCATTTTTGCTTCAGGAAATGAAAATATATGACAACTTAACTCGTAAATGACAAAACCCTAACGGAAAATGCAGTGCTACGAAGGATGATCTGAGGAAAGTTTTGGGAAAGAGGGCAGAAATCTAGTATCTCTTGGTATGTAAAAAAAAGGTAACACTCGTAAACTTTTGCAAAGGGTGGTAGAATCTGAGCAGTCTCTTAATCTTTCTCATGTATTTAATAATAATAATAATAATAATAATAATAATAATAATAATAATAATAAATAATAATAATAATAATATGTATTAATTATTATTATTATTATTAGTAGTAGTAGTTGTGGTAGTAGTAGTAGTAGTAGTATAGCTAATGACATGGTCAAACATTTCACAAGTTCCGGTGTTTTTCAAAACCGATCACTTCTATTTAGGTATTATGGGATTGCCGACTACATGCAAGATTTACTTACCTCCCAAAATTGAAGAGCTTAACAAACTACCCACCTCCGCAAACTTCATAAGTTCTTATGTCTTTCAAAACCGATCACTTCTATTTAGGCAATATGAGATTGCGCTTACTTAGCGGCGATGGTGCAGAATGCCCACCTCCGAAACTGAAGATTTTACAACTGAAGTGCTCCAATGAGCATGGACAATTTTACGTTTTGAAAAAGCACATGTTCACATACTTTTACCTATAATTACAATAGAGACGTATATTACATTGATCTTAGCAAGTCTTCATAACAAAACAAAGTAAAGGGGCCAGATATTTGGAACTACTTTGCTAAGTTCTTAACACACATATGTGTCTGTCGAGCTGGTCGGCGTAAGGATATTATCCAAAATTGGACAGTAAATTGCTAGATAGCAGAAGCGCATACTTAGCGGCGACGTTGCAGAGTTACAGTATGGTATGTAAGTGTATTTAAGATATGGAAGAGCTTTGTGCGGTATTTTTATTTTTTTTATTTTTTTGTTGTTCTTATTAAAACGACGGTAAATTTGTATAATCTTAGGAAGAAATCACATATAACTTTTTGTGCTGCAAAAGCTAATGTTGAAACAAGTTACTGGAGTTTATGGGAAATATGAAGAAATACGAGAGGCACTATTACTTCTCTGGTAACGACTCTGATATTGTGTGGCATGCAGGCGACGTTTGAACGGTTACTTTTGTGTCATATACGGGAAGGTAAGAAAGCTTGTGCAGAACTTTGAAGAAGTCTGAGTAGCTACATTTCGTTCATTAACGGTGGCATAAATATGTTTCTGAGAATATTGCACAAATCAACATGCAATTTGTTACGAAATGCAAGTAAGCTAAATCTAATAAAATATTACCGAGATCAAAGTGACCGATGATAAAGAAGACCTCTGAGCAATCACTCGTGTTCCTTACGATAGTTTGGGTTGGCTGATGCTAAATGAGCAGGAAACTGTGGATTTAAAAATGCCAAAATAGCTTAAATTTTTTAATTTACCTTCACAAGATTCTATGAGTGTTACAGATCAATTAATCAACCAAATACTCAATCAATCAATCACTCTATCTGTCCAGATGTTTGTCTGTCTGTCTGTCTATTTACTCCTTTAGCTGCATACTGTGCCTACTTTTCAGTACCTGCCTAGTCACACCTACCTACCTACATGCATACATACATAAATTATTTGGTACAGCTCACGTAATATAACTGTTTCAATAACATCATTGCATCGAGTCACGACAGTGTTTAGGAGTAATTGAATAGGTTTTAATATGCACTTAAGTCATTTCGACACTTCATAACCTGATTAAGTGGGAAACAATTGAGACAAATTGTTTCTTTCTATTCAGGCATTAATTCCACACAAAAATCCCCAAAATCAATTCTCTCTCGTTATCATAAACAGGTATAGTTTAGACCCCAGTCGACAGTATTCAGATTTATGTAAGGCAACTGATTGAAATAACCTATATTTGAGAGAGAGAGAGAGAGAGAGAGAGAGAGAGAGAGAGAGAGAGAGAGAGAGAGAGAGAGGCTGCGCCCTTTTCCAAATGAAACAACATTTTACTACTGTCACTTCGCTACTTTCACCCATATGCCTTTAGTTCTATCAATCTTTTCCTCTGAAAATTATTTTCTTAAAATTTCAGTGAAAATTACTGAGAGATAGCCTGGATGGATCTATATATATATATATATATATATATATATATATATATATATATATATATATATATATATATATATATATATAAGTACATGTACTTACGTATACACGTATGTATAAATGTATGAATGGATAGATGGACGGATAGGTAGATTGATGGATGAATAGATGTGTGAATGCACGAATGTACCCACGTATGTATGTATATATGTATGTACCAACCTACTTACGTACATATGTATGTGTGCATGTATGGATGGATTGATAGATGGATTGATTGATGGATGTGTGAATGTACGTACGCACGCACGTATGTATGTACGTACGTACTTACGTTCCCAAGCATGTATGTGTGTATTTCATTTACGTCTGGGCACTCTTAAGTGTTGCTGGCACTGAGTTGTATCTGAAAAGCGTCCTTTAAACTGATCTTTCCGGTAATTTGTTATCTATAGCCGCATGATACCGTCACTACAATTTGTAATTTGCTTGATTGTATCATTAATGAAGTTAATAAGCAATGGAGATCGCTGATTATGAGTGTGTTGTCAAACAAGGTTAGGAAATGAGATAAAAAAAAAGTCTGAGGTTGAATCAATGGTGCGCAGCTGGTGCAAAGGTCTTTGTTTGTGGGAATCGTACTGAGTGACTTTGATTATTAAGAATCAATGTGGTAGCCGTAATTGTATACGAAGAACTCGATTCACTGAAATCAAAGTAGTGAAAATTAGGGACAGCCTGGAAAAAAAGCGATTTCACTTTTACACTCAATAAGAAGCGGAAAGGGGATGCCAAGTTTCGGTATTTGACCGTGTCCAGCTTGTGAAGTGTTTAAGTTTTCACTGCTTTGACAGAGAGCTTTGACTTTCGTGCCCTCCTCTCCCTATTACGTTACAATGCTACATACACTATTTTCACTCTTTGAGTCTAAATTTATTTGAAATATTAATTCTCGAGCCAAATTCAGTAGCACTCATCTCTAATATCAAAAACGATTCGAGACATTCATCAAATCTTCATGGACGCTGTTCCAAAGCTAAGTTGCTTTTGTCTCAGAATGTCACAAATCCGAAAAATGGTAAAACAAATAAAATTTTAAAAAATTTAGAAAACTTCCGCCTTTAAATTACATAAAGCGATTTAACCGTTGACCGCAATCTCTGCAAGATGTTTCGTTGCCTGGCTTGTGTTTTAAGCAGATCTTGAGCAATGATGATCAGTAAACGCAAAATTGAGGTGTACTCCTAGAAAAAAATCTTCGGGGAATAGAACTCAGGAACAATATCATGATAAAAATAACTGATATTTATATAGTTATTCATACAACAAATGCATTAAGCCTTTCTTGGGCCTTGGTACCTATGTTTCATTTCTGCTGTGAAGAAGTCAAACGTATGCATGCATGCGTGTGTATATATATATATATATATATATATATATATATATATATATATATATATATATATATATATATGTGTGTGTGTGTGTGTGTGTGTATGTATGTATGTATGTATGTATGTATGTATGTATGTATGTATGTATGTATGTATGTATGTATGTATGTATGTCTGATTGTCTATCTGAGTAATGATGATGATTTTTGAATTATAGTCGTGTGCGGTCATTCGACCATATAATGATATTCTATTGGAAATTGAAAGTGTTTTTTTGAGCACCGTAATACGGTTTATATATTCCTTGGGGTCTCGTGATCCATGGGAAGATAGTGAACTTTTGACAACAACGCTCAAAAAGTTTGATAATTACTTGAAGAAATGCTCATCACAACTCTAGTTCGAGAAGGTTTAGACGATGTTAGGTCAATACTTTCCGTATGAATGGCCACAGATTGACCTGTCTTTCTTGAATAGTTATGTCCCCTTGAGTGACGGGCACAACATCTCTTTCTGACAACCTATTTAAGGTGATCTCAAGTAGATATCAGACTGGTTATTGGATTTTGGTTCATCTGAAGGATAACTTGTATTTTTCAATTATTCCCTGTCGTGTTCAGATACACGAGGTTACTATGGAAATGCGCAATGCGTCTAATTGTTTTGTCCACAGCCGTAAAACACTGGGAGTACGTGTATTGGTTATTGGTTCTTAAACTTTAGTTCATCTGATGAATATCTTGTATTTCTAATTAGTCCCTGTCGCGCTTAGATATACTATGTCAATGCGCAAATTTTGAAATATTTTTTAAAAAAGTGCTTCCTCCATGGCCGTATATTACGGCAGTGTTATAAATGTTGACAGGATTCGTGAAAATTAATCGTCTCGAAGCCTTTTGTTTAATTTGTGTACGTTTCTACAACAGCAATCATTTCAATAGTGGAACATGTATTTGTCACTGATACAGAAAACAACGTCAGAATCACGTATTAGGTGAATTTGTTCAATCAGTTCATTGTGTTCGCTAAAATAGGCGGATACGAGATTCAGATCATTGTTTTGTTTTGTAATACATTTTTCAATTGATTTAGGGTCTTCTTAATGATAAAATTAAAAATATAAAAATCGTTACATAATTATATAGTCGGTTATCGAAATAGATTATTTATAGGGGTCTCTTCAACAAGCCAAATTGTACTGACCATACCTTGTGTATTTGTATATGGGTCTCTTCTACAAACCAAATTGTACCGACCATATCTTGTGGATTTGTATATGGGTCTCTTCCACAAGCCAAATTGTACTGTCCATACCTTGTGAATTTTAATAGGGGTCTCTTTTACAAGCCAGATTGTACCGACAATACCTTGTGGATTTGTATATGGGTCTCTTCCACAAGCCAAATTGTACTAACCATAACTTGCGGATTTTATAGGGGTCTCTTCTACAAGACAAATTGTACTGACCATACCTTGCGGTTGTTTATAGGGGACTCTTCTACAAGCCATATTGTACTGACCATACCATGCGGAGTTTTATAGGGATCTTTTCTACAAGACAAATTGTATTGACCATACTTTGCGGATTTTTATAGGGGACTCTTCTACAAGCTAAATTGTAATGACCATACCTTGTGGATTTGTATATGGGTCTGTTCCACAAGCCAAATTGTACTGACCATACCTTGTGGATTTTAATAGGGGTCTCTTATACAAGCCAAATTGTAATGACCATACCTTGCGGATTTTTTTATAGGGGTCTCTTATACAAGCCAAATTGTACTGACCATACCTTGCGGATTTGTATAGGGGTCTCTTCTACAAGCCAGATTGTACCGACCATATCTTGTGGATTTGTATATAGGTCTCTTCCACAAGCCAAATTGTACCGACCATACATTCCGGATTTGTATATAGGTCTCTTCCACAAGCCAAATTGTACTGACCAAACCATTGCGGATTTTTATAGGGGTCTCTTATACAAGCCAAATTGTACTGACCGCACCATTGCGGATTTGTATAGGGGTCTCCTATTCAAGCCAAATTGTAATGATCATACCTTGTGGATTTTTATAGGGGTCTCTTCTACAAGCCAAATTGTACCGACCATACATTGTGGATTTGTATATGGGTCTCTTATACAAGACAAATTGTACTGACTATACATTGCGGATTTTTATTGGGGTCTCTTCTACAAGACAAATTGTACTGACCATACCTTGCGGATTTTTATAGGGGTCTCTTCTACAAGACAAATTGTACTGACTATACATTGCGGATTTTTATAGGGGTCTCTTCTACAAGACAAATTGTACTGACCATACCTTGCGGATTTTATAGGGGTCTCTTCTACAAGACAAATTGTACTGACTATACCTTGTGGATTTTAATAGGGGTCTCTTATACAAGACAAATTGTACCGACCATACCTTGCGGATTTTATAGGGATATCTTCTACAAGCCAAATTGTACCGACCATACCATGTGGATTTGTATAGGGGTCTCCTCTACAAACCAAATTGTACTGACCATACCTTGCGGATTTTTATAGGGATCTTTTCTGCAAGCCAAATTGTACTGACCATACCTTGCGGATTTCTATATGGCTCTCTTCTACAAGCCAAACTGTACTGATCATACCATGTGGATTGTTATAGGGGTCTCTTCTACAAGCCAAAATTGTACTCACCATACCTTGTTGATTTTTATTCAAAGCTGTTATTGTCCTCAAAAATAATCTTCTAGAATAGAGGTTGTTCAATTCACAAAGAAAATTTGCTGTCTACTTTATATCTAATGACTGGTGTGATTCATATTCATTTATATAGTAGACCATACATGTTCTATCTTCAGTACCATCATAAACTGTGTTAAGTCTTTTACAACTTTGGGCGCTTCATAATTTTATAGAAAGACAGCTTTTTTTATCAACTCCATATCTGCTTTGAGTTTAACACTGAATTTAATCACGTCAATGCCACGCATACAGCCGAAGTAAAAACGTTTGTGGCATGACGAAACTTTGAAATTTTAATCGTTGGCGTTTTGCAAATTAGAAAAAAAGTGGAGCTTCGACTCGGTCAGGGATATAAAAACTGATTCTACTTTGACGCTTTCAACGTCTATCCGACAGATTGCAAACTTGGCACTTAAAGTGTTCATTCTGTATTCGTTGAAATCAATATACTGATCAGTGCAACTAGTGCCCTGTGAGGGAAACCGAAACAATATCTATCACTTGTGCCCTATCAGAAGACAATAAAGAATGGTGCCAGATTCCTCGATAAGTTTATGACAACCATCAAATTTAGTGAGCAAATTCTGTTTGACATTTATATCTTGGAATGCGCTTTAATTTACCCCTTTTACTCGTGAAGAATAACTGACTCTTCTATTGAAAAGGGCACATTTAACAACCGTTTTAGTTCGTAGAGTACAGTTATTCTTCTACTTGTATCAGGTAAAGAATTATGTGAAGCATATCATGCTGACTCGATGGAATAGTAATAGACATGCAGTCATCTTAAATTAGAAAGAATATATATAAGAACAAAACTAACTCTTGCTAAAGTCAGATAGGGGGTGGGGATGGGCACCACTGAGTAATCTGAGCCTAATAATCGCAGGCGTGCAGTCATCTTAAGTAAGGTTGAAACTAAAACGAGGACAATGCAGAGTCTAGGAAAAAGTCTGAGTCAAGGCAAAAATAGGCACAAGTGCGTAATCCGATGTGACACAATATTATCCTTGGGGAGGCACACAAAAAAATAATTGGTCTCCGTGCGGCGTTTATGAGATGAAGGTTTGCGTGGACAGGTTAATACGTGTTGTTGCCCGTGCAAATCAAATGTGACAATTATACAGAAAAAAGAAGTGGAGTAAGAACAGATATGCTCGCAATAAAGATATTGACATAAGCTTGTGTCGCAGAAAAGTGAAAATCAAAGTAGGATATGTCTACAGACCCAACGGGACTGGATATTCTAATAACAGAAAATGGAAGCCTTTCATCAACATTTGTTTGTGAAATTGAAGATCTTTTTGAAGGAGATGAAAGAACAGCCGTTGCCAGTTTTACTTCTGTATAACGTACACACACCATCGTCGCCATTAAGCAGCCGTATCACCATGAAATTTTGAAAAAGCTTCACTTCCAGATCAAGGAAAAAAGTTCTGAAGCAAAGGATGAATAAAATGATTTGTGAAACTAATTTTTGGAAACACGGCGTGGATTTGAAGGGTCTATTGTACGAGGTTAAGAATAGAGTCTTAAAGATAAAACCATCCTGTATAATCTTTCAGTTTTGGTGACAACCACCTTGATATGTATACACTGCCTACAATGAATGATACAAGATCCTT
The DNA here is from genome assembly GCA_029931535.1 of Margaritifera margaritifera. Classification (NCBI taxonomy): domain Eukaryota; kingdom Metazoa; phylum Mollusca; class Bivalvia; order Unionida; family Margaritiferidae; genus Margaritifera; species Margaritifera margaritifera. Next base: position 1,894,055 of record JAQPZY010001636.1, on the reverse strand, counting down.
ACCATTTTGCCGATTTCATACAAAATACTAATGAAAATTAAATATTGTTTTAGTGAAGACAGTGTGCAACCTCATCGGTACACATATTTTTTCTTGTCATGTGTAAACATATTACTATCAAAGATTGAAATGTTAGTTTTCAGATTAAAGGACAGAACTTTGTGACAAGACTTTTAAAGGACGGTGTTTGGGAGTAGTACAGACGAAAAGAAGAGTGCTTCTGGACAGGAACTGAGTATATAGTTGGATCTGACATTCAAATATGCAAACTATATTTTTCTTTTTTTGCGACTGTCCTATCATATCCAGTGAAAATAAAATATGTTAACAATATGAAGTACTTGCGCACTTTGTGAATAGGTTTGATTGTAATCGGTCAGTGAATCTTATTGATCAGTAAATGGCATTTCTCTGCCAATGTTGCTGATAAAGTACTTGGCCGGATCAACCCTCTGACCCTGATAAGAATTAAAAATAGATCTCAAGTACCATGAGAAATCGAAAAGAACTTCACACAGAGAGAAACACAAGCTACAAAAGAACGTCACACAGAGATAAACACATGCTACAAAAGAACGTCACACGGAGAGAAACACAAGCTACAAAAGAACGTCACACAGAGATAAACACATGCTACAAAAGAACGTCACACAAAGAGAAACACAAGCTGCAAAAGCTACGACCTTGGTGAAAGAGAAAACTGTATATAGGTAACATCTGGCGATGACTGATGACATTAAACAACATGACACATTTTGGAATTTAATTGGAAAACTTATTTTTTTTGTATGGTTATCTTATTAGTTTTTATACTATACATATTTCAGAGCGCAATTACCATTAGGTATTATATAATATTATAATTTAATAATGGTTTAATAGCGTAAACTAAATTCTATAAAAGTCCATTAGATAATTGTATATTCTGTACTTTGTGCATGGTGTGATGTTCTTGTTGTACATCTCTGTATGAAGTTTAACTGTACATACGATACAGACTGAAGATATCCAAATAAAGATTAAAAATTTGACAGGCGCTATCCATGTTATCTGTATATATTCTGGCTCTGATTGGAAATATGTGAAGCTGACTTAAAATAAGACGTTATTCTTTTGTATAGAACGCTGAATTTTTTTTTTTTTTAGCATTATAATGGCTAAAGTAGAGGTTCTCAAACTGTGGAGTGGTCCGCGAGCTCCATTTATATCCTATATGAAAAATTGTCTTTAATAGTCAAGTGGTGCTGAACAAAAAAAAATTTGAGAACCACTTGGTTAAAGGTATCATAGCACCCTCGTATGCGATATTGCACAGTTTTCAGTGATAAATAAAATCGTAACATTAATTTTAGAAGTCAGCAAACTTTTTCATTTAAAAAAAGACTTTAAACTATTTTTGTTTTAGAAAAGGAGAATTTCATCTGGCATATAATAAGTTCTAAAAGGTCTACAGGAATAAAGCAGTTTAATAAAATCTGAAGCAGTTACCGTAAAGCTTATAGGTCGAGTCCAACTACAAAAGAACATAGACCCTGATATGCCGTAGCATAATGCGCCGGCAGATCAGGGTCTATGTTGTTTGTTTTACTGATTACTCCTAACAAACTACATATACCCAGATCTGCCGGCGCATTATGCGTGGCAGATCTGGGTATGTGCATTTTGCAGTTGGACTCGACTTATAAGCGAGTACAGACGGTAATCAAAACAAATCAGATATGAAATATTCGATTTTTCAAACCCTGAGAAATGTACAAAGACTATGTTGCATTAATATAACACTATTGTAATATGAATAATAATAATGTAACAAACGAGTGCAAATATTTAAATATTTGGATATGTTTATAAAAGGATAAGAAAATACCTTGCATGAAATATGAGATGTACAAGTCAATGGTTATTAAAAGAGTGCAAGCTTTAAGCATGGAGGAGTTTAAGACGTGAAAAAAAAAAAATACAGTTAAATGAGATCTGAAAATAAAATTGAATTTCAGAGAAGTGACTTAAAATATCTGCGTTACAAGTGTTAAAGCAATTTAAAATTGTCCACAATTTAGCAACGAAACTTACATATTCCAAAACGATAATTTGAACTAGAGTTTACGATAAACATAGGGGTGTACAATATGCTCGGTCGTATCGCCGATTAATAAACGTTTGATGTGGCTAAATGTTGAATGAGAGAGTTTGATATTTTTTAAAAGACAAACTAAAACCAAAATCAGACACCTTAAAGCTACACTTTCTAAACTTCCAAATTGCAACCCAAACTTTACATCTGATTTCAGTAAGACAATTATATATTATTACAACGCAAACTTTACATCTCATTCCAGTAAGGACAAGTATATATAATTACAACCCAAACTTTACATCTCATTCCAGTAACGACAAGTATATATAATTACAACATAAATTTTACATCTCATTCCAATAAGGACAAGTATATATGTCAAACTGAAAGAATCCACTAATAGTTTGATTAGAAACTAATACCAGTTTAAAATACGAAGTACATTTGTTCCTTGAACAAGATAAAAAGAAGTTCTCTTTCCCTCTAGAGGTGCTGAAATGATAGCAATTAGACTGTAGGAAGCTCGCTGGCTAAGGTCAACGATGGAAAATTTTAGAAATTAAATTAACTGTAATATTATTCATGCTCAGGAGACTTTATTTCTGTTGAAAAGTTTCTATGTAAAATATGTTAATAAATGTTAATGAAATCCACGCAAAATATTACCTTTCCAGTAAGAGTGAATCAGAGTATAGCACTATTATCAAGATAATTTCAGTATTTCTTAATTATTTTTTTTAGTAATTGTGCCTGCAGCTGTCTATTTCTTGCTGAAATAATGTATTGTATTTACTGTTGTACGGTCCTTCCATTGATAGAAAGGTATAAGCTCTTGATCATTTATGAAGAACGTCGTAAATCAGGAAGGATTTATGTACCCGCCAGTACTAAAACACATAGGGGACCGCTTTCACAAATCCGATTTATGGCAGTTATCAATGTTTCCGGAGCACAATCACAGAACGGAGGAAAAACTGGAGACTGGAACAATTAAGAGTTGAAATCCTTATTCATCTGAGCCGTGAAGAAAAGATAAGGTCTGCACCTAAACGTAAATGCACGCATTCTCTGTAGGTTTTTAACTAAACTGATTATAAGTACCGCTAGTGCAGATTAACAGTAAACAAGGAGTGTAGCTAGTGCAGATTAACAGTAAACAAGGAGTGTAGCTGGAATTTCACCAGTCAACTAAGCAATTTAAACCACAGTGCACACTTGTATGGATTGTCAAATGCCATGGTAAGTTTGTATTCCTTGGAATTTTGCCCCTTTATAACTATATACCATAAACTTACATACAACATTTCGAGAGGTTTTTATACCATAGGAGTGCATAATCGTACTCAAAACGTACAAAAGATTTCGCCTATGTTAGTAGTTAAAAAAAGAGGCCCGATTTATTGAACTGGTGGTTCAGGTGGAATATCTGTAAATTTAACAGCGTTTGAAAAATTACATTCAAGTATAATAAATAGGCTGTTACTTCAATGGCTTTAGTTTTTAATATTCTTATTGTTTCATTTTCATCTCGTTTCAATATAATACAAGAAAAAAACAAATGATTTGAATATGGAAAGATGTACATTGTGGCTGACATCTATACTATTTCTCAGTTTCCACCGAAATTTTGGATGGTACAATATGTGTGATAGGATCGACAACCTTAAAAATCGGGGATCCGGGACTAAACGTTGAGAGAAAAGAATTCAGGATAGTACAATACCAAAACTATTAATTTGACAGACAACATGACACAAAGACTTTCTATTTCTTTGCCACTTGAATATTTCCCGAAGTAGGCAAAAAAGTTCAATATAAACAGTGCTCTGTCGTGTGTATTTTTTCAGACTTTAAATGTACAGAGGTGTTGCATTTACCTGAGGTAAAATCGAATTTATCTTCCGCTTGTGAATGTTTTAGAGATAACAGATGTTTTAGAGATAACAAATGCATGACGGTCCTTTACTTCTTATAATGTCGTTACAGATGTATATTAATCGTCAAGACTCGCACATGTCAGTTCATTATATATTGAATTATCGATACAAAAGGTTGGAATTTTGGGAAAGCAAATTATATTGAAAGAGTACATATGCAATTTTGCAAAAGCTTATTTGGTGTGAAATTGTACATACAATTATTTTGTATATTAGGAACTTGGAAGAACATCATTGTTGATCCAAATGTATCAAAATATAATACTAAGTACTGGTTTCAGATTTTGAATTCCGATGATACGAAATATATTAAAAATATATGTTACACATAGATATAGATCATAATCCAACCAAACAAAACTAGGATGCTCTCGTTTGTGATTTATTATCATCATTGGATCTTTACCATGCTGGGTTAAATCAATGTGTAGACGACAACATTTATTTTATTATATTTTGAAACAAGGACTTACTGATAATTTTTTACAGAACTGGAATCCATGATTGACTGATTGATCTAGAACTATATTATACAAAGAAATTGCACGCTTTTGTTTTCAGCCCTACCCAGATAGCATAACTGCTTCGAAATTTAGAGCTTCACTTAAAAAATAGATAATATCGTCACATCGACTTGAAATTGAAACTGATAGCTGGGCAAACCCGACAACTCCTCGTGAAAATAGAAAATGGAACTTTGTACTTTTTTGGATGATGCATTTTATTCGTATGTTCCTCTGCTTTATATATATATATATATATATATATATATATATATATATATATATATATATATATATATATATATATATATATATATATATATATATATTCAAGGAGAGAACATATTCTGAATATGACCTAGTATGTTTAAATTCATAGAATTTTTTAAATAATCGAAAGCAGAAGTAAAAAAAGAGCTGTTATTTATATCTACCAAGCATTCATATATTAAAATACAATATTTTTTTTTAGACATAACTTTTCTTTCTTGTATGAACATCTAGTTTATCTCTAGTCTATACCGTATGTAAGTGAGTCCTTGTCTTATTACGACTTGTGTTTCATTTATACACAAAAATTTTATATTGTAACCAATTTTAATAATCCTCATAAAAAAATTCAGATAATATTTGTTTATATGTTACTATATTTCCATGTTTGAATATGTATTATCTTTATATATTATTTGTACCACCATCATTAAATTATAATCGTTTTGTATATTTTTGCTCAAGGGACAGTAGACTTAATGGCAATAAACTTCTTCGTATTATATATGTGTAAAGAAAATGTTAATTAACACGACATTCATACGGCTTTCCTGCCTTCTTAGTTGACGCCTGATTGATGTGACAGTTTCTGACCTAGCTTTCAATGAGAGGCATTTCACTCAAAATGCTACCATAGCGTTTTCTGTTTACTCTTCTGTCTTAATTTACAGAAACAAAATCGAATTCCGTTGAAGTCCAACATTAAAACATAATCCGATTTCTTACCAGGGCTTAAAACAGAGAGCTCTTAACTTCCGGTAGAAGATTCAAGGTGCGTCCAGAAATCTTGTATTTCTTGAGAGACGCAAACGCAAATAAAGTAAATATGGCGTATATTTCTAGGACCATCCTTGTAAACGTGCCTTATCACTTTGTAAATTTATAAACCCCAGACTCCCCATCCTGGACATAATTGGTATGTATGAGGATAAAAAGGGACAGAAACGAAAGTTCCTTGAAAACAAAGAACAAATAGTGTATTTCGACAGTACTTTATGAAAGTTGGTCTCATAAAGAAGTTGACAATAAGTTGCTAAAATGAACTCTAAAGTTGTGGCTATATTTCTTTCCTCTCATGAAGGTAAAATCTTTGATTAAAAAAGAGAATGAATAAAACACATGAACTTACCGAACTGATATACTCCACATGCTTGACAGGAGGCCTTGTACTAGCGACATTTAACAAGGAACTCCTAAGCAAAGTTTTCAACAATCCGTATTCATCACATAGTTTCTTTACACTGCTTCACAGCAAAGTTTTCAACAGTCCGTATTCATCACCTATTTTCTTTACACTGCTTCACAGCAAAGTTTTCAACAGTCCGTATTCATCACCTATTTTCTTTACACTGCTTCACAGCAAAGTTTTCAACAGTCCGTATTCATCACCTATTTTCTTTACACTGCTTCACAGCAAGACACAGGTGTAACCACCGATGTATAGTGTTCAATTATTTGTCAATATTCAGACATTGTGTATGATGAAAAATCAACCGTTTTTCGTCAAAACGGGTGAAGCATGAAATGTTCCCGATTTATATACAAAGAAAGAATATTGTACGTATCTCGAAGAATCACAAAATGAATAATACAGGATAATCTCTTATTTTGTCGGAAAAATGACGATAGTGTTAAACAAGACATATCTTCATATGCATACCAGAAATTTCCTTGAACTACTCTGGAATTATTATTTCAAACATTAGAGTGAATCCACTTTAACGGAAGAAATTCTTTTCCAAATATTGCTTAGAAAAATTGCTGTACGTAGATGACTAAACAGTTCAGCATCTAGTAAAATGTTTTCAGAAAGAAAAAGATGATTACACTTCTTTACAGTGTCCCACTAACTAGAAGTAGCTTATGATCATGATATTCAACTGTTTTCTTTTCTTCTGCCTTAAAAATTAAATGTCAAAGACATAATAACTGCATAAATCATATTTACAAAGATAAGTGAGATAAATATAATAAAAATTAATTTGACTCCTTCTACCATTACAACAAGCGTCACGTTCTACAAAATGTTCTAAAATAATTATAGGAAAAACAAATATTCACTCAGCTAGTGTCATAACCGGCTTGAATGGTCAGTGCAACACACGAATTATTCAAAGACAAGTTAATTGATACAATTTTTTTTCATTGGAGGATGTATAACCTAACAACAATAATATTTGTTCCTTCAGTAGTGGCAAACTGAATATCACGAATGGTTTTGTCTCCATTTATACGTTTTCAAACGGCAGTGAAGACAAACATATAATTTCAATCTAAATAACTATCAAGATTCACAAGTTTATCGGATGTATTTGATAACGGAATCACACTACAACAGGAAAAGATACACCTTTCGCAAACTTATAATCCAAGATTATATGATAGGGATACAATATGCGCATGATTATTCTTGTTAAAACGTAGCGTATGAATTTTTTTTCCTGTACACGTATTAGTCCATATATAAATTTCTCGCGTATCGTTCGCGAAATCCTCTCAACAATATCGTCTACGAGTAAAATACCGTCAGGTTGGAAGGCAGGTGCTTCCATAACCACCACATAATACGTTCTCATTACATGATCATAACGATGTTTGTTAGTCTATTTGTCAAACCGAATAAAAACTAACATTTAACCATATTCTCATAAGTGTTCTTATTAACATCAAACTAGAAATGAAACGTGACTTTTAATCATTCCTGTTCATAGTGGCAACCTATATGTCAAAAGCTCTATCAAAGTTCATTTCATGATGGCGATTCTCCGGAACAATTGTTCAGCAAAACCCATAAAGAACAGAATGACAAGCAGTAATTCGCCAAATATTTTGATTTTGAGTTTCTCTGACCTGAATGTGAATATCAGTCTCTGCCTTTTCCATTTAAAAACCACAAATCTTTAGTTGAAGCCACAACCGTTGATATGTTCATAATATCAGAAGCAACGAAAAGGCCGCTCAACGTCCACAGAGCATGCTACCGTTCCGTCTCTGCAGTTCTAGAAAATCGCTATGACGAATTTTCAGCGAATCAGTTAAGTTGTACTTAAAAACTGGTAAATAGAATCTAAAGAGCAAAAGCTCTGAATACAATTTTAACGGAGTATACAGCTGACGTCTGACTTTCTTGAAACCACAGCGATATAATGACTACCTTCTTGTAGTGAGTATTCTGAAGCTACGACTAGATGAAAGTACAATATGGAAATACAAGGATTTGAATTTAAGACTAGATTTTGTCACCTCCTTTCTAATGTGAGAATGAAAACAGTTTGTTTAAAAAAAAATTGTAATTAAATGTATGATCTAGTTTAATTTAGTAACTGTTGTGTCTGTTGGTTTCTGATATTTTCAAAGCACATCAAATACAACGGAAAATAAACCGACAGGAAACAATAATAATTTTACGGAGTATATGAACGAAAAACTCTTAACATTCCGACTTTCGCTCATATAACGTTTTCCGTTTACTCTAATGTCTTAAATTACAGAAACAAAACTGGAACACTGTTGTACCCGTGATGAATTCCATTGAAGTCCAACTTTAAAACATTATCTGACTTTTTAAGAAGGCCTCAAACAACGAGCTCTTAATTTCCGATAAAAGAATCAAGGTGCGTCTAGAAATCTTGTATTTCTTGAGAGAGGCAAACGCAAATAATGTAAAAAAGTTGTATACTTCTAGGATCCTCTTTGTAAAAGTGCCTTATCACTTTGTAAAGTTATGAACCCCAGATTTCCCATCGTTGACATCAATGTTCTGTCTGCGGACAAAAAAGGGCAAGAAAGAAAGTTCCTTGAAAACAAAGAAAAACTAGTGTGTTATGACAGTACTTTATAAAATACCTGGAACCGCAAATGAAACTATGGGAACCATTGAAACCCAGTATGGAAAGAGAAATGAGCAGATAATTTGCTTGAATAAGTACAAAAAGGCCAGAATAGGAGTGTCAATCCACCAGTTGCCATGTCAAAAAGCGACGGGGAATTTCTTTGATTCCTACACAATCTGTGGGCACTTATATCGTCAGCAAAGGTCAGGCCATTCAACAAGTATCTGAACAACTTAGCAAATTCCTTGAAAAACAAGACTTATAATTTGTTTATAAGCCATAAAAAAACCAGTGGACAAATATTTGTTTAAGAGAAGAAAAAAAAGTATAATTTCGCTAATCCCGCTGCTAAATATTTAGAATGAAAGCAACAATAAAATGTCTATACTCTTTGATCACGTATTACGTCAATTAAAGGTTCAAAAGTTAAAAATAACATTACAATTATTTTGTTGATGGATTCTGCCATCAAATTCAACTCTAGATACCGGTTATGGGAGCTATCAGCAAAGAAAACAGAAAGGATATATCATGAGAGAAACGTTCTGCGTCGCAGTTCCCCGCGTACAAGATAAAAGTTTACACTTAAAATAAGTATACCTCTCCCCAATGATTCAAGCTGATGAATCACCATGAATAACGTAAAGAAGAGGACAATTTTAGATTGAGGGGAAAATGCAGCTGGGTCACTGGTAAGGTCGTATAATGGCCTGCGTCAGTTCAAGAGATGAAACAAGAAAAAAAGTAATTATCAGAACACAGTGTATTCCAAAACCTGGTTAGGTACACTAAAAGAGTTATGAAGATAATTCTATATTACTATTAACCTCCTGACCATCTTCTATTTTACCTAAGAACTGATCTTTACATTTTACAGTATGCACCAGCGCAAAATCACATTTTACTGGATTTATCTAAGGCAAAATTACATTTCCCTTCAACTTCTGAATGTTTTAGAGATAAGAAATGCACCATGGTCCTTGTTCTCTTAGAATATCGTTGCAGATGTTTATAATCGTTCAGGCTCGCACATGCCAGTTCATTATATATTGAAGTATGGATCAGAAGGTTGGGGTTTTGGGAAAGCAAATTATATTGAAAAAGTACATATGGAATTTTGCAAAAGTTTACTTGCTGTAAAACTTCACATAAAATGATTTTGTATATGAGGAACTTAGAAGAACATAATTATTGACCAAAAGGTATCAAAATATTATTAAGTTCTAGTTTGAAATTTGAATTATGATGATAAAACCATATGTTACACAGAGACATATATCATAATCCAACCAAACAAAACTATACAGCTCTTGTTTGTGATTTATCATCATCAGTGAATCTTTATCATGTTGGGTTAAATCAAAGTTTAGGAGACCACAGTACTTTTATTCATGTTTTAAAACAAAGACATACTGATAATGTTTTACAGAACTGGAATTCAAGATTCAATGATCGACCTAGTGCTGTATTATACAGATAAATTTTAAAAGTTTGTTTTCAGCCCTACCTAGATAGCATAACTGCTTCGAAATTTTTGCTGCACTTACAAAAGTGAGAATATCGTCACATCGACTTGAAATTGAAATTGATAGCTGGGGAAACCCGACAACCCCTCGTGAAAATAGAAAATGTAACTTTTTAATATTTTGGAAGATGAATTTCATTTTTATTTTGCACTGCTTTTCTATATACATTTACGGAGAGAATATATTCTGGATACGCCCAGGTATGTTTAAATTCATAGAATGTTTCAAATACTCCAGTTCAGAAGTTATCAAAAGAGCTGGTATTTATATCTACAAAGCATTCATACATGCAAAATATTATTGTATTTATAAAGAGAAAAGCTTTCTTTCTTTTACAAATATCCATTTTCTAAAGTACTCTCTCTATCCCGTATGCAAGTGAATCCTTGTTTTATTACGATTTGTGCTCAAACTGTATATTGTAGCCAATTTTAATAATTGTCATAATAAATTAAGATAATATTTCTTTATGTATTAATATATTTACATTTTTCAATATGTATCATGAGTTTATACATATATATATATACCACCATGATGGAATTCGTAATTATTTTGTATATGTATCCTCAATGGTCAGGAGACTTAACGGCAATACAATTTCTTCGTATTATATATGTGTAAAGAAAAAAGTCCATTAAAATAGCATTCGTATGGCTTTACTTCCTTCTTAGTTGACGCCTATTTAATATCACAGTTTTCAACTTACCTTGCAATAGGAGGCAATGCACTAAAAATGCTGATTACAGACAGATATAACTATTAAAAGTATGAGGTACGGAGAGGGATATCGTCCCTATCATGTTGGCACATTTGTATTGATAACAGAAGACGGGTTAGCATGTACCATGCATAATTAGTATGGATAAAATGAACGGGTAAGTTGTCGCTCTTGTGAAGAAGATGAAAATAAGTTACTAAAATGAATTGGTAAGTTGTTGCTCCCATAAAAAAGTTGAAAAAAACAATTGTAAAATGAACTGGAAAGTTGTCGCTATACGCCCTTCTTCTCATAAAAGCAAAATGTTTGATTTAAAAAAAAAAGAATGAATGAAACACATGAAATTACCGAACGGATGTACAACACATGCTTGGCAAGAGGTCATGTACTAGCGACATTTAATAAGGAACTCCTAAGCAAATTCTCAAAGGTCCATGTTCATCGCATATTTTATTTACACTGCTTCACAGCAGGACATAGATGTAACCACCTATGTATAGTGTTCAATTATTTGCCAATATTCAGACATTGTGTATGATGAAAAATCAATCGTTTTCCGTCAAAACGGCTGAAGCCTGAAATGCTCCCGATTTATAGCCAAAGAAATAGTATTTTTCGTGTTTCGAAGAATTATAATCACAAACTGAACAAAATTGGAGAATCCCTTATCCTATTTTGTCGGAAAAATGACGATACTGTTAAGTAACACATACATTTACACCCATAAAACAGATTTCCGTGCAAAGAATGGCATTAATATTTCAAACATATTGGATCCACTTTAATGGAAGAAATCCTTTACCAAATATTGCATTGAAATATTGCTGTACGTCGATTATTAAACAGTTTCAGCACATAGTAAAATGTTTTCAGAAAGCAAAAGACGATTACATTTCTTGACAGTGCCCCGCTAACTAAAAGTAACTTGTGATCATGATATTCGTCAATTGTTTTCTTCTGCCTTAAACATTAAATATATCATATTTTCAACGAAAAGTGTCATCCATATGATTAAGTATCACAACAATTAATTTACTTCTTATAACATTACGAGAAGCGTCATGTTTTAAACAATTGTTTTAAAAAAATTACAGAAAAAAATATTCATTCAACTGGTGTTAAATGATTTCGCGAATCACATAACCGGCTTGAATGGTCAGTTCCAGGCACGAATTATTCAAAGCAAAGTTAATTGATGAAACCTTATTTTTTCAATTGGAGGATGCATCTTGTGCCAACAACAATATTTCTTCCTTCAGTAGTGGCAAACTGAATTTTTTCTTTGTATTGACTTATATCATGAATAATTTAATTTTGATTTTATCGTTTTCGAATAATAGTCAAGACAAATATATAATTTCAACATAAGTAACTATAAACAATCACAAGCTGATCGGACGTATTTCATGGCATAGTCACATTACAGCAGCAAACGGTCCACTTTTCGCAAACCTATAATGAAAAATTATATGATAGGGATACAATATGCGCATGATCATTCATGTTACTGTGTAGTGTATAAATTTGTTTCTTCTTGTAGACGTAGTTTTCAATATAATTATTTATTGCGTATCGTTCACGAAATGCTTTCAAAAATATTGTCTATGACTAAAAATGCCGGCGGGTTGAGCGACCGAAAGACTTGGCAGATACGGGATAGGAAAAAGTATACATTACTTAAAATTTCAATTTTTACATTGATTTTGCAACGTGCAATGTTTAATTTAGCCGATAAGCCGGAAGGTAACATCTGTTTTGTGGATCTTAGAATATAATTATCTTGTCGAGCATAGCATATATTTACCCCGTAATATATCGTATAATTTCTTTAAAAAATAGACATATGCGCAAAATCAGCTTGAAGAAAATACAAGTATCATACTGGGATGTATTTATTATTTCTTATTAAAAGGTTTGTGAAGATAATTTTATATCACTTTTAGACACTTAATCTAATTCTATTTAAGAAGTTCATATCTTACAGGATTCATGAAGCTTAAACATCGATTACACACTGCATGAACTTCCGTAGCGAAGCGAAGGCCGTTCAGACATAGTGTATAATTGATTTTCAATCTTCAAGACTTTATGATTCCTGTAAAATATGAAGTTCAATTCTTATAATTACGAATAGTTATAGAAATATTAACGAATCAGAAGAAATAAATAACACAACTATATTTCAACCATCGTTTACAAATAATGTAATAATACACAAGAAGGGCTGGTGAATACACAAGTACTTCCTTTCTGGTGTCATAAATCAACAACTTCAAGTTTTCTGCGTCACATGATGCGATTTTAATGAATATAAATGCTTGTTAGAAAGGCTTGGTAAGCAGTTGAAATTATATGCTCTTAAACCACAAAGTATCTGTAAATCGTTTTCATGACATACAGTAATCTTACAAGGTTCTCTGTAGAAATGAACCATCTGTTGATGTAAAAAAATGGTTCTTTCAGTCTCATTCATGGCAATTTTGGGCAGACTCGGATAAGATGATTGCACGTAATATGCTAAAATTTGTACCATGCAAAAATGTCCCCTTTCAAGGTATGAGTAATATGTTTGCTTACTTTTGTTAATAGAACTCTTTAAAATGTGCATGAAAACAGCATAGCCAATATGTGTGAGTAGACCCTGATAAAAAATTGTGCAATGTATTACTGAAACTGAAGCAACGCTTCCAACTTAAATTCTTACAGGTGTATGCAATCTGGATGGCAGTTGTTGTATTGTTAAAGGTTATGCAGATACAATTTTGTAAGAGGTGGCAGAAATCTGAGTGGTCACTGCTGTTTTGCTGCAATATAGATCGACTTTGGCAAAAGGTGGAAAATAGTGTCTTTATGTATTGCTTGCCTGAGTTTAACAATATTTTAATTCTTCTATCATAAATCAGATAAAAGTTCTCGATGCACGTGATTACGCCATCAAACCTCTTACATTTGCTTATACGTACGTGGGCGAAATTTACTTTTGAGTAGTGGTTACAAAAAAAGAGATAAGTGCAACTGAAGTTTTAAACTTCGAGGTGCCCGAAGTAATTTGTATCAACTCGAACGCTATAAAATACATATAGTCAGGTTAATGCGATACTGCATGAAAGATGAAACAAAACAACAAAAACAAATTTGATACCCTTACCATACTATTGATGAACTTTGTCAAGAGCCTTATTGATTATTTTTATCAAGTATCCAGTGAAATCTAAAGGTGTGATCTCACTTGTTACGAAACAAGGGTTATGGGGATGAATTAACTTGAGTTTTCATCACAGTCTCAGTGTATGTACGTGACCTCCAATAAATTTTATGACGAAATCTTAGTTTTAAGTTCGAAAGTAGGTACAAGCAGCCACATTTCACATTTCACGCAATTCTTTGTAAAAGAGAATTGTTTCGACTACTTATTGAGGCGTATGGTATCAAGTTCTGATATAAGAGCGTACTTAAATGCTTGTACGACTAATTTTGACCGCTAATCAGATAATACAACTTCATAAATGTGGAGCAGCAGATAGACCCACAATATCTACTCGCGTTTAAGTAGGGTCAATCTGCAAATTGCATAGACCCACATCTGCTGGCTCATAATGTGGCGGCAGATCTGGGTCGATGAAGTTTGTTATGCCTAATCAGTAAAACCATGATCTACCGGCGTATTATAAGACGGTTGATCAGGGTCTATGTTGTTTGCAGTTGGAGTCGACGAATACGCAATTATATACTATATATATATATATATATATATATATATATATATATATATATATATATATATATATATATATATATATATATATATACATATTTCTTCTTGGTATGAAGAGATTATTCATTTCTAAATTGAATAGTTTCCAATTTCAATATTTTATATTCGTTCTTCAATGATCTTTTGTATAGCGGTAGGTCACATCTAAACCTGATTAATTATAATAAGATTTAAATGCGGATATAGATATAATCTTCTGAAATGTTCGTAAGCACACAAGTTTCATCTGAAGGTACAAGGAAAACAAATCGAACTCGTGGGGATAGATCACCACACTTGCAATCGTAAAACATGAGAAACGATGGTCATTTTTAACATGGTAACAATTGTAAATGAAAGCATTTTCATCAAGTTAACACAAATAAAAACATGGTTCATTAATTCTAATTGCAATAACAAATCTCTCAATCAAGTTTAACTTATGAACGTTGCAAATATTGGTGATCTTACAATCAGTTTGGGCAAACTAAACTCTCTCAGGCACAAAACTGGATATAAAAGCTCTACTTGAAAGTAATGTTTGCTGCTGTTTTGTTATTTCAAGCCGCCTGATGCTGTCATAGATTTATAATTTCATGGATTGATCAGCAATGATTTTGACAATGGTACGAGTTTGCGGAGTACAAACCTGTTGTCAAACAAGGCCAGGACAATTTTGTGGTTGAATCAATAGCTGCGCAGCTGGTGCAAGAGTCTTATTGTTTAGAACTGCACTGAGCCACTTAAACTCCGGGTTAGGAAGATCAACTGAGTTTTGTCATTTTCTCTCTGGCTGTAGCAGTGATCAGACCTCTAAATGGATACCTGGACACACTTTCAGGAAAGCTTCTTAAGATAGTTCATAATAAAGTTCATAAGATAGTTCATAAGATAGTTTCATAATATAGTATCATAATATCGTTCATAAGATAGTTCATAATATAGTTCATAAGATACTTCACGATATAGTTCATAATATAGTTTATAATATAGTTCATAATATAGTTCATAAGATAGTTCAAAAGATATCTTATACGATTTTTCATAAGATAGTTCGTAACATATTTCTTAAGATAGTTTTATGAGATTATTCATAAGATAGTTCATAATATAGTTCACAATATAGTTTATAAGATAGTTCATAAGATAGTTCATAATATAGTTCATATTATAGTTTATAAGATTATTCATAAGATTATTTATAATATAGTTCATACTATAGAGTTCATATGATAGTTCATAAGATAGTTCATATGATAGCTCATAATATAGTTCACAATATAGTTTATAAGATAGTTCATAAGATAGTTCATAATATAGTTCATATTATAGTTTATAAGATTATTCATAAGATTATTTATAATATAGTTCATACTATAGAGTTTATATGATAGTTCATAAGATAGTTCATATGATAGCTCATAATATAGTTCACAATATAGTTTATAAGATAGTTCATAAGATAGTTCATAAGATAGTTCATAATATAGTTCATATTAAGTTTATAAGATTATTCATAAGATTATTTATAATATAGTTCATACTATAGAGTTTATATGATAGTTCATAAGATAGTTCATATGATAGCTCATAATATAGTTTAAGAGGCAGTTTATAAGGTTGTTCATTAGATAGTTCATAAGACTGTATGACCTTCATAAGCTATATCGTAAGTTATTTTATGAATGTTTTAGCTATGATACATGTTATAAACTCTCTTTCATCACATTGAATTGTCATGGTAACTGAAAATGTTTGTAGTCATAAAAAGTATTCTTTTACCAAATATTGTGTACAAAATCGGAATTGTATTTTCATTATTTTTACTTTCGTAAAAATATCTTTTCTTCATTAATAAAAAATTGTATGTCCTGTTTATATGCAAAATATATATACTTTCCGGTTTGGTATTATTTAATACTTACACGTTTGCATTTAATATGATTTTCACCCCCATCCCCCCCCAATGCTTTTGCCCTGAATAATTCGTGATGGGTAAAGTCCACAAAGGCGACAAGAGCAGATCATGTGACATGAATATACATACAACTTCAATTAGAATTAAAGACTGACTGTAATATTACAGACCCCCCCCCAAAAAAAAAAAACAAAAAAAAAAAAAAAACAAACAAACAAACAAACAAGAACCGAAAAAGAAAAACAAATCAAGTTAAATGGCTTGTATAAGAAGGTGAAATTTGTGGGATTTAAAACGTTACTGCACTGCGGATGACAATTAAATATATCGGTGCCAATCATAGCGAATAAGTATGTCGTTGGTTTACATATGTCAACAGTATGTGAAAATGATTTATTCTGCTGACAACATTGTAGGAGAAAGACAGATAGAAACAGTAAAAGAGAAGAGCCAGAGTTTGTACGGTAATTGATTCTATAAAATTAATAGAGTAGAATGATGATGATGTCATTTTCAATGGAACATTTGTCACGTAAACGTAGACAGGCAAGAAAACATGATTTTGTATTATTAGCAATCACCGCACCCACGTACTTAAGAAAAGTGTGGGGAATTATTATTATCATTATCAATATATCCATAGTCGTGATCTTTATCATCATCAGCAATGTCACAAACAACGCCATCGACATAATCTGTGTCGTTGTTTTACCTTTCCTTCGACATAATTTTTTTCTTTCTTTTTACCATTTATGACCAGTTTACTTTAAAATATATGCTACAGTAACTGCGAAGTTACCCTGGGTCAGACTGGCGTATCGGGATACCAAGAGGTTTCCCGAAGGGCCCAAGCGTTGGGGGGGGGGGGGGGGGGCTTATCGGTGCCTCCAATTTCCGAAATTGTCAACTATTTCTTGGGTGGCCCCTAGGCCGCCTGTCGAACCCTGGACTTATAAGATCTGTCTCAAGACACCGGTTTACCGTTCTTAAAGCTACGAGAGATCTTAGGAATGTTCTTGGCTACGAAATATCTTATGAACGACTTCTTTCCTAAGACACATTTATGAAATTGGTCCCTGCTTGGTTAGTAAAATGTCTCATTGTTTTGATAAGCAAGCCTGGCCTCACACATGTACAAGCTCCACGTATTAATCTGAAAAACATGTCTTAAATGTTAAGGAATCGAAATTATTAACTGTTTCTGCATAGTATGTATGTATGTATGTATGTATGTATGTATGTATGTATGTATGTATGTATGTATGTATGTATGTATGTATGTATGTGGTAGCGTCTTCGGGCACCTCAGCACAATTATTACTATATGGTGCCGACTAAAGGTAAAATTCGAAAAATGTAAAATGAACTGCACAAAAAGTTTGCAAGATAAAACATTCCAAATAAATGTAAACACGAAGTATAACAAGATAAAATATAAAGCATAAAGATGCTAAAATTATGTAAAATATATATAAAATTGAATATAAAGGTTAATACATTGTGTTTCTACATAGAAATCTAACAATTCACAAATATCAAAGTACTAAAAATACGACAGTACTAAGTAAACGTTCAGATTTTAAGACTAGCTGGTAAACTGCAAATAGGGTGTTGTACTTTGACTGCGCATAGGTTGAGGAATGTCCCCCTATTTCTTAGCTTTGACGGAGATATTTCGTTTCAGGGTGTCCTTCCCATTTCCCGTCAACGTTTGAAGTACATACCGTAGTTTTAGTTGATTTAGACTACATATTGTCCTTCTTGTGTTTTTAAAAGGAACACGTAACAGTCTCCATGCATATTCCGTTGGATCTACCACTCATGTAAAATTTGCTTTGATACATGTCTAAAGTGCTCATCAACATTTTACGAATGTATTTCAATATTTGGCCAGTTTGGTCATGGAAAATCACATCGTTGAACAATTTAGAAAATATACCCTCCAGAGGGACCTTTTGTCGCATGTTAAAACAGCGAGTTTAACGTGCACATCATACTGCTGTTTCCACACCTATGTTCTAGCACGAGTTTAACGTGCACATCATATTGCTGTTTCCACACCTATGTTCTAGCACGATTTGTATTATATTATTAACTGGACACGGAATGATTGTATAATCGACTAAAACGTTGAATATAGAAGTTAAGCCATGCACAAAAATGAAATAAACAACGAATAAAACATTTCTATACTGTTTCATATGACGCTTTTATTGTCCTGAAGCCAATACAGCGGCTTAAAGAAGATAGGATCTTCAGATAGCGAATATACATATTCAAGTATAAATTTATTACGGGTATATTCATTCTACTACTACTTTTCAATGTTTATGATTTCGTTGGAGTACGACATTGCAAGATTTCACAGTATCAACTTTTTTCTTGGAACAGTAAGTTTCACCATTACTCAAAGGAAAATTCTGATCAATCGTCTCTCTGGTACGATGAGAGTTAAAAATGTCACGTTGAGGAAGTTTACCGACAAATGGACACACATTAGTGTTTTACTGGAATAGTTATGTTTCCTTTAATTACGGGCACAACGGCTCTTTCTGACGGCCTATATATGGCGAACTCATGCAGTTATCAAGCTGATTATTGGATTTATGTTCAACTAATGGATAACTTACATTTCTTAATTAGTCGCTGTCGGGTTCAGATAAACGAGTTAATATGGAAAATGCGCTAAGTGTCTAACCTTTTTATCCACAACCGTATAACACAGGGAGAAGGTATGCGTTTACATGTTTCGTGAAGAACAGATATCTTCAAATTTGCATTCTAAATCTTTTTTGCTACAGTGTGATCACAGGAAACATACAAGCATAGTAACATGCAATGTTTCCCCCATTAATAAAATAATGCCTGAACTTCTCAAGGTAAAATTTTGATACCGAATATGACTATTTTCTGCGATGACCTGATCCACAAGGTACATCACTGCCATGTCCAGTAAGCGCCTTATCAGCTGAAGTGGTACATCCTCTACAGAGGACAATATAGACAAAAAGCACAAGGCCAACAGCTTCCATTTTGGCGTCTGTTTGATAATGTTATTGATATATAATACAAAGTTTATACTTAAATCTTTACATTTGTATGCAAAATGCTGTTTATATGAGCCTTTTTAAATGTAATTTGTACTGATCATTTAATAGAAAATGACATTTGCGATAATAATAAGAACCGATCGTCAGTGTAAAATGTGGTCGTCGGCTCTGTGACCAGGCAATATAAAACAAAACAAACAGCAACTCACACATAAATGTTTGCATAATTCATTGTCTGCCCAAGCATAACGTACTCTGGGGTTTGTGAAAGCTCTGTCATCAAAGTCTTCTTTGGAGAAATAACTTTGTATTTGAAATCTTTTTTGAATTTTAAATGTGACATTTTTATTCTCACAACCTTTAATATCCACCGTTAAATTCGGAGGTTTCTCAAAAATGGACGTTTACATGTAATTAATGGGTTTCTTTTTATTTATATTAACAAATATACAGGTTATTCTCTGGACGAGGAAACGCATTTTCATCCCAATTCCCAATATTCATGAATTTTTAATAATACTTCAGTTTGATAACATTCTCTTTATATTTTGAAATCAATGAATGTCTAATCTGAATCCCAAGATTTGAACAGTTGGTCAATTTTCTATGTAGTTACACTCCTTATTCGTCCGGTTTAGATAGTTTTGTTGGTGTCGTTGTTAGTGTCGTTGTTGGTGTCGTTGTTAGTGTCGTTGTTGGTGTTATTTCATGTCAAGAAATGGACAGTAAAACTCAGTTACTTTTGTGGAACTACTTCAATATAAATGGAAAACAAGAGTACTCAAAGGGTAGAAATTAAACTAAGGGAATTGTTTAACATAAGGTAATAAAAGCTTTTCAATTATAGCTGAGATTACGAAGAAATACAAAAATGACTAGTAAATTATAGAAAGAAGTCTGCAGGCACTGACATGTCAACCACATGTATCAGCACAGCCGCCAGAAGACATAACAATAGAACTATCTCTATTTTCACTGGATCTGATCATATTCCAGCGAACTGTCTGGAGGCCGATTCTTAATCAGTCGAGAAAGTAGAATCCAGGGTCCTTAACCCTCAGTATGGATACTGAAATATAGCAGAAGAGACCCAAACTTACAAAATGGAAATATATCATTGAACGCACTGTAATAGCAAATTGGACGGTTTTTCAGTTGTGCCTATTTCAAAAGTCTACAAATAAGAGATAGATGCTCATTGGTAAAGAGATAATATAGATCGATCTAAATAGCTAGATTATCTACGAAGCTAGCGATAGACAGATAAATAAATAGACAGATAGGTAGATATACATAGGAAATATTAGACGAATGAATACATGGAAGTATAAAGTGGACTTTGGAATTAAGATGAACTGCTAAAACTACAAGGATTGATTTGCTTTGAAGATGATCTACTCAGCGGAACTTGTATTAAAAAAATGAAATCAACCATACAGTATACATCACAAAAATTATAAAACCTTTGTTTTGGCAAATTAAGTGATGAAATTAAATTCGCGCAAATGCATAAAATACAACACATAATACAAAATTCTAGTACTTATAACTGATCATTGAGTAGCTAAATGTTTTGTGCTGAGAAATATGTGTATGTATGCTGAATGAGTGATTTGCAAAAGTCGGAAAGAAAGTGCAAAAATAGCAAAGACGTTTTCACGACATACAATACATATCAATACTTCGCACCTCAACAAAATAAGGGCGCACTGAGAGACGGAGACAGACACATCAATAAAATCTATAGCATGAAATAGGCCAAACTCTAAATATCAGTACTTTAAAATCCTTCACTGGCTAAATACACTTTTGAACAAGAATTAACTGCCTGTCTGAGTAAGAATTAACATGCACTAGAAACTAATAAAGGCTGTGATACGGAAGACGTGCTTGTAAATCCAAATAAAATGAAGTTCTCACAATTAGTTGTGATGCTTTTAAAATAACAAGTTTGAAAGAATCTCGCGGCCTAAGGTCAACAATAGAAAATTATCGAAATTTACGTTAACAATAATAGAAGTCATCCATTTGATTCTTACCGTATGTTTTAAGGATTCTACATGTGTTACCTTGATCTTTTATTTTATATACCTTTTACACAATTTTTTAACATCTTTAGCTTTTTTAAATTTTTTATTGTTATACTTCATGTTTACATTTATTGGAAGGGTTCATAAGTTTTTGTGCAATTCTACATTTTCATTTTAGAACTTTACTTTTAGTTGGCACCATATAGCCACTATTGTGCTGAAATGCCGTTAAATTCTAATACATACACACATACATAACCGCTTTTATATCTGTTAAAGAAAGTGGGCATTTGTATGATTCTCCTTTTCGGTTTTAAGCTTTCTACCCACTCTTTATGTAAAAGAAATGTAGTTGCAGATGAGTTTATTTTACTCTATTCAGGCGTTATCTGCAACACTTTAATTTCATAATATAATTCATATTATTGTTTTTCAATATTTCTTTGACATAAGAGAAGTTTTAAAACTGAAACATATACAAGAGTATGATAGCATAGTCAAACATATTTTTTTTAAATTGTGTCGACAAGTATACAGAAAGCGGACTTACCCTCGCTAATATTATGGGTCCTTGATGGCTGCACGGCCTTTTCGTGCATATAGTGGCAGGAACTCTTAATCATAACTTCAAAAAGCCGTAAATTACTAACAGCTGTATGTACTCGGTATTTAACCCAAAATAGGAACACTTGAACAAATCCGATATTAGGTGGTAGGAAACGCACAGGAAACACAATTACAAAACTTTCAAAAATAGTGGCCACTAAATGAACCCCACGATTTACACCGAGAAACTTCTGATCACGTGCAAAGATATGATCAGAACCCTTACGTTACTTGTGAGATTAAGCCTGGATTTAACTGTATGCACTCGTATCTTTCTCATGAATCAACAGTGAAGATGTAGTCACATTTTAAATTCACAAATAAAACACAAAGATTTGCACTTATAAACCAAGATAAATGCGTCGTCAGAGCTTATGTTGAGATTCTGAAATTCAAAGTCATGGCGCCAATCTCGCAGAAACTAGTGGCTTAAGAACCATACCTATAAGCTGTCTAGAAGAATCCTGCAACATCTCTATAGGAGTAAAATACAAAAGTGATGACTTTTATTTATTAAATGTACTTTTTGCATGGAGGGAGTTTTATTTCACTATTGGGTTACAGTTTTCATTTAATTCATTTAAATGTCGATAATCATTTGAAATTAGGGATATTGATGATGGTAAATGTCCAGGAATAGTGTGCGAAGGTTCCTCATCAAAAGTCATTGTCGGTAAATGGCGGTAAAAAGCATAGGCTCTGTTTTTAAAGATGGGGATCCAGGATTACAAATGGAGGGCCGAGAATGCAGCATAGCTGAACTTTGACGGACAAAAACGAGGCACATCTTTTCTATGTTTTGTCTTTCAAATAGTTCTCGCAGTTCGAAAGAAAAGTGCATTCCAGTATATTGCTGTGTGTACGATATGTCATAGTAGTATGAACACTCAATATTACATAAAAGAAAGTATTGGCAAAACCTCATTTGTATGAACGTTTCTAATATTGTATAGAAAATGACTGTACTAGGTTTCCTTCACCATATCCTAATCAGATGTGTAGAAACATATTAAGACTCGTATCTTAATTGTTCATACAGGTGTAACAGAACGTTATTTGAAGTCAGTTTAATGAATTTATTACCTGCTTAGTCAATTTTGTACTTTTTGCAGCCTACCTCTTTCTTGCAAGCCATTTATATCAAATAAAAATGGCGGATGAGCATTTTTTGCCTTGCTGAAAATGATTCACTCAAACGAAATACAATTTTCATCTCGAAAACATTCTGTAGTTACACTATATCTCCTGGATGCACATTTATCGTAGTAAATTAAGAATTAAAACTATGATCTTACTGAACAGTTACACAGCACAAGCTCAACAGAAGGCCGTGTATTAGGGACAATTGAAGCTCCTAAAGAAAGTTATCAAAACCCCATATTTATCACACATTTAACTTCACGTTACTTCATCGAAGATAATGGTATATCTGTAGATGTAGTGGTGGATTATTAGTAAATATTCAAACATTACTTGCTGCATAAGGGAAAGTCAACCATGTTTCGCCCGAACAAGTGAAGCACGAAATTCTCTCGACTTACATCCTTTCTATATCCGATGAAAGAAATATTTTGTATCATAATGTAATGAAGAATAAAAAAATTAATCACGCAAGATAACTTTTCAAATTTTGTAAAAAAAAAAAAAAAAAAAAAACGTTATACTGTTGAAAATAAATAGATTTGCATATGACAAACTTCTTTGAAGAGATTATGTTTTGAACTTTAAGAATTCAGCTTTACCGAAAGACACCACGAAATAATTGCTGAGTAAGGCTGCACTATCCCATAATATGTTATCAAAGCTGAAGCAGGAGAATAAGAACTCATGGTAGCTAAAATATTCATCAGAAAAACGATGGCTAATTCATTGTTTTTGGATATGCCTTGATAGCTAAAAGCAAGTTATGGCATTCAATTTGATTTTTCTTAGGACTTAATCAGTCAAATTTAAGGGGTTATTTCTTATTTTCTAAAAGAAGTGCTATTATGACGAGAATTACATTCTGAGAAAAATAGTTTTTCAAATGGTTCATTAGAAAATGTAAGTAATTAGTCCATACAGTTCATAACAGGCTTGAAACTCAGAATGATACTCGAAGTATTAATATATAAACGTCACAACAGGCCTCAAGATTCAATATGATACTGAATTACAACATACACCTCATAATAGGCTTGAAATTCAGTATGATACTCGAAGTATTAATATATAAACGTCATAACAGGCATCAAAATTCAGTATGATACTCGAAGTACACTCTTTGTGTAGTCGTGTTGCCTACAAATCAGATGATTAATTCCGATAAAATATGCTCGTGATAATTCTGGTTAACTGTGTCGAATATCAATATTAATTTTTGTAGCTGTTGCATTTCATAAATACTTCTAGCATATTGTTCCGAACTGCTGTCACATATATAATAGATGAATATGAATGCTGACGTCTTGCGGATGGTCGATGCTTTTATGAACAACCCATGCAAAGCTCATATTCCATTATCATTATATTGTACTTTGTCAATCCGCCAGAACCAATATAAATATATACCTGACTACATTCTGATCAACAGGAAGCTAGAAATGAATTAGGTGTGCTTCATATTTCGTAATGGAAGTGACACTTTATCTGTCGTTGGCCATATCAAAGTTGATTTCTGATAAAGATCTTGCAAATGTCATAGTGGGTAGCATTGCAAGCAGTTTCTTTGCATTGCATATGAGTGCTAGACTATGTCTATTTCCAATTAAAACCAAAAATAGTCTTTTAAGCAAAATCCACAACTGTAGCTGGTTTCATATATATTGTCATAAAGTGTATAGAGCATTTGAAATCTATCGATGATGTAAAGTCTGTTACTGTTCCGTCTCAAAAGTATCCAATAAGTGGCGGTCGGATGCTTTCAACCTGTGAATTAAATTGTCCTTAAAAAGCTGGTAAGCAAAAGCTAAAGCAGACAGTTTTTACTACCATATTCCTAGATTGTGCGTCGCTGCTGAAAAAGGTGCAAAACATGACGGCTACGACAACCTTCTTGTGATGCCTCCTCTGAAAGACGTCTATATTAAACAGCGATATTGAGAAACTGATATGTGTATATATGACCAGTCATTTTCATTCTTTTTCATGAAGAAATTGAAAACGAACTCCATTTATCTAATGTTTTATGAAAGGTCTGATCTTGTTTCTCCAAGAAAAAGCATGGAAGGGGATTTTTGTGTCTCTTGATTTCTGACGTTTTCAAAATGCATCCAATATCTCTGAAAAAGGATTGAAAACAATATTATTTTTTTTGCTGTCCTTGAACAACAATCTTATACCCTTGTGAATTTCATACACGTATCGGTTTGTATTTTCCCTGAGGAGTAAGTTCAAAGAAACTATATCAGAATCTTGTTGCACTGGAGGCTTAAGTATTTTGAAGTCCATTGCTAAAACATTATCGTACTTCTCACTAGGACAGGCATGTACATCGTACGGCCCGAGACTTAGTTTTATCCGGTTACATTTACATCACACGCGTACATTTAAAAATCGCTATCAGGCCTGCACCCTGGAGGAAGTTGCACATTCCTGCACAAGGAATTCAAACAAAGAGCTTTATATACCCTGTAGAGATTCAACGTGTGTTTTTAAATATTCTATTTTTGAAAAAATTAAATGTAATGAAGAAAGGATGGCGTTTGTCTAGAACCCTAATTATTAATGTGTTTAATTTTCAAGTGATAAACCCCATGATAAACAAATCTGGCATCATTGTAATGTTGGACGGGGAAGAGGGTGTAAAGGAGAAAAAAAGTTGTGCATTTCAACAGTAGTTTATAAAAGACCGTAAGTCGCAGGATATTTGGGCTGGGAGAGACAATAACTAAAGTTTAAACTCAGCATGGAA
The DNA here is from genome assembly GCA_029931535.1 of Margaritifera margaritifera. Classification (NCBI taxonomy): domain Eukaryota; kingdom Metazoa; phylum Mollusca; class Bivalvia; order Unionida; family Margaritiferidae; genus Margaritifera; species Margaritifera margaritifera. The sequence continues at coordinate 1,867,938 of JAQPZY010001636.1, read as the reverse complement.
ATAGAAATAATTAGATAATACATTTGGCGAATATAAAAAAGCCAGATTGGAAGGTATCAGTACATTAATTGAGTCAATCAGCTTTTATTGCGTCCTATTGAGGTCGGTAAGAAAATCATTAATATTTGTTCTCTGATTTTTATTGGAAATTTGAAAAGGAGTGAAGAATGTTACTTGTATTCAACAGAAAGCAGCATTAAATCCCACACAGAAGAAAGCATGTGTATTGAGATCAGCCTCTGGTTTTTTGCGTAGATGACAAAGTAAATATATCTGATTTGATCAGTTCAAAAAAGGCCACTTGCACTTAAGTAGTATATATGCTGTATGTCCTATATCTTATCATAAACAACCTTATTTTCATTTTTTTTCTCAAAAATCAACCCCACTACCCCGCACTTAACAAATATTATTTATCAACAATCAACACTATACCACCCACAATAATTTGTTTAGAAGGTATGCTTGCTTATACCTGTCACAAACGACCTTATAATCATTTTTCAAAAACAAAAACCCTACCACCACGAGAGAAAAAAAAAAGAAAAAAAAATTAACCCGGCTCTGAGGATATTACCCGTCATAAACCATTTGCCATATCGTCGTCATGCCGATATGCGATCAAAGCGAGCTACACAAACGCCAATGGCTCATTAATTTAGATACTAATTGGTTAAAATCCATTCAACATAAAATTCAAATTCCTACAGTCAGCAATTAACACTAAACTATCAGACGTCAGCAATCAAAATTATGTCCTACCACCCGTAGATCCAATAACCAAATATCATCAGTTAGTCACTGTCATTTAATCGTTGTCCTCTCAATAGTTGTCTACCCAAGTGATAACTGACAATTATCAACATTGGACACTTAACACTTAATCATTGTCACCACAACCTTTATCATCTGATGCTACGTTGTGCCTAGAGTCCCGTGACCCGACAAAAGCGCGCACGACAAAAGAGCGCCGACAAAGTAGCGAGACGACAAAAGAGCGCAAGACAAAGGAGCGCCGACAAAAGGGCTTTAAAAATAGTATAATATAGAAAACATTTAAAAAGTTACAATTGTTATTTTCGTTTATAATCTAATTTCCAAAATATGAACAATGTCACAAATATTAGATTAGAATAATAATTATTATGATGTTATTTTCTTTTAAAATCTAATTTACAAGAAGCGAGGACTACCTCTGCGATTTCTTCTCCGTCTTGCAATATAAGTATCCTCCAAATAGTCCATGAGTGGCGTCATTTAGTTTGGACAAGCCTCTATCAAATCTTCAAATGCAGTAAGAACGTCGATTGTAGGCATGAAGCTAAATGCCAGTAGTATCTTTACTTTAATCCGAAATTCCTCGTTGTCGCGATAGAGTTGCGAAAGACCTAATTCCTGAACTTTTCTCCAGAGACATTGACCAAGGTGAAAGAGACAGCCAACAAGACCAGTATCCGGATAAATGTGCTGTATGGCATTCTGCGTAGCTTTTTCAAACTCAGAATAACGCTTGCTGGCTGCAATGATGGTTTAAGCTCTTGGAGTTTTTCGAAAACGAGTCGGTATGTTGTTTCTGCTTTGTCTAGTATGAGAGAGTAAATCAACGGCATGACCTTGTTATCAATCAAAGCATGAATTGTAAAAACCTGATAAAAAAGAATTTGCGCCACTTTGAATGTCCCATCGACCAACCAGTGTGTATAACGATCCAATAGATCTAAATTCTCATGGGTTCCGAACATCAAAATTCTGTTGTCAGCAACTGGTCCTGAATTCCACAACAAGAAAGACCTTCCTCTTGTCGTCGTTTGTAGATTAACAGGTATATGGATGTCTTCGACGGTTTGTGGATTAGGATATGGCAGCTGTTTCGTTTCCTGTGGCGTTCGATTGTGCGTTGTGATGCGTGGTATGCCGGTAAATGACTGGCAGCTTCCAACGATATGCCACTTGTAGTTTGTTGTATTATCTATCTTGTTTTGTTTTTTTACTCCTTCTGCTGCTCGCCCCCATATTGCCGACACGACTTTCGACGCTACGTGTTTTGCTGAATCAGGAGCGTGATTGTGTTCGGATGTTGACAGGACATTGTCGTTCAGTATGTTCAGTCTTCCACGGCAGCCATCTTTCTTGCAGCATCTCCAGGATGTACACCCATCAGCATTTTTTCTATGTCCTTGCGATATCTGTAACCGTCGACCAACAAAATAGTCTTGCCTTTCTGGGAATCGATCTTCTCCGTGTTTAATTTTTTTGTCAAATACTGGACTTTTATACGCTTATATATGCCCAAAAATTAATTAACGTATAGATTTCACGATCCGCTGATTTTTAATAAGTAAATAATAGGTTTCATATAAGATGCAAAATCTTTTGTTCTCATTTCAATCGATGTGTTTACAATATCTAAGTATCCTAATTAATGTTCAGGTTTCATATGCGCTGCGCTCTTTCGACGGCGCCCTTTTCTCGGGGTGAAATTGATTGCGTTCTTTTGTCGGCGCTCTTTTGTCGGTGCGCCCTAGAGCTCAGTACTTATGCTGACACAAAACATAAGCCAACTGAAAGATAATCAGCTACCAACCGGATTCTGCAGGAATTCTGTCAACAAACAATTCCAATAAATAAATTTTAAAATCTAAGCTTTGAAACCGTCATTAGTTCATATGTCCACTAAAAGATGATAGATAGACGAAAACTGATCATCAACAATAAACAATTATTACTAAGTTTTAAAATTTAACACCCACTACAGTGAGGTGCTCTACGCGTGTAGCGCGTTTTCTGAGCTGAGACCAGTGTATGGTTACAAAACCCAATTAATATAATACATTTACAAAAATGTAAATATTCAGTTAACAGAGTGTTACTGACAATAATCAGCACTGGCCAGATAAACTCTGAAAGTTGATCGCTAGAGCCTAACAATTAGACATTAAAACTTAAAATCATTCAGATACTCCATAACACCTGATCAAAGAATACATGTATTCAGGAAAAAATCCAGGAAGTATCAATAGAGGGAAACTGTGAACTATAAATATAAATACAGGTAAGCTACTCATAGGTATTTATACGTGTCATAGAAAATGACACGTTCCTTATAACATAGAATTTACTAAACTAATTTTGATCAAATTTGCAACAGAGATAATCAAAAATTGCAAATTTACGGTTATATTATATATTAACAATAAAATATAACTTTAATATATCTATCAGATAAAAATTACATAACTAAAGCTTATTTTTTATCTTTTTAACTTTAATAACGAGCTCTCTTTAGCTATGTGGTAGAGTGGTCGAATACGATGAAAATGCATGTTCCAATCCAACAACAGGCTTGCAATTTTGCTTCGTAGACTATCTATGAGAACATGGGTAAAAGGAGAAAGTAGAAGATTAAAGGTAAAACGAATATAATTAGATATAACAACACAGCGATCCGTTGGATTTTGAGCAAAATCGTATGTGTTGATGATAATGCGCATAAGGTGAAAAATGACGCCAAATTAAGTCAAAAGCCAAATGACAAAGATCATAAAAATTGCTAACAAAATCGTCTATATTGATCAAATAGTATCAATACATGAAATTATTATATAATATCTGACAATTCATCTTCAGGTGATAATATCAGGCCGTAACAGACGCACAGACAGACGAACGGAAAACATAAAAACATAATACCTTATGGCGGGCGTAAATTTTTTTTAGGTGGTTTTGGATTCAAGCTAACTATTTTGTCCAGCAAAATCCATTTGCAATTAGAAAATGCTTTGTAAACTCTGACATCGATAATGGCACAAGCAATGTAAACAACTCATCTATAGCAAATTTAGATGCATCAGCCATTTTGTAACCGAAGAACTTTTGCAATATTATACTGTAAGAAACAGTTAGCTCGTAATCTAAAGCAGCAAGGTATATATCAGCAAGAATGGTTTTAGCATTCGACATTTAAAGTGCTAGAATTTTTTTAAAAATTAAAAAGATTGGAGCATAGCAGGGAAAGGATTGTAGTTTTGATGGGCATCTTTGGTTTTCCCTAACTTAAAAATTACATACAATACAAAATGCTGTGTAATAGGCCCAAGACATTTTATCAAATCAATTTTCTGTTTCATTCACAATTCCTGAATTTCCTCCAACTCATTTTCAATTTCTTCCGCTTACATGCCCTTGCAAGATCTTCTTAATTCTCCTCTTAAATCCTCTTATATGTTGCCTAATGCATCTAATTTGTTTTCTGTTACATCTAATTTCTTTCTATGTATCTGTATTTCGTTAGCCAATAGCTTGTATGCGTCCTCTGTTGTTATCCTTTCATTCAATTTCTCTTCGACTACACCAATTATCTCTAGTTCTTGTATTTCTTTATTTGTGATAGCAGGATAACTATGTTTATCTTGTAAAATAGTATTTTTTGAAGCAATAAAATTGTCTAATTCTTTTAAATGATTACGTTCTATGTGCTTGCGCAAGTTAAAATTACCTCTAGCCGTATATCGACAATGTGGACAATACTATTTAAGTTGGCAGATTTTGGTAGGCAATTGGCATCTAGGCTGCCTTTAACGGGCATATAGGTCACGTTAATTAAGCATATAGGTTGCCCTTAGTAGGTAGAATAAGTATCTAGACAGCCTTTAATCGTCAGGATAGGCATCTAGATTGCCTACAATAAGCATAATAGGCATCAAGGTTGCCTGTGATAGGCAAAATAGGCATATAGGCTACCTTTAATAGGTATCTAGGTTGCCCTCAATCGGCAAAATAGGCATAACGGTTGCCGTAATTAGGCATCTAGGCTGTTTTAAATAGGTAAAATAGGCGCCTAGTTTGCCTTTAATATGCATCTAGATTGCTTGAATAAGGCAGAATATGCACCTAGGCTGCCTTTAATAGGCATATAGGTGGTTTCTAGAAGGCCAATTAGACAATCTGGCCCGTCTTTAATAGGCATCAGAGTTCCCTTTAATAGGCATCTAGGCATCTAGGTTGCAGGCAGTCTATATTCCTAATCTGCCTATTTAAGGCAACCTAGATACCTATCCTGCCTATCGAAGGCAACCCAGATGTCGAATCTGCCTATTCAAGGAAACCTTGATGCTAACTGCCTATCAATCTAAATCTGCCTACTTAAATAGCTATGCCTACAAGGGATTCTCCACTTCTCAATATAAAGCTAGGGATAATTTTAACTTGCGCGAGCACGAAGAACGCAAGCACCTTAAAGAATTACACAATGTTGTCGCTTCAAAAATGCTAGTTCACAAGATAATCCAAGATTCCCTGCTATCGAAAATAAAGAAATAAAAGAGCTAGAGCCAAAAGGTGTAATCGAAGAGAGTTTGGCAAAACAAACTGAAAGGATAACAACAGGGGAAGCATACAAACTATTGGCTAATATATTACAGATACATATCAAGAAATTAGATGCATTAGGAAACACATTAGAGGGTATAGGAGGAGATTTAAAGAGATTTTACATGTTGTGATCTATCAATGACATGGAAGGGGAAGTCTTGGAAGAGATTGAGAACGAGTTGGAGCAAATGCAGGAAATTGTGAATGGAACAGAAAAATATTGGCTGGATAACATTTTGCGTTGTAAAGTTAAAGTGCAATTTTTGAAGTTAGGGAAACCAAAGCTTGCAAAAATTAAACACAGCAAGCAAAACCCAGTAGAAGTTCCTTCTTATCCCACAATGCACAACAATCCTAAAATCCTTTCCCTGCTATGCTCTAAATTGTATATTTTAAAATTCTAACACTTTAAATGTCGAATGCTTAAACCATTCTTGCTGATATATACCATGCTGCTTTAGATTCCGTGCTGTTTCTTACAGTGTGATGTTGCAAAGGTTCTTCGGTTATAAAATTCTTTCTCCATCTAAATTTACAATAAAATAGTTGTTTAAATTGCTTGTGCCATTATTCATGTCAAAGTTTACAAAGCGCTATCTAACCACAAAATTATTTTGCTGGAGAAAATAGTTAGCTGGAATTCAAGATTACATACATTGTCTACGAAGCAAAATGTCATGCCTATTGTTGATTTTGAACATACATTTTCATCGTATTGGGGTTCTGAACTCGACCACTTTACCACATTGGTACGTAGAGTTCGTTACTAAACTAACACTGAAGCTTAGAAATAACAATTATAAACAAAATAAAGAGAACATCTTAACATTAATAATAGTAAACCTTTGATCAAAATCTGCCAAGTAGTAATGAAGTTATGAGCATTTAAAGATTTGTCAGGGGGGACAACTCATCACAGACTTATAACCTTTCCTTACTTTGATCACATCACAGATGAAGAATACTAATTTAAAATAATTTTAATTTTCTTTAACAGCACTTCGAACATTTCTTTTTCGTATATTTTTAAGAAAATAAATATAAATTATATTCATTTTCAGATAAATACAAATATATATGTGAAGGAATAAACACTATTTAGTTTTACTGACAAAGATATGTTTAAATTTAATTTTTAAGAAAAAGATGAAATTTGAGGTTTCTGGAAAAAAAGAGTGAGAACAATCACTAATTTTAATATATTCTTAGCACAACATTTCAAACGCGACTAGTGACACATAAATAAGGCCAATTAGGTATAGCTAATGCTGAGATTGGGAGAAATGTAAATTTTATTTAAATCAATTAAATTTCAATTTTCAGTACTTCTAAAATTTATCCAAATAACCATTTGAATGTGTAGCACCATCTCCCATACCTTTCTGCTTAACAATTTCAATAAAATTACCTTTAATTTGTATTATGAATGACTATTTACAAAATTTAAAAATCTTTTATCTCTCATATGATATCATAAAAACTCATGAATATTAATGAGATTGACCAAAGCTATATCCCTGATATTTTTTCAAAGTTAAATATCTCGAGAAGTTCATAACTGATTTTGATGGATTTTTCAGTTATTTATGTTATGTTGTCCTCTATATTTTTATTATACTTATTTCTAAACTTCAATGTAACTTTAATGGTTTTTTAAAAAATGTATCTGTTTGTTTGGTAATTTAAACCAATTAAAGTTATTTTTAATGATTCCTTACAATATCACCATAAATTTATATAATTTTATTATTTTAATAAATTCTCTGTTATTAGAAATGTGTCATTCTCTATGACATGTATAAGTACCTATGAGTAGCTTACCTGTAATTCTATTCATAGTTCCCAGTCTCCCTCTATTTTATACTTCCTGTTGTTTTGTTTTTTTTGTTGTTGTTTTTTTCTTTTCTTTTTTCTCATAATACGTGTATTTATTGATCAGCTGTTTTGGAGCATCTGAATGGTTTTAAGTTTTAATGTCTAATTGTTAGTATCTAGCGATCAACTTTCAGAGTTTATCTGGCCAGTGCTGATTATTCTCAGTTATACTTTATTAATTGAATTGTTGATATCTTTGTATACGGAATAATAATATTTGGCTTTTGTAACAATACACTGGTGTGAGCTCGGGCAACGTGCGCGTAGAGCACCTGACTTTTGGGGGTGTTCAGTTTAAAACTTAGCAATACTTATTTATTGTTGATGATAAGTTTTCGTCTATCTATCATCTTTTAGTGGGCCCATGAACTAATTAGATTTTCCAAACTTAGATTTTAAAATGTATTTATTGGAATTGTTTATTGACAGGATACCTGCAGAATCCCGTTGGTAGCTGATTATCTTTCAGTGGGCTTATGTGTTGTGTCAGCATAAGTATTGGACTCTAAGAATAAAGTAGCCTCAGGTGATACTAGTTGGGGTGACAACAATTAAGAATTTGGTGTCCAATGCTGATAATCGTCAGTTATCACCTGAGTAGACAACGAATGAGTGGACAACTATTAAATGACAACTGCTGATACTTGGTTATTGGATCTACGGGCTGTATGACATAATCTTGATTGCTGACGTCTGATAGTTTAGTGTTAATTGCTGTCTGGACGATTTTGGATTTTATTCTGAATGGATTTTAACCTATTAAGTATTTAATTAATGAGCAATGGGCGTTTGTGTATATCCTTTCGCTGGCATGCAGCAGTGACGTCGCTATAGCGAATGATTTATGAAGATGGAGTTTTAACCTCAGAGCAGGATTCATTAATTTACTTTTGTCTCGTTGGGGTTGGCTGTTTATTTTTTAAATTAAGGTATTTTGTGAATGAGTTACGAATCCTACTTTTAAAAAATGTATCGTGGAGGGTAGTGTGTTTGTTTATAAAAACATTATTTGTTGGTTTCTGACAAACATTTTTTGTCTATGGGGTTGATTTTTGAAAAAAGAAAATAAGGTTGTTTGTGGCCTGATGTAGGATATACATGGTATATACTACTCACTTTAAATTCCAGTTATTTATTTCAAATGCAAATATTTCCATGAAATGAACGACAACCTATGCTTATATTTGAATATGTTGTGTCAAGTTAGTGCCTAACATATGTAACAAAGTTTTTCTGCATCTAAACTTATAATTAATGCACTGTATTTCATCAAAAGTTTGAAAAAAATGATGGAAATATATAAGGAACCTAATTACTGTAGTGATACCTTGAATGGCATAAAAGGGAAAAATCCATCTTTGTGATAGATAGGCATTATAGATAGGCATTATATATACATTAATAGTTAATTTATTTATGCTTGTCAATGAAATAAGTAAATAAATCAGTTATTTGAGGCATATTTGAAGAAACCTATGCTAAATAACATAATTTTACGTAATTAAATGTGGGAAACACCTGACTTAGACATGATTTCTTTATTACAAATGCGCCCCAAACCACACCTCTATATTCAAACTCAATCAAAACTTCAATATATCTTATGGTTAACATAACTTTGAATGCATTTAAAACTTCATGTGGATGCAAGCAAAACTTGACTGCAATACTTGTTAATTTAATGTGTTTTTCTTCACCCGGAGGATAATACTATATTGTTAATAGGGCCATTTGTTGCTTTAATGAGTGTTTCTTCACCCCTGGGATAATATTATAGTACTAATAGAACGCATGCGGTTAGTTCGATTCTTCCAATTTGATGGGACCATGGTAATTTCGTTCAGGCACTAGCACCATAACTCGAGTAATGATAAGTCTGTCTTGACGAGAATTATGAACTAATACATTTTTTTACCATTTTCCTGCCTGCTATGTAACAAATATGATATCGAAGATGAATATCAATTTTCTTTAGTGTGTCCTGTATATATATATATATATATATATATATATATATATATATATATATATATATGTGTGTGTGTGTGTGTGTGTGTGTGTGTGTGTGTGTGTAAACTTAATAATAACCTCCTTGTGGAACAAACCATCCATAAATGCATTCGACTGTCAACTTCTAGTAATAGTAAAACAACAAGTTCACTGGCTAAATTTGTTTATGAAGCGTTTAAAATAAGAGATTTTTTTATTTCTTAAAATGTTAATATTTTTAAAAAATGGCGTAAATTGGTCAAATTGATCTTTACAAGTAAAATAATGATTTTTTTGTAGAAAAGTTATTCTAGATAGTTCAAACATATCTGGGAAACTGTATTTTGTGTGATCATGGCAAGGCAAGTCCCTTTCTTTGGACCTTACAGTTATGACCAGTGGCGTCACCTGACACTTCACTTAGTCTCTCTTGTAAGATAAATTGTATTATGAAGAAAACCATTCTAGAGAAAATGCAACCAAACTTTGCAGTTTTGCTTATGTGGTTCTACAGATACAGACAAAATAAATTTATTAAATAGGTGCATCTTTCGTCATCTATTAAAATATGTGTTTCCGCAATTTGTCAAACCCACATGGAATGTCATTAGTTCCTACACAATCTGCTGGATCTTACATCCTAAGCAAACATCAACCCAATGTACATGTATTGCACCAAAGTCAGCGAAATGGTTGCAAACAAGATTTTAAAAAAAAAAACATCTATGGGCCATAAAGAAACCACATGTGCAAATATATTTCGAGCAAAATGAAAAATTTTAATTATGAAGAGTGGAACGACGACCCGAATCCTAATTCACCAATCGGGTATTTCAGAATTATATCAACTAGAAAATTAATTTCTAGGAAAACGTATACTTTTTGATCAAACATTAGTTAAATTGCAGTTTTTGAAGATTAAAAGAACAAAGTTTTCAATCCTTGAATATATACTGTCAACCAAATTCCACACAAGCTCCTGTATAGAAGCCGGTACAAAACAAAGAGCAAGTATATATAATTGGACGAAAAATTTGCGTCGTTTTCCCCCGGGCACAAATCAAGTTTCATCTAATAAGGGAGTGAACATATCCCTGATGACTGGAGTTGATGATAACTGTCACCTTCAATACCATGAAAGATATGGCAAATTAGATTTAAGGGGACACTGTTGGGTAATTAGTACGAAATCGTTTACAGCACAAAACGAGCCGTGTTGATTTCTACAGTTTCATATAAGATTGGGAAGGGATACATTTTTCGTTGGATCATTAAATTCGTGATTTGTAGCAAAACCGCAATCTTCGAAAATTGGTATATCACGAAAAATAGTGAATTATTATATATGATGTGTGGTGTATATATGACAGCACCTAAAGAAGAACACAAAAGGCCAATGAGAGAATTTTATGCACTTTGTATACTATTGATTAATATTATCAAGCATCTGACAGATGAATTTAATCAACTATCAATGAAATGGTAGACTTTGTCACTTATGCCTAGAAAATGAGATTTCTACACGAGAAGTTTAAGGTTTCATTTCGCGGAATTGGTATTAGGCGAATGACCAAATAGGATTGCTGAACTATCTAGAAAACCTTTATTGTGGTATGTGAGTGGGTTCGTCGTTTGTACTTAACAGCTTTAAAGAGTCTAGCCCAAAGTTTATTTTCAACCGGACTACAAGTTTATTTTCAACCTGACTACAAGTTCAAATGAAATTTTTGACTAAATATGTTGCAGTATAGAGCTGCAACGATGAGATCCTGAAGATAACATTTTCAACATTTTTTATGACAATAAGGAATTAATGGACACTAACTTCGAATTTCAAGTGTCGAATTTTAAGCCTAAGTTTGAACTTGAACGCAAACATTGTTTAATCCCCATGTATGAGTATGTATGTATATATATATATATATATATATATATATATATATATATATATATATATATATATATATATATATATATATGTACGTACATACGTACATACATGCCTGTATGTATGCATGCCTGTATGTATGTATGTATGTATGTATGTATGTATGTATGTATGTATGTATGTATGTATGTATGTATGTAACACTGCAGAATAAATCCGTTGAATGTAATTAGTCAATCGTAAGTCAATGAAAAACCGTACATCCCCAGTCTGACGATATATGCGAGACTTCCTATATATCATTTGATGCAACTCGTATTCCAGCCTGCAATATGGTTGTTAAGCATATAGTATGTAATGTGTTAACAATTGTGGTCACGTGTGCTATGGGTAATTCTTTTTATTTCATATTTTTATTATATTAATGTAAATTTGGTTTAGATTCAAATATTAAAATTCACTTGTTCGCGATGTTTTAAGAAGACATTTAATAAGCAGATATAATTATTGTAAGTTTCTGTCGTATGACATGACTGTATGCATTATACATGTAATAGAAGTAACCAAAATACACTGAGACATGAAAAACAAAAAATTATGTGAATAACAAATTCGTCAAGTATGTCGATAGGCGAGTGACACGGGTGAATATAATCCGCCAGGGTTATAATATAACATTATATAATATTATATATTATCTATATTTGCATTGTCTATTTTTAAAGAAGGAATAGGAATACCACTAAACACTATAATCTGTAAACAACCTCTCTGTGTGTGTGTGAGTGTGTGTGTATATATATATATATATATATATATATATATATATATATATATATATATATATATATATATATATATTGATTCATAAGTTATAACTGCCTGCTATCAATGTAGCTAAGTTAATATTTAATATTGTATGTATACTCATGGGCCAATTGGCTTACTGCAATAATAAAATTCCTATCATCTGCCTACGGCTTGAGTTATATACAAATGCGGCCATGCCGCGGCAGTATGTATCCGTATCACACGTTTATCAACCAATAGTTTAATTTCATACATTCTATTGAAGGAAAACAATACCTCCGTAGGTCAAGTATTAAATGAACATACAGACGTCTCGAAATATATAGAGCGATGGACGATTCTGCTAGATTGTACAGCATTACCAAGAAAATCGTAATTATTGGTCTAGAACGTGTTGGTTTAATTCTACTTTAGTCAAAAGGTTAAAATGTCATGACAAAGAATTTTTCTTGTGAATGGCCACAAATAGTGATCCCCAGAACGCCTAACACAGTATCTAAGTCTGACTGCCAGTTGTCTATTGTGCCAAAATGGTATAGTAATGTGCGAAGTGTGAATGATCAAAGCTTAGGGCTTATTTGTGTATAAACTATAGTCATGGAAATGTGGATTTGTCTCGTTTGTAGCGATTTATGAGTACATTATTTCTTCATCCTATTCTTATCTTACTTATTTACAAGGCATCTTAACAAGTTTGGGCCATTTGTAAACATAGTAATTTCTCTTACTGAATGTAAACGAACATCAATAGTATTCACTGTAGGTTGTGAAAATGCATTGCACTGTCGACGTAATTATTAACTTCACTCAAAGCTGACACACAAGGTTTTCCTTTTTTATTATTTTCTGTGCGAAAACCTAAATTAAATGAAATCCATTAACAACTGTGATCCGGTCTGCTTATTATACATAACAGCTGAGATCCGGTCTGCTTATGATACATAACAGCTGAGATCCGGTCTGCTTATGATACATAAAAGTTCAATCTAAATGGAATACTGAAAAATCGTTTTTGTTTTGTCCGTTATTTTTCTATCAGAGTAGCCAGTGGTATCTTGCATCCTTGCGTGTGTTTCTGTGTGGATGATGTATTGATTTAACAAGGGCAGGTTCCACAATTTCAACATGATAAAACATTGCATGCTGAAGTTGATTATAAGGCTGATATTTTCATTTCGTACTTACATGTTTTAAAAGGTGTAATTCTCATAAGAAATTATATATTTGATATCTCACGAATCATACAAAATTATATACGCGCATTACAGTTGAAGAAGTAAAGTAAGATATTTTAATCTGATTTGTAAGACTGTTTGCTTAAAACCTGAGAATATTTGATAAGCTGTACACGTGTTGCGCGATTAAATCCTGACTGTAATATAAAAACCTGTAAAATTACAAAACAACCAGTCCAATTACAACTTACCACAACCGGTAGAATTACAACGTACCACAACCGGTAGAATTACAACTTACCACAACCGGTAGAATTACAACTTACCACAACCAGTAGAATTACAACTTACCACAACATGGCCAACAAAGAAAGAGAATGGAATTTATTTTTCAAGAATAATAACAAGGATAAAAAAGTTACATCTGAACTGGAATTAACAAGAAATGCTAAGAAATAATAGTAAAACGTCTGCTTCTACGGTGATGTCAATGACGAATTTGTTATAACAGCCGCCACAAAAGAATGTAGCAGTAGAACGTGAACAGAGAATTTAGTACAAGAAACATTTCAGTGTGTCACTTGCACATCCTGTAAAATTGGCTTCATTCTGTCTGCAAGAGATGCAGAAGCAATTTTATACGTAAATATTGAAAAGAAAATTCTCTCCAATTTAGAAACCACTGTATTTGCCTTCGTTTGGTATTCATGTTATTACCCCCTGTCGTTCTGCAATTATGTAATTACCAGTTGTAGTTGAGATTTCTGACAGCATGCTTGTAATGATCGTTACTGTAATTATCGGTCAACCATTGTGACATACGAATAATTGTTATGCTCTTTTGATTTTTAATTGGTGCAATGTATAAGAGCTATGGTACACACAATAACGTTTAATAAGCAAAAAGTGCAGTCAACCCACACGAACACAATCATATTTTCCCGTAGGAAGCCGATAGATAGATAGATAGATAGATAGATAGATAGATAGATAGATAGATAGATAGATAGAAAGATAGATAGATAGATGGATAGAAAGATAGATAAATAGATATATAGATGGATAGATAGATAGATAGATAGATAGATAGATAGATAGATAGACAGACAGACAGACAGATAGATAGATAGATAGATAGATAGATAGATAGATAGATAGATAGATAGATAGATAGACAGATAGATAGATAGATAGATAGAACATTCTTGCAAGTCTTCATGTCAACATATTTTTTCTTAACCATGGGCGGCAAGTACAGGTTGTACCAAAGCCAATGCTGAGTGGAATTTTTGATTGCCATGGAGTTAGTATTGGCAATGTTCTAAGTAACAACTAATAATAACTATGCACCGTGGACTTCTTTCTAAATATCAACTAATAATAACTTTACTCCATGGACGTCTCTCTAAATAGCAACTAATAATAACTCTACTCCATGGACGTCTCTCTAAATAGCAACTAATAATAACTCTACTCCATGGACGTCTCTCGAAATAGCAACTAATAATAACTCAGCACCATGTACTTCTTTCTTTACAGTTCTGTTTATTTTTATAAAGGGAAGGGGACTAACCTAAAAATAAAAGTCGAAATCAAACAAATAAAGCACAATGATTTTAAAATTGAACACCTGAGAATGTTTCTGGTTTTTGAATCCAAAGTTAAAGAGTTCCTTAAATTTGAGAAAATCCCCACATTTTGTTCAAGAATAAACCAGACTCTTTGCAACAGAATTCAAGATATCGTGACCGCATTTTAATCCTTGATAAGAGCTTAAGAGAGAAATTACAATCTGAGATGTTTTTGGTGAAACTGGGGCCTGAGATAAATACAAGTTCAAACAGAGAATTGATGATATACAGCGTATTGCAACTAGCAAGAAGAATAGTGAATCCCTCAATAAACAAAAGAAAAATAAAAAATAAAAGAAAGGCCTATTATATTGGTGTACATCTCTAAAACATAAATTGCCAGTTATGTTCTTGTAAAACCAAATTTTAATCGCGAATACGGTAAAAGTATTAAAATCGCAAAGAAAAATGGATAATATTTAAATACTAGTACCAAGACACATTTAGACAGCTGACCCGGGCTGATTTGGGCGTGTATCGAACCCGCGATTCTTGTATTACGAGTCAGACGCTCTTCGAACTGAGCCACCGCAGCGATGCGGCTCCCCTAGAAAGAAAGAGAGGTGAATGGAAGGACCAACCTACATATTGTATAGCTCAATTAAAATTAAAAGAATAGGAAAATCGGAATTTACACTGCCCCACTAGAAAATAAGAATATCAGATATGATTTTGGTACCTGCATGAATAAGAAACTCATATGACAAATCAATGAATGATTAAATGGCGAAAACCAATAAGAATGAGAGATATACGATCAGCTGCTACTAAGAGAGATACATGATCTGGTACTTCTCTGTTGAATGTAATTAGATCGAAAGAAGCCGAGGACTTGGGTCAACGACCAAACAATGAGAAAATTAGGTTTCACTGTAATAGAAATCTGCCCCTCGATATTTTATCTTGTTAAAAGTTTTGACGGTTTATTGCAGGCTAAAGGCATCGATGAGTGTTTAATTATAACTACGTGTTGTCGAGAACAGAACGTTTGGTGAGTCTGTTGGCTGCAAGCTGAATCCTTCCAGAATAGAAAGTTCCTTCACGAACTACGATTTGACTTTAACTAAGTACCATTTGCGTCTTTTAGTTTCGTCATGTTCATTGAATGGACACCATTCTTGAGTATTGTTAAAACGTTGCAACAAATAAGACTTTAATGCTATACGAGGACATATACATTATTTGCTCCATAATTACGCATCAAGCTGTATCTTTTACTATCAAATTCGTTTTTATGGTTCTAAGGTCTTTCCGTGAATATAAATCGTTTAGTCTGGATCATGTCTGCATAACATTGTAACTTACTAATCGATTTTTGCGCCCGCTAGCAAACCAGAGAGAACCGAATAAAAATTCCGTTTGAGGGTGGTTGTAAGTGTTCACAAGACACATTTGAAGAACAGAGAAAAATGTTTTCGAACGAGGAACTATACAATTAACATGAAAACTATCTCGCCGCATCCAGGAAAGATGAGAAGTGCACCAAATGATAAACTCTTCAGTCTTTACAAAAATACCTCCTCGGTAACGTGACACAATAATTGTATTTTCCATCTGCATCAACGGTGAAGGGGTATTGCACCTACAATTTCCCAATAAAATACAAGGTTTTTGCACCATGCTGCACCATAGCACATATTGAAAATGCAGAGGTTACCATGATTTTATATATATATATATATATATATATATATATATATATATATATATATATATATATATATATATATATATATATATGGTATATGGCTCGCATAGATAACTAGTCTTGCTGGATAAAATGTGTATTTAAAGGATGCAGAGACTTAAAATTTGGGATCCTGCATATGACATGTCTGGTTCAGGATGTAACAACGCTTTACTAAAATATGAAAACATGTTTATTGCAATTAACGAAACAATGCTCTCAGTTGTTGTATTTTGCTATTCCAATTGTACCGTAGTATTGGTGTTGTTGTTGTTATGGATTTAACGCCATTTTTCAGTACATGATAGGCTATACATGGCGGCCAGTATATTTGGTGGTGGAAGAACCCGAGAAAACCCCGGGAAGAACCACCGACCCACGGGAAGCTACTGGCAAGCTTGCTCACATACCCACATTGGCCGAGCCCAAGACTCGAACCCACGCGGACAGAGGTGAGATGTCAGTGATCTGTAAAGGCGAGCTCCTTAGACCACTCGGCCACCCGAGGCCCCGTACCCGTAGTGCGTAACAGGTAAAGGATATTGCACTGTGCTGTGTGCAATGTGGCATCATATAGTATTAATAAAGTTTTTTAAAACAATATGTGCATAATAATATAGTGCCATTTTCTTAGGCAGAACCGCTTTTCTTAGAAATGTCAGATTATCTTTACTGTTTACTGAATTAAAGTAGTAATAGTTTTTCAGTTTTAATAGTAGTAATAGTTTTTCAGAATATTCGATTTTATTATTATTTTCATGATGTTTTGAAGTATTTGGTTATGTTACAAGTACTTGTATGTGTTTTTAATTTGTTCTTTGTTTAAATATCTATACTTCTGTCTTATTACAATATTAAAAATGCGAAAATATGGTATTAAAATTGAAGATATTGAAATCGCTTAGATCATGACCAGATCAAAAGAAATAATCATTATTCAAAATGCTTATTTAACGCTAAATTAAAACACGGGATTCTAAAGTAAATAGACAAGATTTCTCCCTGATATAAGTACAATCAAAGAAAAAAAGAAAGGAATAAATAAACATGCGAACTTACCGAGCAGTTACGCAGCACATGGTTGGCAGTAAACCATTTACGAGAGAAATTTATTTAAGAATTCAGCTATACAGTTTTAGAAGACCCGTCATCCTCGCAGACTTTTTTCATAGTGCTTCTAAGCGAGAAGGCATTATCGCAGATTGGGTCCATTATTAGTAATTTTCCTGACAAGCCCGGTTTTACTATGGTAAGACAGTCATTTTCAGTCCAAACAGGTCACACTTGGAATGGTCATGGATTATAACCCACACATATATCCACTACACCATAAGAATCACAATCATGTCATAATGAACTAAAAGGCAGACATCAAAAGATAACTAGGCCCCATGACTTTATATAATATCATAGTTTTTTTTAAAGCGACTTCCAATGTATATCAGCGACTTATGAACTAAAAAGTTAC
Organism: Margaritifera margaritifera; assembly: GCA_029931535.1. Classification (NCBI taxonomy): domain Eukaryota; kingdom Metazoa; phylum Mollusca; class Bivalvia; order Unionida; family Margaritiferidae; genus Margaritifera; species Margaritifera margaritifera. Next base: position 1,850,045 of record JAQPZY010001636.1, on the reverse strand, counting down.
AATTATTGCAAGATATTAAAAGGAGATAACGATAACGTGGTATGAGAGGTTGCTATATTCCCGATTGATCTGAACAGTTTCAGAACCGGAACGCGAACACCTAATATTAAATAGCAACAACAATAGATCGAGCCTTAACTGTTTTAGCAATCTCTTCTTCACTAACAAAACATACTTTATCGCAGGTTAATTATTTCTTGATTGCGAAAATCTTAAGAGCAGATTATGATTATCAAATGATTAGATACTTAACAATAATATTATTAATACTCTGATCAACAGAAAAAAATAAAAATAAAAGCAGACTGCTTTAATATTTCTTGACAAAAATCTATTTAATATGTCATGGGTCATGTAGAATTGTATTTCACCATGGCGACTGCCCTCATTAAGGTTTGGCAACTACCGTACATGATGGCATAGCATACTGTAATAATTCTAAAACGGGATACATTCAAGAATTGTGCCATCATTCAAATCTGCATCCTATTGTGAACATACAAACAGACCGTAATAAAAAATAATCATTCCTTTCGATAGAGGACCGAACTGATCACGTTTTCAAATCGCCATTCGACATCAATCAATGCTGTGAACCCTGCTAGTTTTCCGACTATACAAGTTCTAATAAGTATCAACAGGCAGGTTGAACTCTATGAACCGAGTTTCATTCAAACTCTGCTAATTATGACCAAATAATAAAGCAAGTTTAGCAACTGTGCATCGCAATGTTGAAAATAAATTTTAAAGCTTGAAGGAAAGGGTCATCTTTTCGTGATGCTAATCCAAAGAGCTACGTCTAACTCTATCTGTAAAATGAAAATATTGAAATCTGCATCAATGACCACTTATTCTCTTTAGATTTTACAAGGTAATGTAGAAATTAAGACTATTTGATACAGAGATGCTGCCAGAAATTTTCTTAAGAGGGGGAGGTCCCCCACACCTACCCTCAGAGGGGGGGGGGGATCATCGGGGGAGGGGGCAAGGGTAAACTAAGCTGAATGGTAGAAGATGGGTGACAACATTATATTAAGGTGTAGAAACATCTAATTTAAAACAAGCATTTAACGATTTTGTATCACTTCTTTGACAATAAATGTATAAGGTAGCTGCATACCTAATTGTTGCTCAGCTGGTAAATATTCTTCTTTGTTTCTTATCACTGCCCTTCAAATATGGCTTTGCAAACTGACAAAAATTTACTGGACCACACACATCTGTATAGTCATCAGTTTATTTATTGTTTCAGATGTTAGCCCAATGGCCTTTGAAACTCTATCACTGTAGTAGGAAAATGTCAGAATATCTTAGAGAAAAAAATTGGGGAAAAAAAATAAAAAATACTTAATCCGAATTATATATCTTTATAGGATTTTATTTTGTTTTGTTCTCAGATATTCTGACATTTTCTTACCTCAGTGATAGAGTTTTAAAGGTCTGTGGTTACCCTATTTCGCCGATTTCACAATCAGTTTTTCGTAAAAGTAAGAACTGCTGCAATTATGACCAATCTGAATATTTTCGGGAACTGGTTTTCAGGTATCCAAAACACAATTTTCCACAATTCAGGCATGTTGTTCCTTGGATATTTCTGTCGATGTATTAGAATTTCTGCATGGCCTAAACCGTAGTAAACGACATCATGCCGGTTATTTCTGTATCACAACTTTCTGCGCTGTGTTCAGTTGGCAACAAACCGTCAGATATTTCTTCCTCCCTAGTTTCGTCCTTAACAGATGATCTTTCCATCTCGCTGAGTTTCCTAAAGAAATCTGTTATATTTTGTTTCAACATAACACACTACTCTCGCGCTTTAGACATTTCGATCGATGGATCAATTTACTACACAGCACCAGGAAACAATTCAATCGGAATACCTCCATAGTTTCTGCAATACTCCAACAGATCTACATCATAAAGGTGCTTGTATTCAAACAATATTCTCCATAGATATAGGATTAATTGAGATCATGGAGAAAAGTAAAAAAAGACGATCTGATCAACCTAATTAAAAAACAAAAAATAAAAAAGTCGCGCATTGGGTTCGAGAAATCGCGGGAAGCACAGATAACTTGCGCGATCTTTCCCCCATTGGCTTTTAAAAGTTGCGTGACTCTCTATCACTTTTGCGAGAAACGCGCGATCCCGCGGCCTGGCAGCATCTCTGTTTGATATATATACAATAATAAGCTCTTGTATCACTCTAAACAATACAAAAATACATGCACTATGTGACCCTTTTAAAAATCGTCCAATAACTCTGAAAAGCGGACTCAAAAACAAACACTTTTTATCTAGACTTTAAACGAAGAATTCTTGTTTAAACTTCTGAATTTCATTGCCTTTGTCTTTATCCTTGGGGCAAATTTGAAGAATAAAGATGGAATCCTGTTGATCTAACGGAAATTGAGGAAAGAAACTGATTTCTTGCAAAGAAGTCAGCGTACGTCTAAAAAATCCTTTACTTCCGTTGTGAAGTCATCTCTAAGAAGTTAATATGAAGCATTTTTACACCAGTGCACTACTGGCAGATGAAGGATTTGCTAGAAAAAGGTAATAACACAAGCGAAGTTCAGCATCCTTATGGAACCAATATGGTCACTACCTCTGCTAAGCACGTTACTGCCAGATTTACATTTGACCTTCCACCCGTTGCCACGCCAAGACCACTGGGAATACCACTAGTTCAAACTCTGAGACATAACTTCCTACATAAATATCAGACAATGAAACGTAAGCATTGATTATGAAAACAAAGGTGACAGAAACGTTCATCGATCGTAACGAATCCTTGAAAGCAAATATATGTCGAACGAAGTATAAAGACACGCTGTACTAGCTGATCCAAAGTTTGCTAAATTTTATGATTCCATTATAAACTTCAATCAACGAGAAAACCAGCTTCGAGGCGACGCTGTCACGTAAGAACGGAATGGTAATGTTCATGGTCAAAAAGACGTTTAATTGATTCATATAATGGAAACTGTCGACTATGTTTTCACTCTAACGTTGATTTGGTGCTATTTTAGGACAAAATTACAAATATTAGACGTAAAGATTGAACACTGACTCCGCATCACCATGCCCTGGGGAAAAAGCAAAAAGATACCAAAAAGAAGTGCGCCGATCCAAATTAACATATGTCAATAACAACCGTCGCTGTAGATAGAGGAAACGAACAGATAGACCCTGGAAACAAGATCGGCAAAGTTGATAGTATCATTGCATAAGAAATGAACATTACTGGTATCAGTGCAACTCAACCAGTATAAATTGGATCAATTATTCATCGAATTCTTGCGCGAAATAAACATGGACCAATATAAAATATGAGTGGTAACTTTTGGGTTGCAGCAAACAGTAAAATAAGTCAGCGAAACGAAGAAGAAACTATTACAAGAGGTAAGAGAATGTAAAAAAAAAAAAAACAATTTTGGGCTGCTGAAGGAAACTTGTACTGATAAAAAAAAGTATGCATGGCATAATAACAAAAAGGCAGCTGCTATATCATCAAAGACGGCAAGCATCTTTTGTCTAAACTTTTTAATACTGGGAAAAAATGAACGTTACTATTGTGTTCTTTTCACGATTGCGCATTAAACTATTTCTACAGTACGCGCACGACATGATGGCAGAGCATGAAATGACCTATTCACTTTACAGCAGTTGAAGGCTTGTTGATTTCAGCTTGACTTGATCATCTATCCATTCGATTAACCATCTTACGCTAAAGCACCTCTGTGCTAATCAACCAAAACATGCAACGGCGGAAACGTCACTGTTTCGAGTGCTTATGAATGTAACTGTTTCTGTTGAAAAAGAATGCACTGCAATTTATGTCAAATTTACTCTTGCCAGCATTAAAATACCGAACAACAATAATGTACACGTTCTGAGTTGGTGCTCACTTTTGTGTCGAAAACAGCAAGCTCCATACACTTCTTTGTCTTTGTTAGTGCGGGAGAATTCTTAGCGGACACTTTTGTGTTAGAAACTTTAGTAGTCTCCATGCGGACAAATGGTCTGACCTAGTACGTCCGTTATGTATCCATGTAACTCTGGCTCTGATTGGGTACATGCCAAAATGTTTACACTTGTGACGTCATAGTGTTCACCCGCCTTACATGGAGCTATACATATATAGAGAAAAGCCAAGCAACAGCAAAAAAAAAACAGTGGTCCACATTAAATTAATTTTCAAAGGAAATAAATGAAATCACTATATTCAAAGTTCAATAAAATGAGAAAAAGTCATATGACAGCAATAAAACAATTTTTTTTCACAGCAATCTGTTTTTGAATAAGAAAGATATTCCTCTTTTATAAGAAGAGTACCAAGGGGAATTAATTGAAGAAAAGCAATATGACGAAAGAGCCGTAATAGTATCATTCCGTCTGGAAAATAAAATATGAATAGTTTAAAACATTTTAGCAGAGGCAAAACTTGTTGTAAGTATGGGAAAATCTTCACTCTAGTGCTTAGGTTGTTTACGACGTTGAAAATGTGTCACTGTGTAAGGAAATCTTGGTGTCCATCTTTAATTATGTATGATTACATCTGTTCAAAATGTGCAAGAACTCTGCGTATGGATGTTTCCAGTAATGAGTATAAACATTAACGTGCAAAATATAAGAGAAAGTGGTTACGTCTGAGCACAATTAGGGGTTTATGTCGGCTGTTTATGAGATGGTCAAACATTTTAAGGCACGCGATGGTATTATTATTTCTGGAAGTTGTGCACAAATGAAGAATGCAGTTTCTTCTGGCAAGGGATTTCTTATAAACAATGGATTCGTCAAAAACCAAGACAAATCTATTTACACACCTTAGTAAATGGTACAAAAACGTGGCAAAGAAATAATTTTCTCATGACATAACTGACTCGACACAGAAGCAACATACCAGGCTTGTAATGTGCGTCATCAGAGACGGATAATGACAGACAAAAGTCCGCCATATTGGCTTGATTCGAGGTAAATATTTTTTAATTTCTCTCTTGTTATGAATTAATTTTAAAATATACATAGAGCGCCGAATATGCAGTAAATGTAGCAAATCTCGGTTTTTATTTCACTCTTTTCAAAGACATGGGTACAATGTATAAGTTCTGTCGAACGACAAACTCAACTCAGTGTTTCGAATTAATTTAAAAATCTACACAGAGTGCCGAATATGGAGTAAATGTAACAAATCTCTTTTTTTTCTCTCACTCTTTTCAAAGACACGGTGTTATGTATATTTAATCTATAATGTGAGTTTAAATTTTGTCCATGATGGTAAGTTGTACTTTAGATTCTGATCACTTGTAAACAGAATGATGACAAGCATTTGAGTTCAAGGCCAGTCTTGTTTACAGTTAGACTGGGTTTTTTCCATTCGATTGCTTCACATCCTGTATAGGTTAAGTGAAACTGTTTATAAATAGGGATTTGGTAAACACATAATTCATTCCTGTTTTAGATCAGTCTGTGGGAATCCATTTGAGATCAGATTTTACAGTTTGTACCGTTGAAATCAGATATAATTCGAGAGGAATTATTTATTTAAGATATTCGTTGGAATAACTAAAGTGCTCATTGACTTTTGATTTATTGCATTACTTTAGACTTTTGAGAACTCATTCAAAGACATTCTGGATTGTATCATTGTGTTATATCAGGACATTCAAGACTATTGGAACTCATACGGAACATTCTATATTTTTGGACTTGTGATTATTGGGACATTTAGAATTATTTGGAATTTTATTCACAGTAGTGTAAGTGTCTCTTGAATTTCACTTTGTATTGTAGGGAAATACATTGCTTGTTGATATTACTTACATTGTTGGTTTCACTTTCTTTCTGTTACATACCTTGTAAGACCTAGAGTCGTAACAACGGGTACAATATATGATAAGTTCTGTCGAATGACGAAGTCAGAAGTTCGCTGCAATTGATGCGCATTCAGCGTACTATCTAGATTTTAAAATCGATGCGAAAAACGAGAACTTTCAAAGATAATTATCTCGAATCCAGCCAGTATGTTGGACTTTTCTTCGTGTCAGTAACCATCATTGAAGATGCATACTAGTCGAAAAGAATAAATTAGACTAACAATGCTATACTATGGAATATTTAAATGCGTCAGTAGGTTTAATTATTCATTCAAAACTACGAAATTGCCACACGCAATCCTTAATTTTATTTTGATTTGATATATTTATGGAGTTGGATGACTTGAGTTTTTCAAAAAGATAACCTATTAAATTTATTCAATGAGAGGAGTCGCGCTTTGTGAAAATTTCGTTTTAATGGGATTTAGTACGGAGCAAGATTTTCTTTACAAATTTTGCATCAAATCATTCTGTGCATCCAAGTGCGTGCGAGTCGAAATTTATATCGACATTGCATGGATATTGAACCTGTATCAGGTTAATATAGTGTAATCAGGATAATATTGTGTAGGCAGGTTCATATTGTGTAGTCAAATCATTGTCACTCATTAAAGATATTTATTTATTTTCAATTGCTGACTTCAATTATCAGTTTCATTTTTATAAATGAAAGTCGGTTATTGTGGCTGAAAAAAGAAGTTACAATCTTGTCTGTCTCTACCTAATATGAAACACTGATATTTGACTAAATTTGCATAAAAAGGAAAAGACATTGAGGAATTTTCAGGCAAAGTTTTATCATATATGAAATCAAATTGGGGAATTCTCTTGCAACGTTATATAAATTATTAAATCAAAGACTTTCCGATTTAATAGCTGCACTTAACATATCGGAAAGCTATGATAGATTCTGTCCCGCAAGGTTTTCTGCATCTGGTGACCAGTTAGACATCTCGACACATTCTTCTTTTTGAAAACATCTTCAACGGATTATGTTAAGCCACAATATATATTGGCCTCCCTAAACACGCCTTTTATATTAATAGGAATGTTCAACTATATGCATTGTGACATTATATTACTGATTATTAGTGTTCTGTTAGGTCAATCCACTTACATGCCCCCACCCAGTGCTGGATTACCCAAGAGGCAGACTAAGCACGTGCTTAGGGCACCAGCAAAGCAGGGGACCCACAAAAAAATACGAAATTACTTTTATTTGTATGTTGTTGTTTTTTAAATTACATATGGAGGGCACCATAATCATTTCAGTGCTTAGGATCTCTAAAGGTCATAATCTGGCCCTGCCCCCAGCCCCATCTCTCTCTCTCTCTCTCTCTCTCTCTCTCTCTCTCTCTCTCTCTCTCTCTCTCTCTCTCTCTCTCTCTCTCTCATCGTTCCCTATCTAGACTTTTCATTGTCGTCGCAACTATATACCACGAATCAAATCTGGGTTATTTAATTCGACTGTTCTATTTATATCAATGCAAATTTAACAAGAGCTACAAGATATACTTTATTACATAAGGAAGAAAGAACAAAACGTCCATATAAGAAAATTCTATACCACTGCTATGTGGACTGAGGGATTAAGTCGGTGACAAAATTTCAAACACTTCCAGCAAAGCATGTATTTTTTCGCTATATCCATGAGCGATACAGACAATAACAAAAAAATGGACAAATACGGTGAAAGAATTTCGAAGTTTTCGGGTTCAAGTCGGTTAACCATGGCAAAGTTTGTGACAAGAGAAGCGTGGAAGAACATTGGCACCAGCAAGGTCCCTTGTCCAGCACTGTATTCATTTATTTATTTAATAGCAAGAAGCTCTATCATTACCAAATTTTAAAATGACGAGTTAAATAAGTGTATATATATATATATATATATATATATATATATATATATATATATATATATATATCAGAATCTAAGAAAAGAAACCATTATAAGATGATGGGAATAAGATTAACTTTTAACTTTCAAAGATTTTTTGTGCAATGTATATTATGGTTCATCCTTTTATTTAGTAATTTACTTCTCTTATTTATCTAAGAGTTCAAAATACAGAGTGGTAAATGATTTACAAAGTAACATCTGCTGTATACTAACATCCGCAGTATATCAGTTTTTTGTTTAGTATTAATGCATATGGTCAAGGACATACATACATACATACATACATACATACATACATACATACATACATACATACATACATACATACATACATACATACATACATCTAAGAGCGTAATGTGTGCAAATGAATACTTTGCAACAGCTACAACACTGGTTTCGACAAATTCCATCTGGTCGGATCAAAAGCGGGGAGTTCTAATTGTTTCTCCCAGTTCTGACACCGTGAATCCATTACGAATAGATTCACTGGATCTCTCTATCTCTTGATCTGACGATAGTAAATCACAACTAACCAAAGATGATCCAATCCATCACAACATTATGTTGTCATTTATAAATGACCGGAATAAAAACCGATCGAACGGCTTTGCAGATCAAGCTTTCTGTTGTCATATTATATAATTATGATTGGCTGTTTGATATCATTCCAAATGGTGATCTCGCCCTATCGATGTGTTTTTGTGTATGCACATTTTAAGCTTTCAGGGTCCCATTCAGTTTGAATTGGACCGCTTATAACTTGATGTAACCTGATATTTTATTATCGGACACAGATGTGCACAGTGTAAATCCTATTCGTGTGATAATGGGGATAATGTGTTTCGCTGCTCTTAATTGTATCGATTCTCTGATGATGATAGGTAGTTAGATAGAAAGATAGTTAGGAAAATTGGTTTGTAAATATCGTGAGTTACATTGGGGCACTCTAAAGTCTTCCTGACATGAAGCTGGATATTAAAGCAGTGCTTAAAACTACTTTTTCACGACTAATTTGCGATCACATGCTGCTTTATATTGTCGCAAAAATTTGTAATTTACCAGACTGTATTGTAAATTAAGTTAATAATGAATCCTCCTCTTTGAATGCAAACATGCTGTCCAACACGTTCGGGAGATTAATACGAAAAATATGTTGTTGAATCGACCCTCTCACAGCTGTCGTAAAGCTCTGTATTGATAAGAAGTTTATCGAGCCACTCAGAGTAGCAGAATCAAAACGATTTGTATTGATAAGAATATTGCTGAGCCACTCAGAGTTACACGGTCAAAACGATTTGTATTGATAAGAATATTGCTGAGCCACTCAGAGTTGCACAATCAAAACGATTTGTATTGATAAGAATATTGCTGAGCATCTCAGAGTTGCACGGTCAAAACGATTTGTATTGATAAGAATATTGCTGAGCATCTCAGAGTTGCACGGTCAAAACGATTTGTATCGATAAGAATATTGCTGAGCATATCAGAGTTGCACGGTCAAAACGATTTGTATTGATAAGAATATTGCTGAGCATCTCAGAGTTGCACGGTCAAAACGATTTGTATTGATAAGAATATTGCTGAGCCACTCAGAGTAGCAGAATCAAAACGATTTGTATTGATAAGAATATTGCTGAGCCACTCAGAGTTGCACGGTCAAAACGATTTGTATTGATAAGAATATTGCTGAGCCACTCAGAGTTGCACGGTCAAAACGATTTGTATTGATAAGAATATTGCTGAGCCACTCAGAGTTACACGGTCAAAACGATTTGTATTGATAAGAATATTGCTGAGCCACTCAGAGTTGCACAATCAAAACGATTTGTATTGATAAGAATATTGCTGAGCATCTCAGAGTTGCACGGTCAAAACGATTTGTATTGATAAGAATATTGCTGAGCATCTCAGAGTTGCACGGTCAAAACGATTTGTATTGATAAGAATATTGCTGAGTCACTCAGAGTTGCACGGTCAAAACGATTTGTATTGATAAGAATATTGCTGAGCCACTCAGAGTTAAACGGTCAAAACGATTTGTATTGATAACAATATTGCTGAGCCACTCAGAGTTGCACGGTCAAAACGATTTGTATTGATAAGAATATTGCTAAGCCACTCAGAGTTGCACGGTTAAAACGATTAGCAATAATGTCACAAATTGTTATTTTAGAGTTATGAATGTGTCCTTACAATTTCAAAAGCATTGAGAATTTTGAAAAAAACATTTATATCGCTTAGAGTTGTATGGGAGCAATGATTATAACAATAAAAACTCCCAGCGGGAAAAATAGCAGGATTAGGCAACTGATTTCACCAAGCATGGCAGTAATTTTTAAAAACCCGATTTTGAGATTTTACCTCATCCCACCTCCCGACATTCCCTCAGTCAAGTTTCCCTCTAGAATGCACTCAATATTTAATATTATTTTCTGAGAAACGTTTTCCTCATGAGAGCCTTGCATACACTTTGGAAATTCTGATCCACTGTGCATGATCGGAAGTAGAGTACTTGTAACGTCTTTTGCAACCAAATTTAGTGTACCCTTTCTATACCGTACCGTTGCTAATGGTTTCAATGGTCTTTTATACCGTTCCTGTTTAGAACCGTCCATCGATTGGTTCTTCGTCTACCTACCGTTTAGGACCGTTTCAAGATAGTTTCCCAGCGTCTCGCCACCCGTATTTATAAAATAAAGTTCGGTTCTTTGCTTTAAATGAACTTTAATTAAGTTAACCGCTTCCTCGCAAATTCTATTAAAACGAGAATTATAAGTTCTAAACAATGAAAACAAGAAATACCCCCCCCCCCAAACAACTGTTAAAATCGTTTATATGTTACTGGGTAAGCGTACCGTTTTGTACTGTATCGAACCATTTCATACCGTTCTAAACGTCTAAACGTGCGTACAGTACCGTCTTCGTACCGTTTCCAATTTTGCAAAATCTAATACTTAGTCTTAACGAAATATTTGTTCCATCTCTACAAACACTCTTCTATTTGGTTCACCTGAACTCCAAAATGAACAAAATTTGAATATCTTTAAGTCTTTCCAAAAGTACATTAAGGATACAAGGCGTTTTAACTAATGTTTCTTCCTCAGATTTTAAATCTAAAGGGATTATTATTATTTTATTTTGTCTCAGACAGTACAATGACTAATTGACAGTTGATGTAGTACATACTAATAGTATTCTTTCCAAACTTTGGCAACACCATTGTTTACTTGCCTTGGATATTTTTCTTCTTCCCTTTCTCGAACATTGTTCTTTATTTACGAGCATATCTTATTTTTGTTTCTGCCGCTTGTCATGTTTGATTAATTTGTACCACTGTATTTGTATGGGAAAGCGCTTATCTGATGTTGTGAGAACTTGTAGCCAGATCCCTTTTGCATAACTTAGCAAAAACAAATATGTTTAAACACAAGCAATTACTGCATATACCGTTTAATGTCAGATAGACCATGAGACTTTCGTCAGAAGCTAACATACAGTGGAGTATTTTATCTTGAACTGTTGCTGTAAAAAATGGCAACGTCCTCTGGAGCGACATTCAAAGCGTTTCTTCGTGATAGCAATAAATGACAGTGCTTGGCGTTTTCTTATGGACAGAGGTGTTAGGAACAATATAAGATCTATCAAATAGCTGTACCCCTGGCCATACAGTATACATACGTCCTGACAAGATTCGTCCATTTCGTCTAAACCAATACCGTGTTTGAACCGTCCTTATAAGCTTTCTGTGTCTAATGACATCGTAGGGGTCATCAATAAGATTTTAGAAATAGCAATTACATGTAAGAAAAGAAGATTTATGCCAAGAAGTTGATCAAATATGTGGAAAAGTCTTTGACACATAACATAAGTTTATGGAGTTTGGTTGTGCATTTCATCCTCTTATAACGTTTTAGAAACAAGAAAGGATTTGGCTATATTCAAACCTAAGTAGCTTCTTGGGGGAGTGAGTTAGACCTATAAAGAGTAGGAGTGTCAAACTATTTGCTGCTATCGTTCACGACATCTGCCAAAAGGCTGCATGTTAAAACAGTGTATAATCAATAAACATTAAAGAATGTATCCTGTGCAAAAAGAATACACGTAGGTGTTGATATAGATCAGGGGTGGCCAGACTTTAGTCACATGAGATCTACTTTTTACCGAGTCATACCAACCTGCAATGCCCCCGCCTTCACGAGACATTGAAACATGTTTCAAAATATTGAATTTCTTTTCATAATCAAATAATGTGGCTATGGATATATCAAACACTCTTACATACTTTTTTACAAGATCTATTAATAAATGTACATATGTCAGGGGTGGCCAGGCTTAAGTGACATGGGATCGACTTTTTACCGAGTCGTACCAACACGGTACGGTCTACCAGAAACTACTCTGCGATCGACCGGTTGACCGCGATCGACGTATTGGCCACCGGTGTTGATATAGATTCTTACCCCAGTAGCCCGCCGAATAAGTATCTGAATTTGATATGTCGAGAGAGCCAACGATTTATAAAGATGCAAAATCATGATTTCTACAACCAAAACAGTTATTTAATAGCACATTTTAAATGTGTTCATGTGTTCTAATATACAAATCTTTAACATCTATCGTTGCCGCAATTTTGCTGTAATTAACATTGTACCCGCTTGCAAATAATGTATGTATCTAGTAGCGTTTTACGGCACCTCAGCACACTTGTGGCTATTAGGTGCCAACTGAAGGTAAAGTTCGAAAAATGTAAAACTAGATTACACTAAAATTTAAGAAGATAGACCCTTCCAAATAAATGTAAACAAGAAGTAAACAAAAAAATAAAATTAAATATATAAAGGCAAAGATGTTAAAATTCTGTAAAATGTATATAAAATAAAAGACAAAGGCAACAGATATCCTTAAAATATATAGTCAATATTTTTGTTTATATAAACCGCATTCTCTCAAAAAGTCCAAGAATTTCTCAAGTGGTACATCATCATACTGTTTCTTCGTGCAGTTCACGTCAAAATACATCTGTCTTAAAATGTGTAAGTCGACGCACTCAACAAGAATGTATTCTACTATCAGTGGACACTAGCATGGTATGCACTCTGGTCGAGGTTAACTCTTCAGAAGGTATGCATGAGTAAGGTATGAACGTCCGATATGTGATCGGCACCATACCGCCCGCATCCATACAATTTACAAATTTTTCTACATTAGAAAACTTCAGGCAGTGAAATGCACACTTCTTCATTATAAATAAATTCCAGATTTTGCGAAATCCAATTAAAGAAAATTTTCACGATTTGGAAACCATATTTCATGCAATGAACATCACCGATAGTTACTGTTGTGTTTAACTGACCAGCGTGTTTGCCCACATCGCCGAAAAGGATGAAAGCTTGCAACTAAGCAACAGTTTGGCAAATCCATGTTAGAGAAATCATTTACCTATAATTCCCCCCCCCCAAAAAAAAAAAAACATCGCAAATGGGACTTTACTTGACATTATCAAATTTAATTGTACAAAAACTTGTAAATAATTTTCTAGAAAAAAAATACTCATGTTGTACAAAATAAGATTCATGGGTCAGATTACTTATGATACTGAGTGAAAAAACACAAAACAATTTACCTCACATTTAACCAAATCTTGCTGAATTATCTTTCTATTATTTTTTACAGTTCACACAGACATTGCTTGTGAGAATGAAACAGTCTAGCTCTTTTGTAGGATTTTTATTTTGGTAAATATGCTCTCTGTTTCAAGCATCCGCAATCTGTCTAAACTTACACTGACACAATTACGAGTCTTCTAGATCCTTTACCACCATTGCGGCTTTAAGGGTGCGAATGGACTAAACTAGCTCTCGAACAAGTCAGTGTCTGACCATATTTGATAATATTTGCAATTACAAATATTGGTGGTTCATTATGCATTGATATACTTAAGTTACACATAAATAAGTACCTTTGATCAATAGAGTGTCAATAATAATTCAGTAATAACTATATCAGCTGAAAGTAAAACTACATGGTTATTCCAAAAATTTGGAACATTTAAGGTGCCGACAAAAATTGGGTTTTTTCCACTTGTATGTGTCTCTAAGCGTATATTCTCGAATCCACTTTCGAGCAGTTCTTTCGAATGATCAAATATGTTGTCAAAGGCAAGCATCAAGTACACTTACAGTAGTATCTGTTAAATACGCTATCGATTTATTCAGTTTATCATCGCGAGTTCTCGATAGTATTAGTTCCTGATTCCATGAATTGAAGCTTCTGGTTCTGACGATCATTTCACATACAGTACGCAACATACAAGTAGTTGTAAGCACTTATGTGTACGTAAATGACCCTGAGTAATTACGTATGTGACGTTTCATTAAAGCGTCTGTAAGTTGATTATAAGATACGTGTATGTAAATGACCCAGAGTAATTACGTATGTGACGTTTCATGAAAATGTAAGTTGATCGAAAAGATACGTGTGCGTAAATGAACCTGGATAATTACGTATGTGACGTTTCATGAAACTGTAAGTTGATCGAAATGATAAGTGTGCGTAAATGACCCCGAGTAATTACGTATGTGACGTTTCATGAAAATGTAAGTTGATCGAAAAATACGTGTGCGTAAATGACCCCGAGTAATTACGTATGTGACGTTTCATGAAAATGTATGTTGATCGAAAAGATACGTGTGCGTAAATGACCCCGAGTAATTACGTATGTGACGTTTCATGAAAATGTAAGTTGATCGAAAAGATACGTGCGTAAATGACCCCGAGTAATTACGTATGTGACGTTTCACGAAAGGTCTGTAAGTTGATCGAAGATACGTGTGCGTAAATGACCCCGAGTATTACGTATGTGACGTTTCATGAAAATGTAAGTTGATAGAAAAGATACGTGTGCGTAAATGACCCCGAGTAATTACGTATGTGACTTTTCATGAAAATGTAAGTTGATAGAAAAGATACGTGTGCGTAAATGACCCCGAGTAATTACGTATGTGACGTTTCATGAAAATGTAAGTTGATAGAAAAGATACGTGTGCGTAAATGACCCCGAGTAATTACGTATGTGACGTTTCACGAAAGCGTCTGTAAGTTGATCGTAAGTTAAAATGCATACATTCGGAACATTTTGCAAAATAACTCGCTCAGTTTCACTGAATGTGAATGACTTTGTGCCATTTTTATTGTAAAATAGCAACAAAAAAAGGGAGGATCATAAGTTTGTGGTTGTTTGAAATTGTCAGATAGAACAGCACAGAGAGAGAGAGAGAGAGAGAGAGAGAGAGAGAGAGAGAGAGAGAGAGAGAGAGAGAGAGAGAGAGACTGTAAACAGATATTTTAATAGTTAGAGGTCATCATCAACATGTAACCCAAGATGTACTTGCAAAAATATGAATTTGATGCTAGTCGCTAAAAAGGTGCAACCGACCACCCAAAGTGAACACAATTACAACTTTATCATCATCTTCACGTTTCCGTTAATATCACACAAAAAGAACATTTTTCTATCCAATATATCTGACTTTTTGTACGTAGAAAGGAATCGATTATTTTATGAATCAGTAAATAAGCCAAGCGCTGGTTTTATTCCGTTATGTACAGTGCTCGTCTTGTTTACGCTCACATAGTTTTGCCATATAGGAACCTAAATACATTAGTGCCTTAAATCGTTATATTCCCCTGCCGTTTATCTAACCATACGTTGTACGGGTAAAAAAGAAAAGAAAGTTGTGGTGCCGTTGCCGTTTCCATTTCAGCCATGGCAGTTTATTTCTGCTGACCCTGTCAAAATAAATTGTTAAGTTTGATCTCTCTCCATGACAGAGTTTACTTAGCACATAATGCAAGATTTTAGGACTGGATTTTATTATTTTTTGATCCTCTGTCTGTCTGTCTGTCTCTCTCTCTCTCTCTCTCTCTCTCTCTCTCTCTCTATATATATATATATATATATATATATATATATATATGGGTCAGTTTCACTGTCTGCCCCGTGATATAAGGGGAGAGAGAGAGAGAGAGAGAATTGTGGTCAAGTTGAACGTTGTTTTCTGGCCAAGTAAAATATTCTGTCATTTGCTCAAGTATTGTGAAGAACATCATGGAAATTATCCAGATTTTGAACGATTTTATGCAATCCTTAATACCAATCAAGTACATAATTTGGGAATTGTTCCAGAGATGCCCTAAAGCGTTCAGTGTCTTCAAAGGTTAGGTTGTTTTAATACATATATTTTGATTTAAAGAGAAAAACAAAATGACTACGTTTAAGAACACACGGACACGAAAACTGGTGACTTTAGGAACACTTATCAAACCGACCCCTGCCGGCTTTTTTGAACTAGTCTTTCGTCATGTAGAGAAATCAATTTTGATGAGGTTCACCACTATGTATCATGCCTTTTACAACGCTTTAACAAAATATTTTTAATCGATACAATAAAACATTTGAAACCTTTTAACGCATTATTGGCTATATCATGTCGAGGAAACGGGAGCTAGGTGTATTTCCCCACTACACAGTAGTACAAGTAGATGGCATCTGTTTGATTTTATTTCATCATCTTCAGTTTGTGACTGACAACATTCTGAAACGTTCGAGTAACTATATTTCGTTATTGCAAGCGTGTTTGAAATGGTATTTATAGATAATTCAGTGTCTATTTTGTGCACATGGTTAGGATACCTTTGTGATATATCATGCTGCAAGTAAACCAAGTTGTCTTACTTTGTACATATTTATCCTGAATGCGAAAGCTTCCTAGTTGGTTACGTCAAAACTTTCTTGTTGTGTATCTATGAAATTAAAAACCATATTTCGATATTTTCTCTAATGTTCAGTGAGAAACAAGTCACGGCTGTGTCGATTTCTATAATTCTAAATAAAATTACCTTGTCTTCGCTTTAATCTATCCTTTTCTACTCTTTCTTTTGGCGACATGCTGTGATGACCATATTAGTTTACATCGAATGTCAGTGAATACGAGGAATTTACGCCGGGTTTACATAAAGCATTGGGTTTGTGTAACTTACGTAATGTTTTGCGTGTTGTTTACAACCACTTGCAATTTCTGTACGCGTCTTGAAAAAGGTATTTTTCTAATGTGTGGGTTACGTGCGGATTTATGAGTGCTAGCAGCTCACATACGTTTGAAAACTCATTTTTTTAAAACAGGATGTACAGTTTTCCGTAAGAACTCTAAGTTGTATTAAATGCAGCCCTATATCTACATTTCTTAAAAACCCTAAAGAGACAGCTCCGGTCTTGATCTCGAAGATTTATCAAGACAGAGAAATAGAATTACTCGAAGACTATTAGATTCAATCTCTCCAAGCTATTCGTAATAATTCCTTGAATTATTTTAACATTATCTGCTTTACTCCAAACTTTATTTCTGCATATTTTAAAAGCTCCGGCCTAAGTGAAACTATGATTTCGAACGATAGATTTTCGTCCAAAAGTCTTAGTGTTTAAACATTTAATATTTTCCATACCATGTAACTACTTGACCTCACTACAGAAAAACTCAGGTGCCCTGCATGTACATTGTATTCTGCCTATACAAACCATTCGGTTTATGGCACCAGGTTTGGGAGACAGTTTCAGTGTGCGAAAGACTGTGCCTTTCTCAAAGGATTTACATTTTATGAATATTGGGTGCAAATTATGAGACTTTAAACGCATTTTGTAAGAAGAGCTATGTTAAACGCGTACATCGACAGTATGACAAGAGACCTAACTATGAATCATTCATAAATATTTATGCATAATTCATTGCCTGCCGTAGATCACCACATCAATGCATTATTGTAACAGCCATGCTGGAGTTGTCTCTATGGCCTTATGTTCATTATAAACTCCAGTATCTTCTGCATAATTTTCTGCATAATTTTCTGTAGAGCTTTTCTGACCATTCTATACTGATTGTTTCCATTTTTGTCACAAATAAAGTCTTTTTTTTTTGTTGTTCACATGACCTTGTGAAATTAATAAGCTTTCGTCATAATGAAACTCTATCATTAACTAATTTGTTTTCAAATTTTGAAAAGCTCCAATTACTGTCTGGTTTTTAAAATTTTATATTTCTACATGAACATTAACTTTGACATCAGTTCATATTCCTCAGGTCTGCAATAATTTTGCTGAATACGCAATACTTATTGTTAACTTCAACTTGAGGATATTCACTAAAGAAACACGCCTCTTTCGTCATTTATGACATTGTTCTCATTGTTTTTGTCCTACACACATACGCTTTAAACATTCTGATCTCATGAGTAAACAATATCGTTTTTCTGAATAGTTTACTTTAACTTCGAGTTTCACATGGATTTGGACAATGCTAATTGTTCCTCTTTGATTTACATCGATTTCGACATTACACAGCTCATTGGATTTCAAAAATGAGAGCGATAACAATAACATCAAATTATGTATCAATGCCCGACATAATTTGTTCAGTATTTGCCTTTGTTCTGGAATCTAAATGAAGTTTCAGTGGGAATATTATGTTGTCACAACTTCCGTATCCTTTTTTCTGGATTTTGTCAAAAATCTTAATAATTACGAAATTTTACCAAGTCTTTGTAACAAGCGTGTAGACTGGTTTTTATCGCATCATGTGACGTAAAACAAATAGAAGGTATTACTTCATAAAACCAGAAAGGAACAAAAATTTTTGTATTCATGCGCCCTTCTTGTTTTCTTTGACAATATTTATAAACAGCGATCAAAATATAGCTCTGTCATTTGTTTCTTGAGATATGTTATGTTTTTTTTTAATTTTTTAAAAATAAATATCTGTAATTCTAAGAATTAAACTTCGTACATTACAGGATTGATGAAGTCATGAAGTTTGAAAATCGATTGCACACCACGCATGAAAAGTCGTCGGTTCACTACGGACTTCATGTAGTGTGTAATCGATTACACGTTCATTTCACTACGGACTTTCATGCAATGTGTAATCGATTTTCAAGCTTCATGACTTCATGAATCCTGTAAAATATGAAGTTCAACTCTTAAATGCTGCTATAATTAGATCATAATAAGATACCAAGGGAGACAGTCTGCATAGTACAAAACAAAAATTTTGACATTGTTTCAACCCCTGTATTTAGAATTTGTCAACACCAGTCAATGCTTACTACCACTATTCCGCAAATCGCATGAAGCTTTTGTCAGGAGTCACAATACAAAGATAAAGTAAGTAGCTTTGGTCATGTAAGTTTATAGAATTGGAATAAATTATTAGTCTCTGCACATTATCACGTATCAAATTATGTTCGGTGTATAGTCAAGCATTACCTGAAGAATGTGTCTGTAAAAATTGCATTATAAATGCTGCATCGAGAACTTAAACACTATGAAACAAGCCTTAAATGACCCTAAGTTTCTTTCAGCTACAGGGTTAGTACAAAGTTGGGGTTTACACATTGTTCATAGTAATAGCTCGTGTTAATACCTCATACCTTAAATTTGTCAATGGTGCAAGCAGGATGTTCACGCTTAATGATTAAGTAACACTGAGCACCTTGCTAACACTATCTTGACACTTGTGGATACTGAGCACCGTGTTAAGACCGTGTTAACACTGAGCACTGTGCTAACATTGTGTTGACACTGAGCAGCGTGCTAATATTGTGTTAACACTGAGCACCATGCTAACATTGTGTTAACACTGACTAAAGTGCTAACATTGTGTTAACACTGAGCACCGTGCTAACACTGTGTTGACACTGAGCACCGTGCTAACATTGTGTTGACACAGAGCACCGTGCTAACATTGTTTTGATACTTGTTGACAATAATACTATGATCATATTTATGGGTATGATTTGAAGTAGGTATCATACTATGATAATATTTATGCCCTTAACAAGCTAATGTCATAACCCTCGACACTGAGAATAAAACTCGATCTTCAGCTTAGGATAAAAGAAAATGACATTATTTAAGTTTTACGCACTAAATTTTGATTTTGTATTTGTTTATTCTTTTAAATACTGATTTGCTTATTGTCAATACACTCACAGAATCCTATCAGATTTAGCAGTTTTAACTCGAAGTTGAACTTAGTGCTTAAGAAGCTTCGAGAATTCGGGTCTAGAGCTATTTGCCTATTTCGTAAAGGGTGTGCAGTATTATTAATATTAATATAAGGAATTGAGGATGAATTTTAAAAATCTATCAACTTAAAGCAGAAAAAAGCTTACCCCTCTGTACCCGGATATTCTCTGATGGATTCCAGGTCCGTTGCCGATCCCGAATCTTCCGGGGTAATATATGGCGTCCGTTTTCTGTTATAGGGGGCGGTACCGTGTAAGAAAGAATCCGACTTCCGGGCCTTTCTACTTTGCTCTCTCATCTGTTGCACTTCCTCCTCGTAAATTGTGTTCTCCATACAGCCAACAGAATGGGGTCGGCAATGCCGAAATATGCGCTGCCTTTTCAAAACATCCGCTTTTGGAGGAGAGGGTACAATTGGAGCATCTTGAGAATCATCGGAGTCGCAACTTGTCCTACTACTCCTGCTGCTGACGCTACTCCTATGACTAAGAAGTGGCATATCACATTGTGTGGACACATCACGTTGCCAAGGAAACCGAGTTTCAAAACTTTCACCAATTATATCCAACTTATCCATGTTTTCAAAATTTTGATCTGGAAAACTTGACGAATAACTTAAATTTCCGTTATGTGTCATGTCGCTAATCAACGAATCAGAATCGGTAACACTTTGCGGTAAATATTCCCCAAATACACTATCACAGAAATTATCTCCCTTGATTGGTCTTTGAGGATCGGAGGGAATTTCCCCGATATGAAGTGGCAGACTTGAGGCAGATTTATGTCTTTTCATGACGTTGTCATTTCGTGTTCTAGGTGACCTGGTGCAAACCATCTGGTACTCACTGATGGAGGACGGAAGTGTCGTCATGTTCTTACTGCGCTGGCTCCGGTTGAATACTCTTGCGTCCACGCTTTGCAACTTCCGGCGACGCGGAGGAGGTTGAGGTTGAGTTGTGCTGCTATGATCATGATCATCGTCACGCTTGTCGAAGCCTGAAGAATAACACAACACAACATATGCAAATTAATTTGTCCACCGTAAAAAAAATCACTCTAACTCCATCGAAATGTATGTAGTCTCTTTTTGTGCTCCGCTTAATTTGACATAAATTAGTAATTCAAAACATAAATAAATCAATCTATCAATCACTCAATTGATCGAGCACCTATCAATCCATCACTCATCCATATACATCGATCCGTCCATCTATCAATCAGCTAAGCGATCAGCCTGCCTAGTTCATGCAACCACAGCATAAGTAAATAACTTGAAAACACGAGATCCCAAGTGTGTGCGTTACTGACGTTATTTGCGAGAATTAATGGTCACTGTACTATGGTGATAATTTTGTTACTGTGTTTATTTATATACACATTTAAACAGATGGACCTCGAACAAACTAATAAATTCAAAAATTGAATTTTCTCCCTAATTAGTCAAACAATTGACCATAGTTATGAATTATTTATTAATTTTTAGATACGTTAGGATGAACAGTCTTTACAGTAATCATAATGCCAGTGTGGAGCAAGTGATTTGGTCAACAATCGACAAAGATGCAAATCAAGCAAGCTGAGTAAAAACTGTTTATCTGTAGCGTCACAACAGGTCTTATATTGAATTCCCCCTGGTTAGTCAATTTCTTTTTGGTCCAAGAACTTGAATGGAACCGAGAAAATGTAAATATATACTCGAACTTTAAGGACATTTTGACTTACACGTGATTCTGACAATCAAATTGTCGATAATATTAAAGTGGCATGGAGCCAAATGAAAAAAAAAGTACGTGGTCTTTCTATAAAAAAATCCTTTTGAAATATTTTGGAGGATCAAAATCTCAAAGATGTTAGAGGGGCTAAATAATATTCATCTGGTCTGTAATAATCATTTACTACATGTATTATAGTATCATAACGACAGTAATAAAACAGTCTAACGGAACCTCGAGGAAAACTACTCGTCAGGTCTGTAACGGTATTTTAAAATTATTTAAAGAATAAAAGAAACAGTATTTGTGGCATGAAATGGAACCATACATTTGTTTTTGGTTTGTAGCGAATATTTTGAAATAACTGATGGTATAAAAATGAGGCAATGATAAAGTGAGAAGGAAAAAATAATTTCTGTGCAGATGAAATGGATGACTGAAAGTTTTCAAGGTCAATGCGCTTTCGTATGGAAGTCTTGCTGATGAGTGAAAAACGTTCAACATGTATAAAGATCCATATAGGCTCTTTTCCGTTTTGCAAAATTTAAAAAAGATGATAAAGAACATAAATCAGCAATCAATAATCAACCAAAACATCGACCACACAGTCTATATACCAAACTACTAATTAGTCAGTCAGTGAAGCAAATTGTAAGCAATCGCAATGTTAACACTTATGTAGCAGTTAAAATTGAAAATTCGAGATTCCAAGTTTAAGAATTATTGCCGTTCTGTGTGAGGATTGGTGGTCGCTGAACTAGTTTGTTTGTTTGCTTGTTTGTTTTTTTTTTGTCTTATTCGTTACTGTATTAACAGCAAATTTAAAACAAAAGGACACCGAACAAACATATAAATAACAAAATCTACTTTTCGCCCAGTAGAGCCATTTACCTAAGCAATGAAGTATTGATTCGTTCTTAGAAAAGCTAGAATCCGAATAATGTTGTAACATTCCCACAACCGATAAATGTGCAAATCAGGAAGGCAGGATATCAGAAACTATTTTCCTTTCGCATTCATCTGTCCAAATTAGGTCAAATGCTAATCTTGTTTTTCGAGTTTGGGTCAAATTGAGGAACGGACCGAGGGGAAAAGGATATGTTTGATTGGTAACGACATTGGCATATAATTGAAAAAAAATCAAAATGACAATAATGGTACAAGGAAATGGAACCGAAAGAAGTTCCTTTGATCCATAACGGGAATCATGAAATAATCGAGAAAACCAAAAACAAATATACACGTAAGAAGGGAATAGAACCAAAAGGGAAACATATTCCTTTGGTTTGTGATGGACATTTTGAAATAACTAAGAATCAAAATGACAATGATGGTAGAGTGTGAAGGCTGAATACCACCATCCCTGAATGCGTAACTGGTCCCGTTTTCAACCTTTTAGCTGAAGCTACAATGTATATACCCACTCCCCCCCCCCCCACAACAAAAAAATAACAAAAAAAAAAACAAAGAAGAAAAATTTTAAGTTTAATCAAACTGAAGTTACATAAAGAATCCCATATATTTGTAAACGATTTTCAAAGACTGAGTCCCTTTACTTTTTTCCGACTTTTAGTTTTGCGCTAGAGTTTCATGTTCAAGTAGTTTCATTTGCCCTAATTAAAGTATTAAATCCCTTGCGGATGCCTTGTTGTGCAAAAATTGGTGGTCCCTGTGCTTGTTGCTGCTGCCTTTGTTATTGCTTTTGTTAAAACACTTATGTTTCCACTAATTTCTTGAGAGACATGTTTCGAATACACTTATAGAAAGAAAGAAAAAGGAAAAAAAAAAAACAACAGCAACAAACGAACAACTGACTACCTCTCCCCCCTTCGGCGGTCAATAAGCAACCTCAATAATAAGGAATAGAGCTAGGGTATCCAAAAGACCTTCAAACAGTCTAATACCAAAGATTTTACACGTGTTACTTTTACCTTTTGTTTTATATACATTTACAGAATGTTAACATTTGTTACTTTTTATATTTAATCTTGTTGTACTTCACGTTTACATTTATTTTGGAAGGGTTTAACTCCCTGAGGTTTCTGTGCAATTCATTTTTTACATTTATCGAACCTTTAGATGGCACCATATAGCCACTATTGTGCTAAGGTGCCGTAAAGCGCTACTACAAACAAACAAACCACCGCGAAATAAATTAGGCAACAAGCGATAAATGTACAGACCAGACAAAGAATTTTAAAAATGTTTAATAATTTTCGTGTTGATCTGTATTCAGCAAGTCAAATGTTGACCTAATCTTGGTCAAATTCTTTATGGTCCGGTAGAGGAATGGAAATGAGAAGAAAAATGTGTGCTTGCTATTTAAAGGAATTTTCGAAGTGATTGAGAAGAAATTAAAATGATATGAAACAGATGCAAAGAACCTAGAGAAAACAGATGTCCGCTTCCGCTAGAAGATGTAAAAGGAAAGTTCGAAATAATTAAGAAAATCAAAATCGCAATAACTGTTGAGTGGAAAAGAACAGAGAAAGGGGAGGAGGTGTATCTGTAACGGACATATAAAATAATTGAGAGAATCAAAATGACAATGGTAGCACGGTGTAGAGGTGAGAATAATCGACAGACGATTGAGCTGTAGATGAATGTTATCAAGGTCAATACCACCTCGTTTTCCAGTTCTATTTTCACAACATAGAGACAAGATTCTATCATTCACGTTTTTAATATAAGTAACACTGCCACACCGAGATTACGTTCAAAGTTGTACTTATATTACAAATATGATATATACTTACCTGTATATCTCGTGTAAGATATGATATATACTTACCTGTATATCTTGTGCAACATATTAATTATTTACAAGACCAAAATGATCAGAATCTGGTTAAAATGTTACCGCGGAAACAATTTAAGTAACAAGCGATAAAAGTGCAAATCAGAGAATCTGACTAATCCGTGGAATCGATCTGTCCATATAAAATGGTCAAATAGTAATCTTCTGCTAGATGACTTAATTTTTTGATGTGTGTGTGTGTGTGTGTGTGGCGGAGGGGGGGGGGGTATTCAATAGTGGAATTTAATAGAGAGGGAAAATTCCTTTGGTCTGTAATAGGTATTTCAAAATAACTGACAGAATCATAATTGCAGTGGTGGTGGAGTGTTATAGAATCAAGACAGCAAAGAGTCTTCTTGCTCTGAAACCTCTGAAGAGTTCGAAATAAGGCTAAAAAAGACAATAATTGTACAATGGAAATGTGAGGGTAAAAGTATCCTTCCGATAGATAATTGACATATATCTTGTGAATCTGAGGTAGAATGTGAAGGCAAATATAATTGTGTTGTGTGTACACACACAAAAAAAAAAGAAATAAACGGCAGAACATTTTAAGGTCAATCCCCCGTCATTTGCAATCTTGTTTATATCACTTGGTCGAGATTTTGTACCCTTCTTTTTGCTAAAACCCTGTGATGCAAAGACGTATTTGAGAGTTGCAATTATGCTATAAAAAAAAGTGATTTTTAGACCTGTGCTAAGAAGCAACCTCTGGGAAGTGAACATTGGCCTCTGCTTTCTTACATGTAATGTAGGTTTGCAGGAGTGTACTGGGTAAACAACTCGGCCCTGGACTTATCTGCCGGGACAGGCCCGGGGTTTTGCTCACACCAGTAAAACTCCGGTAAAAACGGATTTTTTTGACGGCCCACCGGCCCACCGATGCGGCGGTCTGCCGGGACAGGCCCGGGGTTTTGCTCACACCAGTAAAACACCGGTAAAAACGGATTTTTTTGCGGCGGCCCACTGGGATTTGTCCCGGTATGTCCAATGGCCAGTACACCACTGTAGGTTTGTAAGCTAGGTGTAAGCTGGGACATTGAAAAAAGTGGCTGCTTAAGACAAGTGACTACTTAATGGAATTGACCTTCAGGAAGGCCTGACTGTACTTTTTCAATAAAAAGATATATATCATTTAAAATAAACATAGGTCAGATTGTGATATCAAATCAAGATCAGGACCAAAGCTACAAGGATACGTTTGATCTGACAACCCATTTTTACGTACGTGACACGTGACACTGATCGAACTCCGAGAACACCAAGAACGCTACGAATGTTGTCTTCTCATCGACCCAAGAACAATGGTTTCAGTCAATCGTCTACTAAAGCAAGTACTAAGTTTTCCTTCATTTTTTATATATATTTTTTTTTTACTTCATTGCATATTGTATCCTTCATTTGGTACCTATAACAATTTGAAATTAAAGGTGACCAACATGTAGTATCGATATGTAAGAGGCGTGCTTTTATCGTCCAAAAAAGAATCATAGCTAATTTGTTTACATGGTCGGCCACATATTATGAAAAGAATGTACAAAATGTTACCTGCTTCCGATGCCGTCATAACTGATGTTATATAGTTTCTCTTTGTGCTCTTCCTATTGGTTGCCTACAGACTACTTGCTGCGCATGCACTAGTTCAAATCACCGCGTGATTTAGTAATTAAAATGTCTGTGAATGCAACGTGCACAAGCTTTCAACATCAGTTTAGTTCTAGGAAATTTCAATGATTAGTTGATTTGAATCTTAACAATATGGAAGAGTATTAGTACAATTTAGGTCACTTTTTAAATTCTTCATTAATATTCATTTACAAAAAGATTTGATAACTCTATTTAGTACTCTCAAATATGTTGTGCACGTCTACAGCGTATGTTAGGACTGTGACAAAGATCACATATGATAATAAATATACAAAATGTTGCGAACGTTTTAGGAATCATTACCTTCAAAATCGCTTTATATTTGAATTAATTTTCCTGCAGGTTTTGATGTTTAGACAAAAGTTTTAGTGTACAATCGGCACTAAAAGGCAGAACATTAGGCTGGTCTACAAGTATACCTCGTTCTACATTTGTTAAGTAAGGTAGTAATAAACCAGTCTGATCTTCCGGCTTTCGGCCACTGCATTTCCCCATTCAACACTAACCTTCTGTTAATAAAACGTCCGTCTGCTCATACGAATGACCAAATATTTAATATCAACCATCGCAAAGGGAATGGATGGATTCCAAGAAGGTTGTACATATTTATTTCTTGTTTTCTGGGGTTTTTGTTGTTGTTTTGTTTGTATTATTACAATACTAAGGTATGCAGCAGATCTGTGAGGACACATACTTTAGGTGGCGCTCTACAGTTTCGTAGTATGCAAAGGGTTAGATATTTTAAAGAAAAAGAATTTTCCGGGTTTTCCTCACTGGTTATCCTGGCTATTAAAAAAGACCTTGTATTTCTTAAGTATTGTTAAAAGAACTTTTAATTCCCTTTATTTTGGTGTATGATTGATGGGTCTAATTTGGGTTATAGAGTATACAGCTTCATCTTACTTCAGATGTGCACCTATCAAAAAACTGCCAGCTCCGCTTGTTCATTTTCACTTCCTGGACTTCAAATGTTAATTGTAAAAAAAACGAGCAGATAACTTTTTTTTAAATACTTTTTATATATTTTGTAACTGCTTGATTGCACTATCAGAAGCTGATATTACCTACTGTGGCAAAATTCGTTTTTCCTATTTTAATAACTGCTAAGGAGGGTGCATTTTGGACTAATTCAGGCTGATTTTTCGAGCACATGGGAGCAGCCATTATGGTCAGCTGTGTGTTTAGATCATGTACATTTTTCACAAGTACAATATGTACAGAAATTGCAGCCACAGTACATAAACGAAGCATAGGGGTATGCTAACATTATCTCAATTGTGCATGTTGCAAATGCAGACAATTTCACCTTACACCTGTCGCTCTCTCAGAAGTACGTAGTATCTGTAGAGCGCCACCTTTGTGGTGTTTTGAGGTGTAGACATATATCCTGAGCTATCAATCAATCACTGATGGTCAGGCCTTTGTCTAAAGAGGTTCAGGGTAATGGCTCAATTATTGCGATCGTTAGGCTCTTGGGATATTAAATTTATTGCCAAATATTGAGAAAAACAAACCAAGAAACAAAGAACAAAATGACCCCCGCAAACATTAGGTGAGATATCCCCCAGGACGATGTAAAGTTTCATGACAGTAATGTCCTTCAAAATATATTTCTTCTACACTCTGAATATGTTAACATATAAAAAGATCTTAACCTTTTCCAACTGATCTGTGCAATTATTCACAAAGGTATTGATCTGAAAGCGGGTCATTTTTATACAGTTGAGAAATTGGGATAAAGATCACAAGATAAATGCATTTTTATGACAAATGAGACAAGGAAAATGGGAATTCCAATGGGACTTAGAAACACTAATCTCGTTTGTACACATATTCTACGTCAGTCTAATGCTTTATCGGATCACCAAATCCATAACTGGATGAAAAAACGCAGAGATATGATATCACACCATTTATAGCTTCTCGACATCCGGCCAGCGTGATACGTGGAAAGTTGTTAATGAAATAAATAAGCGTGCAAAATGATTGCATATTTCATTGGTTGAATTTGTAAAAAAGCTGGCATTATAGAACCACCGTAATAGTTAGCAAATTGATTTATAGAACAATAGAAATTTGGTAGATGGACATAAATATTATATCAACAAGTTAGATTGTACATCGTATCTGAAAGAGATACTCTGTGTCCTCCAACCAGATCTTCTCCTGCTGGCTCGGTGATGTTGAATGGGCCTGACGCACCCTCATGCATGTCGTCGGTAAAATAGCTGTGAGTTACTTGACCGGATAGCTAGCAAAATAATTATAAGCTAGCTGACCGAATAGCCCGCAGAAAGAGTAACATGTACAACTCGTCCGGCCAATAGTTTACATCCTAATCAGAGGTGTTCTGTTTACTCGTGTATCCAAGCTAAAGCATGATACATAGTTATAACTGAAGTGCTTGAAATTCACTTGTATTTTGACCTTATAATATTGTGACAAACATGTGTCTGTACCTAGGGGTTAAGATCTTTTGAATTGTAGGCTTTTCATGAGTATACTAGCAAAGATTTTCATTTGGATGTATGATCAAACAAGAATGAAGTGAGAGAAAAATCGGTAGAAGTGAGTTATCGTCAGAATTTGGAAAAAAAGGTTGCAAATGAAGTCAGATAGTCAAACTGATGTTACGATAAGGTCAGCTAGGTGCATCATACACGTGTTTTCTAGCTAGTCATTAAAACAACATGCAACTATTCTTGTGGCAAGCCGGAAAGAGTGGAGTAGTTCACAGCTATTCTACCGGCTAGCAGGTCAAAAATCATCGTCCAAGTTTGTAAGTAGGAACACGTAAATCTCAAAACAGGACACAACTCTTCCATACATATTTATCTACAGTGCTGGATTTGGACGTAGGCAGGGCCAACGGGAGCCCACTCCAAAAGCGCATTTGTAAGTCATGTGCCCCCGCTAACGCTTTGACCTCAGACGCCGACTGGGTACAAAGTCGGCCACCAGGATACCAAAATCCTAAAATAAAAATTAAGTCCACCTCACCCTTTACCACAAATTCTGGATCAGACGCTGATTTGCTTATTCACAACTCAAGATTGCGTCTTACATACACAATGAGAAACTCGGAAATCGAGTCTTAATCTCTTGCAGCGTTACGGACTTATTACATTATTACAGTGTGCATACTCAAGAACCAAACACAGCTTGTCTGCACCAAACGACCAGATTACAGAACATAACTGTTTCATCCTGTAATTAATCCATGATTAAGAACTAGAGATGAAATCAGAAAATAATTTTTTAAAAACTCTACGACAATTGGGCAGCAGATAAATGATAATCTCTCCCACTCTGAAAATTATGATGAAAATGCGATATGACTTTATAACGCACTTCAACAAAACTAGAAGCTCATTTTCGCTGGGTTTGGGTTGAATAATGATTTTCCTCATACTAAGGTGTGCCCTTTTCTATCTTTGCATAACAAAACAACTGATTCTTTTTTCATTTTTTTTTTATTTTATTTTTTTTTTTTTTTGGGGGGGGGGGTGGGGGTTGGGGTTACAACAGATATAACTATATAGCAAAATTATTAAAAATGACGATATCAAAAATGAAAGCTGAGTTCCTTGATATACTGATCTGTTGAATACAAAGATTGGCTCTCATTTACGGACGTGCTACGTTGCCCAAACGTTTTTAGAGCACTGTAATTAAAGGCTTTAGATATATATATATATATATATATATATATATATATATATATATATATATATATATATATATATATATATATATATATATATATATATATATGACAGGAAAATAGTTAATGCAAAATGGGTACGATTGTTCAGGATATAAAATTATCCTTTATCACTATGTTATATTACACTAGGTCACAGAAGATTTACCTATGGAATGTAGACAGTACGCGGCTAGAATGATCGATAACATTAGGATTATTCTCGGATATATTTGTTCCCAAAATGACTCAAACTTAGGTAGACAGTCCTAATTAATATATATCGTGATTATTTTAAGGCGACAACGAAGGGACCAACATAATAGAATATAATGCTTTTTTTTATCAAATGAACGTGGTTGGGAAATATGAGAATTAACCTCGTGGAACATTACGGATAAATTGCAGTGTGCATGTTCCAAAACTGCAATAAAGGCAGGAGCCGCAGTGTTTTCAGTGGTTCTCAGACACGTGACCGAAAGGATGTGGGGTTCGAATCATACCAATTGATCAGCCCGAGTCAGCTACTGTGGTGCGTCCTTGTGAAAGGCACTTGACTCCAATTGCCTAGGCGCTAAATAACCTATTTGTGTTGCTGTGCCGTAAAACACTAAACTAATCTAAATTTATCAAAGGTATCTTCACCAAAGGACCAGAATAGTATATACCAAAAGCTATTTAACTATCTATTGCATAAATCACGAAATGAAATCATAAATCAAATACACGTCGCGTCGATAACGCAAAAGCAGACAAGTAAAACTCTCTCTCAAAAACAAATATTAAGATGCGATATGTATTATTAACAAACCATAACAAATTAAAAGCTAATTTTCATGTGGCTTTGGGGTAAATAACGACTATCCTCATTTTTGAGATGTGTCGGTATATATGTGTGTAACAGATATCATGTACTTATACAACGAGATTTACATGACTGTTATCAAACCAATGGAATCTGAAGTCGTCGATGTATTGATATAATTTGGACATACAGTCTTAACTTTTTGTGCAAACTATAGTAGTTGTAAAGGGAGTGTTCTGGGCCAGCCGGAGGAGAGGGGTGTGTGTTTTGGGCCAGCCGGGGGATGGGGTGTTTTGGGCAAGCCGGGGATCAGCCGGTTGGGGGACCCCCTGGGAACGACTGTTAGCCGGTTGGCGGGCCCCGTCGGAACGTCTGTTAGCCGGATTGCGGGCCAGACAGTTGAAAGCCATTTGGGAAGGTGTGGAAAACGCACGTTGCCCAGCCAGCCGATACCCCCCTGCCCATCAGAGTCCGGTTCAAATTCTAATTTCTATTTAGAAAATGTCATAGTATTGTCATCATTCGACGGTTAAAATGTGCACCGGATGCTTTCTTGTTGATGCCTTTGTGCCTTTAGTCACTTTGACAGTGGCAGCATTGATTCAAGGTACACTGGAATTCACATATCAAAGCCGGCCCGTCGGAACGGCAATGTTAATGGTGGCATTGGTAGTGCACGCGTTGTAATTCCGATCAGTAGGCTGTACCATATAAGGGCTACGGCGCGTGGGGCGGCTTCCGTTCTCTTAAATGCGCTAAAGCCAGCGAAAACGCAAAATAGGCCGCTTACACAGCACAACTTTTGTGTGTCGTTCCGACAGTTTTTATTGCCCATCGGGCCCGCAGTTAAGGCAGCGTCAACGGTACGGTAGGTACGGCGGGGGTGCGCTGGGAATAGGCCGCGGGTCAGAAAGCTGTTGTTTCGACAGTTCTGATGTCGCGGTTCTGTCGTTTCCGTTGTTCCTGACGTGCCGACAGACAACGTGCAGCTCAGGCACAATTTCCACCAGCGATTTTGTTTTCAGCAGCTCCTCGCAGGCTTCGGTCCTTCCACGGGCAATTAGCTCATTTTTGCTGCCTCGTCGATGGCGACGAGCGTGTGCGCCTTCTGCGTGGTTGAGCGTATTTCATTTTTCATGGCGATGTATTTGTCAAACTCATAAACTCATCAAGGATGAGTTTGAACTCATCTTCGGAGATGGCACTGTGGGGTAGAGCCCCGGACACGTGGTCAAGGAGCGTGTTGAGCTTTCATTCGGCCAAGACGCAAATTTCATCGTGCGTTTGGCCTTCGTGGTTAGCCGCCAGCTACCGGAAGCAGACCGCAGCTCAACGCTGTGGTCTCGAGGGCGATTGTAATGGGGACGGCTATGATTGTTCGCAACAGGCCGATCCCTGCCACGACAGTGCCCATAGACATAACCTTCAGAGTCCCTTCTACACCATCGACCACACTTACTACAGGCTTGTATTGTTTATACAGAGCACGCCGCTTTTCGGCCTCCGCTCGTAAGGTGTTTCAACCTCGCAGATGAGTCTTGGAGTTTTGGTTATAACAACATTATAATTCCTCTGTAAGCAACGTGATATGAAAGTTTAATTGACCTGGAGAGGTGGGCGGGGGGTAGCTGTCTTGCGGATACGCACATCTACCCTGTCGCCGTTGTACTGGCAAGACTGCGACGTTATCAAAGAAAATGTTAATTTACTTAATATCCTTAGATCCGGAAATGATAAGGTCTTCAACATGCGCACCAACACGCTCGCCCAGAGTCACAAATACCATGCCCTCTGTTTTTCTTTCCGATTACTGTCATGCGGCATAGCGCGTCTCTTTCGAATAAAGCTGGGGGGTTTTTCCACGTTAAATATGTGACCATGGCAGCAAAAGAATTTTTAAAAATGGGTGAGACTGCTGATTAGATGATATTTAAAAAAAGAAACAAAAAAGTATGGATTTACATGATATTAAACTAGACCACATGGGATATACTAATCGAGTAAAGGCAATACGTGGGCAAAATGATCGATCAAAATTAAATTAATCTATTCGAGTAGGAAACGAATTGCAACAGGTATCTTGTCCTTCAAATGACACTGATGTACTTAGACAACGATGACATTCTTGATAAACACAGAAATCACTTTTTGCCAATAATGAAGGAACCATACAACCTAATATAACACGTATATTCTATCACACATGCATGATTTGGCAAAATAGAATTAATTTCGTGCAGCATTTTGGAGTGTGCACGCGGTAAAATCTATCAGTACATGTCCACCCCCAAAGGACTATGTTACTGAACATTTCACTCTGTAATATATAATTAACTTAAAAGAAGAGATAAAAAAGATCAAACTTTTGTCGACAATCGGTCAGCGGACCAAGTCTTTAATAATAAATTTTAACAAATTAAAAACACAAAGAGGAGCTAGTTTTTAGATTCAAGATGTGTGGGGACCACTACCTTTTGAATTTCACCCAGTGACAAAACAAATAAAAGCTGCATATACGAACGCTGCTACCCTTCCCCACACATTACCAAAGAACTTTAATATGACCATGCCAGCAAAAGAGTTTTTGAAACTGGGTACAAATTTAAGGGAGATGAAGTTATTCTTTAGATGTCCAGATTTACGTGATATAAGACTTAATCACAGAAGATCTACCCGTGAGTTATATTTAGCAAGTCTCTAAAATAATCGATAACATTAGGATTATTCTCCCTGGAAACGAAATCCTTCCCATAGATGATATCACACCAATCATAGATTCTAGATATCTGGCCAGCGTGACGCGTGACGTAACGCGTAGACATTTGTAAACTAAATAAATAAGCGAGCAAAATGATCGTATATTTCATTGGCTGAATTTGTAAACAGCTGGCATGAAAGAACTACCGCATTGGTTAACAAATTGATTAATATAGCAATTTGATGGATGGACAGAAATATTATATCGACAAGTTAGATTGTACATCATATCTTAAAGAGATACTCTGTGTACTCCAAACAGATCTCATCCTGCTGGCTCGGGGATATTGAATGGGCCTGATGCGCCCTCATGCATGTCGCCGGTCAAACAGATGTGAGCTACTTAACAGGATAGCCAGCAAAAATAAGTATGAAGGGATAACGCGCAGAAAGAGCAACAGATGAACTATTCGTCCGGCCAACAGTTTACATCCTGATTAGGGGTGTTATGTTTAGTTATTTATCCAAACTCAAACACTAACGATAGGATACAAAATTATAATACAGTGCTAAAAATTTCCTTGTATTGACCCATAATATTATGACAAACATGAATCAGTACCTAGTTGGTAAGATATTTTGAATTACACGTGTTTAACATATTTTTTCCCAAAAAGAATTTGTCGGGGTGAGGAAGGTGGAGGTAGGCTTTTCGTGAGTATAATAGGCAAGATTTCCATTTGGGTGTATGTCCATCAAACAAGAATGTAGCGAGAGAAAATTCGGTAGAAGTGAGTTATCGTCAGAATTTGGAAAAAAAAAAAAAAAAAGGTTACAAATTAAATCAGATAGTCAAACTGATGTTACGAGATAGTCAAACTGATGCTACGATAGAGTCAGTTAGGTGCATCATACAAGTGTTTTCTAGCTAATCATTAAAATAACATGCAGCTATTCTTGTTGTTAACCAGAAACAGTGGAGTAGTTTACAGCTATTCTACCAGCTAGCCGGTCAAATAAAATCGTACAAGTTTGTAAGTAGGAACACGTAAATCTCAGGAGACAACTCCGTCATACCGATTTATCTGCAGTGGTAGATTTGGGCGTGGGCGGGGCCAACAGGAGGGCACCTCTAAAAGAGCAGTTATTAGCCATGGACCCCCACCAACGCTTTGACCTCAGACGCAGACTGGATACAAGGGCGGCCCCGATGATCCTAGAATCCTAAAACAAACGCAAGTCCCTCTCTCCCTTTACCACAAATGCTGGATCGGACCCTGATTTGCTTACTCATTACTCAAGATGGTTTACCTGTGCACAGTGCGAAACTCTAACTCGCGTATTAATCTCGTGTAGCGTTATGGACTTATTGCAATGTGCATACTAAAAACCCAACATGGCTTATCTGCACCAAATGACCAGATTACAGAACATAACTGTTTCATCCTGTAATACCTCCATAACTAAAAGCTAGAGATGAAAGCAGAAAATAATAATTAAAAATTAAATAATTACAGCAATTGGGCAGCAAAGAAATGAAAATCTCTCGCTCTCTGAAAAGTATAATATGACTTTATAATGCACTTCAACAAAATTAAAAGCTCATTTCCGCTGAGCTTTAAGTGAAGAATGATTTTTCTCATATCAAGGTGTGGCTTTTTTCTGTCTTCACATAACCAATGTATGATTCTTTTGTGTTGCCAGGTATAGCAGATATAATATATCTATATAACAAGATTTTTAAAAAGGATAATGTCAAAAAATGAAACCAGAGTTCCTCACTATACTGACTTTACATAATTTGAACTGTCATTTACTGACAAACTGAACGCTATCAGAGCACTTAAGATGGTGGCCATGGCAGCAAGAGTTCTTTTTTTTTTTAAATGCGTACGAATGTTCAGGATATAAAATTATGCATTATCACTTTGGATTCAACTGATATTACACTAGGTCACAGAAGATTTATTAATAAAATTCAGACAGTTCGCGGCTAAAATGATCGATAATCATTAGTTAGGATTAATAAGTTTGGAGGGAAAATATTCTCGGATATATTTGTTCCCAAAATGATTCAAACTTAGGTAGAGAGTCTTAATTAAATATATTCTGATTATTTCTAGGCAATAATAAAGGGACCAAAATAACATAATATAACTCTTGTACTTCATCAAACGCACGTTGCTGGGAAAAAAAAGAGAATTTGCTTCATGCAGCATTACCAATAAATTGCAGTGTGCATGTTCCAAAATTGCAATAGAGACAAGAGCCCCGGTGGTTCAGTGCTTAGCATGCAGGACTCGTGACTGAAATGGTGCGAGTTCGAATCCTATCATTGGATCAACCAGGTGCGTCCTTGTGCAAGGCACTTTACTCCAATTGACTAGGCACTAAATAACCTACTTGTGTTGCTGTGCCGTAAAACACCAAACCAATCTAAAATCCGTCCAAGCGTATCTTCATCAAAGGACCAGAATATTACATAACAAAAACTACTTCACTCTCTAATGCATAAATGACAAAATGAAATCATAAATCAAATACACGTCGTTAATGTGAAAGCAGACAAATCTCTCTCTCTCTCTCTCTCTCTCTCTCTCTCTCTCTCTCTCAGAAACAAATATTAACATGCAATATGTAATATTAATGCACCATAGCAAATTAAAAGCTCATTTACATACCAAATCTTGAGGAGTGTTGGTCCATCTGTGTGTAACAGATATCATGTACTTATATAACGATATTTAAAAAATAAGATCATTACCGTTATCAAACCAACAGAATCTGAAAGCGTCATTGTATTGATATATTTTGAACATATAATCTCAACTCTTCTATGCAAACTATTCTTTGCATCAATGAACTCAACGCCCAAGTTACAAAAAAGAAACGTTTGAAATTCAAGAAGATGCATAGGGCCTATTCCTGTTTTAAATTCATCCCATGACAATACGAGAAAACAAACTTTTACATTTACAACCACTGTATGAACATGTCGGCAAAAGTGTTTTAAAAAAGAAAAAAAAAGAGAAAAAAAAAGGACATGAGTGTTCCAGATAATAAAGTTATCTACTTAATTAAATTACATGGCAGGAGATTTACTAATGGGGATCAGTGTGCAACCAGCTACAACGTTTGGAATAATATTATTCAGTCGGAAAACCCTCCTTGGCATATAAGTCTTTTAAATGACACAAGCGTAGGAAACGGAGACATTCTTAATTAAATATAATCTGATTATGTTATGGCTATGATAAAGGGCAATATAACCGAATAGAAATATTATAATCCAACAAAATTAAATGGTTAGAAAAGAAGTAATAATTAATTTCATAAGTGAACACTTAATTGCAATGTGCGCTTCAAAGTCAGCCATTGCGTATCTGTACCAATTTAAAGACTAGATAAGAAAACGTATATGTTTCATTCCCTTATACAGCAATGATTAAAAGAAGAGTTTAAATCAGAAAATCGAATACTAATCGAAACTCAGGCAGGAAAATATGAAAACATCTTCCCGAAAAATATGAGGAACAGATATGAATTTTAAATTGTTTTATATTCAGTTTAAAAGCTTCCTTGCATGCAACAGATGTAAATATTTTCCTCATACTGAAAAAATTACCAGTGTAAAGCAAATGTAACCTGGGGTCATCAAGGCATGGAATCACGTAGAATACACATATCAAAATTGTGTGCCAAATATCTTGTGAACTACTGACATCAACACTCCTGTGAAGACGAGAAAGATTAAAATTCATGGAGGTATGTACAGTCCATTACGTTTTGAATTTATTCCATGACAAGCAGAAAAAGATGCATTTATGGCCGCTGCTATGCAGCATTGTGGACACGTTGCCAGAGCACTCTAATAATTATTTGACCATGGCATCAAAAGAGTTTTAAAAAATGAGAGAGAGAGTACTGGAAAGATGAGATAAAAAAAAATTAAATTTTAAATTTTTTTAAAATGGATTTACATGATATTAAACTAGACCAGAGTGGATATACTAAACTAAAAGATACAATTAAAATTATTCTGTTTGGAAAGGAAACGAATTGCAACGGGTATCATCTTGTCCCTTGAATGACACTGATGTACATAGACAACGATGACGTTCTGTATAAATATATAGATAAGTTCGGGAGATAATGAAGAGATCATTAAACCTAATATAATACATATATTCTATCAGACATACATGATTGTGCAAAATAAAATTAATTTCGTGCAGCATTTTGGATTATTTACAGTGTACATGCTGTAATATCCATCATTGCGTGCCCACCCCCAAAATACTATATTACTGAACATATCCCTCTTAATATATAATTGTTTTAAAAGAAGAGATAAAATAAAAAGATTAAACATTTCTCGACAATCGGACAGCAGACCAGTGAAAAGTCTTTATTAACGCATTTAAAAAAATTAAAAACTCATTTTTCTTTGTATATGCGTGTATGTGCTTGATTCTATCTTTGTGTATTAGACAACATATACCTAATCAACAAGATTTTTAAAAACACCACTTACAAATAAATGAAGTCCGATGTATTTATGCATTTTGAATACACAGACTGAAGGCATCGATGTCATTCATGCATTTTGAATGCACAAACTGATTTTGGTGCCTAGGATACTAAGAATTTGTCACAAAACACTCACGTCGAAGAGAAGAGAAGTTTGAGATTTAGGAAGATGTGCAGATCCCACTACAAGACAACACAAAAATGACGCATTTACGCCCGTCCTACTTTCCCCATATGTTATCTGTAGAGCGCTTTAATTTTAGCTCTGGAAGCAAATTTTGTTGGCACAAATGTTTGTGAGATGAAGTCGTTCTTTATCACTGTGGATTTAAATGATATTAGACTAGATCAGAGGAGATTTGCTAATGGGGTAATGGCACTAGTTGGCAAAATGATCGATGACATAAAGATTGACCTTATTGATTTGCTATATACACTGACTGGTTCCCTTTTGAGAACATTTTGCTTATGAACAAAGCTTTCGAAACGGAGAACCAGTGAACTCACTCCATCTACGACATGATTGATGGGTGAGATGAATTGGGAAGGAAAAGATTTAGAAACATTTTTTTTCCTTTGCAGGATTTAAACCGAAGTCAAGAAAGATAATTCGCTTCAAATTGAGGGTATAATACAGCATAACGCTGATAAATCATCCTCAACAACAATAAACAGAGACAGATAATGTGTAACTTCAACCTCCATACAATGCTAAAACAGCTACAAAGTCACACTGCAGCCTAACTTAAGTTTCCATATCGTGATTATCTCAGAGAGTTTGATTTTTAGTTAATGGTAAACAGCGGAAAATGTTTGAGAGATCAACTTTCACCCAAAAGATGAATGCAGCATTTCCTTGTTTGACTAAATAGAGGCCATTATATATGTCTTCTTGCAACAACAAAATCGATTCTTATAGGAATAGCCAAAACATATAGAGTGGTAGGTGCATGTCATTATTTTTGTTTTTGAAGACTTCCCATCTTATGCTTCGAAGCTGTAGTGTGCATGTATCTAGGGGTTGGCTGACATACGTTGTTTTAACGAATGTTATTGAACAAAATATCACAAATTTCAATTGCGCTTAAGAGAAGTTTTTGACTTTTTGCATTTATCGTTTACATTTGTCTGTTTGCACGGGTATATAGTGCTTTCGCATGTACACATATTTTTGTGTCTGGGGGTATGTGTACGAGTCTGTAGCAATATACAACTGTGAAATCATTGACATCTTTCTTTTTGTTTTAAATTCATGCTTTCATAGCCATGCGAGTTTGTAAGTAGGAAGACATAAATCTCAGGAGACAACTCTGCCATACATATTTGTTTGCAGTGGTGGATTTGGACGTGGGCGAGCCAACACGAGGGCAACTCTAAAGCGCAGTTATTAGTCATGGGGCCCCACTAACGCTTTGACCCCAGACGCAAACCGGGTACAAAGGCTGCCTCGAGGATCCTAGAATCCTAAAACAAACTCATGTCCTCCTCCCCCTTTACCACAAATGCTGGATCCGCCCCTGATTTGCTTACTCATAACTCAAGATGGCGTCGTGCATGCACAGTGCGAAACTCTATTAATCTCTTGTGCACAGTGCGAAACTCTATTAAGCTCTTGTAGCGTTACGGACTTACTGCAGTGTGCATACTCAAAAACCAACATGGATCATCTGCACCCAAAGACCAGATTACAGAACATAACTGTTTCATCCTGTAATACCTTCATAATTAAGAACTAGAGATGAAATTAGAAAATAATAATTAAAAAATATATACGGCAATTGGGCAGCAAACAAATGAAAATCTCTCTTTCTCTGAAAATTATGATCTGACTTTATAATGCACTTCAATAAAATGTCACTTAAGAGGAATTTATGGCGTTTATGGCTTTTTGCATGTATCGTTTACATTTGGCTGTTTGCAGGGATATATACGTGCATTCGTATGTACACATCTTTTGTGTCTGGGGGTATGTGTACGAGTCTGTAGAAATATACAACTGTGAAATCATTGGCAACTTTTTTTTTGTTTTAAATTCATGCTTTGATAGTCATGCGAGTTACCATTAGATGAAACCCGTATGAAGAAGTGTACCAAAGTAAAAACATGGCTATGCTGCAACAATAAAAAGTAAATGCAAAGATCAAGTCACACGAGTGGTATTAAAACAGTTCACTTACGAAATTATAATAAAAAGATGTTAAAAAATGCTTTCTGGCACCTATTAAAAAGATGATAAAACTGAATTATGCGAGCGAAATATGAAGTTTATCCTTCAAGTTTCATTGATTTAAAATATAAATGTCTAAAATCTCAAACTTTATGCAAGAGACAAATTGTAGAGCTCTGAACAAACGATACCTTTAAAGTTGTGGTTACATAACAAAATGTTAATAATCAAATTTGATATGAAAAGTTACAATGAAACAATATGTGACATAAAAATGTTGATAAGATAATCTAAAGGAAATAAAACTTACGTGCAATTAATCTATCCAGAAGCCACATAGCTCAAATCAATGCCTGTCCAAATTAGAATATCACATTTAAACCGCTTCAAATTGCTGTTCTACACCCGGAATGTGTACGTTGTGTTATCAAGGAATAAAGCACCATATGGCGCCTAAGTCTGGGTGATCAAATCTATTAATCAAACACAAAGCATACCGCTGTCATGGCGCTTAACGATCTATAATAATTCCGTCCCGGTTACATTGTCCATTTCTCAATAATATAATGATGCAATCAAGCGCTGTACTGTCCAGCTTTTAGGTTGAGGCATCAAATCAAGACCAATGATTAACTCTTATATCGATTGCAGTTGCATACGAAGTAAAAAAAAATATTTTGAGAGAGAAAGGGCGAGGAAAAATAGTAATACAGACTACGAAAGAGACAGCACGGACAAAGAACAAGACTAAAGAGAGAACTGGATGTGGAAGCATATAACCAGCAGCTTAAAGATGGAGAGAGAGAGAGAGAGAGAGACAGAGAGAGACAGAGAGAGAGAGAGAGATGAAGGCGCTGACGGAGAGAAGCAGCGGTTAAGACAGTGGTTCCCAAACCCGAGGTCGCGACCCAAATAAGGGTCGCGAGGACCATAGCGACCCTATACTGGTACTGCTGCATTTTGGGTCGCAAAAGATGGTATTTATGGTTGCGATCAAAAATGTTTGGGAACCACTGGGTTAAGAGATAGTGATAAATAGATGGGCGGATGGACGGATACTGCGACTCGGAAGAATGGGAGGGCGGACGTAGATATAGTGAAAGAGTGAGTTCCTGTGTCGTAAAGGTATTTGACAATACTTCAGTGATCCTATGGAACTAGGATTGCTCTTATATGTAAGAAGACTGGCCCTGTAGCACTAGTCGAAATTTTCTAAGGATCTTGCTCTAAAAATCACTGGCATAATTCTTAAAATCAAGTCTAGAAATAAAACATTTTATGGGGAGATTTGAAATCAGACTTGAATTTAAGCAGATACGATCACCGGATTTCAGACTTAAACTTTTTGTTCAAACTCATTTTTTTTTTTAGTTAACGAAACCAACGCGTTTTCTCTGTCGCGGATCAATCTGTGGCGGAATCTTTTCCATCATTTCCCTTCACCAGGCATATACTTCGTGCGCTTCAGTGTGTTTCACAGGCTGTACAGTGCAGCGTTGTACTGCCCTCTTATATCATTTGAAAGGGGATAATGTCACCGGGATGGAATATTATATATCGTTTGTTTTTCTGTTAGCGGTTAGCTCTACATCTATATAGCTTATATGCTATAATGAAGCTTTTAGGTTTTCATTTTATGATTTTGTGTAAGCTTCCCAACCTCATTTTCTCGTTCTTACGAGACCGTACTCGCTAGATATGGAGTGGTAGCTTCTGACATATTGTAGATTCCACGACTACTATCGTACGATATCATGTATTTGATTGTCAAATTTTATTTATCTTCTTTCGTTAAACTGGACAGTCTTATTTCATTTAATACCCCTTCTTGATATAGTTATGAAATTATATGTATATGCATACAATTTATTTTGATACTCTAGGGCTCAACATCGATGTTAATGTTTTAGAAAATAAAACTATTTTGTGCATTTGATGTCCTGGTACATAATATATGCCTTTCTTGAAGTTAACCTACACTGACTGAGCATTAAAAATGGGGAGCTTCGCAGCATTTCTTGGAGACTGAAGTCGCAGTACTGGTAAAAGCAGCCATAATCGACAGTCGCACACTAAATAGGCGGGAGATTCCTTTTTTTCCTACAGGAAAAAAGTCGAATATTTTTAGTGCACAAAAAGAGTTATACCACACTGATATAGTAGCCAATGCTCTGACCTCAAAGTATTAAGTACGGTGTCCAATCTACCCTATTATGAATCCAACTAATTGTTACTTCAGCATTATACCAGTCTGCTCAAGCAACAATTAGTAGCATTCTCACATGGCTTGCTATATCCAACCGTTTCCCCGTGCACCCAGGTATAGTTTGAGAACGAGGGTTAAGGTCTGGTCCAAATGATCCGGCATACTTTCTGTACAAACATAAACTGTGTATAATTGTTATTATTACTTGATCAGTTACTAATTACATAGATTATGTACCAAATACCTATGAAAATGGAGTTTTTTTAAAAGACACACACACACAAAAACACGTTCTCAAAAAGCACTTTCCTTTCCTATTTGAGTACGTCTAACGTCACAAAACCGCACGCGTCAAACTGCAATGTAGGTAAAAACAAGTATGATCACGTAAGAATGTCTGTTAGAGTCCTTGCTTCTGATTAAACGTCCTTGAAATCCATTTAATAAACCCCGATCATCTGCATATG
Organism: Margaritifera margaritifera; assembly: GCA_029931535.1. Lineage (NCBI taxonomy): Eukaryota > Metazoa > Mollusca > Bivalvia > Unionida > Margaritiferidae > Margaritifera > Margaritifera margaritifera. Next base: position 1,807,456 of record JAQPZY010001636.1, on the reverse strand, counting down.
ATACACGAATCTTGTCTTCCCTTATGAAAAGATTTGTATCATTTCGACTTACTTTATATACTAATATTATGTCATTTACCACAGACAATAACATTGTTAGAAACAAACATACATGAGTATGGCCAAGCACTAATTACTTTGAACATGTTTCGCTGTTTTCCACCAATATCATGCACACCTGTAAAATCTTCAGCAACCAGAACAAGCAATCTGGCGAGTATATTGCATTTATCATGCTTCTATTAAATCATGAAATGAAACAACTGTATCTTCCCTGCAGAAACTTTAGGAAGGGGAAAGAAGCCTGTCAAGGTACATAATGATTTTATAAAGACGCGAATGTTTCAATATCAATTGTGTTCCTGGAGCTTAAGCGAATGAAAATACCAGTATAAACAAGTTCCTACACCAGTCAGACTTACCTCCCCTGGAAACAGGTGTTGGCCATTTTTATTTATTTTTAATTAGCCTACCTCAGTATTATAATGGTTCGACTTAAATATGTAACATATTATTAAAAATAGTGTCATATAAATACAGTCATATTGTATATATTATTGTTTGTGCACTTACAAAAATCATACTAATTTAAAAAAAAACACGCGAGCTACTTAAAAATCATTAAAGTATTTATGGAATGAATTTCTCACATACATTGATTACGAGAGGATTATCCTAAAGATGGCGGACAGAGATTTCAGTAATTTTTTAAAAGTCTATGACGTCATCTGAAACTTATCCATACAGTAGTATTGCCAGCTTATATGTTCGCCTATCCCCATAAATGTATTTCTACATATTTATTCCATACCCATTTAAACTTATATGGTTGATCTGGCGTTCGATACAGACGTTCAGTCCATATATTCGTATCAGACACCGAGATTGGCGTTATTTTAGTTGTTTTCGCTGAAGTCCGCGCGCTAATATTCCTAGACGCACAGACTCAAACGTGTATAAATTCCAATTTGTTTTAAACTTCATTCTCATTGTAAAGCTCAAAATATTAAAAAGTGTAAAAGAGGGGTATGAAATAAATGCAAAAACACATTCGTGTTTTGTTCCGAGTCGAGGGAAAGAACTCGTTTGATATGGCGTATGAATATGTCTCGGCCTGACGGCTTCGACGTATTCATACACTGTATCAAACTTGTTTTATTCCCCCGCAAACTTGGAATAAAACAGGTATGTAATTTTGTGTATGACCCATATGATGAGTCGGCAACTGAACTTCCCTCTTAAAAATAGAAATTAACCCATCTGGAACATGATTATTTTAATTATTTCCATGTTGTTTGTTGGGGGGGGGGGGCTGGTGATGGGTGTTTGTGTGTGTGTGTTGGGGGGGACTAGTGACACTGACTTGATCTATATGAAACAGAACAACTATAATCGGTAGAAGCGAGTGCTTTTTTTAGTCTGTGAAGAATGATTCATGTAATACCTCCAATTTCTTAAAAATCCTATAATTTTACTCAGAAAAAATCGTTTACAAAAACAAGGTAGGATTTGATGACTCGATATTAATCATCAATGTCCCCTCTGTTTACTGCTGAGTTTATCGAGAAAAGGGAGTACGAATCTCGTCAAAAGTCTCAATTAAAGAAACCAATATTTGGCAATTTTTGTTAAAACCGGCAAGATTGTACCACGCTAACTTTACGTATGAAGTTTGGTAAACAGCATACAGCCTTGCAGTGACAATATTTAAATTAATCCAAATATGTTATGTAAGCGCATAACTTACAATAAACACTACACATTTTTTCCTTAGTTTCCGTGTATCACACAAAATTGTGAGCAATCCGACGTGATAAAAGTTATTTGGGTCGTCAGCCCCTATATTGTTTACTTACTAAAAGGTGTTCTCAGAATAGGTGTGATCACATGATGAGTTGTCTGTTACATTTCCACGTAAAATCATTACACTCAATAATAGGATTGTTTCACCACTCATTAGTTACAAATAAAGTGACCAATGAAATGACCATGCATACTCCAGCCAGCCAATCATGTCTTTAGATACATTCCTTTTTTGTATTTGCTTACAAAGGGATTTCCCAAATTTAATTTTAGGAGAGACTAATTATAGTTCAAAATGTATTCCACCATATGCACCAAAGTTTACAAGAAGCCTTCAGCACACTACACTTACATTCTGATTACATTTGGACATTCGGCACTATTAAATACAAAGCATTTCGTTCATTTGGCAATGCGATGACGGATCTCTGTGGGAATACAATAGACCAATATACACCTTCTCTGAGGAAACGTACGAGTTACGTCCTTTTTGAAATAGGTCAGCGGTCAGAATACACTCTAGAATAGGCATAATTTTAGATATGTTTTGCAAAAGTTTTTTTTTACTGTAAAATGGGGCCAAATTTTTGCATATTTTATTAATTTCTAAATTTTCTGACGTATTTCAATAAACACCCCATTCTGACCTATTGCAAAGCGACGTAACTGTTACGTCACCTCAGAAAAAGTACTGAATGGTGTGTTAAAGATGATCTAGAAAATGTCAAGCCATATATGCCTTACGCACTAACATGGGACTGTTAAGCCATATATGCCTTACGCACTACCACCGAACTGTCAATCCATATATGCCTTACGCATTACCATTGAACTGTCAAGCCATATATGCCTTACGCACTACCATAGGACTATCAAGACATGTATGCCTTACGCACAACCATAGGACTTTCAAGCGATATATGCCTTACGCACTACCATAGGACTGTCAAGCCGTATATGCCTTACGCACTACATCGAACTGTCAAGCCATATATGCCATACGCATTACCCTAGAACTGTCAAGCCGTATAGGCCTCACGCACTACCATAGGACTGTCAAGCCGTATATGCCTTATGCACTACCATGGGACTGTCAAGACATATATGCCGTACGCATTACCCTAGAACTGTGAAGCCCTATATGCCTCACGCACTTCCACAGGACTGTCAAGCCGTATATGCCTTATACACTACCATGGGACTGTCAAGACATATATGCCGTAAGCATTACCCTAGAACTGTCAAGCCGTATATGCCTTATGCACTACCATAGAACTGTCAAGCCGTATATGACTTACGCACAACCATGGAAGGACTGTTAAGCCACATATGCCTCACGCACTAAACACCCCATTCTGACCTATTGCAAAGCGACGTAACGTCACCTCAGAAAAAGTACTGAATGGTGTGTTATAGATGATCTAGAAAATGTCAAGCCATATATGCCTTACGCACAACCACAGGACTGTCAAGCCATATATGCCTCACGCACTACCATAGGACTGTCAAGCCGTATATGCCTTATGCACTACCATAGGATTGTCAAGCCATGTGTGCCATACGCACTACCATAGAATTGTCGAGTTTTTTTCCCAAATACTGCACGTATACTTTCTTCTGTGTAAGATATTCGTTCTCCCTTGTTTATGATTATCAACAGTGGGCTGAAAGCTACAAACCGTAAGAAACGCATAGTGAACTAGATTGCAAAAAGAATTTCTTTCAAAAGAATCTCCAGATACAGTATTCTCTGTTGACGGTGATCTCTGGTTCCATCTACATCATTTTGAAATACAATTTCCCAAAGGAAATTGAGTCACTATGAATAATGCAGACAGGCTGAATTTGCACTATCGACTTCCACAGAGGGATAACTGGTACTAATTAAAGTTTGCGAAACTGTTATTTAAATCTAAATGGGAAGGATGTTTGGGCCTTATTTCATGCAATAATAATTCTGTATGGGAAGGATGTTTGGGCCTTATTTCATGCAATACCTGCTGATATGAGGCCGGTTATCTCAGATTTCATGAATACGAAAAGAACACAGCAACATTCTATGAATTGTAGATAAGTACAATATAAAAGTCTGGCATGTGTTTTTGCACCTAAAATATAATACGTTAACCAAGACGATTTAAAATCTGTTCGTGCTTTTTGCACCTAGAAATATATATGTTACACGAGGATGTTCCATAATTTCACCATTCAAATCGATCATTCAACCTTGGAACAAAAACGATCTGCCAGCCTTGAATGATGCATGATCATACAGACACAATTGTCTTCCATCGCTACCAGCACACCGCACCAAAGTTTGTGAACCAAACTCATCAACTCACAGTAACTACAGTGATAAATTAAAACTGTGAATAATTAAAGTTTGACAGAAAATATAATACTGATCAATAAATATAGCTTTTAGACACATCTGTATGTTCCTGTCAAACCAGCTTTTGAAACTTGGATCAAATAACCATTTTAACAATCCTTATCTTTAGATTTTCAAAGATACTGAACACAAACATCATCATCGAAACTTTTACTCAATTTTTTTTGTCTTCGACCATTAATTACCTCGTATGGTGCTTAGTACAGACGGTATAAATTAAACACAGATAGGACTTTCTTTTCAATATCAACTTAAAATATCTATTGAAACCAGATACTCAATTGGTGCTGATATAGGTCAAGAGCTTCAAGCACACTTGTCGGAGTAATACTACATAGCCTTCATTAAAGAATGAGGATGACAAACAAACTTTTAAAATGAAGTTAATATAATGTAGAAACCATAATAGGAATACCTGGCACGAATTTCGTTTTAATGAGGATGACAAACAAACTTTTAAAATGAAGTTAATATAATGTAGAAACCCTAATAGGAATACCTGACACGAATTTCGTTTTAATTTACGTTCTGGAAGTCATTCTTTTACCCCAAAATGAACCCAGGATGGAGATAGATATTACAAATGGATCCTTAAAACTAAAATTTAAATATTGTCAAAACGAAAAGAGCAGTAAAACCCGTTATTTAAGAGCATATCTCTGTAAAATGAGAAATAACAAAAAGAAATATTTTATACTTAAATTTAATTCTTCCATGTATTGGTTGGGTTTTTATACAACCATTATATACGGCAACAGAACTTGCAGATATACAAAGGTATCAAAACATATAGAAACAGAATTATTACGTATATAGTCTACACATTGAGTACATGGTATATATTATTTTAATTCACGTGAGTCATATGTATTGGGCTATGTTCATGAGAGAGTTTGTTTCGTGCTTTCTATAAAATGATAAGTGCACTCGTCTAGTGACTTGATCTTCGACCTGAACAAACAGTGGCGGCGCGAGGGTTCGTGGCGCCCGGGGGCAATGTTCTTTAGTGACGCCCCTACCTAGGCGCCAGGGGGCATTGTTCTTTAGTGGAGCCCCTACTCTGCCACAGATAACAGATTTTGTCAGTTGCCAACCTCCATCCTCACCCCACCCCTCAACTTTGCCCCCGTTACACTAAGGTCAGGTGAAATACTATGAAAATTTCAGCTGCAAAAAAAAAAAAAAAAAAAAAAAAATCGAATGGCACCCGGGGGCAATTGAACCCTTACCCCCCCCCCCCCCCATCGCGCCGCCACTGTGAACAAACCTATTCTACTTAATACCAGCAACCACAATGTTACAAACCAGTATGAATAATTATCACATGCAGTGATCAGCTCGAATTTATTTCACTATTGTCTACAAGTACTGCCTACATTGTTTTTCAGAGCTAAATATTCTAATGAGCTAATGAGTTCAACATTAGAAAATCATCAAAAAGCATGAAAATGGGGAATATATGGAAATTGTTGTAAAGATTAATTATCGATTGACTTGAATTATTAATGCTCAAAAGTTTCCTTTTATCCACAGGCGAATGCATATGTATCGAATGTGTTCTTTTTTGATCACATTGCCTCATCGATTTTGGTATAAACCCAAATGCACCAAACATAATATTGCATGGGCAAAGCGGGCCTTCATTTAACTAGAAACTGAGACTTTTCCCTTAAATTCTACATTGTACTCTGCTCTGAATTTGAATTGAATTACTGAGTTTTTAGTTTTATTAGAAGTACGGATATAAATTTGTATGCAAGTAAACCTGAAACTATTTACATTGTTCATTATGGAATGTAGTTTACCCGCTCCTCTCTTTGTTTTTCTTTTCTTGAAGAAACTGTAGAAACTCCTTAATTTCGTGTAAATTTCATAATTGTATTCTGTGAAAAAGAATATCCTGACAACTCAAATGTATGAGGTTTTTGTTAATATTCAATATCTGCTTAATTTCCAACGGCATCTTCACGGACGAAATCCCCACCCCCACCCTCACACACAGAAACAGAACAATATAAAAGACAGCAGTTACTCTCAAACTGAGAAAGAAAATTTTCAGATGGGAAGTGCGGCCTGTGGATGAATGTGCACACTAGCTTTTATTGATATCTATTAACGAGAAGTATAATTTTATACGCAAATATTGGGATTTTACACGGTTTGCTGTGTAAAAACGACGGATGAGTTTGAGTCAGAAAGCGAAGCTTGAATGTCCTAAGATTTTTCCCGAGTGCCCAGACAACGAAACCCCACCCTATGCATCAGAATTGTTTTGCAACTTCTGGCCCTCGGGTGCAATTTCTCCCTCTCCTACACGAAGTGCATATGATCGATTCTAGTATTCTCAGCCATCTCTCTCTCTCTCTCTCTCTCTCTCTCTCTCTCTCTCTCTCTCTCTCTCTCTCTCTCTCTCTCTCTGCTACACACGTATACAGACACACCTGCCTTTATTAAGGAAATTGCTTGCAAAATAGATAAAAGAGTATGGCATGGAGATAAAATGATGGGGCCGATAAGTTATTTATACTTTCCAGGAAATTTCGGGTATCTATAGCAAGTTATGTGCTTTCGGATTTTATGAATAGGTAGTGCTTTACCGTATTTAAATGCCTCCGCCCCCCCCCCCCCCCAACCCCAAAAAATAAAATAAAAAATAGTAAATTATTTCCGGAGAAACAACAGTTTACCATCTGACACAACAATTTACCCTGTAAGTAAAGATTCACGTCCATTCCGACTGGAAGGCCAGTGATTGTTAACTATGAAACACTCTTTAAACTGGAGATGTGACTATGTTTATATATATTTTATATATATATATATATATATATATATATATATATATATATATATATATATATATATATATATATATATATATGTAATGAATTCTCTGCTTCATAATGAGATATATCCACATAACGAGGGTGTGTCTCCGTATCAATTGTGTTTGCTACATAATTATTCATCCCAATTATGAAGATAATCCAGGAAATAACAGCATATGAAAACCTTCAACCTAAATTTAATCCCAAATCTTCTATAAATGTGACCATGATCCATTGCCAATGGGGCAAGTGAATTTGTCGCAATAAGAAATTTACTCTGCCTTATAATGAATCATCTTATCTTTTCCAGTCATGGGGGTTCGACAAAGATTCGTCTCGCATGAGAATCTTAATATAAAGTAGCATGTTATACTTCACACCCACACCCACCCACCCTTTATATCTATACTTCTTTAACTCAAAATTAACAAGTGTAAGGTTCTACGCGGCTTGATATGGACTAAAACGAACTCACACATTGTAACGAATCGGTTCTAAATCTCGCTCACCACATAGGATTGGAGCATACACTTCTGAATCTAAAGGTTTTTGGAAGATGTGGTTATATACTTTATATATCATTTTGAGGAGACAAAGAGTTTTCCAAATCTCCTTTAATACTTTTGGATTCACCTTGTTTTACATACAAATATGTGTCCTCAAAATGTGGTAACGTTTAAAAATGTCCGGCATGAATAAAAAGAATGAAAAATGTTATTAAAAAAAAAAACAAAAAAAAAAAACAAACATTAAAAATGTATATAGTTGCGCTCCATGAAGGATATAAATTGACTAAAATCTCGCAAGATTTGCATGATGTTCATGATTTCTGCCTTCGGAAGCCAATTGTTCCGCACAAGATAATGAAATGAAATATACCAGTCTGGCTCTTTACTTACTTGCATGCCATTTTGTGCGAAGAGTGCAGATTGTTTTTTTTATTTGTTACTTCCTTCCGACACTAAACTTTGCAAATGGCGCCAGTAAATGGAGAATGAACATATAGCACATGAATCCGGCAGAATTGTTAAATTACTATGTTGCAGTTTCACGAATATTACTTTTGACGCTGTTTAACCGTTATTATTATACCTCATAAAAGTAACAGTGTCAATGATTGGCGCACAGAATGTCAAGTGTCAGGGAACCGTGTAATAATCGTGTCACTCTCATACGATCGTGCCTTATGTGATAGTGTCTCCTTCGCGCGATCGTGTTTCCCTGTCTTGTACGATTCGGCATAATAAACAATTTTTTGCCCGTGTTTGGGGGAGATATGAAGATTCGTTCACCCGCGACAAGTCATGTTTAACTCTGGCACTGCGCTCGTGCCTTGGGTGAACAAATCTTCACATGCCTCCTTAACGAGGACAATAAATGTATAATGTGCATTGCGAAATGAATTGAGGGCATTCAAACAGAAAGAAAATCTATAGGCCTTAATATTTTCATATTGTTTAAAATTATTTTCCATTGAAATGATAATGCAATAATAATACTTAAACTGGCTTTATTGTAGAATGCAGAAGACTAATGAACTCGTTCACCTTTCATGTGTACATTTTAACAGAACCACATTCCCCAGACAATACCTACACATTGATCGTGTTTCTGGTGTCAAAACTAGTTGAAATATAATTTTCCTGTAATTTACAAACGCCAATAAATTGCATATTGTCCCTATAGATTCTCTTGCAAAGCGACATAGAGGATCCAATATGACATATATTCGTGCATGAAATGAATATTTTATCGACATACAATAGCTTTATTAGAACACGATTTACAATTTTATCGACAATAACACGCGAATAGCCGACGAATGTAGACAGTGAGAGAAACGAATAAAATATGAGGTTTCGTTATAGAGCACCTTAATTACACTTATAGATGTCAATTCATGTGAAACACTATGTTAATCCGTAATAATAATAAAACTTACAGCAACATCGATAGTGCGCAATCGCAAATCTCCGTGTCTTACATTACCCTCCATACCCCCTTACCGATCTGACAAATCCCCTCCGGACAGTGATCTAGGGGTCATAACCCTCAAAACCTTTCCGTATAGTATGTTCCTTACTGATATAACCTCATACATATAGTTAGTCCAACGTCTTCTCTTGTCTTGTGGGGTTTAACGCCATTTTTCAGCATATGAAAGGCTATACATGGCGGCCAGTATATTTGGTGGAGGAAGAACCTGGAAAGACCCCGGGAAGAACGATTGACCCCGGAAGCTATTGGCAAGCTTTCTCACATACCTACTGACGCGGGCAGAGGTTAGATGTGTGAGTGATCTGTAAAAGCGAGCGTCTTACACCACTCGCCCCCCCCCCCCCTTTCGGGCCACCTCTCCCGTAAAAAAAAATACTTTGAAATGTTACTGTAATTGTCATTTTGTTATGTTTCATCGTTGAACCCCTCTAAGGGTCTCCAGGGGTGGGAGCAAAGAACTATACCCTTCAGGCACGAATGTTTATGAAAGAGGCAACTAATCTGCTAAGTTGCATGCATTTCCATCAAGCGGATTAGGAGAATACAGATTTATGTATAGAAAGACAGATGACAGATCAAACGGGGGAGGGGGGGGTATCCTTGACGACAAAACTGACTCCCATATATTTATGTTGTTTATACATCATGTTTCATTAAAAGTACACCACTTAAGTCACATCACATTATTTTCAAAAAGTACCTAACGCATGAAAAGTAAATTATAACAAGCCCCCAGCCTCCCGCCCCCCCCCCCCCCCCGCAAAAAAAGCAGGAAAAAGGAAAAAGGCTACGGATATAATGTAAAGCAAAACTAGTCTTCACTGATATTAGTCGCTGTCTTGTTTGCGTGGAATACTGCATATTTTCACTGATAGGTAGACGCACAAGCAATTTACAATTTTGTTTACGTTATAGCCGAAGCACTGCCGATCATTTCACAGTTTATCATCTAACGATATGACTTTAATTGAATGCAGATCAAATTCTTTTCAAGAAGGTACTAACTTCAAAGTGAATTATATTTACTACTAGAGTTCTATGTCTGATAGAGCACAAGAAAAGTGTTTGATTTTTTCCAAAGTGATGAACACAAGAAAAGTGTTTGATTTTTTCCAAAGTGATGAACACAAGAAAAGTGTTTGATTTTTTCCAAAGTGATGAACACAAGAATAAGGTGTTTGATTTTTTCCAAAGTGATGAACACAAGAATAAGGTGTTTGATTTTTTCCAAAGTGATGAACACAAGAAAAGTGTTTGATTTTTTCCAAAGTGATGAACACAAGAATAAGGTGTTTGCTTACAATCATTTTGTATAAAATCAAAATATTACAGACGCCTCTAATAAAGTAAAATTTGTTGTTATAAGAGTACAGTAGAATCAAGCTTAAACCTACATAATAACATAATAGTTGACAACGTCCCAGATTTTACTGCAGATTTTAAATAATTTCTATATTGCCAACTTTCTATCTGAGACTGTGCCTGCTAATAATTTGTGTGTGCTAAAACTGAATTAGCCTACGACTTGTTGGCAGGGAAAGAAAGGAGGAAATAAGTATACGTACATATATGTCCGGCACAAACTATTCCTCTATCAAACATGTGTGTGTGTGTGTGTGTGTGTGTGTGTGTGTGTGTGTGTTTCGTTAAATAGTTAGCATAGAAACAATAGTTTGCAATAATACATTCATAGAAGCATTTTCCTCTTGGTGGGCATAATTTGAAATATAAAAGTGGGTTTTTTTAAAACATAAATCATCTTGTATAACTTTTATTTGAAAATAAATATTGAGTATGGAGTCAAATGAACTACAAATACAGAAAATATGCTTTCGTTATCTTAGTTTTATTGCTTAATGTTTTTAAGAAAAGTCTGATAGCTGTTATAGCCAAATTTTACACGCGTCTTATAATTCATGGTTAGCACCTTCAATAAAGTTACAGTTTTCTTTCGTCTTCATAGTTTACTCTATTTATAATCCAGGTCAAGAAAAGGCCAAACTGATTGCGGCTTTAAAATATTAACCCAATGCGTGTATAGATGAATGGTTGTATGGTCTGACGAATTTAGGGATCGATAGATGAAACTTCGAAGTCCAGCCTTCCTCGTTGCGTGAAATAGCAAAAAGTATTTTATTTTACACGCCTACCTTCCCTACCAGCGTGGAATGTAAACACACACTAGGTAATGTAACTCCGGGAAAGATGTTCTGTATAAAGTGCACGTTGTCATATAACCAGCTCAAAGGAAGAGCAGAATAAGGGTAGAAATAACGCAGAGAGAGAGAGAGAGAGAGAGAGAGAGAGAGAGAGAGAAAGAGAGAGAGAGAGAACTAAGTTGCTGAGTAATGGATCTCAACAACATATTTCTGCTCTAGATGGCATATGTGTACTATCTCACTTCTGGTTCCCCGCTTCAGAATTTTGTCAGTAAGTAAACTCTTTTGAAAGAAAGAACCAGTCTAGAAATCCCGTAGTACATCAACGCTAAACGCTACCTATCGACAAACGAAAGTGATGTGTTAGTTCCATTAATTTAGTTTTATGTAGACTTTTTTTAACAACTAATACAACTGTAGTTCACGCTTTTGCCTATCAAATCCTTCTGCAAACATTAATAATCTATCAAAATATATATTTATCGAAATTTGAAAAGAAATATTCTTTTTTTTTTATTTGCAAGCACACACACAAAACAAAAAATAATAAAATAAAAATAAAAATAAATAATAAAATAAAATAAAATATTACCAAGCACGTGAACTGAGAGAGGTGTAGAGATTTGTTTACATTTAATGTATGCATATGTTTTTAGATTTTAACCAATCCATGTTCATTTGCACAAAAAGGAACATTAAAATCGTCAACACTTTACAGACTATCCTTTTATACAACAGTAAAAGAAGAAGGTATGTATCCATGGAAATAAATCATATGATATATGTCGTATCCACCAAAAGAGTCTGCGCCAGTTACCGCACGGAACCAGTTAACGCACGGAACCAGTTACCGCACGGAACCAGTTAACGCACGATTGTTACTTATTTTTGACTCTGTGCAGTATATTCGAAGTAGCAGATGAAAAAAAGTACCACGTAATGCAAGGACAATCGTATGTCTGCAAACAAAATAAACACTGCATATTAATATATATTTAAGCATGAAATATAGAAAATTATTGGTGAAATATTTTTCAATTGTTTCAAATTTCTATATTTTCGCATGTGAAAAATACATTCTTTTATTATATACATAAGTGTGAAATACAGGAACTTATTGGCGAAATAATTTTCATATTTTTTTAAATTCCTATATTTTCACATGTGAAAAATAGATCCTCACTTTGCGAGCTAGAACAAATAAATAGAAACTGCACTACCTTTCAGATATTGAAATTAATTTTTGCTGAAGAAATTTGACTCGTCGCCATTCGCGTCTCTATGAAGTTATTTCCCCTTACTTCCTTGACAACATTGATAATCCCGCTGTGATGCATTGCTGACTCGGACTTGCTTTGTGGTCAGATATGATCAAATAGTTTAAAAAATGACAAAAATGTAACTTACTGCGACAGATTAGGTCTTCCCAATCATACCGCTCTCTTAAGTCACTAATATTTACATGATCAACCTATGAAAGTGAGGTGAATTAGCGAAATGGGGGTGGTGTGGGGGGTGGGGGGTGGTGGTGTTGTGCTGAAAAGCGAGTTTAATCTTCTAAGTTTCAATTCTGGAGCAAGTTTGGTATATAATAAAAAGATAATTTTCTTTTTCTGCGTAAATACCGGACATATTTCATCTTGTGGTACCAAAAACGATATATTTTAACTCGTGACTTCACCACTAGTTAAAATATCATGTTTTTTTGTACCACACAATGAAATATATCTGGTATTGACGTAGGAAAAGAAAATATCTTCTATATATTTTCACTTGTGAAAAAACAAGCTTTCCTATCATGCAATGTGACTCTTGATTGTGTGCCATGGAAGTCATACTTGCTGCAGTAAAAATTGTTGTGAGCTATAGCAATAAATGGAAACTGGGTTACCTTTCAGGAATTCTTGTTTTCTTCCGAAGATATCTGATTTGCCAACGTTCGCTTCTGTACGAAGTTATATTCCCTGGAGTACGTTGTCAACAATGTTAAAAACCCAACGTGTTGCATTGCTCACTCTGATTTGCTTTACAAAATGTCCAAAATGCAATGTATTGCAAACAGATTAGGTCATCCAAAAATGTAATTCAGCAGATTAGGTCATCCAAAAATGTAATGTATTGCAACAGATTAGGTCATCCAAAACCTACCGTTCACTTAGATCGCTGACACTTTTATGATCAGCCTATGAATATGATTAAAATTGAGATGAACTTGTGAAAGGGAGGAGGGAGGGGTAGAGAATGCTGAAAAGTGATATTAATCCTCTAAGTTTCGCTTTCGGAGCACATTTGGTATATAATAAAATAAAACTGGATTTTCCTGGGTAAACACCAGATATATTTAATCTTATGGTTATATATATATATATATATATATATATATATATATATATATATATATCTATATATATATATATATATATATGTGTGTGTGTGTGTGTGTGTGTGTGTGTGTGTGTGTGTGTGTGTTTTAACTCGTTGCTTCACCACTTGTTAGATTATTACTTGTTTGCACCACACGATGAAATATAGCCGGTATTACGTAGAAAAAGAAAATATCCTGTATGAATTTAGTACCATCAATAATCGTGCGGTAACTGGCTCCAGGCAGGAAATTGTGCAGACTATCTCTATATATACATAACCATAGAAAATTCTTACCTTCATACCCGGCATACCTTCCCAGACTATCCCTCGCTTCTAGCACAACAGAACAGTCAATCAGTTTGCTCATGTATTTTACGTAAATTTACTGAGCAGCACCCTCTGAGATATCAATTGCACACTTTAGTGTTCCTACACAACCACAAATTACATAAGATTTGCACCCTAAAACGTTGCGTACAAGTCAGGTAGACGGCTGCTTACATCGCTTCAGCGCGTTGTTTAACATCATATTTACTTTCAATTTGACCGATTTGCACGTACGGATCGCGTGTCCTTTCAAGAAAAGAAAAGGAAGTTTGAACAAAAGACCAACCCGCCCTTTAAATATGTGACAAGCACGTATCAAGCCGTATTCGTCGAATATCTTCTAATAAAAGGTATTTTATATGTCATTTTAAGACCACCTTTCATGTTCTACCTTGTGCAACCTGTCAAAATCCAGTGAATGTAACTCTCTGTATTGCTACATTATTGTTAAGTAAATTTGTATGTGAAATAAATGCACATATCAAGTGAGAAAAGTAGGCTTTGTACATAATAACTGTCAATTGCCATGTGTTAAGGAAATTTTTATGTTCCACTTTATGCAATATGCCGAAATGAAATGAATGTAACTTTATTTTACTATATTATTGTTAAGCAAAATGTGTTTATCGACAATAGCCCTGTTCAATTTAGACCTGCAACGTATTTTACTATTTTACCGAACATAAGAAGAAATAATAAGAAATAAACATAACAAACCTTTGAAATTCTTGTTGCCCGTTATAAAGGCTGGGTTGTTAGTAAAAGATTATTTAAAATTCCTTTTTGGACAGAGATAGATTTTTTAACATAAGTTTTAGTGTTAGAGCATCTGTGGAAACATCGACTGATTTGCAGTTATTACAATATTTAATTAAATTGTTAAATTATCATCTCAAAACCAGCCTGAACTTCCTGGCTAGATTGTGTGCAGAATCAGCTCTAAATCTTCTGCTGGAAACTCTCAAGTTCGTCTACATGAAAAATATTTATTAAACTCATTCTAAATACCAAGAAATCGCGGAGAAGAAACGAATTCATAAAGGTTAGTAATATTTTTGTCTGGTTATTAAGTGCTGTTTTAATTAAAATTCTAATATCCGCTGCATGTCTATATTGAAGGAAACTATACGAGCATTCCAAATACAATTAAAACAAACTTTCTACATCATAATTCTAAGTATCGTATTATTTCACTTTCAATTATTGCATGACAATAATCGTGGCTGTTTCGTTCAATATACCTGGCTATTAAAGTCCCCCCTCCCCCCATAAACCGTCAATCTTTCATCAATATCGCACTCCTCAAACGTTACCAGTAAATAGATCTAGTTTTAGTTTTTAAATCTAACACAACTGACATGTTACAAATCTTCAGTCTTTACAACAGTCTGGTGGTGGCGTTATATATGCATCATCACTATAGCCTGATGGGCAGATTCTCTTCATAGTTTGAGATTCCATCATCATGGTGGCGATAAAGCGAACAAGACACAGGCATGATTGAAACCTGAAATGTCATTGAGGCAAGCAATATGATATTCAACAAGAAGAGAAAACGGTGAAAGATGCACATGGACGCAAGAGATTGGTTAGGAGACAAACTCTTGAAGAAATGTAAAATAGCTGTGTTCAAATTTTCCAGTTCTTTGGGTAACAAATAAGTAATATCTTTAAAGCAAAATGCTGAGATACAATGGACATCAAATGTTTGCTTTACGTTTAAAGTTTCAGCATCGCTAATGCTTCTTCTTCTACTCCTTAAGGAGGCGCCACCCCACCCCACCCCCAAAAAACAACAATTTTGAATTATATTACCAGTATATCAGAAAATCTGAGCTTAACATGGATGCATATTGTTGTTCAGCAAACCATATTACTCGTTTAATAAAAAAACAAAAACAAAAACAAAAAACATATCTATGGGAAAGGCCTTTATTCGCATTCACAGTAGTATGCGCAAGGTTCAATAAAACAAAATATACAGCAAAATTTGAATGCTATTGGAGATATCCGAGTAATTCTTATCAGATGAAGCAATATGTAGGACAGAATTCATGGAATGAGAAATCTAACTGTACCTGTATTATGCAAATATTGATGCTTTTAATGGCTAACTGAGAGATGTTATAATCGAAAGAATGGACAAACGGACAGTCAAGTTATATATGTCTTGTCCTCTCTTTTTAAACACTTTCCAAAAATCAAAGGTCATTGTAGGTAATTAGTAACATACGCTGTGGCGTGGATAGTGCAGAGATAGAGAAATAGCCAGACAACACTAATTATTGAGACCTTTCTTCAAATTGTTGGATCTTTTTAGATCCGAAGAATATGAATGCATATATAAATTAAAAACAAATACATGCAAAATGTGGACAATTTAAACTTTTAAAATTTTTATATCGCTTTCATTTTACTTATATCAACATTATAGCAATTATCTCGCTTACATTTTGCAAGTTATAAACTTAATAAAAGACGAGATATTTGATTTGATATAAAACTGTGGTTCCCAACCTTTTTGAATATGAGGACCCCTTTTAACCTAAAAAAATTGCACGGACCCCCACATGCTAATAGTTGTACTTTTAGGCTGTGGCCGGGATAAACACTGAGCAGCTTGGCGCGCTAAATTCGAACATGCCTTGCTCGCAGAGGCGGGGATAACAAAGGAAAGCAACAGCTGACTGGAGGAGCAATACTTGCTGCGAAGCTTTGTAAATTCGTGGACCAGTGGGAATAATCCCGCGGCCCCCCACCCCTCCCAGGGATCAGCGGCCCACAGGTTTGGAACCACTGATATACAACATATTGCTATATAATAATATGATGAAAGTTGTTTTTTTTTTTTTTTTTTTTTGCCATAGCCCACATATTCAGATATTTTGTTTTGAATAAATACTGAAAATTTCACAAATAATGATTGGAAAAGTTAATACTGTGATCACACTGAATTTCGGATATAACATCAAGTGACGTCACATGCTGTATGAGTCGGAACGTATAGATAATTTGTCTGACATGCTTTCATTGCATTATACCTCACATCTTGCCAGTGATAGTTGAGGTTAGGAGTTCATCTGTATCGCTTTATGTTAGAGTTTGACTGAAAGGTGTGGAAAGGTAAATTCCTATATAATATGTTCATCATTAACTACTGCACTTCTGTAGAAGATTAGGTATATTTCTTTTCGTTTCATTGATGGTGAATTCATAGTTAATCAAGCTTAATATCTAAATTAAACGTAAACTTTCGGGAAAAGTTTAGGAAAAGAGTGTAATCACAAGGGCACTCTTTTTCGTTGTCGGCGCAAATAGGGACACTGTGTAAACAGAGACTTGGGGTAAATAGGGACACGGTGTGAATTGAGACTTGGCGTGAATAGGGACACGGTGTAAATTGAGAGTTGGCGTAAATAGGAACGTGGTATAAATATAGACTTAGCGTAAATAAGGACACGGTGTAAATAGCGACTTGGCGTAAATACAGACTTGGCGCAAATAAGGACACGGCGTAAATAGCGACTTGGCGTAAATAGGAACTGGGCGCAAATGGAGACTTGGCGTAAATAGAGGTTTAGCGTAAATAGAGACTTAACGTAAATAGCAACTTGGCGTAAATAGGGACTTGGCGCAAATGGAGACTTGGCGTAAATAGTGGCTTAGCGTAAATAGAGACTTAACGTAAATAGCGACTCAGCCAAAGTTGCCTTGAGTATAATGATTCTGGCAAAATTTTTAAACATGAGGACAATTTTTAGATTTTTTTTCAAGTGAAAATTGAGACTGTCTTAAGGGCTATTGGTAATGCACAATTCATTACAGGTGGGTGGGGGTGATACTCTGAGCGTGAAGAAATGGCTAAAAATGATGGTAATAGTGATGTCCCATTTGTTTCAATTTAGTATCCTGCAACATTTAGCAGCGAGTATGTGAAAGAATAACTTATAATAAAAAAAATTTCATACCTTTTTGTCCACAGACTTTGATGCAGTGTATTGCAATATGGAGTCTGTATGCAGTGAAAAAGAAATATCACTGACACTTATGAATAATCCATTTAGGGGCAAGGAGAAGTGGATTTTGTATAGAAGTTGGAGAAATTGAACATGAGCTGTTTTTCTGCACATACTGTTTGAAAATACAATGGATTTTTGTCAGTCCTGAACAATCTTGACAATAGTTCCTAAAACAAAGGTAGGGAGGCTTGTAGTGGCCATCAGCATCCTTTTATGATGAAGACAATGACACAATTATACATATATATTGGTAATAATACTAATGACACTATTTTCAGGGACAAATATTATGATGATCCCCAAAATGAAGTGTGGAATATTTTCATATTTTCTGCTCACATGTGTTTCTGTACATCTATATATTCTACCACAACTGATAATTTAGTTTTCTATACTGTATTAATTATTGAGTCTTGAGTTTAAATCTCTGACCACTTTCTTGGTATCCTTGTAATGGGTTCAAGGCAAAATGTACAAAATGTAAGACTCTGGTCTAATATTTCGCCTTTATGTAGGCCACAAGCCGCATTAAGCCGCTTTCTTGTATCCTGCTTTCCAAAGTACCCAATGTCTTTGCAAATGACTACACTGTACAACGATAAAAACTAATTTACCCAGTGTTTAAATGTCACACACAAAACAACTTCAAGAACTATTTATTAAAAATACAGAAAAATGTCACTCAATCAACATTAATATGTATATAATTATTTGTACAAATAAATCTCAACTCTTTACCTACCCGTGGCCTTTTCGACACACCGTAGAATCCACAGTAGAAAAGCACATAGATATATACATATATACATGTCATATTCACCGTCACTAAGCTTGTTCCGCTATACTAAGTTTTAACATTCACAATTAGTGACAGTCGTAACATCCATGATAACTGAACGAAGTACCTTCTTCTAAAGTATGCAACTGCTGATATATCTTACCTGATCAGTTTATAATGTATTTTAAATTTGTCTTTTTTTTTATTTGAACCACACTCTTGCTTTGCGGGAAGTGCCTTCTCACACGCTGGCCTAAAAACATACCACAACTGCAATAGTTCTCATACTTACAAGCAAATTCAATATATATATCCCATTTATGCATACATATAAGGTTTATTTAGGATAATTAGCTAATGTCAAGTACTATTCATTATCTTTAGACTGGTATTAAGGACGAAGGACTAATAATACCCGAAGATATAAACTTTGGCGGATTGATATTTACAGAAACTACATGCGGTGAAAGGAGTGAAGAAAAGAAGTGAAATGTAAACAAGCAAATAAGTCATTTCATAGTATGTATTTCATAAATATTTAGGAAATGTCTTCGCTATTAACAGTACCGACCAGAACTCTACTTTCTATATTGAAAGTTTGATAGCCATCGGGTTACAGTTATGCGTGTAACATGACTGTCAGTGACGCGACTGGGTCGGCTGGAAAAAGACCAATATGGCAGCCCTCATTACATGACATCGTGATGTTTGGTACATGTAGTGTACGCAAATCCCAATGTATATGCAAAACGTAACGCTCGTTACATCTTGCTTAGTCTCCATGCAACACGATAATTACAACGCAATAGCTCAATTCTATCTCAGTGATCTATTGCGCGTAAAATGCAATATCAAATTGTCTATTTTAGCTATTATAAATACATTTTCCGCAAAAATAAATTGTATCTGCACATTTAAATGACAGTTTTTTAAGTTAATAATTTATAAATTTCCACTTATTGCGTGCTATACGTTATATTTAGCCCTCAAAGATAATTTTCCACTTATTACGTGCTATACGAGATATTTAGTCCATAACGATATTCTTTTCTGCTATGTCTGATTCCAATCTATGTATGTATGTATGTATGCATGTATGTATGTATGTATGTATGTATGTATGTATGTATGTATGTATCAAAGCACATGGACCAGGAAAGTCATAGGCAGTGTAACTTCTTCAATTAAAAGGTATGTATACATTGAAAAATGTTTAAGTCTATTCCCGCTTGCATGTATTACTTTGATGTTTTTTATTCAGTAGATCTTTTTCCCTTCCAGCCCTAGAGAACAAAGTTAATACATAAGAATTGTAAAGCGACGATATATCAAGATGGGAAGGAGTGTTTTAAATTCTTATATTTCTATTCATGACTGTCTGTTGGAAATCTCACCTTGAAATCCACAATTGTCTTAGAGGGCCGATAGCTAGTCTTACAACACGGCAGAAAAAGTTCATCGTTTCGTTAGAGCATTATCTGTATCAATTAAACATCACTTTTTCAGTTATTTATCAGATACATTTGTCAAAACAATTAACACTTAACCATCGAATGTAAGATGTAGTATATTCATCCCAGACAGCAACATATTGTTATGCAGACTACTCAATAGCAGAAATCGCTGCAGTGAGTTGTTTACCACGAATTTTATTGTAAAATGTACTCTTTTTTGATTTCTAAGCATTCGCGAATCGTGTATCAATCTGGGAACCAAAAACTGTATTGATAACAGATTAAGCTTCCCGGTACAGACGTGAACAGCATTCATCCAAAAGGATATGCCAAATACCGTATGAATTCGAATACAAATTAGATCCAACTGCAAACAACATAGACCTTAATCTGTCATCGTATAATGGGTCGGCAGATAAGGGTCTATGTTTGTTCTAATGATTACTCCTAAATAAATGCATATACCCAGATATGCCGGTGTATTATCTGGGTCAATGCAATTTGCACTTGGACCCGACTAATATTAAGGTAGCTTTATGACAGATACAACACTTACTGACAAACTGTAATATAACATCTCGTGAAATATGTCCTAACTAAATGAATGCATTATATTTCGCTGAGCGATTGCTAATCTGCATGGTTATATTGATTTAAATCATTTTACATAAAAGGAAACGAAATCTAGTGCAAAATCATAGAAAGTTTCGTGTTGCTGTAAGCCAGTATAATCCATTATTAACAAGTTTTGCTGTGGTGTTCAGCAAACGTTGTTTTGGCAAGTTAATATTCATTCAAACGTATCGAGATAAAAAAAAGGAGAAACCGGTTCACTGATGATTTACCTATATCAAGTATATTATTAGTTTTATTAGTTAATTATCAGACACCTTTCTTAAACACGATTAAGCCTCAGGTAATGAATACCATATATATTCAACCCACTTATCGTGTAAGAGTTATACAGACGAACCAAATACACAGATAGCTGCTGTGTGTTGTTTACCACCAATATAATCGTTAGACAGCTAGGCACCTAAAAATAGTGTGTTGTTACGATAAGAAATCAAAGTATAGATAATAGACTCATGCACCCGTGTCGTATACATTAATACATTTATATGACTAAGTCGAGTATCCTTAATTTAATGAACTATACAGAACTTGACAAACAAATCTGTATATTTCATCTCGTAAAAACACGTAAAGTTTCAAGGGTTATAACTCTTTATAACCGTACGATTTAAGAGATTATGTTGCCATTAACTAAAGGCATTAAACAAGCAAGAAAATGAGGCCTTATACAAAATGATGTACAACGTCCTATTATTACCAGTTAAAACAAGAAGGTCAAGACCTGCATGTCGAGCGCACGGCCAAAGCAATATTGTTAAACGTGTGACCTTGATCCCAGTGTCAACAGATTGAGCAAGAATGTAGCAAAATGAATTGTCTGAGCTTCATAGTAATTTATGCAAAGACTGAAGAAAATCCATCAAGGGGTTTAGGAAATATAAGCAAATGAAAGCAAAACCGTAACTAAAATCTTAAAGCAAATTTTCTATGGATGTGACCTTGACTCCAAGGTAAAAGAGGAGAGCGAACATGAGGTGGAATGAGCTGTCTTAGCTTCTGGTCCACAATGTCATTGGGGCAAGTGAATGAATCACAGAATGACTTGTCTGAGCTCCATAATGATTTATCTCAAGTATGAAGAAAATCCAAACTTTAACCAAAATCATAACTCAAATTTTCTATGACTGTTACCTTGACGCCAAGGTAAAAAAAAAGGATGGGGGGGAGCGACCATGTCGTAGAATGAATTGTCTTAGCTTCATAATGATGCATGCAAAGCATAACGAGGATCAATAAACGGATTCAGGAAATATATACATATGAAAAACTGTAACAAAAACTTTAAGAAACTGTTGACGACGCTAACAACGTCGTTTCCAGAAAAGTGACTGCTATGTCTTTCTTCCCACTAACGGAGGTTCTAAAATAAACACACAGCAATGCCAGCAGGTGAATCTTTTCAAAATTACTATATTCCTCAAACCTTTAAGGATTGACCGTTTATTTTTTTACGTTCGTTGAAGTATGAATCGAAAAACGCAGTGCAAACTGTATGATCCGCATCAGATTAAACTGCAACATTAATTTCGAATTGTTTCATTACTTTCACCCTTATTTCCCGGTGTCGAAATTTAGGAGTAGCGCCTACTTGACTTAGCAAGTGTACACCATTCACTAAAAAGAAATGAGGTTTTATTCTTTAGCTTTTGCAATATAGTCTATAGTTTACTGGAAATGACAAATAAGTCTACTTAACATGATAATTTGTTTCAGAGAAAGAGAGAGGAGAGTGAGAGTCGTCATTGTTTATGGACCTCATCAATGCACACAGTGATAAGAACACTCAAAATTAAATCAATTCGGATTGATAAAAGCTGATTGTAAATCAATGACGAATCTGTTCTTAAACAAAAACCGAAGCAGTTGTATCCTATTTGAAAATGAAATATAAAGATCGAGTCCCCTCGAAAAATGCCAACAGAAATGACCCATGCAATTACGAAGGCTAAAAGAAAGGATAACAAAAGAGTACACAGAGAAAGAGATGAAGTCAAAACATCAGCGAGAAGAGACAAGAAGAAAAAGTATGTGGAAAACTTTGCAACTGAAGCTGATACTGTAGTAGCTCTAAAATACACTAAAACAGTCTGCTCGATCTCAAGGAAACTCAAAATGGACAACATCAGGACCTCCCAGTGAAAGATACAGAAAACACAACCATATCAGATGGAAAAAAGAAACTGGAACGTCTGAAGAAGCACTTTCAAACGATAATCAACAGAAATAACCCCACGGCAATCGCAGACATCCCCAAAGCTGAAGTAGATCTTGATATCTGCGTTGATGACATCAAAAGAAGAAGCGATGAAGGAAGCAATCAGAAGTTTGAAAAATGGCAAGCCACCTGGAGAAGACGGAGTTTGTGCAGAAATGCTAAGAGCAGGAGAGGAAATCCCAAGGATCCTGTGCCAGATTCTCCAGAAGATTTGGAAATGTGAACATATACCAAGGAATGGAATAATAGTAAAGCTCCCAAAGAAAGCTGACCTTGGAAACTGAAACAATTTGAGAGTGATTACCCTACTGTCCCTCACCAGCATCATCTTAAAAAGAATCACAGCCGCCGTTGAAGATCGCACCCGCCAAAAGCAAGCTAGTTTCCAAAACGGCAAGTCATGCATAGATCAGATCTTTTTAGTGAGGCAGATTCTTGAACAATGCAATGAATGGAATAACTCTCTGTATGTGGTGTTTGTCGGTTTTAAGAAAGCTTTCGACAGTTTACACCGGGTATCACTGTGGAAGATTTTAAGGCATTATGGCATTCCACTGAAGATGGTCAACATCATCAGGGCACTATATGAGGATTTCCGATGCAAAGTTTTACACAACAGTCACCTAGCAGAAAGTTTCAAGGTGGAGACTGGAGTGACACAAGGCTGCATTCTGTCACCATTCCTCTTTGACCTTGCAATGGACTGGCTGATGAAAGAAGTGACAATAAATGGAAATCGTGGCATACAATGAATGTTGACATCGATGCTAGAAGACCTGGATTATGCAGATGATATTAGTCTTCATTCCAGCCGTCACCTGGATATTCAACAGAAGACAGAGGTTCTGGCAGAAAAAGCAAGCAGCATCGGTTTCAGCGTCAACATAGACAAGACAAAATTTATGAAGATCAACTCCAGGGTCAACCAGCTTGTTACAGTGAACAACAACCCATTGCAAGAGGTGGAAGAATTCACCCACTTAGGCAGCAAGGTGTCAACAGATGGCGACAGAGGGAGGGAGGTGACCACACGAGTCAGCAAAGCACACCAGGCCTTTGCCATGCTTGAAACTATCTGGAAGCCAACAAACCTAAGCGCGGCGACCAAGTTAAGAATCTTCAAAAGTAACGTCCTCAGTGTGCTGTTGTATGGTTCTGAGTGCTGGTAAACAACAACTTGAATCGAAAAGAGGCTGGAAACGTTCCAAACCAGGTGCCTCCGTAGAATCAGACAAATTTTCTGGCCCAACATCATCTCAAATGAAGAACTCCGAAGAACAGCTGGAGTGGAAACCATCGCATCGCAGATAAAGATCAAGACGATGGAGATGGCTCGGGCACGTGTGCAGAATGACATCTGTTGCACTAGCCAGGGTAGCTCTTCGATGGACACCACCGAGAAAGAGAAAAAGAGGCAGTCCAAAGGAAACATGGCGACGAACAACAGAGAAAGATCTCAAAAACAGTGACCTGTCCTTGGAAACAGCACCAAGGGCAGCGGCTGACCGACAGCAGCGGCGCTCCCTCAACGTCTCCTCAAGCACCGTCTTGTGCGGAGAGGATTGAATGAATGAACGAATGAATTACTATCGACTGCATGGACATCGTCGCACGCCACGTCGATAATCTGCTACGCTTGTGTCACCCGTGGCCGCCTGTGCGGAGATTTCCTAGTTTCTTATGAATATGCATAAACCTGCTTAACCAATCGCTTTAAGTGGGAGTAAAGTTTTCTCGCCAGTGTGACCCAACATGACCTTTCAAACTCTTTGAATGAGCCAATCCAAGTTTCTCTCTCAAGCACGGTCACCTCTCGATCGATAAAATGGCCACTTTCATTGATGTATAGGATACTGTTACACTGTGTTGTCGATGCCGTATTTTGTTCATGCGTACTCACGAAAAACGAGGAAATCTCAGCACAGGCAGCCACGGGTGATAAAGGATTATCGCCCGTGGCTTACGACGATGCAACATCTATGGAAATGTGCGTTTGTGTGCATGTAACCTCATGTGTGTGTGTATGTGTGTGTGTGTGTGTGTGCGAGAGAGAGCGTGAGAGAGTGAGAGGGAGGGAGGGAGGGAGGGAGTGAGACAGAGAGAGATTGCAAGACTACACATTCGAAAATACCACGACTTGATTTACTTTTGAAAACGTCTGGTCTAGAACTCGTCAGTTCGATTCGCCCAATTTATGTTTTTCTTCTCTGCTGTATCAGGGTATATTCCTATTAAATTCATTGGAAAAACGCGCTTAACACCTCTATAAATCCAGACACAAGCTTTAGCTTCAGCTGATCCCCCCACCCAAAAAAAAAAAAACTTTTCGACGACAGTCAACGAGAGTTTCCACTTTTTTCATTGGTGAGAATGCTAAAGTAAAAATTATTAAAATCTACAACACGTTATTTATTTAAATTGGAATTACAAATGAAGAGAATGTTGACTTCTTTCAGTTTTTCGTTTACTCCCCAAATTAATTCAAAACACGGAATACGACTAAGGGGCTAGATCCAAAGCTTGTCTAATCGCGAGGTAAACGGATCTATTCATTCCAGCCCGAATAATCGACTCATCTTGGCATTA
Source organism: Margaritifera margaritifera (assembly GCA_029931535.1). Taxonomy (NCBI): domain Eukaryota; kingdom Metazoa; phylum Mollusca; class Bivalvia; order Unionida; family Margaritiferidae; genus Margaritifera; species Margaritifera margaritifera. The sequence goes on along the minus strand of JAQPZY010001636.1, from coordinate 1,781,894 downwards.
CTAAATGTAACAATGTTAAAATGTCAGAATGTAACTTGGAGGAACAGTTAGAATGCCAGGGCCCGCAACTCTCTCTCTCTCTCATCGCGGATTACCTACATTTTGTGATCGATCCAACTTTCCGATTTATATGTTCAGACCCTTATAAAGTCGAATTTTATGGTTTTGGGGTTTTTTATGCTTTGTTTTTATGTTTGTTTTTATTTTTCGTTCACAGCATTATTTATTGCACTGGAAACATTATATGATCACATTGCCCTCGTTGTTGATGTAAACCATCATTAAGTCAGTGTAGCTTGCAAATATTTCGCACATAATTCTATGCGAATGTCGGAAAAAAGTAGGGCCAGTGGGCGGGGCTAAATTATTATAATTTTGGCTCATACATGTATAAAGAAAAGAAATTCAGAAAAAGACTTGGCCAATCAGATTGCTGGAAATCGTAATGAAGAAAGAAATTTTTTATTATCGCCAGTAAAATTATTTTTACTGGTAAAAGTAATTAAAAATGTCTTCCAGGTCACCACTATTAAGCAACTGTCATATACATACACTTTTGGGTCCCTAACACCAAATTATTGTAGAATTTAAGCCTTTTAGCAAAAGTCCATCTTAGGATGTCATATTTATCGCTTCCAACTGGTGACTGGTTATGACATATTTGACTGTAAATCTAATTTTTGTAGGTAACAATTTTGAATTGTTTGCTTTGACTAAAGGCTTGCAGTGGCATTCTCTACTCACGAGTTAATAATATATTGATAACATTGTAGTGTCATAATCAACATTAGGCACACCAGCACTTTAAATATAACTTTCTGATTATCAGTAAGATTACTATTAGAAATACCATTTTAGTCAAAGCAACATCCTATAAATTGAAAAAAAAGCTTAGCTGTGAAAGATACATTTAAAGGACAAAAGATTCGCAGGCAGGCAGACACTTAGAACATCGCTGCGAAAATATAAAACTCAAATTGCCTGAATTTTTGGAGCAAAACTGAGGAAACATTGTGTAATAAATCCTGAGATACAGCGGATGTCTGATATTTCCTGTAACGTAATACCTAAACTCCTCTTCTTTGACCTCTTCTTCGTGGAGACGTGAAAAACACCATCAATCATTGTGAATCATAGTGCAAATATATATAAAATATTCGTAATTACCAGGGTTGCACATGTTGCTGCGCAAATCATATTTTGATATGCAGTAACGGTTTAAAATTAGAGCCTTTCATTAGATTGCAATCGCTGCGTTTGCTAGGTTCACTATCATGCAGAAACGGTTTCAAACGGGAGCGTTATATTAGACTGCAGTAGTTTTGCTAGCTAGTCTCACCATCATGCACACTGTGAAATTAAAAATCATTAGATAAGTCGAAATTATATGCTATCGGATGAAGCAATGCGAAGGGCAAAGTGACTGTAGAATTTATGACTGTTGCGCATATTTGTTGTCTTTTCTTGCTGCATCAAAAAGTGCATAATTTTACGAACGGACTAATGGGCAAAAAGTGATAACGACTTGTACAAGGCAGTACTAAACGCTGTATCTTGAATAATACAGACACAGAGCGATGACCTAGGTAACGTCAACATAAAAATACATCTCCACCTGTCCTATTCTTTTTTCATTGACTGCAGGTAAAAGTCTAGATGAAAAGAAAAGAATCTATTCAAAAACGAAAACTAAGATTTTGATAAATTATCCTGCGCATGGGAAAAGCTATTATTTTCCAGCTGCAAGAAAGGAGGGAAATTGTTCTTGTCTAAAGATTGATGACATAAAAGTCACTTTCTTATACAAATTGGATATTAGGTCAAGAAGACGACACAAGGACAAGTGTTACTGACACAATTTCGTTCATGGGTTCATGGTGAGGAACGATTCTACCTTCACAAGGTTCAATTGTCTCGAGATGAAAGGTTGATAACTGAATTGACATGATAACAAGTTTTAGAATAACTACAAGAGGGCTTTCGTACCAATCGATCTTAAGTGACTTTGAAGAGCTTTAAGTATTTGTCAACATGGCAGACCTCCAGCGAAATGTTGGAGCGAAAAACCGAAAATAGAGCCAATAAATCAGTAGCATGCATGTTCATCGTAAATCTCTTCTCTGGAAGACTATTCCAAAAACCTCTTCGTTTCATCTTGGTGTTTCCATTAATAATAATAATAATAATAATAATAATAATAATAATAATAATAATATCAAATAGTTGCTAAAAAGGAGATACCGAAAGAGTGGTTGATGGTTGGAAAGCAATAATATATGAATTTTCTATTGTGAACAATTCATGTATAAAAGTTGGTCGAAATAATCGTAATCCAAAGATTAAAAAGAATTTTGGTTCCTCGTGATATATGGCAACTCCTGAGTTAATTCCCCATAGCACAAAATGAAGAGTGAAACATGATGCAGCAGAAAAGAAAATAGGACTCAAATGAAATTAATCAATTAAGAAAGTCTATTTTGCTAGATTTCTACTCATGTCCGAACCAAAAGGACATGAATGATCACGATTCCTAGAGTAATGGACATATATCCAAATAATCCCTTATATGGATGACCAATGATTGCCTATGAAAGTATTAAGCTGCGGTCGCCATGACGATTTCTAGACAACGTCTGTTACGTCAACAAGATGAGTTACGTCAACAAGACGAGTTACTGATTACCGATTGCTATTGACATGTAAATATGACGACAAACTGATACAGCCATATTGTCCTGCTGAGATGTTGCCACAATATGGCAACTAAAGTATGTAAATTTGCCGTTATGTCTACATAATGCTGTCAACAAATTGCAATTGGTAACTCGTCTTATTGACGTAAAAGACGTCGTCTTGATCACATATGCAACTGAAAATATCTCGTCATGGCGACGGCAGCTTAATACTTCTATACATTCTCGAAAAGAACACTTTCTGGCAGTTGATTACTAGTGGTATTGTTAGTGAAGTCCCAAAACATTTGACCCAGTCGACACAGTTGTAACCATATATCGCCTTAAAAGTATGTATTAATTAATTCATACATTTGACATGTAAGCGAACGAGGCCTTGTTCATCACCATGTAAAGTGACACATTTGTGTTAACGTAAGTAATCATAACGGAATAGCAACAATTATGTCCGTATGGTTCAACAGAGACGTTTGATAGTGTCTACCCGTTGAATACCCATGCATTTTTCAGCAACGATCCATATTTCAAAAAGTTGAAGATCAATTAGTCGGTAAATTCTTTAGAATTGGGATGTTGCCGAAGGAAATTATATACATGAATCTGTAAAACATTTCATTCTAATAAAACAACACAAAAAGCTTTTTCTGAAGAACAATTATTTGTTTGTAGAGTCAAGTGTCTGAGGCCTAAATTGTCATTATTGATTAAACCTGTCTTTCACTACTGAATAAAGTTTAAACATAGGAATATCTGGCAAGAACCCATTTAGACGGGGAAAAATGATTCAGAGGAATTAAATTTATGCATAATCTGAAAGATTACATACACATCTACAAAGATGTTCACTGGAAATCTTACCTTGGAGTCCAAATTTTTAGGAAAGTATCAATCCTTTTTATCACCACAGAAAATGTGAATCCGTTCGCTGATGCACTATCTCTACGAATTATGTATCACTTTGCAGTTATTTATTACACACATTGAGTCTCAGACAGGCGAACACAAGATAGTTGAATCCAAAAGAGTGATATATTGGCATGTCAGAGTTATGCAGACAAGACTAAATTGCACATATAGCTACCGGGGGTTGTTTGCTACGAGACGGACTCCCATTTGACAGATATGCATTTTGAGAATCGTTTCTAAAAAAGAAAAGTATTCAGAAAAGAGATATAAAAGGTGGTGGGGTGGGGGTGGGGGATTACGGCACTGTTAACATATCACTGGCTATATCATGCCGAGGAAATGGGAGCCACACAAGGACACACAGAAGCAGCCGACCCTTGGATTACAAATCCAAAGCTCTACCAACTGAGCTACCGCAGCTCCAGCAATGAAAGTATTGCATTCTGACGAGTGTACCAAATATCTTTCCGAAGATAAAGATCAATGACTTAATTACATACTTAACTTTGACATAATATTCTGTGAAATATTTCGAATCCCTATAAATTTCACTCAGTGTTTATTTTAAATGTTTTAATTTCAGCAGAAAAAGTGTCAGAAAATAAGGCAAAGTACATAACGACGTAGAGTATTGTATTACTGACAGCTAAAATAATCACGTGACAATAACTAAGGCTTGCTCATTACACCATGCATTTGGCCATATGACTTCAAATGAACAAATCACGATAAATTTCTTGTAATTATTTCTAGCTGTTATGAGTACGTAGATCATATTATTGCAATTACAAATAGGTAAACATATTTAATTAACTGCCACTAGAACAAACAATTTAAGATATATATTTATAATTTGACGAAGTCCAAAATAATTCACATTCATTTTTTAATTGACCACTTAAACATGCAAAGTTAAGGTTACTCGGCCGTAACTTCAGTGGTATAGTCACTGATGGTTTGAATATATGAACACTAAGGTGTGCATTCGCAACTTCGAGGTCAATCCTACAGGTCATACCTCGAATGTATGCCGATAGCTGCTACGCGACCACCTCGGTTATTTACGAATCAAGGACTGATCGAGAAGTTACGAAAGCATCGAACTGTTTTTTCATTCGTAACTTATCAGTCAATCCTACAGTCAATCAAAACGTAGAAATCACCAAAGGGGTCCGAATATATTGGGGTTTCTTTTCTGCGAAGACATTTCTGGCGAACAAAATGTATGATCTTCTATAAATTACTGCGCCGACATACATCTGAGGCATATTTTTGTCTCGCGGAAATAGCCGACGTTGCTTTGAATGTATGGCGTGAACACGTATGTGCATGTGCTATCTGTACCTTAATAAGAGTTGTTTCAAAACAGCTTTCAAATATTTTGGACTGTCCTTTTCTAGTGAAGTTTTAGAAACTAAAACAAAATAAACTGAATGTTCTAGTGGCAGTTTATTAAATGTTTTTACCTATTAGAAATAACCATAATGTAATCTAGGTACTCCTATCAGAATTAGTTACAATGCATAGTCGTCGTACATGCCCGAATGGGCGCACACGACGTTAATTCAAGCATCATCATCATGCAATGCATAGTTTCTGCTGTGTTCATTTGAAGTCATATGGCCAAATACACGGTGTAATAACCAAAATGGGTATATAAACATTAAGCAGGGATACAAATAATGTCAACTGCATGAGAATCTGTGAACTTTACAACTGCATTTCTTCCATTATAGGTGGCTCAGTGGTTAGCTTGCCGGACTCACGACAGAAAGGGTGCGGGTTCGAATGCTACCATCGGACCAGCCTTGGTCAGCTACCGTGGTGTGTCCTAGGGCAAGGCACTTTACTCCAATTGCCTCCGCACTAAATAACCTAATTGTGTTGCTGTGCCGTAAAGCACCAAAGCAAACGCTTCCATTATATATCAACGAACAATTCCTATAATTGAGTCTGACAGCTGAGCTGTTGCGTTTTAGGCTAGTTTTTAATAGTTTGATAATTTTATATTCTCCCCATATTTTGGTATTCGGTTGATTTGTACATATCCATACCCGTATATGCAATACATTTTCTCTTTCATGACTTAGGTTTCAATCTTAATTACCATTTCGGCGATAGCAACATGCTAATTAAAAACTGTAGACAAAGAAAAACACAGACAGAAGCTCAGATCTGTACATACAGACTTACGCAAGAGAATTACAAGAGATTTCAAAATTAATAAATCGTGTCTTAACTGTTTTTTTTTTTATATTAAACAACTTCTATCATAATATGCAATACAAAGATGCAACGCGAAGGTCTTTAAGCAAATAACGCCAAAGCAAAGTTTAATATTAAAGACTCAGAACGAATTATCTATATGATGTAATGATCAATAGGACAGACGGACAATCAAAATCTGCAACACTGTACAACGAGATTCTTCAAATACTTAGCCCTTCTCGACTGCATTAATTTATTCACGATTCTGTGAACGAACGAGTAGGTGATCTAGCCCTATCCTCCCTTACACTTTCTCGAAGCAGGTGATCCTGTTTTAGGCAGAGTTACAAGAAAGGTTTGCGCTTCGATAGTGCTGAGAAACAAAATCCATTCTGTCCTGGGGGGGGGGGGGGGGGAGACCACCTCGGAGAGTTGTTAAATCTTATATTAATCGCAGTTTTATGACCATGTTTAATCTGTGTTGTCGGAAGGAAAATTACACCTTAAAAATTCGCTCATAATGGCGTAAATCGTAAACCCTTTTCAAGCAGGAAAAGCGAAGAGAATTATGTTAATTTGAAACTATGTTATCTAGCTCATATCTTGCAACTACCAACACATGACTTGTTTTCCATATGTCTGATAAGTTCATGAAAAGAAATTTAATTGTTATCCTACAGATACTACTGGGATAAGTGCTTGCGAACACAGTTTAATTCTAATATTAAACATTGCAATAGCTAAAGTTGAAGAATGACTCTATCTTTGCATGTTTTAAGTGCTTTACTTGAAACATTGATAATTGACTCAGGGGGTCGTGGGTTTTACGGATAATATAGTGAGGACATTTTAGGTACCACTTGAAACCAGGCGAAATTGAAGTGTATTTTGTGAGAATGTCGAACGAATCTTGAGCGAGTTGTTGGGACGCAAGACCGAAAATGAAACTAATTAGTGAAAAACACATCCGCTCAATATATATAATTTGTACTCTACTGGGAATCGGACCCACTGAGTTACGGCACCCATTACCTTCCAGGCACGTACTATCCCCTTTACCCCACTGACTAAGCATGGAACTTAGTCGTGAAATATATTGGCATTCATACGTAACAGACACACTCGCTAGGCGACCCTGTAAATTAATTCGTCTCCAAATATACAGTCACTCAGGATTGAAAGAAATCAGTATACAGAAGTTCTTTTTTTAAAGATACAAATATATACCAAAAAGCGCGGAAAGTGTTTTCCTCATATCCCACAAAAGGATGCAATGATTTAAAAAAAATATTATTATAAGATTAGTTATGTTTAAAATGTACATAATTTAATGTTATGCAGGACTCTATCAAGATAAGAAATTATTTGTTAATGAATATTAATCATTCGGTAGATTCATATACAACTATGCTCAGCTTAAGTGACCTATGCAAAACAATACTTAAAACCAAAAATATTCTGAGAGAAGCATCCCTTAGATCACGAAAGGACAAACATAAATCCGTTCACAAATGCATAGCGTGACTTTTTCAGGTATCTGTCACTGTTGCACATACTTGCCAAACATAAGGCCTCAACCAGCGAATATAAAATGGATGCATCTCAAACATACATATGCTGTCGTTTGCAAGTTATGCAGACGATTCAGTTGCACATACCAATTCAGCAACTTGTTTGCAACGGACTTAATTGTAAAATTGGATCCTGTTTGTCAATTAGGCATTCGAATATCGTGTATCGTTTCGAAAAGAAGGGTTCATCAAACATCAACTCTCCCCTTACAGACGTGAACGGCATCTTTTCAAACGGATCTGACAAACTATTTTTAAACAAATCAACTCAATACTCAGTTGTTGATGTAACATCAAGGGAAATATATCAAAACTCAATTAACGTATTTCCATCTCACTGTTTGACTGTAAATTGACATCCAATCATACGATACATTGCAGTGCCTTTTAAATGTGAAAAAAGAAACCTAGTGCAAATTCGTGTAATGTGTCTTATTGCTTTCAGTCAGAATACTCAAGTAACAATAATTATGGCAGAAGTTTTCAGTAAATGTATTTTTAGTAAATATAGTCATTCGTATATATCATGCCAGAACAAAGAAACATTCATTCACTGGTGCATAGAATTTATCAATTAAAATAATACATAAATCAGTGTTCAGAGTGGAAAACAACCCAAAACAATTACTCCTGAATATGAAACACTAATTTTTGAATTATGGGAAAGGAGGAGATATATATTGTAAAGTAAAACTATGCATTGTCACTTATATTTTGCAAGGATCAACAATTTTCTGCCTTAATCGCTATATGTGAAAGTACAAGAAAAAGTGTTTACTGACATAAGTTCTTTCAAATAATAGAATTCCTTCTTCGCAGATTTCAAGAGCTTTTCAAGCTCAAACATTTACAAGTTTTAAGGAATACATTAAGAAAAGAATTGTTGAATTCTATCTTAAGCTGGTTTTGAGTGCATTGGTTTTTTGTTTTTTGTTGTTTTTTTTTTGTTTTTTGTTTTTTGTTTTTTTTAAAGTATCGAACGTCAAGCAGATGTTGGCACGCATGACCGAAAATGGAGCCAATTGAAAAGAAACATACCTTCTCACAAGCGATGTTATCGTAAGCCAAAACTTGTATCGCGATAACACCATTTTTTTACGATATCGTTTCGATAATATTACAATGCTTGTACTATTGTGTGCCTTGCCAAGTGCCAAGACCCTGGTTACAATTCGATTTTCTTTTTCCACTGTCATTTGACGGCAGACTTTTTATAGCTGACAAATTGAAATATGCTAATGCTGATAATACAGCTGATTAGGGTAAACATACTGCTCTGTATTAGTGCTCTATATTGCATTTACTTGGAAACACATTTATGCAAGCCGTGGCATTGGTGGAGGTGGGATAACTCAAATCTATATGATATTGCCTATCACCAATCTGTTGTGTATTTTTCCCATATCTTCGTCGCGCCGAATCAAACGACAATACTTCGCGATGGCGATAAATGATAACCCCACTACTGCTCACTATAAAGCAATCCTATGTAAGGCTCTTCCAAAAACATCTGTTTCATCCACGGTTTTTTCGTGGAAAATCGAATACCATTTTGCACGAAAAACTACAGGCTACAAAAAGGTATGTTAAGGAGGGTAAACAGCGGCAAGAACATGATAGAAGTAACAATCGTCAAAATTAGACTAAAATTTTGCTTCCTTTTTTCGCTTTAAAACCTGTTACATAAAGACAAATCTCAATGAATATCAAAATGTTCTTACTTGTATTAAAATAACATAATAATGAAATCATGAAAGTTAAGTAACATACAAGACTGATTTAATTTAAACATTCGATAAAGTCGTGAAGGGGATGCCTTTTCGATTATTCACTACATGTGAATGTCCGTACTTCCAGAAATACGAAATTTCATCAAACAGCTTTTCTAAACAAAACTTAATATTTATTTTATTTTGTTATGTGTGCTTGTGCTTCCCGAGAAGTCCCGTCCCCCGTCCTACCCCAACACCCGTCCCCCAAATAAACAAACAAAAAAACCCAAAAAAAACAACAACAACAGCAACAACCATCACCACCAACAACAAAAAACACTGATATTTAATCAACTCTATTTTTTAATGACTCACCCATGTTAAATGGAAATCGGAAGTTAATAGCTTGGAATAAATTTTCATCGCGTAGCTTCTTCCAGAAGTTAAAATCATTGATCAAGTTTTATACGTCAGGAATTCGCATATTAGGTCTACGCTTGACGTGGAAGATAAACTGATCTTGGTTATCTAACAACTTAGAATATGCGTATTTTTAAAGATTTTCATCATTCTATAACTATTTGAAAATCTAATATTAAATACTTATTTGACAATCAAAGTTGTTATTATTACCAATATTATTATTATTATTATTATTATTATTATTATTATTATTATTGAAATATGCATACATTCTATCACACACACACACACACACACACATACATACTTCCCTAAACCGGTCAATATTGGGACCACAAAAAATATGGCTGTTCCAGAGGTGGCCAGTAGAAAGAGAACCAATAACATTCAAATACCCTTATTGTGACCAAAATATGTGATCAGTCTGCAAAAGAAGAATGACTAGTTTAGGTATGCTTAACCCAGTGTCTCCCTATCGTCTGTGCGTTGGTGTATCCCCCCCCCCCCCCCGTATCTGCCTTGTAAAAAAAACCAAAAAAACAACAACAACAACAAAAAACCTTTAACACAAAACTTTAACGTTGACGCTGGCGGAAAGTGATATCATATTTTCAGCAGTTGAGACAATAGATCAATACACACTGATATCGAACGAATATGAATGACCGTCGCAAATCTTACCTTGAAACAATAATCATGTATTTTCTCAATCTATAATCCCATCTATAACAGCCAAACAAGTGTCTTTGCCCTTATCGGTTAACTAATAGTGGCACACCGCATGTCAAACACAATTAAAATCGCAGCTATGGTATATGAACACGATTGATATACCACATACAGCAATATGTATTTGTGGAACAGACGGGTAGACTGTACACTGCAATCAACCATTGAATGTTGAATCAAGGTCTGAATTGTAATCGGCTGTAATAAACTTTAGTATAAGGTATCATCCCGAGCAATAATTAAAGCACTGACTGAAAAATCCAAACTCTCACGAATGTAATCGTTGTGCGTTTTGACTAACTGGGTAGATAGCCCTACTTAACAGGTGTGGTTATTCCTTCATATGTTCCCGATTGTGTAATTTTCGAAATTGAGAAAGAAAGATGCTGCGCGAAATCGAAGTCTATATGTGTTTACATCGATTGCTATGTTATTGGTACCGTATGTACTCGCTTATAAGTCGGGTCAAACTGATTACAACATAGAACTTGAGACAAAAATATGACTCAGTGTATGTCGGCGCAGTAATTTACAGAAAAATCATACATTTTGTTAGCAGGAAATATCTTCGCAAAAAAGAATCATACATTATGTTAGCACTAAATTCTTCGCAAAAAAGAAACCGTAATCTATAAGGACGACAACGGCTATTTCTATGATTGGATTGACTTTAGAGTTGACCGAGAAGTTACGAATGAAAAATAGTTCGATGCATTCGCAACCGCTCGGTAAGTCCATGTTCGTAAATATCCGATGTGGTCCCACTGGTTACGCTTGGAATACGTTCACATATCAATCTTTGGGTTGGATTTATTCTATAGTAGAGATTTGTTATATCTTTATATCTTTCAAATTATAGGTAAGCTCCTGAGACCATTTTTATTCAATTAAGTGGTATTTATATCTAAGAAATGTTTCTCTATGCTATGCGAAGAAAAATTTAGTACACCAAATAAGAGACAAATCCAAAGTTATCCATTACAACAGATACAATAATTAACATTTCTGGCAAGGAGAACACCAAAGGGACAAAAATGGGATCAGAAAACAGTTATTTTTTTTTTTTTTGCACCAAGTACAATACAAGAATGCCGCGGACCTTTGGCGAATTATTTCGAAACTATGCCATCCGCAATCGGAGAGAGGGAACCAATGATCGTTTAAAAAATGATCAAAGGAAGGCGATCTTGTTGGATCAATGAAAGTATCCTTAAAAAAGGTTATCTATGATTATGGAAGAATTTAGGACTGTCTGCGATAAAAAAAAAAAAAAACAGAAAAAAAAACAGGAATCAGTATTATACAGTATTCCAAGAGTAAATAATGGAACACGTATTACCAAGCGTAATTAACTAACACAAAAAAAAAAAAAAAAAAAAAAAAAATTACACCGTTCGTAAACAGCAACTAAATTTCAAGAAAACTCTGAAAATATTGTACAGGTCTAATATGCCTTAAAAGGTCATGATGGATTCAAGTTACATTCTTGCATACACAAATAACAACGTGTTGAACTGTAAAACCCATAGCGTTGTATCAGAAGTTCGGAGATTAGATAGACTATAATAGTGTTCCGTAGGTTACAACTGTTCTTGAAAGTGTAAACCATAATTAACGTGTCGCCGTAAATAAGCCAAACCATAACACGTGCCGATTCATATGGACTGTCGACCAATACTATCGCTGGCAAAGGTGTAAGCCATCTCGTGGTTTACAGGCAGGGAAGCTTGTCGGACATGCTGGTCTCATGTCCTTCACCTAGCCTACTGCCACTATAGAACGTATGCAAATTCAAATTTTTAAAACTTTCACATGTGTGAAGCATTTTTTATGAAACTTTCTGTATATACTAACAAATTAACACTAACTTACATGGGGTAAATGTCAACATAAATGCCCTGATTTTATATGTTGCGCTATGCTAATAGGTAGGCGTGGTTATCTCTGCTCTGGCAATAGGTCAATTAACTCGAGATGTGGTAAAGTAAAATGTAGAAAGTAGGTGCTCTCACTGTCCAAGTTTCACTATAAGACGATATGTTCCAGGCCTAAAACTTGTCAACCTATAAAAGTGTAGTAGACCCAATCAAAAATCAAGACAATAATCAGATTTGGAAATCATAAAACTCTTCAGCTTGAATTTGAGCTTGATATCTTGTTTGGACCAATAAAAAATGACGTTACTTTTGAAAAGGTCGTTTCTGATTGGGTAATAGTGGAACTCAATCTCAAACCCAAAGTGTTACGATGTTCCGGACAGAACACAATGCATATTTATAATTTAGGAAAAGCGAATGTAGTTATCAAAATCCTTGCTTCAATAAGTGTTAATTATACTGGTTTAAACCACATCACAAAATGTTTCCTGAAAATGAGTTTTAAGACATAAACAAATATCTACATGAGAATACGCACATATATTTCATAGTACAAGCCACATACATATTTCCATTGTCTAAAATTAGTTTTAATTTTTTTCATAAATCCGAATTGATATGTATGTATGTATGTATGTATGTATGTATGTATGTATGTATGTATGTATGTATGTATGTATGTATGTATGTATGAAGTTTAACGGCACATCATAACAAAATGACTATATAGCGCCAAGTAAGTTCAAGTATGAAAAATTCATGCTAAACAACGATAAAGAAAAAGGGTTTTATCTTTAAAATAAAATGTCTCATTTTGTTATTTAAATCACAGTGTTATAAAATGTTATATAAACCGCACTTTTCATTTCTTACTGTTGAGCTCTTAATCTTGAAACAGGATTAACAATTCGGACCATATTGTGTGAAAAGATCAGTATCTAAACTTCTAAACTTGATATTATCACAAAATATCTGTTTGAAAGCGTAAAAAAATGATAATCAACCCCGACTATGACAGCATAACCATAAAAATGAATGAAGACTATCGCCTTAAATTCTGAACATAAAGGAATACTAATTACAATTGAAAAAAAAAGAAAAAAAAAGCCTCAGAACCTATAGAAGAACGTGTGATTGAAGAAACTGTGCATAAAAGTGTGTGTGGGGGTGGGGGGGGGGGTGGGGAGGAGGGGTACATAGGATTTAATAAATAATTATACTCTGAAATAGAGTTCCAAACAGTTACGGAAAGGTCACTAAATTGCTATGGAAACACGATAAGCTTTCTTCCTGCTCCACACATTAAAATGTTATTTAAAAATATTTAGCTTTCCATGTGAAAATATGTCTATGTTTCGCCTTTTTCGGATACAAATGCGAGATATAGTAATGTTACACTGTACGTGTAAGCCCATTACTTAGTAAAAGGTGAGAAATACTGCGGTACGAGGAACCTTTGTTACTTTTTGCGAGGTTGTTGAATGGTGCACCAACCCAACTCCAAATACGTACGATGCGATACGGTGACTGAACACGACGATTTTGAAGAGTAGAATACAAACTGTTGTACAGAAAGTTTACAAGATCCATGAGTAGTATAAGGAATTTTGGACAAAGCATAGACTGTTTAACCAATAGAGGTGCATGTAAAGTATTCGAAACAAAATTAAATGTATTTAGTTCCATCAGCTGAATTTCTGCATAATGCACATGCCGCAAATCCAGTGGAGCCAGAGACGTTAACTGACAGACCGGTTTTCAAGCTTACGTGATTCGAGAAAGATATTTAGCTTGTCCGGCCTTCATCTGTCAAGAATTTCTTATTTTGCGTGATTTTGTTTTGAAATGTGCAAAATTCGGCACATGTTGGCGTCCTGACGTTTGTTGGCGGATAGGCTTTTAGTTGAGGATTTACAGTAAAATTAAATTAATTTGCATTATTGAAAATCTGACAGATTATTCCCCCCTCCCCTTTTTTCAACACATTTCCTTTAACAATGGAAATAGTACAAGTGGTTCAAATCGTGGTGTTCAAATATAACCCCATTTAAAGACTTTGCTTAAATATCTGTTACACTTGGATTTACTTAACTACCCTGGAACAGGAAAGAATCGAGTAGATATAAAAGGGAATTTATTTAACCACTGATTCTGCTATTTTAACCACTCCTCCTCGTGAATATAGCCTAGACTTGCAAGAGAAAACAGTAGAGCACGACACTAAGCTTAATACGGTTATACACTGTGATATTGGTATATTTTCATGGCACAATTAAAGAAAGCACAACGATATACATTGTACAATTAAATAAAACTTCCAGATTTTTCAAGTTAGAGTACAGCTAAGCTCCACCCCCTTCGCCAGTTATCCGATACAGTGCAAGTGTACTTTCACCTGGGCAAGATCAGCGACACTAAATAAGGACGGGAGGGATGAAAAACTCCAGATTAAAACTTTAGTAGTAATTCACACAGAAAATAAACTATAAACACATTTCATTATTGAAAGCCAATTTTTACCCAAATTTTAGCACCTCGGCAAGGTCAGACGAAAGGGATGAAAGAATCAAGATTAAAACTAAACCAGTAATTCGCCCAGAAGATAAAATATAAACACATTTCATTAATGAAAAGCAATTTTTATCCCAAACTCAAGCATCATCTTTGTAATAATTGATCAAAACAAAATCAAAGTCACAATACGAAAAAATACAACGGTTTTGTTTTTATATATCTTCTCATTACATTATTTTTTTTAGCCTTTAGCGTCCATCTGAAAATCACAATCTGTGAATTAGATAAGTGTGAAGAAAAAGAACTGTAATACGCCGTCATGTCTTACAACAGGAATGTGTGACACTGCATTTACACTGAATCATTCACTTGGAAGAATTTATATTATATTCAGCTAAAATAGCAAAATTTTAAAGAAAACTTCTGTGCTTACTTGCACGAGTAAGAAGAAAATATCCGTAAAAAAAATCCATACACATATAATATCCCAGAAAATTAACTTGCAATTATCACCAGTACAATTACTAAAACAAACACCAGCGCATCGGAAACGAATCCATATATTCAAGAGCAACAACTGCCTGTGTGTGTCTGTTCCGTCGTTTCCTTGTGAGTACATGTGTGCATATTCCGTCGTTCCTTATTGCGGCATTGCTCTGTTCCTCTGTTCTTTGCTTTCCTAAGTACCTATATCCAAAGTGACCACTATAAAAATCCTAAATTTTCCTGCCCAAATCTCCGTTCAAATTCCCCGTTTTTTTTCGCTGAAACAAGTCAGTTTTTGACATCTTATGATAAATACAAAATGTATGTGACATACTTGCACCTTCACGGAAAGTGGGTCAATGACACAGTGATGCCAAGAGCAACAGCAGCCCATATTTCGCGCCAAAAGGTCAGATGATCGAAAAGGTACATCGTATTATCACATTTGTTGATATAAACAAAAAGGAGATGGCCGGAGCTTGAAAATTTCACCGACCCATAATACAAGCAATATAGAGAACAGAAAATGCGCATTATCTAATTTAACTGGATTCGTAGACGTAAGGTTCAACTGGATAATATGCTTTTGCACCGTTCTCTATATATGACTTGAGCGCTTTGAACATCAGATCACCTGCAAAATGTTCATTTTCATTCAGGCCGAATGGTGAAAAAAACTGACCTAAATTTATTTTAGGGAATCTACACGTGATTGTGCTTTTGAAATCGAATATATAAGTAAAGTTTTAATATATTTTACCTTTGTATTATATTATACGTGCAAAACAAATGCTATCGAATAATTAGTGTCATGAAGTGTCTAGTTCATCACATCGTTAAAAGAGAGAGAGAGAGAGAGAGAGAGTGAGAGTGAAAAATCCCTTCTATCAGTACAAAAGACAACATTTGTACGTGTTGATCTGTCATGTCAATATTAAACATGAAAATAGAAAATTTGTCAAATTTGTAGCGCATTAAGTATTTGCAAAATTAGGAACTACAAACCACATAAACATAAGCCTAGGGACATTTTAAAAAAAGGTCTAGGATAGAGTGCGAATGAGAGCATGCGCACTCAGGGATATGAATTCTTTGATAGTGCGTTTAAAGATATGAATACTTCCATAACATTGTGTCCATTTGTGCACTTATGAAACCTTTAAACCGTAAAATTCATACAATTTTTATCGCTATCTCGGTGACAAATATCGTCATGTTTATACACAGAAATATTAAAACTAGAGAGATACATTGGTCTATTATTTTTTATAATAATGTGTGCCACTAAATTATGACCATCGAAAATCTTACCTTACATTCCTTACCTTTTCTAACAGTCTCGCAATATTATACCTATCCATTACGAACTTGATTGGCTAATGGATTGCATGCATGTCTTCTTAGCATCACTTTCTAATTATCATCCCACACGCTTGCCAAACACAATTACTGCCGGCAATACAGACAAGTTCTACATATCGATATAAAACAGACATCTTGTATCTTAATGCATGCGGGAACTGACAATGGATCAATTCATTTCATTTCAAGCTAGGGGTTAAACAGTCTATATTCTTCAACTCTTTATAGTAAGATGATTTATTGATTGATTGATTGATCGATTGATTTAAACGGCACATCAACACATGAAATGTAATAATGTGCAAAAGCAACTGATGGATCACCAGATAAGAGCTAGCTCCACCTCCTGATTAGCATATCAATCTATGTAAAAATCAAATACTGTAATAGGGCAAAACCTTCAGTTCGAAGCAGAATTAATTCTCACCCTATACGGAAAATGTCACGAAAATTGGCTGACACATTTTTTGAAGTTATTACTACTGAATATTATATCTTATATAGTACAGAACAGAACAGAAAAGAATAAAACTTTATTGAAAATATCGTACTCGGGCTATTCATATATGAGAATGATTAGCAGATTCCCTAAAACTACTTATATGATATATGAGTCAAGTACAATAAAAGTTATATTATATAAGACGTCATCTTGGTGTTACTATTATAAGTATTACACGTGTAATATAAACAAGAGATAAATGAGAGAGAGAGAGAGAGAGAGAGAGAGAGAGAGAGAGAGGAAGAATAAACAGAAAATCAGAGAGAGAAACCATGGAGTACCTAAACATCAAAAGTCCAAGGAGTACCTAATGAAAAGGGAACTTCACCTAATTTTAATAATTTAAACGACAACTATTTTGATATATTTCACTTAATACATCAAGGGGTCGCAGTCGGTTGAAGTGTGAATTCAGCAGATTATATATCAAGATCTATATTCAGTTTCTAATTCGCTTAAAATTTCGCTAACAAATATGCTTACAGTTTTCAATATTATTTTATTTATATTTGTCATATATAGTGACGATAGTGGAGGTGTTGGACCTGCTCTGACATACCATGCGAGAAGCGTTCCGCCGTTTAGCCAGCGTTAGCAATGGTAAACGGATCAATGTCGGTTTTAATGTGTTAACTTTTGATGGGCAGGTGGGCTGAGTCGACGATCCAGCAATTGAAGTAAAATATCTTGCCCTGAGATACACCAACGGAGGCCGACCGGGCCTGGCTTGGGCAGGATTCAAAGATACACCTCTCTGGTCGCGAGTCTGGCTCGTTAGCCATGAACCTGCACTGCTACTTAAGAGGAAAGTGGAAATGTTGCACAAAATGTCTCACAAAGTAGCGCGAAACAACCAGAACGTTTCCTGGAGCAAGTTTTCTTTACAGTTAGATGGCTAAAAGTTATTACTAATATTAGTACCCCTACTTCGTGGACGGGGTACGAAAATGTTTCTATATGTATCAATGGAACGGCATATTGTCAGAAAGTTTGAAGATGATGCATACATATCCTTAAACAAATCAAGTAGTCTTTTTATTTAATATCAGTACTGCCGAATTTCACTGCAGAAACACGAATAAAATCGCGTTTATATTTTTCGTACGAAATTTTCTCTTGGATCGTCCGCTATTTTAGTTCATCTAATAACTATACTTCCGTTTTCAGCCTCGTTTTTTGGTGTGCCATATCAGGACATTGCATCCTTCTTTGGAAACATAAACAGATAGTAGTAAATATCACGCGCATTGAATAATGTAGCGTAGAATATCCAAATATGGTTTTGCAAGTCTCATTTGGAAAGCGAATTACCACCAGAATCTCGTGTTATCTGTTATGGTGGTCGACGGTTAGTGCAAACATACGAATATATTTTACCTTTTATAGGCTGAAAAACATAATTCTACTTAGGTAGTAGATTTTTACTCGTGTCATCCTTTTGTCTTTGACAAAAGTTAAAAAGTGCTCCATTGCAAGGTATAGAATCACTTAGGTTGATGCTACGACATCGTAGCTAGATTAAAACTATGCCCTAGAAACGCTGATAATGCAGGATCTTTCAGGGGCTTCACTCCTGGGCCCCCACTGGGGGTTCCATCCTCCAGACCCCTCGCCTACTTGTTTACGCTCCCCTCTTACCTCTCATCCCCCAAATAATAATAATAATAATAATAATAATAATAATAAACGATATTTCTGGATTCGCCCCTGTTAACTACACCGATAAAGCCACCTTGGACAAATCTGAATATTGGTCAATTATATCAAACAACCGGAGTTGCCCGGTTTATTCGAGAAAAAAAAAAAAGCTGGTGTTTGCAAACGTTGGCCAAATAGCGCCGTCGACCTATCTTAAAACCCCATTACCTTTAGGATCTAATTTATAATCGACCGCACTAAATAGGAGGAGGATTTCACATACATAACATTAAACAGAGTATCAATAAAAAGATGCAACCTCCTTACGCTGTAGCGAAGGATTCATCTTGACCGACAGGTCAAATATCCCCACACGAAAGGAGCGGCTTTCTCTTTTATTACTCCATCTAGTGCATTTTGTCATCCGCGCTATGAAAACAAAACATTACTGTATTTATGACCACTCTGAGTGAGATTTCCACAATACTGTGTCCAGAGCAAACTAATGCTTTAAATTCAGAAATAAATACGTCTTGAAAATTATGCGTGTTTATGCCAAAAAGCAAAAAGAAAAACTGCGAATTTAAGAAATCATCGCAATTTCCTACTAGGTTAAAGAGATACCGTATATACTCGCTTATAAGTCAGTACCAACTGCATAAAACATAGACCCTGATCTGATGTCGCATGATGCAGTTTGCAGTTGGATCCGAGTTATAAGTGAGTACAGATGTCATATAAAATTTTTATATACGAGCCGAAAATGCGAAATTTTAAGTTTGCAATTGCTTCAAAGTAACATTTTCTTTTTGCAAGCGCCAAATATATGTTTTTAATCGATGGTAAATGCATCCTTTAGCCAAAATTTAAATGATAAGTTATTGGACCAAATATATGGTAGACAGTTTTCAATAGCACAATCGAGAGAGATTGAGAACGCAAAGAAAAAAAGCGCTTTTTATCCTTGTTTACAGTCCAATTAGTTGAAACTGAGTTTGTTTGTACAAACATGTTTATAATATGGTTGATACTAATGAAAGAAAATCACCCTTAATTATATCTTAAACAACAGCAAAGAATACTATTAAATCTGTTGTTAGTCGGAAGTATTGTGCCTGTGATTCTTTCCAAATTGGTTTCAACTCGAGTAAAATCTTCATAACAATGCCATGCAAGGTCTCAATCAAAAGTAAAAATGTCTTTAGTTTTCTAACAAAAAGATGACACAGAGATAAGTGTTTGCTGTCACTAATTCATTCATACGACAAAACATGAAATAACTCCCTGGCGTAGAACGATTATCGTTTTGAAGAAAGGCGTATTCAAGGTGTATTTGATCAAACTTCGAAAGCTTCCTTGACAGATCAAGGATTTTATTCATAGGTAGCAAAAAAGTTTTACACCACTCGATCTCTACAAGACTTTTATTTAATTTATATATTTTAATGATCTCGTGACTGAGCACTTGTTTGCGTGAAAAGGTTTCCTAAATCTTGGATAATTTGTTGTGCGCAAGCCCTAAAACTTGTATGTGTGTGTATATATATATATATATATATATATATATATATATATATATATATATATATATATATATATGATTGTGCAGCATTCAGATTATCAGGATGCATTTGCATGCAACTGAACATTTTTTTCATTGTTCACTCGAAGAAAAACCGTTTCTTCTCGTCGTGATATTATTAATATTTGCTATGCTTCCATTTTGATAAATCAGTAATCAGACATGTTACGACGCATGAAGGATGCTACTGAAATATCAAATTTGCAGTGTCTATAATGCATTAGATTGAAACCTCTCTGTTTAAGACTAGTGTACAAGTACAAATTTACAGGGTCTGTAATGCATTAGATTGAAACCTCTCTGTTTAAGACTAGTGTACAAGAACAAATTTACAGTATCTGTAATGCATTAGAATGAAACATCTCTGTTTAAGATTAGTGTACAAGAGTTTGTAACTCTTCTCGTTATTAATCATCCGCGTCAGTGGAAATCGAAAGTTGGCAGCTTTAAACATAAAACAACTTTAGATTGCAAGGGTTGATAATTTTTATTTGAAAAAATCTGCACAATAAAAGCATTTTTTTGTTTTTTTAATTAATCCAGACCTCGCAGGTTACTGTTATGAAGGTCGTACTCGATTTGAAACCAGTTTCGACAAAATAATTAAAATAGAACATAGCAGTATGAGCATATAATTATATAATAATTATAACAGCCACAAAGAAAAATTAAAAATAACAACACTCTCGAGTATTGATCTATCATCGTTCACTTCGAAAATAGGAAACCATATCAAAATGACAATAGCGCTTTTATTCCTATGCGATTATCATATACACGTACGCATTATGCGGCATACTTCACAAAGCACGAAAATAACAGTCTTTTGAGAGTGAGAGTGTGTATATGAATGTATGAATGAGATTGGGAGAGAATGTGCATTCAGGGATAAAGCATTTGGACAGATTTATGTCAAGTCTATCATATTAAAGATCTTATTACTTTCAAAGTACTATCCCCGACTAAGGGAGACATTATTACGAAAACATACTTTTTATGTCACAGCGAGAGAGAGAGAGAGAGAGAGAGAGAGAGAGAGAGAGAGAGAGAGAGAGAGAGAGAGAGAGATCCACACACATGTATACATGTATCATCAATTATTTATGTGTACAAATAAACATTTTGGATTATCTTAAATCTTACCTTAGAGCCTTATATTTCCTCACAGCATTATCCGTCTATTATAGCAGAACAAGTAACTGAATGAATGATGCGTTGCTTGTATCAATTTGGCATCACCTTTCTAATTATCTGTCATACACACTTGCCAAACACAGTATACGTCAGCCATTGGGTTAAATACCGCCCCAAAAGAGACCAAAACGTCTCGACTCTTTAGTAAGGCAAACAAGCTGAACTGCACAGAGCTCTGCACTACGTATCATTGACCCGTCACATTTATTGTCACACTGACTCGTTCTGTATGAGTGGTTGGTATGTCATGCACAAAAACTATTGATATTCTATAACAAGTCTGTTTATATCGTATTTTGAACGACACCACTCATACACGACATACGGGTTCTGTTAAAACTGTCTCATTCAAAATATGAAGTTATATGCTGGATTATGGTGCAAGGATTAAACATTTTATGGAACAAATTTTTGAATTTTGATTTATCGCATACACGTTTGATGTAAACTATATCAAAAAAGCATTTGGAAATTAGGTTATTGAGGAGATTTAGAAATTTAATAGATACATGACCTGATCTGAATGACATCCGAGTTTATCACTACTACATTTTTTAAAACTTTGCATACCATTTAATCATTGCCTCTCACGTATAGATTTCTATATAGTAAAACTTCAAAAACTCAAAGTGCTTCGAACACAAATTTTGATTTCGAGTTTTCCGATCGTTTGTAGGTTTTTAATGGTCGCAGATTAAAACATAATGCATAGACTGCGCGAGTCATGCGAGTAATGCCGTGTATTTAAATTGTATATATATATATATATGTGTGTGTGTGTGTGTATGTGTGTGTGTGTGTTTGTGTGTGTGTACATGTTTCAATCATTGCCATGTCTAAGGGTTAAAATATTTGAAACTTTATAGAAAATAATATTTTTGTGTAGCACAAGGAACACCTTAACAAATTCTGGAACAATTCAACAAGAAACATTGACACCACTGAGACACCATGGCTCCTGCCTCCATTAGTAGCCACTAACGACATGCAGGAGGGCGCATCACTGATCCCGCAGTTGAGAAAATGGAATTTTATGGCCAATCAAGGGACACTAAAGAGACTACACGTTATTGACCGACCATTTAATTTTATGGGGTGGGGAGAAGGATGCTGGATTATCTTTTGAACCAGGATCTCAGTGTATTTTTGTTTTCTTTTACCTGAAGATACTTTTTTCAACTAATATAACGGATATAATTAGTTCTTTCTCTAAAAATCAGAACAAGAATACCTTTTCTACACTATCTGGGTGTCTGAAATAAAAAGACCATCCTATCCAACCCACCTCTGAAAGTTAACTGGTCTGCCCCGTTTAGAGTAACGTTATATAGTGTTAAGTATGGAGTCTGCATTTACCATAATAATTACCTATAAGATTCCGGTTTTTATTTTTTCAATCCGGGTTCCAGTGGAAAATTCATATAGGCAATTGTACACTGTTGACAAAGTTCAAATGTTTGAGAATCACGGGGTCCTTTTTCTCTTTTTCGAAACATGGTCTGATTGATAAAGTATTTTAATATAGCGATTTCACTTTGTAAAGACATATTTGTTTGGGAGATTTTCGTGTGATCAAGATAAGGAAAAGAAACAACAACAATGAACTCTTCGATTTACAAAATAATGTTCTGTTGGTATTATAGCATTATTTTTAATTGGGTGCTTTGTTTCTGACAGAGTAAACTCGGTCTCAATCATTGTGATGGTCATCAAGTTTAGGACTTCAAGAAGTATATGAATATGTAAAATAAGTAGAGATATTGCAGGAAAATATTCAACAAAACGCTTTTTCTTTAAAAACTCAAATGCTGAAACCTGGTTAGTTATATAATTCGCCACTGCGTTTAAAACTGTGGTAAGCACAACGACAAAGACCGGGTCTTTCATTGTATTAAATATGGTAGTCATCCACATTCGCTGACAACTACGTCATACCCGTGATACTGGTTTGCCGATTCGGACCACCTCGGCTATTTCTGTGAGGCTTAGTAATTTGTAGAAAAATACAAAAGAAAAAACCGCACTCTATTCAGACCACCTCGGATATATCTATGATTGGATTCACCGAGAAGTTGCGAATGAAAAAATAGTTCGATGCATTCACAACTTCTTGGTCATCCTTGTTTTGTAAAAAAAAACCGAAGTGGTGCGAATGTCATCTAATGGCAGCTACATTCTAGATATGATCCGTGGGATTGACCGAAAAGTTGCCAATGCGGCGTGCCAATTTAGGCCCATATCAGCCAATGTCTTCTGTAGAGGAGATAATAAACAATGGTGCATGGTCAGGAAAAACTTATCTTTATGCTGAACCGGATGAAATATAATCTCAAACTAAATGCCCCATCATGTTAACGCGTATTACTGTAAGGATTCACACCTTAGTTATGGAAACTGCCTCCAGTGTCCGAATGATTGTTTATCTGTTATCTTATTCTAATTAACCTGTCATTATACAGGTAGGTAGGCCATGTAAATGTCAATCACAGACCGCTTAAGTGACATGAAAAACATTAATCAATTGAGATAAATATGGGGCTTAGTTGAAACTCTTGTCGATCACTTGTATAAAAAATAAAATAATCTCTCTCTCAAACACACACACACACGCGCGCGCACACATACACACACACACACACACACACACACACAAACACACACATCTAGCATTACGCTTCGCCCAATAGGTATATTGAGTAAGCGTGTTATGCACCTTCTAATACTATTTTCTGGAGTATACACGTGTTACATTCAATGTGTCAAAATAATTACTTGCATATGAGTAATGTAAAATAACTGAATAACTGAGACATTTATCAAACGTTTAACGAAATCTTCAAGCAGGTATAGTTAGTATCAGAAGTCCATTACAAGAGTAATAGACTTCTGTTACTATTCAATGTCTCTCTCTCTCTCTCTCTCTCTCTCTCTCTCTCTCTCTCTCTCTCTCTCTCTCTGATACACACACACACACACACACACACACACATATACACCATTCAAATAAGACATAAGCTTAATTTCCATTCATTTTGTCGATGACCAGCTATGAATTAGTCTTGTCTTGCTATTTTGCTTTAAAAGGTTCCTTTGTTAGGCCGCAGATTATGTTTTACACTTGCTTCATCTCGACAAATTCATCTATTTTTTAAACGTATATCTATAAATATAATTTGTAGTTTTGCTGTATAGATATGTTACTGTTGTTAAAAATATATTTTATTGCCACAAATGTACAAGGCAATTGGACTCGAGTTCTTCCAAATTTGTTTTGACCTTCCCTCATAAGACAAAAAAAAAAAATAAAAAATAATAAAAATAACAAAATAAAGTACATAAAAAGTACATAAATAAATAACAAAATAAACTGTTAAGTTGAGACGGAATGGTTTTAACATGCATTTATATGTGTAATTACCGTATATACTCACTTATAAATTAGTTCCAACTACACAGACCCAGATCTGCCAACCCATTATGCGACGGCAGATCTGGGATTTTGCAGATTGTTAGAACTAATCAGTAAAACAAACAAATAGACTCTGATCTGCCGGCGCATTATGCAACGGCATATTTGGTTCTTTCTTATTTGCAGTTGGACCCGACTTGATAAGCGAATATATACGGTAATACAACATATGCATTTCGTCAGAATCAAAAGCAGCTAACATATGATAGAAATAAAACTTTGTCTCGATATTGTTCTTCTATATTTCATTACCTATAATTCGCATTGTAACCCTGATCAAGTTTTGCAACTTCGTTCCCCAAAATAGTATTTTTACACAAGAAACTACAGAAACTACTATGATTTTTTTTTTCGGATTATACAAGCACGATTGGAGATTTTTTTTTTTTACAATGTAACCAGTAGGAGTTGGTTGGTTGGTATTTAACGGCACTTGAAGCACATAATTGGCTATATCATGCGGATTAAATGGGAGCTAAGTGCCTTTCCGAATGATGCACAGAGGCAACTGACCCAGGCATGACAGTAGTTAGATGTACAATCTTTAATATTATCATCAGGCCTGATATAATTGGTGCAAAAATTAGATTTGAGACATAAGATACGGCTAAATATAAGGTAACACAAGCTGTAAATACAATACAATTATGGGCTATGAAATATAAGAATGCTTATTTATTGTGCAAAAGTTGTTTTTATGTTTAATTTTATACAATTTTGGAAGCACGTGTGGGGTCGTATAGACAGCTAATTTCGGAATTAGTTTGCTAATTAAATATACAAATCCCCATAAATAATTGAAGTTTGCAGGAAGAAAACGAGTGCGTGGACAAATTAAATTATATTTCGTGACCTTTTTACCGATATTAACCAACGCCTCTGATCAATTACTTGCTTTTCACAAGCCGATAAAGTAAAATTTTTAATTCAGTATTTATATTTTTCTTGAGTGAGGGTAAGTGTAATACATTTGATTAAAGTCAAGTTAGTTTCCTGTTTATTGCACTTACATCAAGTGAAGTTGTTAAATTTAGAATTACATCGCTGTAAAGCAAAGCGTGCAAAATAAATAAATAAACAAATAAATAAATAAACAAAATTGTGTTCATGGAACACGGATTAATCACGACAGTGATTGAAATGACCTGACGCAAAACTTAACCAATGTTTGACCTTAAGACGTTCATTCGGACAGACAAGACTAACACTATACACCCCTAACAAAATGTTACAAGCCTTTGAAAAGCAAATCGAGAGGAGAAGTAAATGTTCTGGAGGGCCAGGGACATTTTAAAGCTGCTAGTTCTTCAGGCATGAGAGAAATTTAAGGAAAGGGGGAACACCAGTGGAGCATACAAAATATTCATTCATTTCTGTTGTAATAGTGAAGTCCCTTTCTGTCCGCGAAGACTAGAAACTATGCAACCAATTAGCCCAATCTCAAGTACCTTAAATAAATAAATAAATAAATAAATAAATAAATAAATAAATAAATAAATAAATAAATAAATAAATAATTACATAAATAAATAAATAAAGCATTTTCATGACTACACCCACTGCGGACTCGGGCATGTAAAATAGACCCAATGTGCCTTCCTTGCATGTTGTAAGAGGCGACTACTGGGAGCAGAAATCGCGGTGGATCGGTAGTTAGCATATCGGACTTGCGACCTAAAGGGTGCGGGTTCGAATCCTACCATCGGATGAGTCTGGGTCGCATACTGTGGTGTTTCCTTGGGCAAGGCACTTTACTTCAATTACCTCGATATTTAACAACGTCCTTGTGTTCATGTGCGGTAAAAAAAAATCCAAACCAGTTTTCATGATTACATGCAATGGGCATAATATTTATTATTTTGGTTGCAAAATTTTAACAGCCCGCAAAGCGTTATCAGTCTCTATACATGCATATTACTCTTTACATTTTCCCAATCACATCTGGCGTAATATTCTTTTACATTGCAAAAGTTTAACCGTCCGCAACGCATATTAATCAATACATTTTGGTAGTTGACATTTTATGCCGTCGAAATCAAATGCAAATGACGACTTTTCTTCGAAACCTCAAAATTTAACACACATAAATAGTTGATATATTATTTCTTCAACATCTCAAACCTATTTTGAAAACATCGGCAGTTAAACCTTCCAGGCTGAAATTTATAATATATATCACGACCAGGTGAAAGGAAGAGAAATTTCAATGACAAATGTTTTTAAGTCACTTCCATGTTTTAATTTGAGATGGAATAAATTATATTTACTTATTGTTTTCTAACATTTGCGTCTACGAATAAGTTTCAGCCCGGGTCAGCTGCCTCGGTGTATCCTTGGGGAAGGTAAATAGCTTCCATTACCTCGGTATGATATAGCCAATAATGTGTTAAATGTGCCGTTAGAACCAACAAAAACGAAACAACATAACGAATAGATGCAAATCTCTACATGTACTTAGCTATTAGATTTGTCGGATGATCGACAGAATTTGTACCACCTAGGTATTTTCATTAATGAAGTTGAGAAATACGAGTCACTTGCAAGATGTTATCATGTTAACAGTTTTCTATGGCCTTGTTGAAATTTTATACTTGACAATAAGGCAGACTTCAGACCTTCATAAACTGTCAAGATATTATCTAATACAAATATAAAGACAATTAAAGACACCAGAGCTCTGTACATTTGTAGCGACAGTGAAACTTTTTTTTAAATATTTTTTTCAACTGTCGATGAGTCAAGAAAAAGATGAAAGACACAAAAGGAAATACAATCCGAGTAATATACATTAAATGTTTTGAGAAGGTCGATACTAAATATATTCCTTTCAGTTCTGGTATTTAAACACGCGTCGTTATACATAGGAGCGGAAACTTGATTGCAAGCTCGGCTGAATAATTAATATAAAGTAATTGTTTGTTGGTTTTGTTTTAGAAAGCTGTCCATTGTCTGTGTTATAATCTAGCCGACTTGTCTCATTATAACATCATGACTTATATTATTATATACCATGAACACAAAAGTGTAGTAACACAGCTGGAGTTATCAAATCTTTCTCATTGCAAGAAGTTGATAGACAAAGGCATGTTCAGATAATTGATA
Source organism: Margaritifera margaritifera (assembly GCA_029931535.1). Classification (NCBI taxonomy): domain Eukaryota; kingdom Metazoa; phylum Mollusca; class Bivalvia; order Unionida; family Margaritiferidae; genus Margaritifera; species Margaritifera margaritifera. Next base: position 1,753,926 of record JAQPZY010001636.1, on the reverse strand, counting down.
GACAAAGGCATGTTCAGATAATTGATAGACAAAGGCCTGTTCAAATAGTTTTTTTTTTACCTACAAATCCTCAATAAATTTTGTATGCAATTTCAGTAAAAAGACTGTCGTTATAACATTAATATTATATTACTATATTATAAGTGAAAAAAATTCTTACCAAGATAAAGCAGAAGTCCTCTCTTATTACCGTTCGCGTTGACAGTTGAAACTACCTTAAAATAAACCCAAATCGCGATTTAAAAAAATAAACGTTTTATTTATATGATCAATCATGGAGGCGTCACTTAAAACTGGTCACAATTTAGACATGACACGCATCAACTTTAATTCAAGATCATATTGATCTACTAAAGATGCATTAAACAGTCGCACTTCTCATCAGTGCCATCTTCCGCCTACTCAGAAACAAGGATGTAACTGAGAATCAGACACGCCAATAATCAAAGAATCTTTGATACAGCCAAGTTATGCATTCGACAATCTATAGACGGATTAGGTGACTAAGTCATTATCCCCCTCCCCATCCTCCTTTTCTGGAGTAAAATTTCACAAGGCTTCACAATTTTAGTGAATCAGAAAGAAAAATCTAATGCAATATTGTAAACCAATAGAGGAAGTTTAAATTAACAATGGTACGGAGGCGAATGTCACAAATCTCTCTAACTTACCAAATTCAATAAATAGCTTGCACAAGAGAGAAGAGATACATGAAAGGTATTAATTTGCGGATCCTGGCAATAATGTGAGAAAATTAAGATAGCATATACATCATAGTGTGAGTCACAAAGAGGCAATTTATCAAGTCAACAACGAATTCCTATGTTCTAAAATTGGTTTCTTAAATATACAATTGTAAATATGGTTTCTTATAATATAAAGAGCATTAAAACCACAGAAACTATTTCTTGAATCTTTTTATTAAACCATCTCTAGGATATAAACATCAGTCCTATTTTTATGCTCATTGTTATAACAAGCCAGGGGTCTAAAAGCAACTTGTTCATAAGTTCACACGAGGACCGAGCGGAAAAAAAAAAATATGTGAACATACTGCATAAGTATGGCTTGAGCTTTTTGTTTCCCCGTATTTTCAAGGAGATTAATACAGAATTCGCTGTCACATAAGGATTCTGGAACGTGCTAATACCACAAATAATTTTCATCTAATCAAACTAAGGACCACACATTCACAATACTCTAAATTCAAACTTGTATGGTTTTATTTCTTCACATTGGTGTGATTTATTGGTAAGCAATTCAAAGCTGTAGATCCGTCTTTCATACTACGTAGCATGAAATAGGTCCAAAACACAGAATTATTCCTATTTCCAACTACAAAACACTTATAGGTGAGAATAACATAAGAAATCCTCATGTTAAGAATTCTGATTCATGCTACTATAAAGTTCCATGAATAGGGTTAGTATGACGACTGTACATATTAATTGGTTATTCCCATAATCAAATTATTAAAGATTACTATAGTATGAACGACAAATATACAAATAACATATACTCTACGTTTATATATATATATATATATATATATATATATATATATATATATATCACCTGTACGTTTGTAATATAAAATAGATATGTTACTAACGTTACATGTCAGTGCAATACTGCTAAAATAGCATATATCGTATGATAATAAAAATTAAAAGATTCATAACTGCTTGTACTAGGAATGGAATGAGAGTTTTTATATTTGTTATGTATGATGTTTATATAATATTATAAATATTTTAGGAAATTATAAAGGTTTCTTGATTTTAATATTTGCTTAAACCTTAATGGAAAGTATAATCTTGACATGTTTAGCTAATATCTTTGAATTTGGTTGTGTACTTAGTATTTGAGTTCGAGGACGGTTTTGGTAAACAAGTTTTTATTCCATTTGAGGTCAAGGTTGATTTTGCTTACAGATAAAACTAGAATTTCCTTAAGAGTTGTGTGTCAAAAGTCACAGACACCATACTATTCTAGAACATTATGTCATGTGACCTATCTTTATATATACCATGTTTAGCGGACAGTTTTTCAGTTTCGACCTTAACATAAGTCTTTAAAGAGCCATTACAGTTGTGAAAATCATTCCAAATTCAGAGAGAGGAATTATTTAAGATATTGATTGGATTATAAAAGTGCTCATAGACTTTTGGATTTTGGATTTTGAATTGATGATTTTGGGATTTATGTGAACTTATTCAAAGATATTCTGGAGTACTTCATTTTGGCACATCATCACATTAAAGACTACTAGCACATCCTGACATTAAAGACTATCGGCACATCAACACATTCAAGGATACAGTCATTCATTCGGAACGTTCTATATTTAGAACTTGTGATTAGAACACTTAGGATTATTGGATTATTTGGATTTTAATTCACGCAAAATTTGGTCAAGGTAAAAGATACAGGACTCAAGTAATTTGCGGAATCAATTTTCTTTATTCAGTCTTAGTGACCTTTACCTTTGACGTATTGACCTGACCCCAAGATCGATAGGTACCATTTTGTCTCAAACACAGACATCAACATAATTTGGTCATGGTTTGTGGCATAGAACTTGAAATGGTTCTGTAAAACGCTTTCCTTCTTGGAGTCTCTCTGACCTTGACCTTTGACCTTTTAACCCCGAATCTTTTTATCTCAAAAGCAAGCCATATATAAAGTTTAGTCATGGCACGTGGTACAGAATTGAAGTAGTTCGTGGAAATCGTTTTTTCCTGCTTTCAGTCCTTGTGACCTTGACCTATTACCTTATGACCCCAAGATGAATAGGTTTCTTTCTTGTCTCAAAGGCATGCATCTACAAGTTTGGTCAAAGTAAATGATATACAACTCAATATATCGCGTGGAAGCCATTTTTATTTTTAGAGCCGCTGTGACCTTGACCTTTGACCTCCAAATCAATAGGTGTGATCCTTACCTCAAATGCAAGTCATCTGCAAAGTTTGGTTAAGAAAACAGTTTTCCTTCTTTCAGTCCCCGAGAACTTGACTTTCGATCTTTCAAGTCAGAAATCAATAAGTTTCTTCCTTGTCCCGTATGCAAGATACGTACAAAGTTTGGTAACTGTAGATGGTGGAATTGACTTATTGGACGGAAATGAAAATGAACAGACGTGCGGACAGACAACATCAAAACAGGATACGCTCCGACTTCTGGCGGGCGTATAGAATAGCCTCCCCCCTCCCCCCCCCCCCCCCCCAAAGAACCAAACAAATATTGCGATTGAAAGCTAACCCTTGCGGCTTAACCTGCCATAGTTTCACTTCTGTCTGGCCATTGTGATGTGTATCTGCCTTAAGAACTGTTAATAAAACGTTACGAAATGGTTATTTGTGTCAAAACATGACGGTAGATTGGCGCAAAGTGGGTCCCTGTTATGAACTTGTAAGCTCAGTAATCGTTTTTGCCGCCAATTCTTGTGCGGACTCTGTGTGACATTTGCTTGAGTCGAAAAGTCACTTTCTTTATTAAAGAAACAGTTTTATTGGTTAATTGGATTTTCCATTTGATAAATGGAATTATTGAGGTTCACAGCACCCAGTCAATCTGTCATCTTGTTCATTCAATATCAGTGCACAAAGTTTACTTTATGAAATAAATATCCTATGATCGTATTATCTTTCTATACACACTAAACTTGTTATTCTCGTGAAACTATATCTAGTTTTGATGATGATAAGTTCAAAATCTATGGGCCAGAATGACGGAGACGGGCTTTAATGTCCAGAGAAGGTCTTTACTATCTAAACAATTAAGAATTATCACATCGCATCTTATTTGCTGATAAAGTCCCTGAACGCTAGCTCCCGTTAATTCTCTACAGTATTATGATAGATACAATATTAGGTAAAAAAAAAAAAAAAATACAATATTAGGTAAAAAAAAAAAAAAAAAAAAAGAAAGACAAGGCCTACGTAATGGAAAATTGGGAAAACTACATAAACCTGCCTGACAATATAATTCCTAGAAACGGTGAACTTCTGAAAGATTGTAAAGATTAGAAAGTTGGAAAACTTGACACCCTAAACCCATTTATCGGCTAAATCGCACACTGTAGTCGCTAGAAAATATATGACACGTGACAGCTTTCAAATATGTCGTATACTCGAATCATAGCATCTCTCTCTCTCTCTCTCTCTCTCTCTCTCTCTCTCTCTCTCTCTCTCTCTCTCTCTCTCTCTCACACACACACACACACACACAAACTGAGTTTTGATTTTTCGATCTTGATTTTACTTTTAACTTGCAACAGAAGTGTAGGCTTGATTAATGTTGACAAATATGTCTTTCTTTTCAACTTTCTATATACACATACATGGTTAGAGTGTCTCGTCCACACCAAATAACTGTTTTGGAAACTTTAAATCTTCAAATGTTGCCATGAAAGTTTGGAAATACGTGTCATTATCAGGTTCCATGGCAATGACTAATTTCCATGCCGGTACCTATTGTTACAACATTCTTAAATAGCACTCTCCGAGATATCTGAATGTACACCCATCTGAAGATACATTTTTATATGCTCCTAAAATCAAGACATACCGTATATACTCGCGTATAAACCGATACCAACTTCAAACTGCATAGATCCAGATCTGCCTTCGAATAATGTGACGGCAGATCTGCGTTTATGCAATTTGTAAGGACTAATCAGTAGAACAAACAACATAGACTCTGATCTGCCGGCGCATTATGCGACGGCAGATCAGGGTCTATGTTGTTTCCATTTGGATTAGGAATATATAAGAGAGTATATACGGTATATATTCAATTCATTTGGTGAAACTCTACCAGATGGAGCAAGGTGGTCCGAGATTCTCGAATGCTGCGCGCTGTATACGGATTCATAAAATCCATCACTTGTACTAAAACATGTTTCCTCTGTCTTGATATTTTCCTTTCATTATTATTTGGCTATTTCAGTGCAAAACCAAGACGAGGATGGGTACATATAAATCATGAGCTGTCAAACCTCAAGTCTTTTTTATGCCAGGAGTTTTCAAAGGCTACAAAAGTTGTAAGTAATGTCTGGAATGAATTCTAAGGACCCCCTATGACCAGTGGTAGGCGAAGGATACTAAACCTGGTTGTAATATGGGCTAGCTGCAAAATATTGGTCGCGACAGGGAAGTTTGCTGAAATGTCTGAGAAAACAGGAATAATGTAGAAAAATGTCACGGTGAAGAAAAAATTACGCTGTATTAGAACTATTGTTGTCTGGAAGTAGAAACGTTACCCTTTATTAGAACTTAACTGTGTGGAAGTGGAAACGTTACGCTGTATTTGAACTATAGCTGTGTGGAAGTGAAAACGTTACGCTTTATTAGAATTATAGCTGTGTGGAAGTGGAAACGTTACGCTTTATTAGAGCTATAGCTGTCTGGGAGTGGAAACGTTACGCTATATTAGAACCATAACTATGTATAAGTGGAAAAGTTACGCTGTATTAGAACTATAGCTATTTGGAAGTGGAAAAGTTACGCTGTATTAGAACTATAGCTATGTGGAAGTGGAAAAGTTACGCTGTATTAGAACTATACCTATTTGGAAGTGGAAACGTTACGCTGTATTAGAACTATAGCTATATATAAGTGGAAACGTTACGCTTTATTAGAACTATAGCTGTCTGGAAGTGGAAAAGTTACGCTGTATTAGAACTATAGCTATGTGGAAGTGGAAAAGTTACGCTTTATAAGAACCATAGCTGTCTGGAAGTGGAAAAGTTAAGCTGTATTAGAACTATAGCTATGTGGAAGTGGAAAAGTTATGATGTATTAGAACTATAGCTGTCTGGAAGTGGAAAAGTTACGCTGTATTAGAACTATAGCTATGTATAAGTGGAAACGTTACGCTGTATTAGAACTAAAGCTGTCTGGAAGTGGAAACGGATTCATAAGCTTACCATGAGTATGATATGTAGCTTCTAAAATGGAGGCGAGCCAAATCATAGAAAGGAAATTCCACAAACAGGAAATTCGGTCGACATTTACACTTCATTATCTCACTCGCCGCTGTGGCCATCTATTATTGTTAGAATCCATGTTTATGTTGGTTGTGATTTAGGCCAGTAGAAAATATTTTAAGACAATAAAAAAAAAGAAAAAAAAAAGTTGAATTAAAAAAAATGCCACTCATAGATAGCGCCAATCATGCTTATTCATGTGATTTAATGACATTTGCCTCTTACGTCTAGTTTGTAAAAGTATTCATTATGCACATACAAAGCTATCCGTTTATTTATTTTATTTCGTCTGTAGATACAAATATTATAGATCCGTAGGTGATTTTGTGAAAGTTATGTTGAAAAGTGGGTTGTAAGCTTATATCAATATTGCAATTTTAAATGACTTAAAATATACTGTAATTTTAAATCACAGTGATGCCAAGCATTGTGAAACATATATGATAAGTTGTTGAGATATCCATAGGCCTGATTAGCATTGTTAAGATATACATAGGCCTGATTAGCACTGTTAAGATATACATAGGCCTGATTAGCACTGTTAAGATATCCAGAGGCCTGATTAGCACTGTTACGATATCTTGAGGCCTGATTAGCACTGTTAAGATATACAGAGGCCTGATTAGCATTGTTAAGATATCCAGAGGCCTGATTAGCACTGTTAAGATATACACAGGCCTGATTAGCACTGTTAAGATATACAGAGGCCTGATTAGCACTGTTAAGATATACAGAGGCCTGATTAGCACTGTTAAGATATACAGAGGCCTGATTAGCACTGTTAAGATATACAGAGGCCTGATTAGCACTGTTAAGATATACAGAGGCCTGATTAGCATTGTTAAGATATACATAGGCCTGATTAGCACTGTTAAGATATCCAGAGGCCTGATTAGCACTGTTAAGATATACATAGGCCTGATTAGCACTGTTAAGATATACATAGGCCTGATTAGCACTGTTAAGATATACAGAGGCCTGATTAGCACTGTTAAGATATACAGAGGCCTGATTAGCATTGTTAAGATATCCAGAGGCCTGATTAGCACTGTTAAGATATCCAGAGGCCTGATTAGCACTGTTAAGATATACAGAGGCCTGATTAGCACTGTTAAGATATACAGAGGCCTGATTAGCACTGTTAAAATATACATAGGCCTGATTAGCTCTGTTGAGATATTCAGAGGCCTGATTAGCATTGTTGAGATATTCATAGGCCAGATTAGCATTTTAAAACATATATGATAAATTGAACAGATATCAAGAGACCTGGTCAGCATTGCTAAGCATATATGATAAGTTGTTAAGATATCAAAAGGCCTGATTAGCATTGTAAAACATATATAATATATTGTTTAGATATCAAGAAACCTGATTAGCATTGTAAAACATATATGATATATTATTGAGATATCAAGAAGCCTGATTAGCATTTTAAAAACAATGACATGCAATTACATCGAATAAAAAAGCAACAAAAAGCAACCTCTGTAAGTACATCGTTTTTGTTACACATTTTACTCAGTATAATTCTAATAATGTCCACTGGAAGTACAATGTTTTTGTTACACATTTTATTCAGTATAATTCCAATAATGTCCACTAGAAGTACAATGTTTTTGTTACACATTTTACTCAGTATAATTCCAATAATGTCCACTGCGCAAGGAGAAGATGAAAGTCCTAGAAAAATAAACAATAAAACACTTATGGATAAAACTATTTGAGAAATCTTACGAGTTAACAGGCCTTGCTTAGGCCTTCTACGCTTGAGTTCTTGGTTCTCCAGAAAGAGGTGTTCTTCAGCTGTTTGTATGGTTTTAATGTGTAGTTTAAATCTTGCGTTGAAAAGAAACGAGCTATTGCAAGCATATATCTTAACTCCGTTTCATATTTGATCTTGTATTTTTGTATATCTCTGTTTTTTTGTTTAATCTACTCGTTGAAGCAGACAGGAGAGAGGTTTGTAACACATGCCGTCATGTTAGCGTTATTTTACGCTCTTCTTCAGTGGTTGTCATAATGTTGCGTCAGACTTATAACATTCATGCAGAGTAGCTTAAATGTCGAAGCCAAATGCTTTTTACACCACAGAAAGGGGTGGAGTTAGCTAATAACTTTGTCACTTAATCCATACATCGACTGTTGAAGAAACGATTTTGGAGTATAAATGATGCTAGGATTAATCTGCAAGTTCTCAGTCTTAGTCTTGTCTTGTTTTGTCTTAGTCTTGTCTTCGTCTTGTCTTTGTCTTTGTCTTGTCTTGTCTTGTCTTGTCTTGTCTTGTCTTAGTCTTGTCTTAGTCTTGTATTGTCTTGTCTAAGTCTCGTCTTCGTCTTGACTTGTCTTAGTCTTTTCTTGTCTTGTCTTAGTTCTGTCTTGTCTTGTCTTGTCTTGTCTTGTCTTGTCTTGTCTTGTCTTGTCTTAGAGTTGTCTATCAGAAGGCGGATGGTTAGTTTTGGCATCATGATAATTGGATAAACGTTTACACTCTAATAGATCAATACGCTATGATCTTTAATACGTTACATGAATCAGGTTATCGAAGGGACGTCTGTGAAAATAATGGCATTACAGGTTGTATAATATCGCCCAAGACAAATAATGTCCTTTTAATTGTAGTAAATGATTGGTTACTTACCGTTACTAGTATGTATAGAAAGTAAAAGAAAAAAATATTTGTCTTTCAAGGAACTTTTGAACTAATGGCTCCTTTGTTAAATGTAACGAATTCACACGTAGAAGACCTTAGTAAATCTGTTTATTATACTAACAATATAATATTTCTCAGAACGATACATGTCACATGTAAATGACATTTCTCCGATTTAATACCGACCACTTGTGGTGATACATTCGCAAAGAAAACAGATACTGACAACATTATATTATAGAATGAGTTAAAGTATATCTTTATTCTTATGAATTTTTGCAAATATTAAATATTTTCTACTATTTTAGTACAACTGTTGATTAATAAAGACAACATCTTGTATGCAATTTGAAACACAAATATTCACCAAGGATTTTTTTAAACCTGGTGTAAAAAATAAGCGTGCACATTTCGTGGTTTCAGCTTGCAGTTATACCATTGTGATCTTTAGTTTCAGAAATCGTGTTTAAAATATATATTGGCCTGTTATAAGCACAGAAAGCTGTTCCGTAACAATGTTTTGAGTGGGACTAAAGTTGTGTTCTAGCAAGAGGTCTGGAGCTAAAATTCATTGTAGGACATTTCAGTCACCGTTGCGAGTTTGTATCATAAAGAAATGGCCTTATCGATTACTGTACCTAGATTCCCATTAATAAATAGAATTGTGGCATCAGTCAATCTTTAATCCTGGTACATTAATGTAAGTGGGCCAAGGTCACTGAATGGAATAACTACATTTCGGACACCATCATCTTCATATCTACAACGTGGCCATGACATAATTATCTCGTGGCCACGAGAACATCTCGTGGCCACGACCTCGAGATAGTTTCTCAGATGACGTGGCCACGAGGCAGTTTCTCATGTCCACTACATAACACATCGAGATAGTCTCTCGTGGGCATTCCACGATTCCGTATGATGAAGAGATTCAAATTGGGAAATAAAACAAAGGTTGTGCTCTCTGGTCGGCTACTGGAACACATTTTCAGAGGGTTACCTTTCCGGGCTATCTACAACAATCTAATTGCATTCGTTCCCTCAACCGCAAGCTATCAATTGTTTTCTATAATTAAATAGCTTGACAGAATGAAGGATTGGGAGGAAAATAAGTGAACTTAATACAAATTGGTAAAAGATTCCTCTAACCCGACTAAGGTCATTTATCGTTTATATATTTAACTGTATGATTCGGAGAGGAACAGACAACAATATCACCCCTGAGGACAGTGTACAGGTAGAGTACTAGCATGGTCTTACGATTTTCATCTGAAAAGATAACGTGATAGAAGAAAAAGAAGAAGAGGTAGAAGAAGAAAAGAACAACAACAACAAGAAAAGGAAGAGAAAATAACGAAAACGTGCTGTCACAGCTATTACATGTGTTTTCTACCGGATTGCAAGCTTGTAATTAGAAGGAAGAAATAAAAGATAACTGGAGCAAGAGCGAATATATATATGCATTTCTTTCAATAACAAATCTAAACGAATTGCTGAAACAAATGAAGGACATAAACATGCAATAGTGGCATACAAAACTGAGCAATTACGGGATTCCTGTAGCATCACAACAAATGTTAGAGAATAGATATGAAAACCATAAAAGACTTTAAACGAAGCTAAACAATAAAGTATCAATGTCTTTATATGTGGACTAAATAAAGGGCAGAACTAACAGAACTAACATTTTAGGGGAATACTTATCAAAATTTTACGAAAGCTGCATTCCACTCATATCTATCTATCTATCTATCTATCTACCTTCGAACCCATCACTTACATGTACCTACCCACCTATATATGAAAATACGTGCCAATCAATCTATCAACCTACCAATCAATCTCTTACTCAATTTCGCTTTACCCACATTTTAGTAAAGATTACCAGCTATATTTAAAATTATGATAATTGTTTCAGAGTAACAGGAGAAAATTGTTTGGTCACATAACTAAATATTTTGAAATTGTAACTGAGAAGTTTTCTTCTTCTGAAAATTCATTAATATTTGTACTGACTTTCATCTGTAACAATGCATACTATTGGTATGTAACGATGTTCCACACTCAACTGGTATTCAACTTCTTTACTTCTACATATCTTATACAAAAAGAACTGTATTTTTTCCTTCATCCGTATGAAAATGACTGTGAACGTTGCTATTATATATTCATTTTATTCATATGTCGATTGATTATTGACCTGATATATTTATCTCACGCACACAGAAACAATCAAAAAAGAATTTAGACACAAGTGCCTGTGTCTTTATTTCGCTCAATTCATCAGCGCTTGGTCTAATGTTTTTTCTTTCCTTTAAAAAAAAGTATCGTTTTCGCCTTAAACTTGAATTAACATTTTATATCTGCTATATTTGCTATTATGACAACATCGAATGCCTATTTTATAAACCTCTACATTTTCAAAAATGTTGGCCAGCTTTTTTTTCTAAACATACATTATCATCAGGTGCAAGAAAGGTAAATACTGATAGCGAATTGTATAGTTAATTCACAGGGGATGGGAGAGGGCGGTGCCAGTGCCGGTGTGCTTCTACCCCCCCCCCCAAAAAAAAAAAAAAAAAAAACAAAACAAAACAAAACAAAACAAACAAAACAATGAACGCAAAACAACCTGAACGTTTTCAAGAGTAAGTTTACAGTTAGATGCTTAAAATGATGCCCGGGAAACGCCTGCCATGTAAAACAGTGGTGTCAAACATACTGCCAGACTAATTATTTATTATTATTATTTATTATTATTTATATCAAATCTGGAGAGCTATAGCAAATGAGTTTGACACCCCTGATGTAACAGCTTTCTGGTAGCTTCGCTCAGTCTATCGTCGATGTTACAAACTGGCAGTGTTAGGAACACTTCAAGATACTAATTTGTTCAATATACACAGTAATGTAAACTCTTGCAATGTAAAGGAACATGACATTTTTTCATAGGAGGACGGACATTATCAACATTTTTTGCTAATGGAAAAGTAAACATAGATACTCTTAAAGCCCATAAAAAGCATATTTTTAGTATTTCACAAGACAGCACAATATACATTTCATTATTGTTATGCTAATTATATTTATACTGAATTATGCACACAATTACTTCTCATATTAAATGCAGAATGAACATATCTTCAGAGAATCATGAATTTATTAGTTTACCATATATATATATATATATATATATATATATATATATATATATATATATATATATATATATATATATATATATATATATATATAAACTTACTAACTTATACATATTGTTCTTCATAAATCTCGTATGCAATTGAGTATACAAAGGACACACCATAATAAAATGAAACTCATTTTCTAAATCTACCATATTTCTCATCCCACATATTTCACACCATCTGTCAACTCCTTTTATTTCATCGTATCTGCATATTTCTATTCTAAGCTTATCTGCAGACACGCGTAATTTTGTCAAATCACATCCTATAGCTTCAGTTTTAATGCAATCAAGATAACTTTCAGATTTAAAAGCATTAAATAAAACTTGTAGCATAAATTAATAGTTCCTTTTGCTCAAAAACATGGTGAAATGTGGGTCGTAAAACTAAAGATATACACACGTTTGTAATTTTGTATGACTAACCTATATTTTCTTTTCACACAAAAATAAATCTGGACATTAAAACATTGTATACTATGCAGATATCATCTAAACGACAGGTTAGCGTCACAAAATGCAATGAACCGCACCAGACCTTTAAATGATTCAATCAGCAATCAGATCTTTTCTACAACATTCAACTTAAAGTGAAGCGAATCTTGTCGCTTGTTCAAAAATATTATTAAAATAAAAAACACACAAAAAAGAAAGAATTATAATAAATCTCGCGTACTGTAGAAATATTTATCAAAAGATGAGTAGTGAACAGACCCATTGAACCACTCGTATATAGACAAGCGTGGGTTTGTAACAACCTGAATCACTCGTATATAGACAAGCGTGGGTTTTTAACACCTTGAACCACTCGTGTATAGACAAGAGTGGGTTTGTAGCACCCTGAACCACTCGTATAAAGACAAGCGTGGGTTTGTAACACCCTGAACCACTCGTATATAGACAAGACTGGGTTTGTAACACCTTGAACCATTCGTAATAGACAAGCATTGGTTTGTAACACCCAGAACCACATGATTGGAAGTCTCTTGGTAAAAGATAAAAGTGGCAAACATAATTCTCGAAAAATAGACAAACTTCGTGCAAACCCAGCGAAAAATTTCTCGGAAATTAAGATTAAATACGAATAAAACCAGAACACAGTCCTTAAACTGTGGCTGCATTTTGTTCATTTCTGTGGTCTTTTTATGCTTTCTAATAGGATTCTGTGTGCCGGTTTTGTCTTTGTAAACATGAAGCTCGAGTTGTCGGAAACAATCACAATCAGTTGTGTATTCAATGTGTGTGTGTGTGTGTGTATATATATATATATATATATATATATATATATATATATATATAAAAAATATATATATATATATATATATATATATACAAATTATATGGCGAATAACAGTCCTTTCATGTGCACTGGATCCAGCAAGGGATTGCTTGTGTCGAGGATTGATTAAGATAAACGCAATAAACTGACAACGAACAATGCAAAACTAGTTACAAAGATATATACACACACCATTACAGTTTGGGTTTGGATTGGTTTGGTGCGTAGCAGGACAACAACACGTGTAGGTTATTTAGTGCCCAGGCAACTGGAGTAAAGTGCCCTGCCCAGAGACACGCCACAGTGGCTGATAGTCGACCCGGACTGATTCGATGTCATGATTCGAGCACAGACACCCTTTCGGTGATGAGTCCAGCACGCTAACCACTGAGCCACCGCGGCTCTGAACAGAGCGGAAAGTGACATTCCTGGATCCTACAGGCGGATGAGTGATAATATTAAGTAAAATTACACGGAGAAAGAATATTATCAAACAGGTTGGAGAATTATAATTCGTCCCCTACTGAGAATCGAAACGGGGTGTTTTACGGCACAACAACACGTGAAGGCTATTTAGTGTTGAGACAACTGGAGTAAATTGCCTTGCCCAGAGACACACCACGGTGGTAGATAGCCGACCCAGGCGGATCAGATGGCATGATTCAAACCCGCATCCTTTCGGTTACAAGTCTAACACACTAACCACTGAGCCACCGCGGCTTCGAACAGAGCAGAAGGTGCGATCCGTGGATCCTACAGGCGGATGCTTGATAATGTAAAGAAAATTACTCTGAGAAAGAATATTATCACACAGGTTAGAGAATTATAATTTGTCCGCTACTGAGAATCGAACCTGGTTAATTGTGTAACTTACAATGACAATTTCTATATACCTTGATTTATGTCACAGGAATCCGGAGTGACGGTATTTAGAGGAGAGGTAATTACAAGGTTGCCATGCATATGACGACTAAGTTTCATCTTTCGTTGTTGGGGATGTGCCCTTAGTCGAGTGAGGATGGATGTTGGTTTGTGCAGGCAAGGATGTGAGCCGTCACGGAGACGGGTTCGATTCTCAAGACGGTAAGAACAGACTAGTTTCGTAATCGCTGATAATCAAAGGTAACGCGGGTTATAACATTATCTCGCTGATCGAAAGCGAGGCTTAAGGTGTATGTGTACTAAGGACAAAGATGGACTAGTATAGCCGAACAGTCGAATTACCTATATTATTGTACAATAATGGGCCAAGTTTGAGATAAGGCTTTGAAAATTGATTGAAAAATAAAATTAATACAAAGGGTCTGGGGATAAATACAGTCAAATAGCTAGATAGTACACTCTTGATCCCGTCTCTGATGCCATCAACTCGAGTGACTGTGAAATGCATCATCAAAACAAACAAGCAAGTCAGCTTGCTTAACAAAATTAATTTACCTGTAATTACCATTCAAGGTTGCAGATTACATTAGATAATCACAGTAAATTATTTTCTCAATATAACTTTCATTAGCCGTTTGTCTTATTTGTAGTGACGACATGGGAAAACGGTTAAAGAAAATACAATTGTATTTGCTACGAGAAACTGAGATTTAAAAAAAAATTATTCTTTAAAGAAGAATATATATATATATATATATATATATATATATATATATATATATATATATATATATATATATATATCATCTAGTGTGAAATAAAGAGGGGATAAAGAAATAAAACTATTTTAAAGGAAACATGATGTGCCTCAAGAAAACACAGGAATACAGAGCGACCATCTTTGTGACTGCGTGTGCCAGTGTGGACGCAATGTACCCCTTGATTCACTGTTTTACAATGTAATCATATCGCATGCATATTAATAAAGGAAGTTAAATATATGATGTATATACAACTGCATATCCTTATTTAAATGAAATATCTTTCGAAAAAAAAAAATATATACAATCACAGTTACTTAGTTGGGGAGGGGGCTGGGAGCAACGTTTGACATTAATAGAACAAGTTTGTCGGAAAATACATTTCTTAAAACAAGAGAAAATGAAAAGAAAAAAAAATAATAAGAAAAAAATTTTTTTTTTGGACACAATGAACTAAATGGATTATCATTTCATATTAATGCACAAAAATATCTGGAGTAAATGTGTTCTATTTTGTCGTGATCTTTGCGTCGCATTGCTGTCAGGTAGTGTATGTACACCCTTTGCGCAGTAGGCAAAGACGACGATGCTCCTATCGGATAATCTGAAAAGGGTATATTATAAATCTCTAACCTGTATGGTAACTCTTTCTCTCTCTCTTTATATATATATATATATATATATATATATATATATATATATATATATATATATATATATATATATATATATATATATATATATATATATATATATATATATATTTGAAATTTTTAAAAAATCACAAACGCCGATAAATTTTTGCGACTAGTTTCGCATTTTTTATATGCTTCTTCAGGCACAAAATGTTTTTGAAAGAAATGGATTACGTCTATATATTTATAAACAATTACGTCATTGACATAACGTCATAAATGATATGCTTTATCATAAAAATATCATATGTATAACGGGATCAGAAAGATACATGAGTCTCTAATGAAAACTGACAGTGAAATTATGATATAGAGACAAACAGTCATACATACAATTACATATTGCTATAACTAATATATATATATATATATATATATATATATATATATATATATATATATACATACACACATATATACACAAATACAGACATATATACACAAATACAGACATATATACACACATATATACACACACATACACATACATACATGTATATATACATATACATATACACATGTATGCAACATATCAATTCCTCCACTAAAAATTTATACAATTTTATATAATGCCTTAGTATTAAGGCCATTGGGATACAAAGTATCTAACCGATTAATCCAGTAACTTTCTTTAATGAGTCTGTTCATTTCTTCGTGCACAATATCGATTGGCATGAAAGAAAAATCACGTAAAGAGTGATTATTTCTATTAAAATGTATTGAAACATTATAGGAGAACTGAGGATCCATACAATTTTTTATATGAAAGCGGTGATTATTCATTCTCTTAGAAACTTGTTGAAGTGTTTGTCCAACATATTGCATGTTACATTTTTTACAGGTTATCAAATAAATTACATCAGTTGATATGCAGTCAGTGTTATAACGTAGAGAAAACAATTCTTTAGTATTGGATCTACTAAAATATTTGCACATTGAGATCACCGACGTCTGTTGCATTTAGATGATGAAAAACATCTTTTTAAATTTTCTGTCGGTTTAGTTCTGATCAAAACATCTTGTAAATTCCTAGGTCTTCTATAAGCAAGAATTGGCTTGCTCTTGTAAAGTGTTTTGACGCTGTTTTTATCTGATAAGTTGAGGAGATTCCAATATTGATTAATTGTAAGGCCTATATTTGGCAATGAAGGATTATCTTGTATTATGAAAGGAATTATATTTTTATCTTTCGTACATTCTGCTGTATTTAAAGCATCATTTTGGGTAAGAATACAGACTTTACTCAAAGCAGACTCTGTTACATGTATAGGATAATTCCTGCTTTGGAAATATGTTTTTAATTCATTCAAAGAATTTTGTAATTGACAATCCTCTGAAATGATACGTCTGTATCTTTTCGCCTGACTATAAGGTATACCGTTTTACATGACCTGGCATGACAAGACGAATATTCCACATATTGGTGGATATTAGTTTCTTTGACGTGAACATTTGTAGAGATAGTATTATCAGAATTTTTCATCACATTTACGTCTAGAAATGATACATGCGTACTGGATGCAGTGTAAGTAAATTTAATTGTGGGATGAAAATTATTTAGGCTATTAATAAATTTTTGTAGATCTTCTTCTCAATGGTTCCAGATCATAAAGATGTCATCTAAAAATCTTAACCAAACAGTGGGATTAAAATTCTCGTTTTCAAGAAAATCTTGTTCCAATTTACCCATGAAAAGGGAAGCGTATGAAGGAGCCATAGGACTACCCATTGCCGTACCCATTATTTGCATGTAATTGGTACTATTAAATTGGAATTATTATTTTCCAAGAATAGTGTTATTATTTTACAAATATCTACACTCGATAGTCTTTTATGATTAATACTGTTATCAAGAAAATATTTACAAGCCAATTCTTGCTTATAGAAGACCTAGGAATTTACAAGATGTTTTGATCAGATGTAAACCGACAGAAAATTTAAAAAGATGTTTTTCATCATCTAAATGCAACAGACGTCGGTGATCTCAATGTGCAAATATTTTAGTAGATCCAATACTAAAGAATTGTTTTCTCTACGTTATAACACTGACTGCATATCAACTGATGTAATTTATTTGATAACCTGTAAAAAATGTAACATGCAATATGTTGGACAAACACTTCAACAAGTTTCTAAGAGAATGAATAATCACCGCTTTCATATAAAAAATTGTATGGATCCTCAGTTCTCCTATAATGTTTCAATACATTTTAATAGAAATAATCACTCTTTACGTGATTTTTCTTTCATGCCAATCGATATTGTGCACGAAGAAATGAACAGACTCATTAAAGAAAGTTACTGGATTAATCGGTTAGATACTTTGTATCCCAATGGCCTTAATACTTAGGCATTATATAAAATTGTATAATTTTTTAGTGGAGGAATTGATATGTTGCATACATGTGTATATGTATATGTATATATATATGTATGTATGTGTGTATATATATATATATATATATATATATATATATATATATATGTATATATGTGTATGTATGTGTATATATATATATATATATATATATATATATATATATATATATATTAGTGATAGCAATATGTAGTTGTATGTCTGACTTTTTGTCTCTACAATATAATTTGACTATATATATATATATATATATATATATATATATATATATATATATATATATATAATTCAAATCATATGACAAATAACAGTGTTTCCACATGCAAGTGGCTCTCTACAGATCATTTTTCAGAGAGTGATTACATATATTACATATATGAAACAAGTTGAAAGCACACAGAGCAAAACTAATGTGAAAAAGCCTAAGAGCTTTTTGGACCTAAACGGGTCCTTTTGTCAAAGACAAACACTCACGAAATATACAAACACCAAATACAGAACCTAACACTAAAAAAAAAAGGGGGGATGAAACAAATTTATAATCTTGCATGATTCTGTTTGTTTCTTCAAATGTTTTTTTTTTCTATCTTTCTTTATCTTCTACCTACTCAAAAACAAAAATGTGACTGAGTACAAGCCAATTCATGATTCGAAGAATCCAGTTTGTAACACAAATCATTGCATCGACAGACGAGAGATGGATAAAATGACAGAATCAACAAAACCACCCAACCTTTTGCTGAGTAAAGCGCCTCTAGGCTTCGCAATTCGATCGAGCCAATCGATATGAATAAATTTAATGATGTAATTCTTACAGATCCCATAAGGAAGTTTAAAATAGCTGCACGGAGATCAACGTAATTTAACCCCGAATTTACCTACTTCAACGAATAGCATATATATGAGAACACAGATATACAAAATGATACAGTGTTACCCAATGAGTGAATGCAATCATAGTATACATACGAAACACTACGTCTGACGACGTCAGCTATATCAAAGCTGTCTGACAATTCAGTACGAAATACTCAGTTCCTATTCCCTGAATTCGATTGTTATCACATTCCACACCAAGTCTTAAATACCTCATCTAAGCACATAACAACTTTTAAAAAAAAAAAAAAAAAAATGGAGCAAACGTTTAGTAAAATCTGGCACGGATTTCACAAATCGAATTAAAGTCTGGCCTTAACTTTAAAGTACAGAATCTAGCGATCTGATTGGCTAAAAATGTGTCTGACTTTAAATTGACTAGTCAAGACTCACCTTATGACTTATGTTGGGTGAAAATTGTGCCTGGCCTGGAAATCATAAAACTCTTGACCTTGAGAATTTATTTGGACCAATCACAAATGACGTTACTTTTGAAAGCTCGTTTATGATTGACTGATAGTGGAAACTCAATCTCAGACTCATGCTCAGAGTTTTCTGATCTCCAGACCTGGCCCTGTATTCTAGAAACGTTCTGCGCAAGAAACTCAAACTCAAGCTCATCACCACAGAATTAAATATAATACATAACATGTAAGTAGGCAGTCTAGTAGAGGAAACAAAGTTAAGACACAATCTGAGAAATTTTTAAGTCTGGCTTTATTCTAATCAAAGTTATAGACTATCAAACTAGTGGACCTTTAAGTCTAAGCTGAATTTCTTGCTCAAAAGTTTTGAGAATATGGGGCGGGGTCATACCATATTTGACATAACTTTTACTAATATTAATTTAATATTTCCAGATGCATTACACAATATCTATCTATTGGCACTACTACTTAAAGACGTATGACGACAATGCTGCATATTTGTTAATTGTGCAAAAGAAATTAAACTACGCCATTCCATGTTTTCGATAGGGAATTTGCTCTGACCTCTAACTCCAACATAACTGTCCAAATATCTAACACGGGGTGGGAAAGTCAAAAGAAAACTTGGACTATGTCTCTGATGTCTATTGATTTTTAATTATCGTACTTCCCTTTGTGTCCGAGAATTAGATACTTGAAGGATAATTACAACCCCCACCCCCACCCCCGCAGTCGTGGGTGAGTCTCGTTGATTGAAAGACGATTCTACATTGAATTCAACTGTTAACTGAAGGGCACTTACAAATTAAGAGCAGTGCAATAGATTAACAATATACAAGCATCTTTCCAGTCTGGAACTATGAATTTGTTCAACACCAAATTATTGTGTTCTGTTTTATAAGGTATTTATCAAAACTGATTGTTTTTGGACTACATTCTAACTTCTCCGTGAGGTCATTTCGATTAGGTAATCAAACCAAAAACAAAAAAGATGTTACACTGTATGAAACAACAACTTGTGTTAGGAACCACTTTATCTACTTCCGGATATTACTGTTCTACACATGTTTCACTGTATTTCAATTAAGGTATTTACTAAACTGGTCTTTATTCTGCAGTTAATCTCGTTCAACCAGGCTCTCGCGCTACACAAAGACATCTAGACTGAGTGAATATCGGTAAACTGATTGTCATGGAAGGAATCAATCGTCTTTTTGTATCACAGTGTGACAGTTTGAAAGATGTTCGTTCAGAAGCAAAACCCAGTAGTATCTGTAGGAACTATATCTACTGAATAAAACAAATAAATAAAATAAAATAAATATTTTGCATATTCATTCTCGACCCGAGTGACATGGCCATCTGCCATTTTAGTAAAATGGTATTCAGTCCATTGTCCACTCGAACAGTAGTTACTGCTGCTCATACATCATGCATGTTAAAGAGTTATCTAGTTTTACATCAATCACGCACGGTGCATGAACACAACTTTACCTCACCCTGACGCGAGCTTGGTCCTACTGAAAAAGTAAAGTAAAAGTAGTCCCTCCACCTATCAGTAATCATGGTGATTTGGTAAGCCTAGTTTTGAGCTGTACAATAATTGGCGTATACTTTTACCAAAATCTCACTTATCTTAAGTTTCTCTGAGTCACGTAAGTGTCAGTCTGAACGAGTCTATACTGCTACTTACATCTTCCTAAGTTCCATTCTTGTGTCTGACTAGTGTTATGTGCAGCGATCTCAACTTGTACGAAACATATGAGAAGGTTACGTGTGCGCGATCCTCGATGGTAGTTTGAAACTGGGTGGACCATAGTTGACAATTACTAACTACACTAAGTCACGTATACAGTTAACTCTGGAAAAAGGAATATTGGAAATCATTTGCTAGGAAACGCATCATTCAGTTACTTCTGGAAAATTTATTGTGCGACACCTAAATCGTAGGAACAACTTTGTATGAAACAGAAACAATTGTAATGACTGCTTTGATCTCCCAAGTAATAAATGAATTTGTTCAGATCCGAAGAACACATTAGTTCTTTCACCATGGTTCACGAATACAATTACGCAAAGATCAAAGAAAAATCTAAATTGTTACGTCATCGGTCTTTTCTGTCGCATGCTAGAAAATTCTTTCTGAAGTAGAGAATATTCGACTCTCATTGGAAAGAAGCGAGAGTGTTCCAAATGTAACAAGAAAGATCTACGCTCATTATCATGCTCCTACACACACACACACACACACACACACACACACACACACTTTACTCTCTGGCAATTTGATTAAAGTTAAATTTTACTTGCATTCCTCGTGATAATAGGTCCGATGTCTGGGGCTTAAGGAAGGTTGAGTTCCGATCGCGTGGGAGGAGAAACAGTTCAATATTCATAAAATGTTTACGCTCTTAGAACTGTCTAGAACAATCAAATCTTATTCAGTTTGATATAATAAAGTCTCCGCTCGTGATCTGTCTCTATATTACATCAAAATAAAGATTAGTTACATTAGAAAAATGTCGAAGTAAATTTGAACAATATCAGAAGCAATTACTTTGTTTTAAATCCAAGTAAGGATATGACTACGGATTTAGACTATTGTCATTTCACTGAAAGTAAAAATTCTAATTTTCCATCGATATCATTCTGTATCGCTTCAACGTAACGAAAACTATCCACTCATTTATTCATATTACGGTATACAAGAGTGTATTTTCAGCACTTTCTAGTGAATGGTTGTTCTTTAAAATTAGATTGTTGAAGTGGAAGTGTACAACAACAACAACAACAACAACAACAAAACAAAGAAACAAGACGAGTGTGGCATTGACAATTCAATATAAGCATCACACACACACACACACACACACACACACATATATATATATATATATATATATATATATATATATATATATATATATAGAGAGAGAGAGAGAGAGAGAGAGAGAGAGAGAGAGAGAGAGAGAGAGAGAGAGAGAGAGAAACACCAATATAATTATACAGGTTAGAGAGTTAAAATTCGTTCCAAGCAGTCGAACCCGTGCCGTCGAGTAACGCACATATAGCGCAGCTCTCATCCACCTGCGCCCTAATGCATATGCACATTGCCATGGGCTCATCGCCCCACACACACCCACTCCAAGAATATAATTGGTATCTTTGAATAGTACCAAAGAGGACGGGAGTGAAATATTGCATGAAACATAAATTCAAACTAAATGAAACATTATTATCTTCCTTCACGCTTATAATTGGATACAACTTTGAAGGTCTGTGCAAAGAATGAACCAACATGAAATTCAGTTGATGTTCTGCCTGCTTCGCCTGTATTTAGTACATAATCGAAAACCATAACATGACCAGTTTAGCAAGAAACGTAGGTCATTATAGCCTCAATTTACTTTTTATTTGTGTTAACATAAATGATAAATATGAATGCATACATGAAATTGCATGACCATACATGCAACAGTGTCTAGGAAACTGATCTACATGAGATACAGAGTGTCTGGCATACTTTGCCAAAGCAATTATGATTACCGTAGATATCTAACTACAATATGAGAGAGAGAGAGAGAGAGAGAGAGAGAGAGAGAGAACGCTATAGCTTAAACTTTCACTTGGTAACACATCGAATGAGAATGACCGGCACGATCCCATTACATAATAAATGACTTGCTTTATCTATTGCTCTAAGTATTGCGGATCAGAACTGCTTTACTCCTTAGAAGATAAATTTCTGTGTATCAAAATGATGTCATCCATGGGCGACAGCAGTAAACAGTTTTCTATTACCACAGAAATTAACGTGAACGCATCTTGAGGTCTACCTGTTATTCGCATCTGAGACTACACGTTTAGGCGTCATGTGACCATAGTACTTGTAGTCATGTGCTGTTTTAGAAGGGGAAACTCCAAAGGACGTCTAAACGTGACCTTCTTTCAACGCAATTTTGGGCCTTGAACACAATCTTGATTTCACAATTTTTCGACATTTTGAATCGGGGAGAGAAAAACAAAAATACAAATTAAAAGTGAAATGTATGAAAATGCATAAAACAGTGCCCTTTGAATTGTCGCCCCTAATTTTAGCTGCTAGCATTATATTGAGCCGACCTTATAAAATGCCTGATGTATTTCCGGAGACACTGTACAATCCATGTCTGACTGAAAAAGGATGTCCATGGAGCAAATAAGATCGATCTATTTTAAGCAAATTATTATTAGTTTCGTTTGAGAGCATGCATTTTGCTTTAAAACTTCTTCTTTGTACGTTTTCAACAGTCACACCCGCTCTCCCCACTATGAATGCACACGAAGCGGAAAGGAAACCTTATATCATCCATAAAAATATACTTTTGTCGTATACACTGCTTTTTTACTTCGTGAGAGACGGATACACTGTTCTGCTATTATAACATAACTTTGTCTTGCAACAATGTGCGAAAGACAGTCCAATATTGTCGGGTACATATTCTATTTTCATCGTGTGTGGTTTTTACACCATTCTGGTATTTACAGAAAAGATAACGGCAGACATGACAAACACTTTAAAAGGAGTATTTCTTTACAATACTGAAGTAAAATCCTTGCAACGGACACTGTCCAAATCACTTCCCTTGTGCAATCATCAGGCAGTAAGTATAACTGTAATTAACGCCACCAGTATCGCACAAATTTAACCAGACCTGCTGCTGTCCTATTGGTTTTAAGTAACATAAGATTTTGATTATATTTAATAAATACCATAACTTCCAGTATTTCAAAAACTGTCTATTATACAATGCTTTTTAAAAAACTATTTTCCAGTTTCAAATGCACAAGTCTCATGGTAAGAATGTGAGTAGTTACGTGCAGTTCCAAGCCGAGTCTTCTTTGCAAGTATGTTAGTCAATGTTCGGCTGTGCGCCCATCTAAACATAACCCCAAATAGAGCTATGAGCGAGGTTTGCAACTATCAAACCGTCATCAGGAAATGACATGGATATTACTTTAGAATCTTAAAGGCATGTGCAAATATTTAAAGAACTTTTTTGTGGTGATTTCCAAGTGTTCTTAAACCATGCTGTATCATTGCGGTTGCATATCTCTGAGTTACAAATTAATGACTCACAAGAACAAAGAATGCTTTGTCTATTGATTAGCACACAGGAACATAACAGTGACAGTACAGAAACAGTTGCCGTATCATGCATTTTCATTTTTGAATACAGTATAAGTGGTGATTATTGTAAAAAGCAGCTATTCATAAGCCAATAAAATGTAGTTCTTTTTAATTATAATCAAGTGCTGACATTATTTGACACTGTTATAACTTAATGTGTGGCCAATCATGGCTTTTGAAGGTTAACAGAAGTTTGTATACCCGTCAAAAGCATGAAAACGAATAGATCAATGCTTGCATCAAGTGATGCATCTGGTAATCATACAAACTATCCAATGATCTTATGCTGTAACCATAGGCAATATTTCTGTGGGGGTGAGGGGTACGTGGGGCGGGCGGGAGGAGGGAGGTCATCAGGCTGGACAGGCCAGTTAAACACAAAATACACATTGGGATCTTAATTTAGCTGTTTTATTGATAACAACTTTTTCAATCATATGCAGCGCTGCTTTCAAGGGTAAATGTAATGGCACCTTACCGATCTGTATCTTAGGGACTTGTTGTTCGTCATTTGGGTAAGTACTTTTCATTTACCTGTTAATGTTCTCTACTGAACATACGCATCGTATGAAAATAAAGGATGTAGATATATAAGATGCACTGGCACATTGGGCACGTCTGTTAACTGACATCTGTAAATCCATAAATTCCAAACTTGACTCACTAATAATTAAATTGTCTTATCTTATATGTGTTTTAAGTACTTGGTAAGGAAAAATGTATGGTTCTATCTCTTTCGTGTACATATCTTGTAGTCATGATTTAAACCGTACTCTACTGGTACAATTACTTTCAGCTCAGAATTACGCACTGGGATATTCTCAGTACTCATGCTGAACACTGACTAACTAGGCCTTGTACCTATCAGTGCAGTACTCATGCTGAACACTTACTCACTAGGCCTTGTATCTATCAGTGCAGTACTCATGCTGAACATTTACTCACAAGGCTTTGTATCTATCAGTGCAGTACTCATGCTGAACACTTACTCACTAGGCCTTGTATCTATCAGTGATATTCAAGAAGAACTAAAGCATCTTCTTATTTTGATGTAAATATTATTTAGGTCCATTACTTATAGCCTCAGTTCTTCTTCGCAGGAGCTTATGTCAGAATAGATTATTTACGGAAAATGGGTGATAAGGTTATATAAAATTTCAAAATATTCTGCTATTATATTTTGGCTGAATAATACCGGTAATTAAAGTGTTACTTTATATAAAGATGATAACAAAACGACTGTATCTTCCAATAACTGTAAAACATCAATAGCATCTTGCCATGCAACCGTTTGATATACTATAAAAGAAGTCCTCTTATCTGAGGAATCCAATAAATTAGAAGAATTTATATTCACCCACACCGCTTATTTTGCCAGGTACAGTTTTATTTTCAATATGAATGAAACACCTCAGCTCGTTAGATACAGTGCTGCACATGCTCAGCATTTCACATTCAGCGAAGAAAGCTGAAGGAATTCCGGTTGTTTTACACCCAGGGAGATGAACAAATTTACATATGTCGGCTACTGTATTCAATTTACAGCTTTGTGTGACGGGTACAGTATTCTGTCATTACAACATAACTTTTTGTGTATAGCTGACAAAGACAGTCCAAAAAAAAAAAAAAAAAAAAAAAAAAAGAATCTAATAAAAAGGACGCTCTAAAAAATAATTAGGAACAAGGTCCAATGTAAGGACTTGAGGTGTACAAGAACTCACTCCCTAGAGAGCGGAATTTAACACTCAGCTATATGCACTGGATTTCTATTCAGAAATGCAAGCCATATACATAAAATTAGAATTATAAATTGACACCTATATGCCAAACAGAGACAAGGCACTTATCACTGGATCCCACGTATTATGTTTGGGCACATGATCATATATATATATATATATATATATATATATATATATATATATATATATATATATATATATATATATATATATATATATATATATATATATATATGATAACATTAATAAAATATAATCAAACAGGGTCTCTCTCTGTCTCTGTCTGTCTATGTGTGTGTATATATATATATATATATATATATATATATATATATATATATATATATATATATATATATATATATAGTAGAGAAGGAGATATAGAGTTTATTTCCTTGTCATTAAAAAAAAACCGGAAAAACATAGTATAACGGAAAGTGATGAAAAGTATAGCTGCCGTCATGATTTGAACTCAGACAATTCCACCATAGTATAACGGAAAGTGATGTAAAGCATAGCTGCCGTCTTGATTTTGTTACGACTCTAGGTCTTAAAAATGTGTAACAGAAAGAAAGTGAAACCAACAATGTAAGTAATATCAACAAGCAATTATGTCACTACAATACAAAGTGAAATTCAAGAGATACTTACAATTTTGTGAATCAAATTCCAAATAATCCTAAATGTCCTAATCACAAGTCCAAAAATATAGAATGCTCCGCATGAGTTCCAATAGTCTTGAATGTCCTGATATAACACAATGATACAATCCAGAATGTCTTTGAATGAGTTCACAAAAGTCCAAAGTAATGTATTAATTCGAAAGTCAATGAGCACTTTAGTAATTCCAATGAATATATTAAATAAATAATTCCTCTCGAATTATATCTGATTTCAACGGCACACACCACACACCATCTGATCTCAAATGGATTCCCACAGACTGACCTAAAACAGGAATGAATTATTTGTTTACCAAATCTCTATTTATACACATTTTCACTTGACTTATATCAACAGGATATGACGCAATAAAATGGGAAAAAAACAGTCTAACTGTCAACAAGACTGGCCTTGAACTCAAATGCTAAAAAACATTCTGTTTACTAGTGACCAGAATCTAAAGTACTACATACCTTCATGGACAAAATTTAAACACACATTACAGATTAAATATACATAACAATTTGAACTCAGACAATTCCACCATAGTATAGCGGAGAGTAACATAAAGTATTGCTTCCGTCTTGATTTGAACTCAGACAATTCCACCATAGTATAATAGAAAGTGATATAAAGTATAGCTGCCATCTTGAGTTTAACTCAGATTTTCTACGTGACAGTCAGATAAACATACCAATAGACGAAAAGGTCATGACCTTTGCGTCTCATGGTGAGCGTGCGTTACCCGAAGACTTGAGTTCGAATTCCGACGGCAAGTATACTTTGGCTTATCTTCCAGTTAGAATAATGGCTTGCCGTACTTGAACATTGCTGGCTGGGCGGTGGAGGTTGCCTTTCGACTGCTACGGGCGAATCTGAGTTTCATTCTTATTTTATTTAGATGAAGCTAAACCAACATTATCGAAGTCTTAAAGTTTGCGAGTTTAACTGCAACAAGTTACCATGAGAGAGAGAGAGAGAGAGAGAGAGAGAGAGAGAGAGAGAGAGAGAGAGAGAGAGAGAGAGATGGCTGAGAATAATATAATCGATCATATGTACTTCGTGTAGGAGAGGGATAAATTGCACCCGAGGGCCAGAAGTTGCAAAACAATTCTGATGCCTAGGGTGGGGTTTCGTTGTCTGGGCACTAGGAAAAAATCTTAGGACTTTCGGGCTTCGCTTTCTGGCTCAAACTCATCCTTCGTTTTTACACAGCAGACCGTGTAAAATCCCAATACTTGCGTATAAAATTATACTTCTCGTTAATAGATATCAATAAAAGGTAGGGCGCACATTCATCCACAGCGAGTGAGAGATGGGGAGGGAGGAAGATCAATGATACATATGGAGGAGAACGAATTCGTGCCAGTAGGCATTGGACTCCACGTACTGAGATAGCATAGAACGACAAAATCTCAAGCACTGACTTAAGTTCCGGCTTTTGTTGTCTGTAGCGTACTAACGGGGGCGCAGACAGGGCGGTTGCCTGGGCCCCAGAGGTCTTGGGGCGCCAAGACAGCTGATAAAAATTCGGGCCTCGTATTCAGGCCCTTTGGACCATCATCGTCGCCACGGGCGCCATTTACCCTTAGTACGCCACTGTTTGTTGTAATGGATAGTTCCGATATCAAACGATAAGCTCCGCCCACTTAGTTACTGTTGTTCCGACTCACAAGCTATCGTACAAATGGCGGATTCAGTAGCATCAGCAACAGATTCCTTGGTAAATATTCCCGGCAATATTTCTGAAACTTTCCTCCCTGATTGCAAGAATCTTTCAGATCGTGTGTTAAAGAAAGGCTTGAACTACTACAAACAAGAATACATGCATAGGATTTTCGATGGCGAAAATCAGGTGAAAGTTGCAGCACGTTGCTGACGGTCTATGAGAAAGAAAGAACATCCTCACAAACTTCAAGCGGATATTTCGCTTGAAGAGGACAAAATAAAATAACAGAATCTTTGTGTTCTTGCAAAGTTGGGTATGCTTATTAATTAAATTAAATCAAAATTTCTGGTATGACTTCAGTAATATTTATTTGTATTTTTGTATTTTTCTTTCTTTTTTTAAAAATTTAAAATAAAGCATTCGTTATGTATTCGCACCGGTAAATTTATATAGAACATGTATAATTGTCATGTAAGAATAAAAAACCAAGTACTTTTTCTGATCTACGATAAAAAATTTTTTTTATTTATTATCAATTAAGAATTTAATTATGTTTAGGAAAAACATTAAAGTTACAATAAATAAATAAGCAATTTATACAAATTTTTCTGAGTTATTGAAAGGAGTGTTTTACGTTCTTTACGCCGCGTTAACAAGTATCCTCAGTTGAACGGATAAAAGCATTTTATAAGGGTATCATTGATAAACCAGTAAATTTAAATGATGGCAGATCCATGCAAAACGATCATTTATCACAATCTCTTGAAAAAGAAAGAAATAATAATGGCACGTCCAAATAAACAACTACAGGCACGTTGACGGGGTTATATTTGCATGCGCTTTTACCTTTATTCGCTAATTAGTGTGACGCGTTTTATCTGTCTTCATTGATGTCATAACGTTTTGCAGGTGTTATAAAATCAGTAATTTGTGAGAGATAAATTCTATTTAAAGTCAGCATGACAAAAATACAATAAATGACAGGACATAGATTGCCGTTATTTATAGCCTCAGGCTATAACGGAAAGGAAATATTTTATTACAGTTTCACCTCTTCATAAAGTTAAAATATTTGTTAAAAATCCATAATAAACATTTTATTATATAATAAAATTTGAAATAAATTATGTCAAAATCCAATTTTGCAAGTAAAGATATTGTACAGAATTAGGACCATTCCAGAACTTAATGTACTGGGTGGAAATGGTTTCAAAACTCCACAACCCACAGTATTTTATTAAATGTCTCCAAGAAAAACAACCTGCGCCAATCAACCATGTAGTTGTTGCTAGACCATTAGAGAATAGAAAACGAAAACCTTTTTTTGTCAACTTGACACCAATTACAAGTAAATGCTCAATTTAGAAAATGTTAACAAAATCAACACTAATGAAGTATGATGCAGGATTCCAATATTCTAAATTTAATTTTGAAAAGCAAAAAAAAAAAAAAAAAATCCAAGGCAATAAAAGGACAAAAATAAACAACACGTATACACACAACATTTCCTTTATTGCATGCAATATTTTGACTGAAATAAGAAATACAATTCGAACATAAGCATACAATTAGCATAAAATTGTATTCAAAATTTTAAAAAGCACAAACAATAAAGTAATTATTTTAAAACAGTTTTGTGTATTTATATATGAAATATGATTATAATTAATGTATCACTTCCAACGCAGACATTTTTCCATGTTGGTTTTTGGTTTTGGAAAATTTACAGAAAAAATCCACCTTGAAGCCGTTTAGGATAACGACAATCTGCATTGCTTGTGCCACAAGCACAACAGCAAACCATTTTTATGATAAATTTTCAGTGATTTTCTGCTTAATCTTTCAAAATCCTTCGCAATGTAATAAGAAAGTAATCAAGCGTGGTCTTTGGTTTGTGAGCAAATGTGGTGGATAGCAACGAGTAACTACGCATTTAATTCGATGCTTATGTTTGATTGGTCAAAAATAATTAATGTGCCCGGTTTGATTGACAGGTCGAAACTATCCATTACTGCTAAGACCTTAACTCTTTCTATGCGTATGTTTCTGAATTTGAATGAATATACAAAAACAAAAATAGAAAGAAGGTAAGTGACCAATCCATGGAAATATGGGAATTATATAGGGAACTGGCTCTTACTTCAGAGGTAAAACATCTTGCGACATTTCTAAAAAGGATCTCCAACATACAGGCCACGGTAATCAGAACCCTGATTCAAAGTAAGATCTTGGTAAATAGCATACAATTTTGCAAGTGGAAAGGGATCCTTAAACTTCAACAAATTCTTCCCAAAGTGGATAAATCTTAGTCTTTCTAGAGAGAATGTTAATATCGTTGCATTTTATGTTGTTATATAGATACATAATGGCGGTTGGTAGCGTACTAAATTTATTTATTCATTAATTCATTCATTAATTCGCTTCCTTCTTTCCTTAATGTTTTCTTCGCTGGTCTATTTTTCCCTTTTACTACTTACGTCTTTTAGAATGTACACATTCAGGGCCTAGGGCGGCAAAATTTTTTATTTTTTGGGGGGTGGGGATGGGGGGGGGGGGCAGCAAAAAACTGAATGAATAAAAAAAAAGAGAAATAGTGTAAAATAGAAGATAATAAGCGTCTAAAAATAGAAAGAGAAAAACAGAAGAAAAGAATAAATGTGCAATATTCATTTTCGCAAGTTAATTGTGGGGTAGATGGGCGCAAGGCTAAAGGTTCGCCTAGGGCACCAAATACCCTTGCGCCGGACCTGTACACATCCATTTGAAATTACAAAAATTTCGGTGAAAGTTTTGTCTCTATCGCTGCTTTTAAGAAAGTCTGCATATTTCCTATTCGTGGTTTTAATGTTTAAAAAGCACGCGCTCTATCCATGGAATATATACCAGACAACATATATAACATGTCATGCTCGATGTCATATCAGATGTCATATCAATTTTACACAAGCCATTTCTTTCGACATCGAGTAAACATTCTTCTCCTCCTCTTCGTCTTTAGCGTGGATTTTATAACTCCATCTAACGTGTTGAGTTTATTTCGATACCATTTGACACGGGCAGCCTGCCAAATTGGCAGATAATGCAGTTCTATACCGTATTACACAGAAATAGTTTGATTTCTGTTGTAACGTGGGGCTATCTGTATAGGGGCCAACCTTGTTTTCCGGATAATTACGATGACAGTTATTGCATTAATAAAATTCGGGACCATGAAATTGCTGAATTCCGACCACATTCACGCGTCTAGATCGATAAAATGGTGATTATTTCTAGGCAAAACACCAAAAGTTAATATGTACAGAATGCATAAAACTGCAGCATTCGCTGAGAATTCATCTGTATGTTTATTCTATCTTTACCAGCAGTACATACAATTCAAAACTTTAAGGTGGTTTAAATCTTTAATGCGCCTAAGTGCATTAGAATAGAATAACTGACCGAGTGGTCGGTAGGTCTGTCGAATGGATGAATTAAGGATTAACTGATTGATTGATTACTTGGTTGACTGAGTGACTGATTGCTCTATCGATCGATCTGGTAAATAAAATAACTTTATAAATATATTATATATAAATACATGAATTTCTAAATGTTACATACATACATACAGTCATAAAGTCATTTTAATTTAGCAGATCGATTGATAGATGAATCAGTCACTCAATATACCATTCATTAATTCAAGTTATATATATAGAACGGACAAATGCATGATTGAGTGATGGATTTGTAATCAATCGGATTTCATACAGAACGTCACGCTGGCTTCAGATAGTCTATTGGTCCTCACAAAAATCAAACGCTCAGCTACTTGACAGCACAGATGGCATAGGTCCAGTTGTCTTTATATGTATACAAGAGTCAGGGCGAAATTAATATGAGCTGTTAAATAACCTGGGTGTAAATAACCAGCGCGTAATAGCCTATTACACAGATCCAGCAGTAAAGTTTGACACAGGCAGTCTAGCATTCTCGCATGGAGTAAAGTTAGATGGAGTTGTAAAATCCGCGCTAAATACGAAAACGAGGAGGAAGAGAATGTTGACTCGATGGTGAACGAAATGGCTTGGGTACAACTAATGCAGAAAAAAAATCATACTAAAGTGACCTTCACCTTTGACATGTTGGCCCTTGTCAAAGGGTATAAAAGTCATAAAAGAATAAACAAAAATGGTTCTATAACATCGAAACATAGAGACTACAAACCAAAGAGTAATGAGCCAAACACAAAAACTTAGTCCAAACCATCATGATGTGAAATATAAGTCACCGTGACCTTCTTTGGTTGCAAGTGTATAGTACTAATGAAGATGCATACAATGATCAATTTCCATAAGTCAATGAAGCAAAGTTAGTAAAATACGGTCATAATGATCTGCCTTTGTCATTGGGGGTTTTAGTACTTATCAAGAAGCAAACCCTCGCCAAGTTTCATGATTCTAGATACAACGGTACGTATAAATGCTGCAAAATCCCTCAAACATATGTTCAAGAATTCAAAGTCAAAACTTAACCAAGAATGTGTCTAGTTTGTACAATGTTAGCCTCCATGAGACCCATCAAGGGGCGTTGTGTGTGGGGGTGCCATGAAACACACTCCAGACTGTTGCTTGAGATATAGTGGGACTGTACTTATGAATATATCATGTGCATAAACATATGTCAGAGGTAGTACTTGTACTTAGAAGAGTCGAGCTAAAAATATTAATTCGCAACTTTCAGGTCAGTCCTACATGTTATACCTGGAATGTATGCCGATAGCTGCTTTTAGCCGCCGTTCGGACCACCTCCGTTATTTACGAAACAAGGATTGGCAGAAAAGTTACGAATACGTCGAACTTTTTTTCGGTCAATCATACGGTCAATCCAATCGTAGAAATAGTCGAGGTGGTCAGAATAGATTGCGGTTTCTTTAATGCGAAGAGATTTCCGGTGAACAAACTGTATGATATTTATATAAACTACTGCGCCGACATACATCCGAGACATACTTTTATCTCTCAGCAATAGCAGAAGTTGTCCGAATTAAATATATTACAGTTCGCAACATCGGTATTGAAGATTAGCCTTGAATCAAACACCTTAGGAACGGTATTCAATTACAATATATTAAAATCGATTATCTAACTCTCTCATTAGCGGAAGGGCGAGAGATACGAATAATGGTTGCGAATTAAGAGTAAAATCCATGAACACTAAAAATTTTGCAGTAATGGTGCGCTCTAAATAATTAGTTGAACATTACCTACGCAAAAATTTTAGGCATACCGACCGGTAAATATTCAACCATGTCGTTTGACTCGTGGCAACATCAAAAGTAATGACCATAGCTCCAAACTGAGACTTTAAAAAAGAAAGAAAAAACAAAAATGGACTTGGATATAATGTTTGGTTTTTTTCTTCTTTTTTTTAAAACAAAATGTTCTTGCACATCACTGAACGATGACGATTGCCTTTGTTACGACCTGTGTTGGAACTTATTTATTTATTTATTTTGAACTGCAAGCATTCTTGACTGTTGCCAAAGAAAAGTTTGAAATGCCACTTTAAGGCAAGGTAAATAAGCAGGTTGCCATATAAAGTTTTAAAACGTCGCTTAATTTAGCTAATCCTTAAGTTTTCATTGAATTATTAGCGACAAGATGCACTCATTTGCCTAAAACAACTCCAAGCAATCTAAAATTTCATCTTGTTTTCAATATTTCTTCATTTCCGTAATATGTTCTGCAAAAGCGAGTCAGTCATTCTCTAGGAATTCCTGTCAAAATATCCTGTCGTAAGGTTGCTATGGCTTCTGTAAACGCTTAAATGGACCTCGCTGACTGTTCATCACTTTACTATGAAACCACAGTTGACAACGCCTGCCTTGGCAGAAAAGACAATTGCCGGTCATCTCAAATATGTACTTGGTCGGCCTAGATTATAGTTTCTTACCATCTTTAACTGTTATTTCTTTTTCTTTGGTACACATTCTTATGGTTTTGCACATAATTACATTTTTGTGGATACTTAAACTCATGAATGGGAAAGGGAGTCCTATCTTTAAGATGGATCGCTGTTCATTCCTGGTTTGTAGTATAAGTTTTAAAGATATTTTATTGTCATTTTTGTTCAAAGCAAAGGTGTCGAGCTCACTTTCTACCGACTGATTTTAGTCCATCCCCAAAAGTACACAAAACACACATTATAACAAGCATGGTAATAGAAGACGAGAGAGAGTGTATATATATATATATATATATATATATATATATATATATATATATATATATATATATATATACACACACACACATATACATGTCCGTCGTCAAAGGCGCGACATACAGGCGACAGGCCCGGGGGAGGGGTGTGGCGCCATTTCACGGAGCATGTTCTTTTATTCTATATTGTACTTAAATATACGTAAAGCTTTTCCATTAACATATCTACGTTTAGTTATTATTCCCATAACTATTAATACATTTAAAAAATAAACAGTCTGCGCAGTTTTTTTCGAGGGTTGTGGGCACCGAATGTGACGCTCGCCCGTGGCGCTGTTTCGTCCAGCACAAACTTGCGACGGCCCTGTGTGTGTATATATATATATATATATATATATATATATATATATATATATATATATATATATAATATACTGCGATAGTGCGGCGCCAAGTAGATATACGCGTTATGTTCGTATATACATTCTAGCCGTAAATAATAATAATAAAAAAACCATTGGATAGTTCAATCGAAATAAAGAATTTCCATTCATATTCGAGGACACAATGTTATGGATTGAAATCAGAAATAGGTAGAATAAAAAAGGAAAGTAGACTAATGTTGAGCGGCTCGTATGAGATTTAGCTGCCGCGATATTTGTATTATTCCGAAAGTTTTATTCTTAAATTGTACATCTAATTAAAATTACAGCACAATAGATTTCAATATTTGAACAAACTATGAGAAGGGTATGTATGTATGTATGTATGTATGTATGTATGTATGTATGTATGTATGTATGTATGTATGTATGTATGTATGTATGTATGTATGTATGTATGTATGTATGTATGTGTGTGTGTGTGTGTGTATGTATGTATGTATGTATGTATGTATGTATGTATGTATGTATGTATGTATGTATGTATGTAATTGCGTTTTACGGCAATTCAGCACAATAGTGGCTATAGGGTGCCAACTAAAGGTAATGTTCGAAAAATGTAAAGAAGGAAGTAACATACACAAGTAGTAGTGTCATTTCTTGAGCTCTATATTTTCATACTACAACCACGAAATCCACGTAAATTGGTACCCACCAAAAAAAGTGAAGTCACAGTAAATTAAATAGTGCAAAAATAGAGGTCGTCGTGAAGCCACTCGTGAAATGTCATGAGATAATTTTGACTTATGTCTAAAGGCAGCTTGCAAAATTGAAAACGAAGATAAATGCATTAAAGAATGTATCAAGAAAAACTCGAAGAGGAGATACATTAGATCTTTCACGCACTACGCAATATTGTAATGAGACTGGCCATTTGGATCATTACCTGGATGGCAGAATAAAACAAACTTACTGTTGAACAGGGAGATATTTTGCATTTTTTTAAAATATTTTTTTTTAAAAATCGAAACCAATTAAGTCTGCCAATTCTCTAATGGTAGCAAATAATGCCCAAACTTTCTACTTTTGACATCATGACAATAAATATGCGAATTTTGTGCAGTTTGTGAAATATATAGATGATCTTAAATGAGTGCTCATTTCAAATGAAATTTATGAAACGAGTCGAATAATTTCATCTTTTGCGAGCCTTGGCGAAGATTTAAACTATTCAACGAGTTTCATAAATTTCGTTTGAAATGAGCACAAATGTAAGATTATGTTTATCGCATGACGAAAAATTCTGATTTTATTTGACCAAACCGTACAATAGTATAGTGAAATGACTTTGAAATACATTCGGATGTCTCCGTCGTTATGCTTTTCATTTGTAACGTCATGAGGTGTTATTACACGTGTTAGATGTATGTAATGTATGATACCGGTACATTAACGTAAATATCACAGTATTCATATGATAAATTGATTTATGTTTCACTGGCCTTCATGTTTCCAGTATTTTTTTCCATAAATTCATTTTCCTATTCTGAACAGGAGTTTAAGGTACGTCAGTCATATATTGAATAATTCGTCTTTGTTACGACTTGACACACTAATTCGTCTTTGTTACGACTTGACACACTAATTCGTCTTCGTTACGACTTGACACACTAATTCGTCTTTGTTACGACTTGACACACTAATTCGTCTTTGTTACGACTTGACACACTAATTCGTCTTTGTTACGACTTGACACACTAATTCGTCTTTGTTACGACTTGACACACTAATTCGTCTTTGTTACGACTTGACACACTAAACTGATGCATCGCTGCATATTTTCTTTGTGTTACATTTGCTATTAGAAGAGTTTAAACCAAAGCAGATATGTAAAATGGTTATAC
The DNA here is from genome assembly GCA_029931535.1 of Margaritifera margaritifera. Taxonomy (NCBI): domain Eukaryota; kingdom Metazoa; phylum Mollusca; class Bivalvia; order Unionida; family Margaritiferidae; genus Margaritifera; species Margaritifera margaritifera. Next base: position 1,717,047 of record JAQPZY010001636.1, on the reverse strand, counting down.
TTTCAATTTTATCACACATTAAGTTTATCACTAAATCTTTCTAGACTGTCCCTAAACTCTAGACATCTTACACTTGCTACTGAGTTTATGGATATACACTGAAGCTAAGACATACACATGAAGTAGTTATAAATGGAACGTTACTTACCAAATGCAAAATTATTTTCGTAGTCCTTATCTGAAACCTGCCCCATTTTTCTTCAAACAGGTTGAGAACGGTTTATACATATTCCTTATAATCCACTGCCTCCAGGAAAATGCAATTTCCAAAATAATCCATATTAAGGTTTGGCTGTCTTACGCACTGTCATACATACATAAGGGGATGGTCAAATGAAGGTAATTTCAACTCCGAGTAAGACTGCATCTCAAATAATTGTTTCCTATAACAATAATTAACAGCAATTTTCATGAACCAGTCGCTCTCAGGTTTCTCTGCATGCTTACAAACAATTAGCAGACAGAAGCTAAGAAAGTGTGGTAAAAAATCAACCCAGCAATAATTTCATTATCATCAGTTATAGCCTGGCCATCTCCGGAATTCACGAATATTCCTTGCACAGCCAGAGGAAAGCACTTACACAGTAGGAAAAAAAGAGATATAAGATCTATATTTCAGTTATTTCCAATCAGTAATCGATAACAATATTCTGAATCAAGGTTCACCATACAATGTTTTTTTTTTTTTTGAAGCCAGCAAAGCTGCCTTGATATTAAGATATGTTCATAATATTTAGTGTTTTCGTACACAAGACAAAAACATACATCCAGCGTAAATGCAAATTAATCGAATAAGCCACCACAAATATTGGTTCGTTATTAAATTAGGCTATTCAGCTAGACACCGTAGAGTCCTCCAACACTGTTCAGTTAGTCATTGATGAGTCCTCCAAAACTTTCAATTTTTCCTTGAACTGCTGGAATTTTTGAATTTGTTCCCGACCATTTCACTGATGATTCTGCGATAAACCCTTTACTGCTAAATTTCATTGAGATATCAGACTTTTTGATTGAAAACAAAAATAAATCTCCAAAATGTATGACTTTCTACACACTGTGATTTCCACCTTTTCAACACAATAGTCCTGGAATCCAAAAATCAAAAATCACGATCTGCATCATGTATCAAAATGTATATCAGGCAAGCATTATCTTTGCCAATTTACTCGTAATTCAACTTTTGATGATCTGAGATATATTTCATTCCGTTTTTATTCTGAGCTAGTTTATATCCATCGACCTTCTGCGAACAATTATCCACAATCACCATGTAAATATATCATGACAGTAAAGCCAGTCTATAAAAAATCATTCAGGATACCACTGACTGTTATCCATTGTGGACAGGTAGCCCGTATATAGACGTGACCCATGTAAGTTAACTTAACGAGAAGGAGTTTCATACATTCTGCTCGTAATGTGCATATGTCTAATTTCTGTTTGTTTCCGAATAATACACCTATCTGGAATCTCATCATTTATTCATCCCCCATAGTTCATCACCAATACATCTGCTTTGTAATTCACCACCCTATTATCGACGGATACTTTCTTATATCGACGAAATCTCCAAGCGACTAATAGTTCTGAGAAATTCAAATATCTTATCTTGATAAAATCCTGGCAATCTCGTGCCAGTGATTTGGCAAGCGCGACGAATTCCAGTAAATGGTTTCCTAACAATATATTCCACTTAGGACATTAGCAAGGCTATGCTGTTGGCACTCGGACGCTAAATAATACAATTGGCCCAGGAAATCGGTCATCAGTTGAATGAATCTGATGCTGGTTCCACAACTACTGTGGAACGAGAGATAAAAAGAAAAACTAAGAAAGTACTAAAAAAGCACCACTTAATGGTTGCCTAACAATTCGCTGTTGTTAGGACATTCATAAATTTATGTTGGTTGGCACCCGTACGAGTACCCGATAAAATCGCACAGCAAATCGGTCTGCACTTGAATGGCATGGCCTCTTGATATACAGCAAATGTTTATGGTGCTTCCATGGACAGGAAAGAGAGAGAAAAACTTGGAAAATCAAGTAAAAAATACTACCAAGACCTTATTCTTGGTTTGTCCTTTAGAATTTGTTTCATCCTAACTAAGAAAGTCACGAACCTCTTCTTCTGAAATCACCAGGTATAATCGAAGGTAGGAAATGAAACCATTGTCATAACCTGGAAGCAAAATGCATGATGCTTTCTCGAAAGAAATATGGAGACTGTAGGACAATAAACCGTTTCTGTATAGAAGTCAAAAGCTTCTTCTCAGTCCTTATATAGAGCCAGTCAATCTATGATCAAAGGACAAATGAATAATTCGCTTAGTATGTCTAACAAGATCTGCTGACGATGGCTAGCTGATAAGACTTTGGTCATGGTGCCCTGACCCCTACTGGCAACCACTTCGGACAATAATCTAAACCACTTTCAAAGTGTTGATGCGTAGGTTACATAAACATAATGAGACGTGGTAAAGTGTTTACACCGTCTTTATTACTCGAATGACGGTCTAAGCAGATAATTGAAGATAATTGAGAACGGCGTGGACAACTGTAGTAGCAGATGAGTTATATAATTGTGCATGATATATAGAGATAGTCTTCAAAACGAGTGGAGTGTTCTACCTGACGCATGCCTATCTTATCGACCATACACGGAATATTACTCTCTCTCTCTCTCTCTCTCTCTCTCTCTCTCTCTCTCTCTCTCTCTCTCTCTCTCTCTCTCTCTCTCTCTCAAATACACAAAAGAAAGATTACACAAAAGAAAGATTACTTGTAAACGCATCTACAAGCAATTCAGCTCTCCGCTTCATGTCTAAATGACTTGATCATTTTGTATGAGTGAAGTGCATAACAATTTCCTTCACTTCAAATCTCAATTTCGAATCTCCACCAGCTGTTTTTATTTAAACGTTACTCTTGAATTTATCAAAACATGACTCCTATTAAGAACAACATTTACAGTGGCAAACGAATTTGTTTGTTTTCTAAATCTGAATGATGTATAAGAAAATAATATATATATATATATATATATATATATATATATATATATATATATATATATATATTTATATATATATATTTATATGTGTATTTGTGTGTGTATGTGTGTGTGCACGGATTGTCTTAATTGGAAATTATTATCTTTGATCTTTTGCACAAATTTTCATTCTAAATACAATTTAAAATTTTAATCTCTTTTACGTCCTCGTTGAGACAGATACAACAATTGCATTAACTATTGATAATAAACTATCTGACATTGACATGTGGGTAAATTCATCTGCTGTATTGTACACTGCTCAAGGCAAAACATTTTTAAAAATATAAACCCGCAGAGCCTTTCAAACCTATGCCACATCCAGCAATATTTTCTTGCAAACCTCAGGGTATAAATTGGCCTTCTTTTTTTTTTTTTTTTTTTTTTTTTTTTTTTTTTTTTTTTGCATAATGGCAAAGTAATCTACACAACCAAAGATTTATCTACCACTGTAGAACTCAAAATACAGCATAACACCAGAACATAAAAGATATGCAAATTATGCGTGTATCCCATATCCTTTTGTTTGTTAATATTCCGATACACTTTGCTTCAGGCACAATTTATTGGCATTATTGAAATATGTACAAAAAGTGAAAGTAAATATAACAAAGTCAAATAAACTTAAATTCAGAATATAGAGGAATTTAAAGCCAACTGAGTACTTTATTACCTCACATTTACTTATTCATGCAAAGTGCTTTAGTATCATTTGCAGTTGTTATTATATCGGCTCTACACTTATGAACCAAATACTACATATCGTCTGTACAAACAAACACGTGTTTGTACGCTTTTATCCCAGCGCATTTTCAATGAAGTAAATCTCAATTAAACTTTATGTTTTAGGTTGTTTTGTAAATATTGGGACTTTTTACATGAAATAGTAATCCACAAATATTGTATTTGTTTGTCGAAATGCTCAGGTAAGGTAAAGGTTGCTTCGATTTTGTTAAATTTATTTTCTTTGTCTCATCAATAGTTTAAATAGGACTACTTGATGCCTTGCTCAGTTAATAACATGAGCTAGTTTCACATGCAAGCGCTTGTCTAGTGTATCCCTAGACAGATATTCATGTCATCAAATCCTTCTTTATGTAGGCTTAAGTCAACTCTCCCTTTCCGTAGACTCAAACAAACAGATCCTATAACGATGTCAAAACAAGGTTGATACCATTTGAGATTATAACAATGTAACTGATTGTATTCAGACTGAGAATACTTTATCACCAATTGAATAATAAACATAAATAGGGACATAGAACAGGACTATGCATATTATGCTGTATTATCTGAATGCTGCCTACTTAAGCAAACGTCTGTAGAATAAAGGACATAAAGTCAATTATAGTGTGCTATATTACACCGCCACATAGTCCGATACTCCTCTGTAGGATCGTGCTACATTAAACCGTCGTATAGGTCGAGACTACAGGATTTTACCACATTACACCGCCATATAGTCTGAGACTCCTCTGTAGGACTCACGGTACTAATTATATGGAGAAATGGGAACCAGTCTAGAAATAGGTATCATAAGAGTATATACAGATTTGGAGGGCCATGATAGGTTGATGATGAAAGCAGAACTTAGTAAAATGAGAGCTTATCCTATTTGTGAATGAAAAAATAGAGACAATTTATACAATTTCAGTCCTTTTACAGACGTGACTTTGGAACATTCATTACTGAAATTAGCATCTGATTCTTCAGGTGCGGAATTGAAAGCACCTGTTTCAACACAAGTACATAAAAAATTAAAAAAAAAAAAAAAAGGCCGCGGATTATATGGTTTTCTCCACGCAGAAGTTTGATCAAGGACGGGTCTCTACTGAGCGATATAGGTATGCTCATGAGGATTTAGAACTTTAAAGTTATTGAATATTTAATATTATGGTGTTGCCGTAGGTTTAGTATCGGAATTGAATTAGTACCGTGTGTCCTATATGATTTAACTATATTAAAACGTCATATATGCCGACACTCCTTTATAGGATTGTACCACATTACACTGCCATATAGTCCGAGACTCCTCGGTAGGATTGTACTATATTACACTGCCATATAGTCCGAACTCCTCTGTAGAATTGTACTACATTACACTGCCATATAGTCCGAGACTCCTCTGTAGGATTGTACTACATTACACTGCCATATAGTCCGAGACTCCTCGGTAGGATTGTACTACATTACACTGCCATATAGTTCGAGACTCCTCGGTAGGATTGTATTACATTACACTGCCATATAGTCCGAGACTCCTCGGTAGGATTGTACTACATTACACTGCCATATAGTCCGAGACTCCTCGGTAGGATTGTACACTGCCATATAGACCGAGACTCCGCTGTAGGATTGTATTACATTACACTGCCATATAGTCCGAAACTCCTCTGTAGGATTGTATTACATTACACTGGTTCAACGATTTTGCCATGAATATTTGAGATTGCCTGAGTAGTACCAGAATGGGGTTTAGAATATTTATGGCATGATAAATACCAACTTTATGTGATAAATTATTTATGCAACGTACACCTGTTTACTATGAATATTAATCATAAAGTCTGGCACTTAATGGTAGCAGTGCACTTCCTAATCTTAATCTTATCTCCTGTACACGTGGTAAAGCATAATTTATAAACTTTGCTGTAAAAACCAAATTCGAATGTATATATTAAGCTCTAACTCAGCAACATAAAGCTTCTGGAAGCTGTTTGTTTCAAATGTGCAATATTCAAATCGCGAATGCTGTCACTGTGCCCAACATCTCTCTCTCTCTCTCTCTCTCCAATCATTTTCGTTATAAGTCACAGTTCTTATGTTGAAATATGTTGCAATACTTGTATCATGTAGTTAGAGGGCTGATTTAAGTTGTAAGAACTTGTGCCCAATCCCATTGTATCATATTGTGACAATAAAATATGTTTAAACTAAACAGAACATATTCTATTCCGTAAATTAAGATTTGTAAACCATTGGCTATTAGACCAGTAGAAAAGTTAAATATCACTGTTTCATTAACCCCTAAATGACAATGTTGTGTAGTAAGAGAGTAAAGGGAAAAGGAGCTTGAAATATACTACTTTATTATACACCTACCAATTTTCTACCCAAGAAAGAGCCAGAAATTTACCGTCATTTCCTATAAGCAGGAAAACATGTATCACCATACTCTCAAACGAGACTGAGACTATTTTATCCTCGAGGTTTCCTGGTGACAATAGCAGCGCCCCTAGCGATGGAATGCCAACACTAGCAGTAAGCAAAGCACTCACAGCGACGTTAGTTAAGAAACCTTGCGTTATATGTAAACTATCTGAAAGGTCTAAACAATGTTTTTGTCACAACAACAATAAAAAAGCATTTGAGCTTGAAATATACTACTAGCTTTAACGTGTGAATATGCAAGGAACAAAATTTAATTATTTAAACAGCGAGGTCTATGGTCTATACGCACGCATAGCTTCACTTCGTTAAGGGATTCCCATGTCCAAACCAAAACTCCTATACCCTCTTCGTGTCCTAAGGGTAGTGGTGATACGACGTCAACCTATAGTTGAATACATGTCACATTGTTCCTATTAGTAGTGCATAATAACTTTTATTTCGCATTCTCATTGAATATCTACTATACCGGCATTACTTTTTTTACCATAAGACAGCGATCAAAATTTGTTGTACAGGTAAAAATAAGATATAGAAAAACAATAAAAAGCAACGAACAATTGCATACTATGAAGATAACAATTTCCATGCCACGTAGTGGCGCAAAGCACTCGATTTAAGTTATATACCCAGCTTAAACGCGATGTGAGTAATGAGTAAGTGATTGAAATATGGGGCTCATGCTTCTGTGCCATGCTCTACCAGGTTTCTTCGATCTCAAGGGTCAATTCTGCATTGAATGGTATTGATTGAATGAGCAATATTAAGCTACATGTATAAAAGACTTGGTCCTGAAGCATTCTTGTATCCAAAAGGTCAAGCTGGGATGTCATTTGTTATGTATGATGTTAATATAATATTACAAATATTTTAGGAAATTATAAATGTTTCTTGACTTTAATATTTGCTTAAACCTTAATGTTAAGTATAATGTTGACATGTTTAGCTATTGTCCTTGAATTAGGTTGTTTTACTTAGTATTTCAATTCAAAGACGGTTTTGGTAAACAGGTTGTTGATTCAATTTGAGGTCAAGGTTGATTTTGTTTACAGATAAAACTAGAATTTCCCTTAAAGTTATGTGTTAAGAGTCACATACACCATACTATTCTAGAACATTCTGTCATGTGACCTATCTTTATATATACCATGTTTAGTAGAAAGTTTTTCAGTTTCGACCTTAACATCAGTCTTTAAAGAGCCATTACAATTGTGAAAAATCATTCCAAATTCAGAGAGAGGAATTATTTAAAATATTAATCAGATTATAAAAGTGCTCATAGACTTTTGAATTTTGGATTTTGAATTAATTATTTTGGGATTTATGCGAACTTATTCAAAGATATTCTGGAGTAGTTCATTGTGGCACATCATCACATTAAAGACTACTGGCACATCAGGACATTAAATACTATTGGCACATCAACACATTCATGGATACAGTCATTCATTCGGAACATTCTATATTTAGGACTTGTGATTAGGACAATTAGGATTATTGGATTATTTGGATTTTAATTCACGTTACTGTAAGTGTCTTTTGAATTTTCACTTTAATTATCTAAAAATAAATTGCTTGTTGATTTTTACTTGATTTGTTGGTTTCACTTTTTTTCTGTTACATTTTTCTTAGACCATAGAGTAGTAACACATTAAAGCAAATATAGCTTAACCTTGTTTCAACCTTAAAATTTCTATCAGACATAATTTCAGAGCAAGAAAGGACATATACAGCCCTGCAGCCCCTATAATGGCGAGGGGAAGGGGGGTGGCATTCAAGAAGGAGGCCAAAAATCCCAAAATCCTAGGTTTGTATTGGTGGTGGTGGTATTTCTGAATTCTTTTTTGCAATGGGGGGGGGGGGATTTGAAGTTACGTCACTGGACATATATATAGTGCAACTTGTCTTTATTAACCACCTTAGGGGATGGAAGAATTCGGAGTTTAAATGAGAGGTGATTGTTTATGGGGCTTAAATTGAATTGAAGACTGACAGTTGGGAAAATCAGACACTGACTGGCTATGAACATTTGTTGTATAAGCAAGGTGGCGGTTGTTGGATATCAAATTGTATATTTTGAAGAACGTCAAAGAAAACTGCACAAATCAAGTGAAATCTTGTTTAGATGTACCGTTTCAAAATAAAGGTGAAATCAAAGATTCAATTATAAGGAAAAGTGAACATAACAAATACTCTTTTCAGATCATAAGGGTTAAAGAAATGGCTAGAAGTAGAAGATTTTTACGTTAACGGAATTCTTATGGAAGCAAATGGGGGTTGGGGTAGGTGGTTGATACCACTATATTCTTTAGTATTAAACTAGTCACAATGTTTACTTGAACTTTCTAAAATGGCAAATCGAGGGAACAAGGGCTACGCGGAACAGGTTATCTCACTTGACACCGTACTATGATATACCCACAACAGTATGTGACTTAACAAAATTACTCAGTCGAAACACGCTTAGGCCTTTCCGCCAATGATTGGAAGAAAAAAAAAACAGAAGCATTACAGTAGACGCAATTGATACTCATGTACATCATTTGCCAAATGACATATTGTGACGTCAAGCTTCATCTCGGTGTTTACCGAGGCCACTCATCGATTGAGGTGATTACATCTTGGCAAAATCATTTCAAAGTGTCTTATTTCAAGTGTTAGTATAATAGATAACTTTTTTTAAACTTATATTATGCGAAAAAATTCAGAAAGTAATCGTGGTGTTTCTAGTTCAGTACTATTTTACATTGCGTACATCAGCATTTGACCGAGTTATCTGCTATATCCGGAGATTTTCCACTTTTAAGCTGTATCACTCCATCGAAGTATTTCCAAGGTAGATTTTTGGTTGAAAAGCCAAGAGGTGTTCTTATTGAAAGTAACTTGAATACAAAACGTTAGCACATTATCTTAACGGTGAAGACGACGACGACGCTGTCACCACTGGAAATAGGTTCTCTTTCTCAGTATATTTTGCTAAAGCAGATAAAACAAATTTCATATCAGAAAATTTTCATTGCTCCTCTGCAAATTTAGATTTTAATAATCATACGAGCATGCATTTTAAAGTCGTTAATGATCCTCCGAGGTGACATTTCCCCTACTTCGCCGTGAAGCATACATAAATCTGCCTTACCTTTATACGAAGTTCGGTTAAACGATATAATACGATAACCCGTGTTTTTCGACAATAAACAGTTTTCACATAACGTCATAGTCTTTCATTATTACTTCCCTTTAAATCGCTGTCCGCCAACGTTTTGGTCATCCGACCATAATACATGTATACGAGAAAATGTTTCCATTAAAATATTTCTAGTAGACTGGGGTACTAAGGGTAAATGGCGCCCGGGGCGACGATGATGGCCCAAAGGGCCAGAATACGAGGTCCGAATTTTTATCAGCTATTTTAGCGCCCCAAGACCGCTGGCGCCCGCACCCCTCCCCCCCCCCCGTTAGTACGTTACAACTATTACATACCCCCCTCCGCAGTTAGCAAGTTACAGCTAGTACCTACCCCTACCCCCCACCCCCACCCCCAGTTAGTACGTTACAGCTATTAGTCATTGTGTCATATAGCGTATAAACAATTATATATCCAGGATACATCTTTTTGTATGTCTCTATCTTATAATATGTAACAAATTACTATAAACGTCAATAGTAATGCCAAGGGAACTGAAACCCAAGGTAACACTAAACAGTTTCGTATGATTGGCCATGGAGCACATATTTGTTTATTTAAGAGCAATCTAAACTTCTTCTCCATGTTTATCCCTCATTCTTTGCAGTGATATCAAGATAAGATGATTTCATGTTGTATGCACAAGGATAATTCGAGTGCAGAAATATTTCTGTACTAGCTGGGATCGAAATTTAAGGTTTGGCCTACAACTTGCATGATCGGCTGCCTATTTTCTCATAGCTCTGTATTTTTGCGTTTATGAAACTTTTCATAGTGAGTGATTTTGTGGGAAATCGGTCCTTTCGTGGTCCTCTTTCATTAAAGTAATATTTGGGACCAATTGTTACGAACTTACATATGAAATATCTCCGATTTTGTTCAGTATAGGCTCTTTCTATTGTTGAAAATCGGGAGTTTTAGGGATTTTTCACGCGCTGCGGGGACGGGGTGTTAGTGTAACTCTGGAAGAAGTAATCATAGAAGGATCAGCTGTACAGTGTCAATCTTTTCAATGATTCAGTTTCTCTATTCTCTGACGAGTTTGAAAATGTATACATGCTGATGGCTATGGATTTTTATTTTGATATCGGGTGACTTCAAAGGTCTTAAGAGTCTCATCCACCACGACCGCTGCAGAAAAACTGTTTAGTGCTACCTTAATGAGCATTTACATACTGTTCAGGCTGTCCTCTTCTGACTTTAATTTCATATTTGCAATTGATTGTTATTACTCTTATCCTTGAACTGAAACTTTCCCACGTGAAATCTATGAGCAGAAAACCTAAACCTCGTGGAACATGACCCATCCACCTCCTCTCTTCACTTATGGATCTACATAATTTTATTTTAAAAAAAATGCGATTTTCAGTATTACACCACCACCCGAAAACCCCAAAACAAATCAATTATTCACCAGAGCAACTGGAGTAATGGTAATAGATCAGGAATGTAAAATGTTCGTCGTTTATTCCTCAGGTGTCTAAGATTCATATTACAATGTTATCATGCGAAACTAATCTCAAGGTCACCAGTGTCAAGGTCATAAAGTGCAAAAGCATGATATTTAACTATTTTCAGACAAAATTTGGGGTATCCCAGCTTAGAAAAAAGTTATTCCTTTACACTTTATGAAATATATTTTATTTTGTATGCTAAAATAATCAACTTTGTATTCAGTGGACTACTTTGATTGTAATTTTGGTCGGGCTTTCCAATTTCTTGTCACATATTTTCGTGGTGGTATGCAGCTGAGGATTCCCATTCATTTGGTAATACAAATGCAAGGAAGTACACTAAATTCAGTCAACGGTACTTCAGATAAGGTCCGAAGGTAGGTGATTTTTGCGCGCAGCAAGGAAAATATTTTCTATATTATTCATGATCAAGCGTATTATCGTGTAGTAGGGAGTTGGTGAATTTGACACATGTTCTCTATTTCTCCATCGTTATTTGCAGTGGTATCAAGAACGCATGATTTCATATTGTATGTACAAGGGAACGATTCTAGAGCAGAAATTCATTTGTGCTAGCCTGCTTCGAGATTACATTTTGGCCTACATTGTGCTGGAGCGGCAGCTTATTTTTTCAGACTCTGTTTCTGTGATGTTTATGGAGATTTTCATAGCGAGCGATTTTGTGGAAAATCGGCCCTCTCATGGTTCACTTTACTTTATCAAACTGAAGCTCCATAACTACCAACATGTAGTAGCTGGGACTCAATTTTCACTGCCTTATATCTTCGATTTTGTTCAGTCTAGGCTCTTTATGGGGTTGAAAATAGCGATTTTCTTCAGTATAGGTTCTTTATGGGGTTGAAAACGGCGAGTTCTAGGGATTTTCATGGGTTGCAGGGTGAGTGGAGGTGGTGTAACGCTAGAGGTAATATTATAGAAGGATCAGCTTTCCGTGCCTGTCTTTTAATGATTCGGTTTCTCCAATCTCTGACGAGTTTGAAAATGTATACATGCTGATGGTTATGGAGCTTTATTTTGATAGTGGGTGACATAAAAGGAACGAGAGTCTATTGTCAATGAAACAATGAGTGAATGAATATTACGAAAACTTGCTCTTTGAAGCACTCCATCTGTACAAATCATATCAATCCATTTGTTAGTTCATCTCTAAAATAATTAAATTCAACTTTATTTTAAGGACAATTTATTTTTAACTTTTAATATTGTATGAACAAAACGAAGACCAAATAGAACAACAGGGTAGAAAATGATGAACACGTCTCTATGTGGATATAATTAAAGAATATAAAAAATAAAAAATAAAAAAAAACGAAAAAATCCTTCAATAGACATAGGGTTCTGATTTCTAAATGACGGGCAAATTTTATAATCTTTTAAAAAAAAAGACCTTTACCTTTTCGTAGAGACACAGAATTATAGAAATCTCTGTCGTTTCCTATATAAAAATTAACGTGTTTAACATGACATTTATTCATTATAGGTGTGATTAATTCTCCATCATATTACTTTTTGTGTGATTACCTATCAGTGGCGTGTATAGAAACTAGCACCAGTTTAAAACTAGTCATTCAAAGTCATTGAAAAACATAAAGTTTTATTTACAAACGTTGAGTCAAGCGGTCAGATAACCCCAATAATGTCCCTAAAATTTAAAAATATTTTGGGCTAAAATTTCGGCTAGACAGTATATACTGATTATTTCAATGGATCAATGAAAAAAGTTGGTGAATCAGAAGATATTAAATCAGGACAATTTAATTGATCGTGGATAACTACATAGTGACCATACGTGTTAAAACATCGACTATCATTGCTGTTTGGTGATCTTACTATGCTAACCAATTTCTTTCTGTTTTGTAGCAAACGACATGCGTTCTTAAAGAAAATACGTGACATATAAAGGATTACTCTTATTCTTTTCTTTTCTTTTCTTTCATTCCTTCTTTTCTTTTCTCTTCATTCATTCTTTCTTTTTCTTTTTCGTAAAGTCCAGAGATATGTATTAGATATCCATCCAACTTTATGAACTAATTATGAGTCTCTTTGGAAATTCAGCTTCATGTAAAATCTAGATCAAATTTTTAACAAAATAATCGAGTGAAGATCATTATCCCCGCGCTTTCAAAGAAACGCGAGGGTCTTATGATACAGTCCGTCTGTCCATTAAGTACACAGGGTCGTACGTGTGTAATGTGTTTAAACTCCTTCTACACCGTTAAAGCTAGATACATGAAAATTTGGCCCATGATATTTCTGTGACTGTAGATGTTGCCAACATTTTGGGAATTTTGATTAAGCCTCTGGGGGTGATATATCTGAGAACTGCCATGTACTATCCATGACCCAAGAATCAACACATCTCACACTGGGAGTGGTGGATCATTCCAATGGGTATTTCCCTACCTCCCAGGAACGTAACCCCTGGGTCATAAAATAGAAAATATTGAGATCCCTACCCTCTAACCGTATATACATTTAGTGGGAATAAATGGACAAATTTATATATGCAACTGACATTGACCCCATGGTCCATCCCTAACCTATGGACTTAGCTGCTGGGTCACAGATAGGAAACTATTGAGATACCCACCCTATAACCATATGTACACTTACTGGACATAAGAAACTCACATATACCTCATAACCAGACGTACTCTTACTTGGTTTGAAAACACCAATTTATAGATGCAAATGGCATTGACTCCGGGGTCGATTCCTAACTGACATGGACTTGGCCCTTTTTTTCATAGCTTGGAAACTATTGAGATGCCACACTGTAACATGTACATGCTTACTTGACAGGAAAAGGCAAATGCACATATCAAACTGACATTTGCTCCTTGGGCAGTCCTTGGGCAGTGCCTACCCTCAGGGACCTATCCAAGAGGTTCAAACTCTGAAATGGAGGTCAGAAGGGGAAAGCGCGAAGATACATGTTTTACAAACACGAAATACTAGCTTTAATTGGTGCTTAACTGCCCATAAGGAAACCATTTCCACATAATTTCTTAACCACTTTATTAGCACAGTTTTTTTTGTTGTTTCTTTTCTTCTTTCTTTCTTCTTTATAATTCGGGGCCAAAAGTGTTTATGGATATCACCATCCAACTATATATTGCATTTATAATCGTTCCTTTGCCATTAACCCCAAAATATTTTCAACTTAATCCATCTTCCTGTTCCACATGGTACAAGTTATTGTTTCTATTTTAGGTATGTTGAGATGTCTAATTTTGGTATTGTCTCTCCAAATACCAATAATATAAATAGACGTTGCTATTCATGCGCATCTGGAAGCTTGAATTTCAATCTATTTGATACTTGGAATCCACGTTTTACATTATATATACACGTAACAACCCAATTGTAATATAATAAAAGAAGATATTTATTGCAGAAGATGCAAAACTAAGATGTTATTTGTTAACGGAACTGAAGAAGTGGCATTTAGTAGATCCATCTGGGTCCTTGATATGTTCGTATTTAAGTAAGCTATGTCCCTTACTTTACTCAGAAATTAACTTTCTTGTGTTTATAAATATTGGTTCGAAGAGAGCTGTCGACATACAAAAAATTACAAAGTCTGACATTGGCTGTAGCAAATTTTAAATCTGAAGGTAAGCGAGCTTACCTTGTGCCTTTGAGAGAATCCTCAAATTCGTACGGGATAAGCCTTTTTTTTGCATGGTTAATATCTAATTTGTTGGAAAACCGTCTCACTCACATCCTGAGAATTAAATTGTCCAGCAATGGTGTGCCTTCCGGGACCGTGATAATGGCAGAACATTTTACAATCAGTCTTAATAAGGAGTCCCGTCAGATTCGCGCTAAATTATATATTCTATTTATGGGCTTAAATCTAGAAAAGAACACAAATAGACAAAGTAATCTTGGATAAAACCCTAACAGCATCGACAATGAATGTTCAGTGACCACACTTGCAGGCGTAAAAAGAAAACTGACGGAATAAAGAACATTATCCAGTGGCCATTTCATTCAAACATGCAAGGTGTAAATAACGTGGGAAAATGAAAAATGATTCGATAAAAAAATAACCTCGTTACCTGAGATTTGGATTTTTCCTAGCATGCTCGTGTCGGGTTTCGAATGATCGCCCATTTTACACACATATTATCACATGCATCAGTAGAAATTATGTTCAGCATGTCATGTTGACTTGATCATAAAACTTCGGTTATTACCGTATATATATATAGATGTTGATGTTCACAGATACAGATTGTGACATGCATAATAAACAGGTTATGTAAATATATGTATTTAAGACCGAAGTAAGTGTACGATGCGTAAATGCTAAATTGCATGACTGAGAGAGAGAGAGAGAGAGAGAGAGAGAGAGAGAGAGAGAGAGAGAGAGAGAGAGAGAGAGAGAGGAGAGAGAAAATCGGCAACCTCACGTCATGAAGTTGACGGCCTAAATATTATTATTATATTATTATTATTATTATTATTATTATTATTATTATTATTATTATTATTCCACTACTATTAATACTACAAATGCAATCTTACATATCCAGTAGTTTGGAATGACAGAGATTTTAAAAATTCTGCGCAAGCCAAAATTGATTTATGAATAAAAAAAATTTCTGAAATAAACTGTAGCATATGATTGCACTGTCAGTGCTATATAAACGTACTGTTTTGCCTCGACATGGCAGAGACAAATGCTACGCTCTGTCTGATCCGTTAGTATATACACTATTTTTGCTTAATTAAATTTTGTTTAAAAATCGAATATTATAGCAAACGTTGGTCCCTACTAAGCTCAAGTGCAATACATAAATGTTACCTTGATGCATTAAGCACACAAAACAACACCGAATTTAATTCCAGTTGATCTATATTTCAAATACGAGAATGCCCGATAAAGTTCGAATCGCAGGTAACGTGTTTCGACTTCATTCCAGACATATTTGCCGCCATTTCCAAGGTGCTACTACAACGTTAGTTTTGGCTACAATTGACAACGTAATTGATTTTATCTTTGGAGAATATCATAAGATGCTTGACACATGCAAACACGACAGTTGTTTACATACTGCATGCAATTAAAAAATGTCTGGCATTTTGGCATTATTGATTGATGTTCTAAAGACATGTGACTGAACGTTAAGTTAAGAACTGAGGATGACCCCCAATCGATGCCTAAGACACACACACACACACACAAATATATAAACTGTTTATAGATTAGCGGAAAACATACATTCTAAATGGTTTCAAATTCATCATTTGGTGGGTAGTCAAAATAGAATATTGGAGCTAGGATAGTAAAGTGCAGTAAATACAGAAAAATATTTACAAGTACCGTTTATAATGAATAAAGGACAGCGATGGTATTTTATTTTTAAACATAAATTGTAAAATTAAACAGCAAAATACATATAGTGTATTTTCGGTCAAACAGTTGCTCCTTGCACACATTTGTATCGATTCTCTTTTCTTATCCAATCAGTTTACCGGCAGTTAAACTGCTGAAGTTTGTAAGTCGATGAAAGAACCAATAAAGGCAAGTCAATGTCACTCATTATATACATTTTTTCAGCGTTGTCTCGGAAAAGTGCGAATAGCAAAGCAGCATTGTCCCGGAAAAGTGCGAAATATAAACACACAAAGCAGTGTTTTCGACGTACCGGCATATCTACAGGGAAATATTAATTTTTGGTTTGTTTGTTTTAAATGGCATGCGTACCAGTCTTATGAAGGGAAAAGGGATGAACGGATACGCTTGAAATGATTATAATTTGAGGATTAGTGCAAGTATTCTGATTGAAAATGTGGTGTCTTTTTCGGCGCAGTTGACCCTTTAGAGAAATTCTTGTGCATCCATAACTAGTGGGAAGAGACTTTATTATTTCGTTTCGTTTCTTTCTTTTCTTACAGGCTGTGGAAACCATATTCATGCATAGAAAAGATTATGTATAGTAACATAAAGATAGTTATGGACGTCTTTTCGGGTGTTTACGGGAAAAATACTCCTTAAAACCCCTATCCTGCCCGATATGTTATAAATCAGTGATAACTGTGATTTGAATTTCGAAGTAGGTCATAGGTTTCAAAGTGAAACTGGACATTAAGGTGCAAAAAGTTAGCCTTTCCGCTATCTGGCGATTTACTATACAATTTTGGATATTATTCCTATTTCGGCCAGCTTGGCGGACACGTATGTATGTTAAGAGTTAAGCAAAATAGTTCCAAACACTTGGCTCCTTAACTTTGCTGTGACGACTTACTAAGGTCAATATAATATATATCTTGATTGTAATTTCGGAACTAAGTAAAATTCTTCGTAAAAATGTGTTAACATGTGTTTGTACAAAACGTAAAATTGTCCATGCTCATTAGAGCACCTCCGTTGTCAAATCTTCAGTTTTCGAGGTACGTAGTTTTTGCACGTTGTCGATCTCTTCGACTTCGAAGGCAAATTTTCTTGCATGTAGTCCGCAATTCCATAATGCCTAAATGGAAGTCATCGGTTTTGAAAATCACCGGAACTTATGAAGTTTGGACCAGATGGTTGAAATGAATAGATTCGCACCTTGGACGAGTATGTGTTTACCTTTGTATATTTCACAATTGGTCAAGCACACGTGTATATTATATCAAGAATTGTGATCTATTCTCTCAAGACTGTGGTAAAATAATTAAACTTAACGAAATACCTATCGGTACTTACCTTTGAGGACACTTTTGTTACGATGATAATGTTTCCCCTAAAGTCACATGGAAGACGACAAATGTGCCAGAACCAAACCCCGTAAATGTCTTTCTGTATACCAAACTTTTGGACTCATTATCAAGAACAGGTATTCAAGATAAATTTATGTATATGCCCAGATCAATGTATGCTTATTTGAAATCATGCGTTAAAACTCCCAAACGTTTAACGGATTATTTTCCCCGTCAAGTAGGCACGAGACAAGGTTGTATACTAAGTCCACTTTTTCACAACAACATGGTTACCAAAAAGGTTTAGGCTGCACAACAGCGAGTTTTTCGCTGTTGCAATCAGTACAATATAATGTAAACATGGGTTCACGGGTTTTTGCTGCTTTTCTTGATACAAAAAAGGCATTTGATACCGTGTGGCACAAAGGGTTACTTTTTAAATTATTCATGTTGGGAATTACGGGTAAATCCCTTTTGATATTTTTTAACATGTATATAAATTTACAGAGCAAAGTCCTTGTCAATGGGCAATTTTCAGACTGGTTCTCAATTGGCAAAGGAGTGAGACAAGGGGGTGTTTTATCAACCTTGATGTACACAATATTTATAAATGACTTGCTGCTCCAGTTAGAGAATAGTGGATTTGGAGCAAAGATTGGATCCTTAGCTGTGGGAAATCCAACCCTAGCTGATGACATTTCACTTTTGGCTATATATCCTAGCAATCTACAAAAGCTGTTAGATATAGCATACGCCTACAGCAATAAGTGGCGATTTGAGCTTAGTGTCACAAAGTCATACATTATCATTTTCGGTCCCCAATACAAGAATTATGTCAATATGAAATGGTATCTTGGGCCGTCATGTTTGCCGGTTACTGATTCGGCAACACACCTGGGACACCGGATTAACTCAAAGCTGACGTCGCATGACGCAATACTCGATGCATGCAAGAAAGGGAAAAAATCTTTTCACGGTCTGTTTGGTATTGGCATTAAACCTAATGGTTTAAATCCTTTGGTTGCTGCAAATGTGATCAAAAAGGTAATTTTTCCTTCAATGTTTTATGGAAGTGAATTATGGTTTAATATTTCAAAAAGTGACCTCTCTTCATTGGATAAAACTCTGAGGTATGTTGCCAAACATTTACAAGGCTTCCCAACACATACAAGATCAAACATCGCTCTGGGAATGTTAGGATGGACATCAGCTCAGTCCGAAATTGATAGAAGAAAATTGATGTTTTTACACAGATTGTGTTTGATGCCTAATAACGTACATACTAAACGTGTGTTTAACGTTGCGTTATTTCACTTCATTTTGAGCGGATGCATGTCAAGCTACGGGTTAATTTCAAATCTATATTATACGTTAAAGAAGTTTGACTTGCTTGAGTATCTAACTGATTATTTGCAGCATTCCGAAATTCCAGATAAACAAAATTGGAAAGAAATTGTAAGGTCAAAAATTGCTGGTCTTGAAAATAGCCTCTGGAGAGTTCGTATGTCTAATCAAGCAGATTTTGATAGATTCTCTTCGATACACGAATCCTTGCGACCTGCCTCAGTATGGCAGTCTGCTAAAACCAGACAGCACACTAAGGTATTTACATATGTAGCTAAACTATGGGCTGCTGTTCCTCAAACACAGCTCGATATGTGTATTCGATGTGGGAATGTTTATACAGACTTGATACTTCATTGTTGTGTTGCTTGTCCTTATATGTCGGATTTCAGAAACTCTTTCTGGGATTTCCTGACTGATAACTTTCCACTGAGCCTGCATATTACGTTATTTAATGCAGAAGATGAGCTGCTACTGCAATATCTTCTAGGTAAAAGGTTACCAGCAGGTGTAATCGACAAAGAAAACTCCAAGTTATTCGCCCTGTATGCAGCATACTTTGTCATGCAGTGTGCAGTTATCTTCTGCAAATAAGGTACTTAAACTTGCAACTTATGCAGCTGAGGAACACTTTAATGATGGATATACTGTAAGAATCTATGTTCTAGTATTCTATTTTATATCATAGACGAACAATGTTATGATATTCACACTATAGATCTCTTGACATTATTGTATGTACGAAGTAATTGATGTTGGTCCTACGGCGCCCCGGATTCACAGTTTATTTTTTTTTTTTTTTTTTTTTTTTTTTTTTTTCAATTCGTGTTTGTTTGTTTTGTATTCATTTCTTTATTCTGGTACTTATTTATTGATTGTATTCAGATGATTTATTGTTATATCATGCAATCTTCTACGGAAGGAAATAAAGATGATGATGATGATGAGGTACGTAGTTTTTGCACGTTGTCGATCTCTTCGACTTCGAAGGCAAATTTTCTTGCATGTAGTCCGCAATTCCATAATGCCTAAATGGAAGTCATCGGTTTTGAAAATCACCGGAACTTATGAAGTTTGGACCAGATGGTTGAAATGAATAGATTCGCACCTTGGACGAGTATGTGTTTACCTTTGTATATTTCACAATTGGTCAAGCACACGTGTATATTATATCAAGAATTGTGATCTATTCTCTCAAGACTGTGGTAAAATAATTAAACTTAACGAAATACCTATCGGTACTTACCTTTGAGGACACTTTTGTTACGATGATAATGTTTCCCCTAAAGTCACATGGAAGACGACAAATGTGCCAGAACCAAACCCCGTAAATGTCTTTCTGTATACCAAACTTTTGGACTCATTATCAAGAACAGGTATTCAAGATAAATTTATGTATATGCCCAGATCAATGTATGCTTATTTGAAATCATGCGTTAAAACTCCCAAACGTTTAACGGATTATTTTCCCCGTCAAGTAGGCACGAGACAAGGTTGTATACTAAGTCCACTTTTTCCTGATTCATTAATGATTTTATTAAAGAGCCACATGTAAAATGTCCTCGTGTTGTTTTAGAAATGAAAATATAGAGGATATATGATGCTCGAATTGCGCTGAAACAGTGATTTTATTACAGAAACAAATACACATTTTGTATGAATTTTGTCAACCAACAGGTATAAATATCAATCTAGATAAAACAAAAATAATTTTTTTTCAGAGATGGTGAAATTTTAATAGAGAGTAAGAAATGGTATTTTACGGTTAGCTGATAGAATATGTTTGCTTGTATAAATACTTGAGTTTAATTTTTTCCCCCATAACAGCTAAACATACTTTGACTGCTCGATCTCGAAAATCTATTTAATGTGTTTTAGATCTCAGCAGTGCCGGATTTAGAGGCATGCGAACCAGGCGACCGCCTGAGTCGTTGGGCTTGGGGAGGGCAATAACAATAAGGTATTCAAAAGCTGAACAAATGGAGGGGGATTGGGGGCGCCGGAGACGCTCTTCGTCTGGGGCGCCATTTTTTGTCTACGGTCGGCCCAGGGGTGTCAACGTAAGTTTCGCTGATTCAGTAGTTTTTATATTTTATAAACTTTTTGATAGCATGGTCCAACCAATTTTGTGCTATTGTTAAGAAATCCGGGACTATAACTATTCAAAACAATAGAAAAAGTGCACCATAAGTTTTGTCAACGGTACCTTAATCTATCATTGTCTACGAATAATGCATATGCGGTTGGGGAATGAGGCTGATACCCAGTATACCTTACCTATTATACAATGTATTAAATTTCGGGTATGCTTAACACGTACGGTATATATATATATATATATATATATATATATATATATATATATATATATATATATATATGTGTGTGTGTGTGTGTGTGTGTGTGTGTGTGTGTGTGTGTGTGTGTGTGTGTCTGTGTATGTATGTATGTATGATGTATGTATGTATTAACAGCACATCAGCACAATACGGTGCCGATAACAAGTTGAGTTCTATAAATAACACAAGGAAGTTACAGATATTTTAGAGCTCTGTTAAATGCTGGAAATTTCTTGTCTATTGGTCTTCCATTGACATTTAGAAATGCAGTTCTAGATTTCAATTTTCCAGTCGTAGTTGAGAGACGAGAGACAGGTCGACACCATGGTTTGGATGTATCTGATAGAATTTGCCCATTTCATGAAAAGAATGGTTTCAGAATTAGAAAAGACAAACATCATTTTATGTTAGCATGTAATACATATTAGGATTTTAGAGAAGAATGCTTACATAAGAGATGGCTTGTTGATAATCATAATACCTTGACGAGACTAGCCACGTGTCTGTATTACGCTTTCATACAAAGAGAAAGTGCATGATGCATACAATGATTCGGTACATTTAAGTACCGTATATGCAGTGTCATACTAAGGGTAAATGGCGCCCGAGGCCAGAATTTTTATCAGCTGTTTTGGCGCCCCAATACCTCTGGCGCCAGCCCGTACGCCCCCCCCCCCAACCCCGTTAGTACGCTACAGCGTCTATGCTCATCTTTAGGTCGAGTCCAAGTGCAAACAACATATGTCCTGTTCTGCCGTCGCATAATGTGCCGGCAGATCATGGTCTATGTTGTTTGTTCTACTGATTACTCCTAACACACTGCATAGACCCATATATGTCGGCGCATTATGCAACGATAGATCTGGGTCTGTGCAGTTTGTAGTTGAAATCAACTTATAGGTGAATAAATACCGAAGTTCATATTGCTGGCTGTCTCTTTGGGCCCAGTTTCAACGTTATATGATGCCTGTTTTACATGTATTATGGGCCGGCGGTTTGAAACACCGAATACATTAGTTGTGCTTGTGTGTAGAAAAAAAAAAGGGGGGGGGGGGAGGGCTTCTGTACTTCTGTTTCAGTCTTGCATTTGACACATTCGAATAGCAGAAGAAATACTTTATTCTACTGAGGTCAATAATCAACTGACATATGAATAAAATGAATATATAATAGCAACGTTCACAGTAATTTTCATACCAATGAAGAAAAAAAAAATACAATCCTTTTTGTAAAAGATATGTGGACGAAAAGAATCGGAATACCGGTTGAGTGGAACATCGTTACATACCAATAGTATGCATTGTTACAGATGAAAGTCAGTACAAATTTTAATGACTTTTCAGAAGAAGAAAACTTCTCAATTACAATTTCAAAAATATGCATGTTACTCTGAAACAATTATTGTATCTTTAATACATGTGGTAGTCTGTAGTAAAATTTAGGTATTGCAGAATTTAGGAACTGATAAATAGGCAGGTAGGTTGATTGAAAGGCAAGTATTTTCATATATTGGTACGTAGTTATATGGAAGTAATGGGTTCTGTGATAGGTAGATAGGTAGGTAGGTAGGTGGGTAGATAGATAGATAGATAGATAGATAGATAGATAGATAGATAGATAGATAGATAGAGAGATAGATATATAAAATTATGCTTAGTCGCTTGAGTTACTAATTTTTTTTTAATTAATTGGCCGAGTTGTCACAGGATAGAAATCATTTTCGCTGACAATTTTGAATTTTAATTCTATCATATTGATATTTCTTCTAATTTACATTAGAATATCAACAAAGATTAAAGCACATCTGCAAATCATTTAACTTAGATAGTGCAAAGATATGGCTTTTACTTTGCACCTCTGCGGTCCCAAGTTCAATCACTGGTTTTAACGTGTGCAAAAGGGAAAATTAGTCACCAATTTAAGGTCGCAAGTTGGCTAGGGGTTCTTTATTTTCTCTCATTTCTATATACGTGTGACACAGCTTGCCAACGTGAGAAAACCATGTGGGATACGTCAATAGGAGTGCACTCAGTGACACTATAGATGACGTCATGCTTATATCTGCAATGTTTCTAGCGTTTTTAATATTGAAAATACTTTTTTTTTTCTGTGAGTATAAACGGAAATTCTTGTTTACAACAAACTAAACTTTTGACAGTCTATCGATTTACTCAATTAAAAAAAAATAGCATGTCTTTGTGTAGCTACACAGATACCAATGATCCGCTATCTTCTGTCCGTCATGTTTATGTTTTAATTTGTTTAATTTTTATTTTCTATTTTTTTTTAGAAATGAATATATTCGTTTTTGCGGGACAGGGAGAACTCTACCCCGGGATCAGAATTTGTGTAGAGGAACAAGGCTTTCTGACCCTCAGGTGGGATTTGCCTATCCCACACCAGAACATATCAAGGATTATATTAGTTACACCTCATAGACCATCTCTGAGCGTGAAAAGTACGCGACGAAGGTTTGTAAAATTTGTACCATTGACCAACAAAAATAAAACTCAAAATATAATGTTGAAACGTTATAGCCTTTTTTCACATTAAATATCACTGGTATTTCAAACTTATGAAATTTTGAGCATCCACTTAACTACAGTAAAACGCCATAGCTTATTAAAAATAATCCTAAAATAGTACAAAACGGACTAGAGCATTTACAAAGCAGCCATGCTATATTACCAGAGTTCAGTTTTCATTACACTGCTTCGTACAAAAACAAACTGGCCATATCCATGGCTCCTCCGCTATATGTTCCCCCACCAAATGAACTTTTACATACACCATTATCGATCATGCCCTTTAAAGCATTTCTGTTTAAAAATGGGTAACAATTTATGTTTTCGGAGGTTGGAGATTACATGGTTTGTTGTTGTTAATATAATCCCTACGGTAATCAGAGCACCGCTATACTTTCAGGCAAAAGAAAAAAAAAAAAAAAAAAAAATTATTGTGGATGCTGGCCTAGAATTTACCCGTAATAGTTTCTGAAATAAGTATCTTTGTCAGAATAGTGAAATTTCATGAGTGAAATTCAAGTCATCATATAGAAAACAGTGGCTGAAATAATGGCTTGCTTTGGTGTTTTACGGCACATCAACACGAGTAGGTTCTTCAGTGCCGAGGTAATTGGAGTAAACTGCCTTACCCAGGGGCACACAACAGTTGATGCCCCGGGCTGATCCGTCGTCGCAAGTCACGGGCGATAATCCGCCACACTCCTTTATCACCCGTGGCTGCCTGTGCTGAGATATCCTCCTTTTTCATGAGTACGCATTAAAAAAAAAACAAAAAACAAAAAAAAAAAAAACAAACAAACAAACAAATACGCCATCAACAACACAATGTAACAATCTCCTATACATCAGTAGAAGAGAAACTTTGATTGGCTCACTAAAACAGCGTAAAAGGTCATGCTGGTTCACAATGGCGTGAAAAATTTACTCGCGCCCGCAGTGACTGGTTATGGAGGTTATGCATATTCATGAGAAATGAGGAAATCTCCGCACAGGCGGGTACGGGTGATTAAGGAGCTAGCGGGTTATCGCCTGTGGCTTGCGATGATGAGGCTGATCCGATGGTAGGAACGGAACCCGCACCTTTTGGTCGAAAATCCACGCTAACCACTGAGACATTGTGGCTCCTGCCTCAATTAGTTGCCCTTACAACATGTAGGAGGGCGCATCGCGCATATTTAGAACAAGAACAAACCTTTATTATTTAAATCTCAGGCCACATGCAAGTAGCATCTGAGAATAACTAATAATGTTTAAGTAGTGACTCAATTGTGTTTTGAATAAGTTGAATATGAAGCACTTTTGAGATGCAAACAGAAAACGTGTATATGCAGTATTTGGGAACAAGAATTGAGAGAATCTTCGATCACGTTGATAATCCCTGTTTTTTAATTTTTTAGTTTGTCAGTCTATCAATCAGAGCGAACATTTCTGATAGATAACAAATTCATACTGAAGAACAATCAGATATCATATAATCTTTAACATAATGCAATGTTGTTTCTTGAATGAGGTAAATATGCATTTAATTTCAATTTTATTTAGCAAGTTTCAATCAAGCGACACCCATCACAACTCTGAACGAGGTTGCTTACTCACTTACACAGTCAATTTTATTTGAAAGTGGTTGCGTATCATTGAAAGTGCATCTAACTGACTGATGACAAGATCAACTTAAATAGCTGGCCTGTATAGCAAAACGAAGTGTTTCTAAACTCATGTGATATCGCTTTAACTGTAATTTCAGTGAAGCAAACTTCTTCATTAATTGTCACGAATATTGATCATTTTACCAATGTAGAAATATTTCCCGTCAAACCAATTGTTTAAATTTCACAACATTTGGTCTAATATAAAAACAAGATTTCAAAAATTGAGATCTTTCACTTGAAAAGAATGAACAGATGAGCAAATAGTGATATTCACCACCAACGTCGTTTTTGTCACAATAGATGACACTTTCTGTCTTCCGGGAGTCTGGATTACTCGCTCTTAATCTGAGCAGAAGTAAATATGTATTTCGATGTGGAAATAATAAGTAATTTTCAAAATTCAGGTCCTCTTTGAAAGGGAAATACTACCTACTTTGGAATGAAATTGTGACTTTTGCATTCCATCCTCGAATATACAAGTCGTTTATGGTTTGGGCAATTCTAGTGTTTGTAGACGGGGAAGGGGGGGGGGGAGGGGGGAGGGGGGAGGGGAGGGGAGTATTTATAGAGTCCTGATAAAAGAGATCTATTCCTGCAACATAAATCAAAATATTCTTGACGCATTCAATCCATTTGAAATTATGATCCGTTTTCAACTCGTTATACATTATGCTATATACATTTTTGAAAATGGTTTAGTTTTTTTTTCCATTTATAGTTGATATCCAGAATGCAATCTTACGAGATTTACTGTAAACATTCATTGGCTATCTACCCAGTTCTGAAAGCAACATATAGAAAGGCGTACTTTTCCTGAGTTTGGTTATGTATCTGAGGAATTCATTATGCACGTTTTCAATTAGTTGAGTATTTTCAAACCTCCAAACTTCGCAACCATAAAGCAAAACAGTGAAAACTGCAAAATCAGATAGCTGTGATTGAAATCGATGGGGATGTGCAAGTGACGTATTCTTTTAAATAGATGATGCATTGTTTTTTTTTTGTTTTTGTTTTTTTTTAACGTTGTATTTCATGACTTTAACGAATCTACGGTTTTTGTAAAAAAAAGACATGAAGGTATTTAAAGTCAGCGCATACAGAAATATTTTCTCCAGCTTTAAATTTAAACTGATCACTCTTACGTGTACCAAATATCACAATCTTTCTTTATGTAAAGTCAATATTAAGTTTCCATAGTTTAACATACTCGTAAAATGCGTTATGATTGTCTTGGTAAGAATCTGCATCAGTTCCAAATATTATAATTTTACAGTCGTTTTATTAAGATGGTCCTATTCTTCGCCCAACACGCTTTCAATATTATAGGTAAGACTTTTATTATTCATCCCTGCACAACTGCTGATATCTTTCCTTTCACTTGAGAAGAGGAAAAAATCCCACACAAAACAAAACAAAAAATAAACTACAAAAAAGTAGACACGCACACATATTAACACGAAGTTAAACAATTCTACCAAATCAACCCCAATCCACCGCCACTGCCACCAACCAGCTACAGAGCGAGAGAGAGAGAGAGAGAGAGAGAGAGAGACAAAGGAGTGTCATTATCCCTCCTGCGCATACTTCAAAGATTATGTCAAGAGTAAACTCATTGGGGCTGAAAAGGCCTAAGTTTGTATTTACCTGTTTAAAATATGATCCAATTAAAAAAATTCTTCCTGGATTTTCTTTCCTTGCATCAAATACCAATCCAATTCCTAATGTATCCGATTTCATTCCTCCATTCAGCAAAATTTATTTTTTAAAAAATCAATGCGTTACATAGACTTATTCTCAAGCCATTAGTAATATTAACTTTATCGTTTGGACTCAAAACAGTTCAACCAAAGACGTGCTCTAGTTTAGGCAACCATAAGTGTTCAATCGAAGTGCACACTTTCCTTTCGAAAAAGAGTCAAAGATGTTACATGTGTGTGTGTGTATGTGTGTGTTTGAATATTGTTCAACTTAAGATTTGATTAGGATACCCTTTAACCAGAAGTACAACGACTGAATACCACACTTCTCCCCAGGTGGCGCTCTAGCTTCCCTCGAAATACCACGCCACCACACGTAGATTTCATCAACTTTCTTGCATTAACGCCTTCTCTTTTTTTTTTGTTTTTTTTTTAAAGTTTATTTTGTGGTCAATATTTTTCAAGAATACGCAAAAGTAATGGAAAGTATAGAATTGGTTTGCCTTCCGCCAGCAGATCTAGCATTGTTATTGGTAACTTATAATCTTTTCTCGCCAAAATTCAACGCAAAAATGACTGCAATGACAAATCAAATTGTAGCAGAGTGTCAACTGGAATGACGGTGGGGTTTATGCTAAAGTGTCATATATTTCTTGCCTTACCGGTATGATATATTTTGTCCTGATTCTTTAGCGTACCTTGGATAGATGTGCAATTACAAGATTAATTTCTACACTTTAATTGTTGCATATATATATATATATATATATATATATATATATATATATATATATATATATATATATATATATTCTCTACTATGTTACCCATGAAGGCTCGGGTATGTAGAATAGGCCCGATGTATTCTCCTCCATGTCGTAAGATGCGGTTAATGAAGGGAACCTTTTGGCCCTGGGATGCATCCCATTATGATGTTCCAGCTGAGAAGGTCTTAGACTCTTTGAAAGAGCGCTGTTTGTATCAAACATTTGGCTTTATGTTTAAGGTTTATGCTCTTTTGTGTCTTTATGTATTTGCATGCGTATTTTTTTAAACAAAATTTTTTTGAGATACATATATGTTATTATCATAGTAATACGATCTTGATTGCTAGAACATGTCGAGCTGTCAACATCATAACATCCGGATCATTACGAGATGCGAAGCGTCGAGTCATGATTCAGATTTTCTGATGCTGACAACAAGACGTGATCTAGCAACCATAATCGAATTACTATGCTAATGATATTTTTGTTATATACCTATAAATTTTCAGAAAATTTAATAAAATCACTATACTTAACTGAAAAACAAAATATATTACTTAACATTTCAACCTTTTAGTACGAACTTCATCCTACATCATGAACCGAATTACATACTGATCAGCTGATATGCGCATGAATATCGCAGTTTATGAATGAAGCGCATTAGACAACAGTCGCTCATTTTCACTACGATCACTGATTGTAACACGAATTTTTAGACGCATGGGGGTAGGAGACCCATATATGAAATTTATAATTATTATGCAGTTCTCAAATTTTACATCACGGAAGATTTCAACAGCTGAATGACTCTGAAAGTTTCTGTCTGGGGCCAGGCTAAAAGCGGTGTGAGAGGCTCCGATGGGGACTTGGCATGGTAATGACAGCATTATTTTGACAGTTATTTACAACGAAACTGGACAAATTGTTGAAACTTCATTTAACCGGGAATCATTGAGGAAAAACTAGTTCCAGACTCGTTTAAGAAGATGGTGATACGGAATCGAAAACGAGAGTATCGTTTTCCGACTTCTAGGAAATGACGGTAAATTTGGGGCTCTTTCTTGAGTAAAAAATTTGATAGGTGTATTAATAAATACACTTATTCGGTTCTATGTAGCCAGGATTGTGATGATGTACCGTTATATCTCATACATACATACATACAGACAGACAGACACACATACAAGACTATGTTAATTATGGCTGAGAGGAGTTGTCGTGTGAGACCCATCAAGTTGCATGTTTACCTATGTGTTCATTTCATGCCGGCGTCAGAGATTAATGACAATCACATGCAAGGAAGGTAGTAATTAATTTCATTGCCGTCTCATTGAAATACACATACCTTCAGACAAGCGATATCAAAAGTATTTAAGATATGCGGAAAGATCGGATTCAAACTTAAGCAGCCGTGCAAAATTACCCGTATAAATTAGACTTTGATTTGAGGTGAAATGAAAAACTTGTATCAAGCGACCAGACCGTAAATTGTATCAGTATAAGTATTTTATCCTTTTCTGTCATGTAAACTGTTTCAATTCATCATCGGAGTAAACACAGATTGCATAGTACCTTAAAGCAAATGTGTGTACTCAGTGACTCTAGTTCAATGATACTGTTGTGAATAAAAGAAACAAAAAAGAAAAAAAAGAAAAAAATTGACAACATCTGGTGATGGCCGTGGGAACACATGTGCGATGCATATGCTGTTTCAGAAATAGATGTATGCATTCTTGGCACTTCATGACTTCATGATACAAAATTTACCTATACACTGCACAAATAGGGAATTAATTCTTGGAGATAACTTCCTCGTTATTCAGGCGGACATTGGAGCATGTTAACATTCTTTAAATAAACCTCTACCACGTGAGGATGTATTACAATCTGCATTCTTTCTAAAATCTTCAAGTGATACAAATGTGTTTATGCATTGGTTTACGTGGTTTGAAATGTTTGGACAATCTGACTCGGTACCGGTAGGTTAAGACGGATGAATGCTATCCACAGTAGTTTTGGGCAAAGATCATTACGACAACTTTATCCATTGTTTACAATTTCCACTCATGACGCTTCCCTGACGTTGACAGCACTTAACCTATCAAATAAACAGGTTCCACTCGATTTGTACATTTTAAGTATGCAGGTTTATTCAATGAAGAACTTTATGTACTACAAATCGTTTAAAAGAAAGTAAATAACAAGTGCAAACATGCAGATAATGGCATGCTCGTAGGATCGCAATGACACGCTGACATGAAGTGTTTTAATACATCAAACAAGATGACTTCGGAATGCAGTATTCCATAAAACAAGTTCGACTCCTTTCACCCCCCCCCCATCCCCCCTTTCGGAATACAGCTGCCTGTCATTTTCATTTTCATAGCATAACTCTCAAACCGGTATGAAATCTTTGTGAAACTTGGTACACATATTAGACTAGTAGACTTCGCTTGGTACACATATTAGACTAGTAGACTTCGCTTGGTACACATATTGGACAAGTAGACTTCGCTTGGTACACATATTGGACTAGTAGACTTTGCTTGGAACACATATTAGACTAGTAGACTTCGTCTTGCACAATTCTTCAGTTTTAATATCTTTAGGTTTTTGTCCGCTTTCTGTCCATCCATCCAGTACTTACACTTTCGTTTCCAGAGCATAACTTTGAGACCGTTGAAGGTATATCTATGAAACTTCACACACATATTTGACTAGTGGTCCAGGTGTTCGTTTTGCTATTCATGATTCTTCAGGTTCAATATTGTTTTGTTATTTTGTCCGTTTTTCTATCCATCTATCCATCCATTATCAATATTTTGTTTCTGAACGACAACTCTCAAACCGTTCAAGGTATATGAATGAACTTTGTACACATATTTGACTAGTGGTCCATCTATCCATTTCTTTTCCAGGGTAAACCTTCAAAACGATTTAAGATGTGTTTATGAAACTTGGTACACACATATTAGAGCAGTAGTCTAGATGTACCTTTTGCTATTCACAATTCTTCAGTTTCAGTAACATTCTCATCCAATTGTTCATCCATCCATCCATCATTCTCACTTTCATTTCCGGAAAAGAACTCCAAAACTGTTTAAGATATCTCAGTGAAATTTACACATATTAGACTTGTGATCCAATTATCCAGATGTGAAATTTAACATACACAATTCTTCAGTTTCAATATTTTTATTGTTTTAGTTTCTTTGTCTGTATGTCCGTCCTTCCTTCTATTATCCACACTTTCATTTCCGTGGCAAAATTCCAAAACTGTTACACATATCTCTATGAAATTTGGTGTACATATTGGACTAGTAGTGTACATATTGGACTAGCGGTAGACATAATGGACTAGTGGTGTACATGTGCCTTTTTTTCTATACTCAATTCAGTTTCAATAGTTTTAACATTTCATCCATTTGTCTGTTCATTCATCTATCATTCACACTTTCGTTTCCGCTTCACAGCTCCCAAACCGTTTAAGATATCTCACTGAATCGTAGAACACATATTAGACTAGTAGTCTAGATCTGACTTTTATTATCCATAATTCTTCAGTTTCAATATTTTTAATGTTAGTGTCCATTTGTCGATCCATTCATCCATTATGTACACGTTTGTTTCTGGTGCAAAACTCGTGATGCCTATCATTTTCCAGTATACTTTGTACATACAAACTTCCTGTAGTGTTTTCTACATGTCATTATTGAGGCGCGTGGCGCTCTCACGCTATTCAGCTACACCATGACCATATTTTCACACACCATGACCTTTTTACCATCGAAAAGTACATTTCCGGATTTGTCTGTATCGTTTAATTTTCCGGTTTCAGACGTTGTCATGGTTTTCTTAATTGGTATCAGCGCGAGTTATTTCCCTTCGTTTGGTTGCGAAGGAGGACCAGTCAAGCTTGTCTTCACAACAGGATTTAGTCGGCTCTTTTAATGTTGATTGAAGACAGTTATTTTATTCTTCAATTAATTAATCCATTTCCAATTCACGTGTTTCATGCTTTTCGTCTCCTTAGAATTGCAGATGCCAAACGGTTTATTTTTCTATCTCTCTTACTTGATATACCACCAGTATTGCAATTACCCTTCTGACTGGACAAAACGTATTTCAGGTGTCATTCTGGCCTGACAAAGTGCAGTTCAAATGTCCTTCTGATTGGACAGAACGTGCTTCAGGTGTCATTCTGGCCTAACAAAGTGCGGTTCAAGTGTTCTTCTGACTGGACAGAAAGTTTTTCAGGTGTCCTTCTAGCCTGACGTTGCGCGGTTCAAGTGCCCTTCTGACTGGATAGAACGTGTTTTAGGTGTCATTCTGACTTGACAATGTGCAGTTTAAGTACCCTTCTGACTTAACAGAACGTATTTCAGGTGTCATACTGGTTTGACAAAGTGCAGTTCAAGTGCTCTTCTGACTGGACAGAGTGTGCTTCAGGTGTCATTCTGGCCTGACAAAGTGTAGTTTAAGAGTCCTTCTGACTGGACAGGAAGTGCTTCATGTGTCATTTTGGCCCGACAAAGCGTAGTTCAAGTGCCCTTTTGACGGGACAGAACGTGTTTTATATGTCATTTTGGCCTGACAAAGCAGTTCAAGTACCGTTCAAGTAGCGTTCTGACATTAACAAAACGTATTTCAGGTCTCATTCTGGCATGACCACGTGCAGTTCAAGTGGCCATCTGACTGGACATAACATGCTTCAGGTGTCATTCTGGCCTGACGAAGTGCAGTTCAAGTGCCCTTCAGACGGGACAGAATATACTTCAGGTGTCATTCTGGCCTGAAAATTCTAGCCTAATAAAATGCAGTTCAAGCACCCTACTGACGAAAAAGAACTTGTTTCAGGTCTCATTCTGGCGTGACAAAGTGCAGTTCAAGTATCCTTCTGACTGGACAGAACGTGCTTCAGGTGTCATTCTGGCCTGACAAAGTGCAGATCAAGTGCCCCTCTGACTGGAGAGAACGTGCTTCAGATGTCCTTTTGGCCTGACGAAATGCAGTTCAAGTGCCCTTTTGACTGGGCAGAACGTGCTTCACGTGTCATCCTGGCCTGACAAAGTGCAGTCCAAGTACCCTTCTGACTGAGCAGAACGTGCTTCATGTGTCATTCTGGCCTGACAAAGTGCAGTTCAAGTGCCCTTTCGGGCAACTTTTTACCATGCTCTTTCTTGTCTCTGTAGGAACTTTCATAGCGGTCACTTTGGCGCGGCGGAGATTAAATGACTCAGTCTTCTTGTTTGTTGTTGTTGTTTCTAATACGGGTGATGGTGGATATAATTATTGTAATGCCTGCCTGCCTGTCTGTCCATAAACATTTTCGTTTCTGGGGCGTCACTCTCAAACAGTCCAAAACATTACACATGTCAACCAAGTTTCTTATGGGTGTCTTTTGATACTTAAAATTTCCCGCATTCAGTATTTTTTATGTTACCAAGAAAACAAATTGTGTCATAAGTATTATATTAACTGGAAGCACTGCACCATGGGGTATTATTAAAAGTAGTAGCAGCATTGAGAGTGGTGTGTCATAGAATAGTTTGCGTAGGCGTCTTTACGTAAGCGTGGCACTAGAGGGGATATAACATCTTTAGATGACTCTTCTTTACACAAGACGATAGGCAGAAAATCTCTGCAGCAACACACACACACACACACACACACACACACACACACACACACACACATAGACACACACACACAAAAGAATAGTGTGAAAACTACAGCTTACTAGAGCCGAATTATAAATAGGAAGTTATATATATATGCATTTGCCATATTTCAATTTCTAATTAAAAAAAGTGTTGCTTGCCAGCAAAGCTTCCATATGCATCTTACACAACGTGTTTTCTGCGAGGAAGGAATAATCCAAAACCGGGATTATCTACATATACTAATAGTAACCTTGTGCTTACTTCAGGTGAATTGGTGCAATGGCTTGGGCCAGTACTACCATTCAATGAACGCCATGACAGGTTGACATCGGGTGACAATTAATTGCATCATGTCATTGCTCTGTTCAATTTACTGAGTAACACTTATATGGTAATTTATCCGATGTGCTTGTTCGTAAACTTGTACACAAAAAAATAAAAAAAAATAGGTGAACAAATTTAAACAACATCTTTAAAAACTTCTGAAAAAATGTGTACAAGAATATGTTTAAAGCTAACATAAGACTTGAGCCAGATTGTAATCGACTGGAAATTTACAATTAAAAAAAAGGAATTTTATAATGGTCAAGGCCAGGAAACGGATTAAAAAATGATCAGTCAGTGATATCCGTTCGAACAGGAATTTATACAACCTCAAATTCTCTCAAAAGTAAATAACCTATGAAATTGGATTATTCAACTCGAACAAAGGAAGAGAAAACAAGGACTGTATACGCTTTTTAACCATTTCTGCTTGCTCTAACATCCGAAATTCGTTCTGCTGGTTCAGGGATGTTGTAAGAGGCGACTAATGGAGACAGAAGCCGCAGTGGCTCAGTCGTTTGCCTACCGGACTTGCGTCTGAAAGGATGCGGGTTCAAATCCCACCATCGGATCAACCCAACTGTGTCCTTGGGTAAGGGACTTTATTTCAATTGCCTCTGTACTAAATAATATGCTTGGAATGCTGTGCAGTAAAACACAAAACACCACCACCAAAATTCGTTTTGCTCCAAGACATGTCGTCTTAATGATTCAGCCGTCTGGTTACCTGTACTATCAACACTAATTATTCATGGAGCGGTTTGGTGAACTGCAATTGTATGTACACATAAAATCATACCAACAATTAAAGATTGCATCGAAGAAACTTAATATTTGTGAGTTTCTTCTCAATATTTTCTATGCTCCCTTTATATGTGCATATTGTGTTCGTAACAAATCTCTAAACGGGCAGCATAAATTAATGCAGTGATTTTACAAACAAATGCACAATTCGTACAAAAGATTAATTATTACCGTCCAATCTTACCGACAGTAAGCTTCAGTACCTCATTAACCACTAAAGATCCAACAGTAATAATTCAAACTTCGTAAACCATAACAGTAACAATGCATTAGCACATACACTGAAGGCAAAAGCCGGTGTTGGAAACTTTTGCACGGTGCTTGACATCTATTTCTGAATTAGCTTTTGCCGATACGAAATCTGTATGCTCTGCATAAATTTTTTAGAGTGGGTAGAGTAGGTTACCGTCACATTCTCATCTACAATATAGATTTTAACAAATTATTCAGACATACATTTATTATTCAACCTTTACTTGTCATTTTCGACTTCAAACATCAGTTGGAAAGCTGGAAAAAAATGTATATTTCTCAAAAATATGAAGAAAAAATATCGTCTTGATTTTTTAGCCAACAATAAGGAGACAGGCCCTCCCTCTCGTATTATAAACCTGATGTCAGTAGACCTCTGTCTACTAATACCATATTAGTATGCTATTTACGATCTACAGCTGCAATACGATTTGATCAGATGGGGAATATGGTCTTGACCGCCCTGTTTACCAAACAAGTGACCCTGCCTATCCAAGACAAACAAGAATTGAATGGCTTTGAAAGTACATAGAGGAAAGTAAATACAAGTGTCAATCTAGGTACTACCCTTATACGTCCATATCTTATATGATTGGTTAAAATAACTGAGCAAAACAAATGATAAATTGGGATTCCTCGGATTTTTATTAGCTAAATAGAAAGAAACTGATTAGGTTACCTTGACATGAATAGACACTTCATTCAAACAAAGAGCCAACCAATTTCACCATGAAGCAGTGATCGCCGTGTAACCGTGTCATAGGTTATGAGGCCGTATTATGTCTAAGATAAACAATAATCGAGTAGCAACAGGACACAGAGGTAAATAAATCAAAGCGACAATCTAGACACCCACATATATTGGAACATGTACAATTACTTGAATATTTGATATACATTAAAGATAAACTGGGATTCGGCTGTTTTATAATAACCAAAACGAAAGAACGGATAGCTTGACCTTGATCTGAAGAAATTTCATATAAACAAAGAGCTGACCCATTTCTCCCTGAAGCCGTGCTTTCAGCGACCTTCAGCCATGCTCCAGCCTCTAATGTCATGTTATATTCGGGACTGCCTGGCCATATTTTTGTTTCCTAGGTTTTAACGGAACTTTTAACACAATATTGGCTATATCATGCCGAGGAAATGGAAGCAAAGTGCCTTTCCCAAGGACACCCCATGGCAGCCGACCTGCAAGTAACCCCGCTCCATGTCACTGGGCGACTGCATATCTAAGATAAACAAAATAACTGAGTTACTTCAGTATATTGAGGTAAATATATACAAGTCTCACGCATATTCTTGCACTCGCACCTCCTTATATATTGGCACAGTAGACTGTTATTGATAAAATTACTAACCATCTGGAGTGACCAGAAAACTTTCGATAAAATCAGGATAAACTATGATTCCGCATGTATGTATTAGTAAAACAGAAAAGAATGACGCAACTTTCACCAAAATGTACGCTGTATCAACAAGAGCCACTCCACCTATTTCTCCATGGATCCGTGCCTTAACTGAGCATCAGTTATGCTATATCTAATGACACCTATCCTCCAAAGTTTACCATCACGACCCTGGAATTCAGCCAAACAAAAGCGGCTATTTGGATTCTCCTGCTCATTTGAAAAGGTGATTTACTCTGTGTTTATCCTATAATGTTATTTGAGTTTGATAATATATATGGTTTATTAGATCGTCATTCTTGACTGAGGACAAAACAGTTGTAGCCAAAAGCATGTAAACATTTATTCCCCGAATTTTTTAAAGTTTCTTTTTTAATCATACTGTGATACAAGTTTTAAAAATTTTTAAAGTGGCATGAACGATAAGACGAGAGTAAGCAAAATGTATTCACCCACCAGAAACAGGTATCTAGCCCGTACGTAAAAATAATGGATTGTAGGAGTATTTGTTCAGAAGAAAATTCTGTTAGGACCGGCCTGTTTACGAAAGCAAATAACCCTGCCGCGTGTCTTTTGGTCACTGCATATCTAAGAGAAATAATAATCGAGTGGCAACAGTACACATACATAAAAAAATACAAGTGACAATTTAGCCATTATCCTTTACTCTTCCATACCTTGTTAAATTGATTAGAATATTTTAGCTATAATAACGATACATACTGGATCTTGCACTAATGCTAATTTCAAATGGTATTTATGAAGCGAGTTGACTGTTGTTTTTTTTGTTTTTTTTTTTTGTATTTTATTCGATCAGACCTAAGAAAAAAGGTAGTGAGAATTATTTAAACCCACATTAAGATGCTTCGAACATTACGCCTTCCAGTTACATAATGTCATGGAGTTATTTGTGATGTCGTGGGGTGTTATTGTAAGTGTGGGATATGCAAAGATATGAAAAGAGTTTATCAACTATAATAGTCGTGCAATTAACTACGATCTGTGGATTTGTATTAGCAAATACAAACGAATGGATGAGCTGACTTTGACCTGAACGGACACTTTAAACAAAAGCCAGTTAACCCACTTTTCCATGTAGCCGTGCCTTTACAAATATTTAGTAATGTTCCAACCATTAATGCCATCCTCTACACCAGAACTGTTTGCACAATGATTTTCTGCGTAATCTTTCTAAATTATTCGCAGTGTAATAAGAAAGTAATCAAGCCTGGTATTTTGTTTGTGAGCAAATGTGATGGATAGCAACGCGTAACTACGCAGTGAATTCGATACCTATTTTTGACTGGTCAAAAAGAATTAATGTGCCCGGTTTGATTGACAGGTTGGAACTATCCATCTGGTCTTGAGTCTGCAAAACAAAATTCCCGCCCCCCCCCCCCCCCCCCCGAAAATCCGAAAATGAAATGCACTGTCTCTAACAATAATTGAATCGCTTCAGTAGAAAAATCTAAATAAACACACAAGTGTGACTTATTGTTTAACACTCAAACCCCTATTGACGATGGAGGTAGTTATTCGTACAATTACGATGATAAATTAGTATGCACCGTACACTAGCTTCATTTGTTCATTTGTTGGAATCTGTAGTAACATGAAAGACTGTTCATCCATAAAGTTCAACGGCATTTAATGCTACAGTTATATTCGCTTTCACACGGGTATGACTCGATCGTACATGTACTGTTTCTATGTAGCGCCCTACAGCACCAGTAGTCTCCACCAAAACAAATACCTTTTTGTTCAAGTATAATGAAAAGTAAATAATCTGAGTTTATTATTTTTCGCTTGGTTCCAATTTTCGTGGATTTCGTGGTTGCTATCAAGTACATATTTAGAGACCTGACAAGCAATGAAAATAGTAGGACCCCTTCTCTAATTCACGAATTTAAGTTCCCACGGAAATGTCAGCTTTTGCCAAAACCATACAAATTGATATTACGAAAATAAAAGAACTAACAGTATTATGCACACAAATTTAAGTTTGCAATACGAAGCAGTTTAAAAAGAAGCGAGTCATTTATTGGTGAGGAGGACAGTGCAATATGAATCCCTTTTATAAAAACAAATCATTTATTGGAGAGTGAGTAATAAAAATCCCTCTAGTAAAAGCATGTAATTTATTGGAGAGGGGGATATAGTGTATAATACGAAACCCTCTTATGGAAACAAGTCATTTATTGGAGAGTGCGTGTGTAATACGAATCTCTCTTATAGAAACAAGTAATTTATTGGAGAGTGCGTGTGTAATACGAAACCCTCTTATAGAAACAAGTCATTTATTGGAGAGTGAGTGTGTAGTACGAAACCCTCTTATGGAAACAAGTCATTTATTGGAGAGTGAGTGTGTAGTACGAAATCATCTTATGGAAACAAGTCATTTATTGGAGAGTGAGTGTGGTACGAAACCCTCTTATGGAAACAAGTCATTTGTTAGTGAGTGAGTGAGTGTGTAGTACGAATCTCTCTTATAGAAACAAGTCATTTATTGGAGAGTGAGTGTGTAGTACGAAACCATCTTATGGAAACAAGTCATTTGTTAGTGAGTGAGTGTGTAATACGAACTCATCTTATAGAAACAAATCATTTATTGGAGAGTGCGTGTGTAGTACGAAACCCTCTTATGGAACCAAGTCATTTGTTAGTGAGTGAGTGTGTAGTACGAAACCATCTTATAGAAACAAGTCATTTATTGGAGAGTGAGTGTGTAGTACGAAACCCTCTTATGGAAACAAGTTATTTGTTAGTGAGTGAGTGTGTAGTACGAATCTCTCTTATAGAAACAAGTCATTTATTGGAGAGTGCGTGTGTAATACGAAACCATCTTATAGAAACAAGTCATTTATTGGAGAGTGAGTGTGTAATACGAAAACATCTTATAGAAACAAGTCATTTATTGGAGAGTGAGTCTGTAGTACGAATCCATCTTATAGAAACAAGTCATTTATTGGAGAGTGAGCGTGTAATACGAAACCATCTTATAGAAACAAGTCATTTATTGGAGAGTGAGTCTGTAGTACGAATCTCTCTTATAGAAACAAGTCATTTATTGGAGAGTGAGTGTGTAATACGAAACCATCTTATAGAAACTAGTCATTTGTTAGTGAGTGAGTGTGTAGTACGAAACCCTCTTATAGAAACAAGTCATTTATTGTAGAGTGCGTGTGTAGTACGAATCTCTCTTATAGAAACAAGTCATTTATTGGAGAGGCGTGTGTAATACGAAACCATCTTAAGAAACAAGTCATTTATTGGAGAGTGCGTGTGTAATACGAAACCATCTTATAGAAACAAGTCATTTATTAGAGAGTGCGTTTGTAATACGAATATCTCTTATAGAAACAAGTCATTTATTGGAGAGTGCGTGTGTAATACGAAACCATCTTATAGAAACAAGTCATTTATTGGAGAATGTGTGTGTAATACGAATATCTCTTACAGGAACAAGTCATTTATTTGAGAGTGCGTGTGTAATACGAAACCATCTTATAGAAACAAGTCATTTATTGGAGAGTGCGTGTATAATACGAATATCTCTTACAGGAACAAGTCATTTATTGGAGAGAAGAATATAGTTTCCATTTCGGTTTTGGTCAAAGAGTGTCCGTTTCATGGAACTATATATAGACACACTGTAGTCACTGTTCCTCGAACGAGTTCTTTAACAAAGAAAAATATTCGTTAATAGTAAAGGTTTAACAGAGTGTGGACAGTGCTGAGGCTTGGCTAAACCTTGGTTTGAAATTAAGCTTTGAACCTTGTCGAAGCCGATTCGATTTAACTTCTTCAAGTTGCTGAACCGGAAAAAAACACCATAATATCTAATTGTCGCATGAACTAACCATGCTCGTTGCTATAATTATATCGATACAATATTTGCTTTCAAAGAAAGCATTTGCTAGCCTGGAGCCTTTTTTTATTTTCTTGAAAGCCGAGGTGATAACGCATTTAATTGAAAATTTGAACATTATTGTTCTCGTATGCATTGGAGCTGTCTCAATGACAAACACGGGAAGTCAGTACTAAAGGTGCCAGCTTACCTGATTTTCTGCCTATCGTCTTGTGTAAAGAAGAGTCATCTAAAGATGTTATATCCCCTCTAGTGCCACGCTTACGTAAAGACGCCTACGCAAACTATTCTATGACACACCACTCTCAATGCTGCTACTACTTTAATAATACCCCATGGTGCAGTGCTTCCAGTTAATATACTACTTATGACACAATTTGTTTTCTTGGTAACATAAAAAATACTGAATGCGGGAAATTTTAAGTATCAAAAGACACCCATAAGAAACTTGGTTGACATGTGTAATGTTTTGGACTGTTTGAGAGTGACGCCCCAGAAACGAAAATGTTTATGGACAGGCAGGCAGGCATTACAATAATTATATCCACCATCACCCGTATTAGAAACAACAACAACAAACAAGAAGACTGAGTCATTTAATCTCCGCCGCGCCAAAGTGACCGCTATGAAAGTTCCTACAGACACAAGAAAGAGCATGGTAAAAAGTTGCCCGAAAGGGCACTTGAACTGCACTTTGTCAGGCCAGAATGACACCTGAAGCACGTTCTGCTCAGTCAGAAGGGTACTTGGACTGCAAGCTGTAATCCTGCTCGAATCCGTTCAACCAAGCAGTTCTAATCACAACAGCTTTCTCGACGACGTCGTATAGTTTGGTTTTTGAGCTAGTTAAGGAGACCCTTTACTATAGAAACAAGTGGGAAGTAAAGAGGAATAATTAGGCGAAAATACTGGATTGGGGCAGGGTGGCTGGGAAGGCGATGGATATAATTAGATTTAATTAAATGGGAGGAAAATTTCGCTTCCGACTGCAGCATTTAATTGCAGACAATTTGAATTCCGTCACAGAACGTAAAATTATTTGTATATGGAACGAACTCCGATTTATAACTGTTCCCATCACTGTAGATGTATGGCTATTTGTCGCTGTATGG
Organism: Margaritifera margaritifera; assembly: GCA_029931535.1. Lineage (NCBI taxonomy): Eukaryota > Metazoa > Mollusca > Bivalvia > Unionida > Margaritiferidae > Margaritifera > Margaritifera margaritifera. Next base: position 1,675,719 of record JAQPZY010001636.1, on the reverse strand, counting down.
TAGTAACAGCACGGCATCACTGGTGGCTACAATGGCTATGGTACTTAATGGGCTAGAGCCCAGCTGGAAGTAAAGTGCATAATGTCATTCCAATGCTGTTGGCTACGGACCTCTTCTGTAGGGTGTACTGAAAGCTTTACAATTATAGAAAGCCAGTATGAATACTATGACACTCACTTTTTAAAAAATTCCATTTCAGCCAAATTTGTTGTGCATTTTTCTAGAATTTTTAGTATTTAGGAGAAAGAAACAAACATGGATACTGTTATAAGCCCCTGACACGATTCTTTTTTTTATCTTTCTGTTTTGAAAAGCCTTTCTTTCTGCATTTTGTAAAAAAGTTTTGTAGAAGTAGTTTTTAAGCATTACATAGAATGCACCTCGAAACAAAATAACCGCATTTATTTCAAAATACACCAAGAAATTGGTGAGTGCATGGGTTGTAGGCACCAAATTAAAACATACTTTAGATTAAGAAACAGTCCGTAACTTCATCTGCCCACGATTTTGTTCCCTTTCACTCCAGCCAATATTTCGTTCCTAACTGAACTTGCCATACACTATTAGTTCACATGAACTTTATGACGCAATGCTTAATATTTTATAGTTTTTTTTAATTTACATTTTCCTTTTTTTATTGCCATTATGGTTTTTCACTAACATTGTATTCTGCAATATCTTAACTGATAGAACAAAATCTGGTAATTTTCAGGTAGATGACGTTTGATAACACTACGGTATGTTAGTGGCATGTTTGGTGTAAATATTCTAATTGTGTGCAAATGATTGACCCCTGATGTTAAAAGGTTGCTCAATCAATGTTAGCACCCATAAACTTCTCACCCTTAAGCGACAAACAACCCGCAGTGTTACCTTATTAAATATATGACAAAACTCTGCGTCTACAGACTTTTAGCATACAGTTTACATTCAAATTATATATATATATATATATATATATATATCTATATATATATATATATATATATATATATATATATATATATATACCGTAACTTTCATCACTTAGTGACGTAATATTAAAAAAATTAAAAATATGCGTGTTTATGTCCCATGGGAAAAGTTATGCACCTTTACATTTTTAACACATTTTTGGTCTTCAGAAATCACATAATACTGGATAATCAGATGAAATAAAGAATTGTGTCTAGGGCTTGACTGAATTTTACTGGTCATTGCCTGCACATTTTCGAAGTTAAATGGACATTATCACACGACCAATGCAAACACTCTATAATTATAAACAAAAGCTACGTGTCTCATCGTGCACTGACAATATAATGAAGACTGTTAACCTATCAGGACTCTATCTAACATAAATGGCAGTGGGGGATAGGGGTTGACCATTAATTAAACACAACTTGTTTCCATCCTTACACATTATTATTAGAAGCTAAAACTCTTATGCTTAATGTGAATTAAATGAATACTGGGTTGGACCTGGCTGATATAAATAAATCTTCGACCTATGTGAATGATAGTAGGATCTGTCCATGCCCTGCCACAATATGCACGATTTAAACATTGTCTCCGATATTCCTTATTGGAAAAATCCATCACGTGATTATCTTCGACAACTCTTCGGCACCCTATAGCTTTGAATATTCAATAGCAGAGAGCCATGCTTTATTGCCACGCATCAAGGCGCAAGTATATTAATTTCGGAAGGCATTTCAACCAATTTTTTTCTAATGAAAAATGTACCCAAAATCCGTGTAAGAAAGGATATCTTATTGTCTGAAGTGGCACACTGACACACCATTCGCAACTTCGAGGTCAATCGTATGGATCATACCTCGAATGTATGCCTATAGCTGCCATTAGAAGCCATTCGGACCATCTGGACTTTTTCCAAACAAGGAACTATTTTTTCATTCGCAACTTCTTGGTGAATCCTAGGGTCATTCTTATCGTAGAAATAGTCGAGGTGGTCCGAATAGATTGCTGTTTCTTTTATTGCGAAGAGATTTCCAGCGAACAAAATGTATAGTTTTTCTGTAAATTACTACGTACATCTAAAGCATGTTTTTGCTTCGCAGAAATAGCCGAGCTGGTCCGAATGACTGGCACACTTGTGCACAATTAAATTATTGTCTCATGTTAGTGTAGGCGAGGCACGTGGGAGTTATTCTTACAGGAGTTTCAGCTGGTATAGAAGGTAGCAATCGCAGACCGGTGCAGAATTAAATTCTTATATGTGTATTTGTGTGTGCGCTACCAAAAGTTATGTGCTAGAAAGCGTATTTCCAAGAGCATGTGATATCAATCTACTTTGCATGTGGAAATTTCAAAAGTCCTTTGTATCTTTTGTACCTTGATTCTTAATGCGATTAAATCCATATTATAGCTGTAATCGAGTGTCATTAGGCGTGTAACAGCAAATAGATCTGCAAGGGAGGCAACCTGCGAGTTGAATTCAATCTGCGTCAAATACGTTATTTAAAAATAAAAATAGAACCCAGTTCTTTAGAAATTCTTTCTGTACCTCAGTGTGTAGATTTTATATTGACACATACAATGAGCACAGATAATCGTATGTTGCGCAGTACTTAAATGAAAGTATAGCATATTGCAATGCTCCACGTCAAAAATGCATGCAAGCATGGTACTAGAAGTGCCCTTTTACACCCAATTTTGAAACAACCACGCCCATTATTTTAATAGCCTGTCAGGTGCTAGTGCCAAATTAAAGCAGCAAAAAATATATGCCAGTGCGTGAAAAAAGTACTTATCATTATTATAGGCTTTGTTGCACGCTAAAACATAAATAAGTAAAAACAAACTAGGTACTATTTTCTGTCAGCCATGTTTTGAGGGCCACCAGGAAACATTCATCACATTAGTTGCGTCATACCAAAAAAGTGTATGTATGTGACTGCAGTTAGTCTTCATGTACTCTGAGAAATGTTCTCTTGGCGAGGTAATCCAATCCCACGGTTATGAGCACTACTGTTTATCCCCCCCCCCCCTTTCTTCCGGAATTTGTGATTTCTTAAGTGAAGGTGTCTTATTGCTATGATGGGTCCCAAATGAATGCCATCTCCAATACAGTGTCCCGCAAATGACCATACAGTCGCTTTTTTACATCACTTTGCTAGGCCTGGTTATACAGAAATAACTCGGTGAGAAATTTAAATTCTGCAATGTATACAAAGCATAGTTTACTCTGTTTAAAGAATCGTACGTCCCAAATTCATACTTGAAAATTGGAACTTCCGGAAAACATACACTGTGAATCAGTCTACTGATATTTCATGAGATAGGGATTTCCTAGGCCCTAGAAATCCAATTACTCTCAACAATCACAAGACGAGAAATAGGTTACCTTAAAATAATCACACAACTGCTGAAAAGAATATTCCTGCTTCAAATAGATTACCTGACTTACTTTTCCTGCCCCATGCCACTAATTTGTTTTTTTAAAAAGGTGTCTTACTTTCCAAGGCAAGCAATGAATTAAATATAGCGGAGTCTTCAAGCTCTTTAGAAAGCTAATGCTTGTACACTGCATTCTATATTTATTGTTAGAAAATTATCTTTGACACTCTTTGGTAGACTGTAACTCTAGTTTTGTATAACCTATGGGTCCTGGCTTAACCGACTTATTTTTTACTCTAAACTCTAGACCCCGGTCCAGCCACGTAACGTTTTGAACCATTGTTTTGCCGTTTTGGTAGATCTGATCAAAATTTTTCTAAAAACACGGTTTTAAAGACTGTTTTGTCTCAAATGTATAACTTTTGGGCCAACCACCTAATTTTTGCCCTAAACCACAGGTCATCTGAGCCACTATCCTAGGGCCATCTGCCCGGCTGACACACAAAAATATAGGATAAAAAGCCAGGACCTATTCTCCCAATTTTAATAATTACATAAGTAACAATGACAAATCTTTGCAAAATGCCAACCTTATTGCCTAAAGGGTCTCGCCTCTGGATAGATATAGGAAAGAAAATACTTACCCACAGGTGAGAGGGCACGTGCCTTTTTCAGATCTTTATTCTTACTTTCCACTTTCGAAATGTTGTGTTCCGTTTTTGTGCATACATGCGATTCTGTGTCATGATCACGATACTTTAGCAGTATGTTTTTTTTCAAATTTATATTTGCGTACACGAGAGTTTGGGTCATGCTCATCATACTTTAGCAGTATGTATGTTTTTTGTTTGCATGCAAGAGACTTTGTCATGCTCATGATACTTTAGCAGTATGTTTTTTTAAATTTGTTTTTGTATACATGTGATTCTGTATCATGCTCATGATACTTTGGCAGAATATTTTCTTTTTAAATTTGTATTTACATACATGAGATTTTGTGTCAGGCTCATCATACTTTAGAAGTATCTTTATTAGGACCTTTTTATGTCTGCGGATGTAATTTTGCCTGGTTTTTATGCGGCTAAGTTTTAGGCAGTAAGGTGATACTCAATTATATATGCAAAATATTTTAGGTGGAAACCTGGGTTCAAAATCTAAACCTTTGGTTTACAAGTCTGGCGCTTAGAGCGATCGGCCAATGAAACTCAGTTATTTAATACTATAATTTCTAGCCTATACGAGGATTGACTACGCTCCCTGTCTGCTGAGATAAATAACATTTTTTTTATTAATAGTATCTTTAGATAAGCAGTTCCCACGGCTTAAAGCCTCAGTTTCGTCCCCAGTACTTTTTTTTATACACATCCGATAAATAAAATCTACATACGGCAGATGTCTTGTAAACAGTTTAAAGTCCAGTCGATCTCATACCAATAACCTAGAGTATCTAGTTATTATACGTACATACTATAGTCGAAAAATGTATAGAATTTAATTTCCAGAGCCTAAAAATATCTCTAAAAATACTAGGTATACAGTATAGAGTAAATAAATATTATGTCTAGACAGATCCAAAACCGATCAATAAGCTACACACATAATACAACACATATGGAGGTATACGCAAGCTGGCATTTTTATGTATAGCAAGCATGGTGGTTTTTGTTGTTGTTTTTTTTATATATTAAAATTTACATAATTGTGTGGCATAGACTAACAACAAACATTATATTAAGGTATAAATAGAACGACCCTAAAAGTCCTGTTGGTTTACAAATGAACCTATGAAATATTCCCATCCTGTATACATGTATATTTCATTGGCGCGATAGTTTAAGATAGACCGATTAATAAGCATAGCACCATATATATTGGGACATACGCGCGCCGACTTTTTATACTAGATTTTTACGTATGGTGGGTTTTTGTTCTTATAAAAACTAATTTGAAGGCAGTAAAACATATCTTAATAAACGACATACACTCACAAAGAACAGCATTTAAGAGATCTATACTACGACCCTAAAAGTTCAGTTGCTTTTAATAAATATTATTCAATTTTGGAGGCAAATTAAACTTGATAAGAATATGATTGCGAATCAATCTTTAAATCCTATACAAATAACATTAGCCAAAACAATTTATGGTGGCGTTACGGTGCTTAAGGTAATAAGTTGCTGATATATAACTTTAAGAACTAATATCGCAACAAAATTAAGTTATTAATGACAGGTACAGATTCTCCAAGCATAAGTGTTGAAACAGACAACTTTTAAAATGATATGAAACAAAATATACAGTTTTACGTATGGAAAGTTATGGAATGCCATTAGCTAACAAGAAAGCTACTGGATTGTTTAAGGATGAGATGAATGACGTACCAATACAATAATTTTGTGGCCTTATAAGTAAGCTATATGCTTTTAGAACTGACATAGTAGCAACAAAGCATGCAAGGGTATTCAGAAATCTGTTGTTAAAAAGAATCTTAAATTAAATATGTATCAAGACTGTTTTGTTTAACCAAAATATCAATCACCACGACGTGAATTTACTTATACCATGCCATTACGAGATACACAATATCCCGTTAAATAAGGTTTCTCTTGTACCATATAATGATAAACGTTATTTAGTTCATAATGAAAATACTTTGCTTTGTGCTCACTATTCTCCTAGGAGTCCAACTAGTTATTCTCCTTCTACCTTGTAATCGAACGAATATTCCAGCCTCATTACTAGTTGTTGTTGTTGTTGTTTGCCTTTAACTTTTCAACTACCGTCAATACAAACTGCAAATTGCATAGACCCAGATCTGCCGGCGCATAATGCGCCGGCAGATCTGGGTCTATGCAGTTTGTAAGGACTTATCAGTAGAACAAACAACACAGACCCTGATCTGTTGGCGTATTATGCGACGGCAGATCAGGGTCTATGTTGTTTGCATTTGGATCCGGTTTATACGCGAGTATATAAGGTGTTTCATTTATAATAACTGCTTGTATTTCATCATTTTCATTAAAATTGTTTTCCATAGACTTTTTATCTTTTAAGTGAAAGACTACTTTAAGCTTAACATTTTCAAGAAGATCTATTATGAATTATATTTTTGTACTATTACCCATAAGTTATTCTAGAATTCCTACCACTGAATGCTAGCTTTATTAAGTTAGATGCTTTCTCTTTTACGTCATCTAAATTCTCACAATCGTCTATTAGAAATTAAGTACTAGTATTAGTTTCCTGGTATACGCTAATAAATAATTCTAGCCATGTATCAAATTTATCACCAGGGTCTATTAGAACTACATTTGTTGTCCCTTAATAGCCAGTTTCTGTTGTATGTCTTATTGTACATAAAGGCTGGGCAGATAATTACAATTAAATCAAAACCGTTATTTATATTCTATTTCAATCAAATATAGTGCAAACGTTGTCTTTTCGCAATTTATAACACCAAATATGATCATATTAAAGGTTTCTTTTATGTACATTTAGTAGTTAGTAATCAGGACGGGATTATAGAACATAACACATTTTAATTGGTTGTTCTTACTATTTACCTGTACATATTTTTTTTTTTAAATTACACTTTTTTTGTACACTGACGTTTCCTTTTATGTTTATTTATTGGTGTATTCTTTGTTGAACATTAGCTAATATATATCCAGCTACATGCAATATATTATCATGTATGATTCTTAAGTCCAACCATAAACAATGGTGATCAGTATAAAATGTCTTACACATATATTAGTAATATGAGTGTTATTTTGTTATTCATCGAGAAAACGTTACACGTTTCTGTAAATTGCTGATCCAAGATATACCTCTATGAATAAAACATATTTAGTAAGATTAGTAAGCCCCACATTATTGACATTTAACACTATGGCTAATAAACCAGGTGGAAGTAACTTTTGCAAGATATAGATTGGAAAAGAACAGGCAACATTTGGAATAAGGCAGATATTATTAAAATAGAACTAGATGCATTTAAAGATATTGCTGCTGAAACAAATATGTTAGACTCTTTAAAAGATATAGCATAAATACAAAAGAATTTAAATATGAAAAATACTTTTTTTTAGAAAGAAAGAAAAAAATACATATATTTAATTAAAATTCTTATTTTAAAAAAGCAATTGAAAAAAATAAACATAACGGTACAACAGAAGAAAATAATATGCAAAGCATAACGCGTACTTGAATTTAAACAAGAAACAAAAGCACATCTCAAGCATTGACTGGTGTACAGCCCGGCCGTTACAGCTATACAAAGTTGCAACAATAATATATATATATATATATATATATATATATATATATATATATATATATATATATATATATATATATATATATATATATATATATATATATGGAATGTATAAGACAATTTTCACTATGATAAGGAAAATATTGATTCTACGAACCAAATTAAAAAATGTAAAACATGACCTAGGAAAATTTATAACCAGAGAAAGAAATGTTCGTAGATTGTATACTGACCAGGAAGAAATGTTCATAGATTGTATACTGACCAGGAAGAAATCTTCATAGATTGTATACTGACCGGGAAGAAATGTTCATAGATTATATACTGACCAGGAAGAAATGTTCATAGATTATATACTGACCAGGAATAAATGTTCATATATTGTATACTGACCAGAAAGATAGAGACTTAAGAGGATATGTGACTACAGTTGATGTTGTAAATTCAAAAATATTATCAATGAAAACAGACTTTCATTTGTACGACAGGGAAATAGCATAAATAAAAAAGCATTTCTAAAGAAAAAGATGCAACTAAAGAAGCTAAATTAGTTACAAACTTATGAAGTAAAAGAACACAAATAGTTGCGTATTTAACAGATATAGAAAATAACTTTGGAGAAAATATTAATAACAATGAGTCAAAAATGTTTTATGTATGATGTTTATATAATATTATAAATATTTTAGGAAATTATAAATGTTTCTTCACTTTAATATTTGCTTAAATCTTAATGTTATCAGGAAAAACATGTTTAACTAGTGTCCTTGAATTAGGTTGTTTTGATCAATATGTTTTCTCATTTTGAAGGTCAAGGTTGATTTTTGTTTACAAGTAAAAATTCCATTAAGATGACACATGTTCTAGAACATTCTGTCATGTGACCAATCTTTATATATGCCATGTTTGGTGGACATTTATTCAGTTTTGACATTACCATCAGTCTTGTAAAGAGCTATTACAGTTGTGAAAATTCATTCCAAATTCTAAGAGAGGAATTATTTTAAATATTCATTGGATTATAACAGTGCTCATAAACTTTTGGATTTTGGATTTTTAATTGATGATTTTGGAATTTATGTGAACTTATTCAGAGATTTTGGAATACTTCATTTTGACATCAGCACATCAAGATTTCTAGTACATCAGGACTTTGGAGACCATTAGCACATCATAACATTCAAGGACACAGCCGTGAATTCGGAACATTCTATATTTAGGACTTGTGATTAGAACAATCATTCTTATTGGATTATTAGGATTTCAAAACACATTACTGTAAGTGACTTTTTGATTTTTCATTTTAATTATCTAGTAATAAATTGCTTGTTGATTTTTACTTGATTTGTTGGTTTCACTTTCTTTCTGTTACATTTTTCTTAGACCATAGAGTCGTAACAAATGAAAGAAAGTTACTATTCGGTGCAAGGCTGTTGGAAGAAAAAGGTGTAACAATTGCTACTGTTTTTGTAGCTATTGGTATAATTAACAAGACGCAGTGGCGGTGGATTTGCCCAAAAGTTAGAAATCTGGGCAAGAAAGTCTTCAGAAGAATGCTTTTCGCAAAATTTGTGGCCGGTCCGGGATTCTAGAGTTTATGGTCAAACAATTTGTTGGCTGAGCCATAACCTAGGGATTGATATACGACTAGCTTTGCATATTCATCGAAGAACTGTGAATCGATTACTCTTTTGAGGGAGAACCCCCCCCCCACCCCCACCCCACCCCCACCCCAAAAAAAATCCAACAAACAACAACAACATATAATTAAGCATTAAGGCAAGCTTTTGGCTAGTAGTGTATCATATGTAATGTCAAGGTCATATTTTATGCATTTCTATCGTCTAGCCAAAATCACCGCCAATTATGACATCTATAAGTTTAAAGGAATCTTTTTTGCCATGGTCCCATAATATAACTTCCATAGACACCATGTGAAAATCTACTTCTGACTTCTTAAAACGGTTGAACCAAGTTTGATCAAACTTGGTAAAATGTTTTTACGTAACATATCAGGCTTGTGTTCAGTGCTGCTTCTCTATTAACAACATAACTTCCATAAAGTTCAGTTTGAAAATTTCGGCTGGAATTAAAACAGACAGACTACGTATATAGTGCTCTGATTAACAACAAAAAGTATAGTTGCACAATGTACAACCTTTGCATGTGTCTACTTATGGCATTATTACTACTTCTGTACTGAGAACTTCGTCGCCAATTTTTTTTTTTTAAAAAGAGATATTTATTGGTAACACTGCATTACTTTAGTTTCACGGATAAAACTAAAGATGAAACAATACTAAAATCCTTGATATTTTGTGACGATGGTTTAGTCTCAAAGGTATATTACAGAGAGAGAGAGAGAGAGAGAGAGAGAGAGAGAGAGAGAGAGAGAGAGAGAGAGAGAGAGAGAGAGAGAGAGAGAGAGGAGGGGGTTGGTAGTGTGTTGAAACCGACTTGCACATAACGAAAACCATTAAGTAGTGAGTCTTGTTGCAATTAAGCTAACACTTTACGCGATGACTTAATTAATGCCCTGTGGATAATTGTAACGCTATTTGACAGAAAAGTCTTTATATAAGCTTATAGTGCAACTGTACCGATAATACTCCTGGTACAGAGTTCAGTGTCATTCTGAAAATACATTGACCCTGCGTTATCAGTTTAGACACTTATACTATGCGCATTAGTCAATGTTCAGATTTCACTTGCTGACAGTTTGCCAGTTTATCTATCCATGTGTTAGTCCGTCCTGGTCACCACAGTGAATTTTTGATAAGGGTAACATCCTATAATTTCATCTCATTATGAGGGGAAAATGTCCACATTGATAATCTGAATACCGTCTGTACTCGCTTACAAGACGGGTCCAACTGCAACACATACCCTGATCTGGCGTCGCTTAATTCGCCGATCGATCAGTTTCTATGTTGTTTGTTCTACTGATTACTCCTAACAAACTGCATTGACCCAGATCTGCCGGCGCATTATGCGACGGCAGATCTGGGTCTATGAAGTTTGCAGTGTAACTCAACTTATAAGCGAATGTAGACGGAAGGTTAAAATGTCTTATGTGCTTAGTTTGTTCATTTTAAGTGCAATATCTAAAAGATGGCTGAAATCTTTGGATATCTGTTGGAATATCTACTAAAAGACAATAGTGAAATTATAATGTAGAGACAAACAGTCATGCATACAACTACATATTTCTATAACTAATATATATATACACACACACACATATATATATATATATATATATATATATATATATATATATATATATATATATATACACATACATACACACACATATATACATATACACATGTATACGACATATCAATTCCTCCACTAAAAATTTATACAATTTTATATAATACCTTAGTATTAAGGCCATTGGGATACAAAGTATCTAACCTATTAATCCAGTAACTTTCTATAATGAGTCTGTTCATTTCTCCGTGCACAATATCGATTGGCATCAAAGAAAAATCACGTAAAGAGTGATTATTTGTATTAAAATGTACTGAAATATTGGAGGAGAACTGAGGATCCATACAATTTTTTATATGAAAGAGGTGATTATTCATTCTCTTAGAAACTTGTTGAAGTGTTTGTCCAACATATTGCATGTTACATTTTTTACAGGTTATCAAATAAATTACATCAGTTGATATACAGTCAGTGTTATAACGTAGAGAAAACAATTCTTTAGTATTGGAGCTACTAAAATAGGTACTTTCTCTAATATATGCTCATTGAGAGCACCGACGTCTGTTGCATTTAGATGGTGAAAAACATCTTTTTAAATTTTCTGTCGGTTTAGTTCTGATCAAAAGATCTTGTAAATTCTTAGGTCTTCTATAAGCAAGAATTGGCTTCTAAAAGAGAAGTTATTCTGAATATTTTATACAATTGCATCCATCGTCTGATATACAATTCACAAGATGTAGTCGTAGCATAGGCTATCTATTCTATATCATGAATAGCTGTGTCAATAAGTGAGAAGTTGAGCAATACATTGATTGATTAATTAATTTATTGATTGATTAGATGGTCGGTAGGATGTTATTTGAACTGATTGATTAATTGATTAGTGGGTTCGTGGTTGGTAATTAATTGGTGGATGGGTGGTAAGTTTTTTTTATTTACGTTCGTTCGTTCAGTCGTGATTATCTCTAATTATTTGTCCATTTAACCTTAATACAAAAAAAGAAATTTAAAGAAACACAGAAGATTAAAGTATATAATCACGAAGATCCGTACTGGCCAAATAGGGGATTTGTTACAGGCTGGCTAATATAAAATTGATACAGTTTGGCTATTGTAAAATTTATGTCTCATGTTCTATTCGTTCAGCACACTAGCATGACAACTTTACAGGTACGTCACGAAGGTGCTACATACAATACAATTAGACAATATCTTTGATTTTTATTTATCTCATATTTATTTTATTTTATTTTATCTTTCACTAAATTTAAATCAAGGGATATACTCTGCTTCATTTATTTTATCTTACTTTATTGTAAGACTATTGCACAGCCGTAAACTTTTTATCGACTTAATATCTCCGCATTGCACTCAGTTTTTACTTCCAGCGCGGAAAATGACGCCTGTCCCGTCGAATATTAATGCTTTTAGTGTGATCTGCGATAATCGTATTAGCTATCGAGCCATGAACATCTGCCCTGCTAACCCACTTTCACGACCACTCTTCAGCAAATACATTACCTAATTGGTTCATTTAATATATGTCCACAGAGACAAAACAATCTTAGTGCCATCTGTCCGTAAATACAAACTGCAATCTATCCGCTCCCTGGTCGCCTTAAAACAACGTTAGCTTTTATTTATGAAGCAGAAATAAAATGCACATAACTAAAACATTTAAACCTTTTAACCACGGCAAACGTCTGCGGCGACAATAAAAGCCAAAGACTTGAAGATTGAGAAAATGCAGATTAATAATGATGGGGGATCTTACTAGGTACGTAGATCCCGATGATCTCAAGTGACGCGTGACCCAGTCGAGATCTTTGAGCACATCTTTATCGGATTTTCTGTCCGTCTTCCTCATTTCGTAGTCAATGTCGCATCACTTTCCTTCTTAGATTAAATGCATCAACTAAAAGCAATGTTAAGCATTATTTCAGTTGCCCTCTGACATTGCATTCATTTATTAATGAGGAGTAGGACACAAGACAATGCGTGGATCCTTCAGAGTAAGCATATGCATTTGATGCATTGGAAACTGTACGAAATAAAATGATGTAAAAGTGTTAATTGACCAACACATGAGATAGACAGTCTAAAGGACACACACATGTGCTAAATGGTACGAGTAGATCACATGTCGGTCAACTGAGCTGACCAAGGTCTCTGTATAGCCCAACTCTATGAACCGAGCTTTTGGTTGGCACGTTTGCAAGCTTCCGTCCCCGATCTTTCTGTGGTCGCAGAAGAAGTCAGTGGTTAAATGCTTGAATAGCTTTATTTATGGGTATATTTTTTACTGTGTAATATTATGTTGTTCAAAGATCACATGAACCGAAAACAATTCCAATATGTTACAGACAGATGGGACTTAATTTACGCTGTCTTGAGATGCAGGCAGGCAGTCAACGATCAGGCTAGAGATAATAAAACTATGAACTTGAGTTTGAGGTTGATTTCTTTTTCACACTCCGCCAATCAAATGTAGCATTACTAAAGTGTATCCTCGTGTGATCGGCTGGCATAAAATCGCAAGATCTGATTTCCAGGCTGGTTCCAGTAAGTTCTTTGCTGAAGCCTGGTCCTTAATGTCAATTAGTGTGCAGACATTTTCTTGACCATATGAGTGGCACAATTAGATAAAGTAATGGTATGGATTATTTGACATGCTCTCTGATGTTGTAGTCATATATCAATGAGGAATGGGACACAACACATGCATGGGCGATTTTAGTGTAATCCCAGGTAACAACTGTATTTTAGTTATAAAACCATGACATTGTCTACCATGCCAGTCTACTTTAATGACCTCCATTAAAAAAGAAAAAAAAAATTACCAGAGTAAAATCTCTGAATGTGTGACTGCAGACATTGCAATGTTAGTCCCACTTCATTCTCAACTTCGAGGTCAATCCCACGGATCATGCCTCGAATGTATGCCGACAGCTGCTACGCGAACCACTTCGGCTATTTATGAAACAAGGATTGACCAAGAAGTTACGAATGCATCATACTATTTTTTCATTCGTAACTTCTCAGTCAATCCTACAGTCAATCCAATCATAGGAATAGCCGAGGTAGACTGATTAGGTTGGTGTTTCTTTTCTACGTAGAAATTTACGGCGAACAAAATGTATGATTTTTCTGTAAATTACTGCGCCAACATACATACGAGGCATAATTTAGTCTTGCAGAAATAGCCGAGGTCATTCCGAATGAGTGCCACTTGTCTCTTAAGCAAAAAACATCGAAACAATGTAACAACTGTGATCTTCAAAAAGTAGTAATACCGATCAAGTGAAAAAATCAATAAATGAATCTAATCAGTCATGTAACTATTGCAATTGTTTGCTACCACAATAAACCTGAAACTGGAAATTGAAAGAGGCCACAAAAGGCCTTAAGATTCCAGCTAGATACTGATAATGATGGTTCCGTCTGATAAGTGATATTGTCTTAGTACACATCTCTGCCCGTCAGTCTAATCGTTAGTCTCACTCCTTGGTGACCAATGAAAACTTGCCACATCAATATCCTTACTAATTACATAATGATCGAGTTTATGTGGTACTGTAATTTAAGTTCATCATCTGGTACTACATATATTTGAACTCTCCCTTGATGCTTGTTGTGTAAGTCCATGCGCCTGCCACAGTAGATTTCATTACTCTTAACCAGAGAAATTACCGGAACAGAAGCTGATTCATGGTCAACTCTCATCACATATACTAATGTCATAGATGCATAAACATATTTTATACAGATGCACAAACATACTTTGTATCAAATGTTCTCTCTCTCTCTCTCTCTCTCTCTCTCTCTCTCTCTCTCTCTCTCTCTCTCTCTCTCTCTCTTCTATGGAGCCTCATTGTTAAAGGCACTTATCTCCCATTTCCTGGGCGATAATGCCAATAATGTGTTAAACGGCTCTTAAATCCAACAAAACCAAACTCTTTTTTTTCTATAAAGGAAAAGTTAACGCTTCCTTCATTTAAACACAATGAAGCAAAACCCTGTGAATAAAGATGGCAAGAAAAGGAAAACTACTGCTTTATCCAGGGATGTGGTGATATTAGTGTTAAAAACTATGTCTGTATAGTTGACAGAATAATAATGCTTTTATATAACAGAGCTTATAAGAAATAATAATATACTGGGATTTACTCTCCGAATATCTAGGTCAAATATTAACCTAAATTGCTCTACCATCTGCAATAAAGTGTTATGGAAGTATTAAGTTGCCATCATCGTGACGAGATATTTCCATAACATATTTGATCAAGACAACGCCTGTTACGTCAACAACACGAGTTACCGATTGAAATTTGTTGATATGATTAAGTAAACATGATTACAAATTGATATAAATATAACGATATATCAACATGTTGTCACGATATAACAACCTAAGTATGTAAATTTGTCATCAAGTGCGCCATGTAGTTCATTCACCCTTGAGTGAAGGGTGTAACTCAAGATCACATGCTAAACTACTTATCTCGTTCTCCTTATCTCGTTTCAATCTGACGTCACTAACAAATTTTAATCTGAAATATGAAACCTAGCATAACCAACCTAGACATACATAATTGGCTCGTATAGCTTTTAAGCTCGTTATCATTGTGTTTTCGCATATTACTGTGTAATTTTATGCATCCAAAACGGTGAAATTTGTCATTCTGACCCCAAGACCACTTATTCATATTTCATTTATGAAATCAGGACATGACATAAAACTTAAGTAATCTCATATGAAACTGTAGGTCTAAGCTTACTTAGTGTTACGCTTCTCAAAGACAAAATAAATTTGACATTTATCCTTTCATAACACCGAGCTAATAATAATACACTCCTGATCATTCCTCGAGCTGCATGTACTTTTGAACTATTATGTCCTCGAATTATTAATACTCTCTTCTCTCTCTCTCCATATATATATATATATATATATATATATATATATATATATATATATATATAGATAGATAGATAGATAGATAGATAGATAGATAGATAGATATAATATGGTATAATCAAGGAGAAAAACCTTGGAATAATTTATGCTAACCAAAGTTGCTTTTTCCCCTAAATATTGGGAATATTTTTATATTTACGGACTTGATGGAAACTGCATTTTTTATAGATTTTTTTCTTTTCTTTTACAGAATTATGATGTCTCGTTGTTTTTATAAATGCCCTTTTAGTTCAAATTTTTGACGCGTTGTAGCCTTCTCTCTCTCTCTTTCATTTACGAGACAATTCTTTGTGTAGAAATTTATGTGGGTATAAAATAAACGGAAAAGAAACCTTGCTACAATTTTTTGTTAAAACAATTTAATTCTCTAAGTAAAACTGTTGCTATCTTCTAGACTTTGGAATTATTGATTTTTTTATTTTTATTTCAAACCAAAATTTGATTATTTTGAAAAATTGTACTGGTTAATAGAGAAAGTATGGTTGCACCGAGTTCTTTGTACACTACCTATCTGTTTGGACAAGACTAAAGCGCTCACCAACTGAAAAATACACGTGGTGCCTACTAATAGCCAGGCCAAGTAATGATAGAAAAGCATTCGTTGTATAATACTAGTACCTGACAGGAAAAGCTGGTCAACTTAACGGAAATCACAACCGTATATTTACTAGTTGAAATATACACATAGGAAATTTTAATCGGTTTTATTATGTTCCTTTACTTTCTACACGAGGAGAAGGTGAACCAGTCGATCAACAATATGGCGTCTGGCCCAAAATATAATTACAAAGAAAACTGATCATTTGGAAAATGGAATTTACTTGAAGCTATTCAAACATGAACCCATTCAGACGTCTGCAACGCCACTAAAGACCGGATACCAGCAGCGGGAGATCCCGCCAAAGATCTCACACCTCAACTTTTTTTTTTTTTTTTTTTTTTTTTTAATTGTTTGTTATCATATATGTTTTTTACTTTTTAAACACATATGCAGCGATTAAAAAAATACAAAACATACCCATGGTTGTAAATTTACCCACGGAAAATAAAATACGGCAGTAAAAAATATGCCAGCACAAAGATAAGAGAGGTAAATTATTTTGAAATGACCCACCGTAAAAACTTCACGTTTGTCTGGTTCGTGAAGGGCGAAAAATACCAGAACTTTACATGCCAGGGAAACCTACAAATACTCAATACATGTTAATCCTTTCATTAATATTTATGGATCGTTGAAAATGTATAACCAGATTACATATGAAGTTTACACATACATTTGGAAAGCATTTCATAATAAATGGGTACTAATTTACCGGTTTCCATGTTTCGTGTTCAATCGTAAATTAACACCGTGATTGACCTCAAAACCCTCTGGAATCGTTACAGGTTTATATAAACTAAATCTAGGTGCGACTCGATCTGGGGGCTTTATCGATATCTCTCAGTCTGTGTATTAGTCTGTCTGTTTGATAGTGTGTTCCTCTGTTTTATTGGATGCGGAATTAAATTTATCAGTATATCCACCACTCTGCTTTTATACATTAGTACACTGTATTTGACTATGTCCTCTCCAACTCAAACGTTGAGTAACAGGACCTCGGTAATGTTAGCATGAATCTAAGGCAAATCCCATATACGGACTCACTTGAAGAAAACAATAATATATTAACAGATCCCCCTCCCCCGTTCTTTCTCTCTTCTTGATGTAGTTAAAGTAACATAGAAACAGCAGGAAACGTGAGAGTAAGGTAAGTAATTAACAATTAAACATGTAGATGGGAATTAAAATTGAAGGGGAAAAGGCAACTACATTAAAATAATTTACTGTGTTATAAACAAATTTGACCTGTGTATTCTTGAAGCATAATTATAAAGAGAAATGGCCGTACAAATATGTGCATGAAGGTGCAATGTAGTAATGAGCCCGACAGAGAAATCTGTTTTCCGACAATGTCAATGCCTCAACAAAGAGCGGAACACATAAATAAAGAACTAGGATTTTGCGCATTTCTTATATGACAAAGAACTTATTTTAGTCTAAATAATGTCATATATTCTATGAAATTTTCCTGTCAACAATGAATTTTATTCAAAAGAAACAACTTTTCCTTCGGTTTAAAAAATGTGCTTTATCGGTATTTCGTCCATATTTCACCGGCATTCACGAAGGATAAAAATTGCAACCGGTATGAAATTATAATACAAATTATTTCCGGATTAGTATTTTGTATTATATCAGCAGATGAGAAATCTAATATAATCGATTCAACACTGTACTAAAAATATAATTATAGCTACCTGTACAAGACACATGTAAAATGGCTGAATATATTCGTGAAAATTAAATTGTCACACACACACACACACACACACACACAAACACACACAAACACAAACACAAACTCACACTAAATTTTTCTCATCTCCATCCTTTTGTAGAACACAATTTCACCCTTTGTCCTGTTTGCCTGGGGTTTAAATACACTATGAAACAAGTTAGTTTGTATATTCGTGTTCAGTCTTCCATATTATTACTATGTACTAATGAATAAATATTTTCTCAGCCTGTATTGGTATTACAACTTGTTTACACGTTTAGTATATTTCATCAAGTAAAATATTTCCTTTAGATAGTCCTTTCAGACTTTAATTGATTTTATTCTAGACTAAGCAGACAAGGGTTAATCAAGCATCAGCAAGCTGTAAGCAAGGATCAGGAGCCTAATCATGTACATGTATGATTTTCTCTATGTAGTTATTTATTAGGTACATTCAACCATTTTAAGTTTCAGAGAGACAAAAAGTCTTGCAGGATATAAACTTTCATACTAAATAGCATCAGTTGCTTAGAAACACTGACAAGGATGGACGAATTTACCGACAGGTCCCAATTAAAGGCACACTTCGAGGGACGAATTTACCGACAGGTCCCAATTAAAGGCACACTTCGAGAGAGTTGGGATTACCTTTTATTCCTTTATTTTATCCCAATATGGGGTCATTTCGTGGCAAGAGCTGAGCAAGCCACTACATCAGACCCAGTTCCAAACGTCCATTAAATATCAAATACCTCCAATACATCGTTTTGCAGGCTAGCTGGTCCTCATTTTTGAAAAACAGTTCAGGCACACTAAGGTTTCGGAAGGCAGGGCAGAAAATAAGACCTTCATATCGCACATATATCCTATATACAGTTAGTATGACTATAATTGGGAGGAAATTTTGTTTTTGTTGTTCAAATTGAACAATTTTAACACTGTATTGAAGACAGAAGGGTTATTTTTTTTTTTTATTTTTTTTTTTTTTTTTTACACAACAGCTTAGAAACAAATGTTAATACACCTAAATGAGACGATGAAAATGTTATATGTGAGTCCACTTATAAATACTGACTACTCAGGGATATTTCACGAAATAAATAATAAATAGTCGACGGAAATTGTTAAAATTATAGTATTTTAGCCACAAAAAATTTTTCTTCGTAAAATAGGATTACAATCGACATAAAAATTGAAATTTCGGCACATGTCATTTGAAACAATAAACAACAACAACAACAAAATCACGATTCACTACCTGTCCTACCTAGCACGTGCATTTCTACACGTCATACTGAATGGAACAACTACTGGGAATGATACTATTTTTGCGTCATTAAATTTTAGCGAATCTTTAATTTCAGCAATATTAGCGGCATACAGTTTTAGCGAATCGTTGTTGTTCAAGAATATAATTCTGTACCTGTAAAGGTAATATAACTAAAATAGTGTTCTTGCATTAGTCCAATACAACGGGATTAACAAACGAAACTTAACACAAATCTCTGCCGACACCCATTACAGGTGTTCAAATAGAATTATAGACTAAACATTAATCACAATCAACATCCAAGGTCTAGGTAGTCACTCTTTAACATAAGATGGTGTTTATGGTTAAAGCATATTTATTGCCACAGGGAAAATTTATACCAGGCATATGGATGACACTTACAAATTTATGGCTACAATTATTCTAACCTCGGTTCCGGAACCGTCAGTTCCGATAGTTGTCGGCCTTTATACTACACACATTATGATCTTTCAATTACAAAGTTTGAACATAATATAATAAAATTTAACCAAAATTACTTTCCCCGCTAAATTTGTTAAAAAGTGTATACTACCTAATACTTTGTGCTTAATAGTGTTTACAAAAGAAAACGGTATCTTAAAATGGACATATTTGGAAATATCCGGTGTAAATGTGTAATGCAGTATATACGGTATATTTAATTCATATTTTACTTCTACAGGAGAGGAATTTGTAAGTGTTTCGCATTTGTTTCCAGATCCTGTGATTTTTAATGAGCGGTTCAGCAAATAAAATACTGTTTAAAGTTGGACTATATTAGATACTTCAGACTATGATGAGAGCACTTTTTCCCAACCCGAGGATCCGTAGTATAAAACCTCTCAAGTCTCGTGCCTTCTCAAATCAAACTTTTGTCTGCGAATGAATTTAAGATGTAAAGAAAATTAAATACGCAGGCAATATTCAAATTGTATCACTCCAAATGACTTTTTCATAAAACATAGTTTGACGCAGCATTTCTTCTTCTTCAAAATACATGTCTCTGTAATTCAGTTTAAAAAGTAGCCTTACAATAGAACTATCAGCAGTGAAAGTACTTGCTTCAAGGACTGTTACGCCACTAACTCAGCAGTGAAAGTCCTTGCTTCAAGAACTGTTATGCCACCAAATGTCACTGTTCTTTTTACGCAGTTGTCTCCATGAGACCTCTTTGTCAAAAAGACATAAATAAGAGGTCAATTACTCTCATATACTATAAAAAAGAATTTCCCATCCCACCCGAAGAAAATCCAAGCACCGTATGTACTCGCTTATAATTTAGATCCAAATGCAAACAACATAGACCCTGATCTGCCGTCGCATTATGCGCCGACAGATCAGGGTCTATGTTGTTTGTTCAACTGATTAGTCCTTATAAACTGCATAGACCCAGATCTGCCGGCGCATTATGCGACGGCATATCTGGGTCTATGCAGTTTGCAGTTGGTATTGGCTTATACGCGATTATAGATGGTAACAATATTTTTTTTTTCACTTGATCATTAGATATAGCAGCCGTAATTTGAAATTGGCAATTCAAAAAGAAGACACGGTCTATTATAACACATACACGTAGTATTATTAAGACTAAATATTATACTTCCTGATCTAAGATTTCTGTTTAGCAAATTCAAAAATGTGGACAATGCTGTATTACATCCAGCGTAATGACTTATTACATTAAGCGTTGATTACATTTAACGTTAAGGGATACAAATTCATTACTTTTAGTATTATTTCATCTACAGGTAATTCTAGCGTTTTCATTACATTTAGCGTCAAGTTTTATTACATTAAGAGTGCCTATGACAACATTTTGCGTTTTTTTTACATTTAGTGGGATAACAGAGGGCAATTACATTCAAGTTCTGACCATGTAGTTACGGAACTGTCTGAATACAAATTGAAACTCGTGCTCAAACCAAGCTTTGATTTTCTATAACTTCACTCCCACAGAGGTAAACTCACACAACAAAATTAGGATTATCTGCTTGATTGTTTCTCTACACACATGCCAAATTTTAACGAGATAAAGCAACTCTAAGTATGATTTATTATTTGGGAGTTTTGAGGCAATTTTTTTTTTCTTTTTTCTCAGACAGTTCTGTGATTCTGGGGCCTGCACAGGGGCGAACTTGGGGGTGGGGAGTGGGCGGAACTGGCGCTCCCCCTCCCCCCAAACAATTAGCGCGAAACAGCCTGAACGCTACCTAGAGTAAGTTTTCTTTACAGTTAGATGGTTAAATTTATGCCATGTAAACGCTTACAATACAGGAGCTTCGCCCCATGGGCCCCCATAGGGGGCTCGGTCTCATAGACTCCTCGCCTACTTGTTTACGTCCCCATTAAACAATATTTCTGAATCCGTCCCTGCTGCACTCTCAGTTCTCAAAATTAGGTACACAATTTTTCTCCATAATGAACTCCCATTTGTTTTGTTCTTTGTTTTATTTTTTGAGATAAATAATGCCCTGAAATACATACTAAGTATTCTGGAAATAATTCTGTTTTAAGAACTCAAATGGATATTTGTATCAGTAGAAGCAAACTATGCCTTAAACATGTTTGACCCACCTTCGTGCTGCGTCTGTCTTTTTCCCGCCATCATCTGACATAGTACATCCAGCTGTTTAGCTCGAATTCTCTCTGTCTCCGAGTCCCTCCGAACGAATGGGTCCCTCCTCCGAACAACGGGGAGGATGTAAGTCCAATTTCCTGGATATATGTCCGAATACGTGTTTGTTTTACTCTCCATAGAGGCCCTAGTATCACTAACCGTTTCTCGAGACTCTGTACAGCAATTTTTCATTTCAACACACACTTGAAGATACCAATGTAAGACTATGATGAACGAGTATGTGCTCCTCCTGTTGTTAAATGAACTCTTTTTCTGTCAATAAAAACGTAAACCCCAGAGGTCTTCCAAATGCGATACACGTGCATACTAACAAATTTACATGTCGATCATTGTTTGTGACGGCACTCAAGATAAGTCCTCTTGCAGGTGGTTTTGTCAATACTCCATTACCCTCCCATGGTATGCAGTGAATAATATCTGTTATCAATTTATCCAATGCACGTGAAAAGACAAATTATTTCCAGATGCTGATATTGAGTTTAACTTCCACTCAATTTCTAGTATTCAAAAGCTTTCATCCTTAACGTGCAAGTTTTAATATTTTCCATAAGCACGTGTTAGTATATACACTCATATGAGCCGGTTCTAGTTTACAGCCGTATACTAATTAAGATGCATTTCATTAACTATTTAGAGGTATCCATCCATGAATGTTAGGTTCAAGTCTTCACAACCTTCTCTGTCTATTACACTCAATGTTGTCCGCCAAGAGTTTCATAAATTCTATTATTTAACACTTTGTCACGTAATGCAAGTCCGAAATTGAATCCGTCGTGTACTAACGCCCCTCATGAAAACTTGAGTATTCTAATACAGCTCATATTAAACTAAGCATTCACAAATTCCTTTCATAAATTATACTTGAATATGGAACATAATGGTACACTTTACAGTTGACAAAAGATTATAAAGTCCTCAAAAGGATCTTAAGATAGTTTGAATACAACATCATAAACAGTACGCATGATTAAAAGATGTGCTTATAAAGAACGATTATGGAAGTGAGTCAATACAAGTAAAATTATATTTTTAAATGCTTGTTATTGTGTGCGCGATAAAAATAGTTTTAACTGCTGAATGATAAGACAAAACATGGGTCATATCCTATCCTTTACAAGGCAACATTGGATCAAACCAGTATTCCAATCAGTTTTACTCAGCAAGTAAGGTACGTATCACAAAGACTGATATATAATTAACTCCACCTCACAATGACCTTTTAACCGCCGGGGAGTAATGTTACTTTGGTAGCAGTCTATCGAGACGGGTTTCGGACTTTTCTTCGAACAAAAGAGTTCACAATGCGACAATTATCAGGGCTACAACGAAACTTTAATCTCACGTAGTCAAATATTAGACAGCTAGGCGGGTAGTTTTAGATAACGATGGACTTGGATCTAGGACAACTCGTCGAATGGACAAATTGCTGATGCGGCATCTTGCCTACTAAATTCGTCGAAAGTTGCCAAAAACTAGTCGAAACTCCTACCCGCCCCCCCCCCAAATCCGGGCTTTCGTGTAACTTAACTCGGGTGCCTTCACCACGATTCTTGCAATAATGTATTCCCCCTCCGCCCCCCCCCCCCCATATGTTTTGCAAAACTTTAACACAAAACTTTCACTAACAATCTTAATGCTAACATTGCCGCCGCCTCTGTCCCCGCCAAAAAAGTAATACTTATTTCTCACCATGTTGTCGCTTTCAGACCACCTCGGCTATTTCTGAGATACAAAAATATGCCTCAGATGTACGTCGGCGCAGTAATTTATAGAAGAATCATAGTTTTTATTCATCGATAATTTCTTCCCAAAAAAGAAACTGCAATCTTTTCGGGACCATCTCGGGTATTTCTACAATTGGATTGACCGTAGCATTGACCGAAAAGTTGCGAATGAAAAATAGTTCGATGCATTCACAATTTCTCTGTCAATCCTTGTTTCGTAAATAACCGAAGTGGTCTGAACGGCAGTTAATGGCAGCTATTGGCATACAATCGAGGTATGATACGTAGGATTGACCTCAAAGATGCGAATGCATGTTTACGCAGAGAATTATCTTTATTCAGTATTTCAGTATATCTCAGTATTATAGAAGGTGTATATCCTGAACCACTTTATATAATTATTATCTGTTACTTCAATTTGTATATGATCGTACTACACCGCTCTGCCATACGCACCTGTGCTGCTCCGTCGCTTCGTGGCTTCACAAAAGTGTTACTGACACAGATAAATTGACACACATTACGAGTCGTTATCTTAAGTGGTCCAGAAACTCTCACTTTATATACTACTAGTAAACCATAATAAATTGTCCAGAAACTGTCATACTTTAGTAAACCATGATCAAGTTGTCCAGAAATTTGTATACTTTAGTAAACCATGATCAAGTTGTCCAGAATCATTCATACTTTAGTAAACCATAATAAAGTAGTGAAGAAATTCTCACCTTCTATACTACTAGTAAATCATAATCAAGTGGTCCAGAAACATTCATACTTTACTAAACCATAATCAAGTAGTGAAGAAACTCTCACCTTCTATACTAATCAAGTGGTCCAGAAACCTTCCTTCTTTGGTAAACCATAATCAAGTTGTCCAGAAACTTTCTTACTTTAGTCAACCATAATCAATGATTCAGAAACTCTCACCTTCTATACTACTAGTAAACCATAATCAAGTTGTCTAGAAACTTTCATACTTTAGTAAACCATAATCAATGGTCCAGAAACTGTCACACTTTAGTAAACCATAATCAATGGTCCAGAAACTCTCACCTTCTATACTACTAGTAAACCATAATAAGGTGGTCCAGAAACTGTCATACTTTAGTAAACCATAATCAAATGGTCCAGGAGCTCTTATACTCTTTGAAGTAATAAATGAATAAATCGTCAAAAATGAATGTAGAAATAAATAATATATACACCACTTAAACAATCTATTGAAAAAGACGTGTACAATAGTGTACTAGAATAGTCTGAAAGTATGCAATAACAGACTTAAATTTTTAACAAAATAAATATTATCAGTGACTTTAATCGATAGATCGCACAACGCTTTATTTCACGTTTACACACATATGGATAAAATTGCAGTTGAGACGGTTGGCATTATATCAACATCATTCACAATCGAAACTGTATAAAATTCAAATTTGTAACAAAGTAATATTATCAGGGAGTTTAATCTATTGATAGCAGAATGCTTTATTTCAAGTTTACACACACATATATATACAATTGCAAGTGGTATTTTGTCCTTAATTATGCAGTGTTAACGTTCAAAAGGACCTCACAATTTGCAGTATTAACGATCAAGAGGACATAAAAATGTCCAGTATTAACGATCAAGAGGACATACAAATTTCCATATTAACGTTGAAGAGGACATCAAAATGTTAAATTGCACAGATCAATCCCTCATTTCTCCACTTTGCTTTTGTCAATACAAACTCGTAAATCAGCACATCCGTGACCCCACTGTTATTCAACTACTTCTTGCTAACCGACTTCAGGAGTTTTTGGCGCACGATTTTGACTGGTCAAACTGCAATAACTTTGGCACGATGAAATATAATAAATGAGGATCCTGTCTGATTTGTTGCGCAATTGCTGATAGAATCATAACACAATTTAAGCTTGATTCGGGCCCCTGACATTTTTGTGTAGTAAAAGTGTGAAAAGATGTGTAATTCTGTGAAGAAGAGGAAGAGAGCATTTTGTAAATATTTTTTTTACGTTTCTGATGTTTATTACGTTTCACTCGGTACTCCCCCAAACTCTGGTTTGAACAAATTATAAAGCAATGACCATGCAGATGGACCATTCTAGTTTACTAAGCTTAAACCTATTGCGAATGATCTCAGTCGGAACACATCGGCTTTTATCAACCTAAAAATATAATATTTGTAAAGAAATCATTCATATTTGCACGCAGTAGAAAGCTAGCGGCCTTATCCGCTTCAACATCGGGAGAAAAACTATACCTTATGTGCATTTGACACTTTGGGTTTTTTATTTCGGATGTAAGAAAATAAATCCTCTTGATGTGTTTAAAAAATGCCAAGTAGTTCCAATTGTGATTGAACTGTCACTAAACAATATTAACCTGAGAGCAAAGACGTGAAGAACTCATTACAAAGATGGAAGCTCCGGTAGCTCGGATACTGGAGCAATGGACTCATACTCCAAGGGTCGCGGGTTCTATACCCTCACAGGAGAACCCAGGTCGGCTACCTCAGCGTGTCCTTGGGAAAGGCACTTAGCTGCCATTTCCTCATCATGATATAGCCAATAAAGTGTTAAAAGTGCCCTCAAAACCCACAAAACCAAAACAAACTAAACGTTACAAAGATAAAACTTGACATGCAAGCTGTCGACCACAGTTGCTTGAACCATACAAATACCTTACAGGTCTTGGAGTAAGATCTAAATTCCCAAATCACAGTAATTATTCTACGATTTGTAATCGTCCGCACATATATAAACAAAACCCAGTCGAATGCAGGTATTCCTCAATTTTAGGAAAACACTTTTAGTTTGCAGAGGTCCCGGAAGTAGGCCCATCATACCTCACAAAAGTCCAATGTACAATTACCATTCACCTTTAATGTTATGGAGTAATGTAGCTGTTCGAGTTTAAGAATTTATGGACTGTTTCTAAAATAAGATACATTTCTTTCCGTACAATGCCTCTAGAATAAAAATGTATTGCCCTGATTGACGCTATCAAAACGTACGGATTTCCCAATTCATCATAAACACCGATGATGCAGGGATATTTTATCCCCCAAAATACCCCAAAACAATTACGGAAACGTTTATAGTCTAGCATTATTTTATTCGTGAGTAATGTATCTTTACTTATATTTTATTTTATTTTATTTATTTATTTATCTATTTATTCGTGAAATAGAATCACTATTGACCAAAAAGGTATAGCGGACCTGTAAATGTAAACAATTACCACTTTTCCTACCTTACACTTATGTATACACCTGGTGACAAGGCAAAGGTGTACAATTTTCAGTGTTAAAGAAGGCGCAAACAGACGTATAATCGTGCAAAGCAATATTCTACATTGCTAATGCTGTTTCTAACGAGACTGAAGAACATTTTTGCGCAAGCTGAACTACGTTCAATATCTGCGTAATGTATACATTTTTAACATAATTCATCTTCTTCTACTTTCTACTCTTAAAAGTCAGTTACAGAAAAAAACTTCAAAAAGTTATCTTTTGAAAATGCTTTTTGTAGAATATCATGTGTAGATTAAAAATATGTTTCTGTTGTAATATTTACTTCCAACGATTTCCTGCAATTTAGCGCTAAAGTTAACGAAGAGTTAGAATGTGTAAAATAACTGACTACTTTACCTCCCTTGCGTAAGGCTCGGTTGGCTTTTTATGTGTGAGATTCTAAAACGAGCCGACCAGTCAGTAATTATAGGAAATGCATTTACTGCAGTCGTTTCAAATAAAAATCACGGAATTTATGCTGTGTGCGGTCACTCCTTGTGATTCAAAACAGGGAAAAGACAACTGTTTTCCTTTCTAAATAACGAAAGGAGCTGAAAATATGGAAAATATTGATCTTCCGATTATACTGTGTCAAACGGGAAAGTATTATGAAGAGTTTTCTGAGTAGGCCTAACTGTATATTCTCATTTTGTCCAACTATATTACAAGAGATCAAATCATCACAAATCATTGTAAACTTATAATTTAGGCAATCATCGCGGGAGAGAGAGAGAGAGAGAGAGAGAGAGAGAGAGAGAGAGAGAGAGAGAGAGAATAAGAAGGTGAATATTTAAAAATTATGTCGTTCCTTCTTATAGGACGACAAAATTGAATTGCTAACGCATATCTTAATTTAAATTTTGCTGCATCGATTTATAACGGAGAAAACAGAGCAATAAATATCAAGTAGAACATGATGAAATAGTATCTTAGGAGATAAGAGGTTGCATTAAAGCGGAGGGTGGGGGGTATGGAGGGAGGTAGGGGGTTTCCCAAATTTAATATTTCAAAGAACATTGTTTTTTTTCTCAATGAGTTAGTGTCGCTAATTTTGATTAAAAATGGGGATCTGATTCATTTTTTCTCAGCGTGACATATTTTTAAAGTTAAAACTACGCAGAGTTTGCGCATATGCGTTTAAATGCACAGTATTTTCGTAATTCTTTGTAATAATTGCCATCATTTGTTTTCTTGTTTTTTCTCAATCATCAGTGACCATATTGATTGTAGATGTAGCATTAGTCCTTTGAATTTCTTTAAATTTCCATCAGATCACTGTTAATTTCATAACGTACTGCAAATTCCTAGCACAATAATATATACATCATCGAATTCTTTGTTCAGATGATACGTCACTTCCGCATACATATTTATAGCAGGTAATATCTGTGCAAACTTTTGTGAGGGTCATACTTTAAACGCATTTAAATTTAAACTTTAAACGCATTTATTCGTAACGATGCAATATACATTTATAATAACAACGAATATGCTCTTTTCAGTATGGAAGATTCAAAAATAAGTTTGAAAAGAATCCTCCATATTTGACCTTAAAGTGTAATATTCCTAAATGAATTGGAATACGGAAGCGTTTACATAATGACTTAGATTTTATGGTGAAATTGAAGTAGAACTAGTGTTGAAAAATTTAATGTTGAAAAGGGCAAATATCATGTAAAATTATTGTTTAAAGGACCGACTTGTCCACGATTACATAATAAAAGTAGGACAGTCCAACAGCTACTAATAGTACATTTGTTTATTCATTTTAAATCAAGCATACATTAGACACGATATAATCTGTGAGAAAAGTTCAATATACAAAAAAATTAATATCCTGCAAACCTTGCAAGATTCTTTACAAGAACAAAAAAAAGTTTGCATGAGAGCTACTTAAATATTTTAGTGGATTAAACCTTCTACAAACTTATTCAATAACATCATGAGAACAGGAAGGATATTCTTTGCCGTCTGATTTCATTAATGTCAGAAATAAGAAAAATGTCCAGTTTAATAGAATACTGTATATGAGTCCCTGTTTTAATCGTACTAAAATCAAAATACCCAAATAAAAGAAGGAATTGATGGGGACAAACGTGCTTAAAGGGAAAATAAGGGCCTACAGTTCTACGTATCTACCTGCGTATTCTCAAAACGTACTTTAATCAAATGCACGTTACCTCTCACCTCCAGTAAATGAATCACAGATGTGATTTATGCGTCAAGATAGATCATCAAATTGCTTTCATGAAAACATTTGGAAAACTTCTGTTTTGATAGACCATCGCTACTGTGAACCACTGTAATTTTATTGTGCTAAACGTAGCGCATGAGGTATCATTTCTCAGCTCTAGAGAAAGCTCGTTAGTTTACTGCAGGCTTTCTACTGTGTATCATACTTGCAATACGTAAGATAGTGTCATAATTTCGGGAGAGTGATCTGGAGAATAAAATCACATAAACACTCGATGCCTTTCTCAAATAAACCAAGAGTGAATGAATAAGTGAATTAACGAATACTTTAATTGATAAAGACATTACTTATGATAAATTAAAACGTTGCTACGTTCGACTATATGTTGCACACTTCAGACTGAGTTCTATTTCTTGTCACTGAAAACATTTCTCTGAGAAAATCTGTGAAACGTTTTTTGCAAGCGCATTTACTAATGAAAGATTTAATTAATCGCATGAAATATTTTTCAGCAAAACAAAAGTCAAATTTAATAAAAATGGGCCAATAGCAAGCATCTCTATGGCCTATTTTCACATACCGTAATCAGCATGAAGGATTGTCTACCGTAGCCTTGCCGTCATGTATCAAGTCGTGCGTATCAGATAGGACAGTGACCAACTTATTGATGTAGTCATGTGCTACTGTATATGGTTTTGCCGGCAATTTTAAGAAACATCGTTTAAAATGGAGGTACACTTATGCATGAAATATGTGCCTTTTTAAATTCAGCATTTATATATGCTTTGTTTAGTGGCATGTTTTTGAGGAAGTGGGATGGAGTGAACATTTATTTTTGCGCGGACGGATAGAAATATCATTTAATTTAAATAAATTCCCATAATTGGTCAACTCTGACGTTCAAGTTGCTTCTCCTTGTCGGTGACTCGATGGATGTTAAACTGGTCGTTCGATTTCAGTATAATATGACAGGTTTGGTTTGGTGTTTTACGGCACACCAACACATGAAGGTTATTAGGTGACGAGGCAATTCAACTCAATTGCATTGTTAAGGGACAGACAACGGAATACTACGGCAGATCTGATTGTAATATCTGCACCCGCACCCTTTTGATCACGACTTCGTCACTCTAACCACTGAGCCACCGCGAGCGTGTAATACGATAATACGAAAGGACTTCTACAGTCCTACCTTCAGGTACCAAAACAGACTAAACGTTTTTTTTTTATCTTCAAAACTGAATAGTAGCTATCTGCAAAGAAGCATACTGAAGTCCACTACCCCGTCTTCATTTCGGACCGGAACATACAGATTAGAATCTCAAATGTATAACTGACAAAGGGGCAGAGATCCCCCGATCCCCGCCGCTATTTTTTTAAAAAAAAGTAAAAATGGTACACTTTACAGCATAAAAAGGAAGAAATGTGGCCATTCTATGCAAACCGAACCACCCTTTAAGCTTGTTAAAATATACGTCTATCAAGACAACTGAATGGATATAGGAGGCAGTGGCGGCACTTGAGTTCGAGGCGCCCGGGGGCTATGATCTTTAGTGACGCCCCTACCGAGGCGCCCAGGGGGCTATGTTCTTTAGTGGCGCTTCTACTTTGCCACAGAGAACAGTTTTTATGTCAGTTGCCAACGTTCCCCCCCCTCCCTTCTACTCCCCGGTTACAGCTACAAAAAAAAGCTCCCGACGGCGTACCCCTTGCCCGGCGCCCGGGGGCAATTGCCCCCCCCCCCCCCCGATTCTCCCCGTCGCGCCACCACTGATAGGAGGGCATAGATCAAATATATTTAACAGAGTGAGTGGTCTTTTTTGTCTGATACTAAATTATTATGTGTCTATTTGGGTCGGATATATACTTGGTCCATAGCAACATCTTTAATTATAGCTGTTACATGCCATCGTGTTAGATGTAGAGCTTATACAAAACAGTGGAATTATGCACGGTAACGGAAACTAAGAGAGTAATCTTGGGGTTTTTAATTGAAATTCTTTATGTATCGGTTTCATTGAATCTACCGAAGATAAAATCGTGGGTTACGACCTAGTTGTCTCTAATTTGTCATATCCTCCTATCGCTAATTCGGAAAAGCTAATCTGTTTTAACTAGTGTAAAATACCATTCCCACGAAATTTCCTCGTCATTCTAATTCGCAGTTACAAAGTTTACGCACGGTCCGGACCTGCCAACCTTGGCGGTGACAATCCGATATGAACTCTTAATCAACTATGAAAAATCATTTTGCTTAATTCACCCATTCGTAATCCAAGAAAACTCCAATTTTTCAATGAAAACATTATCAGCTTATTTTCAATCTAGATTTGATCTGACAACTCAAGCGTGAGCATACGATTTGTTTTCCTCTCATGTACCGCGACAAAATACCCACTGCCAAGAAATGTTTGGTTTACCTACGTATTATTTATTTGCTTACGGTTAATGGTTTATGCAGGTAAGCGTGTAAAATACAAGCATGATCGTAAACTGTCGGATATAAAAGGTTATGATTAAGACAAATTAAAGACTAATTAAGATAAATAAGAACATATCACAACAAATCCATGTAAAAACGTCGGAAAAATTATCGAGTTATGAAAACTGTTCAAATGTTTACCTGAATATTTTTCCTTGACCCCCTCCTTTTCCCTTGTTGTTAACGCCCATAAAAAGCTAGCAATTACACACACACACACACACACACACACACACAGACACACAGACACACACAGACAGACAAAATCACAAGCATATAAATTCATTATAAAAGTGTATAAAAAGTTTCAAAGACTTCCGATCAAAGGAAAGTTTGAGAGGCTTTTAATTGATCTGGCTCCAATTTCACCATGTTGTAAAGTTTAAAACCACACTTCAGCAATTCGATTGGTCAAACTTAAGTAAAATTAAATTTCATCCAATGAGATTGCCGGATTCGAGACACAAGTGTAAGAGTTTAGGTCCTGACTTAAGTTCTGTTATTGAAATCCATACTTAGATTTTACTAACAGAACTATAATCTTGACTTAAACTTAAGCCTAATTTCTAAACAGTCTGATTTGGAGAAAGGTGAATCTGGCCTAAGCTTGCCCATCCACAAATGTCTTAAATCTAGACTTCGATTTCAAGACATGTTGGGATGGGTCCAAATTTAATTTCGGATGTCAGTGATCGTGATCTATTGTGCTCCTACCACAAATTGCTCAAAGAATGTATGTAAATCTTCATTACCGGGGCCGGAATGAAGGTTAATTTTATAAAAGTGGTAATGTACATCCCTTTGTGAGCGGCAGTATAGTATAAATAGATGGTGGGCGATTTGGCCGTAACTGCATATATAACGCCCTAAGGTACTTTCAGTTATGGTAAACATTTATGTCAGGAAGTTTTGCTTTTGCTTTGGTTTTCTGGTTTTCGGCACGGCAACCCACGTAGGTTATTAGTTTCGATGCAATGGAGTAAAATACCCTGCCCAAGAACACACATCGATAGATTATCTGGCCTAATCCGATGGTAGGATTCGAACACGCATCCTTTCGGTTATGAGTCCTGCACTCTAACCGCTGAACAACCGCGGCTCCTGCTTTTATTAGCCGCCTCTTATGACATGCAATAGGACATATCGGGCCTTCTCTAAATCCACGAGTTCGTCGGGGGTGGGGGTGGGGTGGGAAGTATGTCAGAAATAAGGTTTGGAAAATAATCTAGCTCATCTAATCAGTTATTGTTACATCTGAGGTGTACTAAACACTACTTCTACTATTACTACTGCTAGTCCTGCTGCTACTACTGAAATGTAGCTACTTCATGCAGTTCTACTACTATCACTATTTCTACTGGTGATGATGATGGTGATGATGAAAATTGTGGTGGTGGGGGTGATGATGACTATAATGACGACGAGGACAACAAGGACAACGACGAGTGATGATTATCAAAGCAATGGCAAAGGAAACAATATAAACTTGAATGAACGATGATTATTTCCGTATATAAAAATAGTTATGACGTTACCTAATATTGAACTATTTATTAACAGAGTTATTCAACTTAGTACGCAAAACGAATTCATCATAATCGTAATTCGCTAGAGTTTTCCGTGTTAAATACAACATATCAGATTAAAAAGACGAATTAATGTATTTAGCTTTGAGTACGAGATTCGGTTGGACTATAAAACGTCTAACCGTGACAAGGGACTTTTTGAAGAAAAAACAGTAGCTATTAAAATATATTGCAAACCAGGTGTACAAATGAAAGGCACTTCACCCAATTTGGAGGCTTTAGAGCAGGCATGTGCAAGTTCCTCCAGGGGGCGGGCCGGATAGGCGATTTGTATTTTTTTTACGGAAATAATCATCGTTGGCGTCGTTATTCATTCATCTATTTAATGTGACGTTATAATGTAAATAAGCGGATAAAACCAGGTCGCTGGCCAGATCCAACTCGCGGGCCGTAGGCTGCAAATGTCTGCTTTAGAGAGAAAATTAAATTATTCTTTGATGGGTTTTTATGATTCAAATTTAAGTGTAATAAATATCAAATAATCGATTAATAATTAATTCAACTGAATGCTTATGCGCATGCGTGAGTAGCGGTATAGCAATAAATATTTCCATACAAAAATTAAACTGTCTTAAACATACGTAAAACACACTTGAGGAAAAGAAATGTCCAATTAATAGTCACAAATATTCGGAACATTCTCCTTTCTTTCTGATGTGAGTCGAATAACTTCGACTCTCTGAAAGAGACTCGGTTGTAATCGTAGTGATACTTCCCAAATTGGTAAGATTTTAGCGGACGAACATCCGGCTACATGTGCGAAAAACAGTCTTATAACATGATAGGTCTTGAAAATAACACCACGACATCTCAACAATCAATGAAATACCTGCACATTTAACTTTTAATGTAATGAAAACAGTGAAAAAATCATTCGGTTTCAATTGTTTGCAACGATTGATTGCGTTGCTGTTAGTGATAACACGTCATCTATTTATTGTGACGTTATAAAGGTAGCATGAAGTAATAACAACCACGGGCGTGAGGGCAGTTCAAAATGTCCATTATTGACATTAGAGTTTTTTTTTCCTAGCATGCGAGGGAAAAGGCCGAGGTCGTTCCGACTGTGGTCATAAGGTCACTAAATAACGTTCTGTGTCGTACTGAACCATGCTAAAAACAGAATTGGCAACTGAAACTTTGGGCAACAAATACAATTTATCAGTACAGTAGCTTGACCTGGGTGCTTGTATATCACTGAGTTTGATAGCAGAAGACATTTAAACCAAAATAATATTTTGAAACAACGAAATTATATTTATTTATAACGAAATAAAAAAATAAAAAATATTTGCATGCATGTCATTTGGAAGTCTACGTAAGTTGTGTTGCTGTTGTTGTTGTTGTTTTTTAAACTTTGATTCATTCCATCTACTCATATTGTACGTAGCGTCTAAATATAACGTGACTCTTTTTTTAGGTGACGTCATCCTTGACAGAGAGGAATCCAACTCTGTATCAGATGCACATCTAATACAAGGTTACAGATCAGACTCGGGAAAAGTAGCCTTTATCATGAGTTGTATAATAATGGGTGTATAATAAACTGCTTAATATCAACGGTCATATGATTATCCTCCGCATATCTATTTTTAAGCTTAGAATGATGTGTATATCATTCACATACGTCTTTAGGCCCTTAAAGATGCAAGAACAGCCGATATATTAATGGAAAAGAAACCACTAAGATAACATAGGAAATATGCACTAACGTAAAATCGTTCACAGAAGTTAAAAATCATAAGGAAATCCCCTACATAAACCTTAAAAACATGTACTTTGTGTCATACACTGAATAAGTAGTGCACAAATCTTGGAAATCATTGGTGATGTTGGAACTGGGAAAAATCATGACATCAGTCGGGTACAACTATCTGTTCCGCCATTTTTCCTCTATTTAAATAATCATGTGATGAAATGGAGAACAATGTCAGAGCAAACCCAGTCTAGCCTGTTCCGCCATTTTTCCTCTATTTAAATAATCATGTGATGAAATGGAGAACAATGTCAGAGCAAACCCAGTCTAGCCTGTGTGGAGCTTTATCGAACCGTAGAGATATTATTTTATATTTATTTCATGAGCTACAATAATTTAAAATTAAACTGTCATTAATGTTTGTTCGGTAACATTTACATGAATATTCTGAGCCAAAATATTTGCTGACTGAAGCATGCTTGGGTGCTTATGAATGAAGAATCATTAATCGAACAACAATCTGTTGAGCATTTGAAGTAAAACGATTTGAAATCAAAACTGTGAACAATATAAATTTATTCTACACTTGTAAGTGAAACCATAACGCTAAAACTTTGGTAAAAAAAATCCCAATAACTCCATATCCCAACAAATTTTTTTTCGACACTGCAAAACTTTGATAACAAGGTGACACAAACTAAATATACATTTGGAAAATGTTTTTGTTTTCTTTGAATTTTAAAAATAAAAACAGACATCATCATAATTTAGGAACCTAAATTAAATATTTTCATATGACGATGGATAAGAATGAATGTGTAGAGATAAAAACTTACCCAGAAAAATTCATCTTTTTCCATTACATTCAAGCAGGAGTGTACTGGGTAAGCAACTCGGCCCTGGACTTATCTGCCGGGACAGGCAAGGAGTTTTGCTCACACCAGTAAAACACCGGTAAAAACAGATTTTTGACGGCCTACCGGCCCACCGATGTGGCGGTCTGCCGGGACAGGCCCGGGGTTTTGCTCACACCAGTAAAACACCGGTAAAAACGGATTTTTTTGCGGCGGCCCACCGGGATTTGTCCCGGTATGCCCAATGGCCAGTACACCACTGCATTCAAGATTACATATGTCGTTTAAAAACAAATCGCTAAATTCCTCTAGCTTTTCTTCAGAATAGTACATTAAGTCTTTTTACAAGTTTATCAATTCCACAATCTATTGAGTCCATTCCAGAATCCGCATGTTCATCTATACCTCTTTTACACCGAGGTCTTTTCTGAAGTTGGATTTCAGCTTGTCCCTGATCCAGGAACTATACTCAATTCGATAATTCTAGACATTCGGGTTAAGTATTCCCGTGGTTACACTTGTTGCCAAAAGCAAGATTATTATTCTTTATGTCTTATACAGGAGATAAAGAGCTAAGCCTGGGGCGAATCCGGAAGTATCGTTTGAGGTGGGGGGTGCGTAAAGAATAAGGCGAGGGCTCTTTGTGAAGGAACCCCCAGTGGAGGCACAGGGGGCGAAGTCCATGGAAGCTTTGCATTTTAAACGTGTCCAGGGCATAATTAGAGCCATCTAATTGTAAAGAGAACTTACTCTAGGAAATATTCCAGTTGTTACGCGCTCGTTTATTTTTATTTTTTTTGGGGGGGGGGGGGGGGTAGGGAGTGGAAGCGGAGGGGGACTCGCACTGGTTCCGCTCTCGGCCTAACCCGACCCCCGCCTCTGTAAGCCTCACTGAACAAGTTAGTTAAGATACATATATGAACAACGCGTTTCGCTTTGTAGAATATTGCATACTCACACACAAAAAAAGAAGAAAAAAATGAAATTTTGTTAAAATCTAATTAAATCTCATCATGTAAAATTCAATAATAGTAAAAAGAAAGATTGTCGACAGTTCACATACAAATATACGCTCGCACACACACGCCCATTTTGCTTCTTTTATGGCCGAATCCTGTTGTCATCTTTTTTGGTTTGTACGTATAACAGAAGGGCCAACAGAAATTTTGACACTATATAGAAAAGAAACAAAAACAAAAAAACAAAAAAACAAAACAAAAAAAAACAAGAAAACATTTATATATCAAAAATCAGTATATATGAATACTTAAGGTTAGCAATGTTACACATGTGTATTGATGGTGACATGCATACTTCCCTATCAGAAGCAGCAAAAATGATAAAATATATCAATTAATAAAAATGAACTAGTTAATTCCACGCTGTTTAATAAAACCGTTTGCCAAAACTATGGCTGCAAACATCATCCACATGGAGCACAAAGGAAGGACTCTTCGCAGATAAATTCTGAAATTTATTCTGAGAATTTGTTAAAATAAAAACAACATAATTTTGAATGTACATTCAGAGGACACTATCTCTTAAGTGAGTCTGAACTTAAATTATATGGAGAAATTACAGAATGACAAGTAATCCTAGTCGACCCCCCTCCACCCCAAAAAACCAAGCAAACAAGCAACAACAACAACAAAAATAAAGCAAACATTTTTTTAAAAGAATCCGCTATGCAGCCAAAGGCCATGAAAATGTCCCAAATAGCAAGCGAGATAACTCTTTAATACGCAAAGTCTTGATGTATGCAGTTACACCTTCTTGCATTAAAAATGTAATCCAGTGAATCGATATGTTTAATATCACTTTTTGTTAACCATCAAACTGTTTCAAATAGATATTTAAATTTAGAAGCGCAACTGGAAAGAAGAGCTGTGATCTCCAAATGAAAACATGTATGTTCAATGCAAATGCATGGAGTATTTGCTTGTTAGGTCTTGGGATTTAATTTCTCAGGACGCTGTACATTCGTTTCACTCCAGGAAAACATGTAAAATACATATCTTATTATCAAGTATGCTATCTGTCTACACCAAGTAGCGAGGGATGCCATAATCTTGGGCAGATGAATATAGCTGAATTAGTAACTCTGTCTACTGAGATATTGTTTTTACGAGATTAAAGTGGTATAGGTAACATTTATACGGATTTAGTACGTTGTTACAAGGTAGTGTCTGCACCTCGGATGATGACATCAAGGAACTATTAAAGACTAACTGTTGTGAAGCCAGGAAGCATTCCGAATGACGTCTGTCATGATATATATGTATGTATGTTTGAATGCATGCATAGGGTCTAACGCCAAATCAGCACAATCCTGGCTGTAAAGCATGGAGTAAAATTAGATAGTCCCAAACTATTTGAAACAAATATAAAAGCATAAAGGGTAAAATAACCGCACTCTTTTAAAGTATAAGATCTTCTCAGCTTTAAAATAATCATAAGAGCTATCACCGAGCAAAAAGGTTGCCTCCATTGGTCGCCTCTTACTACATGCAGAAAGGCGCATCGTGCCTATTCTCTATCCCCAAGCCCGCAGACATCGATATTTTGACACATCCGGGATGTAAAAAGTTGACCAGTCCAGTCAAATTCAGGGTTCAGGGTCGTCATACATCGCACAAACTAACCCTCTCTATATGGTACAGCCAAAGAAAATATATTGAACAAAGAACAATGCATTTGGTGTGTAGACCGGTTGAATTTTTGATGCATTCGATCTCGAGTTTGTCCATCCCACACATCATGCATCTCTTGCACGTGCTAACATAAACTTGTCTGTGTTTGTAAACGTCAACCATAATATCACTATTAGATACTATAATAATGGAAAATGACACATACTTGTAATTGTACATCTATCTCTGGCACAGTAAATAAGGAAGCCCAAAATAGATCCAGGCAGCAATTCAAAAGCTGTTTTACCCTTTAAACGCCCCCACCGCAAACTCCGTCAAAATCAGGGTTTCCGGCACATCGAAGCAACAAGTGAACTTGATGGACGGGCAAAAGAAATCCATACTGGAACTCAATTCACAAAGTCAATCATTGGGACGTCTTTTACTTTTTGCACTTTTAAACAGCTGTATATGTTTTCTTTTCGGATGTTTATGTCTGCTTCGGAGAATTTATTTTAAAAAAATCGTAACCAAAATGTTGTTATTTATACCATGTCATGTATTGTCTGTAGAACGTTCATGGTCGTTATTTATACCATGTCATGTATTGTCTGTAAAACATTCATGGTCGTTATTTATACCATGTCATGTATTGTCTGTAGAACGTTCATGGTCGTTATTTATACCATGTCATGTATTGTCCGTAGAACGTTCATAGTTCTTTTACCTTTGTAGATTGAGTTTTACCAGTAACGCGTCAGCGGAGCCGGTAAGGGGATATTTGTGACGGTAAAACCACCATCAGCATCCTCAAATCTTAAAACACAGGACTGTTGTCCCCATTCTAACACCTTTCGAAACATTTGCCAAAAAGTAAAAGAAAATTTAATTCTCT
Source organism: Margaritifera margaritifera (assembly GCA_029931535.1). Lineage (NCBI taxonomy): Eukaryota > Metazoa > Mollusca > Bivalvia > Unionida > Margaritiferidae > Margaritifera > Margaritifera margaritifera. The sequence continues at coordinate 1,636,303 of JAQPZY010001636.1, read as the reverse complement.
TTGCCACCATGTTACATGGAGAGCTATGCGGTAACAATGGCGTGAACATTTCCGACAGTATATTATTTTGGCGTTCGACCAATCAGAAAGCGCGTTGCGTTTGCAGGTATGTTAGAATCTTTGATTTAACGTCTCGAAGCAGGGGCGAATCAAAGAATATTGGGGAGGGGGGGGGGCTGGACAAGTACCCAAGGGGTCTGTGGGAATGGAACTCCAGGTTGGGGCCGCGGGGGCGAAATCCCCGGAAGCTCTCCTACGTTTTATGCGTTCCCAGGGCATAATTTAAACCATCTAACTGTGAAGAAATCTTACTCTTGGAAACGTTACAGTTGTTTCGCGCTTATTGGGGGGGGGGGGGGGGAACTAATCCCCCCTCAGTATACCTCTGTCAAGTAACAATTTACCTCTTATATGTATGCTATCGCTTCCGAAGTAAGATAGAGTAAGCAAACCTGTTAGTTAATGGTCAAATAAACAGCAAATTTACACAGCGGTCGGTTTTCATTTTCTTCACTTGTTATTCATACTGGTCAGAACTTTTAAAGAAGGAAGTCATAACATCTCATTTAAGCATATTAGGCTCTATCGAAAGTCTGATCGACGCATAAGAACACACAATGGAAGAGAAAGGGCAAGTCACAGCAATAAATATCATAAATAAAATAAAATACAAAATTCAAAGTAATCACAATCTATCATGTACCGTCATACTCGCTTATAAGTTGAGTCCAACTGCAAACAACATAGACCCTGATCTGCCGTCGCATAATGCGCTAGCAGATAAGGGTGTATGATGTACTTATTACTCCTCAAAAACTGCGTATACCCAGATCTGGCGGCGCATTATGCGACGGCAAATATGGTTCTGTGCAGTTTGCAGTTGGACTCAAGTTATAAGCGAGTACAGACGGTGACAGTTTTGGTGACGAATATAGAAGATCTAAGTCATAAAATACGTTTTAACATTTAGATTAATGTCAAACAAAAGAAGTTTGACGTTGATTCTTCAATAAACAACAAATATCTGAACAAAAGCAGTAATCCAGCTCATTCAAGTGACTCTTGCGTCTAGTCTCGTGAATCAATCTCCCAGGAAGTGTGTAATCATAGATTTTATCGACGTCATTCCTGGTATTATTTAATCGGAAGTCGATATTCTTCATTTGAATAAGTGGTTTACTCTGTGTTTATTCCTTTTGCTCCAATAATTCACAGAATAAATCCTGACCATCATGTTTTTTTGTTTTTAATAAATAAATTTTTCAACTATCCGGAGCACTATATATGTATGTTAAAGTTGTGACTCACTTTAACTCGAAATTTCTGGTCGATTTTGACGGAAAGCCCGGCCTCTCTAAAAGCCTGTATAATATTCTTGCCAATTGATTTATACAAATTACAATAGCTCCGGATTGGAACTTTCAACTGTCCGCTGATATCTGCAATACTATCGACTCTAACAAATGTAACTGAAAAGTAAATTTGAAATCTCGGTTGGGAATTTGAAACACGCGACAATGGATAAAGCGCGAGTAAACAGAAAGTTTTTGCCTATCGAAAGTACTATAAAAATTCATATTTTAAAGTTGTGATTTACATTAACTCCTCGATTTTTCTGGTCGATGTTGACGGGAAGCACAGCCTCTCTAAAAGTCTAAATTTCTTGCCAATTGATTTAGAAGAATACCCACTGAATTGTGCTATCGACCCAGTATTGACTCGAGGGTTCCAGGCGCCCAGGGGCAATGTTCTTTAGTAGCGCCTCTACCGAAGCGCCCGGGGCCAATGTTCTTTAGTGGCGCCCCTACTTTGCCAACCTCCACCCCCCATATAAGTCCCAGTCCCAGCTGCAAAAAACGAAAAGCTCCCGACGGCCCCCCCCCCCACTCGCCTGGCGCCCATCACCCTCACCCCCCCCCCCCCCTTCGCGCAGCCACTGTATCGACCTGAGGAACGTAACTTAAAACTAAATGTGAAATTTGTCGGTGCCAAGCTTTTCATTGGAAACAGCGTCCGGACTAACAGCTGAACCATTTGATTTGTTTAAATAGTGTCTACTTTACCACGATTGACAAGCAAACTATTAAATTTGCATGTACCAGAAAAAGAAACCAGTTAGACTGAAAATATGTTCTCAGTACTTTAAATGTACATTAGCAACTAGCACTGATATCTATTTTTAAAGACCGGGAAAATGTAGTGGCATAAAATGTAAACGCGTTTTAATGCTTAGTTGTAAAGAGGACACGGAGTCAGTGATCTAATGCTACTCAACCGTTCAATTTATTGTGGTTGATTTAAACTATAACAGAGCTACAGATGACCCTATCCGTGGCTTCCTCTTACTTGCGTTTTCTGTTCCGTTTTCATTGAGAAGAAATGCGTATTAAATGATTCCTGTATCCATTCATCAACTCGGCAAATACAGAATTTATACAGATGTTGTAACGAACTTCAGATTTTTGTTTAGAGTAGCAAAATAGAAAACAAAAATATGCACTTCGAACAAACTGGAATGATAGATGCAGAATGCAAATCACAAAACTGTAACAGATGTCATAATTAGATACAATTGAGAAATTGAAAACATGCTGATCTTATATTTCTGAATTAAAAAGTTTCTTAAGTTTATATATTTTTACGCACTAATATAATATAAGTGCAGTACATTGTCATTTATACGTGAATAAAATTATAGCACGTAGTACATATTTGTTATTTTATTCTGCATTTATCTATCTATCTATCTATCTATCTATCTATCTATCTATCTATCTATCTATCTATCTATCTATCTATCTATCTATCTAACTATCTATCTATCTATCTATCTATCTATCTATCTATCTATCTATCTATCTATCTATCTATCAGAAAGGTCTTCTTTTTCCATCTCCTTGATCTTATTAGAATATTTTACCCCTTCTCAACAGCCAACCCCCTTACCTAGCCAGAATGTATTGGAGATATTTGACCTTGAAGTTTCAAATACATCCTAGGTCTCATTCTCGAAAGCTTTGTGAATTAAAGAGCAGGTATGGACTATTTCGACAATCAGCCAAATTACGAGCAAATAGCTTTAAGGCCATTTGTCCGCATGGGTAAGCCAAAACAAATCACGATTACATTTCATCGAGTAGTTCATGATGCGCCATCTATCTTTTTGTTTAGACGAGCTGTTCAAATGACAATTGTTGGCATTATATTTAAAAACCCTCTGCTGTCCTCCTGTCCGTCAGTGCATCCTTCAGTCTGTCCGTTACCACATCTCTCTTCACGAAACTTTGTAATTATTTATGCCTTGGGATAATCATCTGCAAGAAGGGTGTCATCATTGTGTCCCATCCCTGAGGTCCCTGGGAGGGGTAAAAAGTAAAATGTACAGAAATTTCAATTACAATTACATTTTCTGACCAAACTTTAGATGTGCAATCATAGCACGAAGATGCATCATATGTGTGACGTATTTTGCATTATGATCCCTGAGGCACTGTTTGAAGAGTGAGTATGTTTTTTTTATCTCGGTAGTTGGAATATGCAGTGAAAAGCGTGGGTATTTGCGATGGCAAGCTATTGGAGTTGGTTTAGTTATTATTATTATTAATATTATTATTATTATTATTATTATTATTGTTGTTGTTGTTGTTGTTGCTGTTATTATTATTATTATTATTATTATTATTATTATTATTATTATTATTATTAAAGATGTGGAAACTATAAACCCAAAGACTCGCATTCAAGCTTACTAAAAATCTCATATTTGTCAGGTGACATCAAGAGATCACATGTAAGCACCATTCGAAAATGACTTTGGGAGATGCAGAAATTCGGAATCAGAAAAAAATGGATCTAACTACATGTAACTGTCCCTCCATTGCCAGCCTTATTCGCACGGAAGAAATGCCCCCACCCCCCAAAAAATATTGATCAAAATATGAGCTATGTGTTTTGTTCAATGACAAGAATTTTCGCGTTAAAGGTGAAAAATAATGGTCTAAGAACAGGTTTTTTCTGAAGGGTCAAACTTATATTAGGTCAAGCTGAGGAATGTGTAATACATGGTTCTGTGTGACCTAAATTCCCATTTATAAGACCTAAAATATAGACTTAGCTCACCAATAAAAGATCGATTAGACTAATTCTAAGATCAATAATTACAGGTCAGTTGGACCTAAGCCTTGAGTTTGCACATCAAACTCACGGTTTGGAAACAGTAGAAGAGCAAGGAGTCTGACAAAGGAACGGAGAGTTTCAATATCTCCTTTATTACAAAGAGTCTCAATATCTCCTTTATTAACAAGTAGTCTCAGTATCTTCTTTACTAACAAGGAGTCTCAATATCTTCTTTACTAACAAGGAGTCTCAATATCTTCTTTACTAACACGGAGTCTCAGTATCTCCTTTATTAACAAGGAGTCTCAGTATCTCCTTTACTAACAAGGAGTCTCAGTATCTCCTTTATTAACAAGGAGTCTCAGTATCTCCTTTACTAACAAGGAGTCTCAGTATCTCCTTTACTAACACGGAGTCTCAGTATCTCCTTTATTAACAAGGAGTCACAGTATCTCCTTTACTAACAAGGAGTCTCAATATCTCCTTTACTAACACGGAGTCTCAGTATCTCCTTTATTAACAAGGAGTCACAGTATCTCCTTTATTAACAAGGAGTCTCAGTGTCTCCTTTACTAACAAGGAGTCTCAATATCTTCTTTACTAACAAGGAGTCTCAATATCTCCTTTACTAACAAGGAGTCCCAATATCTCCTTTATTAACAAGGAGTCTCAATATATCTTTTATTAACAAGGAGTCTCAATATCTCCTTTACTACCAAGAAGTCTCAATATCTCCTTTACTACCAAGAAGTCTCCATATCTCCTTTATTAACACAGAGTCTTAATATCTCCTTCATTAACAAGGAGTCTCAAAATCTCCTTCATTAACAAGGAGTCTCAGTATCTTCTTTATTAACAAGGAGTCTCAATATATCTTTTATTAACAAGGAGTCTCAACATCTCCTTTATTAACAAGGAGTCTCAATGTCTTCTTTAATAACAAGGAATCTCAATATCTCCTTTATTAACAAGAAGTCTCAATATCTCCTTTATTAACAAGAAGTCTCAATATCTCCTTTACTACCAAGAAGTCTCAATATCTCCTTTATTAACAATGAATCTCAATATCTCCTTTATTAACACAGAGTCTTAATATCTCCTTCATTAACAAGGAGTCTCAATATATCTTTTATTAACAAGGAGTCTCAATATCTCCTTTATTAACAAGGAGTCTCAATATCTCCTTTACTAACAAGGAGTCTCAATATCTATTTTATTAACAAGGAGTCTCAGTATCTTCTTTATTAACAAGGAGTCTCAATATATCTTTTATTAACAAGGAGTCTCAATATTTCCTTTACTACCAAGAAGTCTCAATATCTCCTTTACTACCAAGAAGTATCAATATCTCCTTTATTAACACAGAGTCTTAATATCTCCTTCATTAACAAGGAGTCTCAAAATCTCCTTCATTAACAAGGAGTCTCAGTATCTTCTTTATTAACAAGGAGTCTCAATATATCTTTTATTAACAAGGAGTCTCAACATCTCCTTTATTAACAAGGAGTCTCAATGTCTTCTTTAATAACAAGGAATCTCAATATCTCCTTTATTAACATGAAGTCTCAATATCTCCTTTATTAACAAGAAGTCTCAATATCTCCTTTACTACCAAGAAGTCTCAATATCTCCTTTATTAACAATGAATCTCAATATCTCCTTTATTAACACAGAGTCTTAATATCTCCTTCATTAACAAGGAGTCTCAAAATCTCCTTTATTAACAAGGAGAAAGAAATTAAAGTGGGAGAAGATACAAAAGGGTTATTAAATAAAATTAGAATGCATTTCAGCATATATTGAACTATGGGTAGCTGCTCAGGAAAGGATAAAGTAATGATCGGTGTCCGACTCGTACTCAGACGAGTAGTATCGTTCGTCTCTACAGAATCTATTAGAGAACAAAAGTTTTGAACAATGTCTATTTTCTTAGGTTTTTAAATTAACTGGGTTTGGTCTTACACAATTTATATTATTTTATTTATATTAATTTATGGATAGGGGGAAAAAATTACATTGCTAGTGGTTTAATTTATTATTCATATCACACTTCCTTCCTCGACAGGACGGCGAAGGCAATGGTTAACGAGTTGTCCCTTGCTGAATAACATATTTAAAATTTTTGTCTGAGTTTAGAGAGATCATTTAACTAAAAAAAGTGCATTTCTGTTTTTGTGGGAAAAGAAAACGATGGAGAAAAATCGACGGATCCTAGGTGCATTACGAATTATATCATCTTCTTTGGGCCTAACAAAGTAATGTGTGTTTGTAGATTGTAGAGTAGTGAAAATAAAAGTACAGTATTTAGTTGCTAAGAGAAGTAAAAAAATAATAGCCACAGTTATGTTTTTTTCTGGGAAAATAAAACAGTGAAGAAATATTTCGACACATCTTTGTCCGGAAGACTCAAAGACAAAAAGATTGTTTCAGAAGCAAAACGAAACAATGTCTCAAAAAATGTCTTCCTGCTGAATCCACCTAAGCCCTGGATATCAAACTGAACTCAAAATACTGTAAACTATGTGTGTAAGAAGCATCAAGTAGTATAAATTCCCACTCCGAGGATAAAATAAAGTGAGTTCTTTTTTGAGTTCAAGGAGGAGGATATGATTAAAAACTCAAAATGACAAAGTGATCCAATGATTTCGCATTCGAAACCTCGAGAGAAAGTACGTCTTCTACCACCGGTGAACATTTTTGCGAAGTAAATGTGTGAATTTCTAAAATTTAAAAAAAAAAAAAAACGAAGTCAGCGTTAAGTATAGACCAACCAACAACTGAATGTACAGACAGACAGACAGAAGACAATACTAATATCTGTGTCGTTTTGCGGACGTTAATACACCAAAAATAAACGAGAAGAAAAACATTCACATGGGAGAGAATAAAGCGTTCTTGTTTGCAGCTTTACGCTTTTTCTAGACAGCCATAATTAAATTGTCCTCTTTGCATCGTAATTAAACGAAAAGAAATCTATGAGAGAAAGAAATAATCAAAACAAGGCTAAAATACAAGCATGTTAATTTACTTTGGGTTGTTGTTTTTTAGATTTCAACATCGAACATTTTGCAAGGTGTTGGTCCTATTAGAGCATTTTTTATTTTGCAATAAAGATACTATACATTATCAAAACTGACCCCAATGCATTGTGTTATTTGTTAAAAACATTTACCCTCTGTTACTTCAACCTTCAACCTGCTTCGTCCCCCATCAGTGAGAATCTAATTAAACTTGAATCTCGTGCAAAAACTTCGAGAGATCTGCGCGAGACTCTCTCAACTTTGATCTCTCAGAGTCCCGCGAGATTCTGCTTGAACGAGATTACAGAATAACTTGTTTGCAAAGTCGAATGACAAAGAAGTAATGTATACAAGTCATTACAATGAAGACCTTTAAACCAGAGAAAACTCTAACTGATTGAACAGAATACGTACGGATGACATTATGATCCAGATATTTCCCCTTTAGTAAAATTCGTTACGGCGGTAGACAAAAACGTTTCAGTTGGCGATTGATTGCAGAATTTGCCAAAGAATTACATAAGTACAAATCAATTGACGCATATGTCATCATGACTAATTTTTTCTTCATACTGCAAGTTAAATGTATTTCAGTCGGGACCGGTGTGAATCATTTCAGCAGTGAGATCAATGCCAAAATTACTTCATTTGTATAAGTCTTTTTGACAATATTGGCTTGATTGCCTGGTCAAATGTTCTGCAATATAGTCTTGGGTACTTGATCATTATCTTCTAAATTTCAGCATAATCAGGATGGTTAGAATATTATATACCTCAGCTGGACATTCATGAAACAGCTTTTGATGTATAGTAAAGATTTGGTTTTATGTCTGGTTTGATGTTTTATGGCACATCAACACAAGTAGGTTATATAGTGCCGAGGCAACTAGACTAGAGTTATGTACCTTGCTCAAGAACACAACACGATAGCCGACCCAGGCTGATCTGATGGGGTCTAGAAAAAGAAACAATGATCTCTGTTGCGAGAAGAATATCGTAAATACCACATCATAATAATAAATGAAAAATAAAATGGATGGGGAGAGGGTGGGGGACAGAAATAGAATACGGATCTCACTTTTTTGTAGGAAAAAGGTTTATCGGGGAAAATAATTTCATTAAATGATGACGGGAGTTTAAAATCAAACTCCTACTGGATTTTGTAATGGTAAATTTTACAACATATGTATCTTAATCCAAGTTGTCTTATTAAATTATCTGATCAAAACGATGACGATGAACAAAGGAACGTTCGGGGCTGCGCACAAACAGTAATAAAACACAACTGAAGATAACATGCGAAAACTGACCAGTTCTGACTGCTTCTAATGCTGTTGAAATGCCATCCCTTATTCACACATTAAAAAAATCTGATTTGTTATTCTACCAAATATTTGGAAACGAGAAAACTGCTGCCAGACATCCCATGAAAGAAAGAGACAGCAAAAAAATGCATTAGCAAGGATACCAGCTGCAATACGCCAAATGTATGTAGTCCGCCATTCCAGATAAAAAAAATATAAATTTAAAAAAAAAAAAAATAAATAAAATTGCGAGACATTTTCACATAGGTGAAGCAGCCAACCTGTTAATGAAGCAACTACGGAATTACCTGATTTGGGCAAGTGAAATTTTGGATAAGGCAAATGATTTTTTACGGTTTTGCTCGCGTCAGCAGATGAAAAGAAATGGGTACCCTTTTTTCGGCAAAGACTATGGCGGCGGCGCCATCAATGGCAATGAAATTTTGTATGTAATTTTTTTAAAAGTCATATAATGTACTTCATAGAATTGTTCGCCCGCAAGATCTAGAGGTCCAAAAACCCTTGTTTTATATATAGTGACATATTTCCGCACATGCCAACTTGGCCAATGCCTAGGGCAGAAAATTTTACGGGGTGGCAAAATTCCTGAGACATTTGTTTTGAAACCGCTGAAGTGAATACAAAATATGTAGCGAACACAACACTAATAAGCAGTTGTCGAAAATTAGATTCGCGATTCGCGATCCTTCTCTTCCTGCCGCACCTCACTATGTCTGGTCTACCGAGCGCGGGGGCAGCACTTCAGAATGGACCTATGGGTGGTAAAAAACGTCGCTGCTTACACATTCCCTGTTTTCTTTAGAATCTGCTTGCCTCGGGTTTAACATTCTTTGAGTTAGATCTGGCCAATTGGACCCATAATCAGTATCGATCTTGTTATATCGATAATCGAGTTTTAATCGTTTTTCGGCAAGTACAAAAAGGGATCAACGGCCAAGGAGCGTGAAAGTAATTACGTTATTGGCTCACACTGTGTACCATTCCCTCGTACATTTCTCTACATGATCCTTTTACATGACACCACAATAACTTGCAATTAAGTTGAAGATACAAACGTAATATTTTTCCATAAAACTCCTTACGACGATTTTCCATTTTGTGATATTGAATGGTATTGAAAGACAAGGACGGCCAGTCGCCATCCTTGTTCGTCTACGTCAGAAGCAAACCGACGATTCTCTCAGGCGAATGCTTCACTGATATATATATATATATATATATATATATATATATATATATATATATATATATATATATATATATATATATATATATATATATATATATATATACACACACACAAACACACTAAATTAACCTAACTAGTGCCATTCATATTATTAATTTATTTATTATCTGCATTAGACAATTTGTCTAACTTTACTGTGAATATCCACCATGACCGTGATATGTCATCTGTGAAAGAGGCAGCGAAACAGTTTTTAGCATATTAGCTGCAGGTCAGAACTGACTGGAATTCAACGCTCTCATTGGTGGAGAGAATTTGCACAATTACATCGATTAAGTTTGTCACGTCAAGCTCCATTGGTTGAGATTAAACAAACTGTAGTATACATTCAACTTACAAGAGTAATTTTCATGCCTGTAAAATGTCTACCTAGAACATCGATTGCCTAATTTTTGTATCAATAATCATTTCTAACACGTATATCGATCGATTATTCTGGATCAACATTTTGAGTGGAAACTTTCGCAAATATTGTGAAATAACTGGTCTATTCACGATGTACAATTATTATGCAAGTATACTAAAATGAAGATATAATAGAAGTCTTTGTGGCACCAATCTGCATGGTCCTGCATTTATAATGGCAGTTCTGAATAGTAAAAACAGCCAGGGGATGCGCAAAAGGCAGCATTGCGTTTCTTGCTAAAAGTTGCCAATATTTTATGCAATTTATACATTTAATTTAAATCCACCCTCTAAATGGAAAATTAACTCGAATTTAATTGGTAACAAAATGCCCCAAACAAGAATGAAATACAAATTTCATGTATGATTAGTCCTGGAATTCTATTCTAATCAAGGACATGAAGAAGAAAAAAATCCGCCTATTTTAATACATTACACAGAGACGAATGGCGGATATAATTAGTTCATAAGAATTTCTGCACGATAACACTACATGTTACTTTTCTAATGCCGTGCTCGTCAAGGCATAACTAAGTTGCTCTTAGGAGATCGTCCTGTGGGTAATTTGGTGTCATCAATGTTCTCTCTCTTTTTATTAACTGGAAGATATCAGCAGGAAAAAAAAAGTCGAAATCATGGACAAATAAATTAGGATCAATTCTAACAAAGTAGAAACCTCGGTGCTAAATTGGTAGGAAACATGGTACTCAATATAGTCTATTTACTTTTCTCTCGTGTAATGTAAGGTAATGAGAAAAAGAGAATATGACTACTAGAATTTAATGTACTTCATGTAAGTACAGCACTGTAGGACTCACGGTACTAATTCAGCTCCAATAGAAAACCTATGCAAACACCATGATATAAAAAAATTCAAGAACTTTAAATTTCTGAAGGCTCATTCATGATCAAACCTATATTTATCAGTATAGACATATCCTCGATGACAGCTTCTGTGTAGAGAAAACCATATGAGCCGCGGCATTTTCTGGATCTACATGTGTTTTAAATTTCGCACCAAAGAGTCGGGTGCTAATTTCAGTAATGAGTTTTCCAAACTCGTCTGTAAAAGGACTGAAATTCCACCAATAAAACATTGTCTCTATTTTTTAAAGTTACAACTAGGATAAGCTCACAAAAGATTCTTTTTTTTACTAAAATCCTACTTTCATTATCAACCAATCCTGGCCAGCCAAACTCGTATATACTCGATTTCATCTAGACTGGTTCCCCTTCATCCATATAATTAGTATCGTGAGTGCAGTAAAAACTAGATACCAATGCCTTCTCCAGTATGATGCAATTAAATAATGCTTGGTTCAATATGCAAAGGCAAAGTTATATCTAAAACAGGAACCATAAATCTGTCAAATTATGTAAACAAATCTTGAAATCGAACTTTAACTAGGCGTTTGAAATATAAATGTTGGAGTCGAACTTTAACTAGGCCTTTGAAATAAAGATGTTGAAACCAAAATTTAACTAGGCCTTTGAAATATAAATGTTGAAACTGAAATTTAACTAGGCATTTGAAATATAAATGTTGGAATCGAACTTTAACTAGGACTTTTAAATATAAATGTTGAATCGAACTTTAACTAGGACTTTTAAACATAAATGTTGAAATCGAACTGTAAATAGGTGTTTTAAATATAAATGTTGAAATCGAACTTTTACTAGGTCTTTGAAATATAAATCCTTAATCCATGAAGAGTTTCTTATTGAAAAGGGTAAGCGACGGAGCGTAACAATACATGACATGAGAACGATCAGACATGCCCCCTATAAAGAATATCGCGTAGACATAAAAAGTAATATAGTTAGTTATCTATTTTGATTTGATTCTTCAGAATCACACATCATGAGCACCACACCTAATGTTTTATATCCATTGTCCAAATGAGCTTACGTTCCAATTACACTTACCTGTTTTTTTCTGGAAACTTTTTTACAGCATCGCGGATATTACAGCTCACGCCGTGACTTATCACGGTGACAAACTGCCAAATGATGTCAGCTGCTTTATCTGCCTTAATTTCAAACAATATAGTTATTTAAAAAAAAAAACAATCATTCGCATAGGCACAATATAACCCGTGCACGTGGAAATCACTGTCTCATTCCAATCAATTGATAATAACTGTAAAGTACGGAGAATGGCGCCTTTACATTAATGGAAAAGAAAGAAAGAAAGAAAGAAAGAAAGAGAGAAAGAAAGAAAGAAAGAAAGAAAGAAAGAAAGAAAGAAAGGAAGGAAGAAAGAAAGGACAAAGGACGAAAGAAAGATTAAAAGAAAGAAAAAAACAAAAAAATAAGAACTGACTTAAATGAAAAACGAAGTAATTTAACGTGTCATATACGAATTACACACTCATAATGACGTTTATATCACAAAGAAACAATTATTAATCTGTCCATTAATTTACTCCGAACCGTGAATATAGGTTTTCATAACACATTTGGTGACGAGATTATAAAATATTCTTAACCTCAAAATCAGAATCTATTAATATTTTTAGCGTCTGATTGGCTCACGGCAAATCACAACCGCCCAAGCAACCTCATCAACTGGGGGGGGGGGGGGCCTAAAATTCCCACCAAACAACATTTTTTGTATTGGGAGGGCCCCAGACTTAAGTTTTGCGAGGGGCAGAATATCTTGCTATATCACTGCACGGACCAATCAGCATTTTTTTATCTTAGTCTGAGATTGTATGTGAGAATGTTTTATAATATCGTTGCCAGTGGTCGATTATTTCTGTATCAGCCGTCGCTAGGACAAAGGTAGGTTTGGGAGATGGAAGTTGGGCATCTACATTTTTTGAGCTATGGCATAATCAGAAAGAAAACATTTGTCAAGCGTGTTCTTAAAAGAAGAAAGTGTTTTTGTTTTCTTTTTTGTTTAATATCATTGGAATGATATTCCCCAACACTGCTGTTGACTATGTGAAAGATGTTTTGTACAGAATTTAGGCAAATGAAGATCAGAGTTCGAAATCTACCGTAAAGTGTGTGAAGGGTTATTGGAGGTAGAAATTCGAGATAATTACTACGTTGCGGAGGCATGTTATTGAAACGTTCAATAAGGCTATTCTGGAGGATATTGCAATACACACGTGCTTTATTTGATTTTCCCCACAATAAATGCGTGTCAATAATCACTCCAAGAAGTTTTTGAATTTAAATGTTATTTAATTTAGTTCTCTGAACAAATATATTGATATATAATTTCTTCATTTTTTGCCTTGATCCAGTTGCCATAAAGTTATTTTTTTTTCTGTGTTTAATTGCATTTTGTTTGTTACGTACAACAGTATAACAGCCTCAACGTCCTGGTGTAAATTTTGTTCAAGGGAAGGGATTGTATCACTGATGGCATGTAAAGTTGTTTGATTCTGAAAAAGATCAGTTTCAGTGGCTTTCATATAAATTGCTAAATCAATAATGAAATAGAGAAAGAGTAAAGGGCCAGGAATAGAGCCTTGAGGGACTCCACTTTTGACGTATTGGAAAGAAGATGTAGAACTGGCCACAGAAACACACTGTTCCCTTCCTCTTAGGTAAAAATCAAACCAAGCAAGCGAATTATCACAGATTTTTTTATGCCTTGAGTTTTTTCATCAATATTTCATGATCTACTAAATCAAACGCTTTTTAAAAATCTAAATAAATTCTCCGATTATTTTTTCGTCATCTATAGCTGCTAGCCATGTATCAACCAACTTTGTGAGGGCAGTTTGGCATGGAATGCTTTTCTCTGAAACCTTATTGTGAGTTATGTAGAACATTATACTTCTTGTTTTAAAAAACTGCGAAGATGAAGGACGATGTCTTTTTTCAAAAATTTTAGATAAGATTGGTAAAATTAATATAAGTCGATAATGTTTGGCAAATTTCAGATTAGTTGGAAAGATTCCCGTAGCAATGCTTGTATTGATCAAGCCAGTAATTCAAGGAGCAGCAACTTGAGTTGATAATTTGAGTATTTTTGGTGGGATTTTATATAGTCCTGTTGCTCTGGTGCCATCAAATTTCTCTAAAATATCAATAACATCTTGCACACATACGTAAGGAATCTGGCATGATATATGAGATGGGTCTTTCGACTCTACAAAATCTATAAGGAGTAAAAAATTGTGTGATATGAAAGAATGTTCTCCAAGTATTAAAGTTAATGATGTGAAAAAGGTCTTTTTGCGTCGTTTGCAATATCTGATGGGCCCTGTAATAGAACGACTACCGGATTTTAATTCTGAAGGGAAATCATAAACTTTTGAACTTGAATTAAAATTACGAAAATGTTTCCATATTTTTCTGCAGTCACGTTCACTCTCAATTAATTGTGAAAAATGATCCTAATTGGTTTTAGCGATTAATTTATTTATTAAATATCTGTCTTTTTTGTAACTTCGTTTGTCACGCTGTTTGTGATAGAAATCACCCCGTTTTTGATGGTTCCCTTTTTTCACATGTAAACCGATCAGGTTGCATAATTCTCTTGACCCTTTTGCATTTGATTGGAGCATGTCGATTTACGACTGCAAGAAAATGTGCAGTCCAACGTTGTACATAAAGGTCTGGATTTGTAAAAGCAGTCTGACCGGTACTTAGAGCTTTTTTCAAATCGGTCAGAAAGGTATCGTCATGGAAACCGTTATAGAATTAGTACTTTATAGTGGTATGTGTTCTTTTGAATGGTTTCTAGAACTTGTTTCAGGTGGCACAGATAGGATAGTGGTCACAAACAGACTATGTTGGATCGAATATCAGTTTGCGAAGAATAGATGCGCTGGATTAATGTCATCGACTTGTCAGTGACTCGAGTAGGGAACTGTATCATTTGAGTGAGATTATATATTTGTAGAATATCATTCAATTTACTTTGCCAGTCATTCATCAAATCAATATTGAGATCATCCATTAATAAACGTTCTGAACTAGAGTTAGAAGCAGTAGATAATTATTTTTCAAATCTCTCAAACCAAGACGAAAGAGTATTTGGAGGAGAGAGAGAGAGAGAGAGAGAGAGAGAGAGAGAGAGAGAGAGAGAGAGAGAGAGAGAGAGAGAGAGAGAAGGATGGGCTTAGACGAAGGTTGGGTCAGTTCAATCCAAATCTTTATATGATAAAGATAATCTTAAACACCGTGTTCATCTGACATAAAATGTATTAATCTTATTGAACAATATTATATGTTACCCGCTGCAAGCAGCTTGTGGCATATATTATTATTCAACTGGATTCATAAATTTCATATCAAAATAACACTTGTAAAAGACGCTTGATATTATAAAGGTCTGAGAACCTACTGCTCTCATTTATTTTAAACTTAGACTTTTGTTTGGTTTAAACCTTTAGCAGGTTATACATAGTTTTCTGAGAATATGCAGACGGATAATTCCAAATTCACATTGTGGTTCAAGAATGACATTACATTGTTAACTTGAAATAGCTGTACATCCTGCTTGATTTCTTAGCCAAACTATGGATGATTTACGGAAAAATAACTCGAAAATGATAGTTAACTCGATTTATGTTGTTTCTACCGATTTAATCATTGATTTCCTGTAAATAAGGATTTCCTTTTTCTTGGGGGGGGGGGGGGGACAAAAGCAAATTTAGAAAATAATTTGACTCGAAATATTTCATGGTCTCAGTCATACAGAGGGTAAGGCGTGAATTTTCGTCAATACAATATGAAATGTCATCTAAAATTATTAGTGGAATTTCGGCCAATGTAGTTGAGAAATTGATCAGCAACATAATTGCATCCGTATTGAAATTCCATGAAAATTCATTAGATCACTCAGAATGTGAAAAGTATGAATATTCATATCGTAGTATCATATTCTCATTTAAAAACAAATGGAAATGAACTGTTATTGTACATTCTAGTTACTGTTTGAAAACGAACTATGTAACGCATCTTTGTAATCGAGGACTCAAATATGATGTAAAATACTGATTTTATTGAATAAAACCGAAAAATAGTGTTCTGAAAGGATTTTCGTTTAAATTAGAAAGCATTGGTCTTTACACCTTGCCTTATCCGACATATGACGTCATTTGTGACATCGTAATGTGGGGCAGGGTGGGGCGGGATCAAAGTAAGCTACTTCCCCTATATCCTATAGGTAGCACCACCAGAAAGTCAGTAAAACAAATCTGTTATCTTGCGTTTTAGTGCGTCTCTGTTTTTGTAACAGTTATGTTTTGCTAACGTAGAAATCTCTGTTGCCACTATATCATTTACTAGGGATATAAATATGTTTATATAGACATCGATATGAGGTCACTTATCGAGGAATATCGTTCGCATTTGCAACTTCGAAGTCCTACCTACGGATCATACCTTGAATGTATGTCGATAGCTGCCATTTGGACCACATCGGCTATTTATGAAACAAGGATACACCGAGAAGTTGCAAATGCATCTATTTTTTTCATTTGCATCTTCTTGGTCAATCCTACGATGAATCCAATTACAGAAATAGTCGAGTTGGTCCGAATATAATGTACAAATTTGAGACATTTTAAAATAATCATTTAGCTATTATTTATGAGTAATTAGCGACAGTGTACTCTTTCCCATACTTTTCTATGTAATGACCCATTCTTGGGAATATATTATTCAACTAAGAGTAACCGTTTTGGTGAGTTTGGATTACAAGGACCATTAGTTATGTAAAAATATCACTTTTGTAAAAAGTTAAATACTCCAACCAACATTTCACAAGCGAGCATCCTTAAGTGACAAATGTAGCCAAGGTTTGTCTATGTGAATCGAGGAGTACATCTTTTTCTTTTCTTTCAAGACAACAATGTCTAAAAAGCAACATGATGGTGTCTTTCTGTCAAAAAAAACAAAACAAACAAACAAAAGACATTTATACTACTTACATTTAATAAATACATAAATAGTTAATGGGTATTTTTATAGCCATAAATTAAATTTAATAATGATCACCCGATGATGCTAATTACCCTTGCTCTTTTTGGTGTTGCTGATTGATGATGCTAAAATTAACGAATTCTAACTACAAAACAAATCATCAAATTGCACGAGAGTTATGAAACTAAAACGATATTAGGTCAAGGTGTCTTTGGTTTGTGTTTAATATAAACCATATAAAATCATCACCAAACTCAGATTCATTCAAATCCAAACTTAAAACATTTCTGTTTGATAAGTTCTAGGAAATTAATTAGACATCGTCGTGCTATATTATTTTACTAATGACACTATGCCTTCAGCTTTTATATATTTTATTTTAATAATAAGGTCAATATGCCGTTAGCTTTTATATACTTTATTTTAATAATAATACCTATATGTCGTATGCATTGCTTTTATATATTTGATATAAATTGTATACGCATGGTTATATGTGTGTATGCCTGTCTGTGTGTATAATCGTTTTATCGTCATTGTACAGCGCCTCTGAAGATTCTTATCCTAGATCGAGCTATAACAAATAAAGTGATTTGATTTGATTTGATCAAATAGCACGAGAGTTATGAAACTAAAACGGTATTAGGTCAAAGTGTCTTGGGTTTTGTTTAATAGAGGTCAATACGTGTTATTTATCTCATGACTTTCGAATTTGTATTTCCAAATTAATCTGAAAGATTTTCACTACGATTTTTTCACTGTTAAGCCACAGTTTAAAAAGACTGACTGTAATTATAGAACCATTATAACGTTCATAACATCAAGAAAATAATAATAATAATAATAATAATAATAATAATAATAATAATAAAATTACTACTACTACTACTAAACCACGTGTAGTAGTAGTAGTAGTAGTAGTAGTAGTAGTAGTAGTAGTAGTAGTAATAGTAGTAGTAGTAGTAGTAGTAATAATAATAAAATAAAATAATAATAATAATAATAATACATTTCAACTGCTGATAATAATAATAGTAATAAACCGCGCGTAGTAGTTGTAATACTACTACTACTAATAATAATAAAAATTAATTATAATAGGTGTGTAATGGTAAAATATAACACCAGTTAATTACACTAAATGCTACAGTAGTCATGGGATAAATTGTGAAGATCAAGTGATTTTGTTTTTACATTTGACTGATCAAAGAAATAATTAAAGGTAAAACAAAAAGCCAGAATAAGGCTGAATATACACTCAATTAACAAACTTTGAGTTTATTTTACTTAATACATTTGTACAATTTTAGCACAGTTGGTACATCAGTTAAGGACAAATTGGCCCATATTTTCTGTTTTCAAGACACATGAGGTTCGCCATTTTCTCATTGAGGGCGCTGAATATATTGAGTATTACCAGCACTTGCGGTCATTGCGCTTTCAGTTGTTAATCGTCATTTATACATCTCTCTCTCTCTCTCTCTCTCTCTCTCTCTCTCTCTCTCTCTCTCTCTCTCTCTCTCTCTGTGAAAGAGAGAGAGAGAGAGAAAGACACAAAGACATAAAGAAACGAGCATATTACAAAAGCGCTTAGAAAAGCCAGCTACGTTTCTTGTCGTAATTATTGGATAGGGGCTATTTTATGACAAATATTAATAAAGAACGTACAGCTTTTATTATCCACAAGTTTAATATAATTTAATTAATAATGCCTAAGCTCATTAGAAGATAAGGCTTACCACATGTTGTGGATGATATGTGCAGAGACTATTTATGTCAATGACAAATTCTCCCCTTTATCATTCTGTTTACCAGATTTGCTAAATGCGATATTGTATGATGCAGGCATAATCATCCTAATTTATAAAACAAATTCACAAATTAACCAAAGGTTACACAGTAATTATATATTTTCTGTGTATAAATAAATTAATATATTGACTCATTTTTATTTTGTTTACCTGTCGCTGACAATTATAGAGGTTTTTATGAGAAAAGTGGATAGATCTCTTCTTATTCTGCATAAATTGTATGTGAAGACATCCCTATTTATCCCTTCCAATATTATAGAATCCCCAAGAATAAATATGCTTCAATTCATAACCATTTTAATAATTATACGTGTGCAAAAGTTTAGTAAAAAAAATAATACACTTTTAAAAGAAGAAGAATAACACAAAAAAATACTAGGGGCAATAGAACACGCCTATGAAAGCATGCACATCCCAGCTGTTAGTGCCTGTTAGATGTCACGGGAAGGGAAAGGGAGTTAATTCGTCTCTCCTCAAGAGTACCCGGATATAGGCAATGTGAATATGGCTCAGTCCTGCCTCTCTCTCGAAAATTAAAAATAAAAAACAAATAAATAAATAATTAAAAAATAACAGAGTGGTTAAGAAGTAAATAACGATCAGTATAGTGATAAAAAGTTTAAAGGTTAGATTTTCCCTTTAACAAAGTTACTACTTTATAAATTTTATTTATGTCTATTTGTGGACAATAACTTGAGTGAAACGTCCATGAGAATGTTTCCAAGATTTTCAGAAAATTATATTTGCTAATTATAACAGAGAAAATATTTCAGTAAAGCTAATTACTCATTTGGTACTAACTCAGTTCTATGTATTTTTTTTTCCGAAACAGTATCACGAACAAAAACTTTTCGAATAGTTTGTATCATCGTTTGCACCATCATAGGATCCATAATAATTTAGAAATTAGGAAACTAATAGAGTGTTCAATTCATGGAATATTCTTAGAAAATTATTATTCTGCTGACCTTTTTTTAAAACTAATAATGGCGATTTCGATTATTATTTTTTCGCGTAAAAAAATAAGCACAACATGTCACAAACGGAGAATCCTTAGCTTTTTTCCCCAACAATCTCATATAGGTCAGCTGATACACATTATTCATTTTTGTATTCTTACAAAAAGAGAACTATATTTTTCCTCGCAATTAAGCGATTACAGAATGCAGAGATTCTATCACGTATAGCAATCTTTTCACAAGCATTTCTCACATCATACAAATTTGCCTCACTATAACTCAAAATCTTCTTTCATGTTTATAGGAGAACTCGGAGAAGTGTGCAGTTTTTATCGTTCTACGATATCTAGTTCTTTCTTATATTGTTTCACCAACGTAATCTATGTGTCCTTAACACTGTTCACCCATTACCATTCAAAAGGAAACATCGACAAAATCGGTACCGTTTTACACATTGTACAATCAATGCTACTGTAACCATGAGTTATCACCGACGATCTGAAACCACCCACTATCAAAATTAAACGTCATAACCCTAAACATCTATACATTTGCAAAGAGGTCAGAGAACGGAGAAATTAAATCAGTTAAACGGTTACGAAAAAACTAATCCTGGTATGAGTGGCTCTTTTAGAGTTAAACAAACTCCTCTCCCAACAATGCACGCCGAGACTACCCCCCCCCCCCCCCCCAACTCACAAGATTTCACGATCTTGTGACACACTAAAGTTAATCTTCCCGAACAAACCAGTAGTAGCCTACCGCAGATAAAAAAAAATAACAAAAAAACAAAAACAACCCTCAATGACACCCTAGTCAGAGTGAAGCTAACGCCAATCACAAGCCAAGACCATCCTAGCAAATCTGGTCCCTATTGTGATAAAATGTGCAAAACCTGTCAACATATGAAAGAGACCAGCACATTCTCTAGCACAGAGACGAGCGCAAAATTGAATATACATGGTCCAAACAGAATGTGCAAAACAAAGAATGTAATTTATCACATCACGTGTAAGATCTGTGGTCTTCAGTATGTAGGAGAAACTGAAAAACTACACGAAAGGATCAATCTTCACATATCTGATTGGATGACAAAGAAGCTGGACAGAAGTACAGTTTCCAGTTGCAGAACGCTTCTCTTCCCGTGGCCACACTTTCAGTGATGTAACACTGACTGCAATTGATCACAACCGCAACTGGAGTTCCGAAACCAGCAAAGAAAAGGAATCTTACTAGATACGCCACCTTAGAACACTGAAACCAAGCGGCTTAAACCAAGACGACTCGAAAAAGGACAATCGCACGCAAATAAAATCATCATCTGTTTACAGCCACCACATTTTCACTTAAATAATTAATTCATTTTGCTCATTACTCACTCACTCACCTATAATTACTGCTGTTTTGTTGTTGTTGTTGTTGTTGTTTTTTGAGTTCTTCCTGGTGATATTATTCCTATGGTCATTATTCGCATTACAGAAATAGTGAAATATCCGGGATATACTTTTCGTTTACACCCTTTACATTAAAAACAGATGGCGCTATGGTTCCTCCCTTTGTAGGTCAATACCAACTAGTTTACAACATCATCAGTCAAGTTGAAGCCAACTAGACGAAACATCAAACATTTTTTTAGCTTTAATTCCATTAGAAATAGTTATGTAAACTTGTGCAATTTCAACGCTTTTTGTGTTTATTGTTTGTCGTGTCTCTGTTTTTGTTTTAGCACACGCGATCTCTTGCTGGATCCAATGCACCTGAAAGCACTGTTATTCGCCATGTGAGTTGTATTATATATATATATATATATATATATATATATATATATATATATATATATATATATATATATATATATATAAATGTGTGTGTGTGTGTGTAGTCTGATTGCCTCTACAAGAAACAAAAAATAATCCAAGGAGTACAACTGTGGGTGAAGGTAAAGTTATTTTATAACGTATTCGCTAGGCAACGGATCTGTTGATAGCTTTTAACGTATTCGCTAGGCAACGGATCCGTTGATAGCCTTTAACGTATTCCCTAGGCAACGGATCCGTTGATAGCTTTTAACGTAATCGCTAGGCAACGGATCCGTTAATAGCTTTTAATGGCGATCAAGACAACTATGAGTATCACTGGGAATTCGGTAGAAATATTCAGTTACGGTATGGGTCGCTTGTTGACACGATGAAACAAAACTCGGTTAAAGAGTGAACATGGAATTTACTTACTTTCTGAGCTTGAAGATCGCTTTTGTTTTAGGTAAGGTCAAGTTACAAAAGTGATGTTGTTGCTCCAGAAAATTATACCAGCAATGCATGAAAACAAAGTATCATATAGGAGATTGCAACTGTCGCAAAACATCTGCTGACTCGGATGTAGTTAGAAAAAGGGGATTTCTTTTCATCTGTATATTGAGAGAATTTTAACTTAAAACATTTTCAGGACAGAGTTTGCGTAAAGAAGACTGAATAAGACTTGTATGGATTATCGACCGATCACGTGTTTTCGCGTGTATGACTCTCACAAAATACACGTAAGTAAAATAGGTCACATCGTTCTCTATTTCCATTGGTTAATCAAATTTCCAAGAACTGGTATTATAAAATACATGCTAACCCAGACAGTCTGTGTAGGGTAGGCAAGTAAGCGACGAAAGTTGGACATTTATGACGTCACTGAGCCCAAATTGGGCTGGAAAAGAGAATGTTAATAAGATTCAAGAAATTATGTTTAACGTCAGTAGTCTGGGTAACATAACAACACTATCTCTGGACGAGCTATTTTACCGACATGACATAAGACAAGTACTTCTTATTTCAGCAGACAGGTACACAAATTGTACATAGTCAAAATGAAACAATACACACCAGGAACATTGCAATGCCAACAATAACAGCAGATTAAAAGACAAGACGACAGTATATAACATGCCAATATAATTTTTTTTTAAAATAAAAAAACCTATGTACATATATGACACATCACAGAAAGATATACATTTGAAAATGTAGATAAGAAATATGAGTTTTGTTTAGTAAAAGCAGGCACAAGGGCCATATTTATTAAGATATCAGGAAATGAGGACGATAATAGTTAAAATGAAAACAAAAAAAGAAAACAAAAGTATAAGTAATTAAAATAAGAATTATGGGAACAGGATTCAAACCAGAGAAACTCAGTGACTGCTAAATTGAATGTCATAAACCACATTTACAGTGAGGCCCTGACTATGTCTGAATCAGCCAGGTAAATTCTTTCAAATCAGGGATTGTTCTCAGCGCATTGGACAGGCTGTTCCAGGTTCTGGGGACGTCAACCTTAAAAGAGAGCTCACCGTACCTTGTGGTCTTTACCCTTGGTAAATATTTTGACAATTTAATTATGAACGTCAGATGCAGATGACATCATGCCGTGGCATTGTATTGTGATTTACCACGAGGGCTCTCGGTCGTTGGGTTAAACAACAAAATATTTCCTCTATGAAAAGCATTAGTTTAAAATTTCAAGTTTTCTGTGCGAGTTATGTCGTGGTGCATATGCTACATTTCTCAAATAACAAAGAGTTCAGAGACATCATCTAGTCATCAGATTGTACAGACTTTTAAATAACATGTTCGAATTGGATTACAATACTTGACATTGATATCTCTTTTCAAAAAGAACTGAAGAAATTCGAGTGACTTGTATGACGTCAGCAGGATTCATTGGAAATTTTAAACTTGGGACAAATTAGGTATTCTAGCTTTTAGATTTTGATTAGGGTCTTAAATTTGATCTATGCCCAAACTGTGTATAACCTTAGACATTTGCTTTGTGTAAGAGATATAAAGTAGCGACCACTTACCTTCATCATCGGAGTCATACTCTTCCTCATCTCCCTCATCTATGGTTGAAATGTCCTTCCCACCTTGAGTAAACACAAAGGGTGTCCTTTCCCATCCGATTCCTTGGTCTTGCCTTACTTTAATGTGTTTACCCAGTGTTTCTTTCAGTTTTTCCATTTCATCATCACTGGAGTCGCTGCGGCTACCCTGACCCCTGTTTAATCTCAGTAATCCTCTCCTATGTGACGTAAGCTCATTGTCCAAAGTCCTTTGCTTACGGGGTCGTTTATTACGATTAGAGGGATTTTTTGTTCTCTTGCAAATTTTCTCCTTACCCAATCCTGCATTTGTTTCAGAATCTTTATTTGAGTCCGTACCGTCTGTTTCCATCTCAGTTTTCCCGCCGTTTTCTCTCTGCGTTTCTCCTGCACGCGCACCTTCACGGAGCTTCTGGATCGTCAGGAGAATTGCTTTCAGTGTATCGTCTGCTCGTAACTTTTCAGTGGTCATTTTATACATTCTGATTGCCGCTAATTAGCAGTCAGTACTCCAGCTGTTCCAGGGTGTAAGTCTCCTCAAAATCTACCTTGGTGGTAGCGGGCTTTTAGTCTTTAATTGCTGTAAAATATCCATATTTAGTTAATTCCAGTTACTTGCCC
The DNA here is from genome assembly GCA_029931535.1 of Margaritifera margaritifera. NCBI lineage: Eukaryota > Metazoa > Mollusca > Bivalvia > Unionida > Margaritiferidae > Margaritifera > Margaritifera margaritifera. The sequence continues at coordinate 1,612,041 of JAQPZY010001636.1, read as the reverse complement.
CATCAACATCGAATCTTTCTCTATACGTTTTTCCAAGAGAACCTGAAAGTTAAATGTCGATGATAATTGGAAATATTTAAATCATACCTGATTACAAAGAGTAACTTATGATGTTGAAAAATTGTGGTTGCCATACCTGATTACACCTAAAAACATAACCAGTCCATACCTGATTACACCTAAAAACATAACCAGTCCATACCTGATTACACCTAAAAACATAACCAGTTCATACCTGATTACACCTAAAAACATAACCAGTCCTTAGAAGGACGTTATTCATCTCGAACAAATATGGACACAATGAGCAATCATATTTACACAACTTTAAATCACATACATATTGTGAATAAGTAAAGGGTATCCAATTTGTTTTAACTGCCACAGCGGGTACACAGGGCTTTCAACTTCTCCTTTCATCGATTTTATCTTCAAAACTATATTAGCGTTGAGCATTTCCAATAAATCCCGCAATCACAATCAGCAAAGTCCCGAAATAGTTTCACTAAGCAGATTTATCCTAGAATCAGCGGCGTTGTTTCGATTTATTTTTCAACTATTTGAGTCACATCTATTTATTGAAGATGTTTGCCTTTATAGTAACTTCCTGGTAGAGGCCATGCCTGATGCAGGAAGTGGTATTTGTGAAATAATCAGATGACGCACCAAGTCATGATCATATGGTTGAAACTAATATTTGAAAGCTATGTCAACATTTATACAAATACACACATAAATCACTCAAAAGTCAGAAGCCCGAATTACCGAAGTAATTTTCTGACATTAAAATAAATCTCGCCTTGCCTGCCGTACAGCATATACATAATAGCAAAATGACGTAGAGCGCGAAAACCGAAACGGCGAATAACTGGTGGTGCCCCCTGTGGTCTCGGCACAAAAGTGATACAGGTGGGCTGTAAATGTTCGACACAATTAAATCACCACTGATCAATAACAAAGGTAAACCTGTTGTGCTGTAGAATTCAATCAACTAACAACCTTTACCGGCAAACACTCTCCTAACAATTCAAAGTTGCATTATTTTCTACAAGCTCCGCCCACCCTTATTTTAATTGGAAAATATGTATTGATAGGGCAAAAGTTGTAAACTTTAAGTGGCTTTCAAAAATTATGTGTTTGCCCTCTGCGGGCTCAGTAATGTAAAATACCCGATGTACCCTCCTACATGTCGTAAGAGTCGACTAATGGCGACAACCTTTTCTACCGTAGGATGTGTCCCGTGATAACGCTCCAACTGAGAAGGTCTTGGTCTTTAAAAAAATGTGCTTTGTACATTAAGGTTTTTACACTTTTAGGTTTTTCCTGTGTTTTCGGTCTTTTTGCGATACCTAAACTTACTTGGCACTGTATAGCCAGGAATGTACTAATGTGCTGTCAAACCTACATACATGCATACATACATACATACATACATACATACATACATACGTACATACATACATACATACATACATACATACATACATACATACATACATACTTCTTTATTGTTATTTCAACTTTTAAGGATTTTATATTTGTACCTTTATCTTCAGTTGCATATAGATTTCGCAGAATTTTAACATCACTACCCTTTATCTTAAAGTACTTCATATTTACATTTATTTGGTAGGCTTTATCTAAAAGTACTTCATATTTACATTTATTTGGTAGGCTTTATCTTCCTAAAGTTCTTTTTGCAGTTTTTTATATTTACAATTTTAGAACTTTACTTTTAATCCGCACCATATAGCTAGTATCATGATGACATGCCGTGAAACCCTACAACATACATACAGTTATTTCAGCATTTTCAACATGTAATCAATTTATGGGGAAAATACAGTGTGAGTTATGGAGAGATTAAAAGTCATAGAAAATTTAGAATAGCAGACCACAAGCCATAGAACTTGTCTAATTTTCCATTTAACGTAACTATTTCTTTTTCAATATTATTCCCATTCTTAGAACAGCTAAGCAACTGGCCAAAAGTAGGATTGCATTCCCAAAAACTAGATTTATAAGCGTATTACTTAGCTATAATGATTAAATGATTGATACATTTATCACCATCATTAATACCTAAAATATTTTGAGAGCAATACAAATATTAAATCTGGCCCTTTATATCCAAGTAGAGAAAAACTCTATAAACCTCTAGAGACGATACATTCATATAGCAAATGTAACATTAACTTTTGCTAGCATTTACAGACAAAAGAACATGCAGGTGTATCAGCTAATTTAACCGTATACAGGAATTTTCTCGTTACCAAGATGTGATGGTAACATTTGTACTCAAATTCTCGTAAATTTGGTTTCAGTGGTGCACAGGATAGGAGCGGAGTAAAGCCACGACCAAAACTTACTCTCAGCAATGATACATATCTTTCTTATCCATTTCGTTTAATTCCATAAAATATAATCTTTTTCTGTTTGTAATATTTCATACATATGCCTAAGATCTCGTGTTATTTTCGCTATGTTTTTGAACTGTCTTCTGATAGGTAACACTTATTGCTCTAACTTGATATATTGTCTGACTGGATATGTAAGCTGACTTGATATATAGACTGACTGGATATGTAAGCTGATCTGATATAGGCTGACTGGATATGCAAGTTGATTTGATATATAGGCTGATTGGATATGTAAGCTGACTTGATATATAGGCTGAATGGATATGTAAGCTGACTTGATATATAGGCTGACTGGATATGTAAGCCGATCTGATATAGGCTGACTGGATATGCAAGTTGATTTGATATATAGGCTGACTGGATATGTAAGCTGACTTGATATATGGGTTGACTGGATATGTAAGCTGATCTGATATAGGCTGACTGGATATGCAAGTTGATTTGATATATAGGCTGACTGGATATGTAAGCTGACTTGATATATAGGCTGACTGGATATGTAAGCTGATCTGATATAGGCTGACTGGATATGCAAGTTTTTTGATATATAGGATGACTGGATATGTAAGCTGACTTGATATATAGGCTGACTGGATATGTAAGCTGACTTGATATATAGGCTGACTGGATATGTAAGCTGATCTGATATAGGCTGACTGGATATGCAAGTTGATTTGATATATAGGCTGACTGGATATGTAAGCTGACTTGATATATAGGCTGACTGGATATGTAAGCTGACTCGATATATAGGCTGACGGGATATGTAAGCTGACTCGATACATCAGTATCCCTATCTGAATAACATCGTCTCTATGAAATATGATCAAGATTTCAGTACATCAAACCAGAATGGATTTTTCCAGAGAATCTTAAGTTTTAATGAAGATAGATCCAATATAATACAAATTGCATTTTTCCATAGAGTTATCTACAAATACTTTCCATTTAGAATTGGACACCACAGATCTTTTAATCCATTAACTCTTTAAAGATTTTACAAATAAATCAAGATTTATCAAATTTAAACCAACATTCCTAATATCTAGTGTAATTATAGATGTCTTGATTTTATCATTCTTTTTATTCCATGCAATTTATAAGTCAATGAACTGAGAGGTTTTAGTCCAGATCTAGAATAATTGGGTAATGATAGGAAAAGATGGTTAAATTTTGACAATGCCATAGTTTTTATAATACTTATCTTTCATAGCAATGCCGAGTTTTTCTTTTCCCATTATATATATATATATATATATATATATATATATATATATATATATATATATATATATATATATATATATATATCTTTTCCAATTTTTGCACTTCTGGATTGAAGATTATTCCCCCAATAGCCCGTGCATTTACACTGTATTTTATATTGGGAGGATTATTAATTTTCTATCATGTCCAGAGGTATAACGGCATATAATCTTGCAGGATTTCCTTCTGTATATCCAGTCCATATCGCTTGAATGCTTTTAAACCAGAAACTATGTAAAACTTATCATTGATAATCAGAGTTTGATGATTTATGGAAGAATAAGCTAACTTCCAAATTTGATCTAAATCCAAGTAATATAGGTGCTTTTTTGTTTTTGTTTTTTAGCGAACAAAACTCAGAATCACTTTACTTTGTGGAACCATGGCAGTTTAAAGTTTTACATGTTGATCTATTGTATGTAACATGCAATCATTTAAATCACGCAACATCTGGTGACCCTGCCGTCGGTCACATCATAAAGCGATCAAAGTACTGGAAGTACTGAGGATGTTTTCATACAAAGCTTTGGATTATGAGTACAACACTCTACCGACTGAGCTACTGCAAAATTATAGGAGAAACTGTTCAAATTAAATATAATTATGTAGCCCAACATCTAAGTCTAATTTTTATTAAGTCATAATTTATTTTATGTAATATTTTTACAATCGTGTCAATTTAGAATGGTTTTAACGTTGCAGAGCAACATGGTGTAGTTTGTGCATTTATGTATAGTAAATTCCCAATTTAATTAAATTTGGACATCTTTAACGCATATACAGTAGAGCTTCCAGTAGGAGTTAGACTTGCTACCGTCCTTACGACAATATCTCTATTAAAATAACATGTCGGCCTTTTACTCGGCTTAAACTCAACATATACACTTACGCACACACACACACACACACACACACACACACAGAGAGAGAGAGAGAGAGAGGTGCATAAGTCTGTTCTTTACTTAAAACAACATCTCTTGTCCAGATTGTGAAATCATGAAGATGGCGATGGCTGCGACATGTGTGCGGAACGTCACCAGCGCACTGCCCAGGACAGCCCTCCGCTGGACCCCCTACGGGAGACTAAAGAAGGGTCGTCTCAAAGAGACATGGAAGAGGACTGTGGAGAAAGAGATGAAGGAACGTGGCCTGACGTGGGACACCATCACTCGGAAGGCTGCAGACAGTCAGCACTAGCACTTCGTCGTCGAAGTCTTATGCACCACCTAAGGTACGACGAGGGGCGAACGAGTGATAATCAAAGCAATTAGCCTATTTCTGACCACAAATGTGAGATCTACGACCCTTTCTGATAATTCTTCACAAGCGTCATCAGCAGAAAATGAACTGTGCAATTCATTCTCACAATCCTGACGAGAGTTTGGGAATTAGGTCTCGTAATGCATGACGTGCTGATTAGTCACTCTCTGTGATTCATATGGAGGAATACTGTTAATATTCATATCCTACCGAGTTTCAACAAATGTCCATGGCAGGAAAGAACATGTATTATCCCATATGAACTGTCACTAGATGGCCCACGACAAATCGACTATTTCCGATTCGGGTTAAGATACAATTGCAGCAAGTGACTGGCCAAGAATCCGCCGCCTAATAAGGAGATGCTAAGTAGAGTGGGTTGACATGGTGAAACTATTAATAGCGCAGCGTACAGATCATAGGAAAGAAAAAAAAGGAAATACTGGCATAAACCAGCAGCTTTCGGTTTGTGTGAAAAATGTTTGTTTGTAAGGTGACCATATCAGATGCGTGATAAAATCCACAATTTCGAAATAATAGTAGCAATGATTTCAAGAATGATTTTGAAAACTTGCACGGTTTACTTTCCTTTCACTGTACCTCACAATTATACATTATACACATTTTCCAAGTGCTCGTTTCCTGAATTTGGTAAACAAAACCGCAGCCTGTACAGACCATTTGACCCTCGGGGTCAGTCTCGTCTTAAATTGCCATTGAAGTAAAATTTTTGTGTTGATTTTTGACAAATAAGAGATGATAAATTAATGCAAGATCTACTGGCTCAATCCTTAGAATATCTTTATTTTTTGTTACCTTTTGAGGGTTTTCTGGAAAAAAGATAAAACGGAACATACGTTTTTGTACGAGTCTTGCAGAAGTCGTCTTGTAGTGGCAATATATATATATATATATATATATATATATATATATATATATATATATATATATATATATATATATATATATATATATGAAAGGTATCTTAAGCGACTTAATAAAATAGTGTACTTAGATGAATAGCGAAACATCATTTTCAGTCACTTTGCATCAACTTACCTTGAGTAATCAGCAAAAGTAGCATTTCTGCCGCAGACCCTTAACTTCGTAGAAAATGTTGCATTTGCGGAAAATCCAAGAGTTTGGTCAGTTTGTGTTTTTAATTCACCTATAATGGAAAATATACTTCAACATTTCGTCCAGTTTTTGCCTATTTAGGAGAATGAAACGTGCATGCAACACATGGGCAATCGTAATTGCTATAATGGAAAATTCAAATCTATTTGTCGTGAGTGCTTATCAAAATATTGACTTTTCAGAACTGGCACTTAGGTCAATCAATTTGTCAAGCAGTTCGGATATGAACATTGATTTTATACACATAGCCCGACCTCTTCATCACTGAGTGGACTGGTTGTTTTCGTGCTACCGACTAGGCAGTTCGTCGGTCACATCAACAACATAGCTCGTCAATGTCAGATATCAGACAGCACACATATATTAACCTATACTTATTATATACACTAATTTCGTCTCATAGATATAAAATAGGAGATAACTGAACAATATTTTCCTGTATACGATATATGTCGTCGATTAGGACATGTCATTACATTACGGCGTCGTCCATTTGTTCATGATGACGTCATCCAACTCGCCTGATATATTCATGCGCGTCATGAATGAAGTTATGAATAAAATTTAGTAAAGAATAACAACTTATTTATTTGAATATTTGTATTTTTTTGGTCAGTAATATTTACAGATATGTTACCAGATTCTAATTAATTAGGGTATATAATAAACAGGTTATTGTAATTGTACTTTCTTATATCTCGCGTGGATTCATTGTTCTGGCGTAGCAGACTCAGAAGATCGTAGACCACATCCCAAACCAACTCCGTCCACCCGAGATATCAGTCAGTACATATGCAATAACATAATTATGATTTAGGTTAAATAGTAAAAACACGAGGTAACTGTCGCGCCACTCAAGTATACACTGTCTAGAATATAATATGTTAAAACTAGAATATAAACGGGGTTGTTTTGTGGATATTATAAGCCAAATGCAAAATGATCCACATAAAATCAACGTAGGGTGCAATGATAATTTCAAAACACCTGAAGCTTGGGGACGGACAAAATTAGATTGGAAGGACTTTTATATCAAATCCCCTTTTGCTTTCTAATATTTATCGAATTAACATATTTTTATAGCTGGCAGTCATTCACACGGCGTTCAGATCCCATAATCTGTTTGAAAATACACTTGACGGTCTCCAGACGAGTGAAATAACAAGATTTAAGGGAATGGACATGAAAATTACCCCCCCCACACACACACACACAAGCAATCGCCACCGCAGAGAGAATACATTTTGGTTGCCAGCCCTTGCCTCGGTACTTTGATTGCATAATAGATCAGTTTTTAGAAGTATTTTGCATTTCGTTATAAAACATTATCAGAATTTATATACTCACCCAAATGAAGCTCGACAGGGTGATTTCTCAGTGTTTCATATAGAAATTTCCCAGCAAATGCAGAGATTGGTCCCATACAAATCGATATAACGTCCTTTGCAAAGATCCATATGTGAGAAATTAGATCTCAGAGGTTACCATGATGTCTCTCACGCCCGTGGTGGGATAGTTACTTATCCCTAAAATTTAGAATTTATGTTTTTGTTTGTCTCAGGAATCTAGGTTTGATCTACCTGCTTTCTGTAGATCTACGTAACAAATGTTCCTCATACTACACATCACTATGTATATTGCCATAACTCCAATATCAATTATGCCATAAAATCTGATGATACCTCAATCTTGTCAGGCTTTGTGTCTATTATTGCTTTGATACCATGCAGGATAAGAAAAACCAGCAACAGTATTGCTGTTTCTGAACAATAATTGAATTTTAATCAATGCCATATCCCTGAGAAAATGTTGTAATTCCTACTAAATTCTTGTTTTGATAGAGCGACCCATTTTGAAGAAACAACACCCTAAATATATTTTATATAATAGTCAAAGAATTAAATTACGACTAAGCCCATTGCCCTTTTATGGCATGTACAATTTAAGACCTTCGATTTTCCAGACTCCGCTCAACAAAAGGCGCCAAATAAAATAAATGGAGAACTACGCAAAACTTACTCATTTTAAAAGACTACGAAATGAAGCGTGACGTGTGGCATGTTTAAGCTATTAATCAGTAAATAGAGCCTAATTGTCGCACAAACTTGCAACAGCAGCAAGTACAAAACATGTTTAAACGTCGCGTAACATAATTAAAATGATTCTTTCGCTGCAGTTATAAGATTAGAATTCCAGACACAATCGTTTGCTGTGAAATATGAGATTAAGCACGTAAAAGCACATACTGTTTGATTGAAGGTAAACTGAAGATGAGCGAGACGTGAATGGCTTGGCGCTACATAGACGTGAATAGCTTGGGGATAAACAGACGTGAATAGCTTGGCGCTACATAGACGCGAGTAACCCAACATACCAAAATGTCACCGTATAACATATGTTAAACAAAATATTTAACATTTTAAAGAATATCTTAAATTTTAAAATCACAGTAAACTTAAGGTAAGCAGTATAGAAGAATATAGGCATCTTAGGCAACAGCAGCAGCAGCGTTAGTAGTAGTAAAAGTAGTAATGATGGTGGTCGTTGTGGCAGTAGTAGTTGGAAGATGGTGATGATGAAAAAAAAGATCAAGAATATAAGGATAAAGAAGATGATGAAGATGAAGACAAAATATGAAGATAAGACAATGAAGATGGCGAAGATGAAGATGAAGAAAAATATAAAGACGAAAATGAAGATGACGAAGGAGATGATATTGACGTCGATCATGTTGAAGATAATGAAAAAAAATGGTTTGTTTTAACGGCACTTTCACCACTTTGAATGGTTACATCATGCTGATGAAAAAGATGATGAAGATGATGACGGTGAAGAAGATGATACTGATGAAGAAAACGATTTTAACAACGACAACGGCTATGAAGAAGATGATGATTATTGAGAAGATGAAGCTGATCATGATGATGACGAGGAAGAATAAGATGACGAAGAAGTTGACAATTTTTAAGATGATGTGGTTATGAAAAAAGGATGCTGATGATGAAAAGAAGAAGAAGAAGAAGACAAAATGATGATGCTGGTAATGCTCAAGAAGAAAATTATGATATAGAAGCAGATGATGATGTGACGAAGATGAAGACAATTAAGATGACGACAATGATGATGATCATCAGTTTCAGTTGAATTCCACCCAGTGGCATACGGGAAGAGAGCATGATGGGGAGAAGAAAGGAACAACAGGCAGAAAGACGGCACGTTTCACAATATATTGCAAACGTCTTCGAAATAGTGTATACGAGAATGGTCAGGTTATAATGATCTTTTAATAATAACTAAAACATTGTATATTTAAATAAATCTGAGATTTATTTTTGTCGCAATTTGTTTTTTCTACGTCTTGCGACAGTTTTTAACTGGATTTAAAATTTAGCGACTGTGATATCTCCACACTTGTGATTCCCAAAGAATATTCTTTTCGTTTAGCACGAAGCGTTGGTTTCAATATACTTTTGAAAATACACAAGAGAAAAGTAAAAAGGAAAGGAAAATAGTTTTTCGAAAGTTGAAATTGTGCATCTATTCAATTTCTCAAAGTAGTTAATTGTTATCGCTTTAAAATTGCAGTTATAGCAAGTCTACAAACGTTTTTCGATGGGTGATTAATTGTGGGGCATCTCTAATCAAATTACGAAGTTATAACATTACTGGTAAATAAAGATTCATAATAAATCAAGTCCTTTGCACGCTAGCTACTTTCCCACGATAAACAAATTGATCTTTCAGTTCTGTGTAATTGATGAAGCCGTATTCAGACATATAATTCAATTGATAGTTGTTGGTTTTGATGTGATTCTTTCTGTTGATTCGAAAACTCATGCACTGCATCTCTATAAATATTGAAAAATAAAATTAGATAAAATCAATCCAACGTATGACAATATATGCATACAATCGGAACACGATAGGCATTTCCGCCAATAATCGGAAAATCACATAAATACTACCGTATCCGCCGTTGCATATACAAGTATCTTGTTTGCCAAATCACGTTATGTCCACATCACAAACCATCATTGCGTTCAACACGGCGACTCGACTGACATGACTCATTCTTGGCCGAAACACTCATACATTTCTCTTTTCAAGTATGTACTCACTGGAGAATTGTTTTCCTGAACTTGTACAAATAATTCCATAATGGTATCGTAATGCTTTTGACGTGGTTCTATTTTGCTTAGCCTACGTTAGTTCGTGACAGTGTTCTCAGACATTTTCCGGCGAATTCTCCCCTTTACGCTGTATCACTCCATCGAAGTATATCCGAAACTGATTTTGGTAGAAAAGTCACAAGGTGTTACAATTATATATGCGTATATCGAAAACTGCAGCGGGTCTGATCTCTTGAATATTTTTAGTATGTAGATGACTGTCCAATAAACAATGAGTATTTTCGGACTAAAAGGTGCGGGAAAAGTGGAGTATTTTCCTTAATAATGCACAACAAAGATATATTTCCTTGCAAAACGTCAGTAACGTTTTTATTCCTTTTTAATATATTTTGTATTTTGGCTGATTTACTTTCTGAAAACGAAATTATCTACATATATACCAACATTAAATTATCTCCTATATCATTTTAACTGGTTTTAATATGCTGAAATACGGATATTTACTAAATGGCGCCTTTGATATGCATTTATTTTTAAATTGCATGTGTGTAAAAAATAGAGTATTTATAGATTTCTGATGAGGGGAGGGAAGGCTTGTTGGTCTTTAAATATGAAATTAATCAGTGCATTAAATATGACATTAATTAGTGCATTAAATATGACATTAATTAGTGCATTAAATATGACATTATTTAGCGCATTAAAAGCGCAGTCTGTTTAAACTGAAAGCTGATTCTACCTTCCCTGGTAAGTGCTTATAATTTCCATGGAATAAAAGTTTCCTCAATATTATTTTCCTTTCTTTCCGTTCTTTCCTGTAAATGATTCATTTCTTCTATGTTTGGAGATAGTGTATATATTAGAGAATGCAACACTCTGTTCATGTCAGATACCGAGCATTTCAGAATATTTTTATAAATACACCGTAGATCAAGTCAGAGTTTGGAATGGTTCTGGACAGTTTATTAACGCCAGCAGCGGACAAAGTGTAAGAAAACCAAATCCAAAGGTAGCTTTATATCGTCAGCTAAGGATCGCAAAAGACTGAAATTAATCGAAACGTAAATGCATATACATCATCGAGATGTATAATATAAATAGATTCTTCAGTGCAATCAGATGTCAAAATTGTCTGGCTCTCGGTCTTCATTTTTCAAGAAGGCGCTGCTGTCTAGATGGTCACAGACTAAGTTCCGAACGAAAGTCAGAATATAGACACGAATTTGATTTTTATGTCTATTGATTACGTGGTTTTCAGAGTGAAAGGACCTTATTTATTGAACAGCTTTGACAGAAACTACTGGTCATAAACGGTCTAATTTAATATTATTTGAACAGAACAGAAATAATGTAGCAATGCAGATCTTGTGTCTAATTAAGGCTTTATAAAACTGCTCTATTGTTAACAAAATAGCATTCATACCGATTTTCTTTCCTTTTTCTTATTGTCTTGTCATAGTGGTCTTTTTCAATCTGGGCTGCGGGGCTTGCTTGAGCGGTTGCTACGCCACTGATTGACAGCTAAGTTTCATAGTTTGGGTCAACTGATACCCTTCTAACAGAAAAGTTTGGTCAAGCCAAAGGGTGGTTGTGGGGAGACAATACTCATTTTATTTTACAACAGTATTCTTGACTCCTACCATATTCCCAGCTGTAGCTTTACAATGCTAAGTTGTATGCTAGTAGCTAAAAATTCAAGATATTAATATTAACTTAGATTAAATTTGTTCTTGGCAATGTAATGACTATGTTATAGGTGCATACTAATACTGTCAATTTTAAAGTGTTTTATTGCTATCACGCATCAGCAGCTTATGTTATATGTAAATCTCGGTATAAAGTGGGGCGTGGTAGGTAGTTATGTTTGGTTTTACTTCCAGTTTCCTTTTAATTGACTGTTTATGCTTAAACAACGAAGAGCTGATGGACGGGACTTCAAAACACTTAATCTTTGTCATCATATATTGAAAAAGCGTTTCAACGGTTATGATGCATTTGTTTTTTGGTTGGGTTTAATATGTAGACACAGACATATGATGCAAACTCGGACTATGGGCTAAACTGCGGACTTGCAGAACCAGGCTCGGTATCAAGTTTGTACTTTACAACAGTTAAAGGTAATTATTGCAATACCACAAACATAAGCTTTCCACAAAGCTTCTTGATAAATGAGGGAGAATGGAAAATGTTTTTTTGTGTTTTAAATCTGTTATTGTAATCAAGCGATTGGTCAAATACATTCCGTGTGGAATAATATACAATCCCGTGTCCTCGATGTAAAGAAAGGCATAACTAAAGTTAGGATGTTGATATAGACATACCTTGTATAGACTCAGAAAGTGAAATTTAATACTGGTGCAGTATATTAGAAAAATGTACATAGAAAAATTTAAATCTGTCATTTTTTAAAGATTGGGGCTGAAATGGCGGAAAAAGGAGTAATAAAAACGTTCTTGTTCAATCTATTTAAGAATGCAGTAATGTATATTCCAACAGGTTAATATCTTGGGATGAGGTTCTCGTTTCTCACCTTATAAGCACAGTGCTGGATTACCCAATAGGCAGACTAAGCACGTGCTTAGGGCACCAGCAAAGCAGGGGCACCAAAAAAAGATGAGACATTTTTTATTTCACGGTTTAGTATTGTTTTTATTTTGAATTACATGGGGGTGGGGTCGGGCACTATAATCTTTTCAGTGCTTGGGGCCTCTAATGGTCTTAATCCGGCCCTGTATGAGCAAAAGTAGAAATCTGTGTTTTGCAATATTGTTTTGGAATATATAATTATCGCTTAAAAATAATTACTCAAAATTCCTAGTGCTAGGATAATTCACACTGGGATATTGCTATTAACTGTATTCCTGGATTGAGTATTCCGGGATAGTGCTATTAGCTGTATACCGGGATAGCGTACTCTGGAATAGTGCTATTAACTGTATTCCTGGACTGAGTACTAAATGCATCCTTGCATTAACCACATTCATGGATTGTGAACTGTATTCTTGGAGTGGACAGTAAATGTATTCTTGGAATTACAGTACCTGAATTGTTGGATTGATAGTAACTGCATTCTTGGACTGTACACTACCTGTCAATTTGGATTGAACAGCAAATGTATTCTTGGACTGTACTGTACCTTTATTTTTGGACTGTACTGTACATGTATTCTTGGACTGAAAAGTAACTGCATTCATGGACTGTACACTACCTTTATTTTTGGACGGTACAGTGTCTGAATTGTTGGATTGAACAGTAAATGTATATTTGGACTGTACAGTACCTGTATTCTGGAACTGTACAGTAACTGTATTCTTGGACTATACAGTACCTGTATTCTTGGAGTGTACAATGATTGTATTCTTGGAGTGTACAGTATCTGTATTATTGGAGTGTACAGTAACTATATTCTTGGACTGTACATTATCTGTATTCTTGGACCGTACAGTACCTGTATCATTGGAGTGTACATTATCTGAAGTCTTTGACTGTACCGCAGTAAAGGTATTCTTGGACTGTACCGCAGTAACTGTATTTTTGGATTGTACAGTAACTGTATTCTTGGCGTGTACAATAACTGTATTCTTGGACTGTACTGTATTCTTGGAGTGTACTGTATCTGTATTATTGGAATGTACAGTATCTGTATTACTGGACTGTACAGTATCTTTATTATTGGACTGAACAATATCTGTATTCTTGGACTGTACAGTCACGGTATTCTTGGACTGTACAGTACCTGTATTCTTGGATTGTACAGTTCCTGTATCATTACCTGAATTCTTTGACTCTACCGCAGTAACTGTATTCTTGGACTGTACAGTAACTGTATTCTTGGAGTGTACAGTAATTGTATTCTTGGACTGTACAGTAACTGTATTCTTATAGTGTACAGTATCTGTATTATTGGTGTGTACAGTATCTATATTATTGGACTGAACAATATCTGTATTCTTGGACTGTACAGTCACTGTATTTTTGGAATGTACAGTAACTGTATCCTTGGACTGTATACTAACTGTATTCTTGGACTCTACAGTAACTGCATTCTTGGACTGTACAGTATCTGTATTATTGGACTGAACAATATCTGCATTCTTGGAATGTGCAGTAACTGTATTCTTTGACTGTACAGTAACTGTATCCTTGGACTGTACAGTATCTGTATTCTTGGACTGAACAATATTTGTATTCTTGGATTGTTCAGTACCATTATTCTTGGATTATAAGAGGAAAATATGTACACAAGAAGAAGACACTTGCCTAATCCCTTCGCACAACTGCAGTTAATTTCTTTTTATATTACACACCCAGACCAGTTAATCGTCATCTTTACAGTATTTTATGGTGATGTTCCACGAGAACGAAGCCCAAATGGAACATGACTTGTCACGGGTAAAAAAATCTTCATATCTCCCCCAAAACAAGGGCAATGAATTGTTTATTATGCCGAACAAAACAAGACCAGGAAACAAGATTGCATGAGGGAGACACGATGTTTTGTTCCCTGACACGTGACATTCTGTGCGACAATCATTGACATTGTTACTTTAATGAGGTATAAAATAACATAAAATATTGTTAAGAGTAAATGGCAACGGTGGATAAACATGTGCACATAAAATCAATCAATCACGCAGTAATTCCATCAATCAATCAATCAATCAATCAATAAACTAAGAACGAAAGCATTTAAATGAAACATAAATGACTCAAGAAACGAATTTATTAATGCATTCGTTTATTCATTCATTCTTAATCAGTCAATAGACACGAAATAATTATTGCAATCGACCATTAATAAAAGAAAATCAGCAAGTCACAAAGGATAACGTTTGGTCTGTCGGTTATCGAGGAATAAATAAATAAATATTTACATTATGATAGAAAAACAAACATAATCAAAATTAAAAATCGATGCAAAATACTGGAATTGTTTATTTCAGTATTAATGAATTACTTAACATATATTAAATGAATCTTGCAAATATTTCGCCCATACACAATATTAACATTGGATATCAATATAACGAGATATGTAAGCGCAGTATCCAACAGTATGTCTGAAATACATGAATACAAAATATTCATGAGATATGCATTCACATAAACCAAGAAAATCCACAAGATTCAAATGCAAGGAAAAGTTAAATGGAAGACTGAGGATAACGAATAAAAATGAGACCGGAAAGAGAATATCTCATTCTGGTAACGTGTAACACACCAGCTCAGTAGTCTTAAAGCGATTTCTTTATGCATTGGATTTACTCTACATAATTTAGGAATATGCACTAAATTTTATACATTTTACCAGTAATCTGTATCTATATGGTGAAGGCCATTTTACGGAAGAGAGAGAGAGAGAGAGAGAGAGAGAGAGAGAGAGAGAGAGAGAGAGAGAGAGAGAGAGAGAGAGGGAGGGAGAGAGAGATAGAGAGATGACATTTTAGTCTCATGATATACACGTCTTTCTCTCTCCCTTACATAGTAGCTTTAATATACAATGATTGATATTAGCACTGGGCAAACGTAGTAAACTTAATCTTCCTGGGACGAACATGCCACATGCCATGTTAAATTTAATATTTACTCATATTTCCTCATGAAATGCTACTAGTAAAAACATAATTTTTTTCCTCTGTCGTAAAGCGTGATATTTGCTTAGAAACTTCAAATGTTACCGCCACACTAATTCTTTATTACTTATTCTTTCATATTCATAAAATCGCTTTCCTCGGTCATTTTACATGCGTTGGTTTGTATATTTAAGTGTGATTATATGCTACACTTACATTTACGACAATTTAACGATTGGTGACATCGGAAACTGTACTGACTTGCGCTTAGGAAAACCAAAACAGGTATAGCCAATCGCATCGGCGACCGGCCTAATGACTGGCGGATTGCTTATAAACAAATTCAGTTTGGAATGCAGTACTAAATAATTGTAAATCATTCTTGTAATGCGCATTCTGATTGGTTGCAAAATGGCAGTTCACCGCTTTTAGATAGCGGTGAGCCGCTATTTTTATGGTCAATGAAAAATACCAGATAACCGCTTTTTTTAATAGTGGTGAACCACTTTTTAATAGCAGTTGACCTTTTTTTTCACGGTGAGCCGGCATATTTTAGCGGTGAACCACTTATAAATAGCGTTTACCAGATATTTTGTCAGTTATCTGCGATTTTTTTTAGCGTTGAACCGCTATCTAAAAGTGATGAATTATCTGTGTTTGGTAATCTTACCGTACACCAAAATATTTTTCTTGCATTAACATGTTATCTCAGAAAAAAATATACAATCGAACTGAACTGCTCCCAGAGTAATAGGCAAGCTTTTTGGGAAAACTAATACAGTACTTGTATGTAATTAAAATATGGGCCAGAGGACTTATTGTTTAAGATCGTTGAATTCTAACTATCCACGTGGTTTTTGTTTGGCTTTTAGTACCACCTTTACTAGAACAAACATGCTGCTCTATATTAATAACGAACAATACCTATACATGCTATATAAGATGTTTGCTTGTATCAAGTGAATAACGGATATATTTTCATCGAGTGGGTGAAAATACTAGAGTCTTTCACCCACGAGATGTACTATATCCGTTATTCACTCTGAATAAACAAAATTTCTTTTAACTTTATGCTCAAACGTGTTGGCTGGCTAAAGTGTATAACAGATAGAAGTAGTAGATTTCTTACGGTAATGTCAGCTGTTTACCGTTCATGTTCTGCCGTGTTTTGTAACATAATTCAGGAAAAGAAAGACATACTTAGAAAGAAAAAAAAAAACCCCAAACAATCTGAATAAAAAAAAATAAGTTCAGTGTGGGATTCGAATGTAGTTCTCTTGCGTGACTAGTCGACATACTACCACAGCACCAAGGGATTGACAACATTGCGGATGAAATTCTTTGATCATAATGTTTTTGATGTCTATGGAGAAAAAAAAATCTTAAGTGAAAAAGATTAAATTGACAATTCACTTTAGTGAATTATCAAAATTATTTCTCTTGGAAAATCCACTAACTTCACGGACTAGCATACAACAAATTGAATTATTGCATTGTTTACTAAAATTATAACAAAATGTGTTAAAATGAATGTAAAACAGCACAGTTCTATCAATAAAAGAGTAAATGCTGTTTTCTATATGGATTTTGTTTTTATTTAGAAATTGATTGAAACCTGAAATGTATATCTTTGTGCAATAAATAAGCAAAATAACTAATAATGAATTTATTTGAAAAACAATACAAATTTTTAAGTTAATCTGAGTGAAAACCCAAAATAGAGTATAACTTTATCATTAGTAAAGCACAAAAAAGTAGAAAAGAAAACCATAACTTTAGAAACATGTTTAAAGGAAACCTGGTGTATCCATTCAAATAAATTGTACGGTATATGGTCTGACAATCCGTACCACTCGCTACATATGGTCACAATACCAAGGTCAAAATAGAGTTATATCGCTTATCTGTGAAGTGCCTTGCAACAGCTTCAGTTAGTTTATTGCATTTTAATATATTTGTAGCGAGAAAAAAAAAAAAACAAAGAAAACAATGCAGATAAAGCCCACAGTTCTATCCCTGTTTCGTATGGAAAAACCTTAAATACTATAATACATCAGTTATTCGTTCATTTGTCACCATGTTGTGTGAGCAACAGGTGAGTTTTTGTTAAGAGGGAAGCAAGACAAAGTTAGGCGCAACTGTGTATTACTAGAGAATGCTTAAAACAGAACATTTACAAACCTCTGAA
This sequence comes from Margaritifera margaritifera, assembly GCA_029931535.1. Lineage (NCBI taxonomy): Eukaryota > Metazoa > Mollusca > Bivalvia > Unionida > Margaritiferidae > Margaritifera > Margaritifera margaritifera. The sequence continues at coordinate 1,594,067 of JAQPZY010001636.1, read as the reverse complement.
ATTCTTAATGCAGGAAATTCCGTCTTTTAGGGTTTTCTTTTGATTTCCCTTTAAAAGTAGTTGACAGGGTTACTGAATAAGTAAAAATATAACAATCATGCACGCTCGCAGTACTTGACAGGGTTATTGAATATGTAAAAATATAACAATCATGCACGCTCGCAGTACTTGACAGGGTTATTGAATAGTAAAAATATAACAATCATGCACGCTCGCAGTACTTGACAGGGTTATTGAATATGTAAAAATATAACAATCATGCACGCTCGCAGAAGTTGAAAAGTCTGCAGGAACACTTTAAGATAACAATCCTTCTTAAAGCCGCGGCGGTCCATCTGTGAGTTGAGGGATCGAATTCTGCACAGACCAATCAAGGTTTGTTGGCCTTGTGTGTCTTTAACCAAGGGACTTTATACCCACTCCCTCAACACTAAATAGTCATTTGTCTGCTGATATTCCGTTAAATATCATGCTAAAAACGCATCATTTTCGCAAAACGCGTGTGTTCTTTATATTACGAATTCTATTGTAGTACATATGTTTCAATTAAGGGGTGATTTATCCATATATTTAAGTGAAGTGTTATTCATATAATTTTTAATATGTACATTTAAATTTAAAATGGAATTCATTATATATTTCCCAATAGTCTCAATTACTACAGACGTTTGTGTAGTATATTTGGGGAATTAGGATCTTACCTGTAGTCACGGTTCGTAGGAAGAGATCGAAATGCCCTGATAATGTGAAGACTATCGATTCCATGTAGTAAACTATTGCTTCTTGTAAATTTATGCTCCCCCCAATATATATATATATATATATATATATATATATATATATATATATATATATGTGTGTGTGTGTGTGTGTGTGTGTGTGTGTGTGTGTGTGTGTAATAAAAGCGAACTAGATAGTGTTCGGCGGAGTGGCTTAAATCAAATCGATGTAACATTGTGCCGGAAGTGAAGGTGCCTCCCGTAAAAGAAGTGGTACTGTTTGGTACTATATCAGCAGGTACGATAAAGTTGTATATTCCTGCAAATAGTTTTAAATATGGTGGACGTCTAATTCCCCAGATTATTTTCGGGTCCGACGGAAATGACCGAGCGGTATTCCGAATGAATTTCCAAAATGTCTAGGAACTGTTGGAAACGTATGCTAAACAAGATCACGTAAGAGATTCTGGCTCAAGGACTATTGTAATGCATTGTACCGTTTTATTTTAAAACAGGTACAGTGTAGAGTATGTGAACCATGCAACACGAACTTATTTTTTAAATTTATATCTGAACGAAAGTAAGCGTAATTCCCTTCCTTGTTATCAAAACAATTTAAATAGCTCGGGTGCATTTGACTGCCTAGAAAATCTTAACAACAGGGATTTATCACGCAGTAAACTTCGAGAAAACCAAACAAAGTTCACGCTTGCATCATTCAATGTGTCACTGAAATTATTTAACATGACTGGGTCGATTGTGAAATTGCATCTTTCTGACAGAATAAAATATTGGTGCTACATAAACAGATGGTTTGGCATGTGCCGCTGGTACGCTTAAAGTAATAATCACACATTTTGCAGTTTAACATGAGAAAGACCGTGATTATTTGTTTGAATTCTATAGTGGAAACCTAAGTACCGTGAGAAAAATCTTACATCAACAAAACGCAAACCGTTTGGATGCAGTGTAGGCAAGGTTTCATTCAGAACCCGTCATCCAGACAGTAATAGAGTTTAATTACACTTAGTCCGTAAATCACAAGACTATTTTTTTCGGCAATTTATTTGCATAATCGAACTTTAAGATGAAAAATAATCAATTAATCCATGATTAGTCAGGAACAAATGGTTTAGATATATATTGACTGGAGCACCATATTTAATATAACATGTAGTGCATTTGCATCGAGCACGATCGACAACATAGCAATCTTTACCGTGCAGACACTTGTTGAAATATAACTGAAATACAGTTAAATTAAACCAAACTGAAACATAAATCACTCAAATACTAGGTATTACTCTAATAACTTGCTTTTTCTGGCAACCTCGAAACTCAAATACCCTAACCCAACACAACGAATTATTCTAGATTTTACTTTAGTTTTTAAAATTCGCCCGTAAAGAATACTTATCTTGTCTCCATGGAATTCCTAAAAGTAGGTTATATTAACCTATCAACTGCTCTCTGTAAATATCACGTTGACTTTTATTGTGATCAAAGTTATAATATAATGTAAGGAAAGTAGTCAAACTGCTTTTTTTAACACGAAAATAGTAACCTCCACAGCAAAATCACTGATAAATTCGCATAGCAACTACGCCAAAGAATCTTACTGTTACAAAGCATCCACTGCACAGAGTCTAATATAAGCTAATGTCCAGATCATGAGTCACCTAGGAGAACAAAGAAAGTCATCATGATAGGTTGACTCGCGTAGTTCTATATTGATTCAATCCGCGTCTTTGTAGAAAAAAGTGCATAAATGATCTTAACAAGTGGTCTTAGGTATCAAACTGAGCACTAAGACATTTTAAGACCGTCAAACCACAAAATGATCGTTTAAGACCATACCTGAGTTAGTAAAGGATTTGTTTCAGGTAAATTATAACACGATTTTTTTGTGGTGCATTTTATTATTTTTCTGGAAGAGATTATGATTGCGTGATCTGAGTTTGATGCAGATTTGAGAAGAACTGTAAAACACACCATTGGTTAAACTGCAGATCGAACAATCGTTGGTTTCCCTGGCACAAGAGACTAGACAATAGATTATAAATCTAGGAGAACACACTCCACACAGTAACATTGATTTGCAGTCTATTACCATTGCCATCAAATTGCATACGTTTCTGCAATAATCGTGCAGTTGTGGTTATCAATGAAAGCGGAATTTTAAAAATGACTTAAACATAGTTACTAACATGTAAATGCACACGAGAGATTAAATCGTTTTGATAAATTTATCTGTTTGTTCCTTTAATTACGTTGTAATTTACAAGAAAATTCCGGAATTTAGGAACTATTTTCCGAAATGCGTAAATAGGTGATTATGCAGCCTCACGGGCGCTCTAATATAGGTAAAATACAGGTAAATGTCTACCTTTATTTCATTCTATAAGAGAAGGAAGATAATCGATGTCATTATGAAACTGATTCAGAACGGATTATCAATGTACTGAGTCTGTAGCTATATTGTACTGTAATAGAAGCTAAATTTGCTAGCTGTGTAAAATGGGGGTGGGTGTCGGGTGGGTGGGGTGGCAGAGGGTGTTGGGTGGGTTGGATGTAAGAGAGACTTTTATCATCAAAAGCGAAGAGTTTCAAAAAATATCCAAAAAGATGAAGGTATTGATCAATAAGCAAGGTGTTAGCGTTCTTCAAACCAGTGAGTTTGCTGGATGATTGTGTTGTTCCGATTAATCAGTCTGGTCGCACATCGAATGACAAATTAAACAATTACGATTTCTGTAGTCGATTTCGGTCGAAATTCGATTTGGCACCATTCCCGATGTTTCGGATTAAAAATCTCTTTTGAAAAACAGCCTCCGTTTCGGCATAACATGTGAGCAAATTAATCGATTATCAATCGATCATCAATCAATTCGCATAATCCAATGTGCGATCATGAAAATTTATGATTCCCACCACTAATGGAAGACATGCGGTGGAATAATACTCCTTCTGTTCATATATAGTAAAATGTGTTCCTTAAGTAGATAAGTACGACACTATTCGTTCTCACGTATGATGTACTTTTTGTTAGTTATATGGGTATATCTACACTGATATTATGGGATATATCTACATATATCTGGTATTTAGGACACTCAAATAAAAGAAAAGAAACAAAAGAGATGCAATGATTTAAATTAAATGTATTCGTAAAACTAATTTATTCTCCAAAATTAGAGATTCCGATGATATTTGGTGATTGTCGAAAGACTGCTGTTTACGATTTGAAATCTCATTGCATCCAGAAAACTTCCTGTACTAAAAGTAGTTTCACAAAGGTGAAGAATGCGCGGCCAGACCTTGAGTCGAACCCCAGATCTCTCCAACTCAAGACTGATGCACTACTATCAAAGTCATTCGAGCCAATGCTCCTAATCAGCTTCTGCAACACCCAATCTCCCACTTTATCTGAGACCTGTCCTAAAGTCTTCATTGCATCACCACGTAAACCTCAAAACAACCTCACACTTTACACACTTTATTGCCCCTTGGTCGAAACGTGGTCACAAGAAACGAAAAAAAACCCAAAAAAACCCCCAAAAAAAACGTTTGACTGATGTTCTAACCCGAGACCTCCCTAACTCTAGATAGACACTGTACAAATTGAGCAACACATGCCGATGCTTCCTGATTGTTGCAACGACATTTTGCCTTTCTTTTTCACGAGGCACATCCCTTTCATATGTCACTGTAAGAAAAGTTAGCAGGCAGAGGCTCGACCGCGGGACCTACCTAATTGTAATTGTAAACTACGTGAGCTACCCAACCTAATGCACAAGCCGCAGTGGCTGCTTGGTTAGCGTGCCTGAATCGGCACTGAAAAGATGTGGGTTCGAATCCTACTATCGTATCTGCCTGATACGACTACCATGGTGTGCTCTTGGGCAGGGCAATTAATTCCAATTGCCTCGGCACTTAATAACGTACTTGTGTTGCTTTGCCGTAAAACACCAAACCAAACCGAACCACTGCCCTTAGCCGGTTCCTGTGATAATAGCAAGGGTTGGGTCTATTTCAGCTTTGTGCCTCGAGGCATATTATATAAACAAAAGGGTTGCAAAATATAGCCGAGGTCGTGTTTACATTATTATTGTTATCATATATTTTGATAGCGAGTCAATGCAACTTTTATTATGGCAATATGTCATATATATATATATATATATATATATATATATATATATATATATAGAGAGAGAGAGAGAGAGAGAGAGAGAGAGAGAGAGAGAGAGAGAGAGAGAGAGTTGGCGCCAAGAAGATACGAACTGGGGTTATTAAACTGTTTCGTTTTTAGCATTAGGTTTCAGAAATCACGGTACCCATGAATAAATAATGGAGTAATTGAAACTAAAAAGTAAGCGTAACACGGAGAAGTATGCAGATTCACGTTAATTATAAGGCATGCGTGTCAAAACTGTTGCACCTCTTTTGGCATCGATGTCGGCAGCAGATACTTATCTTCGTCTCTGAGTAGAGGCTAATAATAAGATTCCTGTTATGTAACATATGATAGTTGCCTTCATTATCGACCTGCAGCAGATTTGAGCATTTTAACAACAACAACAACAAAAAACGCCAAATTTAAGCTTTGATGGTACTTAAATTATGTAGTGTAGAGCAATCAAAATATTATGTTATTGGGACCAATATTTTCAGAAAACTTGGACGAGAGTGATCTGACGAGTGTACCGAAGAAGCTATTTAGCAAATGACGATTGCATGCTACGAAACCAAAGTACTGCAAACATTAAAATGTAGACCTAGCAATTATGTAATCGGCGCCAGGATGAAACGAAGAATGATTATTAAGATCTTCCATTTCTAGCATCAGCTGTCAGGAAACGGAAACCATCAATAAATAATGCAGTAACTTAAACTTAAAAATAAATGCAGCTAAGTACAGGATGCAGATTCAGCGCCATTAAAAAAAAACAGGCGTATCAAAACTATTGACCTTTTTACGCCAATTCCTAAATATATATGATGTATTAGTTAGATCGATTTCAAGCATCTTTAGGTAGAAATAAGCAGAAAATGTGATGTTTTCACTAAATATTATCAATTTGTCTGGTGTATAATTTTGTCTTTGGAGTTGAGGAGAAAGTTGAATCACAATACTATTTGTATCGTACTCTGCAAGTTTAGTTCACTCTCTATCTCTTTTTGTCTTACAATTAGCAAGTTTCTCTCTCTCTCTCTTGTCTTTTGCCTAATTGAGTAGTCTGTGAGCGTACAATTTGCCTATAGACTATGATGCTCTTGTCTAATGGAGTAGTTTGTCAGCGCACAATAAACCCATAGACTATGATGCTCTACCTATTCTTTAGCAGATTATCTTTGAAGAGCATATATATATATATATATATATATATATATATATATATATATATATATATATATATATACTTTAAAATCCCCGCCTAGTATTTACGTAGAATTTCGTCGAACAAGGGCATACTTTGTTATTTGTATTGCATTGTACTACTTTAAAGACGAAAAAGATATAAGAAGATGATGAAATATATATACTTTACCGTTATCACTGTCAAAGAAAATATGCATACTTTACCGTTATCACTGTCAAAGAAATATGCATACTTTACCGTTATCATTGTCAAAGAAATATGCATACTTTACCGTTATCATCGTCAAAGAAATATACATACTTTACCGTTATCATTGTCACTACCGCTCTAAATATCAGGAATATTTCGCTAAGTGAAACTTTCTTCAAAAATGTACACATTAAGAGCTTTTTCAAAACGGAATTGCCGCTCTGATTAATTGCAGATCTCGATATGCAAACATTGATGATGACGACTAAAACATTGACAGTGACGACAGGAAAGAGCGAAGAAGGGGTGATACAGTATATTGCTAAATGCATAATCTATCAGAAATGAAGGAAACCATCAATAAAAAGTCGATTATCAGTCACTTGGTTTTAAATATATTTTGAACATAATCCCAAAAGGAGAATGAATTGGATTCGAATTCTTCATATTAAAGTTTATCCTTCCCTTACGGTATACATTGCACATGTAACGGTATCATAGTGAAATTAATATAGCGTATATATATATATATATCTATATATATATATATATATATATATATATATATATATATATATATATATATATATATATATATATATATATATATATATATATGTACATATGCAGTCAGAATAAGTAATAGTCTTATGCAGCAAGGAAAACTGTAAGGGTGCAAAAAATATCGTAAATAGTTGTGCACCAAATACACGCATACATAGATACCTCCCTAACTATGTAACGACCGACCTACCTAACTGCCAACATACATTTATACATTCATGCTAAATACTAAATATTTATATATATATATATATATGACTGTTTTGTCGAAAATGAGTATTTTAAATCGTATTCGTGGATACAACTTTATATTGCAATTAAAATCGGAAGAAAAAAAAAAATAAGAGGAAGGTAGGGAGTATTGGAAGCATAGGAGATTCATCTGTCAAGATGTCTGGATTACTCTGACAGCTGAATACTAAAATTGTAAATTTTCTCTAAATTAAGTTCTTAAAAATGAATGCCGCGCGACGCAGGCCTGGGTGCAGTCTGCAGATAAAGGTTTCCTACTATTAGGGCCATATCAAAACGGTTGCACACTTTTGGCACCGATGTCGGAAGCAGGCTCTTATCTTTCAAGTTATCGGGTTGAAAATTGACGAAGCTTAGCGTCCAATATATGATTTATTACTATGTCGACAAACAACATCTCAAGGACATAGTTAGCCAAAATGCAAAGTTGGCGTAAAATATTCACATTTGTCTGAAGTTTACTCCGTCGATGGAAACGAGATAAAATTTCAGAGATATCAATTAAGTTTTCTGGCAATTACCAAGTTTTACCGTAAGATTTGTTAATCTCTCTCTCTCTTCTATATATTTTTATAGTGTTCTTTCCGTGGATAAAAAAAAAGAAAAAGAGTTTGTGGTAGTATTTACTTTCGTGAACTGAAATCCATGCACTCAGGAAATCAGGACGCTTCCTTTGGCCTGACCTCTACTGTTACCGTTACTACTAGACAACACGACTCAAAAGACCAATGCTCAGTCACTTGGGAGCCGCACTTTTATTCGGCTTGCCTCGGAACGATATAAACTTCATAGTGTAGCTGTGCAATATAACACCAAATCAAACCAAACCAAACCAAACCATACAACATATCTACCGTATATACTCGTTTGTAAGTCGCGTCCAACTGCAAACAACACAGACCCTGATCTGGCGTCGCATAGTGCGCCGTCATATCAAGGTCTATGTTGTTTGTTCTAATAATTACTACTAACAACTGCATAGACCCAGATCTACGGGCCATTATACGACGGCAGGTCAGCTTCTGTACAGTTTGCAGTTGGACTCGACTTAAAAGCGATTTTATACGGTTATCATAGACACAAGATAACTAATGTTATTTTAGTAAAAGTGTAAAATTTTCTTAATATGGTTGAATAACAACTGGTGATGATGATTTTATCCCTTAAACTCGTGTTGGTGATTGTGTTTATAGGTCATTTTTAATAGTACAGGAAATCAGTCAAATTTAGTCTTGGTTGAGCTACCAACAAGATTTATCAATGCTCAACCAGTGGGGTAGTTGGTTTGTCTTCTGTTATTGATGATAGCAGTCATTAAAGATCTGTACACATAATTAAATCCCGGAAAAAGAATAAAAAATTTTTTTAAGGAAAACATTCGTTTCAATAGAAAGAAAGATTTCATTCAAGAGATACTGTACTTAGTGCCAGCTTTTCTTTTTGGATTCATGATAAACCTACCAATGTTCTGATATAAATGAAGGAATAAAGTGCCAGTAAGGGTTCAGACTGTTATGTCATGATACAATTCACAGTAATTTTTAAGATCCAATTGCAGGTCTTTCGTTGAATATTAAAGGAAAAATAATGATTGCTTCCTACAATACCTTTAGCACTAAAATGCTTTAGTTTGAGGAATTCAGCTCAGAAAAGATAAATAATGCAGGACATGACTATCTATTATTAATATATATACAATAAATAATGGTGGACATGACTATCAAACGTTAATAGATAAGATAAATAATGGTGGACATGACTATCAATTATTAATATTTCATGTCATGAAATGCACAAATAAATATTTTATTTGGACAGATATTCAATTTCAATCTATTCAAAATTATATTAATGAATACGTTTCATTGTAATTGAAAATAAGTTTCCCCCATATGAACTATCATCTACAATGTCTGCAATAATTTTGATAGAATGCTCTTTTCAAGATTTATCATTATATATATATATATATATATATATATATATATATATATATATATATATATATATAAACTACAATTTTTAGTGTTCCTGGTTTTAATTGTGAAAGTGTGCGAGTGGATATGCATTAAGTCTAGGCCTATTTTGATTGCAAACAATGCGATTGGGATTGACTAGAAAGTTCTAACAAATTAATATCGAATTTCACGTACAAAGAATATTTTCTAATACAACATGTTTAAGATGGCTGGTATTTGTACAAAATCAATTTTATAAATGCATACTATAATTGATATATTGAAAAAAGAAAAAGAGGAGAGAAGAAAAACTAAAGAAGGTATAAGAGAGTAGAATTTAGAACCTATGTCATAGATACAGGAAAAGATTCAAGCATTGTTGGTATCGAACGGTTTCGTAGTTTTAATATATTTTTCTACTGCCAAACCTATAATTTGATTTAGCTTTTTCGTTAGTTTGGGACTTCCTCTTAATAATAAATCCAAATTTAAATTCGACCGGTTTAGTTCAAGTAATAATTTGTATCTTTTGATTAACATACCTGCGACATAAAAAAAAAATAATGTTCTTTGGTTCCTGCTCCACAAACACACACAGGAGTGTTACTAAACCCATTCTCAAGAGATGCTACTGTAGGGAGCTGCAATTATTCCTCAGCTCTGCGTGCATAATCGATAATTTTCTATCACCATGTCAAATGTTTTGAAAGTATTAGTTTTTGGAAGCAGGGATCGTTTGAACTCCCCTAGCGACGTAATCTGACGTACATTATCTGAAAGATTATTCCACAAATTGACACTGCATGACCTAAATAAGTTCCTATAAGCATACCTGCATGAAACTGAAACAGTGCCAGAAATATTACGCAATGGATATCGGCTAATCTCGCTCAAATAAGCGGGGAATCAATTCTTGTCAAAATAGTGGGGAATCAGCGTTAATAATCCCATAGAAAGTTGCAAGTTTTTGACGGGTTCTCCTTTCACTCAAGGGAATAAAACCTGTTTCTAAATATAAACAATCTTTACTTGCATAACAAGGTAAACCATTGATAATGCGGGCTGTACAAAGTTTAACAAATTAGTCCTCATATGAAGTAGTTGAGTATTGGTCCGGTGTGTCTACTATTGATATGTGCTGCTGCTGCTTGTGTCGCTACCATTTATACTTCTAACGTCCATTTCAACACGGTCTATAGTTTGTTCAACTAAGCATCGCGAATGATATCCACGTCTGTAGCTCAGTGAATCTGCATGTGAGCATCTCGAAATTTAGCTATATTTAACGAATTCGTTTCGTGCATGAATGATTTAAACACCATTTCTATAGACATGCAGAGAAACACCACTCATTCGACTACGGATCATACCTCGAATGAATGCTGATAGTGCTGTTCGGAGCACCTCGTTTATATACGAAACAAGGATTGACCAAGAAGTTGCGAATGCACTGAACTATTTTTTAATTCGCAACTTCTCGGTCAATCCAAGAGGCTATCCAATCGTAGAAATAGCCGAAGTGGTCCAAATAGATTGGGGTTTCTTTTTGCGGAGAAATTTCCGGCGAACAAATGTATAATTTTTCTGTAAATTACTGCGCCGACATACATCCTAAGCATATGTATGTCTCACAGAAATAGCCGAGGACATTCCGATTGTCGATACATGTTGAAAAAGAGTGGTATGTATACATGTAATCCGCTATGTTGGTCCTGGAGTTTTGGAAGAGCCCTTTTTGATGCAGAACAGAGTAATTATGGAAGCTGTCACGTTCCACAGGTAAACAAACATCGTCTACTCATTAGACAAATCATATAATAAACAGATAATAAGCAGAAATTTAAACAGTTTAAAGAAAACTAGATGATGCAGGCGATGTTTGTTGTAAAGTACCTGCTCGACCGTGAAGAAGCGACTTTACAAGAACCGCTGCATGTTCATTACATACTTTTAGTAATACTGATTAATGTTTTATTAGTAATAGGAGTAGGGGAAGAAGATGGTGAGGACGAGAAAAGGAATGAACACAGAAGCAACTTTGATATTGTTGTGGTAATGGTGACGATGATGATATTGGTTATGGTGGTAGCACTGTAATAATAATAATAATAATAATAATAATAATAATAATAAATAGTAGAAGAATAATGAAGAGAAGTGAGGCAGATAACAACAACAAAGTCTGAAAATGACAACAACTACTCGTCGACTAAACAATAGTTCAGTATGGTCGAGTGGGTATTTCTGTCCAGTTTTTCTGAACAAATAAAAATACTTAACCAAATTAAAATGATAACTTTAATCCGTTAAAACACGAGAGCTCGTTATTTTGAGTAGGTAAATACATGTCAATTTCAGTTTGATGTACGACTTTTAACAGACGACAGCCTACGCAACGAAAATCGAGGTACAATTCGGCTCCATCTTTGCAAGTCATTGTAGTAAATTTTCTGCAAGGTATTATGGGTATGACTAGTTTCTCATCTGCAACATTTTTTAAA